>CM069060.1:19239305-20591111 GCA_035220775.1 Malus fusca
CTCCAACCTGGATTGTACGTATTAGAATATGGATCGTTCCTTGGCTGGTTTTGGCCTTGAAATCCAATTGCATTGGCGCTTTCCCGTCCGCCATTTTCAATCAATTGAGGGCACTTTTCAGAGACATGTCCTTGGATAGAACACACACCACATACACTTGGTTCTTTCATCCTCATTCCTTCGGCCATCTGAGACACAATGGAAGTAAGATTAGCTAATTGCAATTGAATGTCGGATGTGGAACTTACCTCATTCACTTGTTGCCATGGGGTGTCCCTTTGACCAACGCCTTCATATTGTTGAGCATTCAATGCTCGGTTAGCAATTAAGGTCTTGGCAGCCATAGGTGTTTTGTCCACCAGAGCTCTTCCCGCTGAGGCGTCTAGCATTTGGCGTTCAATTGGTAGAAGCCCTTCGTAGAAATATTGAAGAAGAAGCTCCTCCTTCATCTGGTGTTGTGGACATGAAGCAACAAGGGTTTTAAAACGCTCATAGTAAGTGGGAAATGATACACCTTGGTTTTGCTGAATGCCACTAATCCTTTTGCGTAGTAGAATGACTCGAGAAGTTGGGAAAAACTTCTCCAAAAATGCCCGTTTCATACTCTCCCATGATGTGACAGTTCCGGGGGCTAGCTCATACAACCAATCTTTAGAATTTTCTAAGAGAGAAAAGGGAAAAGCCTTCATTTTCAAAATGCTCCCATCAACATTCACAGGGGTCATGCTCGAACAAACAACCTCGAACTCCTTCAAATGTTTATTAGGATCTTCCATGGACATCCCGTGGAACTTAGGAATGTGATGCAACAAACTTGATTTCAATTCGAACTCATCCGTCTTCCCTAGGGCAGCCATGGGGTATTGGATGCATAGGGGAGTAGCATTGTCCAATCCCGAAGCGGAAAGCTCCTTGATTGTTCGATTGTCCGCTGCCATGTTGGGATCTTCCTATTTTTCTTCAAGTGGATGTTCTTCAAACTCAGGTTCAGGAATAGGTGGGTTACGATCTTGCTGATTCCTATTCCTTCTCAAAGTCCTCTCAAAATCGTCGTCAAAGTCCAAGATATGCTCACGAATCGGATGAGAACTCCGAGTCATAAACTAGTACCTAAAACAAGAAAACAAACAAGGACAGTAACTAACATAAAAACACACGAAAATAAACAAAAAAGAAATAACAAGGGATTAGCAACCCGGCAACGGCGCCAAAAATTTGATGCGAAAATAACTTAACACACAAATTAAACCCTCTTGTTGTCAATTGTAGTAAAGAATGTAAGTAGGGATCGTTCTAGGCCGGGGATTAGGAGGGATTGCTAAAACACCTGAAACTGACTTAAATATGTGAAAACAAACTTAAAAGCATGAAATTAAACTTATAAGACTCAAAACAAAGTCACAAGACTCAAAACAGATTATAGAGACTCAAAACTGCCTAAAAACAACTCTAAGGCAGTTTTTGCCACTAACACAAAGTTTGGACGAAAATTGATTTTATCTTGACTTAAAACACTTAAAAACACAATCTAAAACAAGTACTAACTAATATGACTTAATAAAATAAAGGGGATTTTGGTTTTGGACGAAAATAAGGAAAACAAAGCAAGAACAATTTAAACAGATTCTTAGACAAATTTAGGTGAATTGATGGGTGATGGGTTAAACTATGGATGATGGGCTAGCTAGAGGGTTCTTCTCCACACATGACATACTTGCACATAAACCAATTTCCAGTTGCTTTTCAATAAACCATGAACCTCAACACCCCAGATTAATTAGGTACGCTTAAATTAATCCTCAGATTTTCCTAATTTCATTGAATTGGATGATTGCATACAACAACCCAAAGCATTCCCCACAAGTTCCCTACATGAATTGCATAATAGAGATACAAGCAAGAATCATTAAGTTCTATGAAAATCATAAGCATTGACGAAACATTTGTAACAATGAATTGCATGAAACTTATGCCAAGAATTTACTTAACACGGTTGTGTCGAACAACCTTTACTACTTGTGAATATAAGTTCATAACGATTAGGTGAAACTTCCTTATATCCTAGCATCATATTTATGCATGGAAATTAAGCGTGCACTCTCAACCAACATACACAAATCAGTTTTAATTCAAATGGATAAGTAAATTGAATTCACAACTTATGAATCACAATTGAAAGTAATCAAATCACAAGCATGAACATGGTTTCAAATTCCCCCCTAGCTAAGGGGGGTTTAGTTTCTCATACTTACAAAGCAAAGATAAACAAATTTAGACATTAAAAACAAAAGAAAGAAAACACCTAAACGCTCCAACGATCCAAGTTGGACAGCAAGCACATCCAAGCATTTTCCTTCCCTTCCTTTGTTACGGCACAAGGTGTTGGTGAGTGTTTGAAGGTTTGTTTGTATGGAGGAATGGATGTGAGGATGAATGGAAGTGTTTAGATGAAGGTTGTATCGAAATGGGGATGAATTCTCTAGCAAAAACTGAATGTATTGGCTGCCACACACACTTCCTTTTATAGAGGAAGTGCATGGCATGGAGGGATGGATGGTGGTGTTAGCAATGATTCAAATGTGAAAGTGAAGTAATGATGCAAAGCATGGGTGTAGTGAGTGAGTGTTTGGTAATGAGTGGATGTAATGGGTGTAGTGGATGAGTGTTTGGTAATGAGTGGATGTAATGGGTGTAGTGGGTGAATGTTTGGTAATGAGTGGATGTAATGGGTGTAGTGGATGAGTGTTTGGTAATGAGTGGATGTAATGGGGGTAGTGGGTGAGTGTTTGGGTGGATGTAATGGGTGTAGTGGGTGGATGTTTGTAGTTGTAGGTCAACACACTTGCACACACACATGCTGATTTCTAGCCTTCTAATCTTCAAAAACATCCATCCTCATGTCTCCATGCTTGCACTATCCAATCTTGGCCCAAAAATTCTCCAAAATGCTCCAAATAGCACTTTGTTGCCAACTTCGTTATTTGAACCTACAAACACACGAAAATAGCTTAAAGTACTAAAATAACTAGAATTAAACTAAGTAAATGCCAAGAAACAAGCTAACTAAGTTGCATAAATATGCTCCTATCAGATGTTACCAAAACAACAAAGCGAGGGGTTGTCCAAACCAGTGTCTTTTGGTTGCAGAGATCTTTTTCATAACTATGGAAGAATTATAGAGAGAGAAATCTCAAAGATGAATAAAAAAAAAAAAAAAGAGATGTCAAATAAAAAGCCAAAAGAGTAAGGGATAGCGAAAAAACTTAGAGCACATATGACCTGCAATTGAATTTGGGGTTTGTTAACAGCAGTGGGGGTATGGCGGTGCGAGGGAGATAAAGGAATTGAGGGGGAAAAGAGGCAGGGGAAGAGGCTTTGGCCGTTGGAGTTTTATCCCTCTGGAACTGATCTTGAGAGGTCTGAATCCTATAAATAGTTAGAAAATGTATATTCTATCACTCTCTCTCTCTCTCACCCTTCGTTTACATGGAAAAATCTGCTCAACTCAGAAAAATGGGATCAGGAAACGGACATTGCATTGCAATGTCTGAATCCAAATGTAAAAAACGGAATCAGGAAACGCACACTGCATTACAATGTCTGAATCTAAATGTAAAAAGATGAGCCAGGAAACAAACACTACATTACAGTGTCTAAATCTAAATGCAAAATCAGGAGTCGCGCATGGTGTGAAGCGTATGAGACGTGTGAATGATGAAAAAAAATAGAACCAAAAAACGAACACTGCAACGTAGCGTCTGAATCCAAAAGTAAAAAATTTAACCAAGAAACGAACATTGCATTGTAGTGTCTGAATCCAAATGTACAAAGGACTATGTAGGAGGTGTGTGAGTGATGGCAAAAACAAAACTAGTAAATGGACACTACAACGCTTTGTCTGAATCCAAATGTAAAAAAACAGAATGAGGAAATAGACACTGATCGTATGGACTTATTCCAAATTATAAAACTATGAGAAAATGAGTGTTAGTTGAAGTGGATCTCAGCTGTAGTGGCAGATTTTGTAATTTTTGTTTATTTTAAATGCATTTAAGTATCACAATACATGATTCACCTATTTATAATTAACATAAATATTGTTGATTTATTGTTAATATTGTAACTTTTTATTGATTTTACACAAAATCACCCTAAAAATAAACTGCTTCGTAGAATAATGCTGGTAGTTATTACTTGGAGATTTGCTATTTAGTACTATCGTCTAGTGGTATTCTTTTTCACTTGTAAGTGAGAGGTCTTAGGTTCGATTCTCGTCAAAGACGAATTTAAATCATATTATCGCTAACTCATTGTGAGGCTTAACCCACTTATCACCCCCTTTATATAAATAATACCTTTTGTCAAAAAAAAAAAATACTTGAAGATATTTTTTGGGGAAAACTAATGAAAAATGACTTGAAAACTTTGAGTTTTAATGATAAGAATAAAATAAAAGGTAAAGTGAATAGTACCATGATTAACTTTTTAATGTAAAAATATGATTTTTCGTTAAAGTAAACAGTACCAGGAGTTTTTCGTTAAAATTTCCTATTTTTTGGTATGCACAGTGTATATATACCCCGATATTGTGATATAAACATTCGACATTTTGTTTATCTCAGGAACAATATGAAATTGGGGTGTGATATCCACACACCCCATTTTACTTCTCACACATCTTTTTAATTTTCGGCCATCGGATATGATGAATTGAAGAAGATCAACGAATATAAATTATCAAAAGATATGTGAGAAGTAAAATGAAGTGTTTGAATAGCACACCCCTATGAAATTTTCGTGTACCGACAATCACTAAACTAATCTGATTTAGGTCGGGTGGGCTTGAGTTGTTTGGCATAGGTACCAGATGGTGTCTTATCTTTCGGCCTCACATTCAGAGATGGACCAAATGATGTCTAGTTGACCGGTGAATAGCTTGACCAAGATGTAAGGTCCACACCATCTCATTGTTCTTGGTTAAAAACTTAAAATGGAGCCTCCTTGTATTTTGTCATTTTTGTTTAGTGATCTAAAATCAGTTTGAAGTTTTTATAGATAGTATAGTTTTGAACAAGTTTATTAGGAGCATGGCTGGAATTATAAAATTTTTGTTTGCTAATTTTTTATCTAGGTTGAGGTTTAAACTTTTGTTTCTCTTTGAAATGATTCAAAACTAATGCAATTCGATGAAATATATTTTGTATTTTTGTCCTATAAGTAAAGTTCCCAAAACATAAATGTAGTATGTCAAAAAGTTTTGAACAAGTTTATTAGGAACATGGCTGGGATTATAAAATTTTTGTTTGCTAATTTTTTATCTAGGTTGAGGTTTAAACTTTTGTTTCTCTTTGAAATGATTCAAAACTAATGCAATTCGATGAAATATATTTTGTATTTTTGTCCTATAAGTAAAGCTCCCAAAACATAAATGTAGTATGTCAAAATGAGAATTGGAATTAATATGTAACAGATGGTGGTTCAAAAAACCTCATCCATTTAGAGAGAAACAAACAGAATTCCTCTTACATCGCCTACTATTTTTGGTTTTGGAAGCCGTGACAATTCTTCTTGGTCTCCCCCTTCGCTTATCTTCATGTTATTTTGATTTTGGTCTAGAATTGTGGCCGTGAAACTCTGTACTCACTGGGAATAGTTGCCATCGTTTGCACCAAGCAGACAATCAACACAACGATTTGACTTTAGTTTGGAGTTGCGAAAGCCTAGAAGTTATCAAATTGCATCGGGTTTGGGTTTAGTCAGTACAACAATCGAGCTTAACCGATACAACGTTGTGACTCTCTTCGAGAAGTTTGGAGCGTTGCAATGTTTTAGTTTGATTGTTATAATTACCAGAAACTCACTAGGAGTTTTTTGGTTTTTGATTATCTATTTAGGAGAGTTCTTTTGTTTTAGTTTTTCATCTCGATGTGTTGGATCTCTTGCACATCTATATATGAAGGGGTGAAGCTAGTTTATTTGCTAGATATAGTCAATTTGGTGTCTGAAGTTATGTTGGTGTTGACTCTAAAAACTACCAAGCTTACGTGGCGCGCAGGCCGAGCAACTAATAAGTTCACTACGTCATTCGGTTGTGTGCGGAGCGTGCCAACTTGTCGGCCGAGTTCCGCCGTAGAGTAAAATATGTCAATGTGGCGTTGGGCTCACTGCTGACTTCTTGATCTTGCGATTGCGGCCGATGAAGGAACACGTCTCGACCTTTGGGTTTAAAGCCTGAAGACAAGGCTGCTAGTTTCTTCGAAGTTCACAAATCGTCGGCACCGGGTTCGGTC
Organism: Malus fusca; assembly: GCA_035220775.1. Classification (NCBI taxonomy): domain Eukaryota; kingdom Viridiplantae; phylum Streptophyta; class Magnoliopsida; order Rosales; family Rosaceae; genus Malus; species Malus fusca. The sequence goes on from CM069060.1 coordinate 19,245,596, forward strand.
TCGGTAATTATATTCGTGAGAGTATAAGTACGCCGAACTGGCACCAAATTGTACGGACACAAATACTCGAAAGAGATAAATGTCTTGATTGTAAAAGTGGTTCAGTCATCGGAGTGCCAAACTCTAAAATGTACTTGCGAATATCCAATCATAAAACAAAACTCAGCTTTCAATGTGCCGAGCCTAGTAACTTGGTAACACCTCACTTTGCCGAGAAGGCTGATGAGATGACCTCTACCAACAAGGACTCGGAAATCCTTGTTGACCGAGACTTGGATAAATAATCAGTCGGTCTCGAAGCAGTGTTGTCTATCCAAACTGAAGATGCTCATCGGTCGACTGATTCTATGGCTCCAGTGTTGTCTATCCAAACTGAAGATGTCGCTGGTTGCCTTCACAGTGCTGTCTATCCAAATTGAAGATATGTTGGCGAGAAGAAAAGGGTAGAGGAAAAAATCTCGGAGTTGTTGAGAAACTTTGCGTAGGGCAATTTGTGTGTTGATTTGAAGGGGCCTTGAATGATGCACTCCCTTCTCTATTTATAGCAGCGAACCCCCCTCATGGCCGAACTAGAAATGTATTCGGATTAGAACTCCTCAACCCAATCTGATCAGGTTTCGGCCAATCCTAACCCCTATAGGACTTTGAACCAAGCTCCTTAATGAACCGGATTAATCCCCTAATTCTAAGCATCTTCAGCTTTAAGACTCTTTAATGCACTAGGGTTCGACTACCTCACCCTTTTCTAAACCAATCGTTCTAGCAACAGGATTCGACCGACTTTGACCAACTCTAAGCTCGGCCCAAAATATTATTTTGGGCCCAAACAGTTGATAGGATTAAAAGCACACCACAAAGTAGCACACAAATGTCCTATTGATTTTCCTTATTAACACTAAGAGTTGTCAATTGTAGCATATGAAAATAAGGGTTTTACCCGCAGAAGATTGTTTTATCTAACTACTTAAAATGTCACGAAAATTGGGTTGCTGTCCCTACTGACCAGCCACAGAAAAATAATTATTAGACCGACTTACAATTATCTAAAGTCTACGAAATTTTATATGCAGACACTAGACACATAGAGGTACACTTGCACAAATTTTTGGGATTTTTGGAGTTGATTTGCTATTTAAATTAAATCGAACAAAAACAGGACAGAAACAGATTTTAAGTAGTTCACTAATTAAGAAAAACGAGTTAGGGGAATTGCTATCCACCACCAAATAATCATGCAAACATGTTATGTTTCATTCAAATTCCTTTTATTTCCGGATGAAGATTCTCAAGTTGGCTCAATGTTAGAACTCAACCTATTACTCTTTCTTATGTAGTATGTTAAGAGAATGACGTTTTTAACTTAACTTAGTCCCTAATATGCAATCTAGAATGGTGTGTTCATAGATTTAACAAGTAGAAATCATTAAGAACGAAAAGAGTTTGAGTAATCACAAGGCATCGTAAGTACTAGCGTTGTCTTACTTATCCTAGAAATTGGTTCATGTTAATCGCAATTAACAAGTACTACTCTAGAACATATGTAGGTCCTCATTCGACAAGGGCAGGCACACACATATTCATAGCATTAGAATCCTAGATATTCTTACTAATTATGCATTCGTAGAAAACACATAAAGAATTCATCACTGACATAAGTAGTGAACCAATTTTCATCCATTCATAAAAGTAATTCAACGAAATGTCATAACAAATTGCATTCCCTAACTACTAAAAATCGAAAGATAAAACCGAAAGAAATCGAAAGAAATCGAGTGAGGCCTCATCTTCTTTCCTTCCTTCCCCAACGTTGTTGCCTTGCCTTTTTTATTCCTTTCCATTGCAACCTGCAGCCTTTTTTTTTTCTCTTTTCCAAAATTATTTCTGTAAAACTCTACTTTATTCCCTCCCCCAATGTTCCTTTAAACCAATTCTTGCTGCATCATTTTCTTCTCCATAACTCCCCCCACTAATAGCAATTTAGTGATGACAATAAGTGAGAGAAAATGGTAAAACAATTGTAACTCTTTGGGTAGCCTTTATGCCAATTACTCCCACTTAATCCTCATCTTTAATTGCATTTCCTCTGATATTTGAATAGGTGTCAGCTGGCTTGTTCTTGGCTGCATCAGTTTTGGCTGCAAGATTTATTGGGTTTATTGCTTTCATTGCAGTTACAAACTGCTCAGTCTCTTGTGAACCTTTTAGTGTTAAAACGGTCATAACTTCTTCTAGAAAAAATGATATTAACTATCCATGAAATGCTCCAGAAAATAGACATCTGTAGATTTCCAAGCATACAAGGCTCATTCTCTAATTCATTCTAAGTTGTTCGCAACTTGCTTCCAAAGTCAGCTGATCTGCACAGACAGTTTTGACGAATTTGTTACTTAAAATCCTACAAAACACAAAAACAAAGTAAATAGCTCAAAAATATAAAGAACTAACTAAGAAAAGACAAATGAATTTGATATATATATATATATATATATATATATATATATATGAGCTTATCAACAGTTAGTTAGTAGGTTATGTGTAGTTAGACGTAATGGGCATTGTACTTTTTGTCCCAATATGATTTGAGAGTTTTTGCTCTTGTCGGAATCTCTTATGAATGTCTGTCGGGCAATGAATGGGGATGATTATTTGGGGGGAGTGTTAGCGCATATAACGGGACTTCCTATATATCTCATTTGTCAGAAGCAAGGTATAAAAATCGATGCTATCGGAAATATCGGTAGTCCAAAAACACGGAAATTTGGATAGAAATATCGGGATATTATCGATATCGATAAAAATTGAATAAAAACCACGGAAATTGTAAGAAAAACTTGGAAATTTTTATTGAAACTTTGCAGGATGTTTACTTAGTCAATTATCTATTAGTTTATCACAAAAAATTGGAAGGAAATGCATTGCATGATGGATTTAACTTATTTAAGTTGATTATATAGCGAGCTGGCAAACATTGTGAGTGTATAAAATATGTAGTAATTAATGAAAGAAGTTTAAACACACCATAATCATTTATATATAATGAATTAGTACAATATTTTACACTTTATACATTGCATGGTAAGATACATGAGTGACTTATTCTTATAACGGGTACATATCAATTTTTTTATAAAAATTAATGGGTACAAACTTATTCTTATTTTATTTTTTATATATTTGAAATGTTTGAATTGAAAATTAATTAGGAGTTTAATAAGGATGTGAGTATTAAAACTCTAAATCAATTACTAATTTTTGTTATGAAAGTTATGTAACTTACATGTAATTCATTAATGCTAGGGACTTTGATCAAAATATAAAAACTGATAAGATCTTAGTCAATGAACATTAGAAACTAGGGATCGGATACTAATTTTTCTTTATTTTTTTTAAATAATAATAATTTGGTTAATCACATTTTACATCATCTAGTTTCGAGAAAAAAGAAAACTGTTTGGTCAATTTTGAAAGCCATATCAAAATTTTGAGTGATATTTTTATCCAACGTGTTAATACAAAATCATATAGACATAGTACATGATTATGTTTTGGTAATCGAAGATGCCACAATGAGATGAACGGTTCTACTTAGGTAATTATAGGTTTTTAATTAAATTGATGATGTGGTAAATATAAGACTGACGTAGAAACGTCACTTCCACCATTTAGACTAAATTGTATGATTGGTTTTCCTTTCATGTTACTAATTTGAATAGAAGCCGAAGCTCTACGATGACGAGTTTTTGTTCATATGTGCTAGTTTGGTTTCCCTCGTTAGCCCACAAATAAATCGAATGCCTATCATATCATTATTCTGGCGAACAGTCAAATTAGCAAATAACCAAAAGACGTATATCAATATGATATTTTTCTACTGGTGCAATGTGAGAAAATTAGTACTCATCGTTAAACTCATTCCCCAACCTAAAATGTATAAATCGAAGTAGCCTTAAATTCTTTGGTGGGTAATTGAAAAACTAAATTGCAACTCGTATAAGTCCAAAAGATCATTACCCATAATAAAAACGCAATTTTGTTGGATAAAGCCGGTGGCTGTTGAATGGGAAAGCAAAGAATACAATACAATTGTGAGATTAGAGTTGTTGCTGTTGTCCCACATCGCCCAAGTGATAAAGAAAAAGCTGGTGGAGGGATTATAAAAAGGACCAGCAGCCCAAACGATAAAGCATCTTCGCGCTTGGACCAGAAGATCATTACCCTTATCGATCATATCGTGATATTATCAATAATATCGAATATCGCAATATGATCGATATTATCAATAATATCGCGATATATTGACGATAACTAAGGGATAAGTGTTAAAATATCGTTATCTCAAAAAAAACGATAATATCGGTGATATTTCGCCGATATTATCGATATTTTGGTCCTTGGTCAGAAGAAACAAACCACATGTAGTTCCAGTGCTAAACCAAGAGAAAAATCCGAAAAAAGGTCTAGGACAAGATCTCTAATCCTCCTAGGATTCTGATTACTTGCCTTATCCCAAAATATCTTTCATAATTTGACTGAAATTAGGATTTCATTCTTGCAAGACAAGTAACCTTTTCAACGAGTTGAATCCCATCTAACACACTGACCCCAGTCTCAATCGGAAAGCCTGGTCATGCTCCAATTACACACTAAGTGCATTTATGTTATTTTGACGATCCTAATGCCACGTGTCATGATCCTACAACGGGCTTTGGCATACACAAATCACAACCTCGATAAAATTACGTACTCCAACACAATTTGTAAAAAAACAAAAAAACAAAAAAAAAAAGAAGAAAACCTCTTCGCCAAGTCTAATAATACATGTTTTGATTGACAATTTGATTAGGGATGCATTGACAACAGTGGATTCCTTACTCTTGATAGAAAAATAACTCTTTTACTAGGTCTAATAAGCTTAACTTTAAGTTAATTTGACCGTGATAACGGGATAACTTCTTAGAAGATGCTCCATGCGTGATTATGTGACTGAGTATCCTAATTAGGGCTTAATTTTGAAAGTAATTGCTGTTAGTCAATGATTTGTGTTTTTTTTTTCATTAGTTGTAAAGTTGAAAGGATAAATCGCAAAATTCCAAAAACAAAATTTGGAGGGAGAACGTAGTAGTAGTAATGAGTTTTTAGGGTTTGAATAAACAGTTTAACCTTTTGTTACTATTGAAAGCTCTGAATCGCTACCACATACTTTTAGAGCAAGTCCACCGGAGATGCATTTGCCCGGCACCCAGTCCAAATATCAAGCTGAGGGTCAGGGAATTCAGTCCAGCCCCTTCAGTTGCCTGGCACCCAGCCCAAGCCAGGCAATAGACCAGCCCATTTTTGACAGACCCAAGAGCCGACCTATTTGGTTGGCGCGTGGACTGGACTCGCGCTTGGCAGCGAGTAGGGGACAAGGGGGCAGGCGTTGTCAGCCCACTTGTGCTGCAGCGACGTGGCATGCTCAAAGCCGTTGGATTTCCAACGGCTAGTTTTTCTAGACTGTTGGATTTCCAACGGTAACAAAAATTTAAATTTTACTTTTAAACTGGATCGTCCAATCACAGATCAACGGTCCAAGTTTTTTCCCCCAAAAAAATAAAAAAATAAGGGCCCAACGGTCAGATTTATGACCGTTGGCCACGTGGCATATCCTTGGCTCTTGGATTTGAATATTTTTCAAATCCAACGGTCCAGATTAATTAACTACATTAAAATTAATTAAAAATTATAAAAAAATACAGAAATTTTTTTTAAAAATACAGTAAAATTTTAAAAAAGTTTTTTTTTTTTTCTATAAATACCTAACCCTCTTCCACCTTTACACCACATTTCAATATTTTCTACACTTTCTATACTATCTACATTTCAATATTTTCTACACTTTAAGAGAAAAAAATGTCTTCGTGGAAGCTCATTGAAGATGTTACGTTGTGTGAATGTTGGGTTCACACTACTCATGACCCGATTACGGGAAATGAGATGGATAAGCGAGAAATATGGAGTAAAATTACGAAAGCGTTTTGCGATATACATGGAAAAGACGCCAGAACTAGTCAAGGTCTTCAAGGTCGTTGGAAAAAACTCAACGCATCCTTTACTTGTTGGAAAAACGCCATCTCTCATGCTTCCAGTAGCCTGCGTAGTGGGACAAGTTTAGCGGATCAGGTGACAATATTTTTATTTATTTATATGCATCCCCCCCACATCAATATTTTAATTTATCGTATGTAATTTTTATGTTATTTCTTATGTAATTTTTATATGCATTCCACCCGCATCAAAATTTTAATTTATTTTCTTATGTAATTTTTATTTAATTTCTTATGTCATTTTTATGTAATTTATATGCATTCCACCCGCATCAATATTTTAATTTATTTATTTGTGTTACACCCGCATTTTTTAACACTATCTTATCCCACATTTTTATAGACACTACAAGCTCAAGCATTCTACAATTCAAAGAACCAGAACAAATCATTCAACAAATGGGAATGTTGGGAAATTGTCAAAGATTGCCCTAAATACAAAATTGTGGCAACCGGTCCAGAAGTTGTCATGCACGGTATGGGTCTACATAGTTCACCAGAACCAGACATGGATGAACAAGAAACCGACACATTTCAAGACACGGAAGGGATGCCTGAACAAGTGCCCGAGACCCAACTGACTCGTCAGTCCCTCAGGCATCAAGGTAAAAAGGCATCAAAGAAAAAAGGTAGTTCTTCCAAAAATGACTACACTAAATATATGGAGGAACTTGCTCGCCAAGGTGAACTGAACATGGCACGGGAAAAGGCTAGAGATGAGGAAAAAGTTGCTGCTATGGCAGCAATAATAGCAGCTACCGAGGCCCGTGATGAGGCGGCTAAGAGACAAAGAGAAATAGTTAATCGAGAGAACGAGCTGGTTAGACAAGCACTTCTTCGAGAAAATGAAATGCTTAGAGAAGAAAGGATGGCTCAAGCAGATCGTGACACTATGAGCAAGTCTCTAGTAGGACTGTCTCCGAATTCAAAATATTTTTAGACATCAGAAAAAAGAGATGTCGTGCGAATGAGGCGTGCAAGAGATGCGAAAACAAGTCAAGGGGTTCTAGCTACACAAATCATAGCAACCAAGATCCTAGCACCACATATCCTAGCTCCAGAGACTTTGTATAATTTTTATGTAATTTCTTATTTTTTTTACAATTTTATTTAATTTCTTATGTAATTTTTATGTTTTTTCTTTTTTTTTCTTTTGAACTTAATTTAATTTCTTATGTAATTTTTATGTTATTTCTTATTTATTTTTAAAACTTTATTTATTTTTATTTAATTTATTATGCGATTTTAATGTAATTATTTATTTATTTTTGTACTTTATTTAAACACATGAAATAAGATTACATAAACTCACCAAATAAGATTACATAAACTCACCAAAAAAACTTAAAAACAAAACACACTACATAGAATTACATAAACTTAAAAAAAATACACTTTATTCTTCAACCACAAGCCTCATTTTAATTATCTTCGCCTTCATGCAATCCCCACTGGTGCTCAATCAAGTCATTATGGCAGGTTACGTGCCAGTATGGCTCTTGCACATCAGTGTATTGCTGAACAATCAATTCATTGTAACGTCCATCGCGTTCCAACGGCTCATGTTGCACGGGATCTTCGGTCCGATCATGAGCACAGTCAGTAGATACGTGTTCTTGAGTTGTTCATCGGATCCGACTCATATTCATCGACGGCATCATAATCATACTCATCTTCAACAATCATGTTGTGGAGAATAATACACGTCATCATGATGGATCGAAGAGCCTCGACATCAAACATTCTAACTGCAACCCTAACAATTGCCCAACGAGCTTGCAGGATACCAAAACAACGCTCAACATCCTTCCTACACCCTTCTTGACATTTTGTGAACTGTTTTTCCTTTTCAGTCTGTGGATGTGGCACTGTTTTGACAAACCTTGACCACTTTGGGTAAATGCCATCTGCAAGGTAGTATGATCCCTTGTATTGGGTACCATTAACCCAATATGTGCATCTCGGCGATTTTCCTTGCAACAGTTCGTCGAACATTGGGGATTGGGCAAGGACATTTAGGTCATTCTGAGCTCCTGGAACACCAAAAAAAGCATGTCAAATCAATGTATCAAATGAAGCTACCGCTTCCAAAATGATGTTTTTGGCTCCTTTTGTGTCGCCATAAGCTCCTTGCCACGCAATTGGACAGTTTTTCCAAGTCCAGTGCATGCAGTCGATGCTTTCAATCATGCCAGGGAAGCCTCGCATCTCACCCGTCCTCAGAAGCCTTCGCATGTCCCTTGGCGTGGGTGTCTGGAGGTACTCATTGGTGTAGAGGGCTTCAATTGCAGAGCAAAACCGCATCAGGGACTCCAGAACAGTTGTTCTTCCCATCCTCGCGATCTCATCCACTTGATCTGCAAATGCTCCATATGCAAGCATTCGCAAGGCAGCCGTAATTTTTTGCTCGGGAATAAGACCTAGAACATGAAAAGCATCATCTTTTTGCACAAAGTATGGATCATGGTTGCAAATAGCACTCATGATTTTGTCGAACAAACTTCGTTGCATTCTAAAACGACGTCTAAAAACATGATTAGGGAATATGCTGTTGGGAATAAAATAATCTTCCAATAGATCTTTACCTCGTTTTTTCCTTTTTCTATCGAGGTTTGCAGCACGTCTGAGTTTGGCTATCTGATCCACGGCTTCCATGACACGGCGGGAATGTGAGGCACTCTGCCTTTTATGGTGATCATCCTCATCCTCTTCCATGAAGAAAGCATCATCTCCACCTCCACCTTCCTCGAGATTGGCCAATTATGCCTGTTGTGCCAATAACCTTTTATGTTGCTCACTCTCCTTGAAGAAGACATTGTAATAAGAACTCAAGATTTGAAAATGATGAACAAGGATTCTGAGCTAAAAAGAAAGATTGAGCTTGGTGTGAGGATGGATGTAGGGATGTAGGGTTTATATGGACAAAAAAAGAAAGGATGAGGTTCTGGACAATGCCACGTGGCACTACATGATTGGTTGAAAATCTTATCGAAATATTGGCTAAATTATTGTAAACCGGAAGTGACACATGGCGCGTCGGGATTGGTCGAAAATCTTATCGGAAATCTATCCACAAAATAGTACGTTCGGATAATGACACGTGGCATGACGTGATTGGTTGAAAATCTTATCGAAATCTTGGCTAAATTATTGTAAAACAGAAGTGACACATGGCGCGTCGGGATTGGTTGAAAATCTTAACGGAAATCTATTCACAAAATAGTACGTTCGGATAATGACACGTGGCGTGACGAGATTGGTTAAAAATCCTATCCGAAATTAAAACTATTTTATTTTTTTATTCTTTTAGGAAAATTTTAAAAATATTTTAAATGGGCTGGGTGCTAGAGCATTTTGTTGGGGTGGAGATCGTTTGTGCCAGCGCATTTTTTCACTGGGTGCCAGCTTATTTTTTTAGGGGTGGAGATGCATTGGCATATTACTGTTCATTAGAGTCTATTACTGTTAACTGAAGTGGATAAATGGGCTGGGTGCTGACACAAAGTTCTTATGGGTGGACTTGCTCTTAACTCGAACCAGATATTTGGTCCGTCCAATCCATCTCGATATCTTCAGAAACCCGAAAAAGACCAGGCATTAACGGGCCGTCACATTCAATTACTGTTTTACCCCTGGTCTCGCATGGACGGTCGAGTAGGTTGTAGCCAAATGTAAAAGGCAAGTTAGGAAATGCAAACAAAGTTGCAAAAAGCCTCGTCGGCCAGTTCATATTTTCTCCCTCTCTGGTTGCTCTCTGTAAAAGAAAACTAATAAAAGAAATAAACAATCTCTATAACCTCCTCACGCGCCTTTTAGGTGAGTGCAGTGCACGGGAATTGGAAATGTTCATTAACTTTTACTTTTTGGGCAATTATCTAATTTTAATATTTACCCCATTTAACTTGTACTTTTATTTTTAATGCAACGAAATTTTCAAATAAGAAATGTTTTCTCAAGCTGTCTGTTATAAAACCTTATATGCAAAGCATTAATTTTTGATACATCTATGTATTTAAATTAAGAGATGGAAGAATAAATTAATTGCGAACTCATTATTCTTAGAATTCGAACTTAATTCACTTATAAGTAAAATAAATATCAATATATCGTAGTACTAAAACCTCGTTTGGCAGCTTGGACTATACTGACTATTTCAGTCGGATAAGATAATTTGTCATCGGATAGCATTGACTATATTAGTCGGTCGTTTGGTGCAAGATAATTTGTCATTACATAGTACTGACTAAATTTGTCATAGGATAATAGTCGTATTATTTATACTGTGTTTGTTTACCGGATAAGATAAACTATTATTGTTTAAGAGAGATTGATGATTAATGAAAAAGAAAAAGAATATAAAAAAAAAAACAAAGTTGTCATCTGCCATCAAGTTGAAGATGGACAAAGCTGTCAAATGCGAAAACAACCCAGTCAGTGGCCACTACCGTTGGCTTCCTCATATCCCACTGTGGTCTCTAATCCATTGAGACCTTAATCCACATTAGAGATACGTTCTTTGAAAACCCAGCAGCCATTACAACATTACCCACATGAAATTTCTCCCAATTTTGAATTTAATCCCATCACATCAACAAAATCAATTAGCAATTAAGCCACAAACCTAGATATTCGAATTGCCACCATAGATGTTAGAACAGAAACGAAGGTCACGTTACCCAAAAGCAGAGGTCGCAATGACTAGGAACGGAGGTCGCGATGCCCACTTGGTTTTGATCAACTATCTTTGGTTCTCTGTTTGTATCTACTTGGTGTTTATCGAAGGTTGCGATGCGCTGACGCCCATGGAGGGATAGGTCGGAGAAAAGCGAGCGTGATTTTTCTTTGGCATGAGTCCAACTAATAATACCAAGGTTTTGGAGGGGATAATTAAGCAGGTGGGAGGGTTATTAAAATGGTGGGGCCGGATTAAATACTTCGGTGCTTATTTAATACGAGAATTACCGAACATTCGCTTCGTATTATTAGTACTATCCAATGATCTTATACGACATGCCGAATGAAGCCTAAGTGGCAATCTAAACTACTAATTATTTTCACTATTTTCTGCATGATTTAATCTTGTCTGGCAGAATACTTTACATGTCGAGACAAGTCAAAATAGATTATTACTTTTGGAGAAATTAGGTTCTCATCCTTCCTTTTACTACTTCATTGATTAAAACCTTATTCTTTCTCAATTTTTGATCAAGGTCCTAGGTATTAATAACATCATTAATTATTTCAATAATAAAATATTTTTATTTCTAAATATATTCATTTAATGTTAAAAATGTTACAATTAGTATATTTATATTTATGGCTAAATTTTTTATCATATATTTTTATTTTTAGTTTGTACTCATTTTTAATTTGCAACCCTTTTTTAATTTGTACCAATTTTCTTTTCAGTTTTAATTTGTACCCATATTGTCACAACCCGTCCCGAAATATTATATTTTTAGGCGTGAAATGTCAAATATACCCTTGGACGTTTTGTGTGGTAGTGTGGTAGGTTAGAATTTGGACCAATTAGTGCTAAGTCCTATTATTTTGGAACCAATTAGGACTTAGATGGTATTTTCTTTGGTTTTGGTTGGTGACCCACGTGTACCACACACACACACACTCTCTCTCTCTCCTCCCTCACGGATTTTTCTAAAAATCCGTACAATTGTACGGACGAACTTTGGAACCAACCATACACGCACGGATCGACGTCAAGAAGGTAAGATTCGAACTCCTTCCAAGTCTCTGAGTTCATATATGCCATTTTTAGATCGTGAAACCCTCAAAACCCCCGAGAAACCATCACCCCCTATTTGAGTATTGTTCATGTGGTTGTAATTATGGATGTTTCAGGGGATTTTAAGCTAGTAGGAAGCTTTAGGACGTTCTTCCGAAGCTCGGAGAAGAAAAACCAAGCAAATTGGACATCGGGAAGTCGAGTTTGGTGAGTTTGAAATTTGGCCGGAATTATCGTGCCTTCTCCGGTGAGATTCCGTGATTTTTGGAGCTTGAAATTGGTAAGAATGTGTTTTACTCGTTGTAATCTTCAATTTGGTATAAGTTTCTTGAGTTTTGGTGCAAAAATGAAGAAGTTATAAGGATTTTAGGATTTTTCCAGTTTTCGGCGACGGCGACGGTCGCCGGAGTTCGAAGATAGAAGACGGAGAATATTCCGTCAAACTTGACGGAATATTCTAACGCTGTCAAGTAGATTTAACGGTTTATGTTGCTTTTTAATGGAATATTCCTAACGGCAGTTAGGGATTCCGTTAGGATTCCCTGCGCGTGGCCGCGCGTAGAGTCGTGCCCTTGCCGGCGCATGAGGGCTCTAAAAATTATTATAAAAATTTGGGCGTGTTCGTGGAGTTCTGTAGGTCACGATGGTATATTTATATACCTCATTTGAGCAATGTATGAGAAGTTATTAGCTAGTATTGGTTATGTGCTTTAAATAACGTTTATTCAGTTATTTCGCATATAGGTGAGACCTATCCCGAGGATGAGCGCAGTCAAGGGCGACTCGGGGTCTACGACCCTTCGAGGATGAACGTTTATTCAGTTATTTCGCATATAGGTGAGACCTATCCCGAGGATGAACTTAGGCTACTTACGCTCTGATTGTGTATTCACACATATTCTAGCACTTGTCTTAACCAATACTCTTATGAGTTGATTTTCATTTATTCGTATTCTCTATTATCATTATTGCTTCCACATTGTGCACATGGCTACGTCACCCTCACGTGACAGCCAGCATACCACGATCTCGGTCGAGGTGTGTCACATATATTAATTTCTTTTTGTTCCCGTATTTTATAAAGTTTTATTTGTATTTGTACCCATTTTTTTTTATTTATATGTACCCATTTTTAATTTTGCTAAATGTACCCATGGTAATTATATGTACCATTCATGTAATTTTTTTTTCAAATTTTTAATCTTAAAATGTACTCATTCTTAAATATACCAATTTTTTATATGTAAAATGTACCCTTTTTTTATATATAAAATCTATTCAATTTTTTTTTTCTAATCCGTTTTTAAACTTAATTATATGGGTACATTCTTTTTTCTTTGATTTGAGAATGTATCCATGTTAAGTTTAATCGAAGAAATTTACTAATTTTATTAAACCTAATATCTTCTCTTCTTTTTTTTTGTAATTTTGAAGAATGTACCCATGTTTGATACAATAATTTTTTGGTTAATTTTGATGAATGTACCCATGTTTATACACACACACACACACACACAATAGTATATTTATATTTTAATATTTTTAATCCCACAAATTATGGTTTTTTATTTAAAATCTCATTAATATAAACAACTATAAAATTCAAATTTTAATTTAAAAAATATAGTAACATACATAGAAATAAATTATCATATTAATCAAGAACTTGGATCAAAAATTGAAAACCAACAAGGTTTCAGTCAAAGAATATTCATAACTAGGGACCGCATCCAATGTCTCCCTTTGTGAGATTAAAAATATTAAATTATAAATATACTATTGTGTGTGTGTATATATATAAACATGGGTACATTCATCAAAATTAACCAAAAATTATTGTATCAAAACATGGGTACATTCTTCAAAATCACAAAAAAAAAAAAAAAAAAAATATTAGGCTTAATAAAATTAGTAAATTTCTTCGATTAAACTTAACATGGATACATTCTCAAATCAAATAAAAAAGAATGTATGTAACGACCCGTCCCTAATTTTTACGATTTTTATAATTTTAAAAAGTGAATTTACGAAAATGCCCTTCAAGACAAAGTGTTGACTCTTGTTGACTGTTGTGTTGTGTCCCGTAAGATTCATTTTCTTGGTGTATCCTCATAGTAATCATTGCTACGGACGCGTGGGCGCAAACGAAGCGCAATTTGGAGTTATAACGAAGGAGATATTAACGTTTAAAGTCGGGGGCATTTTAGTAAACTAATTAATTTTTAAAAAATTCCATATTTTTGGAGAAAAATCTGGAATGCCACGTGTGTGGCCCAGATTAAAAGAAAGAAGTAATGGGCGATGCAGATGGTGTATAAAGGAGAGAAATGAGGTAGGAACCGACCAGTGAGAAGAGGAAAAAGAAGAGGGTGACCAATGGGTGAGGAGAGAAAAGAAGAGAAGGGAGAGAAGAGGGAGGCACAAGATTAGGATCCCTCGCCCATCAACCCATGCGACCCAACCCGTCGGGCAGTTTCTCGACGCATTTTTCGTCGGTTTTCGAGCGAAATGAAACCTCCCATCTCCGCTACATGAATCCCCTACCTCTTATCTTCCATTTCCACCCAAAATTAGAAGAAATTTGGGTGTGAATTTGTGAAAAAACTGACAGCGGGGCTACGGGCTCATGGTGGCCATTCCTCAAACCCTGAAGCTAAATCCTTCATTTATGACCACCAAAACACTCATCTGGAGTTCAAGAACAAAGCCCAAACAAGTTTGGGGGCATCAGAGCTACTATGAGGACGAATCAAGAAGCACCTTTTATAGGGTTCCGGTGGGTTTGGATGAAATTGAGGCTTTTCCAAGCCGAATTGGCCTTAGTCATATGTATGGAAGTTGCTCTACTCACTGAGATCTTCATTTCTGTGAAGTTTGAGAATTTTTAGAAATAGTTGATTTTTCCGGCAAGTCGGGGCAGCCAACCGCCACCTACGTCGGTGCGTGCGGCGACGCGTGGGCCGAGATGTCCCCTGACCTTCCTAGGTAAAATTTGAATACCTTGATTCCATTGGTAAAGTCCGATTGACGAATTTCCGTCGTTTGAACGTAGTTCCATTAAGGTCCGCCGCTTGATTATTATAGCAATCAACGATCCGACCGTTGGATCGTCACCAAATTTTGATATGTTGTAGTATGTAATACTTGAGGATATTAGAAACTTACGGATCGGGAATCCGAAGTATGGACTTCTCGAATAGGATATGTAATTTACATGTTCTATTGACAAGAATTCTAAGACATGTTTTGACAATTGTTCTAGGCGCCGATCGTTCGTGACGCCTTGATGTTTGTGCTAGGGAGTTGGAGCGCGGACTTCAGGTGAGTGGGCTTTTGGTTTTCTATATATACGTATATATGTTTTCCATTTTCCCAGAAACTGTTTTAAATGGATTTATGTTTTAAATGCCATGTCAATTGCATTACATTATAGTATATGCATTAGTATAGATCTGCATATTATTGCATGATGTTGCGGACGCCCAGGTAAGCTTCAGGTGAGTGCATATTGATGATAGTGATTGCAGTGTGTATGGTTATGTTTAGATGCATTTAGTGCTCATTATCCTGCACATCGGTGTTAGTGCTCCAGCCCGTGGCCAGGGCACAATCCTTCACGTGATGTTCACCTCCCACACCGCACACTCACCTTGGATCCAAGTTTGGTGCACAACCCTATCATACAGACCACATTAGGTGGTTCTGACTCATAGGTGACCAACGATTATTCACATAGTCTTCACGTGATTGTAGCACTTGAGCGTATCTATTTACACCTAACCTGTCATACAGACCACATTAGGTGGTTCCGACTCGTGTGCAGGAATTGGTTAATGAGCTATAGGTTCAACCGTACAGGTCATGTTAGGTGACTTCGGCTGTCATATCATTTTACATTAATTTATTTCACCTGACTTACATATTTCATTGTTGAAATGCTATGACATGGCATACTTGGTTTTTACTGCCTTTGTGCATTGTTTTTACGTATATACGTAGTATTATTTTCTAGGAAATTATACGGGTTTTACGGTGAGGGGTTATTATTTTTGGAAAAGAGAAATGGTTTTCAAAAAGCTTTGTTTTTGCCCACTCACGTTTTCTGTTTTGTGCCCCTCCAGGTTTTAGATGCTGAAGGTTCGTATCAACGAGGATTTGTGGCGAATCTCAATATATGTGGCTACCTCTTAGGGTATGATCCTTACCCACACTATTGTACTTTACTTATGCTCTGACCTCACGTGTGAAATGGGTTAATTCCCGCTCACATGGCACTCTAGTCTTTAGGTACTTTTAGGCTTAAATTTATTCACATTTTCCACATCACTATACTTTATGGCTTCGTCACCTTCCACGTGTTGGCCAGCACAGATCGATTTGGAGTCTTAGTGGACAATCCGGGTCGAGGTGGGTCAATGTACCCATATAATTAAGTTTAAAAATGGATTAGAAAAAAAAAGAATAGGTTTTATATATAAAAAATGGTACATTTTACATATAAAAAATTGGTATATTTAAGAATGAGTACATTTTAAGATTAAAAATTTGAAAAAAAATTACATGAATGGTACATATAATTAGCATAGGTACATTGTCACAGCCCGTCCCGAGATATTTAGTTTCGACGGTTTGAAATGACTATTTTACACTTGGACGTTTTGGGTGATTGTGTGGGTTAAGTTTGGAAGTGAACTAATACCTTAAGTCCCTAATATTTGGAACCAATTAGTCCCGTGCACTTTCTCTCTCTCCTCCTTCTCTATTTTCTTCTGTTTTAGCGGTTCTGACATAATAAAATAATTGTAGGGCATTTTCTGGTACTATATAATTAGTACTTGTCCTACTGAACTGCACCTAGACTTTCTATGCTTTGATTAGGAGTATTTACACTTGTATCTCACTCATAACACTTCCTGTTTATTAGTGCACTTTAGTAGCTTTTGGTTTTTTATTTATTCGTATATTTCTTATCTTTATTGCTTCCGCACTGTGCACATGGCTACCTCACCCTCACGTGACGGCCAACATGCCTCGATCTCGGTCGGGGTGTGTCAGTTTGGTATCAGAGCCTAGGTTTAGCAGTCCTGTATATCTTGGGAATGATCTAATCATTGTGATGTCTTCTGTCAGAATTATGTCGCCTCGTAGAGAGCCACGTCACTCAGCTGAGCCTAATTTCCCTGATATTGCTCAACTAGGGGAAGCTATAGCTAATACCATTCAGTCTTCGCTCCGTCCTCCTCAAATGACACCTCTTGAGACTGTGTATAATCTGAAACTGAATCACTTCATAGGAAATGAAGGACATGAGGGAGCGGAGAAGTGGCTTAATCATGTCGAGAAGACTTTCCTTGTGATGCAGAGTCAGGGGAATCTTCCTCCTGATAGATGGGTCGAGACGACTACCTAGTTTCTAGGTCCGGAGCCTGCATCATGGTGGAGACATGAATCATATCAGATGCCACCAGAGGTAGTAGCTGATTGGGAAGTGTTTAAACAGTTGTTTCGAAAAAAGTTCATTCCTCATGAGTACATTGATTGCAAGAAACAAAAGTTTACGCATCTGAAACAAGGAAAGATGTCAGCGAATGAGTATTACAGGAAGTTCACTGATCTATCTCGATATGATCCGGAGGTTGCTGCTAATCTGGTCGAGATTCATTGTCGCTTCAGGTTGGGTACTAAGAACATGCCCAGTGAAAGTGAAGATGAAGAAGAAAATAATGGGAACCAGAGGTAGGATGATAAAGGTAAAGGTCAATCATCTCAGGGACCTCGTAAGACCCAGAGTTTTAAGAGAAACGGTGGTAGTTCCAGCTCTTCTAGTGGAGGTTTGAGCTCTAATATGCAGATGAGAGGTGGTAGATTTTCTAGAGGCCCGAGATTTCAGAGGCAAATGGACTTTGGTGGTTCAGGTGGTTCAGGTGCTCCTTTATGCCGCAAGTGTAATAATAGGCATTTTGGGGAGTGTAGGAGAGGCAGCAGTGCATGCTATACTTGTGGACAGATGGGGCATAGGGCTGCTCATTGCCCTCAGAATCAGCAGATGCCCCAACAGCCTTCTTTACCACCACCTGCGCCGACCCAACAAACTTCAGCACCTAGTGGTTATGCTCAGATTGGTCGTGGAGGTGTTTATCATTATCAGGGCGATGCCGCTCCTTATGCTACAGGGCAGTATCAGTACTCATAGGATCCTCATTATCAGGATGGTTACCCTCAGTATCAGGGATGTTCTATGCCATATCAGCCACATTCAGCCGGTGGATCCCAGTGGTACCAAGGGGGACAACCCCAGCAAGTAGAGATTGCTGCTAGCAGTGCAGGATCTTCGAGGCGGTCTGGTCAGCCAAGGCAAGGACAAGGTATTCATGCTAGCAGAGGTCGGGGTGGACGACAACAGAATCAGGGACGTATCCATAACATGACAATGTAAGATGCTCAGAACAATCCTGATTTAATCATGGGTACGTTAAACATTCTTGGTCATTTTGCTAGAATATTGATTGATTGTGGTACTACGCATTCTGTTGTTTCTCATACATTTGCTCAAGTGACGCAACTTCATCTTACACCTCTAGAATATGATTTAGAGTTTTCTATGCCTAGATGGGATAGATGTTTTGTGGATCGGGTATATCCAGGATGTCCAGTGATGGTGGAGGATGTTGTTATTCCAGCTAATCTTATGTCGTTGGACATTGTGGATGTTGATGTGATTTTGGGCACTGATTGGTTGCACTATAATCGTGCCAAGATAGATTGTTATGGAAAGACAGTTACTTTCCATTGTCCTGGATTACCTGAAGTTACATTCGTAGGAAAGCCTAGTGGGGTGAGGCATGATGTTATTTCTGCCATGAAAGCCAAAAGATTGTTCTCGAAAAGTTGTCAAGGATCTTTGGCTCATGTGGTGTTGAATGATAATGCTCCCTAATAGTGTGGAGGATGTATGTGTGGTTAGGTATTTTTCGGATGTGTTTCCTGATGATTTGCCTGTATTGCCGCCAGATAGAGATGTGGAGTTCGTTATTGATCTGCTTCCAGGTACGAATCTTATATCTTTGACTCCTTATAGAATGGCTCTTGCTGAATTAAAGGAATTGAAAGTTCAGTTGCAAGAATTAGTGGATAAAGGTTTTATTCAGCCTAGTACTTCACCATGTGGAGCTCTAGTCTTATTAGTGAGGAAGAAAGACGGAACCTTGAGGATGTGCATTGATTACAGGCAATTGAATCGGGTAACCATTAAGAATCGTTATCCATTACCCCGTATAGATGATTTGTTTGATGAACTCTGAGGTGCATATGTATTCTCTAAGATTGACTTGAGGTCTGGTTACTACCAGTTGCAGATTAGAAGTGAGGATGTCCCTAAGACCGCATTCAGGACTCAATATGGTCATTATGAGTTTCTTGTGATGCCATTCGGGTTAACTAATGCACCAGCAGCTTTCATATATATAATGAATCGAGTATTCCAGCCGTATTTGGACAGGTTTGTCATTGTTTTTATTGATGACATTCTGGTATACTCTAATACTAGAGCAGAGCATGCTAGACATCTTAAATTGGTGTTGAAAAGTTTGAGGGAACATTAGTTGTATGCTAAGTTTAGCAAATGTCAATTTTGGTTGGATCAAGTAGCATTTTTGGGACATGTCATATCAGCTCAAGGTATTTGAGTGGATTCTCAAAAAGTGGCAGCTATGGAGGATTGGGAGCAACCTCGAACCGTCACCGAGGTACGGAGTTTTCTTGGCCTAGCAGGCTATTATAGACGGTTTGTTAAGGATTTTTCAGTGATTGCTTTGCCATTGACGAGGTTGACCCGGAAGGATGTTAAGTTTGAGTAGGATGATAATTGTAAGCAAAGTTTTCAGCAGTTGATATATTACCTCACTCATGCACCTGTTTTAGCACTCCCGGATGATGGTGGTAATTTTGAGGTCTACAGTGATGCTTCTTTGAATGGTCTGGGTTGTGTATTGATGCAACATGGTAGGGTGATTGCTTATGCTTCGAGACAGTTGAAACCTCATGAGAAGAATTATCCTACTCATGATTTGGAGTTAGCGACTATCATCTTTGTTTTGAAGATTTGGAGACATTATCTTTATGGTGAGAAATGTAAGATCTTCACAGATCATAAGAGTCTTCAGTATCTTTTTACTCAAAGAGATCTTAATATTCGGCAGCGGAGGTGGATTGAGCTACTTAGTGATTATGATTGCACGATTGAGTATCACCATGGTCGTGCAAATGCAGTGGCGGATGCACTTAGTAGGAAGACTCCAGCTAGACTTAATGCCATCTATGATTGTCATGTTCCTCTTCTTGCGGATTTGAGGTCCACTGGAGTAGAGTTGGGAGTGGAAGATCGAGAGGAAGCCATGCTTGCTAATTTTCAAGTTAGGCCAATCTTAATTGACCGTGTGCTCGAGGCCCAGATGAATGATGAAGAGACCCAGGAAATAATTCAAGCAAGGAATCAAGGGAAAAAGAAAGATTTCAGGATTCGAGAAACGGATGGCATGCTTATGCAGGAAAACAGAATGTATGTGCCGAACAATGCAGAGTTAAAGAAAGAAATCCTTGATGAAGCACATATTTCGGCATATGCAATGCATCCAGGAGGCACCAAAATGTATCATACCATTCGACCATTTTATTATTGGCTGGGTATGAAAAGGGAAATTGCCGAATATGTGAGTAGGTGTGCCATTTGCCAACAGGTTAAAGCTGAAAGGAAGAAGCCGTTTGGGTTGATGCAGCCGCTTCCCATTCCATAGTGGAAATGGGAAAATATTACCATGGATTTTGTGTACAAACTTCCTCGTACACAGAATGGTTATGACGGCATTTGAGTGGTAGTTGATCGGCTTACTAAGTCAGCACACTTTATTCTAGTGAGGGGAAATTATCCATTAAGCTGATTAGCTAAGTTATTCATATCAAAGATTGTGAAGTACCATGGTGTTCCAGTTGATATTATCTCGGATCGGGATCCTAGATTCACTTATAAATTCTGGGTAGCATTCCAGGAAGCTCTTGGTATGAGATTACTTTATAGTACGACATGTCATCCTCAGACTGATAGGCAATCTGAGAGAACTATTCAGACGTTAAAGGATATGTTAAGATCTTTAGTGCTGCAGTTTGGTGATGGTTGGCATAATTGTTTGGATTTGATGGAGTTCGCCTACAACAACAGTTACCATTCGAGTATTGGTATGGCACCATTTGAGACACTTTACGGGAAATCTTGTCGTACACCTTTATGTTGGTCAGGGGTTGGCGAAAGAATTTTAGTGGGCCCTGAGATTGTGGACGAGACTACTCAAAATGTTCAGGTAATTAAGTCTAACCTGAAAGCGGCCCAGGATCGACAAAAGAGCGTAGCAGACAAGCATGCCATGGACCGGAGGTATAATGTAGGTGATTGGGTATTTTTGAAGCTATCACCATGGAAAGGTGTTGTGCGGTTTAGAAAGAAAGGCAAGTTAAGTCCTAGGTATATCGGGCCGTATTTGATCACTGAAAGAGTTGATGAAGTTGCTTATAAACTTGAGCTACCTCCAGAGTTGTCCAAGGTGCATGATGTGTTTCATGTTTCGATGCTTCGTCATTATGTTGCAGATCCTTCACATGTGATTCCTCCTCAACCTTTGGAAATTAATTCGGATTTGACTTACGATGAGGAACCAGTTACTATTTTGGATTGGAAGGATAAGGAACTGAGGAATAAGACAGTGCGTTTGGTGAAAGTATTATGGAGAAATCACTCAATGGAAGAGGCTACATGGGAGATAGATGATCGGATGAGAGAGATGTATCCACGCCTATTTTATGATTATTAGTGGATGGTATGATTGTATAAATTTTGAGGACGAAATTTTATAAGGTGGGTAGATTGTCACAGCCCGCCCCGAGATATTTAGTTTTGACGATGTGAAATGACTATTTTACCCTTGGACGTTTTGTGTGATTGTGTGGGTTAAGTTTGGAAGTGAACGAATACCTTAAGTCCCTAATATTTTTAACCAATTAGGACTTAAATTTTTTTATGGTTTTATGATTGTTTGGGAAGTCAAACAATTTTGGACCACACACACACTCCAACTCTCTATCTCTCCTTCTCGTGCACTCTCTCTCTCTCTCCTCCTTCTCGATTTTCTTTTGTTTTCGTCAACCCTGTACGGACGAACTTCGAACTCAAACTTTCACGCACGGATCAACGTTCACAAGGTAATGTTCTTGTTCCCTACAAGCTCCTGAGTTCATTTGTACTATTTTTAGAACTTGAAACCTTCAAAAACCTGAGAAACCATCACCCCCGATTTGAGTACTGTTCATGTGGTCGTAATTATGGATGTTTCAGGGGATTTTAAGTTCATAGGAAGCTTTAGGACGTTCGTATGAAGCTCGGAGAAGAAAAACCAAGCAAATTGGAATTCAGGAAATTGAGTTTGGAGAGTTTAAAATTTGGCTGGAATTGTCAAGCTTTCTCAGGCGAGATCCCGTGATTTTTGGAGTTTGGAATTGGTAAGATTATGTTCTATTCGTCCTAAGCTTCAATTTGGTTCAAGTTTCATGAGTTTTGGTTAAGAATTGACGGAGATATAAGGATTTTAAGAATTTCCCGGTTAGTTTAACAGAATATTTCGAAGGTAGGGGATGACGGAATATTTCGTCATCTTTGATGGAATATTCCTAACAGCGTTGGTTAGTTTAACAGTTTCCGTTACTATTTAACAGAATATTCCACGGAATATTCCTAACGGGGTTATGGGATTCCGTTAGGGTCCCTGCGCGTGGCCGTGCGTGTTGCCGTGCCTTTGCCGGCGCGTGGGACGTCGGAAAATTTTTCTAAAAATATGGGGATGTTCGTGAGGTTGTGTAAATCATGTTGGTATATTCAAACACCCCATTTGAGCATTGTATGAGAAGTTATTAGCTAGTATTGGTTATGTGCTTTAAATTAACCTTTTTATAGTTGTTTCGCATATAGGGGAGACTTATCCCGAGGACGAGCGCAGTCAATGGCGACTCGGGGGCTACGACCCTTCAACATACAATGAGTGGGCTTTTGATTTTCAGTATATGCTTATATACATGATATTTTCCCAGAAAATGCGTTTAAATGAAAGTATGCCTTGAAATGCCATGCATATAAATTGATATTCCGTATATGAACTGGTATATGATGCATATTATATAATTGTGGTGCTGTGGACACTCAGGTAAGCCCAGGTGAGATATGAATTGTTATTGTGATTAAAGTTATGATTGAGAAACATTGAGATCATGAACCTGCACCTAGGGTGATTGTGATTTAGCCAGAGATATGGCACAAGCCTGTTTATAATGTCACCTCCTGCACCATATGCTCACATTGGATCCAATTTAGGTGCACAGTCCTTATGTACAGACCATCATAGGTGGTTCTGACTCGTAGGTGACTAGCGATTTATCACCCAGCTATCATGAGAGCGTAGTATTATATTACACCCAGTCTTGTCGTACAGACATTTTTAGTGGTTCCGACTTATGTGTAGTGTAGTGCCGTATAGGTCATTGTAGTGACTCCGGTTATATTGAATAATGAGCTATGAATTCAGTCGTACAAACTTATGCAGGGGTTCCGGCTAATATGTTATTTTCCATGAATTTATTCTCACCTGAGTTACTTATTCTATTTTATGTTTTGGCATGGCATACTGATGAATATGATTATGTGAAGCATGATTTGAATTGAGATATTTACATATATATATATATATATTTATGCATATGTTTATATTCTATTTCTGGAAAAATTATACATGTTTTACGGCGAGGGGTTAGAACTTTTGAGAAATGAAATGAATTTGAAAACATTTGTTTTTGCCCACTCACATTTTCTGTTTTGCGCCCCTCTAGGTTTTAGGTAGACTTGCGGTTGGTGGCGTACAAGGATTTCGGCGGTTCTGACATAATAAAATAATTGTAGGGCATTTTCTGATACTGTATAATTAGTACTTGTCCTACTAGACTGCACCTAGACTTTCTATGCTCTGATTAGGAGTATTTACACTTGTATCTCACTCCTAGCACTTCCTGTTTATTAGTGCACTTTAGTAGCTTTTGGTTTTTTATCTATTCGTATATTTCTTATCTTTATTGCTTCCGCACTGTGCACATGGCTACCTCACCCTCACGTGACGGCCAACATGTCTCGATCTCAGTCAGGGTGTGTCATACATTTAGCAAAATAAAAAATGGGTACATATAAATAAAAAAATATGGGTACAAATACAAATAAAACTTTATAAAATATGGGCACAAAAAGAAATTAATATATAGGTACAAATTAAAACTGTAAAGAAAATTGGTAACAAATTAATATATGGGTACAAATTAAAACTTTAAAATCTCATTAATATAAACAACTATAAATTTCAATTTTTAATTTAAAAAATATAGTAACGTACATAGAAATAAATTATCATATTAATTTCAGGGACTTTGATAAAAAATTGAAAACCAACAAGGTTTCAGTAAAAAAATATTCATAACTAAGGACCGCATCCAAAGTCTCCCATTACTTTTTCTAGAACTCATGTCGGATTTCAATTCAATATCAATATTTTCTAGTCAAGTATATCAACCAAGTAAAAAAAGTAAAGTATTACATTATTAGTGTTTTTGTATCTAAACCAAAAATTCATTCAAGTATTTTCTGCATAATTTTGTCTAGTTTGTAACGATCAATATTTGTTTGTCAAGATAAATATGAAAAATTACTCTTTGTCTAGTTCATTTAATTATGTGAACATTTTCGTTCTCCTTTTTGTATATTATTTTGCTGTTGTAAGAACACCAAAATACCAAAAGGAGTAAAAACGCCTCCCATATCGGTGGATAACTATCTTGGCAGCTTCCGCCTGACGGCTTGTCTGAGTGCAAACTAATCGGACCACCCCTCCAATCCCGCCTCATCCATGTGTCCTTATATGGATCACTTCATTCCAACATTATTTGCATCCAATTGTTCAAGAATTTTTTGAATTAAAATTAAATAAAATTTCCAAAAATTTAAGAAAAAATCGAATAACTAAAACCAGATAGATGTTTTAAACAATAAAAATTTATAATACACAAACCACCACCTTCACTTCTCACACCTTCATATCTTTATTTTTAGAGTGAATAGTAATTGGCACGTCAACTTTTTTTTTTATATTACAATTGGCAAGTAATAATGTGATTCAGATTTACTTTTGACGAGAATCAAACTTAAGACTTGTGAACCGTAGTATTAAGTGGCTAATAGTGAGCTTGATAGGGTTTGCGGTTGGCATTTACGCGTGATGCATGCGAATGGGTTTGAAGGGAGTGACAGTAACCCTAGTCCCTAGCACGAGTTAGATAACTACATCTACAGACAAAAGCCACATAAAAATAATTAAACATTAAAAATTAAAAAACAAAAGTTAGAAAACGAGAGAGAGAGAGAGAGCACTTTACCACTTTTATATGTTGCACGCATCCACATAGCAGAAAACAGAAGGAAGACGAAGTAGCACTACTCCCCCAAGGCTCAAGGCTCAAGGCTCAAGGCTCAAGGCAAACCAGAAGCAGCAGAGGAGAAAGAAAGAACCAAAAAAAAAAAAAAAAAAATATCCCACAAAAACGCCCAAACCCACACGGACAGAAGAAATGAAGAAAGAAAATGGTTCCAAAAGTGGGTCTTGAGCCCCGAGGCCCGTTTGCTTCAAATGCAAAAGCTTTTTCTGCAACAACAAAAGCCATTAAGCTAGCAGAACAGCAGAAGCCGCATCAGCAGCAGCTAAAAGTGCTTTTGGGTACCGAGAGATTTCGTTTCAACAGCTGAGCATGTACTTGGGTAGTCTCTGTTTGACCCAGAATCTGGACTAAAAAACCAGAAAAAAATGAGTTTTTGATTTTGGGGTTTTTAGCATTGAGCTCTCTTGGGTTGTAAATTTGAGTTCAACCTATTTGTAATTTGTGCTTTTGGGGTTGTGGGTTTTGTTGGTTTTGAAGAAAAACTGGCGATTTTTGGGTTTTTTGGTTTGAGGAGATTTGTAGGAGTGTTGATTTTGTTAGATGAAGGCCATGCCCCTACCCTTTGAGGAGTTTCAAGGGAAGGGGGTGCTAGATTTCTCTTCTGTTTCTTCTTCTGCTGCTGCTGCTGCTTCAGATTCATTTCTTTCACCGCCGCCCCCGCAAAAGTGGATTCACCGCCACCACAGCAGCAAAGAGAATTGCTATGTGGGCAGCACTGAGCCCACCTCTGTTCTCGACACCAGAAGAAGCTCAAGCCCGTCCACATCCTCCTCAACACTGTCTTCCTCCCACGGCAGCGGAGCCAGCGGTGGCTCGACAGACACAACCACTGCTGTGGGGGTCGAAAACCCATCTCAAAAACCCTTAGAGGAACAAAAATGTGGGCCGCCGCTCGGCATGGAGGACTGGGAGAGCGTTCTGTCTGAGTCCCCCGGTCAAGAGCAGTCCATCCTGAGGTTGATTATGAGTGACATCGAAGACCCGTCTTTCGGATTGAACACGCTGCTGCAGAGTTCAAGCGGCTCAGATCATCACCACCAAAATTTGGAATTCGGCGGCGGAGGGTTTCAGGATGTGGTGGATCAAGGCGGAGGATACGGCGGCGGATTCGAACCCGATAATCATTCTGGGAGTTTGGTTAGCCCCTCTCTGCATGCAAGTTCTGGTCCTGATTTTAGTTTCAGTAATAATGCCTCAAATGATGAGACTCAGAACAGCAATGGGAGACCAAACCCTGCAATGTTCTCTGCTTCAATGAGTAATCCTTTTCCGGTTTCGCTATCTTCCGGCATGTTTCAGCAGCAACAGAACATGGGTTTGGATGAGAAGCCTCAGATTTTCAATCCCCAGATGGTAATTAACCAAAACCAAGCTCAGTTTACACAGAACCCAGCTATGTTTATGCCTTTGACATATGCCCAATTGCAAGAGCACCACCTTCTCTCACCGCCTCCGTCGAAAAGGCTCAATTCTGGTGGATTTGGACCCGGTTACCTGGTCCAAAGGGTACCCTTTTTGAATCCCGGGCAAGAGCTATTGGTTCGGGCTCAGCAACAGCAGCAGCAGCTTCAGTTTCTTCCTCAGCACCTTCAGCAGCAGAGGCCAACAATTCCGGTGGCAGAGGAGAAAATGATGAGCCCGGCAGAGGGCGGTAAAGAAATGATGAACCAGAACCAGCGGCAGCAGCAGCTTCAGCAAGCAGTAATTGACCAGCTTTTCAATGCAGCAGAGCTGATCGAAACAGGAAACCCGGTACTCGCGCAAGGGATATTGGCGCGGCTCAATCACCAGCTCTCTCCCATTGGTAAGCCTTTTTCAAGGGCTGCTTTTTACTTCAAGGAGGCCTTGCAATTGCTCCTTCACATCAACACCTCTAGTAACTCCTCCTCGGCTTTGTCGCCTTTTAGCCTCATTTTCAAGATTGGTGCTTATAAATCGTTCACTGAAATCTCGCCTGTTGTCCAATTTGCCAACTTCACTTGTAACCAAGCCATCCTTGAAGCCGTGGAGGGCTTTAATCGTGTTCATGTTATTGATTTTGATATTGGCTATGGCGGGCAATGGGCTTCTTTCATGCAAGAAGTTGCCTTGAGAAATGGGGGTGCATCTTCTCTTAAAATGACTGCATTTATATCGTCTTCCGCGCATGATGAATTTGAGGTTAGTTTCACTCGAGAAAACCTCAAACACTTTGCTAGTGAGCTCAACTTGGCATTCGAACTTGAACTTGTGAGCCTTGAGTCGTTGAACTCTGGTTCGTGGGGATTGCCTCTTCATGCTTCTGACGGCGTGGCAGTTGCTGTCAATCTCCCGATTGGCTCCTTTTTGAGTAACCCTTTATTGCTTCCATTGATCTTGCGCTTTGTTAAGCAGCTTTCTCCCACAATTGTGGTCTCTTTGGACAGAGGCAGTGACCGGACCGATGTTCCATTTCCCCACCAAATAATCCAAGCCCTCCACTCTTATTCCGGCCTGCTTGAATCAATAGAAGCTGTCAATGTAAACCCAGATGCACTGCAGAAGATTGAGAGGTACTTGCTCCAACCAGGCATTGAAAAGATTGTAACGGGCCGCCATCATTCCCCTAAAAGAACACCTTCGTGGAGGACACTGTTTTTGTCATCTGGGTTCTCACCATTGACATTCAGCAATTTCACCGAGTCCCAGGCCGAGTGCTTGGTGCAGCGGACTCCGGTTGGGGGGTTCCACGTCGAGAAGAAACAGTCTTCGCTTGTTCTCTGCTGGCAGCGCAAGGATCTCATATCTGCCTCGGCTTGGAGGTGCTGAAGAACCAGCATTTTGAAGTTGGTTCTACCAATTCATAACTTACTGCTTTAGTTTTGGAACTCTTTCGGTTCTCTTCCTTGATTCTGCAACTATGCCCTAATTGTCTATGGTGCTGTAGTAGGCCTTTGGTTTCCAATGAAGAAACCAAACATTCAAAGTAACTCAATGGCTTTGTACAGTTTTATTTTTATTTTTATTTTTTATAATTTATTTTTATTTTTTATTTTCAGTTTCTTACTTTAGAATTTGGGTATATCTATATATTCTGGTGTTTTTCATAAGGATGGTGATGTTCGTACACTCATTTTTATCTTTCACATCCCTGTTAATTTTTGGATATTGACATCTTCAATTCAGTTGATACAATGACGGGAAATTGATAAGGGTGTGTGAGAAGCAAAAATAGATGTTACCCTTCACACCCTTGTTAATTTTTGGATATTGACGTCTTCAATTCAATTGATACAATGGCGGGTAATTGATAGGGGTGTGTGAGAAGTAAAAATAGATGCGTGGATGACACTTTGTCTCATAATTAAGGTAGTGACTGTTGCACGAAAAACAACCCAGAAAATTCCTTTCATTTCCAAAAAACCAGAAAATTAGAAGAAAAAATAATCTAATTAGATAACGAGTATAACCTTCAAATTTGGTACCCATCGTTCATGTTCATGATCAATAAAAGTTGAGAGTTTTATACCTAACAATGGAATCCAACTTGACAACTGCCAAGATCATCTTCAACTCATGGGATAAAGCTTAAAATATAAGCTTTAAAACCCCTTCAAACGATCTCCAACCATTGGCCTAAATTAAGCCTTGGGAATAAAATATATCTTCGGGCTAGATTCCTCCAGAATTTAAATATGCCTTAAATTATTCTGGACCCACCAAGCTGTCATATTTCAAATCTTTTGTTTTTGTTTTTTTACTTATAATCTAACGGCTGTGATCAAATGAGATCAAATCAAATGGTAAAAAAATATATTTGATGATCCAAAATTAAATCTAACGTCTAAAATAATTAAGAAAATTATTAAATCAAATTTCACTTAAAGCTTTATAAATACCTATGTATTTGTATGATTTTTAATTAGTTATTGGAATTTAAACATTTTAATCTCTATTTTTAGATTAAAATGTTCATAAAAAAATTAGGATAATCTACATAAATTTTATAGTAAAAAAAGTTACCGAAAAAAAAAATTAGGCTAATACCATCATCTAATAATCTCAGGGTAAAATTTTAAGCCATAACGGTTAGAGGAGAAAAGCAATTTCTGAGTTATGGCGTAAAAATTTTAAAGCTTTATCCCCAAGGGTTGGAGATGGTCTAAATTCTTAACTGCCTATCCACTTAGCAAGTAGGAAATTTGGTTCATGATAATAAATAATTTTACTGACGATAATATGATGTGAGTCGAACACTATTAAAATCGGCAGTAAAGTTTAAGCGTTGAGTCCGTAGTACGTCATTTTACAGAGAACGACGCAACGAGTCAAACTCACCACGTTGTTATGACATATGAACTTTTTAAGCCAAATTCCTTTGTTCACTGGGTTAAATTCATATTTTAGTTTTGAGTATGTGTTTGGAATTTCGTTAATTTTGTATTTTGTTTCCATTAGGATTCCAAGCAAGCCTAGGGTTCATTCATGGTATAAAACCAATTTTATTTGGTCTTGGGGTTATTTTATTGGCACCTCTCATTTTGTTGAATGTGCCCCACTGAAAAATTTAACATTAAATAACTTATATGTCCCAATAAAAAATAACTTATATGTGTTTGTACTTTCAATGATTAGTGTTTTGTTCTAAAATTGAGTGGGGAGTGCGTTTGAAAGCTTGAAGAAAATTACGTATCAATTTAGAACTCGTTTGAATGTGCTTTTAAAATGACTAAAAGCGTTTTTGATGAAAATGTTTTTGGAACCAATCTTTAGTAAAATTGCAAGTAAATTATGTAAAAGCACTTAAAGTGCTTCCTGGAAGAAACACATAATTGGTGCTTCTTGCAGAAAGAACCTTAAGTGCTTTTGGAATCAAAAAATATTTTCTCTAAAAGCGCTTTTAGCCATTTTAAAAGCACATTCAAACGAGTTCTAAATTGATACGTAATTTTCTTCAAGCTTTCAAACGCACTCCCCACTCAATTTTAGAACAAAACACTAATCATTGAAAGTACAAACACATTTTATGAAATGAAAAAAAACTTAGTTTTGACAAATGGTTTATGAAATCAGTTATTTGGAGGCTTGCATGAGGTAATGTCACATCTCAGTCCGCATAGTAAGATATTGGATATTGTCCGCTTTGGGCCACGCCCTTACGGATATGTTTTTGTACTTCCACCCAAAACACGTCTCACTATAGGGAGGTGGGCATGTACATATAAGGCACATCACCTCCCTTCCCCCGGGCGATGTGAGATCTTACAATCCACCCCCCTTAGGAGCACGACGCCCTCGTCGGTACACTTCCGGCCGGGGAGTGGCTTTGATACCAAATTGTCACATCCCAGTCCACATAGTAAGATATTGTTCGCTTTGGGTCACGCCCTCACAGATTTGTTCTTGGGCTTCCATCCAAAACGCGTCTCACTATAGATAGGTGGGTATATACATATAAGGCACATCACCTCCCCTCCCCCAGACGATGTGGGATCTTACAGGTAAGACTTCATATTTTTATCATTTTGCATCAATTTGAATGATGTCGTTATGCTTGTTAAACCCTAAATCGTGATTCATATTTTGGGTAGGTACCTACTAAAAATTTGAATATATTTCCGTAGCTTCAACTTTTCGGTAGATACCTGCTGAAATTTTGAAACATTGTACTTGTAATGTATTATTTGGTTGGAGCCTACTAAAAATATGCACTCCTTCGGTATGTACTTGTTGGAAGCATAGTTTTGGAAATGACATGCTGAATCTTAAATTCAGTAGATGCCTGCTAAAGATATGAAAAAATTCGCTAGGTATTTGTAAACAATTTATAGTAAGTGGGGTGTGATGGTAGTTTTCGTACGTAAATAAGGTGTATTAAGGTAATTTTTAATTTTAAAAATAAGTGTGAAGTACTTTTAGTACGTGAGGGGTGTTAAAAAAATATGTGGAGTGCCCACATATACGAAAACCTATATTTTCAATAGGCTCTAACCTACAAATACGTAACAAATGAAACAGTGCACGGTATCCACCATTCTTTATCTCTTCGGCAAAGACGTATTAAAATATTGCCGCATTTCTGGGGACCTACCAAAAATATGTTGGGATTTATGGTTTCACAATTAGTAAGATGTTCAAATTAAAGCAAAATAAGAAAAATATGAAGTCATACATAGTCCAAAAAGTCGATTTCATGTTTCATTCCTAGAAAAAGAGTAGGTTTGAGAACTTAACAGGTCATCTAACTTTAGAAATGACTTAGGGTGTATTTAAAGAATATTTATAAAAAAAACATTTTAGGGCCTAAATTTTCATTTCATATTAGAGCATCTAAGTCGTTTAGTATTAAAATTTTAAGTGGGGTGTATTTAACAAATATAGGGTGTCAATAAAACAACCCTTATTGTTTAATTTCCTTCTCATTATCATGCTGCATCCCTCTAACTAGGCCTGGCAATTCCTGACACGACCCGATAACCCGACACGACATGACACGAAATTAACAGGTGTTCGGGTCGACACGATAACGAAACAGGTCGTTATCGGGTAACCCGATAAGCACCTGTTAAGATAACGGGTTGGTTCGGGTATACACGTGGGTAACAAGATACACGATAAGCAGAATATTAATTTAATAATTTTATAACCCTAAAAAAATACTATAATAATTATATATATTAATTTAATAATTTTATACCCCTAAAAACTATAATAATTATATATACTATAATAATTATACCCCCAAAATATTAACTATAATAATTATATTTATATATATATTAAATTTTATACCCCTAAAAACTATAATAATTATACATACAAAATAAAAAGATTTAAATCTACTTAATAAATAAATAAATATATATATACACACACACACCATTGAACTTCATGGGATACGAATTATACGAAACTAATTTCAACGATCCAACCATCAAACTTGTTTGTATATGCTTCGAGATCGCATCAGCAAAAAATTACAAAACACAAACATTCACAGATCAAGTAACGGGACAAAACTTTTCGACGGTTATAAACGAAAAATCACGATTTAACGGTTATTTTAACTCTGATTTTGATTATTTTTTACAGCTACACTCCTTGACCCTATATGAATACAATGAATGAATTCGATCTTCAATTTAAAAATATTTACACTAGTGGATACCACAAAATCTTATGTTATACTTGATGAAAGTATGAATAAACTCTTAAGTGTTAGTAAATCTATTGTTTTGATGAGATACGCATTCTACGAAACTAGTTTCAATGATCCAACCGTCAAACATGTTTGTATATACTTTGAGATCGCATACGCCAAAAATTGCAAAAAACAAACATTCAGAGATCAAGTAATTCGACGGTTATAAACGAAAAATCACGAATTAACGGTTATTTTAACTCCGATTTTGATAATCTTTTACATCTACACTCCTTGACCCTATATGAATACAATGACTGAATTCAATCTTCAATTTAAAATATTTACACTAGTCGATACCACAAAATCTTATGTTATACTGAATGAAAATATGAATAAACTCTTAACACTACTACAAAACCGTTTAATAATGTCGTTATTATAACCGACAAAAAACAGCACTTACTGTCGGATATTATACAAAATCCGACAGAAACTAGATGCAGTGGCGGATATACGAACCGACAGAATTGCTAGCGTCAGGAAATGACTTTTCCGACAGAAATTTCATAAAAACCGACAGAAATTCTGACGGATATATTCGAGAATAATTAATAAATTTCTGTCGGTAAAAACCGACAATAATTACTGTCGGATTCAAATTTTTAAAAATTAAAAATATAAAATTTACCGTCGGTCACAACCGACAGAAAAATATTCTTATTATTGATGTTTACCCATCTCTTTTTTTTTTTTTCCTAATTGAATAAAAAATAAAATTAGGTAAATGAATTATTTTTTATTTCTGAATGAATAAAAAAAAAATTCGGTACATGAATAAAATAAACAGAAGCTCATAACAAAACGTAATATGCATTCAAATATAACGTTCGATAATGTCATTTGAATCCGCCATAACACATAAAGTAGACATCCAATATAAAATAACCTAAACTACGGTCATCTGCATCCGCCATATTACATAACTACACAAAAAACATTTGCCAAAGTAGACAAAAGTGTCAGACATAAACCAACAAACTATTCAATAGATCCCGAGCCTTCCCCCAAACCACCCTGCGCTCCAGAGCCTTCTGCCGACCCTCCTTGCGAACCAACGCCTTCGGCCGACCCTCCTTGCGAACCAACGCCTTCTGCCGATGCTCCCTGTGATCCAAAACCTTCTCCCAACCCATGAGCTTCCAAATACCCCATCACATCCCCATCAAAATTACCCATCATCAACCCAGATAAGAAACCCGATGATAATCCACCATTTAAACCACCTTGAGAAAAATGTGCGCCACCTGGAGAAGCCATCTGCGGTCGATATACTGGCATTGGATACTGGGGCTGAAAAGGCATATGCTGCATGGGATATACAGGCGCAGGTGGCTGCATTGGGGCCGAATGCTGTGATGCCTGAGGGCTGGGTGGTGGCCGAATGCTGTGAAGCCACAACATTATTTGATGTTGATTCATCAACATCTGCTGATTCATTGCCTGCTGCTGCGAGGTCTTTGTTTTCTCAAGCTCAACCGTTGCCTCTGCCAACTTTCTGGCGGCTTCTTCCCCCTCCTCCTCAATTCATTGTTCTCAGCTACCACCTTGGCAAATGCACCTTTGGATGAACTCCTAGATGACCTGGAACCTGAAGAGCTTGCATATGACACCATCTCTGGTATCACCCCGTGACCATAGCCTCGTACCCTATTTCTTGTCTCAGAACCCATCTGCTCAACATAAATCTGTGTTCGTACCTCCGACGTGTCCTCTTCCCCAGACTCGACAACAGACTGAACTTGACTCTCCATTGATGTCTTTCAATACAATATTTAAACAAAATAATAAAAAGTTATTATCGAAAAATAAATTAGAATCTTAAAAACAGATTCATCAATCCAAACAGAAAGATAAACAAATTTGAAATAAAAAAGAGATTCTAATTTTTATTAATGCAATAATAATTCAAATAGCGTTATAAATCACTCACCCCTCTCTGTTGCGAGGATTCATCAACCCATGAGTCGTCTTTCCGGGTATGAGTTGCTCGAAAAAAAGATATTGGATCCGGCTCCTTCCCCTGCTTTCTCTTCTTTAAATCCGTGAAAAGAGAACATCAAAAATACATATTAACCCCAGTTTATATACAAAAATTAAATACACAACTTATATAACCAAACAGCAAATCTTACAAGTTCCTCGCGGACCCGAGCAAACGTTTTGGAACCAGTCGTGTGGTTCATCGTTTTTAACTCCCCATTGTACTTGTTTTTTTCTGCCACCTCCTGAGAGTTCAAAAAAAAAAAAAAATTAGAAGACAACATTTCAACAACAAAAAACTGATAACAACTTTTTACCTTTGTTTTTGGATCATCCCAATATGCTAACATCTCAGCCCACTGACCACCATCCACACCAGGGGGAGGTTCTAAGCGATCTTCCTCTCGTCTTTTGGTGTAATACTCTGCTTTCAAATTGTTACGGTATTCCTTGTAAGCATGATCCGCAACATGGAGCATCATATTGCGAATCATTGGAATTCTATCCAAGTCTTCATCTAGAAAAATGATATACCCCTACATTAAAAAAAACAAACAAGTTACAACAAATCCAAAATATAGGGTTGAACTATAGAAGTACAAACGAAAACATATACCTTAATTCTTTCCCACAAAACATCCTTAACATCTTCAGGTACCAACCTCCAATCCTTCTTCAATGGAATAAATCTTGGATCCTTAACCTCTGAAGCTACCAATTTCGAAAACTCAGCGGCATTTTCACTAACACATTTCCCTGTCGAATCAAATAGACAAAGTTGTCTCTCTTTCCACTTTGGAATAGCAGCTCCGCGGGTCCTACGTTCTCTTTGTTCCTCCATGCAACAGGGAAGATGAGTAATAATGGGAAGGAGAAGAGGAACGCAGTAAAAATGGGTAGGAGTAAAATGGGGAGGAGAGGTAAAAACGGGAAGAAGAACAGGTGCAGAGTGAAAATGGGGAGGAGAAGTAAATACGGGACAACGAAGTAGAAATGAGAAATAAATGAGGTTAACAAATGTTGGCGGTTATAACCACCAGAAAATTTCAATCCGACATATATTTTCAACATTGTGTCGGTTAAATCCGCCAGTAAATAAAAATCCGACATACTGTGTCAGATGGCGCATTTATGAAAGACAAATGGTATAAATATAAATGTCAGAAAACGCATTGAAGAAGGTCAGATTAGTGTCGGTATTAACCGACACAAAACTCCAAAAACCGCCACAATTTTTTTTCTCCGTCGATGTTTGTGCGCCTTTAATTTTTTTTGAGTCAAAGGCGCGGGAAAAATCCCGCCCAAATTTTTTTTTTCTTTCACTGTCGGTTATATCCGACAGGGACGTGAGTAAAAAAAAAAAAAAAAGTGTTTTTCAATAACATTTTAAATTTTACCACATAAACTAAAATATTTTAAATGAAAATCACCACACATAAAAAATAAAAAAGAAACCTTGTGTTTTTCAAGAACATTTTAAATTTTACCAAATAAACTAAAATATTTTAAATAAAAATCACCACACAAATTTAAATATAGTCTAATTATTACTTAAAAAGCATAAAGTAAATTATAAAACTATTCCATTTCATCTTCTGTTAGGTCATCGGCGGCATTGACAAAATCAGGGAACTGGGTAGGCAACGGTAATACTTCGTGAAAAGGAGTCTCTTCCACGCCAACTCTTGTTTGCAAATTTTCGTTGTCAAGTAAACGATCATCCAAATCAGGTATGGCAGAATCATCAAGAGCATCATTATCCTCCAATACGTCAAATAAATCTCTCGGTTGCGTTCGAACAACAACATGCCAATCTTTTTCAATTGTGTCCTCCACATAAAATGCTTGTAATGCTTGTGAAGCTAATATGAAAGGATCCTCTTTAAATCCCAACCGATTGAAGTTTACTAAAGTAAATCCATATTGATCGGTCTTCATACCTCTTGGACTTTCACTATTAACCCATTCGCACTTAAACAACATCACAGCTCGACCCCTGTCTTCTGCTTCGGTAGGGCCACAATATCTAACCTCAAACATGTCTATGACTCTGCCATAACAATTCACTTGCCCAATTGCACCAGGGACATTTGCAGGTACAAAGACACCACAATTTTGATTCTTATGTTTATCGTCCACAGATTTTGTACGAAATCTGAACCCATGAATAATGTGACTTTTATATTTCGTCACAACCCTACTAGGATAATTGGCTAGCCAACGCAAGTCTTCAGACATCAAGTTGTCATTAGCATGACATCTTGAATTAATCTGTAGTAAGTAAAAGCATATAAGTTGACACGACAAATATAAACACATCATAATTAAAATATAAAAAAAAAGTAATAATGTGACTGTTATATTAACTCACATGTTGCCTGAACCATTCTGGAAATTCCTTCTTGCTTAGTTCCTTGATTTGTCACATTGTCAGCCTTGCTCGACGATGTTGATTTTTCAAGAATTCCTCATGTTGCCTAGCCAATTAGGTTTAAATATGCTTAACTAATTTTTCAAAATAAAGAAAATTGATAAAACATTAAGACGTATGACTATATGTTCTTACCTTCTAAATGGGGTGACCTCATCACAATTATTTAGAATGTATCTGTGGCATTGATCAAGAACATTTAACTCAAGCTCCACATTTTCTCCTGAACCCATATAACATCCTTTGGAGTGAAAAATTGATAACCCACCAGATACTCCACGTCCAATACCATCTTCATTTCGACCTCTACGAGTGCGACGAGACTCGACATCTCTAAGATACAAGGAACAAAAGGACAAGCACTCATCCACCAAATACGCTTCAGCAATAGAACCTTCAGGATGACCCATATTACGAACATAACGCTTCAGTGTTTGCAAATACCTATAATTATAATACAAAACACAAATTATTATAATTACTAATAAAATTATCATTATAAATTAACAAATTTTATAAAGATTTGTTAATTACCGTTCAATTGGATACATCCATCTATATGGAACAGGCCCTGCAATAGCTGCTTCATCTGCCAAGTGAACTGGGAGGTGCATCATTACATCAAAAAATGCAGGCGGGAATATCTTCTCCAATTGACATAATGTCAAGGCAATTCTTGAATTCAATTGCTTGAAACCTTCCTCAGACTCCTTTTTGCTACACAATTGTCTGAAAATTGCACTCAACTCTAATAATATCATAGTAACAGATTTAGGCAAAACCGCACGTATTGCAAGCGGAAGTAACTGCTGCATTAAAACATGGCAATCGTGGCTTTTCAATCCATGTATTTTTCGTTCATTCACATGCACACATCGTGACAAATTTGATGAATAACCATCGGGAACCCGAATAGTAGACAACACTTCACAAAATGCAGTTTTTTCTTCTCTTTTCAACGTGAACAATGCTGGAGGTCGAAATGTTCTATTTCCTTCCCTACGTGGATGTTGTCCATGTCTTATGTTCAAGATTTCAAGATCTGCACGTGCAGCCAATCCATCCTTAGACTTTTTATCCATATCTAACAATGTTCCCACTATATTGTCGCATATATTTTTTTCAATATGCATAACATCAAGATTGTGTCTAATCAACAGATGCCTCCAATAAGGTAGTTCATAAAAAATAGATTTCTTCTTCCACTGACTCTTACTACTTGTACTGCTCTCAGTTCGTTTTCTACGTTGCCCAACTGAAGTATCTTTCTTTGGTTTTCCAAAAGTAAATCTCAAAGTACAAAGTTCTTCAAGACATTGTAAACCAGTCCACTGCCTTGGTGCACTACGATGCTCTCGTCGACCATTAAAAGTCATGGTTTGCCTTCGAAACCTATGATCAGCAGGAAGAAAGCGTCGATGCCCTAAATAGCAAATCTTACGACTCGCCGGCAAGTAAATAGATTCTTTATCATGCATGCAATGTGGACATGCTTTATATCCATGTGTACTCCATCCTGATAACATTCCATAAGCCGGAAAATCACTTATAGTCCATAAGACGGCAGCCTTCATCGTAAAATTTTGGTTGGAATACGCATCATAAGTAGGAGTGCCCACCTCCCACAACTCATTCAACTCATCAATCAATGGACGCATGTACACATCAATCTCTTTACCGGGGCTGCGTGGTCCTGGTATTAACAGAGATAACAACAAATTCGGTTGCTTCATACACATCCAGGGAGGTAAATTGTAAACTGAAAGCACCACAGGCCATGTGCTATGGTCTTGCCTCATTTTTCCAAAAGGATTAAATCCATCACTGGCTAACCCCAATCGGACATTTCGAATTTCTGATCCAAACTCCGGATATAAATTATCCAAATGCTTCCATGCTGGAGAATCTGAAGGATGTCTCATAAACCCATCCTTAGGACATTCAGTTGCGTGCCACCTCATATGCTCAGCCGTATGCTTCGACATATACAACCGCTGCAATCGTGGTTTTAAAGGAAAATACCACATAACCTTAGCTGCGATTTTTTTTCTAGAGCCATCCTCTTCATTGACATTTTTATATCTTGATTCACCACAAACTGAGCATGCGGTCAACTCTGCAGTTTCTTTCCAATAAATCATGCAATTATTGGGACACGCATCAATCTTCACATACGTCAAACCCAAGTCATTTATAAGTTTTTTTGCCTTATAACAAGATTCAGGCAAACAATCTCCATCAGGCAACATTTTTTTAATTAACTCGAGTAACGTGGTGAAGATCCCGTCCGGCATTCTTGCTAAACACTTAATCTGATACAATCTTACAATTGCCTCCAATTTTTTAAATTCCTTACAACCTGGCCACAAATCCTGATCTGCCTCTTCAAGCAACTTAAAAAAAGTCTCGACCTCTTTCGGACGCCCTTCCCTAGAAAGGGGCTCAGTAGACGGCCCAATACATTCTTCCGTTAATGGTTGGACAAATACATCATTAAGAACATCATGAATACCAGTCAACTGATCTCCTGTTTCAATAGATGGCCCAACACCTTCTTCTCCAATCCCAATATTTTGCTCTCCCATGAAAGATTCCCCATGATGTCGCCACGAAGCATTTTTGTAATCTTTATCCATATCATACAACACAAGATGTTCGACAATAGTTTTTCGAACAAAAGTATATCGATTACAACATCTTTTGCAAGGACATTTAAACTTATCGGGGCCAACACCATTCGCAACTGCTTGATCCAAAAAAGAATTAATTCCATCTATATACGCTTCCAAATTTCGCGATATTGTCAACCAACTCTTTTCCATGTTTTACTACTGTACGGGAGCAAATATTACGTTGAAACTAAGATGCCTACAATCTTTCAATCCCTATCATGTAGGCATAACTATTAGAAATTCCAATCCCTATCTTTCAACCTCGAACTATCACAATTGCAATTTAATTTCCAACACCTATCACAATAAAACAAATTAAAAAAGCAATAAAGGTTAACAAAAATATGTTTATCTACACTCTTTATTATTTATTAAATTTAAGTTTTGTATATCCGCATAGCAATTAGAGTGAAATATTTAATTAGTTAACATAATATATACCTATATTACTAAATATTACCAATTTATGCTATATTAAATATTGTCAATTTAACATAAATATTTAAAAATAATATTTATCTCAATTTCTTTATAACAATTTAAGTAAATCAAATAAGGTAATGGAACACAAATATTCCTAATTTATCTTACTAGTTAAACAAACAATTTAAACATCAAAGAAGTTCAGTAATAAAACCTGAACTATTGAAGAATTCTATCGTCGATCTACTCTTTATGTAGTCAACCACCTAAATAAAGCTCCTGCAAAATCAAATCATAAAATAAAAATAAGCCATGAAGTGCTTGATGAAGAAACAAATAGAAGATAAAAGTATGGAAGCAAAAGAAAATGAAAAACTTACTATGAGATGAAGCGAAGAATAAGGTGAAGTGCTTGATGAAGAAATAAATAAAAAGTATGAAAGTAAAAGAAATGAAAAACTTACTGTGAGATGAGATGAAGAAAACAAAAAGATTGATAATGAAGAGTAGAAAATGATTGAAGATTGAAGATGAAGATTGCAGGTTGAAGATGAAGAAGAGAATGAAATCTGAAATTGAAAAACTTTTGAAGATCAGCATTGCGGGTTGAAGATGAAGGAGAGAATAAAAATAATAAACTATTAAATTTCTGTCGGTTTTAACCGACAGAAAATTAAAATAATAACGGCTACAATGCTAAAATAATAAAGTACAAACTTTCTGTCGGTTTGTAACCGACACCATGAACTTCCAAACCGCCAAAATATATAAAAAAAATATTTTAAAAAAACATTCAAAATTCCTGACGGTTATGAATATTTTGTGTCGGTTGTATACGACAGTAAATACCCGACAATAATTTCTGTCGGTTGTATACGACAGAAATTTCATTTAATCCGACACTAGATAAATTATGTGTCGGATATCTTTAATCCGACAGAATGACTCGTTAACCGCCACCATCATCCGACACTTAAAGCTAATATTGTAGCAGTGTAAGTGTTAGTGAATCTATTGTTTTGATGAGATACGCATTTTGCGAAACTAGTTTCAACGATCCAACCGTCAAACTTGTTTGTATATGCTTCGAGATCGCATACGCCAAAAATTGCAAAAAATAAACATTCAGAGATCAAGTAATTCGACGGTTATAAACGAAAAATCACGATTTAACGGTTATTTTAATTCCGATTTTGATGATTTTTTACAGTTACACTCATTGACCATATATGCATACAATGAATGAATTCGATCTTCAATTTAAAATATTTACACTAGTGGATACCACAAAATCTTATGTTATACTTGATGAAATTATGAATAAACTCTTAAGTGTTAGTGAATCTATTGTTTTGATGGGATACGCATTCTACGAAACTAGTTTCAACGATCCAATCGTCAAACATGTTTGTATATACTTTGAGATCGCATACGCCAAAAATTGCAAAAAACAAACATTCAGAGATCAAGTAATGAGACAAAACGTTTCGACGGTTATAAACGAAAAATCACGATTTAACGGTTATTTTAACTCCGATTTTGATGATTTTTTACAGCTACACTCTTTGACTCTATATGAATACAATGAATGAATTCGATCTTCAATTTAAAATATTTACACTAGTGGATACCACAAAATCTTATGTTATACTTGATGAAAGTATAAATAAACTCTCGAGTGTTAGTGAATCTATTGTTTTGATGGGATACGCATTGTACGAAACTAATTTCAACGATCAAACCGTCAAACATGTTTGTATATACTTTGAGATCGCATACGCCAAAAATTGCAAAAAACAAACATTCAGAAATCAAGTAACGAGACAAAACTGTTCGACGGTTATAAACGAAAAATCACGATTTAACGGTTATTTTAGCTTCGATTTTGATGACTTTTTACAGCTACACTCCTTAACCCTATATCAATACAATGAATGAATTCGATCTTCAATTTAAAATATTTACACTAGTGGATACCACAAAATCTTATGTTATACTTGATGAAAGTATGAATAAACTCTTAAGTGTTAGTGAATCTATTGTTTTGATGGGATACGCATTATACGAAACTAGTTTCAACGATCCAACCATCAAACATGTTTATATATACTTCAAGATCGCATACACCAAAAATTGTAAAAAACAAACATTCAGAGATTAAGTAACGAGACAAAACTTTTCGACGGTTATAAACGAAAAATCACGATTTAACGGTTATTTTAACTCCAATTTTGATGATTTTTTTTACAGCTACACTCCTTGACCCTATATGAATACAATGGATGAATCCGATCTTCAATTTAAAATATTTACACTAGTGGATACCACAAAATCTTATGTTATACTTAATGAAAATATGAATAAACTCTTAAGTGTTAGTGAATCTATTGTTTTGATGAGATACGCATTCTACGAAACTAGTTTCAACGATCCAACCGTCAAACATGTTTGTATATACTTCGAGATCGCATACGCAAAAAATTGCAAAAAACAAACATTCAGAGATCAAGTAACGAGACAAAACTTTTCGACGGTTATAAACAAAACATCACGATTTAACGGTTATTTTAACTCCGATTTTGATGATTTTTTACAGCTACACTCCTTGCCTATATATGAATACAATGAATGAATTTGATCTTCAATTTAAAATATTTACACTAGTGGATACCACAAAATCTTATGTTATACTTAATGAAAGTAAGAATAAACTCTTAAGTGTTAGTGAATCTATTGTTTTGATGGGATATGCATTCTACGAAACTAGTTTCAATGATCTAATCGTCAAACTTGTTTGTATATGCTTCGAGATCGCATACGCCAAAAATTGCAAAAAATAAACATTTAAAGATTAAGTAACGGGACAAAACTTTTCGACGGTTATAAACGAAAAATCACAATTTAACGGTTATTTTAACTCCGATTTTGATGATTTTTTACAACTACACTCCTTGACCCTATATGAATACAATGAATGAATTCGATCTTCAATTTAAAGTATTTACACTAGTGGATACCACAAAATCTTATGTTATACTTAATGAAAGTACGAATAAACACACTAGTGTGTCACTTTCATTAAGCTTTGAGTTCCATTGGCAAGGTTTAAACTTTTGAGAAAGGCTTCACAACCTTGAAAACAAAAACGCTTTCATTTTGCATATCCTTGCACATTTAATATTTGTAATAGATTAGTAGTGTATGGATGTATTTTTTTATGAGGCTCTTATTTTCGAGTGTAGATGTAGTACTTAAACGACAAATGTGTTTTAATGTTTTGAAGTAATATTTATGTGACAATGTGTGGTATGTGCAAATTTAAGAAGAAAAAAAAAATTCTTAACGGGTCATAACGGGTGGCTAAAGTGACCTGACCTGTTAAGGACCTGTTAAGATAACAGGTGTGACACGACACGAACACGACTGACACGACCCGTTTGCCAGGCCTACCTCTAACTACCAAGAATTGTCTCCATTTTTAAATTGTGTGTATATGTTTATTTATGCCAGGTGAGCTAGATATGTAATCGTTTATAACCAATATTGATAATTATATCCAATATATCAAATTTTATGTTCTTTTCTACAAGATGAAACTCTAAACTACTGCAATTAACGAAGACATGATTCAAATTTGGTAAAAAAGGCAAGAGACTAAACTAATAGTTTAGTTTAGGACATTTATCTTCAACCCACTGCGTCTTGAATTCAAACCATTCCTTCCGCCTAGTGTAGTTGTAGTAATATCGCTTATAATAGAATAATAATAAGACAAACTCACAAAGAAAAAATGCTTATATACACGGTAGCATATATAAAAATGAAGACAAAATTATATAAAAATAATAAACCTTACCCCTCATATAGCAAGAAAAACAAAGTATAAGAAAAGAAGGGGTGGGTTGGGGGGGGGGGGCATGCACCTTACCCATCTTGAAAAAGAAATACAATAATGGAATCCCAACTCTTAACAAGAAATCGATGACGAACAATTTCATAGCCATCAGAATATGAAAAGACTCCAGATGTAGAAGCTTCCCAAATTAACACGACCTTGTCCTCACCAATTGATAGGCATCTCTAAAATCTCTCTAGCCAAGTCTAGAAAAGTAGAAGAAAAAATAGAAGGAATAACCTGTTTTCCCATACGAATAATATTTGAGACCTTAGTACGAGATAGAAAAGGAGCAAGCTCAGTAGCACTAGTGACCTCCACAATAGGCGTGTCTAACAATTTATCAACCTAAAGAGAAGTACTAGAATCATTCCCAATCACCCAATGACAATTCTGAAACAAGATA
The DNA here is from genome assembly GCA_035220775.1 of Malus fusca. Lineage (NCBI taxonomy): Eukaryota > Viridiplantae > Streptophyta > Magnoliopsida > Rosales > Rosaceae > Malus > Malus fusca. The sequence goes on from CM069060.1 coordinate 19,289,960, forward strand.
TGAAGAATGGATTTAATACCAGGCTATATAGAAGACTATTTGTAACAAGAAGAGTATAAACGACCATTTAGGTGGAATCGTTTTGAAAAATAAACACTCCAAGGAGAATTAGGACTAATAATAACCCATCTAAGGAGAATCAGGAGTAATAATAACTCATCCAAGCTTTAAGAGAGCTGTAGTATTTAGAAAGCAAAGATCACGTACACCCTCATTTTTCGGTGCACACATTTGAGACCAAGAAACAGTAACAATCTTCTTTGAGATCATGTCAACAGATCATATAAAATTGTGAGCACATCACGGAAGAGACCTCAGCAAGGAAGAAGGTCACTGATAAACAGAAAAACTATGCAAAGGCATACTCTGAAAAACTGATTGAGTTGAACTCTTCTTGTCATAGATAAAATTTTCCCCTTCCAACCTGTTGACTTAGCTTTAACTTTATCTGCCAAGGCTTGAAGATGACACCTCTTAGGCTTGTCACAAAAATTGGAACTCCTAAATAGACAAATGGTACTTTACCTTCTTTGAATCCTAAGTAGCTCTGACTACAACTTTGCGATGCCTTGAAGTAGAGCCCAAGTAGAAAGTACTTTTATCCTTATTGATGAATTGACCAGAGTCCCTACTATATCTATAGAAGAAATCATGCAAATTACGCAGTGTGACACCATCACTACTACATAAAATGAATAAGTCATCTGCATAAAGAACATCAAAAGGAGAAATACAACCTCTTGAAGTAAAAATTGGCTTAGTAAGCCCATCAAGTTGAAGTCGACTTAGACCCCTTGATAAGGCCTCCTCAGCTAGACAGAAAAGCAACAGAGGGAGAGGATCCCCTTGGCGCTCTTCCCGAGAACAAGAGAAAAAACCATGCGGGGAACCATTGATTAAGATGGACAATTTGGCATATCTTAAGATAATAGAAACCCAGTCCATAAAACAAGTGGAAAACCCAAAGTTAGTAAGCACCTGCTATAGAAAGGACCAATCTAAAGTATCAAAAGCCTTAGCTATATCAACTTTAACTCTCATGTTACCATCGCGATATTTTTTGTCAAGCACATTGAAACATTCTGAAACAAGACCAATACAATTTGAGATACATCACCCAGGTATCAAAGTAGCTTATTGTGGAGAAATAACGCCTTGAAAAACATGAGAAAGACGAATTGCCAAAATTTTGGGAATAATCTTGAAAAGAAAATTTGCCAAGGCAATAAGTCTAAATTGAGTAATGGAAATAACGTCTTCTACCTTCATTATCATAACAAAGAAATTACTATTGGCATTAGGACCAATTTGATTGAAATAATTGCTTCACAATTTGATTAAAAGAATTGCTTCACAAATTGAATAACATCAAAGCTAACAATATCCCAACAATGGTGATAGAAAAAACTTGGAAAACCATTTGACACAGGCGCACTAGAAGCACTTAAAGAGAAAATTACCTCCTTAATTTCCTCATCAGTAGGTAATGCAGATAAAATATCATTTTCAGAATCAGTGACCATTGGCTGAATGACCTCACAAACCTCATCAATACCTGAAGGAGTGAAAGATGAACCGACCGAAGTCTGATAAATGAAAATGATGTTGATAAACCTACATGTGCTAAGTGTTTGTTTCTTTAGGGGATACTTCTTTGTTTTAGCTAGTTTTTATTTATTTGTTTATTTTTATTTTGAACAAACGATAGTATCTATACTAAGAGGGTGATGTAGTCGGCTAAGCCTTACAATGGGCTTGCCAATAATAATGTGGTTCAACTTTGTCTTTGGCGAGAATCAAACCTAAAACTCCTCATTTACAAATGAAGAAGAATACCAATATAATATATCAAACTTTGACGTAAAAACAACATTACTTTACGACAATTAATTTAATAATATGATTATTTAATTAACCATAAATTATTAGCGCCAAATTTTGGCTGGTACTCCAAATTTTATATTTATTCGGTTATAACTCTTTTTATCTAACAAAAAGTAAGGGTCTCAAAGGATGGACGTTCAATTATCTCCTAAATTATATATGTCAGCCTTCTGTATTATGCATAATGCATTGCAACGTTTTGTTGTTCAATTACCTCCTAATGAAATCACATCACATGGGTTGTGTTTTAATGGACCCCTCAGAAGGCTCACATGATTAGTTTACAGTATATCCTTTTAGCACCTTGGAAACACTTCATTAAACTACTTTTGTTTAATATAATAAGATTAGAAAATGAGGCCATGTTGCATCAAGAAAGCCAACAGTGGTTGCCTCCAAGGACAATAAGGGGGCATTTATTTGCTCTCACTAAGTGAGACTAGACTAGATTAGATTAAGTGTTTGTGTAATCTTGTGTTTAATTCCTGTGGGAACTAACTTTAGTGGGACAAAGTGGGACTCACACGGACTAACGAGTTCGCTAAAGGGTCTTAGCAAGACCCCCCAAAATTGGGCGGACTACTAAGACCAATCAGCTCCCCACTTTGCCTTTCCCATCTACTTCTTCCTCACTTGCTTAGCCATTTTCAAAACCAGATAGTGGAATCTGAAACCTATAATTCAACCCAGAATTCGAAACCCATTTTCAAAAATCCAACCCAGAATTCAAAACAAAAAACAAAAAAAATTTATAAACTCGCTGCGTTTGAAACCCAATTGTTCCATGAGTTCCATATTAGTTGTTCCAGTACCACCAGAATCCAAATTGCGCCATGGGTTTTGCTGATTGTGTGACTTGTTTGTTAGCTTGGCTGTGAGAGAGGGAGCTTTTGTCGACGACGAGTGGGATGAGCACCGATACCTCTGCACTAAGAAGGAGAAATAGGAAGTGAAGATGTGAGAGAAAGTGAAGAGGGTGAGTTGTGTTGTCTGCAAAGTCATGAGAGAGGGAAAAGGGAAGCAATTGTACTGGGAGAGAAAAGGGGAAGTAGCTGCTTCCAGAGTAATCCCTTATCTTCTAAAAAATAATGGCAGAAGATATTTTATAATATAATATTTAGTTTATTATTTGGGCACTGCACCAAACACTTCACTATTCTTGTCCTGCTTAGTCCAAGACAAGCCAGTCCTGCTTAGTCTCTGAAGCTAGTCCAGTCCGAGATAGTCCGATGCAACAAACGCACCCTAATAGTATAATACTTGGCCAAGTTATCTTATATTCAGCTTGCTTCTTGTTTTATATTGATAGAATTTTTACCACCTGCAAAAGTAGGGATAAAAAAACTCAAAAATAATTGCAAGATAATTATTGTATAAACGGCTCAAACAATGTCATTCTCCATAAGAATTATTTGAAATAATTAATATTAAAACCAAATCTGAATTAATTATTTAAAACAATGATTAGAAAAAATTGAGTTTATTATTTAAAATAATAAACACAAATTTTAATAAAAATAATTAAACAAATCGGCAAGAAAGCACTTTAAGGAAGCCAAAAATTGTAAATACACAGTTTTGAAAAACAATGATAAAAACACACTAGGGTTCCGCCGTCACTTTAACAATCCTATGTAGTTTTACCATTTAATTATGAATTACAAATGAAACTTTGAAGGTTAGGTTCTCCTCATGCATATTGTTCTCGTAATACTCAAGTAAGGACGTATATCTAACATGCAGTATGTCTGTGATATTAAGATCAAATACGCACATGCAAGACTCGTTAAGTTTTGTGAAAACCTTCTGAAAGCACATGCAACTTTTAAAACGTGATATTCGCCTTAAGTGAATCACAATTGTCAATCACAAGAAGCCATACTCAATCTTCCAGTGATATTTTGGCCGAATTGCACCTGATTACTTATCTAAACATCCTAATCGTAGCTATGTATTAAGATATACAGATAGTTTAAATACAATGATTAATAATTCAAAGTATCCATGCATAATTGTGGAGCAAAAAATAATCAAGAAAATTATGGAGGCGACACGTGGACTTTTGGGTTACAAAGACAAAATTACCCTTGAGGCACACCAGGATTCCCACGCACATGCAACGGACAATAACGGCTCAATCAAAGTCAAAGGTGATCAAAATGGTATTTATTCAAAACCCTCTCATCACTCTTCATCAAATCCTCACCCACAAGGTAACACCCAATTATTCTTTTCAAATTGGGATTAATTACAAGATATTATTTGACATAATATCTTGCAATTATATTCAAAATACCACCATAAGTGGCCGGTCCCTATTTCTCAAAATAGGGCCTGCCACACCCCTATATATTAGGGGTGGGCAAACGGGCAGAGGAATCGCGAGTCGGGGCTGGTACAGGCCGGTTCCAAAAATTGTAGAGAGAAAACGGTCTAGGCCGGGCCGGGCCTTTGTCAATTACAAGGTGGGCCGATTCCATATAATTAAAACAAACGGGTACCTGGACATACCCATTTCGAATTATAATGAACGGCCGAGATTGAATGATAACTTATCATCCAATCTCAACCGTTAGTTTCAACCTAGCTAATTCCTCCGGAGTTCCAGAATCACTCTCATTCTCAGATTCTCAATCCCTCGACTCCATTTCCCTCGACTCCAATCGTCCTCGTTCTCATAGTGCTCACCAGTCGTCGATTCTCCTTAATGACATCACCGCCGTCGCGACAAACACAACGACACTACCCATCATCATCCTCGACGACATCCCAGAGAACCCAGGCCATCACCTTATCATCCCAGATGTGGATTCTCTCATCTTCGAGAACACCCTCACAGTCGCGACCACCATCACCCCATCACCGTCGTCGAGGACACTGGTACCAGCCATCATCCTTCTAAAATTTAGATAATTTTGAATTAGGGTTTTGTTATTAATTTGAATTTCAGGTGTAGGGATTTTAGGGTTCTTAAATTAGAATTTGAGATTTTAGGGTTTTCGAACTAGGTTACTAGAGTTAATTTTGCAGTAGATTGCTGATTGAATTGATGATTGATCTGTTTGCTTCTGAGAACCCAGATGGCCTTTGATAATCTGAATGTTTGGACTATTAGAATTCCTATTTGCAGTACATATGCAGCAACAACTTTGTCATTTTGATGAATAAATCAGGTCATATTGTTTGTTTTTGGTTCCGATTTCGACACTACGAAATCCTCCTGGCAACCAGTCTAGACAATCTAAGGCGATTTTTGTTGGTTTGGCTATATTGAATTCCTATCATTTGATGGATCATGAGTTTTCTGGTCTATACTAGACTATGAAATGCAAATATAGCTGGTAAATTTGAGGCCAGCTGAGCTTCATTGATTTGTTGAATTGTGCTAGGGCTGTGAGAAATTGGGATTTGGGAAGAGATGCCAACTTTTTTCTTTCCCTTTTTGTTTCAAATTTTTTTATGTAAAAATTTAGAGGAAGAGATGATTTTAGAAGTTACTATGAGTCATAAATTTTATAACCATGATCCTCAGAGAATTATTTTGGCAAGCTTTGATGCCTTCTATGTTTTTAAGGAAATTAGATACTAGATAGTGTGACCACTATTGAAGAAATGAAAACTATGGACTGGAAACCGTGTTTTTGCTCTCAGGAATCTCATAAATACTTTCACCTATGAAGTTTAACATGCTTATGTAATGTTTTGAAAAATAGGGATATTGATAAATATATAGTTTGTAGTTTTTGGGGTTAATGACGTTCCAAAAGTCTGTCTACATAAAGGATACATTGTGTCTGGCAAAGAGCGTTTTGTATTCTTTAGGATGTCTCATTAGGTAGGAACTCCAATGGTTGAATGCTGAAGCTTATAAATTGTAGTGGCTGCAAACGAAGTTGAACTCACAATTATGATCTCTCTCAATTAAGAAAAACAATCATGACATGTTTACTTATCCAGGATGCGTATGTACACTATTCTGGACTTGCTTGCACCCTGAGCCAGATTTGGGTATTTTGTATGGTGTTCAATTTGGCTTTTCACTTGATTTATGTACTTAAAGTGTCTCTTTAATATAGATCACCTGCTTTCTTTGAACATTTTGGTTTCTATGTTTTGCACTTGCTCTACAACTTCAGGTTCTTACACTAGTTTTGATTTGTTAGGATTATAATAGATATCTAACTATGCATTTGTATATTTTGATTCCTAATAGAAGCATAAAAGGAGAGATATTATTCTCATTAATAATACCTCTATTTCCTAAATATCATTTATCATACAGTTTTATTGTAAATTTCCCAGATGGTCAAGAGTAACTCATACATTTTTATCGTTTCTCTCTTGCAGTTGTCTGGAAAAGAGTGGCGCCAGATTCCAGTTGTGGAGCTAAGCTCCCTTACAAGTTCAGCATCTCTACCAATTGCAACATGTATAATTAATAAACTTATCTCATAATGATGTCAAAATGTCCCAGATGTTCACTTTGTTACCTCAAATTATTAAGCTATGAACTTGGATGTTGTACTTTGTATTTGGATTGGATGCGAATCATTGCAGGGACTAGAAGTGAATTTGTGCAAAATCTGCACAAATGCAGTCTGCACTGGTACGGGTAGTGAATCTGTGCAAATTTTAGTTTTTTTTTGTTTTTCAAAAAAAAAAAGGACCCGTGGACCCTGTCCGAACCTACCCGTTTCAACCAAGCCAGGTAAGGTCCGGTTCCTATATTAGAAAATGTTATCCCCGGCACGGCCCAACCTGTTTCCTTTGAACCCGGGTCCGGTCCCTTCAAAATTCGGCCTGACCCGACCTGTGCCCACCCCTATTATATATAGCCTCATCTTCACACCAAAATGCAAGTTCATTCTCTCCCTAAAATTCTCTAAACACTTTCTCTCTCAAATTCTAACTTTGGCATCAGAGATTCTTTGACCAAAGCACCCCCCCACCCCCACCATTCATCGTGGGCACGTGAGGCTCTTAGCCTTGATCTTAGGTGTTATTATTTTGCAGGTGCATTTTTGTCAAATGAGAAGAAGACGGAAATTTGCATCCACAATAACATCATAAGCAATTAAATAAAGACTACACATTCATACTAAGGCTCGTGACCTTAGCAAAAAGGATTAGTTATACGCATAATCATAGTTTTTTTTTAACAATCGATATTATCTATATTAGGGTGAGGGGGTGGGCTTAGCCTCACAATGGGCTATCAATAATATGGTTCATATTTACCTTTGGCGAGAATCAAACCTAAGACTTCTCACTTACAAGTGAATAGGAATACCACTAGACCGTAGTACTGAGTGGCTTAGATGTTCGAACCTAATCATAATTAAAATCTAAATATTATTAAGAAGAAAGGGATTGAAAACACCTTATATGGAAGTTTGCAAATCTCCAAAAGTCTATGCAGAATTCTCTCTCAAAAATTTCATAGAGAGAACCCTAAACTCGACAAAGCCTTATTTGTACTACTGCAAAATAAAATCCTTCATAGAAAAGGTCTTCTAAAGCTAGGAAACAAAATAATAAAAGGATAACTTAGGAAACATAATCCTAATCAATAATGGAAAATCTGCCCAGCCACAAATATGCAACGTTTAGAGCCCCAAAACACTTCCAAATCGAGCCCAAGAGAGCTTGTCTTAAAGCTTGAGATGTCCTAAAAATCTTTGTAGAAAGGAAAAAACTATCATCTTGGCCACCAAAAAGCCCAATTAAGCCCAAAATGTCTCTTTTACAACTTCGCGCCCTGGTCCATTATTACTCCATAAATCAATAGCTCAACATAAAAATCTGAAACTTTGACATAAGCAAGTTGAAAGATTCGCAAACACCTTGCGATTGGATTACTCCAAAATTCGTCTATTTGCTCACTTTTTCTCAAGAGAGATTCGCATGTCCTACATTGGAAATATAAATTAAAGTATCAAAATCTCACCAAAATAATTACCAAACTTTAATATGTAAGATCTTACGCATTCATAATAATTATTATGAATATTACATATTTGATATTTACGACCTAATTGTGTTATCATTCCAAAGTTATATAGCCAATATTTTTTTTACTACAAGTATAACCAAAGTTATATCAAGGAAAATAGATTGAAAAGATAGACAAACAATAAGAGTGTCAAATGCTGATTTACATTTACTAAAGAAAAAAAATCAAACAAATACAATATATTCATGTGAATAAATCCAAAGACTTAAGTCATGAAATAAGGCATCAAGCACATTCAAGCCCAAGTGTCATGAGTCTTCTAACCATTGAGCAAATGATAATAGATCATGTTTATTGAGGCAAATATTATTGTACGAGAAGGGTCAACTATAAGTATAAATATGAACAAACTTGGATAACATATAAGAAGACGAACTTTCAAGATGGTGAGAAGGGTCAAGTTGTTGAGAATGAGTCCCACATTGATGAGAGGAGGGACTTTGCATGAGCTTATAAGAGGTTGGGCTACTCCTCATATTGCCAATTGGTTTTATGGTGGAACCTCAACTTTCATCATGGTATCAGAGCCAGGTTGTCCCACGTGTGAAACCAAACGGCCACACGCGCTCCACGTCACCCTATTGTGTTGTCCACATGTTAGGCTTGAAAATTGGCCACATGTGAGGGGGCGTGTTGAGAATGAGTCCCACATTGATGGGATGAGAGACTTTGCATAAGTTTATAAGAGGTTGAGCTACTCCTCATATTGCCAATTGGTTTTATGGTGGAACCTCAACTTTCTTCAGGATCCTTGTGGGCTCTAATTAGGTCCGCCAATGATCTATAAGAAAGAGGATATCATAAGAAAATATAAGCGATATTTCCTTTCCTTGGGTTATTGACCATCCGTCGAGAGTTTCAGTTTAATACCAATATTTCAAAAAATGATATTAGAGATATGCATAATATATGGATAGAAAATATTTTTATTGGAAAATTCTCAATTTTTAACTAAAAAATGAAAGTTGATGTTGAAGCTGGATCAATATTAATACTGACACGAACCGTAACAATTATACTAAGATTAGAGTTAATAAGTATCAAATAATTGATAAAATCAATAATAAATATATTTTTATAACAAACTTCAGCAAGATTAAAAAAATCAACGTATCCAATCAAAAACCCATTTTGGATTGAATGAGAATAAATGAAGAAATACTAAATCGTCCCATATCAAATGTAGAAATCTACAATGCTCCATAACATAACCTAACTCGGAGGAATAAGTTCATTACTCTTTCTTAATTTGGGGAAGTATTTTAATGAGTTTCTAGAAAATTGTACAAGTAGTTATTGGGTTAGTAATATTTCTCTCCATTTTATAATACAGTGAGAAATATTTGCATTCTTGATGGAGGAATGCACGTATCTTATACCTCTTGCAAATTATGTATCTTCATTATATAAATTGTATAATCCAAATCATTAAATTTCTTAATCTTCATTTGGAGATCACCCAGTCTACAAAAACCATTTGAACCAGAGATCATTTATGCATTCGAATGTATGAAACAAATTGATAGTGTGAGTAAGAAATAACATATTCATGATGAAGTGTCGATTTATTTGAAGATTAAGAAATTCAATGGTTTCTAATATGAAATTTATATAATAAAGGATATGTTATTTGCATGATATGGGATATGTGTATTCTCCACTGGGGATGCAAATATTATCCTTTTCAATATTTTACGTGTTAGAAATTTGTAGTAGATAAGAATTATGATTACTTTCTTATTATTTACTAAGGTTTACAATTGCTTTCTTGTTTATCAAGAATTAGGTCTCCATAAATACACCTTGTAACTTGGTAAAAATTAAGTTTGGCAAAATGTTATCTTCTCGTGTTATGTAGTTGTCTTGACAAATATGTAGTGCCTTTTTTTTAGTTATTGGAATAATAATCAGTTTGTTGTTTTTATTCCTGTTCTTTTACTTTACGTTTTCTAGCCAAACGTTTAATGATGTTACAAGATGACATAACATTCAATGTTTGAATTAAAGGTAAAGTTATGCTATAAATTTGTCAAACTTTATCGTCCACGGTTGCATAATAATTGTAATTAACATTATAATTAATGTTATTTTTGTAACAATGGTGGTTTTTACATTGTGAGCGTCAAATTATACTATCAAATTTAATGTTGTGTGTGAACGTGATTACATTACAAAATTATCATTCACATTTAACTGTACTAGTGCCCTTTATTTTGTAAAAGAGTATCGTACACTAACCATACACACACAGAGAAACATGAACAGAAGAACAGTTTTATGCCCTTATCTCTCTCTGTGTGAGCCGATCGATCAAAGAAAGCTCAAATTTGTTATAAATTTCATTAGTTTTGAGTGAACATTAGACTAACTTGGTTTAATTTTTCCTTTTTCACCAATAAAAGTATCCATTTACATATACTGATGTTGCATTATAGACAGTGGATGTATATGGGTACGTAATTAATATGAACATATTCTTTTTAAAGTGAAAATATTTTAAGCTTCTCAAGCATTTTTACAGCATCTTGGCATGAAACTTCTGGTATGCTTTTAGAGTTTAGTTGTTTCTCTTTTTCCAATGAACATCTTGGAAATTGACGTGCTCTACTACTAATGTAGTTTTTTTTTAACTACGCCCTCTAGCTATTAAGTAATAACCTCTTTATAATAATAAAATTGAGTAGGTCCCAACATAATGAGTATATAGAAGCTTTACTCTATATATATTACTTTACTCTACATATATCACACACATGCCCTAGTGTCTCTCTGTGTGAGCCGGTCAAAGATAAGCTAAAACTTGGTAAATCTCATTAGTTTTCAGTGAACATTGGACTGAGTAACATGGTTTATTTTTTTCCTTTTCACCTACGAAGGGAATACTATTTACACACTGATATGCGGCATGCTTCAAACTTAATTAAGAGTGTATTGAGTGAATTTCATTGCTCTTGGATTCGGTTTAGATATATGCTGTACGTCTTTTGGTTACAATTTGAATGCTTGCAGTGCCTTTGAGACCAAGAATCCAAGGTCATGGTTCTGACAGTTGGATTCTCTCGATCGCTCACTTCTTCTTCACGATGACTACGTTCACTTTGATTCTTACTTTGTCTGAAGCAAAACTCCATTGCCCCATTCAAGTCCAGGTAGGGTAGAAATGTTTCTATTTTCTCACTTTAAGTTTATTTTCTACTTGGTACATGTGTAGTATTTCCTTGCCATCATATAAAAGATTCCAATTTCTTAATATGGGAAAGTTCTAAACGAATGATGTTGGAGATTTAAAGTATTTTGTGTGATCCAAGCAAGCAATTGATTTTTCTCTCGCCATTTCTGCAATTAATGTCATCAGCTTCACTCATTTTCTTCTCATGCACACCTCTGTTTGATTATATCTTCAACTCGAGCCAGCAGAACCCACCAAATGCTATACTCATCAAATATTGGATTGTCCAGAAAATTTGAGGGGCAAGTTGGGGGAACAAAGCCATTTTCAAGAACGGTGAACAATTGAGGAACAATGGGAATTTCTTATCCACGAAATGGGCTTTATCAAAAGGCAAAGTATAGTCATTTTCAGACTTAGGGATTAACTTGTCAATTATTTAGAAGAGGTGGAAGTATTGCCCTCCACAAATTAGGGCAACCACACAAATTAAAGTTTTGCCCTAGCTATGAGTAGTTTTCAACCCAAATAAAACCATGACCCATATTTACCAATGCAGAATTTATTTGTTCATATTTTAATAAGTTTAGTGAGATTTAAAGGGCATTTTGCATGGTGAGTTCTAATGCAAAACAAGCATGCTCTCCACGAAGATGTCAAAATCTATACAACTAGCAAGTATGGTCCTGATCTTTAGGTCTCTATGTTGCCCAATTTGGATGAAGAGATGGAACGAACACAAGCATGTAATAGTGGAAAACAGTTCGTTTAAAAATATATTTTATTTTTTCATTAAAATCAAATGCAATCCCCTCTTGGATTGACCTGCCGGTCCTGCATGCTCTCCATTCTTGCCCATGTCATTTCAACAGCTGACAGCAGATTCCATGAGAGGCAAGGGAGGCAAAGATAGAAAGACAGAGAGAGACCCATCTAAGCATCTTGCTAGACATGGAGGCCCATAAAGCAACACACTTTTTTTCTTGTTGTACAAGAGAGAAAATCAACCTTTCCTTTGGAAAGTATAATGATGATAAACAACTTTTTATTAAGGAATTGAGGTAAGCACTTTTGTCTTGGAGAAGCCTCCTCCTAGGAGTGAGGGATTTTTTCAGTTATTTTGAAAGAACAAAGATATGCTAAAGCCCCCCCCCCCCTCTCAAAGTCATTTGGCAGCTTTTGTCCTCTTCAAAGTTTCAATAAGTTGCGTAGGACACAACATAAAGCTTAATTGAACAGCCCATGCATAAGTATTTTCAATCAATACGAAGCCACCATCAAATCTTGTAGAGGTTATTACAAAATGCATGTAGAAAACCAGTGAGACCCCACTATAGATGGTTAAAGAATATGTTGAATGTGTACGAGCAAGAATTATATATCTCACACATACATTTCCTCTTCAAATGGGATTGAAATTGGTGAAGAAGTTTTAGATTTTAGTTTTCACATTTTTTTTTCTAGAGATAAAGATAAAATATATTAAAAAGTAGGAATAAAAAATTGAGGGAGAAATGACGGAGAAATGGAAAGAGTGCATAATGACTTTACTGGAGTGTTAATAACAGTTAGTTCTCACCATCTTTTTTTCCACCATTCATCTCTTTTCTCCAAACTAGAAAAAATAACTTACATGTTTCTCTAAATCATATTCCAAAACTTACATGTTTTTCTAGATCGATCGCTTTCAAGAATCATATTCCAAAACTAACATGTTTTTCTAAATCATGAATAGTACGACAGTTGAAATCATTTTTCTCTTCTAGTTATTTCTGCATGCATATCCCTAAGCCTTCTTCACCAATTATGTCATTCACGGCTCTCAAACGAATCTCATCAAGTTGCTACTTCCTTAGTTGCAAAGAAATGAGCTGAGCCATGAATTCTAAATACTATTTGCTATACTTCAAGTAAAAATAGGCATAATAAAGGAAAAAGAATTGTAAAGATTTTTCTTTTAAATTTATAAAAGAACAATAAAAGAGAAGACAAGAAGCCAGTGACAAAACCATGTGAGCATCCAAAGCAAATGGCTAAGAAAAGTAATGAAAAGAAAAGCAAAAGTTGGTATGAGGTGGAAGATGGAGTGGGGTTTGAGATATATATGTATGGAAGGGGTGCGTATGTCTGCTTAAGAAAAGTTAGGCTTTTGCAAATCAGACAATCTTATTAGCTTCTGTCACTCTCATAACTTTTATAGATGCTTGCCCACCATGCATATCTCTTCCAACTCTCCCTCTTTGCTTCATTCTTTTTAATCTTCTCTCTTTTGTTTTCTATCTTTTATCTCTTTTTCTTATTTTTTTTTATTAGTCAGCTTGGATACAACGCATTCTTTGCATCCCACACATTTTCTTTCGTGCCCGAGCCTCAAAAAGTAAGCACTCATATGATTGTCAAAAGCCACTAAATGGTAGGCCATATCAATAACAAAACACAAACACTCATGCATTACTCTCTCTCTCTCTCTCTCTCTCTCTCTCTCTCTCTCTCTCTCTCTCTAATATTTGGTGGTGTTCTGGCTCCACAAAGCTCTGCATGGATGAGTTGACTACAACCCTCCATCTTTCTTCTTGTATGGAACTCTCATCCAACTAGCTAGGTCAACCCGACGTTGATCGCTTCTCATGTCTCTTTCATGCTTTATTTATTTTTTTTTTTATGCCATTTGTTTGGGATATTAACACTACTATAATATTAGTTTTAGGTGTCGGACGATGGTGGCGGTTATTAAGCCATTCTGACGGATAAAAGATATCTGACACATAATTTATTTAGTGTCGGATAAAAGTTAATTGCTGCGGATATATCCGACATAAATTCTTGGCGGATTTAACCGCCATAAATTGAGTATTTTATTATTTTAGTTTCTAGCGGTTATTATTTTAGTATTATGGCGGTTATAACTGACAGAAATTGATTATTTTATTATTTTAAAGTCTTATATTGATTATAAATAAATAACAAATGGTTTAAATATTTTTTTTCACTCACGGTTCCATTACCTAATCTCCGAATGTTTTTTTTTTGCGATTTTTTACACATGCTATCTCTGAGTATATACAAACATATTTGACTGTTGGGTCGCTGAAACTAGTTTCGTAGAATGCATATCCTATCAAATTGATAGATTTAACAAACACTTAAGAGTTAATGTTATATTGCCATTAAGTATAAAAAATTATCCACTAGTGTAAATATATTAAATTGAAGATCGAATTCATTCAATGCATTCTTATAGGATCAAGGAGTGTAGCTGTAAAAAATCATCAAAATCGGAGCTAAAATAACCGTTAAATTGTGATTTTTAGTTTATAACCGTCGAAAACTTTTGTTCTGTTACCTAATCTCTGAATGTTTGTTTTTTGTGATTTTTTAGGTATGCGATCTCAGAGTGTGTACAAACAAGTTTGATGGTTTGATCATTGAAAAAAGTTTCATAGAATGTGTATCGCGTCAAAACGGTAGATTAAATAAACACTTAAGAGTTAATGTTATACTTCCATTAAGTATAAAATAAGATTTTTAAATTGAATATCAAATTTATTCATTGCATTCTTATAGGGTCGAGGAGTGTAGCTGTAAAAATCATTAAAATCGGAGCTAAAATAAACCGTTAAATTGTGATTTTTCATTTATAACCGTCGAAAACTTTTGTTCCGTTACGTAATCTCTGAATGTTTGTTTTTTACGATTTTTTACGTATGCAATCTCAAAGTGTGTACAAATAAGTTTGACGGTTGGATCGTTGAAAAAAGTTTCGTAGAATACATATCGCGTCAAAACGGTAGATTAAACAAACACTTAAGAGTTAATATTATACTTCCATTTAAGTATAAAATAAGATTTTGTGGTATCCACTAGTGTAAATATTTTAAATTGAAGATCGATTTAGTTCAATACATTCTTATAGGGTCGAGGAGTGTAGCTGTAAAAAATCATCAAAATCATAGCTAAAATAACCGTTAAATTGTGATTTTTCGTTTATAACCGTCGACAACTTTTGTTATGTTACCTAATCTTTGAATGTTTGTTTTTTGTGATTTTTTAGGTATGCGATCTCGGAGTGTGTACAAACAAGTTTGACAGTTGGTTCATTGAAAAACGTTTCATATAATGCATATCACATCAAAACGGTAGATTAAACCAACACTTAGACTAGTGTAAATATTTTAAATTGAAGATCAAATTCGTTCATTGCATTCTTATAGGGTCGAGGAGTGTAGCCGTAAAAAATCATCAAAATCGGAGCTAAAATAACCGTTAAATTATGATTTTTCGTTTATAACCGTCGAAAACTTTTGTTCTGTTACATAATCTCTGAATGTTTGTTTTTTGTGATTTTTTAGGTATGCGATCTCAGAGTGTGTACAAACAAGTTTGACGGTTAGATCATTGAAAAAAGTTTCGTAGAATGCGTATCGCGTCAAAACGGTAGATTAAATAAACACTTAAGAGTTAATGTTATACTTCCATCAAGTATAAAATAAGATTTTGTGGTATCCACTAGTGTAAATATTTTAAATTGAAGATCAAATTTATTCAATGCATTCTTATAGGGTCGAGGAGTGTAGCTGTAAAAAATCATTAAAATCGGAGCTAAAATAAACCGTTAAATTGTGATTTTTCGTTTATAACCGTCGCAAACTTTTGTTCCGTTACGTAATCTCTGAATGTTTGTTTTTTACGATTTTTTACGTATGCAATCTCGGAGTATGTACAAATAAGTTTGATGGTTGGATCGTTGAAAAAAGTTTCATAGAATGCATATCACGTCAAAACGGTAGATTAAACAAACACTTAGAGTTAATATTATACTTCCATTAAGTATAAAATAAGATTTTGTGATATCAACTAGTGTAAATATTTTAAATTGAAGATCAAATTCGTTCATTGCATTCTTATATGGTCGAGGAGTGTAGCTGTAAAAAAATCATCAAAACTGGAGCTAAAATAACCGTTAAATTGTGATTTTTCGTTTATAACCGTCGAAAACTTAGATTTGGTTGGTTTTTTTTTTTTTTTTGGAAAAAAAAAAGACCTCATAAAATTATTCTGTTCATATATAAAATCACATATGCAAGTTTTGTGTTTAATAATTTACAAAACGTTTCTAATGGGTGGAAAATTAACCTGAATGCATGCATGAGGTGTGTGTGCACGTGTTTGTAAATCATAACTATATTTATTGTTGACAAAGTAAATATTTCAGCCATTTGTAGTCCTTAATAAAATTTTAACCTAAGAACATTCTCAAACAAAATAAAAATTGAGTGTTGCTATACAGCAATAAAAGACACAACATATGAGCCCTATAAATATCTGTCGAGACACTCATATCTTGAAATGGTGGTTGCCAACTTGGCCTAATAGCTGATGCATAATTGATGACAACTTTCTTCAACTATCTGATGATCTAAGTAAGCCTTTTGTTTTCTCTTATGTAAGAACAAAGGTTGACAAATTTGATGATCTAAGCTATATTACTCTCAACTTAGACATGGTTAAATATTTTATAGATTAACAGCTAGTTAAGCCGTCCCATAATACAGCAAAACTACAGTCTAATAACATTCTTAGTAAAAGTGAGAGGCTCAATTTTAATTTTCACCAAACGTGTATTCAAAACAAATTATTATGATTGACTCATTATGTAGCTTAACCTAATTCCATCCCCTTAGTATAAACATTATCATGACTACCAAATTTGAATGATAAGAGATCTGCAATCGGTTTTAAAAGTATAAATTGTGATAGTTTGAATTCACAATCAATGTTAACCGAACAGCTTATAGTGGTGTACAGATAAACGCAAATGCTACCAGATAAAAAGTAGGATGCTTAAGCACCATTGTTAAAACCAGTGAAATTTTTTCATGGTTAATTGGTATGTAAAATAGTATTTATCTTGGCAAGCAAGCGTATATTATGTGTCCAGTCCAGCTAGAAATTAGGTCACGAACATAAATAAAATTGGTACCAAGAGAAATATTGAATTGAATGGATTGATTGATTTCATTGCGTAACACCCTTTATATATACATTGCAAGCCTTTGGTTACAAGGATTGGGATTCGTAGAACTGGTAATTAAGCATAAGCGTGTCCGAAAGCAGGCAAACATCGGCTTCAATTTAATTTAATAATGTGATTCAAATTTGCCTTTGACGAGAATCGAACCTAAAATCTCTCACTTACAAGTGAAGAGGAATACCACTCGACTGTAATACTAAGTGGCAGATAAATTATATACAAATTGATCGCTAAAGAATGATGCAATGTATCTTATCTTTCACTACAACAATACACACGAAAAAAATAAAACCACGAGAATAATCCCCCCTGTTTTATTTATCATCACAATGGGCCTTATTCGACATAAATATACAAAAAAAATCAACAAGGATTCATGTTACCACTGACACTAAGTACCAAGATTGAAGTACAAGCAATGCTGTGTAACTCAAGAAACAGCGTATATGGACACTCCTCAGAGCATGCAGTATGGCGAGGATTATGAGGACCCGGTGACGTCAGGAAAATGTAACCTCAAGTCTCTTACAAGTGATGAGAAACATCATTTTAGCGCATCTAGATCAGAATAAAATTAAGACTCAGAAAATCTCAAGCTCCGTCTCTGGGATAATTAAAGGAAAGGAATCCTCAATCATCACTCCAACAAGCTTGCAGATTAGAACATAGATGCTAACCAAAACTCTTCAACCTTAGTTTTGCTTTGTATAGTTTCTTTATACATCTCGATCAGCGACGACAATATTTCTATCAAACCCCATACATTGGCAAGAAGGTTTTGACAAAGGAGTATGCAAGTGCACCTGTGAACATGCAACTGTCCATTCTATCTAATATTCCACCTGCATTAAGTGACAAATACCATATGAGCGGCATGCCATCGCAATCTTCAAGGGAGTGATATTACTTGAGAGAAGACGGAAAATATAAAAGCATAACCTGCATGACAGACCTATATCTCATGTAAAACTACGCCACACGGAAGACAAAGCAGTAGTGGAATACTAGGTAAAGAGAGACTGCAGGAGGCCATAGAAAGATTGCGTAGAAACACCGCTTGAATCAACACAGCAGTAAGCTGGTATGAAGAATATGTAATGCAATCAACAAAGATAACCAATAGATTTTGAGTTAAAAACTTTTTCTAGAATTCATGGTCAATTATCCATGTCCCATATTCTATGCTACAATTATAACTGTAGAAGAAGATGGGTATAAATCATATATCCCCAACTAGGTAACGAGAGAGAAATGAAAATATTATTATATGGATTAAAAAGCAATAACATTAGGGGTTGACGAGTTGGAGAAGACGAGGCATCCAGCAAGGGAGTTTTTTGGGAGCTAAGGTCTTATGTAAGACTCTTAAATGAGGACAGTTTCATC
The DNA here is from genome assembly GCA_035220775.1 of Malus fusca. NCBI lineage: Eukaryota > Viridiplantae > Streptophyta > Magnoliopsida > Rosales > Rosaceae > Malus > Malus fusca. Next base: position 19,308,443 of record CM069060.1, read on the forward strand.
CTCGGCCGTCAGATAAAAATGGAGGACTGAGATACTGAGTGAAGGAAGATCATCTTAATAAGTCTCAAGTCATTCGGACATGATCTAACACGTAACAGCTGCAAAACAGGCCCCCCCTCCTTTAAGGACCCTACTTGAGGACTTCTGTATTGGTCTTTAGATCATATTCAAATTTTTGAAATACATTTCACCCACTATGAACTAATTTGCATCTCATCAGTCCATATATGACCTAAAATGAGCTGCAAATCCTCAAATTGTTTTCAGCTCTCAGAAGAACACTAGTGTGAGTATATTGTTAGGATTTGGCTCGTCATTCGTTAGATTCCTATTTTGTTTAGGGTTGTATAAGGAAAGCTAAACATGCACATACTTTTGTCCTACAAGAATTAGGAAAGAATAACTTTTCTTGTACAATTAGATTAGGAATTTTCGAAGCAGAAATGGAGTAGGAATGTAAGTGTACTTCCTATCCCAAATAGAATAGGAATCCTATTCAGTAAATAGGTGTGTAAGCCACACCATATACTTATAAATAGGGTGCGGCAAGAGGCAAAAAACACAAGAGAAAACAGAGAGACAGCCGAGAAAGTTAGAGGGATTGGTTCTAGGGTTTACAAAAGTACTGTTTGCTCTATTACTAATTCACAGAAGCCATGATTTCTCTATGCAGAGAAATAACAACTGGATGTAGGTTCTGCCAAACCAGTATAAATCTTGTGTGTTTCTCGTTATTTTCTATTTGCTATGTTTAGTCTATTGTTGTATACATCACAGAACAAGCTCCATAAGGGAGCTGGAATTATAACATATATATACCAATAAGTAGCTTTTAAATAAACACAGAATAGAATGAAACATTCTTGAAATAATTTTCATCAACTAACAGATAATGCGTTTTCTCAAAAACTTTCAAAAGTTAAAAAGACTTTAGCACAAGAGTAATCATTGGCTGAAAGGCATTACCATGTCCCGGTATTAGTGATCCAGAGTCCTTAACATCCGCATCACGTTTGATCATTGATTCGGTAAGATCACCAAAGACAGACGCAAAAAAATTGAGAAGCCCAAAAGCTATAGCGCTGAAAACAATAAAAAAAAAATGCACATTAAACATACTTTCAAGCTGTACAGAGCTAAAGATTTCACTGGATAAGAGTGAATACCTTAGCAAAGATTTTGGCCAGCAAAAAATCCTTGATAACGCAACAGAAGTGGCTATACAACCACCCAGGCCTACAATAGTTCCTTCCCACATCTTCTTTGGACTAGCACTAGTCAGGGGCGTCCTACCAAATGCCTGCATGTACACAACTATATCAAGAATTTATACAAATACCCTGAAACAAGGAAGTCCTTCGCAGTATGTCACTGGAAAATAAAACTTCTTGCATCTTGAAATTTTAGATGATTTATCCAGCTTCTCATATTAATTGCCAAAATTACTGTTTTCTCCAAAACTGAGATAGCTGGATACTAAAAAAGGAAAAATTCTTTCAAATAAGTTTCAGGCAGAGTGAGACATTAAAAAACTAAAACTTGCTTTGTCGGATTAGAAAATTTTCTGGAAAGAACCTATACACCTTCACAGAGATGGAAAGCAATCAGTTGGAAAAAGGTTAAAGTGCACATACAATCTTTCACACATGTATAACCCAAGAATTGTTAGCCATCACTTGTGTTCCCAAAGTTCAATCATGACAGTTTCCAAATTCATGCTTCGATTTCTTTAGAGGTATATTCATCATCAAAATTGGATTGTTTATTCCACAGGGATTTTATAACTGCTTGTTGACAACATCTCGGAGCCACTCTAAACTATATTTGCATAAGATTGTAGGCAATAATACCTTGAGTCCCCTTCTATTGACGGATCCCTCAAATAAGCTCTTTTGAGGGACGTTTTCTAAGGCCCATTCTACATTGTAGTTCAGCGATCTAATGGGGACAAAATAAATAGATAAACATGGTGTTTTTGGTAAACACTAAAATGATCAACAATTAATCAGTGGTTCTATGCCTTCTGATTTCGTTGATTTTTCGCAAAGATGGTAGGTAAACCTTAAAAATGGAGAGTTCCAATTGTTAATTTTTGTTTCAAGGTGGGACTTAAAAATGTGTTCCTTAAATAACTGGGGGACAACCTTTAAAAGAAAATTGCCACATGCAATAACAACAGTTCTATAAAGAACTTGATATCAAAGGAAGATGTACTTTTTAAATTAAAAAATTTTAAATAAAAAATTAAGAAGAGAGAAGATAGATGTGATGCATAGATACCTTGCCACCCACAAAGGCATAAGTGTCGGCTGCAATAATGCTACTGAAAGAAATCAAGGTAGCCACAAGACCAACAGTCCAATGTGCTTGTCCACCAAGAATAATGGGCCATGCTGCTCCAATTCCTACCAAAGAACAAACTAATTAGAAACCAAAGCTTGACGTAGAGCAAATAAACTCCGGTTCCCATCCATCCCACAAATTTTCATTACAAAAATGTAAGCCCAACTGCTTACTAGTGTTCAAGGCTGGTGCTGCTAGACCACATCAAAGCTTAACCCAAAAACAAGGAAGATAACCACAATAAAATAGCCCAAACATAGTGCTGCTAAGCTGTGCAAAGCGAGGATTTCCTCTCTGTAAAAGCAATGCTATAGCAACAAAAAAGGACGCAGAGGTCACTGAAACATCAATCTGACTGCGATACCTGCCCACACATCAGAAGATCTAATCATAATTCAACCGGGATCACCTATCCCAAGCTGAAGTTCATGCCTACATATTAATTATTAAGACAAATGTTTTGATTCAAAGTTAAAAACAAAGATGAATGAAAAAGTGTCTATTGAAGCAACAAATAAACACTTATGCAAGTTTCAGACAACACTACCATTCTAACAATTCCTATACCCATTCAAGCACTTCCATAATAACATAAGTTTTAACTAGAATGAAAGAACTAAAATTCCCAATGAATGAAAGAGTAAATGGAAAAGCCGACCTCCACAGCCATATTCAAACTAATTGAAGTGACAACCATAGGGTTTCAATCTAATACACATTAAACAAATCCCTGCAATGATAAATGGAATGTGCTGAGACCTGTAAATTGGTAAAAACCTACTTTACATATTAAAGTTTTACTCTTTTTCCACATTTTCTTAAAACCAGTACCCCCACCCCAGTAAAAAATAGTTTCTTGTGCAGGAACATGGTTTCTATTAAAATTTCTCAAGAAAAAAGGACTTAGATACTAACTACAATTTTATTTCCAGCTTCCAATGCGTATGCACAAAAGGTAATAATAATGTATAAATCAACACAAGAGGAAAGTGATGAAGTATTATAAAAGAAATTCTGTACTTGAGGTACATTACGGATCTTACAAGGTTACTAGGGGCATGAGAGCACAAATTACAGAGCAAACTCGTGATACGTATTGAGGTGGAGGTGTCATTCCTTCAGTAATTCCGCAACTCCTAACCAATTCAAAGTACTCACGTGCACCAATAAAAACAGCTGCTGCCACAGCGGCTGCGAATACCCATCCTCCAGCCAACACAACAACGCCAACAGATAACCCAATGCCAAGTCCAAAGAAAATTCTTTTCTTCAACTGACTTGCTTTCTGTTGATGCTCTGAGACCACATCCTCGTTTGATGACAATTTACGGCCTTTGTGGACTTCCTACAACATACCCATTTCAGTACATTGCTTCAAGAGAACATGCAACTTCTCAAAAGAAAACAGAAATGTGTTAGTTCGAGAATATTTTCACCCACACGACAAAACTATTTCTAGATCACTTACGAAATCATGTATATACCACGACACTGCATCAATATGATAACTTCCTATGCTGTGTATTTCATTCTTCAATACCCTTTAAAAGACCTCACATTCACAACACTACCCATTCAACGAACCTTTGAAGTTCTTAGCATTCAGTCTCTTACCGCCATTACCATTCTTACGGTCCTATTATGCCCAATCGTCCCACAAAATTACCAATAAGGTGCCAAAAAAAAGGAATATATTTGTGTAGTGAATAGATTAAATCACACTCATCCAATGGCAATCAATGCGGTGTCAAGCAAATATGCACTCTGCAAAAATTTCCTAATTTCAATCTTTTCTGTAACTACCAACCACTCTAAGCCACTAAAGAAAGTTCCTTTTAAGCGCCAAAACCACAACTCACAATCAAATTCACCTCCACCTTAATTTTTAATCTAATTCGCCAAAATGCCACTCACAATCACAGCAAAACCAAAAATGCACAACAAAAAAAAGAATCAAACTTCGTCCTTTTTGTTTCTTTTTCTCCAGTACCTGATCGGCATTGTCATCGCCAAGATGCTCCGGCTCCGCCCGAGCCACAGCCGTAATTACACGGCGGCGCGCAAAAACTCCATTCCGGCCTAGCCCCAGCAGGCCTTTATTCCCATCGAACAAGAGATCCAAATTACCCAATTTCGCCGACGAACGATTAAAAACTAGGGTTCTTAAGGGTGACGGACGGCAGGGACAGGAGCAAAGAGAAGGGAGGGGGAGTGGGAGTGGACTGCACCGGTGGCGTTGGGAAAACGACGTCGTTGCCATGAGGGGTTGTGCCCTTTTATTAGGGACTGGATGCTGAGATTTAACAAGACCATGTTGATTGCGATTTTGTGGGTGCTGCAGAGAGTGCCGCGCCACCGATATAGAAAGGGAATAAGATTCTCTCCCTTCTATTTTCATCTCATTCCCTCCATTTCTCTCACATTTTACCTTTTGTCTTATTATCTTTATAAAAAATTAATATGAAATATTAACGTGACTTAATCTTAAGGGTAAATTTCTGTTTACTACTCTCATGTTTTGTGGTTTTCAACATTTAGTAAATCAAGTTTTTTTGGTCCCAGAGTCATACCTAAAGTGTAAATTTTGGGACAATCTCATACATCCATTAGTCAAACTGTTAACTCTGCCGTTAACTGATGACGTGGCGCCTATATGGACAATGACTGGATGACACGTGTCATTTAAGGTCCACATAGAAATTAAAAAATTAAAAAATTAAGAAATTAAAATAATTAAATTTTTTTTTTTCTGGGTCCCGGCATTCACCCCCTCCCTCCCTCCTCCCTCATCCCTCAATTCTCTTCCCTGCACTCGTCATCCCCGCACACCCACCCATTCCCCTCATTCTCCCTCCCTTCTATTAGGTTTACACGACGGACCTGATCCCCAAACCTCGATCCCAGTATCCACCCACTTATTCGTCGTCCGATTGGGTTTGCTCCCAAATCGATGGCTCTCAATGTGCCTCGCTCTGACCCCCCAATCCACCGCCCAGAAGGTCGTCGCGGTGATCGGGTTCGGGTACGATCTCTGCAACGACATCCGGCTCACCACATACAAGCCCATGCTCATCAACCTTGACCCAACCCGAACCCACGACCTCGTTGTCCCTGGTGGGCCCTTCGTGCCAGACTTCTCCACCTCCATTAAGTGCGATAAAGGCGACCGCACCAGGTTGCGCTTCGACGTCGTTTCGTTTAATCAGGTATTGTTTTTTCCTTTCTTGGGAAAGGAAATTCGTCAGCCCGCAAAGTGGTTTCTGGGTTTTGATTGTGGTTGGTTTTCTGACTGGTATTTAGTTGACGAAGAAGGGATGGAGAAGGAGGGGAATGGGTGGGTGTGCGGGGAGGATGGGTGCGGGGAAGAGAAGGGAGGGATAAGGAGGGAGGGAGGGAGGGAGGGGGTGAACACGAGTGGGATATGGGGAAGATGAAGGTTTTTTTTTTTTTTTTTTTTTTAAATTTTTTATTATATTTTATAAATAATTTATTTTTAATTTCCACGTGGATGACATGTGGCGCCCAATCATTGTCCACATGGGCGCTACGTCACAGTTAACAGGAGATTTAACAGTTTGACTAACGGATGTATGAGACTGTCCCAAAATGTACTAAATGTTGAAAACCACGAAACATGAGGGTAGTAAACAGAGATTTATCCTAATCTTAACCATTCAAATAGCAAGATAGAGAAGGAAAAAGAAGTTAGGATGGGAAATAATTCTCCTCCTATAGAAAGGGGCGGTCGTGTCAATGACTTGGTGATGCGAAATATATAACCACACAAATTAAACCCTCTTTTTATCAATTGTAGCAAAGTATGTAAGTAGGGATCGTTCTAGGCCGGGGATTAGGAGGGATTGCCAAATCACTTGAAACTGACTCAAAACGTAAAAACAAAGTTTAAAACACTAAACTAGACTCAAAAAATGCAAAACTAAACTATAAAACACCAAAACAAACCAAAAGACTCAAAACAGCAAATAAACACTCAAAACTGCCCAGAAAGTGTTTTTAAGGCAGTTTTGAGTGTTTATTTGCTGTTTTGAGTCTTTTGGTTTGTTTTGGTGTTTTATAGTTTAGTTTTGCATTCTTTGAGTCTAGTTTAGTGTTTTAAACTTTGTTTTTACGTTTTGAGTCAGTTTCAAGTGATTTGGCAATCCCTCCTAATCCCCGGCCTAGAACGATCCATACTTACATACTTTGCTACAATTGATAAAAAGAGGGTTTAATTTGTGTGCTTATATATTTCGCATCAAATTTTTTGCGCCGTTGCCGGGGATTAGCAACTTTGCTAATCCTTTGGATTGTCTTATTTCAGTTTGTTTTAATTCGTTCCAGATTCTGAGTTTGTTTTGTTTTCTTGTTTTTAGGTACTAGTTTATGACTCGGAGTTCTCATCCGGTTCGTGAACACATCTTGGACTTTGACGACGATTTCGAGCGAGAATTGAGACGAAAAAGGAAGAATCCAGAACCTAGTGAATCAAGTTCGAATTCAGAAGCCAAAGTTGAGTTTGAGGAAGAGATACCCACGACAAGAGTGGGTGAATTTGAGGAAGTCATGGCACAAGACAATCGTACAATCAAGGAGCTTTCGGCTTCGGGATTGGACAATGCCGCACCCTTATGCATCCAATACCCCGCGGCGGCCCAAGGAAAGACCGAGGAATTCGAGTTGAAGTCAAGTTTGCTACACCACATTCCGAAGTACCATGGGTTGTCCATGGAGGATCCTAACAGGCACTTGAAAGAGTTCGAGGTGGTGTGTTCAAGCATGACTCCAATCAACGTCGATGAGAGCATATTGAAGATGAAGGCGTTTCCCTTCTCTCTCTTGGAAAAGGCGAAAGATTGGTTGTATGAATTAGCTCCCGGAACGGTCACATCTTGGGAGAGCATGAAACGGGCTTTCTTGGAGAAGTTTTTCCCAATTTCTCGAGTCATTCTTCTACGAAAAATGATAAGTGGAATTCAACAAGATGAAGGTGAATCTTTTCCTACTTATTATGAACATTTTAAATCTCTTGTTGCTTCTTGTCCACAACATCAGATGAAGGAGGAACTTCTTCTACAATACTTCTACGAGGGGCTACTACCAATCGAACGTCAAATGCTAGATGCCTCGGCGGGAGGAGCCTTGGTGGACAAGACCCCTACGGCAGCCAAGACATTAATCTCCAATCGAGCGTTGAATGCCCAACAATACGAAGGTGTTGGACAAAGGAGCAACCCACGGCAACACCAAGTGAATGAGGTAAGTGCCATAACCGAACTTCAAAATCAAATGGCTAACCTTACTACTTTGCTTTCTCAGGTGGTGGAAGGTCCAAAAGTGCAAAACGTGGCAGCTTGTGGCGTATGCTCCATGCAAGGACACCTTACGAACAGGTGCCCACAATTGATAGAGAATGGAGGTTGGGAGACCCTCAATGCCGTGGGATTTGGCAACCAATACCAACCGAGGAATGACCCCTTTTCTAATACTTACAATCCCGGTTGGCGTGATCATCCAAATTTCAAATGGCGAGAACCCTAACAAGGCCAACAACAAAGCACATTTAGGCAACAACCCCCGGGTTTCTATCAAAAGCCGTTTGCACCAACTCAACCCCAAGCACAACCCGCCCAAAAATCAGGTTCTTCTATTGATAATGATCAGATTTTTAATTTACTAACTTCTATGGCGCAGGGCATGCAAACTAGGGATAAGAAGGTGGACGAGTTAGAGAAGCAAGTGGGGCAAATTGCCGAGTTTATGGGGCAGTTTCGAGAGTAAGGCAAGTTGCCTAGCTCAACCGTGGTCAATCCAAAAGGTGGATTCGAATCTGCAAAAGCTATAACTTTGTGAAGTGGGAAGCACGTAGGATCTGACCCCCAACACTCCAAATCACGTTCTAACGAGGTGGAGGAGTTGATGATTGAAGAGGAAGAACAAAAGCCACCCACGGCAAGGGTGGAAACACCTTTGCCGCAAGCCAAGGCCACGGCAAGGAAGGAAGCACCCTTGCCGCAGCCTCCTACATCCCATAATCAATCCAATCCGTCCAACTCAGGTAAGAAAGTTCCAATTCCAAATAATTCTAACGTTATTCCTCCAAATGTACCCTTCCCTAGCAGATTTTTGCAAGCCAAGAACGAAGAAGAGGAAAAAGATGTTCTGGAGACGTTTAGAAAAGTGCATGTCAATATCCCACTCCTTGATGCTATTAAGCAAATTCCAAAGTATGCCAAGTGTTTGAAGAAGCTTTGTACAACAAGGAAGCGTATTCGGGAGAAAGAAGTGGTACATGTAAGCGAAAATGTCTCTGCAATGTTGCAAAGAAAGCTGCCACCTAAATGCAAAGATCCGGGTAGTTTCACAATTCCGTGTGTAATTGGTAATACAAGATTTGAGCATGCTATGCTAGATTTAGGTGCATCAATTAATGTCATGCCATATTCTGTTTATGCATCTATGAATCTAGGAGAACTTAAAAATGATGGTGTGATTATTCAATTAGCCGATCGATCTAATGCATATCCAAAAGGAGTGTTGGAAGATGTTTTGGTGCAGGTAGACCACTTAATTTTTCCTGCAGATTTCTATGTTCTTGATATGGAGGATTCAGGACACTCTTCACCATCACCGCTCTTACTTGGACGACCTTTCATGAAAACGGCTCAAACGAAGATTGACGTGGCCAAGGGAGCAGTAACCATGGCATTTGGTGGTGATATGATTAACTTTAAGATTTCTGAATCTGTTGAGAAGACTATTGATGTTCAACAATAATCAAGGAGGGACTTGGATTAAAGCACAAGGAGCACGTCCCAACCTCCAAATCACCAAATCTGGCCGAGAATACCCATTGTGCATTTGTTCAATGTGCTGCCACTTCAGTGCAGCACATGGGTAAACCATCTTCTCCACTTTCAATTCCCATTTCGAATAATAGGTTGTTATCTTGTTTGGTGCAGGTACCTAGGTGCATTCAAAGTGGTGGGAGAGTTCATTTAGGGAAGCAAAGCACAAAAATCAGGAAGGATCATTATCCCCTTCCATTCAAAGATCTAAAACATGAAGTGGTTCGTAGGGCAGGTTGGAGAGGAAGCATCCTTGGATGCCGTGGGCCCTAATGAGGAGTGAATGAGGTATTCGTCCGGCTGTACGACGTTAAAGCAAGCGCTACTTGGGAGGCAGCCCATGTATTCAAATAAGGAAGATTTATGAATCGCTTCACAATCAGTTTTGCGTTTCTAAAAACCTTCCCTTTTTTTTTGCATTTTTATTTTGCCATGATTGTCATTTTTATTTGTTGTTGATTTAATTATTTTTGGGTGTGGGTTTATTTTTGAAACATTGACAAATATGCAAGGTATTTTCACATTAATTTTCATGGAAAACGAACATTAGGTAGAAAGGTAGAAAAATACAAGCAAGTGCAAACAAGCAGGAAGAAGCCTTCATTGGTTAGGTGGTGCCTCAGCATTCGACGGACCTCCAGAAAGTCGAAGCGCCAGAGTTTGATTTTTCGGAGCCTCAACACTTGGTGAAGCGCCAGATGACGAAGGCAGAAGTTGCCGCTGGAGTAAGGCCACAAACCGTTGATGATCACTCTGAATCTGAACTTCGGACTCCTGCAGCTGGTCAAGCTTCCTCTTCATACTTGTTGAGTAATTAGTTGCGAGCATGTGCAACTCTTTATTCTCATGCCTAAGTACTCTGACCTCTTGCCGAAGACTAGCCACTTCAGCCATCAACGACTCAACCTGACGAGATCGAGCAAGAAGGCGCTGGCCCATGTTTGATACTGAGCCTGCACATCGGACGCTGTAGGCCAGAGAGTCCTGAACAGCCAGTTCGTCGGACCGCCTGGAAAGTATCCTAGTGTCTCTAAGAGTGAGAAGATTTCTGGCCACCACCGAAGCGGTTGTATCATTCATCATCATGGAATCTCCAACTGTAAAAAGACCATTTGGGGATACGAAGGACGGCTGCCAAATGTTGTTTGGAGAAGACATATCAATATCTTCCCCAACATTCAAGTTAAGGCGACAGTCAGAAGGGCAAGACATTTTTGAAGGTGTGAAGAAAAAGAAGAGGTCGGACAAATCAAGTTCTTAGAAGTGCAGGTAGGGAGCTTTTACAGGCGGAAAATTCAAGTGTGCTTTGGAATGTGATGCGTGCCTCTCTTTAAAAATCAGCACTCGACAGAGCTTCAGAAATTGAAGAGGCAAGTTCAGAAATCGAAGAGGCAAGCTCAGAGATCGAAGAGACTTCTGCTTTCTCAAAAGCTGGGCTGCTCAGAAACCACGGGCCGATCTCAGATATCGGAGAGGCATCTGTTTTTCCAGATGTGTCAACATATGTCACATGCAGAGTCAGCTTTGCGGAAATCACGGGCAGTTTGTCGAAGCGCCGATTCCAGATATCGAAGAGGTGCCAGTCTTTTTCAGCCTCGTCAGCACATGTCACACGCAAACTCAGCTTCGCAGAAATCATGGGCAGTTTGTCGAAGCGCCGATTCCAGATATCGAAGAGGCATCAGCTTTTTCCAGACGTGTCAGCATCTGTCACATGCACGCTCAACCTTGCAGAAATTACGAGCAATCTGTCGAAGATTTCTGGTGAAGTAGAAAGCACGTGAAGTTTACTGTTCAATCATCCAACGGGTGCCGACAAGAGTGAAATAATAGTACCGGTTATTAATTCCTATAAATGTCGTCCTTCACCCTCCATAGCAAGGCAGACATACATAATCATTCTTCATCTCCGAAAATGCATTCCCAACGAAGCCTCTCTCGAGTTACTCTGTGTTTCTCATCCCTTGGGGTACCTCTGCAAACAAGTCATCAAGAGCAAAAGTATTTCATATCATGAAGGTTGAAAGCAAGAGTATCTCATATCATGCTTTCTCCCTGTCATTTTCCTTGTCTTTGTGACAAGGAGAAAGCGAGCAATCAGTCAGCACTTAGTGTCAATCTTCTGATCTAAGAACCGACTGCCTGGAACTCCTTCCTGATTGCTTACCTAGCATTGCTCTCGAGTGCTCATCTTTAACTGCTGATGTACTTCCGAAGAAGATGCCACATCTGCCTGGAGAACAGATAAGGCAAGTGAAAATGATACCTTGAAGCATGTGGAGACAACGTGCTAATTCATTATCAAGATCAAGTCTCATTTTCCTTGCTAAGAAGTTCCCCAGCCCAGTTCAAGAATACACTTGTGGAAAGATACTTCTTCAAAAGCAAAAGTATCTCATATCATCAGAGTCAAAGGCAAAAATATCTCATGGCATGCTTTTCCTTTACCCTTGCTCTTGCCTGCGAGACAAGGAGAAAGAAAGCAATCGGTCGGCACTTGGACAGATTGAATAAAGAAACAGACCATCACCTCTACCTCGTGCCTACCTGCCGTGCAGAAGAAACAAGCAGAGAAGAATGCTGCCTGCAGACTCAATCAACCCAGCAGAAGGAGGCTGAGTTGAAACCAAGAGCTCGAGAAGCTTCAACAACATATGTATGCATCAGTCGCCAAAGAGCAAAGCCTCGTCGTACAAGGCCATCAAATCACCACCACCAATCAAGTCTCATTTTTCTTGCTAAGAAGTTCCCTAGCCCAGTTCGAGATCAAAGCTGTGGAAAGTCAACAAGATCATCTCTCCATAACCAGATTTGCGTTCTTAAACTCTACTCTGTTTGGTTTTTACTTTGCCATACTTGTCATGTTTATTAGTTGTTTGTTTGTTTGCTTGTTTTTGTGTGAGTTTATGCCTGAAACATTGAGGACAATGTTTGATTTAAGTGTGGGGGGGTAACCAAGTTGTTTTGCATGAAATTCGTGGGAGTTTATCACCCATTACTTCTAGTGTTGTTCCTTGCTGTTTTTAAGTGTTTTTATGCTGTTTTGGAGTGTTTTAGTGTGTTTTGACATAAAAATCCGAAAATCTCATAAAAATTTGAAAAAATTGTTTTGAAAAACCCAAAAAGAGTTGTTTTTGTGTGTTTGCTTGTGTCTTAGGGTACATTCCAACACAATGATGAGGATTTTGTTTTTAATTACATGACTGTTAAAGAGAGTTATAAACATGGATGAAAATTTGATTTACTCTTTGGTGTATGCTTGGTTGTGGTTATAATTTATGAATTCACATGCAATCATAAAGGAAAAATAAGTTTTTGTAACATGCTTGAAAGAAGGAACTCAAATGAACGCTCCAACCTTGTGAGACTTGAGCCTAAACGTTTATTTGGAGAGTTATTAATCTGTGCAATTTTTTTTGTTTTCTAAAGTCGTTGCATGATCTCATTATTCTTTGCTTGGTTGCTACTTAGAAGGCGTTTCATCATTTAGTTCCAAATGCTAGAACTCATGCCTATTTCATTCAAAGCATGTTATTGATTTGCATAACACATATTCAAGATGAAGTTGTTTAGTGAGCCAAAAGCCAAAAAGCCTATCCCATACATTATATGTTTAAGTTTAACCCCGTTGAGCCTTGTTTAGCCTACGTTCTTTGTTAACCCACACTATCTTCACCTAGCCTAGATTAGGACCATCCATACCCTTGTTCTTGAAGCATAGTAAAGTATGACTCAAAATGAATTCCTTTTGATTAATGTATTGCAGAAAACAAGTGTGGGGGAAGTGATTCTTGTGTGTGTGTGTGCCAAAGTCCTTAATAAGGCACGGGTTGAAAAAAAAAAGAAAAAAAAGAAAAAGAAAAGTTGTGAAAATGTATGAAAAAGAGTTCTAAAGTGTTGTTTGTTGAAGAAAGGGTCCAAAACATTGATTTCGGCCCTAAGTGTTGCTTAAATCTTCCATTTGTGTTAAAAGTTGATTTCTGCATTCTAAAGTGAATTCTAAGTTTCGATTTCATTACTTTGCTTGCTATTGCTTTAACAATGCTTGTTATCCCTATCTTTCCTTTGTTAACCATTACCCCAAGCCCCGTTACAACCCTTGACTTCTATCTTGAGTGTTATGTGTTTCAATTTGTGGAGTTTGAATTTGGTATGAGCATATGGTGTCACTGGTTCTCGCATCTAAGTAGTAGCATTCCATTCATGAGATCATATCTAAACATGCTTAATAACTCCAGAAATTGCTTTCTTTGTAACACATATATGTGAGTGTTCGTTTTCATGTTTACATCAATCTTCTCACATATAACTAGTGTAGGGTGTGTAGTCAGAAAATGTGTGAAAATAGAGAGTATCTTGTAAGGAATTGAGCAAATTCTCTAAGGCATGTTACTACATTCAAAACATCATTTTAATTGGTTAAATGTGAACTGGTAAGTGGTGACTGTGATTAAGTATGTGCTCAAGTGTGAATATAACTAAAATCTGTGGGAATAATGATTTTTAACATGTCATGTGCATTGGAAATCCCTGAGGCAAATGTTGGAAGGATTAGAATGTGTTTTGTTTACTTTGTTTTGTTTGTTTGTTTCGTTTTGCTCGAGGACTAGCAAAAGCTAAGTGTGGGGAAATTTGATAGGAGCATATTTATGCGACTTAGTTAACATGTTTTCTTGCATTTACTTAGTTAGTTATTGCTTATAAGAGTGTTTTAAGCTATTTTCGTGTGTTTGTAGGTCCTAATAACAAAGTTGGAAAGAAAGTGCATTTTGGTGCAATTTGGAGCAATTTTGGGCCAAAATGGATTGCATGCATATGGAGCAAGTGTGATGGACGTTTTTGGTGTTTTAAAAAGAGTGTCAACACATGCAAAAATCTGAATAATAAAGTTGAAGTGTGGAAGTGTGCAGATACATACACTTAAGGAACAATTTGAAAGGAAAAGAAGTTAAAGATGCCATTTGTTGGATTGCTTTACAAGATGTATTCACATTTTCAGCAACTACAAACATAATTGCAAGCTGAAATGATGCATAGCATGTGTGTAGAGGTGTAAAGTGGCCGAAAGTTGATGTTTGCAAGATGAAATGATGCAAAACATGTGTGTGAAAGTTGTCTAACAGCTAGTACATGTGGAAAAGGGATGGAATACAAGGCAAATGCATCAGAAATTGAAGAATGAAGGCACATGGACAGCTACAAAGGAGTTGAATTAGCAAAAGAGGAATGATTGCCTTTTGTTAAAGGCAAGACACAATGATAAAAGAGCATGTAAACTAGCTGTTTTTGCATCATTTTGGTCTTTGTTTGTATTGTTTATTGAAGCCACTTGAGTGATTCTTTGCTTTGGAGCTTCTATAAATAGGGAGTGAAGGGAAGAACACTAGAGATTACACTACATCAAAAACACAATCAGCCACACCACCATACCATCTCCCATCCACTCCTCCATACAAATACCATCCAAACCTGTCCTCAAAACCTTATGCCGCACCAAAGAGGAAGGAGGAGAAGCCTTGGACGTGCATGCCATTCAAGTTAGGATCGTTGGAGCGTTTAGGTGTTTTCTTTCTTTTGATTTCAATGTTTAAATTCTATACTCTTTGTTTTGTACGTATGAGGAACTAAACCCCCCCTTGGCTAGGGGGGATTCGAAACCATGTTTATGCTTGCTATATGATTTGATTACTTTCAATTGCGTTTCATAAGTTGTGAATTCAATTTACTTATCTACATGAATTAAAACTGATTTGTGTGTGTTGGTTGAGAATGCACGCTTAATTTTCATGCATAAGTTTGATGCTAGGATATAAGGGAATTTCACCTAATCGTTATGAACTTATATTCAAAAGTAGTAAAGGTTGTTGATCACAATCGTGTTAAGTAAATTCTTGGCATAAGTTTCATGCAATTCATAGTAACGAGTGCCTCGCCAATGCTTATGATTTTCATAGAACTTAATGATCTTTGCTTGTATCTTTGTTATGCAATTCATGCAGGGAACTTGTGAGGAATGCTTTGGGTTGTCGTATGCAATTCATCCAATTCGATAACTTTAGGAAAATCTGAGGGTTAATTAGTGCAATTCACGGTTAATTTGGGGTGTTGGGAATTCATGGTTTATTGAGAAGCAATTGGAAATCGTTTTGTATGCAAGTGTGACATGTGTGGAGAAGAACCCCTTAGCTAGCTTTCCATCCATTCACTTTTATCAAATTCATTTTAGAATCTGTTCAATTTACAAAGTTTGTTCTTGTTTTCAATTTACGTCAAAATTCAATCCCCATTTATTTTGAAGTGTTAGATTAGTTAGAAATCAATTTAGTTTGTGTTTTTAAGTGTCTTGAGTCAAGTCATAACCCAATTTCGTCCAATTTAGTGTTAGGTGTTCAAAACTGCCCAGAAAGTGTTTTAAGGCAGTTTTGAGTGTTTATTTGCTGTTTTGAGTCTTTTGGTTTGTTTTGGTGTTTTATAGTTTAGTTTTGCATTCTTTGAGTCTAGTTTAGTGTTTTAAACTTTGTTTTTACGTTTTGAGTCAGTTTCAAGTGATTTGGCAATCCCTCCTAATCCCCGGCCTAGAACGATCCCTACTTACATACTTTGCTACAATTGATAAAAAGAGGGTTTAATTTGTGTGCTTATATATTTCGCATCACTTGGTTTTATTTGTTTCTTCACTTTTGAACTTATTTTCAAATTGATTAATTTCTTCCCATTTTTTCTTTAATAATTCGAGACGGTTAGCCATTTTTTCATTAATCTTTGTATTAAAAAAGAAGAAGAAGAAGAACTATTATTCAGGAAAAGACAAGAAATGAAGCAAAACCATGAAACTATTGTAAGCGATGCCCATGTGGGCAAAATAGTTAATTTGCATATGGTGAATAGTATTTACTATTTTATTAAAGTGCCTTTTGTCGGTAAAAGATGGAAGTAAGGCGGTGATATTTGCCTAAAGGAGCCATGCTGAGACTCCAAATATAGATTGAAAAACACAGCTTTTCAGTCATTCTTTGTGAAACATAAAAAAGCACAAACAACAGCGGAAACAAATCAAACAAGTTTTTTTTCACTCTTTTCTTTTGTATCCATCTCTCATACCCGAAACAAGTAAGATATTAAGGAAGTGTGATACTCTGATATTGTTCCACTTCAACCTCCAGTAAAGGTTCTCTCATTCTCTTTTTCGCCTATTTATAACACGTTATCATCATGACTATTTAACCCTAACCAGTCTTCATTTCCTTCGCTGAAAAATGTTTCCATAAGAATATTACTTTTCCTCCTTCTTCTCTGCCTTACCTGCTTTGTGTTCCCTTGCCAAGAACTGGTTCTTCTCCTAGTCCTCAACTTAATAATTACCTATATTTTTTAATTTCTTATTTGGTGTAGCTTCTGATTACTAATCATGCACTACATTTTAGATGGTGCGGTACAACCGCTCATCTTGCATTGCATATTTAATTTTACTGTAATCTTAGATGGTGCGGTATAATCACCCATCCTGCACTGCATATTTAATTTTATTACAATTTTAGATGGTGCGGTATAGTTGCCCATCCGGCATTACAATATTGTGTTGAGGATGGTGCAGTACAATCGCCCTCCTCGTTAATTAACTACATAACAATTTTTAATTAATGTCTAAATTATGTTAATCTCGAGCCTGAAGTTTCGAGTGCTTATCATTTTGGCCTGAAGTTCAAAAATGAAAAATTTGTAAGAACCAAAAGTTCAAACACTACACTCCTCCATAATACATATTATTGCAAGTTCTTACACTTCTCACTTTTTTTTTCAAAAAAAAGAAAATGATGAACTTGGCAAAGCTTGATTTTGTCTCTTTGAACATCACTGGAAAAAATTACCTTACCTGGGTTATGGATGCCAAGATCCATCTTGAGGCAGGAGACCTTAGAGGCACCATCAAGGAAGGAAACATTACATTCTCTCAAGATCAGGTGAAAGCCATGATCTTGATTGGTCACCACCTCTATGAGGATTGAAGAGCGAGTACCTAACAGTTGAAGACCCATTGGTTCTTTGGAATGCATTAAGAAATAGATATAATCATTATGAGTGGACACACCTGAGAACCCAGGATTTTAAGACGGTTGCTGCGTACAATTCTGTAATGTTCAAAATTAGCTCCCAGATGAAACTTTGTGGGGAGACTATCACTAAGGAAGATATGCTGAAAAAGACTTTCGGTACTGTTCATGCCTCTAATGTGCTCCTATAACAGTAGTGTAGAGAATGAGGTTATACTGAGTACAACCAGTTGATATCTGTGCTTCTGGTGGCTGAGCAGAATAATGAGCTCCTAATGAAAAATCATCAGTCCCGACCAATTGGATCGACACCATTCCCAGAAGTACATGCTACCTCTCTTGAAGCAAACACCACCTCCTCTCATGGCAATAATTACAAATGAGGACGTGGTTATAAGTGAGTCCGATGGCATAAGAAAGGCAAGAACCATGGTGGTCAATTCTACAATTAGGGCCCAAGGCATTATCCAAACACGAGCTTTAAAAATGTAAATCGTTATAAGTGAAAAGCTCATATAATGAGTCTGCCATAGGTGTTGACACACCTGACCCTGATATTCTCCAAACACCAGGGTAGGCATGTGCTGGCCGACACCCGAAGGTGACGAAGCCATATTATGATGCATGAGAACTACAAACAATTAACCGACATAACTAAAACTTGTAAATTTAATTATAATGAATATGCAATTATGAAACGTGTTCAGAGCATACAACTAGTCCAAGACACTAAAAATGAAAAATATAAAATTGAATGAACAAAGAGATGGGTCTTACACCGAGAAGACTCGAAGATGCCGATGCAGGATTGCCTTGACGCCGGGATTATACGTCTCGAATCTAAGTCCTGAGGGGGCGCAAAACAAAACATGAGTGGACCAAATTGATATATAAGTAATACTAAAATAGTTAATCTTTAACGTACTAGCCCCCAGGTTTAGAAAACTCATAGTATAATATGTAATAGGTTTTCCAAAAACCCTAGCATGCCATAAAACTTTTCATAAAACATATATCGTATATAATGTGCTTAGCAGTAGTAGTATAGGGTATATATATAAATATATATATATATATATATCTTCATTCACCGGAAGGCACTACATCTCCCAACTGAAGCCAATATAAATATTTTCCGGCCTAAGCCATCTACAAATGCCTGGTCGAATTCAATATAAATATATTTCGGCTGAAGCCATCTACAAACGCCTGGCCGAAGCCAATATAAATATCTTCTGTCCATAGGCACCGACCAAACGCCTGGCTGAAGCCATATCTTATATCTCCTGGTCGAAACCACTAACCTACGCCCGGCCTAAGCCTATAGAAATATCTCATTCGCCCGTAGGCAATATCAATCGCCAGTAGGCAGTAACATACGCCCGTAGGCAGGACATTCGCATGTAGGCAGGACATTACGTAAAGTCAATAAAGCATGAATATCATAAAGCATAAAATCAATTTACTCGTAAACGTTTCATAAAACGTAACCATTAAATCTTGCTTTTCATGTATGCATTTCTAATAGTAAAATATGCATTTTAGAAAGGGTCCACTCACAGATACTTCACCGTCGAAGAGCCATGCAAACTAACGAAGACGGAAATGCCATAAACAATTACACCTAAGCACATAAAGGTACCAATTAATAAAAGTCTATCATAATGATTGGATTTGGGGAAACGGACGTCTGAAGCGGATTCAGGACGTTGAATTATCCTAAGAGGTGTTCCGGGCAAATTTCATAAAAGCCAACAAAAAGTCAACATAAGGAATATTCCATTCAGGTCGGGTTGGTCAACGAGTTCGGCTGGTTTATGGGTTGGGCCGAAAGCTAGGTTTGGGTTTAAAGGGTTTCTGGGCTGGGTTAGGCAACCGGGCTTGGGCCCAGGTTTGGGTTTAGTTCCATGGCCCCAAGAATTGGGCTGGTTACAAATCTGGGTTTTGGGTTTCAGGGTTATAGGGTTGGGATGGCCAATTGGGTCGATCAAGTGCTTCAAAGTCAGGCCTGACCCGTTTTCCAGGCCAGGTTGGCCGATCTCGACAAAAAAGAAAGCCAAAGCTTCCCAAACTCCGGCCAACCTCGAAACTACACCAAATCCTACGATCTAGCCACCAAAATGAAGACAATTAAGTGTAGATTAGGATTATACCATATTTAGGTCCAGCCGTGGCTGGGAAATGGCCTGAAAGCTACGGTTTCCTTGCCAGAAACTGGGTTTTCCTAACATTTTTCGTTCCTGTTGATTCCGTGGTTCACAAAACAAACCTAGGTTACAAACTAAATTACAATGAAGAAAGGTAAGGATCTAAGGTATCCTGAAGTTTACCCTGAGTCGAGGAGTCGAGAAACTCATTGGAGAAGGTCACGAACAGCGGCAGTGGCCACTGTGCAGAGGAAGGAGAAAGCCTCGGCCTGGTTCGAGATTCGTGAGTGGGAAGGTAGTGTGATTATGGTGGTGAATGGTTGCAGAGAAGGGAGCTCGGGGAGCTTAGGAGAGAAAAAGAGAAAAGTGAGGAGAGGAGAGTGAGGCCCGAGAGTGAGAGAGACATGTGAGGGGGAGAAATGAGAGATGTTGGGCTCGAATGACAAAAATCAGGGGTGGGCCCCTTGGCACACCTATTAAGACCAAAAGCAAAAATAAAATATCTAGCCCAAAACCAATTAAATTACCAAAATACCCTCATTCCAAAATCTAAAAAATTAATCGGGACGGGTTGTTACAATTTACCCCCGTTAAAAAAATTTCATCCCGAAATTTGAAATAACGTACTATACATAAATACTCGAAGATAGGAAAGAATATATGTATAAAGAAGAAATCAAGTCAAAGTGATTGCAACAAAGAGAATATGCCACATCGTCGCGAGCGGGTTGCAAAATCCTCTTTCATGCCTCCAAGCTCCAACCTTTATTCCCCATCAGTATAAAAATAGAAACATACTTTATAAGGATATAAAGTCACAAAATTGTATAATAACATATGGTCAAAACTATGTACGTATAATATGATAATGTCAAAATAGAAATGTACTAACATAAAGGTCGAAAAACCCGTACTGAGCTTAACAGTGAAAGTGGAAATGACCCGACCAACATATGTAACGTCAAAAATACAATATATAACTATAAGAAGGTAATTCAACATAGTTGTATTGAAAATCAAAACCGAAAATGGAAGTGGGTCTCGCCCAAGCACTTGAAACGTCACGTACTCTGCGAATAGATGTGTGTCTTTGGGTCGAGCCCCAACAATAACTAAAAGTAACAACTATCGTAGAAGGGTCTACCTGTCCACTTGCTTGATGAACCCAACGAATAAGCCATTGATATCACAGCCGGCCGCCCGCGATATCGACAACACATTGTTGTCTCGATAAGCAAGTAGTAACTTCCTAAAGGTGCAAACATACCAATGTCCAATCCCAAGTTAACAACAACACAAGCACACAGTTTCTCAAATCATAAAATCAAACATCCGAAAACCAATTTGTAGAACTCCACTGTCCAACCAGTACTGCTAATAGAATCTATCATACCAAGTATCAAATAGTGCCATACACAAACTGAAAATAAAACTATCGTCATAACTACTCCAAATGAGATCGGTACAAAATCTAATCATTCAGAAACCACAATCAAAAGAACGTAACACGTCATTCAAGATCTAGATAATTCATTCAGACTGTCCAACAGTCTACTAATAAAAATGTGAAACAGGACAAACAACTTGGTACTCAAGGCCTTCACGAAAACTTCACAAAACTTAGGAGTGAAACGCGCATCACGATGAGGTACAAAGGTGACGGACGATACACCAAAAACCAGAACAATGTGATTCACAACGCCTACGCAAGCTGATTCATAGATAATTTCTCTCGGATTTAGCGAACAGCTATGCCGAGAAGGCTAAGTGAACACTCACAAATTTAAGGGTAAAAAACAAGTCCAATAATTCTAAAGTATAAGATAACTGGAGTGAATGCGTAGCTTAGATGCAAGAATATGTGTAAGTACCCAACTTGATTATGTGGTGGTAAGTCGAGATGGTTGAGTGCGGACTCGATTCGGTGGTAGTCTAAAGTAATCTAATGGACGGGAACTCAAACTTTTTCCCTATTCCAAATTTCACAACAACTTGTTACAACGATAAACTCAGGGGTATTCAAACACCAGTGGTAATGATTCGCTCGATAGGATGTCAAAAGGTGATTGAATGACCAATGGTTCCGGCAGAAACTTTCAGATCTGAGTGTCTTCTAGAACAGTCTGTCTGCTTTTGGAATGATACGAAGTGTCCTAGGGTAAGCACAAACCCAAAGTTGACTAGAATGCTTTCTGGTACCAGGAGGTAAATCAGGGATTTCGGTTGAAACCGATGTTAATCGAGACGTCAATCAAACAAGGTCCAGAATGAAGAATTCTGCCAAGTGGTCAAACATATAGTTCTTACTGTAGAGAAAACATCACCAGATTTCACAGCAAGGAAGATTGTTATCAACGCTAGGTCAAAGATAGGATGGTTCACTGATAAGCCCATATTTATATATATTTTACATCAAATTCACTTGTCTTTTCTTAGTTAGTTCCTTGTATTTTTGAGCTATTTACTTTGTTTTTGTGTTTTGTAGGATTTGTCAAGCAAAGAAAAGAAAAATATCACAAGTAGGATTTTAAGTAACAAATTCGTCAAAACTGCCTGTGCAGGTCAGCTGACTTTGGAAGCAAGTTGTGAACAGATCAAAATGAATTATAGAATGAGCCTTATATGTTTGGAAAGCTACGGATGTCTATTTTTTGGAGCATTTCGCGGATTGTTAATATCATTTTTGTAGAAGAAGTTATTTCCATTTTAACACTAAAAGGTTAACAAGAGACTGAGCAGTTTGTAACTGCAATGAAAGCAGTAAACCCAATAAATCTAGCAGCCAAAACTGATGCAGCCAAGAACAAGCCAGCTGACACCTATTCAAATATCAGAGGAAATGGAAATAAAGATGAGGATTAAGTGGGAGTAATTGGCATAAAGGCTACCCAAAGAGTTACAATTGTTTTACCATTTCCTCTCACTTATTGTCATCACTAAATGGTTGTTAGTGAGGTGAGTTATGGAGAAAAAACTAGAGCATCAAGCAAGAACAAAAAGGTGCAGGTTGCAGCTGCAAAGAGGGGAGAAAAAAAATAGAATAGAAAGAAAAGGCAAGGCAGCAGCGTTTGGGAAGGAAGGAAATGATGGAGGAAATCTTGGCATTCTCTTCTCTCGGTTTTATCTTCTCAAACTCATGTCTTTCTTTTGATTTTATTTGATAATAATGTGTAACTAAATTTTTAGTAGTTAGGGCTGTTTTGAAGCCCTGAATATGATTGCAAGTTTGTTATGACATTTTGTTTGAATTACTTTTATGAATGGATGAAAATTGATTCACTACTTTTCTCATTGATGAATTCTTTATGTGTTTTCTACGGATGCATACTTAGTAAGCATATCTAGGATTCTAACGCTATGAATATGTGTGTGCCTGCCCTTGTCGAATGAGGACCTACATATGTTCTAGAGTAGAACTTGTTAATTGCAATTAACATGTGAACCAATTTCTAGGATAAGTAAGACAACGCTAGTACTTACGATGCCTTGTGATGACTCAAACTCTTTTTGTTGTTAATGATTTCTACTTGTTAAATCTATGAACACGCCATTCTAGATTGCATGCTAGGAACTAAGTTAAGTTGAAAACGCCATTCTCTTAACATACTACATAAGAAAGAGTAATAGGTTGAGTTCTAACATTGAGCCAACTTGAGCATCTTCATCCGGAAATAAAAGGAATTTGAATGAAACATAACATGTTTGCATGATTATTTGGTGGTGGATAGCAATTCCCCTAACTCGTTTTTCTTAATTTGTGAACTACTTAAAATTTGTTTCTGTCCTGTTTTTGTTTGATTTAATTTAAATAGCAAATCAACTCCAAAAATCCCAAACATTTGTAGAAGTGTAGCTCTATGTGTCTAGTGTCTGCATATAAAATTTCGTAGACTTTAGATTAGTGTACGTCGGTCTAATAATTATTTTTTGGTGGCTGGTCAGTAGGGACAGCAACCAGTTTTTGTGACATTTGAAGTAGTTAGATAAAACAACCTTCTGCGGGAAAGACCCTTATTTTCATATGCTACAATTGACAAATCTTAGTGTTAATAAGGAAAATCAATAGGACATTTGTGTGCTACTTTGTGGCGTGCTTTTAATCCTATCATTCACATCATGCGGTCCCATACGTTAAGAGGCACACATGTTACTCGATCATGCTACATTAACGTGCAGCCAACCATTTAATAATAATACACCACCGCAGAATTCGAAAAGTGTAAGTGTAGACATCGAAATTTCGGTGAAATAAATGTTGATCAATAATTAAAATTTCAACGTTCACGTGTCACATAAATTTTACACATAGCATGTGACTCAACGAAAAATCGAGAATCATCAGAAAAGTCATCAAACATGACACGTGTCAACACTTGGCATAAATGATTTATTTCATCTGATTATTTAAATCCAAAAATCAAGTTTTGGAATTCTATAAATAGGAAGCCAAGACATTCATTTTAGGGACACCAATTCATAACCAATTCACATCACACCAAAACCTTGATGCTTTGAAACTCCAAAGCTCCCAAGCAAATCCTGAAGGATCAAGAAAGCTCTCTTCGTTCTTCGTCAAATCATCCTTCAAGATCAAGCCCCAACGGCCCTTGAAGAACTTCCACCAATTCAAGATCCAGCCCCGACGGCCCTTGAAGAAAGTGTTCATCGTTCATCACCGTTCATCCTAAGATTAACCCCCCGACGGCCCTTTGGATCAACAACATCAATAAATTCATCCACTGTTCCTCAAGAACAAGCCCAAAAGCCCTTGAAGATCCGTACACCACTGTTCATCCTAAAGATCAAGCCCCGACGACCCTTTGGATCAGCAGCCCATCCACAAATCAACACCTTACGGAGATCGAATCAGAGGATTAAATCTGAGAGAGATTGTAACCCCAAAATCATTAATACAAAATATTATTTTGTACATGTGTTCTTGTCTCATTCATCGCAGGAATTTCAGTGTTTAAAAATTTGGCACGCCCAGTGGGACAATCTCTACCTCTCATCTCTTTCTCCGTTCAAGGAAATCAAAGCACACCTTCGAAAATCAAATGGCATCAAGGAAGGTTCAAGTGGTTCCCACAACCAATGCAAAAAACCAGAGTGTCCTCACCGTAAGTGGTATCACTTCGGGCATCATAACCCAAATCAAGGCAAAAGCTTTTTCTGCTGCTTCCTCCACCCCTACATCAACTCTGCCGATAGAGCAAGAGCACCAGAGGCATGATCCTGTGATCACCCTAGCCTCGCTACGAGCACCAAGGGAGGAAAGTTCAAAGAAATACTCTCATTCCATTGAAGGAAATTTTGTGAAAAACATGTTCATTTGAATAACATCATATAGCATGCAATTAACAATTAAAGGCGGAATCATGCTTTCATGCATTCAAAAAACAAAACATCTACCATGAAATTCAAAGCCTAGTAGATTGGTGAACCTTGACTCAACTTAAAAACAACAATTTGTTAGTTGAGAAATATTTACCTTTGTAGATTCCTCTTTGCATATGCAAAGGATAATCACCCAAGAGATAGGGCCTTCATTCCTTGCTTCTTAGCTCCATGGATTTGGTTAGAAGAATAGGTTCTCCAAGTTCCCAAAATTGAGAACCTCTAAAGATTCTACACCAAGGTTGGATTGGAGAGGAAATGAGTGACCTTGAGGAAATAGAATTGCTAGACAATATCCCTCAAGGTGGTTGGCCTCTTAGAGAGAAATGGAAGCTTTGTGTTATCACCAATTTTCTCTAAAATCAACAACTTATGAATTTTAGGTTATAAAGTTCTTTATATAGTCACTTCTTTAAATGACCTAAAGAACTAAAAACCCTAATTCAACACTAAATGGATATGGGCTTTTGGGCCTTTGTGAATCTTTATTCATTAAGTTGTCATACAACTTAAGTCAATGGGCTTTGACGTTCGAAGCCCATTGGGTCTTAAGGTCCAAAAACTATCCCGAGGTCTTTAACGAACTTATTCGTTTGATTAATTAACATATTAATTAATCCTTGCCATAAATAATTAAACCATTTAATTCATCTCCTTTGTTTCTTCAATCTCCACCTTATTTGGTGTACGATACATTAGGTTCCTTTTAGCGAGGCAGTGGGCGATTAAAACCATTTTACATCGATTGTGAATTGAAACTTACTTTCAATTCTCCCTTTAGTGATTACACACGTTTAGGGCTTCCACAAACCATGAGTGACCCCTAGCAGCATATCATGGCTACCCAAGCTAATCAGAAGAGGTAGAAAACCTATTCAGTTTAGGATTACAAATGCAATACGGTCTTTCTCTAATCTAATACTCTTGACCACATTGTTTGGTTTGATAGTTTATTTATTCATGTCTACTATCCAATGTGATTCTTGTGCTTATATGATTACTTTGAATGTGAATTGGAACGCATTCCCAAATCTCATTCATACTCTGGCCAGAGATTTTAATCATATCATAGAGTATTCTCCCTCAAGCCAATTGAAGGTTAAAGATCCCTTGTTGCGCATTCACTTGTCTCCATGACTAAGTGGCTTAACCCCAATGATGTCGTGGACACCCCGATGGGGTGACTTTGACATAATCAAAGATCAAGGACTTAACCACAAGACAACAACTGTGATGCCTCAGGTCAAAGGACTAATTTGCATTATCCCAAACATGAGTTCTCATGTGACATGAGTATGAGAACTCCTCGTTGATCGTGTTCAGTGAACTCATTCTCTATTGAGCACCTACGTACTTGTCTTGATGTCACACACACCAATGACTCGAGACTAGTCACTCTCCCTGAGAGAAGACATAGCACGTACTGATCTTATCGGACTGTCAATGCCCAATTGGCAATCCTATGATCAGGAACGTTTAGGATGTGTCTACGAAAGAATGGTCTCATTAATCTAACTTCATTAGATTGCATTCTTCCAATCACATATTCCTTGGACTTTATCGTTTAAGCATATAACATTTATATGAGACGTCTCAAACAATAATGTTTGCCCTTTATATGTAAACTAGATTAGTTTAACATGTGAAATATCCGTAAAGTATCATCATATGAATGGCTTTAGGGCACATTTCCAACATCCATGCTTTCTGATGCCGACTCAAGCGGCAGCTCAGCAATGCAAGTCATGACCACCGGAGCAACTTCAATCGATGAGCAGTTGGCTCAAATGAATGAAGCGATTGCAAGGCTAACACGAACTGTGGAAGAAAACGACTTGCAAATCGACTGGAGGCACAAGACGATGAGAAACCTGACCTAAAGGTTAATCCACAAAAGAGAGTAGCCGGAGAAGAAGATGAGCCTCAGGTGGAGAAAATCGATGTGAAGCCGGAGCCAGACCAAGTAGCGACACTCATGAGATCTCTTTCTATCCAGCAGCTGCAGGAGATGATCGCCAGCACCATCAAAGCGCAGTACGAAGGAAGCTCACATGACTCCGTACTGTACTCAAAGCCTTACTCCAAGAAGATTGACGATTTGAAGATACCGAGAGGTTATCAACCGCCAAAATTCATGCAGTTCGATGGAAAGGGAAACCCAAAACAACATGTCACCTATTTCATTGAAACCTGCAACAATGCCGGGACGGAGGGAGACTACATCGTCAAGCAGTTCGTGCGCTCGCTGAAAGGTAACGCATTTGACTGTTACACTGACCTCGAGCCCGAGTCTATCAACAGTTGGGATCAGCTAGAAAGGGAATTCCTCAACCGCTTCTACAGCACGCGTCGCACCGTAAGCATGCTGGAACTGACCAGTACGAAACAGTGGAATGATGAACATGTCGTCGAATACATCAATAGATGGCGTTCGTTAAGTCTGGATTGCAAAGATTGATTTTCTGAAACCTCCGCCATTGAGATGTGCGTTCAAGGCATGCACTAAGGGTTACACTACATCCTTCAAGGCATAAACCCAAGAATGTTTGAGGAGCTGGCAACTCGTTCCCACGACATGGAGCTAAGTATCGCCAATCACGGGAAGAAAGAGTCGATCACCTACTTCAAGAAGGATAAGGTGTTCTCCCCAAATGTAGACAAGACTGGGAAGAAGCTCCCCAATGAAGCGTTCACCGTCAACACTACCCCCATCAAGACCTCATATGCGCCTATCAAGATCTCTTCCAAGACCAAAACAAAGGAGATAAAGAGATGTGAGCCTCATCGCACCTAAGACAGGTACAGAAACACCTTAAGGGAGCTGAAGCAAATGATGTACCCTTTTCCTGACTCTAACATGGCTGCAATGTTAGATGACTTGCTAGAAAAGAAGGTAATCGAGCTACCCAAATGCAAGCGTCCCGAAAAGATGAATCACGTAAACGATCTTAAGTACTGTAAGTACCATCGTATCGTGAGCCATCCTGTTGGTAAATGCTTCGTCCTCAAAGAACTCATCATGAAGCTAGCACAACAAGGGAAAATCGAGCTTGACCTTGAAGACATGGCAGCAACGCATACTACTACGATTGCGTTTGGATCCTTTGATCCCGTGCCTCTCCAAGTGACACCTGACCATTCTCGTTAATGCTCAAGCTGCACGGCACCTTCTGCACAACCATCACTGGGGGTAAGTGACCAAGATGCACATACCGATGATGAAGAAGGATGAACATTGGTGACCTACAAAAAGACAAGGAAACCAAAACCACAAGCCATAAGGCCAAAGGTGGAACAAGGGAGAAAGCACCGTCGCCGCAACAATAGGAAGCCCAAAAGAAACGTAAAAGCTGCTAAGCCAACGTATGTTGGGGAACCTATGGAGCAAGAGCCACGTATTCCTATCTCCTTGCACGAGTACTTCTCGAATGACTTCTTCCAACAGTGCACTATCGCTGCATGTCACATGGTCGAAGTAGAAATGGAAGAACCTTCAAAAGGCAAAGCCATCGCAATCGAGGGAGAAATTGCCCTCACACCCAAAAAAGGCCTGCCAACACACTTAGCATCGAAGAAGCTCTACGATTGCCAAAGAAGATGTGAAGAGCACTAACAGCAGTTTTGGGAAGTCTAAATGACCACGAAACGCAAGAAAGCAAAGACGAAGGCTTGAAACTTTGACCACATGAGTATGCCACTTGTTGTGCTACCCAGGACGCACTCCACTTCACCGACGAAGACTTGTTGCTAGGATCCAAGCCCCACAACCATCATCTCTTCGTCTCTGGGTACGTAAGGGAGCATAAAGTCAACCGCATGCTTGTGGATGGTGGATCAGCCATAAACATCATGCCAAAGTCAACAATGACCACAATCGGCATCAAGGTGGATGAACTATCCCTAAGTCGTCTGCTAATCCAGGGTTTAAACCAAGGAGGACAAAGAGCGATGGGCATGATCCGAGTGGAGATGAGTATTGGTGAACTCAAATCAAGCATGATATTCCACGTAATTGATGCAAGAACTTCCTACAGCTTGCTCCTAGGAAGGCATTGGATCCACGGGAATGGAGTAGTGCCATCCACCCTCCACCAATGCTTAAAATTCTATAAAGAAGGAGTAAAGGTGATCCAAGGTGATCCAAGGTGATACCAAGCATGTGAGAACTCATATTTTTAATTATATATATATAAACCTAGTGGTATAGATATCTACAGTTTCACGCATTTGCATTAGGTTAGTACATACTACATAGCCATGTGTCAATTCCATAAGTGTTTCATCTGTTTTCTTTATCCCATTTTGGATAGTTGTCAAGTTAATCTTATTTCTATATTTATATTTTACCTTACCATTGTTGTCAAATTTAGAGTAGTTGATATAGGCATACATATCCTATCTTGGTGGCTTTCGAATTAGGAGGACACAAATGCAACATATGTCTTTGGCAAGTTAGAGATAACACCATCCAATCATTCACTCCAATCTTATTTGCATAGTCATTACATTGGAGCTTGAGGTTGCTCCGCGTGTACCATTCATCCTCTTTAAGTGACACCTATTCTACTACCCTAACATGTGTCAATCTCTCATACCTTTATCTAATGATAGTGGAAACCTCCTGCTATACTTGCCGACTTTCTACATCTATAAATAGCACCCCACCTTTCGCTTTTATTCAGACAATTCCTCCAAATCTTTATATCTTGTTCGTTGCATGTAGTTTCCATGCATAGTACGTTGGTTCGTATAATATATATATTTATATATAGTGATAAAGATTAGAAAAGATAAGTGTTGTAGAAATACATAGTATTTAGATGTGATCAAGGAATTTATTCAAGTACGTGGAGTCTAGCTATTGCGGTAGTGACGTGGATCTTCGCTTTAGCTTTGGGATCGAGGAATTGGTGAGGAATATTGCTTGCTTGGCTTGGAGACCAGGTAGGGGGATCCTCACTTACCCTAGTTATGGAATTTTGTGAATGTACGTATATGTAAATATACGAATGCCTGTGAAAGTTGCATATATTTTGCTGTGATAGAACCATGAGGAAAAATGGTTTGTTTTATGTCATGATATGCATGTTGTTTTATGCTACAAATCAATTGATGACTTAAGAGAGAAGGGGGCATAGCGACCGCCTTGGGTTTCGATCCCCTAAACCTCCGGAGGGGCTACTACGAAGGGATTAGTACCGCTACCTTTCTAGGAGAAGTACTTAGATATCTAAGGGTAGAGAATTAAAGGACACTCTCGCTACACCTTACCATAAGTATATTCGTTCGGAGTTGGTCTAGGTAAGGGGGTAGTTGGTCATTGGACCGGTTATCAGGCATGTAGCGATTTATAGGGATCTCTATTTTCTTTTTAAAAGGAAATTGTGTGAGCATACAATCTATTTTTGAAACTAAAGCTTTTGTTGTGCATCAAACATTTTTCTATAGTATAAATAGTGTTGTATACTATTTTCAAACCTAGCTGGGGTGGATTCCCTGAGGGGAAGCGATGAACGTTTGTGATGCTCACCCCTACTTTATTACAGGACCGGTGCACCTACAAATAGACGATCTGGACTAAGGTTGGGACAAGCATTGTTTGTTACTTGTCAACTTCTTAATCGCCCATCGACTTTCCACAGGTTTTTGTTTGTACATATGCTTGATTCCCTCCGTCTTGAAGGAATCTTTTGTAACTAAACTAAGCACTTTGTACTCTCCAAATCGTGCCTAAGAGTTGGTTAGTATATTTACTTATTTTAAACTCTTTGGTTTTGTTGTAAGTTGTAAACTTCGTCTTTGATGTAAAAAATTTATCCAAATTCTGTTGCCTTGTATTCTTCATTTTGCCAAAATAATTTCCACTTCCGTACTGTTTAAAAATAAATTATTTTACTTCCCCTTAAATAGCCTTACGTCCTATTGGGAATGTAGTGCTACAGTGTTGGAATTTAACACTATAGTATTGCGTTACTAATAGAGCGTGGCACTGTTACGTGCCCGTTTTTTGGGGGTGACAAAGCCATTCACCGAAGCCGAATCACACTTCGCAGACGCCAAGTTCTACATGGATGAAGACATGGTGCCCGAAGCTTTTCCAGAAGAGATCAAATCCACGTGTAAAACAACACCTAAAAAGTAGGAATGGCAAGCCATGCCCAAGAAGCAAGAAAGGCAAGCCGTGCCATCTTCAAGCAAAAACGATGACGAGCCTGCTAAACTTGCAACAACCAAAAGGAGTAGGACACCTTCAAAAGGATCGAACATACCCATCTTCCGATATATCCGGATGTTAAGAAGAAAGAATGGTCAATCCCTATTCGAAACTGGAGCAAGCAAAGTCGACGCACAACGGCACAAGGATAATGTAAAGTTGCTTAAGACGAATGCAGCTTTGCCCCTGACACAGCTAGGTGACGCTAAGGTTGCAAGACTACCACAAGAGCTCTGCCAAAGGTGGTGGAACCAAGCTTTCTTCCAACCAAGAGGACCGAAGAAGGTTTTGATCCAAACGCCTACAAACTCATGTCAAAGGCTGGGTATGACTTCACTTCTTCTTTGAATCCTAGAAAGAAGGTTTCAAACACCGTCAACGACAAAGAACGTGACCCCACTGAGACTCAAAAGAAGTTGAAGAAGCATGGTTAAGGAATTAACAACAACAAAGCTGGACTTGGCTTCACACCAAATGCACCTGTGAAGATTTCAAGCAAAGCAAAAAATGCTAGCACTCAACACATCAACGTGAGCATTGAATAAGATCAAGAGGAACCTAAATCCGCCCCTCAGACGCCAGTCTTCGATAGGATGAATTGTTCAAGGCTCAGAATTTCGACATTTAATCGCATTGGCGGTCAAGACCAAACCTCCGTGTTCAAAAGATTGAAAGCGCCAACATCCCAAAACTCTGTTTTCAAAAGATTGTCAAAACCTAGGAAACAAAGCAACACGGCTAGCTCTCCTCCGTGACGGTCAGCTTTGGAAAGACTTGAAGACAATAAGAAGCCTTCGAAAAAAAGGGAGACAACGCCAAAGGAAGAAAAGCTCGACGGGCTAGCAGAAAAAGGCGATTTTCGAAGCTCGATTCCTTCAAGAATGAAGCGCCAAGCAATCTTGTAAATTAACACAAATGGACCATTGAAAGTAAGAGCGCACCATCATCCACACTGGACAATCTTCATGCCAACAAGCTCGAGAGGACAACACTGAAGAGGAGGTCCAAGTTCCACATCACGATCCAAGAAGGCAAAGAAGACGAAATCCCCGAGGAAAATGTCACTGCTGCGCCACCACAACTTGAGGATGGGGGGGCAAGCCACGGTTGATGATCTCAAGGAGCTCAACTTAGGCACAAAAGAGGAGCCGAAGCCTATCTTCGTAAGTGCGCTGCTAAGTGCGGACGAGATAGATGAGTATTACCAACTGCTATCAGAATACAAAGACGTCTTTGCTTGGACCTACAAGGAAATGCCCAGCCTTGACCCTGTCATCGATGTGCATCATCTTGCAGTCAAGCCTAGAATGCGACCGATAAAGCAAACTCAAAGGCTCTATCGATCCGAGCTCATCCCCTAAATCGAGGCCGAGATTGACAAACTAATCGAAGCAGGCTTCATTCGAGATGTGTAATACCCCAAGTGGATCTCCAACATCATCATTGTCCTTAAGAAATCTGGACAAATACGTGTTTGTGTAGACTTCCGGGACCTCAACGAAGCTTGCCCGAATGACGACTTCCCCTTGCCAATCATCGAAATCATGGTGGACGCAACCACTGGCCACAAGGCACTATCATTCATGGACGGTTCTTCTGGATACAATCAAATTCGCATGGCTCTCAAAGACGAGGAACTAACAGCCTTTCACACTCCAAAAGGTATCTACTGCTACAAGGTGATGCCCTTTGGTCTGAAGAACGTTGAAGCTACATATCAACGCGCAATGCAGAAAATCTTCAATGACATGCTACACAAAAACATAGAATGTTATGTAGACGATGTGGTGGTCAAGACAAAGAAAAGATCAGACCACTTGAAGGATTTGCGAATAGTGTTCGAAAGGCTGCGAAAATACAACCTCAAGATGAACCCGTTAAAATGTGCATTTGGCGTCACCTTGGAAAGTTCCTTGGCATCATTGTTAAGCACCGTGGTATTGAAGTGGACCAATAAAAAATCAAGGCCATTTAAAGCATGCCTGAGCCAAGAAACCTGCACGAGCTGAAAAGTCTACAAGGACGGCTAGCCTTCATCAGACACTTCATCTCCAACCTTGCATGGCGTTGTCAACCGTTCAGCCGACTCATGAAGAAGGATGTTCCGTTCATATGGGATGAAGCATGCCACGATGCTTTTGAAAGCATAAAAAGGTATTTGTCAAGTCCACCTGTCTTGAGGGTGCCTGTGCTCGGGAAACCACTCATATTGTACATCGTCACTCAGGAAAGTTCAGTTGGAGCACTCTTGGCACAAGAGAATGAATCCCAGAAATAAGGTGCGCTCTACTACCTCAGCCGAACTCTCACTGACGCCGAGTTGAACTACTCCCCAATAGAAAAGATATGCCTTGCCTTGGTGTTCGCCATCCAGAAGCTCAGCCATTACATGCATGCTTACACTATCCACTTTGTTGCTAAAGCTGACCCGGTCAAATACGTGATGTCCAAACCAGTCTTGACAGGGCAACTCGCTAAATGGGCGTTGCTTCTTAATCATTATAAGATCATCTACGTCTCAGCTAAAGCCGTCAAGGGACAAGCCCTAGCAGACTTTCTTGCTGATCACCCAATCCCAGCTGATTGGAAAATCTCAGACGACTTGCCTGACGATGAGGTGTTCTACATCGACATCTTCCCGACATGGACGATGTTTTTCGACGGATCTGCACGAGCAGACGGAGCGGGGGCAGGAGTAGTATTCATGTCGCCACAAAGGCAAATATTACCTTATTCCTTCCAACTAAGCGCATTATGCTCCAACAACGTCGTTGAGTACCAAGCACTGATCATCGGGCTCCAAATGGCGATCAATATGGGAATCACAGCCCTTTAGGTATTTGGTGACTCCAAGCTCATAATCAATCAACTCTTAACTGAATATGAGGTAAGGAAAGATGATCTCGTCCCATACTTCTAGCTACCAACTCAACTGCTACAAAAGTTCCAGACTATGACATTAGAACATGTGCCAAGAAAAGAAAATCAAATGGCAGATGCTCTTGCCAACCTAGCCTCTAGTATGACACTAGGAGAAGACGAAGCTGCAGACGTGCTAGTCTGCCAAAGATGGGTGATCCCCCTCGTCATTGAAATGCTACTGGATGATACAAATGTCATCTCAGTACTTCTAGTCGATGTTGAAGAGTGGAGACAACCGCTGATTGACTACTTTGAGCATGGAAAACTTCCAGATGATCCTAGACACCGCTCCTAAATACGTCGACGAGCACCTCGTTTTCTCTACTACGAAGAAACACTCTACCGAAGCTATTTTGAAGGAGTACTTCTGAGATGCCTAGGTGAGGAAGAAGCCAATCCAGCCATAGAAGAAGCACACTCAGGCGTATGCGGGGCACATTAGTCTGGACCAAAGCTACATTTCTAGCTCAAAAGAATGGGTTACTACTGGCCAAGCATGGTGAATGACTGCCTGGAACATGCCAAAAGGTGCCAAGCCTGCCAATTCCACGCCAACTTCATACATCAACCACCTGAACCATTACACCCTACAACTGTTTCATAGCCATTCGATACATGGGGATTGGATGTCGTAGGACCAATTACTCCAAAGTCATCTGCAGGAGAAGTTTACATCCTAGCTGCAACAAATTACTTCTCCAAGTGGGCTGAAGCCATACCCCTAAGGGAAGTAAAGAAGGAAACTGTCGTCCGTTTCATCAAGGAGCATATCATCCACCGATATGGTGTGCCTCGCTACATTATCACTGATAATGGAAAACAGTTCTCCAACCGACTCGTGGACGAGCTCTGCGAGGAATACAAGTTCAAGTAGCACAAGTCTTACATGTATCACGCTCCGGCCAACGGTCTTGCAGAAGCATTCAACACAACATCGTGCAACCTCCTGAAGAAGGTGATCGGTCGAACAAAGAGAGACTGGCATGAAAGAATAAACAAAACACTTTGGGCATATAGGACGACACATAGGACTCTTACCCAAGCTACGCCTTATTCTCTCGTATATGGCGTGGAAGCTGTTCTACCGCTCGAAAGTCAAATCCCCTCACTAAGGATAGCTATACAAGAAGGCTTGACTGATGAAGAGAATGCAAAGTTGCGCCTTCAAGAGGTGGAAGCGCTGGATGAGAAAAGGCTCGAAGCTCAGCAGCACTTGGAGTGTTATTAAGCACGACTCTCCAAGGCTTTCAACAAGAAAGTTTACCCTCGTTCTTTTCAAATGGGAGATCTCGTCTTTGCATTACGTAGGCCTATCATCACTATTCACAAAACGAAAAGCAAGTTCACATCAAAGTGGGATGGACCTTATGTAATACAAGAAGTTTACACCAATGGCGCCTACTTAATCATGGCAGAAGACGGCTTGAAGATTGGCCCCATCAATGGCAGGTTCTTGAAGCGCTACTACCCCTGAAACAAACGCACCACATTCCTGGCCCGCAAGAGCATAAACTGTGTACGGCACAAAAAAAAAAATGAAAAAAAAAATATGCATTTGAACTACGTTATGACTCGATCCCTCCTCAACCGAGGGTACGTAGGCAACTTGAAACGTCAAAACTTCAACTACAGTCACACCATGTTCAAAAAAAAAAAAAAAAAAAAAAAACAATTTGAAGAATGAAGAGCAATGATAGGAGCATATTTATGCGCCTTAGTTAGCTAGTTCTTGTGCATTTAAGTTGTTTTTCCTTAGTTAAGTTAGTCTTTTAAGCTAGTTTTATGTGTTTTCAGGTTTTAAGGGCAAAGCATACAAAAAGATGCATTTTGGAGCCTTTTGGAGCAAAATTGAGCTTGGAATGGATATCACATGCTTGGAACGAAAGGAATGGACGAGAACGAAGGAGTCCTAATTGAAGAAGGATTCCTAATCAATGAAGGAGTCCTAATTGAAGAATGATTCCTAATCAACGGAGGAGTCCTAGTCAAACATGGATTCCTAAAAGAATGAGGATTCCTACTCAAACAAGGTTTCCTACTTGAAGTAGGAAAGTTAAGCCTAAAGTTTCCGATTTTGGGTTGATCTTTCCTAAACCTAAATGGCCTTAAGTTTCAGCTATTTTGAAGGTTTCCTAAGCATTGTTGGACACAAAGAAAGGTTCTAGAATATTTTCCTATAAGTGATGCACCAATTTCAGCAAGGAGGCCCTTTTTCCTTGCCTTGCAAGGCTTTCTAGAAGCCTTATCCTTCTTTTCCAGCTCT
The DNA here is from genome assembly GCA_035220775.1 of Malus fusca. Lineage (NCBI taxonomy): Eukaryota > Viridiplantae > Streptophyta > Magnoliopsida > Rosales > Rosaceae > Malus > Malus fusca. The sequence goes on from CM069060.1 coordinate 19,344,625, forward strand.
TGCCGCACCTTGTTAGCCTTTTCCCCCTTGGATTTTGATTGATTGGGCCCTAATCCTTATTTTCTGCTAAGTCCAAGTCCTAACTTGATTTCCCTAGGGTTTTATGTGCCTATATATACTCTCATTCATCCCTTGGCCGAACTACCACCTCTCATACACATCAATTCACGCCAGAACCTTTCCATTGCTCTTTGCCGCAACCTTCCACCATCATGCTCCATAATTCCTGACCAAAATCATCCCTTGCCGCACCACCCATCCATCCTAAACACCACCATACCATCCTCCATCCATTCTACACCATTCATAACCCCAAAACCTGTCCCCAAGCTTTGTGCCGCAACAAGTAGGAAAGAGAAGTTCGTGGATGCACCTGCTGTCCAAGTTGGCGCGTCTAGGTGTTTTCTTTCTTTGGATTTCAATGTCTAAATTTATTTATCTTTGTTTTGTGAGTATGAGAACTTAAACCCCCCTTGGCTAGGGGGGGATTCGAAACCATGTTTTATGCTTGCTATATGATTTGATTACATCTAATTGTGTTTCATAAGTTGTGAATTCAATTTACTTATCTATATGAATTAAACTGATTTGTGTGTGTTGGTTGAGAGTGCACGCTTAATTGTCATGCATAAATCTAATGCTTGGATATAAGGGAGTTTCACCTAATCGTTATGAACTTATATTCACAAGTAGTAAAGGTTGTTAATCACAATCACGTTAAGTAAATTCTTGGCATAAGTTTCATGCGCTTTCATAGTTACGAGTGCCTCGTCAATACTTATGATTTTCATTGAACGTAATGATCTTTGATTGTATCTCTATTATGCGCTTTCATGTAGGGAACTTTTGAGGAATAATTTGATTGCGATGCGCTTTTTCCATCCAATTCATTGACTGAAGGAAAATCTGAAAGTTAATTTAAGCGTATCTAATTAACTTGGGGTGTTGAGAATTCATGGTTTATTGAAAGGCAATTGGAAATTGTTTTGTATGCAAGTGTGACATGTGTGGAGAAGAACCCCTTAGCTAGCTTCCCATCCATTCACTTTAATCAAATTCGTTTTAAAATCTGTTTTAGTTTACAAAGTTTTTGTTTTGTTTTAAATTTCGTCAAAACCAAATCCCCCTTTATTTTGAAGTGTTAGAGTAGTTAGACATCAATTTAGTTTGTGTTTTTAAGTGTCTTGAGTCAAGTTATAACCTATTTTCGTCCAAATTTGTGTTTGGTGTTCAAAACTGCCCAGATTGTGTTTTTAAGGCAGTTTTGAGTGTTTATGTGCTGTTTTGAGTCTTTAGGTTTGTTTTAGTGTTTTAGAGTTTAGTTTTGCATTCTTTGAGTCTAATTTAGTGTTTTAAACTTTGTTTTTACGGTTTTGAGTCAGTTTTCAAGTGATTTAGCGATCCCTCCTAATCCCCGGCCAAGAACGATCCCTACTTACATTCTTTACTACAATTGATAAAAAGAGGGTTTAATTTGTGTGCTTATATATTTTGCATCAAGCAAATTCAAGAATGTAAATACTTTATTTCTTTAAAAGAAGGAGTCGGCTCCAAAGCCTAATTACAAGAAAATTAGAAGACAATACTTGAAAACAATGTCCCTAAAACTACAGAGGCGATCTTCCAAAGTCTTCAAAGTCTCTACCTCGGTGGGAGACAAAATGGGCAACTCCATAGTCATGCCTTTCTCTCGTTCTAGGCTTGAAATCTCCTCTTGGTACTGAGAAAGTGTAGTTCCTGCTCCGCGAGAACACTTTCAAGTTGTGATGCTTCGATTACCAACTGCTCTCGCTCTCGCACCAACGCATCTAGACGTACCTGGATAGAAGTTAAAGAAGTCTATGTGACTTGATAATCTCCCGAATCAGCTTGCTGAGAAGACCGGACTTGAGCTAGTAACAAGTTTATTGTTGCTAGCTGATGAGCTCTAACATCTGGACTCAACTTCTCCAAGGAAATAGCACGCAAGGAAGAATACTCTGTCGAGGCGGCCATAAGTTCGGCAATCATGATCTTCAAGGATGAAGAATCAATGTTAAGGTTGTCAATTGCAGAAACAAGCTTCGACAAATCTTCCTTGAGCAACGCAAGGTCTTCCAACGGGCACTTTGAAATCCTCTCCTCAATATGGCTCTTGATATCCATTGTCGCACCAAGGCTGATGCGATGGAAGAGTTGCTCAGTACCACTAAGGTTCGCCCCTCTCAGAGAGATCTCAGAGCTAGCTGGCAAAGGTGTTGGACGCATGACGGGTTCTTGCATACATCCACCTACACATGGCAAAGTTGGGAAGTTCGGCGGATTTGGAACAAGCTCTGCACCAGGCGGATCCCCGATCTCCCTGTCTGTAGGTAGGTTGCCTCCAAATAGCATATCCGTATAGGAATAAATATCTGCGGTTGCCAAATCAAAAGGACAAGAAGGCCCAACCTAAAGAAGACAAAGAAAGATGTTAGAAACGAAAGCCAAAACGATGAAAGCAGAAGAAATCACGAAAGAAAAGGAAATACATACATCTCTCTAAAATGGCACACGGTCTTCGAATTGAGGAGGCCTAAACACTTCTTTCTTCTTATGACGAAAATTGACATCGCTGTCAACCTGAGCACCCTCAAGTGGTCGCTTGTTTGAAACTTGTTGACGCTGCTGCAAAACAAATCCATCTTCGTGCAAATCAACTTCATCTCCTGCCTCTTTAGAAACATCCGGATGTCGAGGAGACAAGCATGGGCGTTGAGGGGCTAAAGCTACAGGTCTATCTTGCAAGGGAGCTGCACTTGCGCAATCAAAAAGTACCAGTTGCATAGGAACCACAGAACAGCCCTCTCTCGATATATCATTGCGTGAGTGAGAAGAATTGGTACCACTTGCCATCCCCAAGTTCTTATAATGTACCTTTGACCACCAACGTACGTAAACACGGGTCACTGGATTACTCTTGAACTCGTCCTTGGCCGGCAGCGTGATAGCAGCATTTGTACATGCACGGGTACAAGACTCTCAATGCATATACACGGCTTGCAAGGATACTGATTGGTTTTTTTCCTTCAGCTTGCCTGGCACGTTTTGGACAAAACCAAATTGCCTGCTTAAACGGTGGGGACTATATGGCTGAACAATGCATCGGTCTTCTTGCCGCAAAGAAACATACCCTGAGCGAAGACTTATAAGATAAGACAAGTCTGAGAAGCGAAGATGCGAATCGTCTATGATGCCTCGCCGCACCGAGCCAACTCTTGCTAAGGGGTTCATCCTCAAACCTTCACAAATTTTAAACAGCGCTTGCGCCTGCAAATCATCAAGGCTCTTCACGGAGAGCACGCCAGAATACTTCGTCATGAAAGGCCCCAGCTTGATTGCAATCGATGAAGAAGGCCTTGACTTGTCTAGAGTCGACAAAGAAAAATGAGTGCCAAAGTATTCACCTAACCAACCATACATATAGTGGTAAGGAAGCACCGCAACACAATCTTCAGTGCTTGTCGAGTTCAAAACAATGCTTAAGCCATTGTAAATGTTGGCTAAGACCGGAATAACAAGGCTAAAAGACTCACTTGCAGTCATCTTGCTATCAACTTTGAAAACTCTAGGACAGACTAAGTTGTCGTCGCCTGTTGGGAAAACAAACTTACAAAGCCAACAAGCTAAGAAAGCAGCTAGGTAAGACTCTTCCACATGCTCTGATGCTATGCCAAGATCCTCAAACACTCTTAACTCGTCAGAGGAGCGGCGCCTGGTTGATCCAATAACACCGGACGGGTCTGAGTCTCTCTTTGGCCTAGTGGTCTTGTTACGGCCACTTTTCTTCAAAGACTTCTTATACCTCATGGCCTCCCAGTACCAAAATCGGATCCACGAAGAAATCCTGGAAAAGCTTGTGATACGCCAAAAACAAACAGCGGCAACTCGCAGGCAATCCTCGGCTATTGCAAAGAGAAAGTTCATCCGCGCTGGGGACGACCTAGTCATAAAACTTACCTTGGATCGGCAAGCCTCCTATCCTGTGAAGATCCCAAAGTGAAATTGACATCTCCCTTTGCGCCATGTGAAGTGTGTTGGTCGCTGAACACCAATGCTCAAAGAATGCACGAATGACAGAATGATGGCGATCATAACTAAACAAAGATGCGTACACAGCGTGGTAAAGGCCCACGTTAGTAAGCACATCTTTAGATCGGCTTAAGACATCTTCAAGCCACTCATAATAAAACTCATCAAAGATGGCTTCTCCAATAGTCGACAGGGTACCATTCCAAGCCATAGCTCCGCTACGAATGTGATCACCAAGAAGCTTAAACGAGGCCGGATGATTGTCACGAGCATGGTGCGAAGGATTCAAGATAATAACCCTCGATGTGCACGCTTTCTTCTTCGTATTTGGTCGAACAGGGTCTACCACCTCCCAAGATACTTCAGAAAACCACGACTTAATATGCATGGAGTTGTCTTTTGTGAGAAGAGCAAGCGCCTTAGGACCAGTCAGTGGCGTGTAAAGCTTCAATGTTGTTCCCTTATCTTGCGAATCGCCTTCCTTCGCTAGAATGGTGATGGTGTTGCTCTTAAAACACTTGAAAAATACCATGACCGCAAAAAAAAAAAATCAGCCACAAAACTTGAGCAGCATGGCAAAGAGGGCAGCTACAGAGCGGTCCTTCAAGGCACGTTACACTGGCAAAGAAAACCAAAATGCTACGCAATCGCACTATGCAACCCCGTAGCGGTTACGCAAGCAGTTTCTTGCACTGCACGGCGACATCACCACCAAGGAGAGAATTGTGACCAAAAGGCATTACGCAGTGAAGCCTCGCTGCAGGCTCTTGCACAGCACCACATGACAGCGCACCAATGAGGGAAAACTATGATCAAAAGGCACTACACAGCAAAACCTCGTTGCAGTCTCTGGCACAAACACTAGGCAACCTGCTCACTCCGCCACCAATAACCACGTCTCTGAAAGCTTCGTGAGGGTTCCAGCATCATGTTCTGCCTTCTCCAAAATTAAAGATTCCTAGCATCAAAAAAAAAAAAAAAAAGAAATCCATCAGTGGGATACACACATTATATATTTTATATATGTATACACACGATGATGAGACAATCAACATATATATGCACACACACATACATGGAGTGACAGGACAAACCATGACAATTACGTGCCATATATATGCATGCAGAATGGTGGAACAAACACCTGCCACATATATATACACACACACACACACATACATGGAGTGACAGGACAAACCAGGACAATTAAGTGCCATATAAATGCATGCAGAATGGTGGAACAAACACCTGCCACATATATATATATATATATATACATGGCTCGAAAGATGTCAAAGCTTCTGCAGGCAGAAACTGAAGCAGAACCACAGAAGGCTGAGTCTCCTTCTTCCTCGACGAGGACACCACAAGCAGCAAATGGACAACTGTGCAGTGACGGTGCAAGACAGCAAGTATTGCGGCGGCTGTGTAATGGTTGCGCAGTGATGGTGCGATCCCATATATATATATATATATATATATATATATATACAGGAACCCAGAGAAGCAGATGGAGTGCGGTGACTGTGCAAGTCCGCATGCAGAAAATGATGCAGGCAAGGAATCCCATCGAGGTCCCCAAAGAAGCAAATGAAATGCGGTGACTATTCAGATAATGGTGCGGTGCACTGTGCAAATGATGATCCGTATGCAGAGAAGAATGCAGGTCCTTGACTACGTAAATAGTGATCCGCATGCAGAAAAGGATGCAGAGAAAAGTGAAGTGCGACGACTGTGAAAACAAGGACCCGTGCCTAGAAAAGAAAACCAAAATGAGAGGTGATGGGATGGTGCACTTGGAAAATATGATTATGCACGGCATAATGAGAGGTGATGGAATGGTGCACTTGGAAAATATGATTATGCAAGCCACTATCCTGAAAAACAAAAAAATTAAAAATTAAAGAAAGAGAAGTAACATGTCTTAGTGAGATATATGTTTCAGCACAATACACCGAATAAAATAAAGCATATCTATTGATATCTCCGAGAAATTACAAGTACAAAAAAAAAGGGAGACTACACAAAGGTTGTTCACGTGAAGCCTCAGCACTCGGTAAAACCCTAGAAGAAGAAGGCACTAAAGATTGATCAGGTGGCGCCTCAATACTTGGTCGAACGCTAGATAGCGAAGGCAAAAGGTGCCTCTGGAAGAAAGCCACGAACTTCTGATGGTCGCTTTGAATCCGACCTTTAGATTCATGCAGATGATCAAGGTTTCTCTTCATGCTCATCGAATAATCATTTGCAAGCATGCGCAACTCTCGATTCTCGCGTTTGAGACGTTTGATCTCTCGTTCAAGGCTTTCCACCTCGGCCATCAATGATTCAACTTGGCGAGTTCGAGTATGTAGGTGTTGGCCCATGTTGGACACAGAGCCCGCACACTGAACACTGAAAACCAGGGAGTCTTGGACATCCAACTCATAGGACTGCCTTGAAAACAACCTATTATCTCTAGGAGTGAGGAGGTTCCTGGCTATTATCATCGCCGTTATTGCATCCCTCATCACATAGTTTTCAACTGTAAGAGGGCCATTAGAAGATAAGAAGGACTGGTGCCATATATTACCCTGACGCGGTGCACTTGTATCACTCCCGAGACTTAAATCTAAGCAAATGTTAGACGGGTATGCCATTTTCAAAAATGGTAAAAAAAAAAAGGTTGGAGGGAGTAAAATCTCAGACATACACTAGAGACAATTTTCACGAGCGGGCAATCTTCAAAATGTACATGTGGGATGTGATCGATACCTCTATAAAATGAGAGGCAACACAGCCACCAGTTCAAAAATCAAAGAGACGCCACTCTTTGAATTTTCAAAAGCCAAATTTTCTGCATAAAGTCCGTCAACACTTTTCAGACACAACCTCATCTTGTCGGATAACACGTGCAACTTTGTCAAAGATCACTGACATAGTTGAAACCGCATGAAGTTCATTATTCCAACTACCACACTTTTGGCCTACAAGCGTGGGTGATAAGGCCGCATTCGCACTACCACCTGCTATTGGGAAATCACTATATAGGTCGACCTCCATCCTCTATGGCAAGGCACACATCCAAAACGCCTGACTCTTCTTCATTGACAAGAATACATCTGCAACCAAACCTCTCAACATACTCGATTTTCTTCCTCCCTGAAAATACCTCTTCAACCAAGTCTTTAAGAGCAAAAGTATCTCATATCATCAGGGTCGAAAGCAAAAGTATCTTATAGCATGTTTTCCCCCTGTCATTTTCTTTGTTCTTGTTCTTCCCTGTAGGACAAGGAGAAAAAAGAGCAATCAGCCGGCACTTGGAATCAACCTTCCGATCTGGAACCGACTGCCTAGAACCCTTTCCCTGATTGCTTACCTAGCACTGCTCTCAAGTACTCATCTTCAATCGTTGATACACTACCAAAGAAGATACCAGATGCCTGAAGAACAGATGAGGCAAGTGAAAATGATGCATCGAAGCATGTGGAGACAAGCACAACAAATACATGTGATGATCATCTGCTACTTCTTCAAAAGAAAAAGTATCTCATATCATCAGGGTTGAAAGCAAAGGTATCTCATATCATGCTTTTCCCCTATCCTTTCATTTGCCCTTGCTCTTGCCTGCGGAACAATGAGAAAGAAAGCAATCAGTCGGAACCTGAAATCAAACTTCCGATCGGGAACTGATTGCCCATAACCTTTGCCTGGTTACTTACCTAGCACTGCTCTCGAGTGCTCATCTTCAACTGTCGATGGGTCTCGAATTTCCTCAGCAAATACTTCAGGACAATTGATATGATGTTGGCTCTTTACACTGAAGCTGCCAAGCATGGATAAGTCGCTGAGAAGTGATGCTCTGAAGGACCATTTAAAGGCAAACGGTTGCGCACCACTTCTGCTATGCGAAAGAAACAATAAGAGAATAATGCAGCACGATGAGCTGGAACAAATCATTACAGCAGGACACCCTTCTCGGCAGAACTGCATAATCCAGATGGAGGAGTCTAAGTCAAATCCAAACCCGTCATCGTTGTTATAATCAAAGAGCTCGAGAAGCTTCAACAGTCTTTCGCTGGCACTGTCGGTGAAGAGCAAAGTCTCGACAAACCTAGAAGATCATACCGTTAACCAAACTGCTCGGGGTTCATATGAAAATGCCGCGAACTTCCTTGATCTTTCATAGCAAATCTTTTGTAGCCTCTAAGCTTATCCCCTAACCCTCTTCAATATGAATTGGAAAGATTGAACAAAGAAACAGACAATCACCTCCATCTCGTGCCTACCTGCCATGTGTCCAAATCCTGAAGAAATCACAAGTCCGATTCAAAATCAAGTCTCCTCCACCCTTGAATCAAATTCAGCTCTAGATAAAATGAGTAAGTTTAGACCTTTGGAGGAAACCAGAAAACCCTCCAGCCTAGTTCAAGATTCAGCTTGTGGAAAATCAACAATTGGAGGAAACCAGAAAATCTTCCAGCCAAATTCAAGATCAAGCCCTGATGGCCCTTGAAGAAATTACCAGCCCAGTTCAAGATCAAGCCTCAACGACCCTTGGATCGACATCTACATTAAGGGACTTCAAAACGCATTTTCTACACGTGACAAACACATGTATACGACGCACCTTGAAGTGGGGGCATTTGTAGACATCGAAATTTTGGTGAAATAAATGTTGATCAATAATTAAAATTTCAACGTTCACGTGTCACATAAATTTTACACATAGCATGTGACTCAACGAAAAATCGAGAATCATCAGAAAAGTCATCAAACATGACACGTGTCAACACCTGGCAGAAATGATTTATTTCATCTGATTATTTAAATCCAAAAATCAAGTTTTGGAATTCTATAAATAGGAAGCCAAGACATTCATTTTAGGGACACCAATTCATAACCAACTCACATCACACCAAAACCTTGATGCTTTGAAACTCCAAAGCTCCCAAGCAAATCCCGAAGGATCAAGAAAGCTCTATTCGTTCTTCGTCAAATCATCCCTCAAGATCAAGCCCCAACGGCCCTTGAAGAACTTCCACCAATTCAAGATCTAGCCCCGATGGCCCTTGAAGAAAGTGTTCATCGTTCGTCACTGTTCATCCTAAGATTAAGCCCCCGACGACCCTTTGGATCAACAACATCAATAAATTCATCCACTGTTCTTAAAGAACAAGCCCAAAAGCCCTTGAAGATCTGTACACCATTGTTCATCCTAAAGATCTGATGGCCCTTTGGATCAGCAGCCCATCCACAAATCAACACCTTACGGAGATTGAATCAGAGGATTAAATCTAAGAGAGATTGTAACCCCAAAATCATTAATACAAAATATTATTTTGTACACGTGTTCTTGTCTCATTCATCGCAGGAATTTCCGTGTTTACAGTAAGAAAGAACTACGATCAGATGGGACAAATACTTTGTTGTCAGAAACTTTGTTCACCGTTAGTACCACAACAAAACTGACTGGTTTCTTAGCCAAAAATAAATAGGGCTAAGTTCAAAGGATAGTTAAGAACTGTTGATAGAATTTGACAAGACCAAAGACATTTCATATTTCACAACACTATGTGAGGATTTTCAATTTCCAACGGTCGTAACCCCTTTTGGAAATAGATGAGAATAACGTCTGCTACCAAAGAATTTCCCAAGAAGAGTATCTACTTTAAACCAAATATAACGTTCGAAGAATTTGACGTACTACTAATTGTCGATGTTTAATGAACTTGACCTCGGTGTTGGAGTAAGCGAGAAGGTTATCGATAGAACAATCGTCGAGAATTGTTTTAAGGATCCACATGAATTTCCTCAGTAGGAGCGAGTTAGAGGACATTGATTCAATCCTACCAAACTAACACTTACTAAACTTCACAACATCAATTGCTTACTTGCCTTCACCAACACGCACTTTGAATGTTTCGAGCAATTATCACATAGATATGACCTTGCCCACCATTCCTAGGGAACGTATGTTGTAAAGTAGCATCATCATCTCGGGTCTCCAGTTGGTATTAACTAACTCAAACCACGAAGATTTTTCTGTTTCCTAAAACTCTGATGTAGATCCGACTTTGCCCGTAATTCCTAGGAAACGCATGTTGCAGAGTATTGGTCCAATGTTTAAAGCTATCCAACAATCCATCACGTCACTGATGAGGCACAATCCCAACACGAATTTCTTATTCCTCAATAGGATGTGACTATTCACGCAAAATGAGGGTTGCACAATCGTGCCGAAAGACAACAAATACGGAAGTCATGACATCCAAATGATGTCATGACCGACACACTACTACAGTAACAAATGATCCTAAGTATGCTATGAACAAACCAGACTCTGATACCAAATTGACACGCCCGACCTTGATATTCTCCAAACACTAGGGTAAGTACGTGCTAGCCGACACCCGAAGGTGACGAAGCCATATTAGAATGCATGAGAACTAGAAACAATTAATTGACATAACTAAAACTTGTAAATTTAATTATAATGAATATGCAATTATGGAATGTGTTCAGAGCATACAACTAGTCTGAGACACAAAAAATGAAAAATATAAAATTGAATGAAGAAAGAGATAGGTCCTACACCGAGAAGACTCAAAGATGCCAATGCGGGAGTGCCTTGACGTCGAAATTGTAGGCCTCGAATCTAAGTCCTGAGGGGGCGCAAAACAAAACATAAGTAGACCAAGTTGATATATAAGTAATACTAAAACAGTTAATCTTTAACGTACTAACCCCCAGGCTTAGAAAACTCATAGTATAATATGTAATAGGTTTTCCAAAAACCCTAGCATGCCATAAAACCTTTCATAAAACATATATCGTATATAATGTGCTTAGCAATAGTAGTACAAGGTATATATATATAAATATATAGTAGTCCAAGAGCTCCTCACCTCGTCGTTGCATGCTTATATCAAGGTTTCCGGAACGGCTGGGCCTGGAGATCTGAGCCACAGCTTGGATGACTCAACGGGAATGTGAGGCGCTGGCCATTCTTGCTTCGTCATCTCTCCTTCTACGCTCCTCATCCTCTTCCATCTCATTTTAGGCCACCTGGAGATTGAACATTCCTAATGATTGGTTAAACAATTCTTCCTATTGCTGATTGATTTCCCACATCATCCTTGAAGAAGAAGACATTGTAAGAAGGAAGCAGAAACTATGAATAATGATACAAATTTTGATTTTGGTGAAGAATGAATCAGAAACTATGAATAATGATAGAGATCTTGAGAAAATTTGTGTGAGATTTCAGAGGATGGATGATGGATTATATGGAGGATTCAGAAATGATTAGGTTGTAAATAGTGCCACGTGGCATGTCGTCTTTCGTTAAAAATCTGATCGAAATCTATCCTCAAAGATTCTTAAAAGATAACGACATGTGACACAACGGCATTGGATAAAAATCTTATCAAAATCCATCACCAATAATTATCTTTTCGGATAATGACACGTGGCGCAACGAGAACGATTTAAAATTTGATCGAAATTTATCCTCAAAGATTCTGAAAAGGTAACGACACGTGGCACGACGGCATTGGATAAAAATCTCATCGAAATTCATCACCAATAATTGTCTTTTCGGATAATGACACATGGCGCAACTAAAACGATTAAAAATCTTTTCCGAAATGACAAATAAAATTATTTTGTATTCTTTAAAATAATAATAATAATATTTTATTACCTATTGCCAGGGCTATTCAAGTGCAATGGTAGAGATGCAAAAAGACAGTTACTGTTCATTAAGGGCAATTACTGTTCACTAGATGAATTAAATAGCGAATAGCCTGGGGTTTCCCACGGTGGAGTTTCTCTTATTATTATTCTGTCTTTTGAAAAATAAAAAATTTATACCACGGGATGAGAGAAGACGACACAGCACTCCCTACCCACACGGACACAGCACTCCCTACCAACACGCTGCCTGCCCCAAAAGCCACTGTCCGCCCTCCTCCCTATTCAAACTAACATACCAATGGAGATCGTAGAAGTCAAGACCGGGCAGCCCTTCAAAAGAGCCGGTGGGCAACATAAAAAACTATCATTTAAATCAATATTTACTAATCAATCTATAACAAGATTTTAGAAAATGTTTACATCTCCAATAGAATCTGACCTGAAGAGACAAGGAACCGAACTTGGCTGTCACTGCTCGATATATTAGGATCTAGTACTTGCTGGTGGTAGATGTCGGCGGTGAGCGAGGAGACAGGCAAAGAAAATGAAAGGGAAACGGTGTCTTGCGGCGGCGAGGAGGAGGGTAGTACCCGCCGGCGGTGGGGCTTTTGGGTATGCGCCGAGTGTTCTAAATTTGTTATTTGTTACTTTTAATAAAACAAAATAAATACCTAACGTCGTTAAACTGTAAAACACGTGTCAAGTGGATAAATAGGAGACATGGAAAGGAGACATAATCATGGAGACAGCGGATCTGTGGCAGGCCATGGAGCCATACCGAATTTACTTTCCCTTCGAAAATTTGGCATACAATCCAACAATCTCGCAGCTCAAAAATGCCGAAACGCCATCTCTCCTACTCAGACGTCGAAGAAACCTCCGAGAACTCCAGCGCAGAGTCGGAGGACGCGAGAAAACCCATCAATGGCGGGAAAAACCCAGCGGGAGCAGTGTCGGAGTACGAGAAGCAGAGGCTATCGAGAATTGCAGAGAACAGGGCGAGAATGGAGGCTCTGGGTCTGCCTAAAATCGCTTCTTCTTTAATGGGTTCGGGCCCGAATGCGAAGAAGAAGAAGGAGCAGAAGAAGGGGAAAGCCAAGGTCTTGGAGGACGACGAGGACTATAGGCCTGACGAAGACCAGGAGGGACCCAGTTCGTCTGGTAGCCGAGAGGAAGAAGCCATGGAGGAGGACGATGACGATGATTTTGTGACAGTAAAAACAAAATCTGGTTCGCGGGGAAAAAAGGTTAGTTCTTTGTGTGCTATTATTTGATTTGATGAATTCGTATACTTTCTCTTTGTTTCTTTTTGTTATTTTCTTCCTGAAATCTGGTAGTGTGGACTTGTAACTTAAAAGGCATTAAACTGATTGGAACTATGGTACATTAGGTTTTATTTTTTTGAGAAAAAAAAATCAAATATTGTAAAGGAGCATGCCAATTGCCAATTTTTGGTGTTATTTTCACCGAGTAAAGAGATTTATGTGAAGCATATTAAACAATGGGCTAAGGGCTAGTTTAGTATTGTTGTGCTTTTAAAAAAAGTTGATTCTGCTGTGGTATGGGAATAATCAACTACAAAAAAGCAGATACGTGTTCGGTAAAATGTGTTTCGGTAAAATGCTGAGGATTGATCCCCTTGAAACCAGTTTAATTGCGCCGTGCAGCAGCATGGATTAGTGAGAATTGGATAATGCACATTAAGTAGGTTTAGATTGGGTGTCATTTCAGATGCTGCATGACGGTTTTAAGATAGTGATAGTTGATATAAAGTAAAGGGAACTTCACCGTATGATTCGAGCAAGATCGAACGTTCTAGACTGCTTTGTTTCCTCATCATGTTTTGTTGCGCATAGAAATCCATATGTGGTATTGCATGACTTCTACTAGTTGGCTGACTTCTTGAATTTTATCCTTGTTGATTCTCTATCCTGGTGAAGAATAAAAGTTCAAAATCTAAGAAGGTTCTTTCCCGAAGCACTTTGAGTAACGATGACTGCATCGATGATGATGAAGCATTGAAGCATGTATGTGATAGTATCTTCTTAAACGAATATCATTTCTGATTGCTAATTGCTAGGTTTAGAATAATTGGGTGGATCATTAACCAACTGATATGATACTAGTCCTAGGTGGTCATACCTACTATAATTATACTCTTTTTGCAGGCAATTTCTCTTTCATTACAAGGCTCTGATGTGAAAAATGCTAATGTTACGGGAAGAAAGGGAAACCCTCAGATACAGGAAGATACAGGAAGGAGGAAGAGGAAAAATTCGGTGTGATATCTTAAGCAGAGTTGTTTCACGTTTCTCCTATTGTTCCTTAGCTGACTGCCCATTTGTCGGTTTTCATTGTCTGTATTCCACAGTTTGCTAGTCGGCTCCAGATGACAGAGGATGAGTTGATTTTGCACTTCTTTCAGTTTGATGGTAAGTTTGTTGTTTAATATGTGATCTACTCAACTCGTATGGTTTCGAGTATGTACACTCAACTCTTACCAAGCCAAAATAGAACGCACAAAATGTCCTTGACCTTGGTCGTTGCTCCTGGCGTGCAGAGAAATGTGATGGGGGAATCTCTATAGCAGATATACAAAGATTAGCAACTACCCATGATTTTATGTGGAATAAGGAGGAATTGGCGGACATGATTCACTGTTTTGATAGTGATGGCGATGGAAAGGTCGGTACCTGCTGCTCTCAACGTTCTTAGCAGAGTCATCTTTAGTAATTTTAGCTATATTTATGTATTTGCCTGGGCTGATGAATGTTATCTTTTGCAATGTATTGCAGTTGAGTCTGGAGGAGTTTCGAAAGATTGTTGTTCGTTGCAACATGATCAAAGAGCCCGAGCAGTCTTGATGAGTTTATACCGATTCTACACCAAACGACGTGTTTTAATTTGCAAAGAACTACAGGTTACATATTATCTTTGAAGATTGAAAGCAGATGCGAGATGTTTGTTAAACTCCGTCGATGATAAGAGTTTGCGATCAGTTCATTTTTCGGATTACACTACTGCAATTCATTCTACACGTTTTCCGACCCCATTTACAATCAAAATGATTCGTAACATTATTCAACACAAGGATAAAAGAACAGAATTTTAAAGAAGGTCGCGGCCACAGAATGAAAGCTTTTAACTTCCATGTCAATAACAAAACCAGTTTTAAGGTGTCAACACCTACTCATACAATGAGAAAATGCTCCCGTCTGATGGACACGCATTTCGCAGTGTTCTCTAGTGTCGATACAGATTGGTAATACGATATACAAAAGTTACTTCTAATCAATCACACATACAATTTCCGGATTTTTCCCTTCTTTTGTTTACATTTCATTGTCCAACAACGGGAGTGCCCGGGGAATGTGAGGTGCCCAGTCATGTCTTCCTCAGAATGTACCCCAAAATAATGCCAATCAAGCCAACTAGAAGAACATAGATAAATGGAATGCCACCAGCACTCTTGTTGGCCCCGCGCCTCAAAACATCCTGCATATGATGATCATTTGGTTAGAATGGGATCCATATCGGTTAGCTACCATTAATTTGGCGTTAAAACTTCCGACAAACTTTTTTTCGAGATTAAGCATTGAAGCAACTAACAATATATCAAGGCACAAAGATAAAAGTGGAAGCATATTAAGGCACAATAAGGGAAATGTAATACATTAAAGACTTAAAAGGGGAGCACACAATTTAAAGTACTACAAAGCCATTAAATACACTTCTAATTCAATCACATTCTCTTTCTTGTTAAACGTTAAAGACAAAGTTCAATAATCGCCTGGCAGAAAGGAAATCACTTTGGTTTTGTTAAAAACAGCCAGATGTTTATTGATTGGCAAAATGAACCTCTGTCTGACCTTAACCCGCCCCCGACAATTCACCTCACAAGGTCCAAATACGAAGTGAGCATATGGTGGGTGGAGGGAACTGCACTTAAGATAAATCGCCTTTTTTTTTCACTTTTGTCAAGAAAATTCTTCTGGAAGATAAAATACACTGGTATCTATAAAAAACTTTAGTAAAATCACATAAACATATTGACAACGTATATTTCTTTTGACAGTGTTCTCCTTTTCTCTTCTTTGAGAGAAATATCAAACCCATAAAACTAGCTTTTTCACTACATATAATACAGGCCATTTAGTACTACGGTCTAGTGGTATTCCTCTTCACTGGTAAGTAAGAGGTCTTAGGTTTGATTCTCGCCAAAGGCGAATTTGAATCACATTATTGCTAGCCCATTGTGAGGCTTAGCCCACTCCTCCACCCCCTTAGTGTAGATAATATCGTTTGTTCAAAAAAAAAAACAGAAAAAACTATATATAACACAGAAAGCATCAGTGATGCTGTTTTATTAGTATTAGCACAAGTCGACAATCTCGTTTCACTTACACCTAGATGCTCACGTCTATTGAGATTTGCAACACAGCTTTAACATTTACAACTTGGCAGTAATATGATGTACCATAAATGGTTGGTTCCGAGAATTATCAAATACTGACAAATAAGATTTGACAAAACAGCTATATGTTGTTAAATCTTTAAACACCTAGGGTTCATGCAATTTAAAATATCATTAAGAAGCTTTCTAGATTTTAATAAGCTTTCTGGATTGTAATTAGTACACTAACTACATATCACTATTAAGCTCAATTAGCTCAACTTAGTAGTTCTAGTGAGGATTAAAGTCTTGAAAACTTCTCATGATCTTTAGTTATTTTGTAAAGACATCAGGTTAACTACCATGTTCCACTCAGACATTAAAACGACAGAAACAAAAAGTTCCTCACCAGTTCTTGTTGAAGCCTGTTATTTTGCTGAATGGCAGAAATTTTCTCCTCAGTCAGCCTCGCAATTAATGTCCTTG
Organism: Malus fusca; assembly: GCA_035220775.1. NCBI lineage: Eukaryota > Viridiplantae > Streptophyta > Magnoliopsida > Rosales > Rosaceae > Malus > Malus fusca. The sequence goes on from CM069060.1 coordinate 19,361,231, forward strand.
CCTGCAATTACAAAATTATATTAAATACCGTGTACCGCCAACATCAATATTTCTGCAACCCCACAAATTCATTCCAGGATAAGAAACATCCTTCACTGTTAAAAAGAAGTATACAATGTTGATTAAAGGACACTGGACATCCAAAATGGTTATCAGCAGCAGTGACTCTAAATGAGAAACTTGAAAGGGGTAATCGAGTTGAAATAATGCTCAAGCTCACTATACTGTATTGTTAAAAGGGCATTCTCCAAAAGGGATTTTTTTTTTCAACCTACACGAATCCAAGACTTGCAAACTACTTGAGCCATCGTAAGTTCTGAAATTATGACTCCCTAACTCAGTTTCTTGTGGAAATGGAGGGATTCATAACTGAGGAATGGTAACTAAGAAATAGAGCTTTATGAACAACAGAATCTAATGGAAAAGTAGCCAGGGAAGTCTTAGGTGTCTCTCCGCTGCTATACCCTAAAATATCTGAAAACAACTTCATAAGATACAACTAATCCACCCACCCTCAGGTCTGCTAGGTCATTAAAATGCTTTGCTATGATGATCAAAGGTACATTCTGAAATCGGGAGTTCCATGAACCGTTCAAATTCTAGTGGATGCTAAACAAGAAAGGACACACACTTGTATGGCGTAGAAGTTTAAAAATGTTGTGTTGTACTAGTAAAATAAACACACATGCAAATCATGCAAAAACAACCAACATTAACTCAATGTTCAACACTCTATATACCACCTAGTTTAAAAATAAAAAGTATACCTCAGACGAGTTATCTTGATGCTCATGTTGCTCAGAGAAAGCTCTTGAAGCCTAAAACCAAAATTAATCATGAAATCGTAAATAATTTAATACAGTTAAAAGGCAAAAACAAATTGTTCTATTTCCATTTTGATCCATCAAGAAGTACTCACAGCTTTGAACTCAGAAGCTGCTGCACTCCCGTTGTCCACTGAAGCCCTGGGTGACGAACCTTCCTCTGAACCTTCGCGAACCGGCGATGGTGGCCGAGGAGGAGCAACATAGAGAACCCTCAATTTACACTCTTCAACATTATGCCCCGATTCCTTATTGAACTGAAATTCAACAAACACGAAACCCCAGTTGCGCAAACACAAGTTTTACATTTAGACAAGTGAATTGCATAAATATTTAGCAAAGTAACCTCCAAAACTCATACACAAGGCCACATAAAATCATAACATCTAATTACCATCTCTGCGGTGATGTCCTTTGTGGTAGTCCCGGGGCTGGCAACGACACTCTGAAGAAGGAACTTGTCCTTGCATTGCATATCCGAAGGTGCCTCCTTTTGCGCTTGCATTGTCACTAAACCCACATACAAATTTAACATGTCAACACATCGGGATATTGTAATTACACAAATGATTAGCAATTAAGCAAGATAATATAGTGTGGGAGGTATACCTATAACATCAGAAGTGGACCTTGGCAACACAACCCCAGTGTTTGGTCTAACACAATACTTTTTGGGATTTGTTGTTTTTACCTAAAACACCACAAAATTACACCAAAATCAAGATTGCAAATCTCTAACAGTCAAAATTGAGCAAACCCAGAAATTAACTTCTCTGGTGAAAAGTTAAAAAGGGTGAAAATTTAACCTTGAAAGCCACATAGTCATTGGTTTTGTTGGAGAGTTGCAGAGAGCAAGAGATCTGCTTCCTCAATTCAACTAATTTCGTTCGAATCAAAAGAATTAAATCCAAAAAGTGAAAGTAAAGTAATCAGAAACAGTAAAAAATAAAAAACGCGGATCTGCAAGTAAAGGAGAAGCAGTTTAAGAGAGAGAGCGTACAGGGGAACTGGAGCTCTTGGGGTTCGATCCTGAGAAGCTCGCCGGTGCTCATATCGGAAGCGATCGGAGAAGAGAGAGGAGATGGTGGTTTTGCGGCGGAGATGAGCGGTTTCCCGGTGGCGGGGAGTGGTCGAGAGAGAGGGAGAGATTCGAATGATTTTGAGAGTGGTTTCCGAGAGAGATGGGAAGAGACAACGTGGGACTCTGTTGGGTTGTCCTTTCTTTTGGGTTTTTTTTTTTTCAGTGATACGAAGATCTGATATTACGTGTTATTTTTTAATTAAATTAGCGGTTGTTATCTAAATCTAAATTACAGATATTAAAAAAATAATGAAATTATTATTATACCTTTTTTTTAACCAATATACTCTTTTCTACTTTTTTTTTTTTTTTTTTTTGTAAGTACATCGATATTTTTACACTAGGAAGATGAGCAGTTCAGTTAAGCCACATAATGGACAACCTAATTTGGTATCGAATTCATCATCCACGAGATTCGAACCTAAGACCTCTTACTTCTAAGCGAAGATGAATACTACCAGACTGTAATACTGATTGGCTATATTCTTTTATACTTAACTAAAAGAAAATGTTAGAAAAGAAAAAAAATGTGTTGCAGTCCTATTAGATTAGGAATGTGATTGTGTAAATCTTATCATATATGAGATATCCTTATGGGATTCTACCATATATCTTCAACTAGATATTATCCTATTAGAGTTGTAATCCTATTAAGATAAGGAATTTACCTTCCCTACTACTATAAATAAAGGCATTATGGGGTGAGATAATACACACCTCACAATTAAACATCTCTATTTCTCTCTACTATTGACGCACATCTATCTCTCTGTCCTTATTATACCTCAGTAAATTAGGCCTATAACACGTTATTAGCACGCTCTTGACACTGTGCTAAAGAGAGTTTGATCTTCAACCAGAGGAGTATTACGTTTTAATCATTCTTTTTATGATTAATTTATTGACACACCCCGACTTGGGAAGGTCGAAGCATGTTGGCCATCACCGTGAGGTGACGTAACCATAAGGGTAAGATGAGACAACACTTCAGTTGTAAGAAACTTTAATCATTTGCAATAACCCAACCTAAATTCACTTGCCTCAGTCGTAAGTGAGGAGAGACACTGTAGCCGAAAAGATCGCCAACAATTTGTCGATAAACTGACAAGATCAAGATATCATAGTTTTGCAATACCTTGCAAAAATTTCAAGAACTCATGAGGAAGGTGAATATACTGCCTCACAAACTAGGAACACGCCATATGGTCGGCCTACAGCCAGGTGATTCGAGCAATTTACTTGCTTTGGCACAACCGTTTGGGACTCTTAGGTCAAATAATGATGCTACGACGCATCTTCTTATCCAAAGTAAGGATCACATGCTTACGAGCACACTTTACCAAGCCTGCTCATTGGGAAATTTGATTTCTATATCATCCCTAGCAAAGATACGAACCAACCCTCTTTTCACAGTGGATTCATGGGAATATATATGGACTAATCCAACCAAAATGCAGACCATATCAATACTTATGGTTTTGGTTGAAGAATGGACAAACTGGTCACATGTTTGTCCACACACATTGCTGCTAAACCTCCTGGCCGATTTTAAGGGTTCACCACCCTACTTATCCCATAAACTGGATAATGCCGAAGAGTTTATATCAACGGTTTTCAATAAAGTATTGCATGTCTTTAGGGTTTATAATTGAACATCGAATTCCCATGTTCACCCTAAAACAGCTTTGCATAGTGATCATAAAGCGCAATTCAATTGATCGCCCGAACCTTGGTAAATGCATTAAGCTTTTGGTTCTACCTGAGGCTATGCAATCTTGTACGCATCTATGTTGGTCCGTCTTGAGGCCCATTGTCACCCAACCATTTCAACGTTATAGTTGGTTACTGGGTATTAACCTAACGTTTTGTATTTACGCATTTAGGTGTGCATTCCATGTGCCAAGTTGCGCCGCCGCAATTTACCAACATGGGTCCTCAAAAGAATGATGTGAATCTTTATTGTTTATGAATCTCCTTCACACTAGCTCTTTAAAGCCCTTGCATGTGATCTCCTTATCGCTCATTTGCAGATTGTCACTTCAATGAGACAATTTTCCTACCATTAAGGGGAGATAAAAACATCAACGTTCCTATAGAACGACACGAATTTCCGTGGACGTTGCCCACTATGTCTCATCTCGATCCTCGTACTACACAAATATGATAAGCAAGTGTGATGTATTCTAGCTTTCAAAAAGTTGCTCCAAACGCATTCCTCTGGTCTAGCTAAAGTGACAAGATCGTATACCAGCTGCAAACATGCCTATAAGGATAGAAGTACTTAAATGGACGTCGAGTTAACATCCCCAAAGGGTGTGCCGCCCCTAGTGGATGGTTTAGCCGCCCCTAGTGGACGATTTACCCGCCCCTAGTGGACGGTTTAGCCACCCCTGTTGGATGGTTTGGTACACTGACGGATAGCCAATCAATCTGTCTCGGCCTGAAGCACGGCAAATCACTCAGTTAATAGGATTCACTTTCCTAGAAAAGGAAGAAGACGACACACAATGAATTCATACTCGATTGTTGTCTCGGATCATTTCCATCTTATAAGATTAATTCGGATTACTTCTGAGACTTGAAGCTCTTGGTCTAGTATACTAGTTTGGTTGAGATAAGGGAATTGGAATGAGATTATCATCGATGATGTTTTCACATATATGGTAGCTGTCGACGTAAATGAAAAGTGACAATAATAAACTGTGTTCCGTTGATTAATGACAACGTAGAACTGATTGGACAATCAAAATTACATCCAGGTTAAATTCCTTACCAAAGTGTGTTTGGACCCGTAGTTTCTACACTGCCTAAGGTAACCCATAGTTTCTACGCAAGGTTTCTCTCAAACGCCTTGTTATTGACTACAACATTATGAAATGTGGTTAGTGTTTCTCCATGAGGATATTATACGGAGATTTACATGTAAGTTCTTGAAGAATTAAATGGACTCTTCAAATAGTTCCAAACCACGGAACACCCTCTCAACTCGTTTGAAGGCCTTCACTTAAGTATTAAAGCAATATGGCGGATGTAGTATACCCGTCTAAGTGATTATTTGATCAGTCATGGATTAGAATTACGCCCTTGCATGTTAATATAAAGTATTATTCTGAATTGCTAGAGTTACAGTTTATGTCAATGACATGAATCTCACTAAGACTTGGAAGAGCTTGAGATTGCCTAGCACATGAAGATGGAATTTGAGATGAAAGATCTTGGGAAAAATCGTTTATGCCTTGACCTGAAGTTCAAGTGGTGTTCTGACAGTACTTTGGTCTATCAGTCAAACTACACCCCGAATGTGTTACCTTTTGAGTATACCTATGATCTTCCAACGCTATATTCAAATGAGACCCTTAAAGAGGTTATGGAATCCGAAGTTCCACATCTGAGTTTAACTTTGCGCTTTGTTGTACTAAGATCATTACATTAGACAGGACATCTCATTCGTTGTTGATCTATTAGTAAAGATGCAGCACCGCTCCTACGCAGCCACTGAATTAGTATTAAAGACGTATTTCTGTTACCCTGAAGGTACTATGGATTTGGGCTAATCCCAACGCATCCCGAGCAGATCTGGCCCCTTTGATCCTCAGAATGATGCTTGCCTTTTTTGTTATGATGACGCAAGTTACGTATCAAAACCGCACAAGGCACATCCCTAAATGGATATTTCTTTACCATTAGGGATATCGCAATATCTTGGAGGTTCACGTTATGACCTTGGTTGCGAAATTTTCGAACCATTCCAAGACTCACCTTACTTTACTGTGCCACACGTGAGACATGGTTGAGAGCTCTTGTTGATCATATTCGAATTACTTGCTGTTTTTATCCATCTTTGAGTCCCGACAACGATCCATGAAGACTATGCCTCATGTATCAACCCGACCAAGACATGATACATCCACGAAGTCAATGCCAAGACATATTGCGTCTACATCACATCAGCAAAGCATCAGGAGATTGAAGTCATGCAAGACGATCCTAGAAAACCTTGCCGACCTCTACACGACGTCACTGCCGAAGTCAACCTTCCAGCAGCTTGTCCGAGGAATTGGTATGCCTAACTATTCATATGCAATGCTTGTAGTTCTCATTGTCAAACTCAGGGGGAGTATGCAAAAGTATACTCACTTGATCTTAATGTACTCTTTTTCCCTACAATTAGGAGCATTTTTCCCACTAGGTTTTTGCTACCTAACTAGATTTTGACAAGGCACCTATCTTGGGCTGGTTATACCCTTGTGAGCTATTCTATTTGCATCCAAAATACATTTAGTTTTGACTTAATGCAACTTCTGCCTTTTCTCCTTAGTCTATCGGTTTTTATCCCACCCTGGGTTTTACCATAGCGAGGTTTTGTGAGTTTTACCTTTATACATTCTTCCGTTGTTTTGAGACTCGCATTCGCTCATTGTGCCGACGACTTCATCAACTGTACTTACTTCATCGTTGAAGACCCAATGCGCCATTTGTTTGAGTATTTACACACTCAAGGGGGAGTGTTGCAATCCTATTAGATTAGGAATGTGATCGTGTAAATCCTATCATATCTGGGATATCCTTATGGGATTCTACCATATCTCTTAGACTATATATTATCCTATTAGAGTTGTAATCCTATTAGGGTAAGGAATTTACCTTCCCTACTACTATAAATAAAGGCACAATAGTGTGAGATAACACACACCTAACAATTACACATCTCTCTCTCTCTCTCTCTCTCTCTCTCTCTCTCTCTCTCTCTCTCTTTCTCATTTGCACCCACGTCTACTTTTTCCCACCTCTAACTTCCAAATCTAGTAATTTATTTTACATAAATTCAATTTAGTTCTTTTTAAAATTTTAAATCACACACATAGTGTCTATACTGTATCTAGTTCATATTAATGAAACCTTCATTGTCAATTAAAAGATAGTGAAAAGACATTTTTGTCTTCTATCACAAAATAAAATTATGGACAATGAAGTAATTTTGCACAAACTAATTTAACATTTTTTAAGGTATCACCTACATGTGTTCCTAACAAATTTCTAATTTACAAAAGAAAAATAAAAACAAAAACTCATCATCTTTCCACGTTGTCTCTTTCTCTCCCTCTCTCTCGTTCTCATTTCAAAAACGAAAAATTGTTCAACACACAAAGTGTGTGGGCATATGCTAGTTACTTAATAATAAAAATTTCTTTGTTTTTTTTATGGAAAAGAGCAAACATTATAGGGTAAAACCCCTAGTACACCCTAAACCCGCACGATCAAAAGACAAAGCACTAGAAGCAGCGGGCGGTAACAATCTATCCCAAATGTGAAGGTTTCCATATTGGAAGGCTACATCCGTAACTGCGTCAGCCACAAAGTTTGCTTCTCGATACACGTGGTCCCAGGTGATAAAATCAAAAGATTTCGCTATAAGCTTAATATCATCAATGATCTTTCTCACTCTCCGGGGAACACCACTGGTACCTTGGACCGCTTCAAGAATAAGCTTTGAGTCCCCTTCCACCATGATCTTCTGGAGTCCCCTACACCTTGCCATCCAGAGTGCGTCCCTAAGTGCCAAACATTCCGCAACATTGATTGAAACCTCTCCCAAGCTTCGAACAAATTGTTTTTTTTTTAATTTTTACTTTCATCACCCACATGTCATCATCATTGTTCTTAACAGAGCAATGCCAAGATTAATCCCAAATCGTTTACAAAATCAGCGAGGCTATTAGGCGGACGATTAGGAGAGCTAGACGGGTGCTGGGCGGGCGTTTGGTGGTTTAATCAGTCACTAAGTGGGTGCCTGGCGGGTTAATCGGGCACTGGGCATTTCTGTTTTAAAAAAAAAATGTCGCAAGGCTCAGGTGGAAGAGTGACTGGTTGGTGGGGGGATTAGTAGGGTGCGAATGAGGGAGATGGAGCAGTGTGAGGATGCAGTGGATGACCGTTGCATAGAAGAGGAGGTGGTATGAGAAAGCGGTGGATGACCGTCGAAAATGGAATGATGTTAGGAGGCGGTGGATGTTTTAGAGACAAAGAAGAGAGACAGAGAGAGAAGAATCATATTGCAGTCTTGCAGAGAAAATGATAAAGGGAGATGATGTACACTTTTTCATGTGACCAACTGTCTTTTTGCTTTTTCTTTTTTTAATTGTTGTCCAATCGGTAATTTGCTTGGAAAATCCAATCGTGTAAATTCAACATTTTTTGTATGTTAACTTATATGTTAAACTTAAAAACTTAATTAAAATAGTAAAGGGCAAAATTCCAATACAAGTATAGTTTTTATTAAGTATAAATAAACATTTATTTATATCTATTATCATAAATTTACTTAAATTTACCTAGGCCCCTGTCTAGACATTATGTCTCAACCCGCCACTTGGCTAGTGAGAACAACTTTTGTAGGGCTTAACTTACTACTGGATTTTGCCGAGTGACACTCCACCATCATTCAAAACTTGCCATTTGTTAAACATTAAATATAATTTCTATTGAAAAGTTTATGTATTTTTTTGGCAAGGGTTGATCATTGAGATAATAAATCTTTTGTTTTATTTTTCAATTTTAGTTTAGGTAGTAATTTATTATTTTTCAAGTTTTAAGAAAAACTATCACAGCCCGTCCCGAGATCCTATTTATCGAGGTTGTGAAATGACGAAAGTACCCTTGACGGTTACTAAGGTATGTGTGTGGCATGTTATTGAATATGCATATTTACTAAGTTTTGGAAAATTTAAATTGAATAAGGTTGTATTTTTGTGGTTAGGGAGTTAAGAAAATGGATGGTGACTTGTTTTTGGGTGGACCACACACATACACACGGGACAAACCTTTCCTTCCCCGTGCCCTCTCTCTCTCCCCCCGTGCTCTCTCTCTCCTCTCCGTTTCAGTCTCACTCTCTCCCTCTCGAAAACGTACGGACCAAAGCACAAAACCCTCAAATCATCACGGATCAACGCCAAAAGGGTAAGGTTCTTCATCCTTTCGACCTCCTAATTCAAATGGTGCAATTTTTAGAACTTAGAACCCTCGATATCACGTTGAAAACTCGAGGTCTGATTTGAGTACTGTTCATGCATTCGTGAATGGTTGAATTTCAGGGAATTCTAAGCTTACAGTGAGCTTAGTGAGGTCCTAAGGAAGCTCGGAGTGCTTAGTTTGAAAGTTTTGGACGTCGGGATCACTGAGTTCGAAGTTGGCCAGTTTTCTTGGAATTTCTTCGGTTAGATTTCGTCATTTTTAGAGCCTTAAATTAGTACATCTTGATTCTACATGCTTAGGGCTTCATTTTGATATAAAATGAGTGAAAAATGGTTGAGAAATGACGGAGAACAAGGAGATTGAAAAATCTCCAGTTTTCCGATGACCGGAAAAACCAGTCCGGCGACTGGAGGAAGAAGATGACGCGCGTGGGGAGCGTGGGTCCGTGCCCTTCCCGGCGCGTGGGGGTGCGTGCGGCCTCGAAATTTTTTTCTAAAAATACGTCGACGTCCGTGACGTCGAGTAGGTCACTGTGGTATATTCATATACCCAAATTGAGCACCGTATGAGAAGTTATTACGAATTGTCGGTTATGTGCTTTAATTAACGTTTTTATAGTTATTTCGCATATAGGTGATACCTATCCCGAGGACGAGCGCATCCAGGGACGTCACGGGGGCTACGACCCTTCGACTTACCAGTGAGTGGGTAGTTATTTTATGTTATTACCTATATACTACTGAAATTCCCAGAAATTGAATTTAAAAGAAAGTATGTTTTTAAAATGCCATGCATGCATATTATGAATTATATGGATTGATAATTGATGCATATATATGTGAAATGGTGTTGTGGACGCACATGTGAGTATCAGGTGAGTTTTATGTTATTTATGTGAATCACTGATGATGTGAATTGTGTTGAGAGCTCATAACCTGCACCCCTGGTGTTAGTGCTTATATTATTCACCCACACCGCACGCTCACCTTGGATCCAAGTAGGTGCATGTCGTACAGACCATGAGAGGGTTCCGACATGCTAGTCGTACAGATCACTTGAGGTGGTTCCGACTGGTAGGTGACCTTAGATTATGTGCACATATGATTGATGAGAGAAGCACTAGAGCGTATTCTTACACCATTCTTGTCGTACAGACTACTTTAGGTAGTTCCCACTTATGTGCAGAGTAGTGCCGTACAGGTCACCATGGTGACTCCTGTTGGTTTGGATATTGAGCTATGGAATTAAACGTACAGGACCAACTACAGGGTCTCCGGTTGATTCATTATGTCACCTGTTATATTGATGCATCCATATTCTGTTATTGACATTTATGGCATGGCATATTTTCTGGATTTGATAAAGATTGATGATTTGAGATATATGAGGATTTATATACTATTATGTTATTTTCTGGGAAGTATACAGGTTTTACAGCGAGGGGTTAGAATTGTTTTTTATGAAATGTTTTCGAAAAGCTTTGGTTTTACTGACCCACTCAATTTTGTTTTGAGCCCCTCCAGGTTCTAGTTAGTAGCGTTGGTGGCCTACGAGGATTCCCACGGCGTACTGACAGACTACATAAATGTAGGACTCACCTGCGGGTGTTGTAATTTAGTTAGGGTCCTACTTGACTGCACCTAGTACTTATGCTCTGAATTTGTGTGTTTCACACTTAAACTTACTCTAGCATGTTAGTTGGATATTATTGCTAGCAGTTGGTTTTTATTCCTTCGTATTTCTCTTATCTTTTGCTTCCACATCGCACTTTTGGTTACGTCACGCTCACGTGACGGCCAGCAGGCCTTGATTCTAGGATCGGGGTGTGTCAGTTTGGTATCAGAGCCTAGGTTGCAGTCCTGTATAAATTGTTAATGCTCTAATGATCTTTTGGTGTCTTCTGAGTCTAATTTCCCCGATATAACTCAATTAGGGGAAGCGATGGCCCATGCCTTTCAGAATGCAATCCGTCATCCTCTTCCTCAGAGAACACCCCTGGAGACTATGTATAATTTGAAATTGGACCGTTTCATGGGTAATGAGGGTCATGAAGGGGCAGAAAAGTGGTTAGACCATATTGAGAAGACTTTCCAGGTGATGCAGAGTCAAGGGTATCTTCTTGCTAATAGATGGGTTGAGACCACTACTTGGTTTTTAGGACGAGAGCCAGCAGCTTGGTGGGTTAATCAGACTAAGTTTATGTCACCTGAGATGGCAGCTGACTGGGAAGTATTCAAAGAGAATTTTATGAAAAGATTTGTTCCTCCGGAGTACATTGATCGTAAGAAGCATGAGTTCACTCAATTGAAGCAAAAGAATATGTCGGCGCATGAGTATTACAGGAAGTTTACAGACTTATCTCGTTATGATCCTGATACAGCTGGTAATCAGGCAGAGATGCTTCGCCGTTTTAAGTTGGGAACTAAGAGAAAATGGCGGACTTTTGCTAGTGCGCTTCCTTGCACCGATTATCATGAGTTTTCTGAGATTTTGGTTCGGATTGAGGATTCCGACAACCTTCCTAGTAACAGTGAGGATGATGAAGATAAGAATGATAATCAGAGGAAGGATGACATGGGTAAAGGTATCTCCACTCAGGGACCCCGTAAGACACAGAATTTCAAGAAAAGTGGAGCGAGCTCGAGTTCTTCCAGTGGAGGATTTAGTGTCACAGGCCCGAGGAAAGGTGGAAGATTTGCTGGTTGACCCAGGTTTCAGAGACAGAGAGATTTTGGTGGTGTTGGTGGTTCTGGTGCTCCGTTGTGCCGCCGTTGTAACTTCAGACATCATGGAGAGTGTATGAGAAATGGTGGTGGTGGTGGTGCTTGCTACACTTGTGGACAGATGGGACATAGGGCTGCCCAGTGTCCCTAGAGTCAGCAGAGATCTCAGCAGTCTACTATGCCACCTCCAGCGCCGATTCAACAGAACTTTGGATCAGGCAGTTATGGTCAGACGGGTCGTGGTGATGCTTACCACTATCAAGGTGATGCTGCTCCCTATGCTTCCGGACAATATCAATATTCCCAGGATCCTTATTCTCAGACTTGGTATTGCCAAGACCCTAGAGGTTATACTTCTTATTCTTCCATGTCAGCTAGTGGATCTCAGTGGCATCAGGGAGGTCAGCCCCGACAGGGAGAGGTTGCTGCTAGCAGTACAGGACCGTCTAGGCAGTCTAGCCAGACAAGACAGGGATGTACTTCTCAGGGGCAAGGTAACCAAGGCAACAGAGGTCGTGGTGGACGATAGCAAGCTCAGGGACGTGTTAATCACATATCACTGCAAGATGCTCAGAATCATCAGGACTTGATTATGGGTATGTTAAATATTCTTGGTCACTTTGCTAGAGTTTTGATTGATTGTGGTGATACACATTCTGTGATTTCTCATACGTTTGCTCAAATGACTCAACCTCACCCTACATCTCTAGGATTTGATTTAGAGTTTGTCATGCCTAGAGGAGACAAATGTTATGTTGATAGTGTTTATCCAGGGTGTCCAGTGATGGTAGATGGTGTGGTTATGCCAACCAATCTTATTCCGTTAGATATTGTGGATTTTGATGTGATTTTAAGGGCAGATTGGTTGCATTATAATCGTGCCCATATAGATTGTTACGGGAAATCAGTTACTTTTCATCGTCCTGGACTACCAGAGGTTACTTTTGTGGGTGAAAGATGTGGGGTGAGACATGGTGTTATTTCTGCCATGAGAGCAAATAAGTTGTTATCGAAAGGTTGTCAAGGATACTTAGCACATGTGGTGTTAAATGATGTTGTTCCTAGCAGTGTGGAGGAAGTTGGAGTAGTCAGGCACTATCCTGATGTATTCCCAGACGATTTACCGGGATTGCCGCCAGACAGAGATGTGGAGTTTTCGATTGATTTGCTTCCAGGTACGGATCCTATATCTTTGACTCCATATAGAATGGCTCCAGCTGAACTGAGAGAGTTGAAAATTCAGTTACAGGAATTAACTGATAAAGGTTTCATTCAATCTAGTACTTCACCTTGGGGAGCTCCAGTGTTGTTTGTGAGAAAGAAAGATGGAACTTTGAGATTATGTATTGATTACAGACAATTGAATCGGGTAACAATTAAATGTTGGAAATGTGCCCTAAAACCAATCATAAGATGATACTTTGTGGACATTTCACAAGTTAAACTAATGTAGTTTAAATATAAAGGGCAAAAGGTTATTGTTTGAGTCGTCTCATATAAATGTTATATGCTTAAACGATAAAGTCCAAGGAATATGTGATTGGGAGAATGCAATCTAAAGAAGTTAGATTCATGAGACCATTCTTTCCTAGACACATCCTAAACGTTCCTGATCATAGGATTGCCAATTGGGCATTGACAGTCCGTTAACATCAGTACATGTTATGTCTTTTCTCAGGGAGAGTGACTAGTCTCGAGTCATTGGTGTGTTTGACACCAAGACAAGTACGTAGGTGCTCAATAGAGAATGAGTTCACTGAACACGATCAACGAAGAGTTCTCATACTCATGTCACATGAGAACTCATGGTTGGGATAATGCAAAGTAGTTCTTTGACCTGAGGCATCATAGTTGTCTTGTGGTTAGGTCCTTGATCTTTGATTATGTCAAAGTCACCCCATCCGCGGGTGTCCACGGCATCGTTGGGGTTAAGCCACTTAGCCATGGAGGCAATTAAATGCGCAACAAGGGATCTCTAACCTTCAAATCTTTTGAGGGAGAATACTCTATGATATGATTAAGAATCTCTGGCCAGAGTATGAATGAGATTTAGGAAGTCGTTCCAAATCACATTCAAGGTAATCATATAAGCACACGAATCACATTGGATAGTAGACATGAATAAACTATCAAACCAAACAATGTGGTCAAGGGTATTGTATTAGAGAAAGACCGTATTGCATTTGTAATCCTAAACTGAATAGGTTCTCCACCTCTTCTGATTAGCTTGCGTAACCATGACATACTGCTAGGTGTCACTCATGGTTTGTGGAAGCCCTAAACGTGTATAAACACTAAAGGGAGAATTGAAAGTAAGTTTCAATTCACAATCGATTTGAAAGAGTTCTAATCGCCCACTGCCTCGCTAAAATGAACCTAATGGATCGTACACCGTGTAAGGTAAAGATTAAAGAAACAACGGAGATGAGTAAGAATAATTAAATGGTTTAATTATTTATGGAAGGATTAATTAATATGTTGATTAATCAAACGAATAAAGTTTGTTAAAAGACCACGGGTTAGTTTTGGGCCTCAAGGCCCAATGGGCTTCGAACGTCAAGCCCATTGACTTAAGTTGTATGACAACTTAATGACAAATAATTCACAAAGGCCCTAAAAGCCCAATGAAACCCTATGGCCGGCCATTTAGAGAAGGAGTGGGTTTTGGACTTAATTACAAGTTTGCCACTCCAATGAATAAAGGTATAAATATGACTTTATAGCCAAAATTCATTTAGGGTTTCTTTTGGAGAAAAGATGAGAACACAAACCTCTCTTTTCTCTCTAAGAGGCCGGCCACCCTAGAGGAAATTAGCTAGCAATCCTACTTCCTCTAGGTCACTCATTTCTTCATCAATCTATCCTTGGTGTGGAGACTTAGAGGTTCTCAATTTTGAGAACTTGGAGAAACCTATTATTCCATCCAAATCCATGGATCTAAGAAGCAAGGAATGAAGGCCCTCTCCTTGGGTGATTAGCCTTTGCTTATGCAAAGAGGAATCTACAAAGGTATAAATTTCTCAACTCACTTTGATTTGAGTTGAGTCTTGGTTCACCAATCTACTAGGCTTTGAATTTCATGGTTAATGTTTTGTTTTTAAGTGCATACAAGCATGATTCCGCCTTTAATTGTTAATTGCATGCTAATAGATGTTGCTTAAATGAACATGTTTTTTCACAAATTTTCCTTCATTAAAAACCGTTATCCATTGCCTCGTATCGATGATTTATTTGATCAGCTTAAAAGTGCATGTGTGTTCTCTAAGATTGATTTGAGATCTGGCTATTATCAGTTGAAGATTAAAGAGGATGATGTACCTAAAACAGCTTTCAGGACCCGTTATGGACATTATGAATTTTTGGTGATGCCATTTGGATTGACTAACGCACCTGCAGCTTTCATGAGGCTAATGAATGAGGTATTCCAGCAATATCTTGATAGATTTGTCATTGTTTTTATCGATGATATTCTGGTATACTCTAAGTCTAAAGCAGATCATATTCGACATCTTAACTTGGTATTAAAGAAGTTGAGGGAGCATCAGTTGTATGCCAAGTTTAGTAAATGTCAGTTTTGGTTGAATGAAGTGGCATTTTTGGGGCATGTAGTATCGGCACAAGGAATTCAAGTAGATCCTCAAAAGATAACAGCAGTGGAGAATTGGGAACATCCACGAACCGTCACTGAGGTACGGAGTTTTCTGGGTCTAGCAGGTTATTATCGACGGTTTGTTCAAGATTTTTCTATGATTGCTCTGCCACTAACGAAGTTAACCAGGAAGGATGTTAAGTTTGATTGGGATGAGAATTGTGAGCAAAGTTTCCAGCAGTTGAAATACTACCTCACTCATGCTCCAGTATTGGTACTTCCTGATGATAGCGGTAACTTTGAGATTTACAGTGATGCTTCTTTGAATGGTTTGGGATGTGTTTTGATGCAGCATAATAGAGTGATTGCCTATGCTTCGCGACAGTTGAAGATTCACGAAAGGAATTATCCTACTCACGATCTTGAGTTGGCAGCCATTGTCTTTGCTTTGAAAATTTGGAGGCATTGTCTCTATGGTGAGAAGTGTAAGATCTTCACAGATCATAAGAGTCTCCAGTATCTTTTCACTCAGCATGATCTCAATCTTCGTCAGTGAAGGTGGATGGAGTTACTAAGTGATTATGATTGCACTATTGAGTATCATCCGGGTCGTGCAAATGTGGTAGCTGATGCACTGAGTAGGAAACCTCAAGGTCGACTCAATGCTTTGTATGCTGGTCGTGTTCCTCTTCTTGTAGAATTGAGAGCTACTGGAGTAAAGTTGGAGTTCAAAGATCAAAGATAAGCTTTTCTTGCTAGTTTCCAAGTCAGGCCAATTTTAGTCGATCGTGTACTTGAAGTTCAGATGGTTGATGAAGAAATTCAAGAATTGATTCAATTGAGAAATGAAGGGAAAAAGAAAGACCTCAGGATTCGAGAATCAGATGGTATGCTTATGCAGGAGAACATAATGTATGTGCCGAATAATGAGGAATTAAATAAGGAAATTTTGGATGAAGCACATTGTTCGGCTTATGCGATGCATCCAGGAGGGACTAAGATGTACCATACCATTCGACCATTTTATTATTGGCTGGGTATGAAGAGGGAGATTGCAGAATATGTAAGTAGGTGTATTGTTTGTCAGCAAGTCAAAGCTGAAAGAAAGAAGCCTTTTGGTCGGATGCAACCACTTCCCGTTCCTCAGTGGAAATGGGAAAATATAACTATGGATTTCGTGTATAAGCTTCCGCGTACACGAAATGGATTTGATGGTGTTTAGGTGATTGTAGATTGGCTTACTAAGTCAGCACACTTCATTCTAGTGAGAGAAAAGTATCCCCTGAATAAATTGGCTAAGTTGTTCATCACGAAGATTGTGAAGTATCATGGAGTTCCAGTGAATATTATTTCTGATCGAGATCCAAGATTTACTTCTAAATTTTGGGTAGCTTTTCAGGAAGCTCTTGGTACGAAATTGCTTTACAGCACTGCTTATCATCCTCAAACCGATGGACAATCAGAGAGGACTATTCAGATGTTAGAGGATATGCTGAGATCTTCAGTGTTACAGTTTGGTGATTCTGGGCATGATCGCCTAGACTTGATGGAATTTGCCTATAATAATAGTTTTCATTTTAGCATTGGTATGTCACCATTTGAGGCACTTTATGTTAGAGCTTGTCGTACGCCATTGTGTTGGTCAGAGGTTGGCGAAAGAGTGTTTGAGGGCCCAGAGATTGTGGATGAGATTACTCAAAATGTTCAGGTGATTAAGTCTAACCTGAAAGCGGCTCAGGATCGACAAAAGAGTTTAGCAGATAGACATGCTACTGATCGAGTTTATGATGTGGGAAATTTGGTATTCTTGAAATTGTCACCTTGGAGAGGAGTAGTACGGTTTGGAAAGAAGGGCAAGTTAAGTCCTAGGTACATAGGACCTTATGAGATCACTGAGAGGATTGGTGAAGTTGCTTACAGATTGGAGTTGCCTCCGGAGTTATCTAAGGTACATAATGTGTTTCATGTCTCGATGCTTCGACATTATGTTTCAGACCCTTCACATGTGATTCCTCCTCAACCTTTGGAGATTAATCCGGATTTGAAGTATGATGAAGAACCAGTGACTATCTTGGATTGGAAAGACAAGGTTCTAAGGAATAAAACAGTGAGCTTGGTAAAAGTATTATGGAGGAACCACTCAGTAGAAGAAGCTACTTGGGAGACGGAAGATCGAATGAGGGAGATGTATCCGAGGTTGTTTTATGAGTATTAGTGTGGTGACTAGTTGTATGAATTTCGAGGACGAAATTCTATAAGGAGGGTAGATTGTCACAGCCCGTCCCGAGATCCAATTTATCGAGGTTGTGAAATGACGAAAGTACCCTTGACGGTTACTAAGGTATGTGTGTGGCATGTTATTGAATATGCATATTTACTAAGTTTTGGAAAATTTAAATTGAATAGGGTTGTATTTTTGTGGTTAGGGAGTTAAGAAAATGGATGGTGACTTGTTTTTGGGTGGACCACACACATACACACGGGACAAACCTTTCCTTCCCCGTGCCATATCTCTCTCCCCCGTGCTCTCTCTCTCCCTCTCGAAAACGTACGGACGAAAGCACAAAACCCTCCAATCATCACTGATCGACGCCAAAAGGGTAAGGTTCTTCATCCTTTCGACCTCCTAATTCGAATGGTGCAATTTTTAGAACTTATAACCCTCGATATCACGTTGAAAACTCGAGGTCCGATTTGAGTACTGTTCATGCATTCGCGAATGGTTGAATTTCAGGGAATTCTAAGCTTACAGTGAGCTTAGTGAGGTCATAAGGAAGCTCGGAGTGCTTAGTTTAAAAGTTTTGGACGTCGGGATCACTGAGTTCGAAGTTGGCCGGTTTTCTTGGAATTTCACCAGTTAGATTTCGTCATTTTTAGAGCCTTAAATTAGTACATCTTGATTCTACATGCTTAGGGCTTCATTTTGATATAAAATGCGTGAAAAATGGTTGAGAAATGACGGAGAACAAGGAGATTGAAAAATCACCAGTTTTCCGGTGACCGGAAAAACCAGTCCGGCGACTGGAGGAAGAAGATGACGCGCGTAGGGCGCGTGGGTCTGTGCCCTTCCTGGCGCGTGCGGCCTCGAAATTTTTCTCTAAAAATACGTCGACGTCCGTGACGTCGAGTAGGTCACTGTGGTATATTCATATACCCAAATTGAGCACCGTATGAGAAGTTATTACGAATTGTCGGTTATGTGCTTTAATTAACGTTTTTATAGTTGTTTCGCATATAGGTGATACCTATCCCGAGGACGAGCGCATCCAGGGACGTCACGGGGGCTACGACCCTTCGACTTACCAGTGAGTGGGCAGTTATTATCTGTTATTACCTATATACTACTGAAATTCTCAGAAATTGAATTTAAAAGAAAGTATGTTTTTAAAATGCCATGCATGCATATTATGAATTATATAGATTGATAATTGATGCATATATATATGTGAAATGGTGTTGTGGACGCACAGGTGAGTATCATGTGAGTTTTATGTTATTTATGTGAATCACTGATGATGTGAATTGTGTTGAGAGCTCATAACCTGCACCCCTGGTGCTAGTGCTTATATTATTCACCCGCACCGCACGCTCACCTTGGATCCAAGTAGGTGCATGTCGTACAGACCATGAGAGGGTTCCGACATGCTAGTCGTACAGATCACTTGAGGTGGTTCCGACTGGTAGGTGACCTTATATTATGTGCACAGATGATTGATGAGAGAAGCACTAGAGCGTATTCTTACACCATTCTTGTCGTACAGACTACTTTAGGTAGTTCTGACTTATGTGCAGAGTAGTGCCGTACAGGTCACCGTGGTGACTCCAGGTGGTTTGGATATTGAGCTATGGAATTAACCGTACAGGACCAACTGCAGGGTCTCCGGTTGATTCATTATGTCACCTGTTATATTGATGCATCCATATTCTGTTATTGACATTTATGGCATGGCATATTTTCTGGATTTGATAAAGATTTATGATTTGAGATATATGAGGATTTATATACTATTATGTTATTTTCTGGGAAAGTATACAGGTTTTACAGCGAGGGGTTAGAATTGTTTTTGATGAAATGTTTTTGAAAAGCTTTGGTTTTACTGACCCACTCAATTTCGTTTTACGCCCCTCCAGGTTCTAGTTAGCAGCGTTGGTGGCCTACGAGGATTCCCACGGCGTACTGACAGACTACATAAATGTAGGACTCACCTACGGGTGTTGTAATTTAGTTAGGGTCCTACTTGACTGTACCTAGTACTTATGCTCTGAATTTGTGTGTTTCACACTTAAACTTACTCTAGCATGTTAGTTGGATATTATTGCTAGCAGTTGGTTTTTATTCCTTCGTATTTCTCTTATCTTTTGCTTCCACATCGCACTTTTGGTTACGTCACGCTCACGTGACGGCCAGCACGCCTTGATTCTAGGATCGGGGTGTGTCAAAAACTCAATAAAGAAAATGTTAGGCCATATTGGATTAACGGTCACTGTGGTGATAGTGTGTTTAGAAGATTGCCCTTGAGTTCAGAAAATTAAGATTTAAACTCTTGTGGTTAAGATTATTAGCAAAAATCTCAATTAAATGTAAGGATAAAAATGTCCAACCAAACTCTTTCTTTCTGTTAGACAAGCTGATATTCAAGGTCTTCCGGCGGCTCGACTCTAAGCATGGCCGCAACGCCTCCTCCCCCATCTACAAGTGCTGGCTTGCCCTCGAGCACCTTAACATTTCGTCGATGAGGCTACATTTTGCCATTGGCTTTGACGACGGTGTTCTTGATTTGAACATCTTATCGGACTCCGCTATGACTGCTATCGGCCACAGATTCTCCAAGCTCGAAAAGTTGAGCTTAATCTGATAAGCGTAAATTTTTGAAATCATTGGATTTGCAGGTAAGCTTTTGCTTAATTGGCTTTTAAATCTCTTCTGTTATTGCTTTGTTAGAGTTAAATTATAATGCTTGAAGTCTGAAAAGTTGAATATCAGAGTGCGCAACGAACAAGACTAACAAAATAATAAGAATATTATTAAACAAACTGAGAATGTTGAAACGGGTACAAAACCCTAAGAGACTACATTGTGAATGACTTGTTATTCTACGAGCTACAAAACATCATATATATAGAGAACTAACCTAACCCCAATAAGCAAGAAAACGAAACCCTAATACTAACGGGCCAAGCCCAAATTTAAATAACAAAATAATCCTAAATTCCAACACCCCCCGTTAAACTCATGGCGGTACACGTCATGAGTTTGCCAACAAGCAGATGCGGATGTAAGCTCTGTTAGGCGGACAAGACAAGACAAGCTCCGTTAGGCGGACACGACAAGGCAATCTCCGTTAGGCGGACACGACAAGGCAAGCTCCGTTAGGCGGACATGACAAGGCAAGCAAGCAAGCTCCGTTCTTTTTTATTTCCTTTTTCCTTTTTTTTTTCTTTTTCTTTGTTCTCTTTGCGAAGGTCTCCTTCCTTATGTGGTCTTCTTCTACCTGCAAAACAAGCACATCAAACCTGATGGTCGGCCGTGAGTTCGATGTGGGTATGTCAGATGGTCAGTAATGCGGGTACGAAGATGGCGTTGGATAGAACGGCGACATACTAGTGGCTGGTGGTGTGAAATGGTTGTTGCGGCAGACGAGTGGTGCAACAATGGACTATTGCGAAATGGTTCACATATGGATGACGGGGGCAAACCTGGTACGAAAACTGGTGGCTGGGTGACGATGCAGCGGAAGGTTCAGGCATGCAATGAAGTGTGGGTGGATTGCAGGCAACAGTCTAGTACGGGTCGAGATCGTGAGTACAAGGGTGCAGAGGAGGTTCTGATTTCCAGGCTTGTAGAGTGGTGCAAAAACGACGAGCAAGAATGGGGTCTGTGCAGGCTTGCAGCAACAGATCGGATTCTGGGTTGGACTACAGGCGGTGAGATGGCACAAGACAAGCAAACGGCGAGGCAGGATATACTGACAAACAAAATATCAACCCACCAAGCAGATTAAATCCTGAAGGATTGAACCTGCTCTGATACAAAGTTGAATATCATAGTGCGCAATGAACAAGACTAACAAAATAATAAGAATATTATTAAACAAACTGAGAATGCCGAAACGGCTACAAAACCCTAAGAGACTATATTGTGAATGACTTGTTATTCTACAAGCTACAAAACATCATATATATAGAGAACTAACCTAACCCTAATAAGCAAGAAAACGAAATCCTAATACTAACGGGGTAAGCCCAAATACAAATAACAAAATAATCCTAAATTCCACCATGAAATTCTTCGTTTGAATACTTAATTGGAAATTTTGGTACATTCCTCGTTTGAATGCTCAATTGGCTTTCGCCTGAATGCTTATGGGTTACTGTGCAGGGCATGGTCAAAGTCTTCTCATGAACGAGTATCGCAGCGATGGTTCACTGCATGATGCTCTGCACATAGATGATGAATTCAAGA
Source organism: Malus fusca (assembly GCA_035220775.1). Taxonomy (NCBI): domain Eukaryota; kingdom Viridiplantae; phylum Streptophyta; class Magnoliopsida; order Rosales; family Rosaceae; genus Malus; species Malus fusca. The sequence goes on from CM069060.1 coordinate 19,382,883, forward strand.
AGAAACTCCCGTGGAATGCTCGGATTAGAATGGCACATTTAGAGTGAGTACAATTTCCAAACATACTCATCGCTTCTTTTTCCCTTATCATATGGTAATCATTACAGTGAGTCTAACTCCGTTCTTGTTTTGTCAGAAAGCTTGGAGAGAGAAGAGAGAAGGAGGCTAACAGAAAGAAAAGTGTGGTTTGATATTTTTATCCCTACATTTAATTGAGATTTAACAAAAATCTTCCTTTTGGGTTGAATTTGCTAATAATCTTCACCACAAAAGTTTAAATCCTAATTTTTTTACCAAAGGGTCTATCATCCGAATACTCTATCAACATGGGTACCATTAATCCAATTTGGCCAAAATGTTAATTAATTTGGTTTAACACATGACAAGTTTTGAGTGATGGTGGAGTGTCACTCAGCAAAGTCCAATGACACTCTACCATCACTCAGAACTTACCATGTGTTAAACCAAATTAATATAACATTTTTTTTTTTTGGATAATCAAACTTCATTAAAAAGAGAAACCACGAATATAGTCAGTACCGATACAATCAAAATTTAAGGCAGAAGAAGTAAATTGGGGAGTTACATATTCTCAAATATGATTCGATGGAATACCTAACCCATACTTGGCAAAAGCATCCGCCACAAAGTTTGCTTCCCTAAAAATGTGGTTCCACTTGATAGCAAAGAACTTCTTGGCCAGTCTTGTGATTTCTTCGACCACTGTAAGAAGGTTCCGTGGAACATCCCAATGACCAAGGATAGCCTGAATCACCAATTTAGAGTCCCCTTCCACCTGCACATTATGAAAGCCCTTTCTAGTCGCAAAAGCCAAACCTTCCTTCAAAGCCTTAGTCTCCACCTCTGAAATAGTAGCCCCGTCCATGTTGCCGCACCCAAAATCTGCCCCATATCATTTCTCACAACAAATCCTGCTGCTGCCTTTTGCTGACAGACCGACCCATCAAAATTTAATTTAACAAAATTGTGATCCGGAGGGTGCCATTTAATATTTATTGAATTGTCACTAATATTTTTGCTATCCAATTTAGCATTGGCTTGAAAGTAAGACTTCCCTAAGGAAGTGGCAGTCGCCATAGATCTCACTTGTGAGGGATTGATATCCCTAAAATGTTTATTATTTTTGTCATTCCAAATTTGCCAGCAAAAACAAAAAACTTTACTAAGATCACATAAATCATCTTTATCAACATGACACAAAGTTTTCATCCAATCTATAACGTCATTAAAACCGTTATTAGTATTAGTAGGCAGACTTACATTGCATAAACTCCATACTAACTTAGCATAGTTGCACTCAAAGAAAAGATGAGTCTGAGACTCCTCCCCATTATTTCAAAGAGTGTAATCTATATCCTTAATGAACTTACTTAAGCGCCCCTTCGTTTGGAGTCTCTCGTGAATGAACATCCAAGCAAACATTTTCACCTTTGGTGGAATATTTAACTTCCACATTCTCTTAATAAGATCTCGTCTAGTATCAGGCTGTTGATCATCTGTTTGTATCCAAGTAGCAGATTTAATTGTTAAATGCCCACAGTTAGAGAAACCCCACACAAGTCTATTCTTCGACTCCTCCTGAGGAAGAACAATATTACAAATCTTCTTAACAATCTCATAACTCACAATTTGGTTAAGCTTGGCCCTATCCCAGCAGTGATTATCTATAAACTCACTTACCCTTAGATTCCAATTAATATTATCACGATTATTGTCCGGGATAAGATGAATAATAGGGTAAAGAAAAACTCAATTCTGAGTCCAGAATAAAATATTATGACCATTACCCACAATTAATATAACATTCTCTTTATTAATTTTAATCTAAAACTTTAAAAAAAAATTACTACATAAACGAAAACAGAAAAGTAAAACAAAAGATTTATTATCTCAAACTCACCTCATCCCTCTCTCCCTCCTTCCCGTCCTCACAAACCCAACCTATTCATTAAATCAACCCAAAATTAGAATCCCCTACAATTTTTTTTATATCTTTTAGACTAAACATTTATGTCTTTTCAAGATTTAATTAAAGTGCTTTGACTAATAGACACTTTAGCATTTTCTATTAATTTAAATTACATGTTATTTTGTATTTTTGAAAAATAAAATGTTAATTATCAATTTCTAAATTTATCCTCTGAGTTGTTTGATGGGGTATTTTTTTTTCCCCTTATTTAGTGAGATATTTGACACATCCCGACCCCGGAATGTCCTCTTGGACTCCGAATCGAGTTGTACTGGCCTACACCTAGAGGGTGACGAAGCCATAAAGTGTAGTGTAGTAGAAAAAGAATGTGAATAAATTTAAACTTAAAAGTACCTAGTCAAAAGAATGCGTGGGTGAGCGAGATTGAACTCATTTCACACGTGATGTCAAAGTATAAGACAATATAGTAAATAGGATGAGGGTTATACCACTGAAGATAACCATCTCCTGAGATTTGCCATAATCCTCGTTTACACGTAAGCACGGCTGCTAAACTTGGAGGGGCGAAAAAGAAAGTTGAGTGGGTTAGAAAATAATGTTTTGTAAAAATCTTTTCAAAAACATTATAACCCCTCACCGTAAAACCAAGTATATTTTCCAAAAATGTACGTACTACGTATAATAAGAAAATACTTACTATAGCCTGCAAAGTCTCAAAAAAATCAATAAAGTACATCTATCAAGGTAAGCACAAGGTGACCGCAATCACATAATCTCAAAATAGTAAATACATCATAACAAATGCTCATCAACCTATACTGATAGACGAGTTTGTACAGATAATTTCTGAAACGAACAGGACTGGGTGTAATCAATGCGCTATAATACTACGATCACGTGAAGGCTGGCGCCGAAGCGTGGTCACATAAGAGTCGGAATTGCCGAGTGAAATATGTACGACAGGACTAGCACCTACTTGGATCCAAGGCGAGCGAACGGTGTGGATGTGAACATACACGTGAAGGACTGGCCCTGGCCCTGGGGCTAGTACTAACACCGGGGTGTAGCAATGATGAGCAGATAACATAAATATAATCATGCCATAACAATTCAATAATTCTAGTCAACAAAGTAGTACCTGCGCATCCCATAGGATTATTTTAGCATTTCACAACAACACAACAGATCTTGTAACATTAATTAATCATAGCTGTAAAATATAATCATGGTATCTCACGACATACCTGTGAACCTATAGGGTTCAGAATAATTTCCTAAATTCCGACATTTCGCTACTTCATGTAATTTTAGTCTAAGCACGGCATACGTAGTAAATTCTTTTCAAAGTATAACTGGAAACTAGCAAGTATGCATATACTTATAAAAAGAAATGACACACTCATAGTTACACAGTCGAAACGAAGCCTCCGATCCTTGCTTGACCCCATACGTCCTCGGGGTACGTTTCCCTTATATGTGAAATTACTAATTAACTTAGTTTAATAACACATAAATGGAAACTTAAATAAAACCTTCGTAGTTTGCTCAAACACAGGGTTTAAATATACGAAAACAATCTACTCGACGTCATGAACCCAACACGTCGACCATATGTCGGCCAGAGGCCAGACGCACCTTCACGTGCCGCCACAAGTGGTTGCACAGGCAGCCACACACCGAGCACAGGGGAATTGCCCACGCGCGCCCACGCACCGCAAGTACAAAAGTACTCGCCTTCTTCACAAGCTCCTGCGTTTTGTAGGTAGGAGGTCCAACTTCCCGAGCTCATATCGAGCTTGATTCTCAACCAAATTCAATGCTACAAAAACCAATTTGAAGCTAGGAACGTAGTGCACTTATCTACACCTATTGAAAGTTAATTTGTGGTCCGTGTTGTCCATAAATTGGGTCTGAAAGTGGCCAAATGGCCACGGTCAAACTTCTCTAGAAATTTGAGAATTTCTTCCCAACTTTCAGAGTTGATTTCTAACTCGATAGTTAACCAAACTCAGTGATTCAAAGGCCATTTTGAAGTTAGGAATATAGAGATCAAGTCTATACCTATTAGGAGTCCAGTCGTGGTCGAAGTTGACCGGAAAATGAGCTGAAAGTGACCAAATGGTCACGGTTCCTTGGCTGGAAAACTGAGCAATCTCCCCCCCTCAAGCTTTCTGTGCTAAAACGTTCATTCAAAACATGTACACGAGATTAATATCAACCCATAGGAATGAAATGAAGGTTCTTAGGATTTCTCGAGGCGTACCTAAGCCGTGAACGGCGAGAACTCGCAGGAATAGCTTCGAAAACAATGGTGGTTCCACGGTGTAGGGAAAGAGAAAGAAGGAGGGACCTCTGCGAGGTCTGGTTTCGAGATGGAGGGGTCTCGAGGGTGGTGAGGCTACTGGAGAATGTGCATGTGTGTATGTGTGTATGTTGCAGAAAAGAAGAGAGAGGTCTCGGGTTACAAAGAGAAAAGGAAGAAGAGAGAGAGACTCATTGGGTGAGCAGAAAATGGGAGCGGTGAAGTCTGATTGGGTGCCAGTTGAAAGGAAACAATTTGATTGGTGTGGTGGGAAATCGGGGAAAGGAATGAAGAGGAGGAAAATAAGGGTTTTGATTGGTGGTTGGTTGTTAAAGAATGGGACACGGATCCACCAATCAAGGGGAGGATTGGATTTTGAATTTCAGATTTTGTACAATTTTGAATGTACAAAATCTGATTTCTTACAGTGTTTCCAACACTGTTAATTTGTATATTCGTAGTTAACATACTTTAACGGAGCTTAACTCCTTTGTTACAGATCCGATTCGGGTCTAACTCGCGCTCACGCGTTCGTAACGACGAGTACTACTTAAGTACGAAATCAAGAAAAAGAAACAAAAGTCGAAATCCACGTCCACGTCAGATTACACTTTTACCCAAAAGGGTAAAACCATCAAAACACATCAATGAAAAAGAAATTCCAGTGAAAAGTAGGGACAGTTCGTCACATATTAGTTATGAACTCTATTATCTCTTTTTTCAATTATAGTTTTTCGATCAAAATAATTTTTTTTGTCCTACAAACGTTAAATATCATCTCTTTTTCCAAATGGTTTTGGTTTTTAATGAATTTTTTTTCCAAATCGTTGGTGATCCATAGTAATTTTTTCATATTTTCTTGTCAGACTACTTTACTTTGCTTTTTTTTTTTTTTACTTATAGTTGTTCACAAACTATTATTAGGTACAACATATTATGTGTATATTATCGTTGGGTACATTTGAATTTGTAAAAAACATTGATTGATAAGTTTATTTGCGGTTTTGGTACGTTTGATTTGGTACATTATTTTGAGTTTCGGTACGTTCAATTTTATACATATTATTTATTGGTACGTTTATACTGTTGCCAGTCCTATTTACTCTTAATGTATTGGTATAAAAAATTATATTGGTACGTTTGATTTCATGGGATTTAAAAATATTTTAAACCGTTTTAAAAAAAAATTATGTTAAATCGTAGATAATCATTGCTAAATTGCAGGAAGCATTGTGAAAAGAAATTGTATTTAACTATGTTTTATTTACAATTATCTCCAAAGGGGGAGAGAGTAATCAAGATGCTAGATTATAGGAAATTTTGGCGTGAGATTTTAAGAACTATGGGGTAGTGCCCACTTAGTACTATGGTCAAGTGATATTTCTCTTTACTTGTAAGTGAGAGGTCTTAGGTTCGATTCTCGCCAAATGCGAGTTTGAACGACATTATTGCTAGCCCATTGTGAGGCTAAACTCACCCCCTCCTTTAGCGAGAGGAGGGGCCAAGTAAAGTTAGGAATAAAAAGAAAATTTCAATTATGCATCCGATCTTTAGTTGAGGGATTCCGATGACTAGGAAGGGGTGGATGGACTGGGGTGGGAGTTTGTTCATCTTTTAGTTTTTTTTTTAATTATTTTTTTTTTGAACAAACGAAATTATCTACACTACATTAAGGAGAAGCTAGCGGGCTTAACTTTACAATGGGCTATCAATAATGTGGTGCGGGCTTAACCTTACAATGGGCTAGGAATAACGTGGTTCAAATTCGTCTTTGACGAGAATTAAACCTAAGACCTCTCACTTACAAGTGAAGAAGAATACCACTAGACCATAGTACTAAGTGGCAATGTCACTGTTCATCTTTTAATTTTAAATAATATTTTAAAAATTTTAAATTATAATATTTTGAAACTTTCTTTTTTTAGTACAATTTTGAAACTTTTAAATAGAAATTATATTTAATGTTTAACAAATGGCAAGTTTAGAGTGATAGTGAAGTACCACTCGACAAAATCTAGTAGTAAGCTAAGCTCCACACAAATATTTTCTTTCAATTGAGCTTTTAAAAAAGTCAATAAAAAATTTGGAGTTCGAACTTTTACAAACATTTTAGATTTTATAAAATTCTGAATGTATTCAATCAATATTTTTATTAAACCTATGAGGCCTCGTTTGGCAGCTCAGACTGTACTGACTATTTCAGTCGGATATGATAAATAGTCACCGGATAGTACTAACTAAATTAATCGGGCGTTTGGTGAATATCAGACTAATGACCGTATTATTTATACTCTATTTGGTATTGAGCCGGAAAAAAAAAAAAAAACTACTGATTATAAGTAAGGATGGCGATTGATGAGTGTAAAGATGAAATTGATCCTTCTATCCAATTTTACAGATACAGATTATATATTAGATACCTAATTATATAAATTCAATGTAATTATCTAGAAATCCATGCTTTTAAATCCTATCTTTACGATAAGAAGCAAATGAAAAAGCCCCAAATTAGAGCAAAACCTAATCCACATGCTTTTCAAATCTCATCTTCACGATAAGAATCAAATGAAAAAGACTCAAATTAGAGCACAACCTTATTTGAAAAAAGGGCTACTTTGATATGGGTCCAATTTTATAAGTCTCTTTTGATATAGGTCTAAAATTGGAGCTAAATCAAAAGTAAGTACAAAATTGAACCCATATCAAAAGAGACTTGTAAAATTGGACTTATTTCAAGTTTCTCCTTGAAAAAATAAATTGCTCATCACGCATTGATTCGTCACCACCGTAATCACCTTCAATTTCCTTCAAAAACCAATTAAAACCTCAAATTTGCAGAGATCAGCCTCCAAATTACAGACTCGGTACTTGCTCGCTCAACAAGCAGAAAATTGTTTTACAGGTGACTCAGTGCAGCTCTATCTTTTGGGTTAAATTTCATATCTGAAACACAGAGATATGAGGTGTTTTTTTTTGGAATTCAACCTCCTCCATCAGGCCAAAAAACCCAGATAACATCTCTTCGATTCTAGTTCGATCCACCATCATGGATGTCTGAATAGGGACGCCATGGCCTCGGTTTAATACGCCACCTCCTGATTTTCTGTTTGTATGTGCTTGATGTTGATCGGAGGTGGGGAGGGAGAAAGGGAGAGAAGGAAACTTGGATGAGGATTTGGCGATGCGCAGGAACAGAGAGGTTGGAGAAAGAGAAACCCGACTAAATTATACGGAGGTATTGGAGTGTATAAATTAGCGGGTGTGAGGGGGATTAAAGTCGTGGGACCGGTTTTGTTTATCCGGTGCTTAATTAGTACGTTGGAACACCAAACGGCTGAGACCGTACTACTAATACAATCCGGTCCTTTATACGGCGTGCCAAACGAGGTCTGAAAGTTTTAAGTGTTTTTTTTTTTTTGGAAGAACCTTTCCCAAGAAAGGAGACAATTTTATTAACTTTGACACTGTTTGAATGCGTTAAAAGAACTCGGATTTGACTAGAACTCATAAATTCAAGATAGAAATTCTACTTTCCTACGTTTGACAACTTTTTTTTTTTTTTTTAATACATAGATATTTTTACACTAAGAAGAGGAGGAGTTCGGTTAAACCACATAATAGATAACCTAATTTGGTATCGAATTTGCCCTCCACGAGATTCGAATTTGGTATCCTAATTTCTATGTTTATTTTTTATTATTTTTTTTATTTTTTATTTTTTTACTTAGTTAGATCTCATGATTTTTTAGGGTTGGAGTAAGTGGATTGGAATACAGTTACCTCATAAGTCCGGTCAAGGACTCAACAACTTTGAGCAGAACTGGATTAACGGAGCATTAGTGTCACCATCATCTTGTTCCGGGGCAGTGGCCGAAGTCTGAGCGACTTCGCTAAGAATGACCATGCTTGTTCTACAAGACCTAAGATTTGATCCGGTATGGAATCAACCATATCCTCTATATGTATGAAGTTTTTATAATCTAAGAATTAGCATGTGCCGCAAGTAATCACACTCCTAAAAATGATGCAATATGTACTTCTGGATATTCTTTAGGATTCTCCCAGTTAGAACAATGATTTTACCTAAAAAGGTCTATCTTCCGATTGGTATAATTTGCCTTTGGTAGCACAATGATTGCACTTTAATTAATAAAAGGACATATATAATAATAATTATTAATTATAAATTTCTTTAACTATTTTCATTTGATTATTATTCATTTTATTGAATTATTAATCAATGTGTTATTAGCTATCTTCAAATATCTAGTCGGTATAAGTTTACATTTTGGGATTCTTGAATAGCATTCTTATTGGTCATAGCTATATGAGATAAGGAGGAAGAATTCCAACCGACTGAAGCATCTATAGATATATCTAGTCCCTTCGAAAGAAAGAAACGAAAACAGAAAGAAAGACCAAAAGAGAGATCGAGAGAGAGAGATCAGAGAAGAGAAATTTCTGCGTGTATCACAGGCGCCTCGCGCCCTCATGACTGCGCTGTTTCATGATATGATTCACAAGGAAATAGAGGTCTATCGCCTTTGATGGCTTCCTTATGAAAACATCAATTTTTATTTGGGTACAGACAATATCTCTTTATTCTTCGTCAAGAGACTGTATATTGACAGAACAATTTATAGCAGAGCTCCTCCGTTCCCTTTTCCGTTAATTATCCTCTATGACTTCGAGTAATAGGGTGTGTTCTTAGTTTTGGTTTCTTATCCTGGCAAGGACTAGGAAGAACCGGTGAAGTCAGTGTTTCAACTATATTAGGTTAGAAGAGATGAGGCCTTGACTCAGGTGGAGTGAATTGATCTGATATAGGCCTTGACTCCAGCATTGCTATCATGGGAAGAGACTTTGAGGAGAATTTATTGATAAACAAGAAAAATACAATATGTCAGGGGGGATATGAGGCCAAACCCAGACCAATAAAGAATTCCTAACAACAATTCAAAATCTCTTTCAGCAAAACCTATAGCAAGTAAGCTTAAAAAGGTTGTGAGAATAAGCAGATGCAGCACAAGGAGGGCATGAATCCCACCAATGGACACCGGGGTGATCAACACCATAATTGGCCAAACAATCAGCAACTTGATTACCCTCTCTAAAAATATGAGAAATCTGAACCTGCATGGAGGATAGTAAAATTTGACAGATATGCCAACTGACCAAAAGCCTCCAAGGGATAGATGTCGAGGAAGGTGATGATGAAGAAAGAAGATGAATAACCAGTGAAGAGTCACATTTAATCCATAAGGAATGCCAACCTTTATCCCAAGCTAAAGATACATCATGAATAACAGCGCGTAGTTCGGCATCCAAAGAAGATGCCAAGCCTATTGAACCCGCAAAACAACCAAGAGAATTACCCGTAAAATCCCGAAAGATACCACCAAATGTAGCCACACCAGGGGAACCTCTTGCAGCACCATCAGTATTCACTTTGATCCAAGACTGAAGAGGCGGGCGCCACAACACCTCAATAATTTTTGGAGCCTTAGTAGGACGTCCACGAACACCAATAGAATGAAGAATGCAAAGCTCTTCCACAAAATTCTTCATACAGAATCAATTTCAAGGAGTTGACATTTGATAGACCTTACAACGTAATTGATAGAAACAACCTCCTCATGAAAACGAACAGTGTTGCGAGCATGCCAAATAGAATAAAAACCAACGTCAATCATACTCCACCAAAGCAGTTGCACTTGGGGTACCAAAAGCTTGTTGTAAAGGATAATGGAAAAAGCTAAAAATATCTTGAAATAAGTATTGAACTCTGAATAATTCCAAAACAGTAGACCAAATTTGACATGCAAAAGAGCACTCAAAGAAAATATGTGAAGCAGTTTCCATACCTTCACAACAAAGAGAGCACATTGATGCTATATCAAAACCTCTTTGCTGCAAGAGATCGTTAGTTAACATCTTACCATGTAAATACTTCCACAATGTGATCGAATTACGAGGGCGAAAGCAAGATTGCCAAACCCATCGATCCCATTGAACCACTGGTTGTTTATTACGCTTAAAATCATAAGCCAAAGATAAAGAAAGGTCACCATTTGAAGCAGACAACCAAACCATTTTGTCATCAATCCCATCCTTTGAAGGAAGCCCAATGGAAGAAATATTAGCCCAAATGGGCGCTAGCCATGAATGTAAAGTAGGTGGGGGAATCCAACAACCATCCACAATAAAATCAGAAACTTTAGCTCGAAAAGCCTTGCATAAATTTGGTGGAATACCAAGCCTATCAACTATTGGAAAATCTAACCATCTCGCATGCCAAAAATTAATATTTTGACCATTACCTATCACCCATTTTGATCCATGAAAAATATCTGAATAAAGAGGGCGTAAACCAGGCCAAATGGAGGAACACTTGTATGTAGAACACAGCTGTCCAAGACAATTAAAAAACCAACCTTGAAAAAACCGTGAAGCCATAGATGAGGTAATCAAAATATCCCAAAACTTTTTCAACACAAAAAAGCCTTATTTAAAGTTGAAAAATTACGAATGCCAAGACCTCCTTCATTTAAAGGAACACAACATTTTTTCCATGCCACAATAGAAAATCCACAAGAATCAGCACATCCTGTCCAAATGAAATTTCGAGTCCAACTACGAACCTGATTTAATACAGTAGGTGGCCAAGAATAAACTGAGAAAGTATGAGACAACACGCTTACCACAACTGACTTGACCAAAGTAACTCGACCAGCCATTGAGAGAGAGTGACATTGCCATTGAGAAAGACGAGAACGTATTCTATCTGCTAATGCTTGAAAATATGCCCTCTTAGGTTTGCCTTTAAAAATAGGAGCCCCCAAATAAGTATATGGAAGCTCACCTTCAAAGATATTGAGCCAGGATAAAATACGCAAACGACGCATAGAAGCCGATTTCCCAATATAAATACGAGATTTAACTTTACTAATACATTAACCAGAATTCACACCATATTCTTCAATAAAATGCATAAGGTTCATAAGGCTGCGCTTGTCACCTCTGCAAAAAACCATTATGTCATCCGCATAGAGAATATAAGAAGGAGCAGTCACACCCCGAGGGGAAGAGATGGGTTTAACCTTTCCAGAATTTACAAGATCCACTAGACCTCGACTAAAAACCTCTTCAGCAAGAAAAAAAAGGAGAGGGGATAGAGGATCCCCCTGACGAACACCCCCACTACATCCAAAAAATCCAATAGGTGAACCATTGAATAATATAGATAGCCAGGCTGAGGAAAGGATTACACGAACCCATTGAACAAAAGTATCATGGAAACCAAAAGCTCTAAGCATCCGATCTAGAAAGTCCCAATCGAGAGTATTAAAGCAACATCAAACTTAATAGCGACATTACCCCCAAAACACTTATTGTCCAATAAATTAACACACTCTGAGGCCAACAAAATGAAATCTGAAATATGCATGCCCTTAAGAAATGCGTATTGATTCGGCAAAATAATTCGAGTAGCCACAAGAGCAAGCCTATCTGTAAGAATCTTTGTAATGACTTTGAATATAAAATTAGCCATGGCTATCGGCCGAAATTGAGAGATAGAATTCGCCTCTTGAACTTTAGGAATTAGAGCCACAAAACTAGAATTCAAATTGGGTAAAATATAACTTGTCTTGAAGAAATCTTGGACAACCAAAGAAACCTCAAATCCAACGAAATTCCAGCAAGCATGGAAAATATAACCACCAAAACCATCTGGACCTGGAGCACTATCCAGATTCATAGAAAATACAGTTTGTTTAATCTCCTCCAATGTGGGAATAGCCAATAAAGTATCATTTTCAGGTGTAGTAACCAAAGGAGGAATAAGACGAGCAACCAAACCTGTGTCAATAGCAAAACCATCATCATGAAAAGCATTAAAAAAATGCTCCACCACATGATCGCGCAAAATCTCAACATCCTCAACCAATTCCGAATCAATACGCAAAGAAGAAATAAAATTACGAGTCCTGCGAATTTTTGCCAAAGTATGAAAATAACTCGTATTACGGTCTCCATCTCGCAGCCATTTAGATCGTGTTTTATCCTGCCAAAACTTTTCTTGAACTAGCAGCGCATGAGACAAAGTAGAATGAGCTTGTAATTCAGCCCCATGACATTCATCAGTAAAACCCTCTGTGGAGATTTCTAACTGAATTTTTTTCTAAAGCCTGTCTAGCATTGTCCACGGCAACATTGACATTTCCAAAAACATCAACATTCTAATGTCTTAGAATAGGCTTTAGCAACTTGAGTTTTTGTTGAAGAATAAACATAGGACAACCATAAACTTGAATAGACTGCCATGAATTTTTAACCAAATTAATAAAATCAGGATGATCTAACGACATGCGATGAAAGCGAAAAGGAGTAGGACCTTGTGCTGCAAATTTTTGAAAAGAAACTAGAAGATGATTATGATCCGAAGAATGACGAACCAACGTGGAGCAATTGGTGATAGGCCAGGCATCCAGCCATGCAGTAGAACAAAAGCACCGATCTAATAGCATTTCAATATGAGATGATATGCCACGTCCATTAGTCCAAGTGAAAGGGGAGCCCTTAACATCAATCGGAACCAAACCACACGTATCCACCATAGCTTGAAACTCCTCATATGCTATTCGACGAGACAAAATACCCCTCATTTTCTCATGCGCGCCAAGAACCGCATTAAAATCACCCAAAATAAGTGAAGGACCTGAAAAGCCGGCACAAACTTGAGCAATAGAAAGCCAAAGTGGTCGACGTTCCACCACTGTTGTAGCAGCATAAACAAAAGTAAAACAATGGGTAGTGCCAGCTACTAAAAATTGAATAGTAATATGTTGACATGAAGTAGATAAAACCATAGGAGATAAAACATTATCTGTGTGAAAAACCCAAATATTAGGCAATCTCTGATCTCTATCATTTACTCCCAGAAAATGCATACCAATAGATTTCCAAAAAAATGGACGAATTTTCATTGTAGAAGTCATAGGTTCTGCCAAACAAAGAAAATCAGGAGAATGTTTTCTGACAAGGCTCCGTAAAGCTCATCTAGTGGGGCGATTTGCTAAGCCCCGGATATTCCAATAAATGGTCTTCATGGATCACGGGGAGCCATAGCAGCAACCCTAGCACGAGTTTGCATAGTCTCACGCTCGTAGGTATGATAACCAGATTCCCGTTGTTTTTTTTCGTAATCTTCTCTTATGAGATTTTGAGAGAACTAAAGTCATGTCATCCTCAGAAACATTATTTGCATCATCTAAATCATTGTTTTCTCTACCTGCAACATCATTTTGAAGAGCATCTTCCTCCACCATAGTGTACCAATCATTAACCTTTTGAATTTCAGAGCGAACTTGAGGAGATAAAGAAGGAGGACTAGCCTCATGAACCCGAGAAACAACTTGAACCGAGTCATTAGTATTACATCTCTCAGAAAGCACGAGAGAAGAGTTTAATTGAATACCTATAAGGGGAGTATCCATCGGAGTATCAGAAACATAGTCACAAGTTGTATCATTATCATCAACTAAACCTTCCACAAAATGTGAGGGAGAAGCATCATCCAAACCTCTCGCACTAGAAAGGGAGTTCTTACTAACCAAACCAGCATTAGCCAATTAACTAACCACATGATCATGAGAATCGGGAGTTTCCGAAACATATGCAGAGGTTGTCCCATTATTTTCTAAACCATCCACAACATGTATGGGCGAAACATCACCATCATCCAAACCTCTCACACTCGAGTTGGACACATTACTAACACAAACCTTACCTTCCGGTTGATTGCGGATATCAGTTTCAACTTGAATGTTATCCTGATTGTTCTCATTGCGCTTCACTATTCGTGATCTTGCACCTTCCTTCTCAACCACATGCCCACGCTTAATATCCCTTGCAGCAACATGACAAGTAGCAGGCAGATGCCCAATATTTCCACAAACAGAGCAAAAATCAGGAAGCTTTTCATATATTATTTCCACAAATAAAACCTCTCCACTATCACGTTCAACCATAAGTGAAGTGGGAGGCTTTTTAGAAAGGTCAATATCCACTAATATTCTAGCATACAAACCAAAATTCACAGAAGCTGTCGCCCTGTCCAATTGGATAGGTACTCTAACTCCCCAGGCGATTTCCATTAAGGTTTCAGGTTCCCAATATTCCAATCCCAAATCATATAGACGAATCCAAACTTGCGCATGGGTCGACTTTTGTTTGGAGGGTGAGAAATTTGGGGACCATTGGGAAATTCTAAATAATCCAGGATTAAGATTGAGTGTACCAACTGCCCAAACTCGTCTCATGTCCTCAACGTGGTCAAAACGCAGAGAGAAAAAACCTTTCCTCAAAGGGATTAAACGCCAAGCCTTAAAACCCCATATTGTCTCAGCTTATTTCTAAGATCAACCATTTGAATTGGTGTAGAACCCTTAGGTAAAAGCACACGACCAATCAAAGATTGTTTGCAACGATCCAAGCCCTTGGAAAAAGCATCTTCAGAAATCTTTACTGATACATAACCACCCTTTTCACATGGAATGGGGAGTTGAGATAAAGAAACCACATGTTGTTTGAGCAACTGGGCAAACGATTGCTTGGAAGGAGCGGGTTTCTCAGTGGCAACATCGGGATCGTTGCCTAAAAAACTCCAAGGAACAATAGGCAAACGAGGACCAGAGTGGAGATTTGGTGCAGCCGTCATAGTGGCAGCCGCAAAACCCTAGCAGAGCGCTATTTTTTCATTCCCCCGTCCTTCAAATTGATTGATTTACCTATCAACCTACAACATGGGTAACAATTTCCATCTTCCTTTCTTTATTCATTTCACGACTATTTTGTATCAGTCTTTCTTATTACTTGCAGTTTATTCTGTAATACTTATCATGTATTAATTAGCCACTGTTATTAACTCAACATTAGGTGTGTGTGTGTGTGTGTGTGTGTAGATATAGATATAGATATATACAGATACCAAAGTATCTGCAGATAGGTAATTTGTTAAAGTGTGTTTTGATTTTAAATCTGAAACGGATGTTTTATATGGATTGGTTAGCTACGGGGAAACATGTTTTGATAAGTTGTTGGTCTCTTCTTTTTAATCCCTATATCAAATAAAGTTGTTGTGTAGAGTTGGTACCCTATATATCTATATATGTATATATTGTGATAAATCATAGCATATATCGAACTGTCTAATCAGAAAGATAAAAATGTGAATAAAAGATCCCATTGAATTGAATTTGGTCCATGAATCTAAGCCGTTTTCATTTTCAAGAAGCGTTCGATCGATTACGTATTAATCAATAGCTGGTTTTTACATTTTCAAACTATCTGCACATGTCCATGTATATATAGTTCCAGAGCATATGTCTGAAGTTGGCAAATATTACTTATATATGTATTGCTATCTTTATATACATGGGAACTTTAACATGTATTGCTATCCTTATATACATGGGAACTTTAACGAAAAGCTCCCGGTACTGTTCACTTTAACGAAAAACCACATTTTGACACTAAAAAGTCAATCATGATACTATTCACCTTACCATTTATTTTGTCCTTATTGTTAAAACTCAAAGTTTTCAAGTCATTTTCATTTGTTTTCCTTATATACATACGCATATCTTAAATTTCAGGTAGACGGGCCATGGGCCCACTCTAACAACACTGATATTGTCCCCACTTGGCCACCTGCTCAATCTGTTAGGTGTGGGGTTTTAAATCAAAAGGCCTCGGTATTAGTTAGAATGGGGTAATTCTATATAAATGGCTTGTTCTCAAGCCTTTTGGCCGATGTGGGACAAAGGAATTCTAACACTCCCCCGCACATGAGACCCCATTTTATGGGTCACACGTGGAGTTCCACACATCGGCAACCACGTGGAGCCAAGCTGGGGCTCACCCGCTCGCGCTGGGCCAATGCACGTGGCATCTCTTGGCCTACGTGGAGCCAAGTCGGGGCTCACCTATTTGCGCGGGGCCAAAGGGGACCCAACCATTCACGTGGATGTACAGACCCGTCCCCTGGCTCTGATACCATCTTAAATTTCAGGTAGATAGGCCATGGGCCCACTCTAACAACACCGATAGTGTCCCCACTTGGCCACCTGCTCAATCCGTCAGGTGTGGGGTTTTAATACAAAAGGCCTCGGTATTAGTTAGAGTGGGGTAATTCTATATAAATGGCTTGTTCTCAAGCCTTCTGGCCGATGTGGGACAAAGGAATTCTAACAGCATATGATGAGGTGATATTATACTATATATTTTACCCTATTCTTAGGTATAATTTATTGGTTATTTTGGTAGAATTTTGATACTTTGTTATATAGTTTCAATGTAGGACACTCGACTTCCTCTGGAGCAAAAAGTGATCAAAGGGATGAATGTTGGAGTGATTACAATTGGAGGATGTTCGTGAGTCTTCCAAGATGATTGTGTCGAAATTCCAGATTTTTCTATCAAGCCGTTTGATTGTGGCGATGAAATTAAGGCCCAGCGCGCAGCTTTCCCAGATTGACGTTTCTTGATGTTTTGGGTATTTTGAAGATCAAGATGGCATATTTTGAGGAAGATTCCTATTGAGAATTTGTTAGGGATGTCTCAAACTTTAAAAAGAGACATTTTAGGACCATATCGGAGTTGATTTGGTTGGTCAAAAGTCTGATTTTCTGAGAAGTCCGAATTTCAATTTAAATAGGAAACCTTTTATTTCTTAATTATCTTATTCTATTATGTTTCCTAGTTTTTAGAAGACCTTTTATAGGTAGGATTTTATTTTGTTGTAGTATAAATAAGGCTCTTAGCCATTAGGGTTGAGGAGGGGAGAACGCATAAAATTTAGGGATGCACTACTTTGGAGCTTTTGATAAATCAAGTTTATTTTCAAGGTGTTTTCTATCCATGTTCTTAATAATATTTTGTTTTATGATTGTTCGTAACTAGTTTTGTTTGGTAGGGCGAGACCACGAGCCTTAGCAAGAATATGTAGTTTCTTTTCATTTTGCTCATGATATTATGGATGCAGGTTTTGAATTATTAATCACCGGTTTAAACTATCTAATTGTCTTGATGATTGGCCACCATTAGGATATTTAGAAAAGTAATTTGATGCAATTTTGGCAGAGGGTTGTCCCTGAAATTGGCGCTGGCTTCTTGTGGTTAATATGTGTAACTTCTTAGAATGGACGACACATCTTAAGGATTATATGGTTTTTCAAAATGATTTCACAAAACTTAATGAGTCTTGCATCTTCACATTCAATCTGGACACCACGGATGAGTTGCATGTTAGATATACATTCTATGTTGGAGGTTCCAAGTAGAGCATACTTTAGGAAAACCTAACCTTCAAATATGCACGTGTAAGTCATAAGTAATTGGAAGAACTACGTAGGATTGTTAAGGTGACGGCGGAACCCTAAGGCTTTTACAAATTGAGTTTCTTTAAATTGGTTTCTAGTTGATTTATTTAATTGTTTTTAATTTAAATTCGTTTTTAATTTAAATTCGTTTTTATTATTTTAAATATCAAAATCAACATTTTCCAAACTTTATTTTAAATAATTAATTAAGAGTTGGTTTTAAACACAAATTATCGACCTTGCTTGAGCTGCTATACTACGATAACCTTGTACTCTTGTAAGTATTTTTAAGTGTTTTTATTCCTACTTTTGCAGACGGTAAAAATCCCTATTAGCATACATTGGAACAAAATCAAAGTTAGTCTTCATGTTCCAAGCTATTTGCAGTTACGAATATTATATATCGTTTTTTAGGTCAAATGAACAAGCCTGTTGCTGTTGGTAACTTTTACATGTGTATACTTTAATACTTTAATGCAACAACCAGAGTATATGTATATTTGTATTTGGTGAACCGCATTTGGTTTTCCACAAAGCTAAAGCTTATGTCTAGAATTCATAATGTTACCCCGATTACATGTATGACGTTTTAGATTTTATTGCATGGCACCTTTACTGTTTTCCAAATCTATTTCTATTTCAATGTTTCTTTATTATGACCATGCTGTTATAAATCAGCCAAAGGACTTTTGAGTAGTGTGGATTGAGTAGTCCCAAGTTGTTTTACTAGGATTGGGGTATGCATTTGGTGATTTGCTTATACTTGGGAAATAGGAATTGACCACGGTGGTGGATTCTTATGCTAATAATTCGGAGCAGTGCTTTGGAATGTAGATAGGGAAAATTTGGCAGACTTTTGTGGATATTTACTTTATTAAAATTTCGTGAAGTGATATTATTATTGATCTTGTTGGTTGATTAATGTGATTTGCTGTTAATTGGATAAATGCTTCTCTTGGGTGTTTACTTGTTATTAATTATGGAATTATTGTTGTAATGCTATTCATTGAGAATATGATACATATGAGAAGGAAATGACATCATTTGTGCAAATGACATCATTTGTGCATCACTCATGTTGTGAGATGTGTTTGGAATTGCATTGTTGATAGTGGAATTCTAGAAGTGTGTAGTTGGAAATGATCTTTTATGTAGTCTTACATGCCCATCCATCAGGTTGTCCATAGCCTCTGTCCTCCCAATTGAAGCGCCATCCATGCATAGAGATGAATGCTAAAGCCCAAACTTCACATGCTTTTGTTATTGCCTCCCTATGCATAAACTTTCTCTTCTTAAATTACACCTCTCCTTTCTACACAGTTGCATACACTTCTTCATCACTTCCTCCGCTCAATCCTCTAGCAAGCTTGTCATTTCTTGTTTCACTGGTGTGACCACTTGGCTTATAGGAAAATTTTTGTTTCAAATTTCTTCTTGTGGGACTGTCAACTAATTCAAACTTCTACTTATTTTTTAGGTGATCCAAGTTCCTCTTCCAATTTCCTCAACTTGATTTCGGTCGCAAACCTCGCCTTTTTTCACATGTCGAGCCACACACACTAGCCTAATTATGGTGGGATTCCACCGCACTTCGAGGTCGTCAAGAATCGTGACAAATTTCATGTACCGAATGACATGCTCCTTAGTCCAGTTCCTGTCGAAGCTGATATGTATTCAGGTTTCGACATTCCTCTTGGGCCCACATTTTTATCTTTGGACCACTTAGGAGCAATTAGCTTCCTGCTCCACCCCATGATACATCTCGTCTTATTTTTCACAAACACTCACCTTATGCAGCTAAATTTGAACTCATACTCGGTTATGTCGACTTTCCTAGCCTTGGGTTTGAAGCTAGGTGTGTCTTTAGGTTTTAGGGATTTTCTTTATCTTTTTGACTTGACCGCTTTT
Source organism: Malus fusca (assembly GCA_035220775.1). Lineage (NCBI taxonomy): Eukaryota > Viridiplantae > Streptophyta > Magnoliopsida > Rosales > Rosaceae > Malus > Malus fusca. The sequence continues at coordinate 19,402,426 of CM069060.1, forward strand.
AAAAAAGATACTAGTTTCTTTAATTTTAAACCTAGATACCGCAAGAAATTCTTGTCTTTGGAGCCCACGAGAGCCAGAGAATGGAAGAAACGCCCCCTTATGTTTCAGGAAATTGAATGACTCCTGAGCTGTCTCAACTATCTATCACTTTTTCTTTTGGTCCCAAACCTGGTATATAAATCTTCTTTCGTTGTTAATCCTTTCATAAGTATGTAGAAATAACTTATCATGAGCTTTTTTTGCAGCTTTATCGGATGCCCCAGGGCAGATCATCCTGAGAGACCAGTAATGCTAGCTAAAGAGGTTCGTGACGAGGAAGGTATGAAGGTCGAGAGAAGTTGCTGACACTTTTATTCAAATTGCCTCACTCCGTGACTCCATCATCTACTTCCTTAGTTTTTGGTCGAACAATCATTGTCCCCTGACGCCATACTTAAATCTCTCTTCACTCTTGATATTAAGCTTCGATACACCTCAGACTCTTCCCTCCTTGGGATTGACTCCCGAACAAAAGGCTAAGAAGAAGAAGACGAAAGAGAGGAAGACAACGAGATAGAGCAAACAAAAGCGGACTTTAACTTGGATTATTCTCCCGCTATGGCTTCGCCGCCTTGTGACTTGCCAATGTCTAGCTTTGTTGTATTGCTTCTTCTTGGCCTACTAGTGCCCATGTTTATGGGCAGGTCAGAAAAACGACCTGCGATGGATAAACCCAAGTGGAGGGCCTTCAAGTCACCTCCTAGATCCTTAGATCTTCCTTGTGTTTTTCTTCTTTTTGATACTCCTTTGCTCCTTAAAGGATGTGAGGAAAAGATCTCCAAGAACACCAAAGATTTAGTGTCTCTAAGTCTCCACACCAAGGATAAGGTGTGAAGATGAAATGGTTGACTTAGAGGAAGAAAGATTGCTAGCTATCCTTCCCCTAAGTGGCCGGCCTCTATGGAGAAAAAGAGAGAAAAAGTTTCTCTTCTTTGCCTCAAGAAAACCCTAGTGAGAGAATGGTTATAAAGTTGCCTTTATACCATCTTACATGTGAGTGGCAAACTTCCAATTAACCCAAGTTTGCTACCACTCACCCTTGGCCGGTTTTGACTTTGTTTTTGGGTTAATTTCCATTTAGTTTTAGTTGTCACACAACCTAAACTCAATGGGCCTTGTGGACCAAAAACCTTTTTGGGCCCCGAAACCCAAAACCAACTTAAAAGCCCAATACGAACCTTTTGTAAGATTAATTAACTAATTAATTAATCTTGACCATTCTCAATTAAACTATTTAATTGCTTATCCATCTCATATATATTTCTTCACCTTCATCCTTACTTGGTGTACGATCCATTAGATTCCAATTAGCGAGGTAGTGGGTGATTGTTACTCTTAACGATCAATTGTGAATTGAAACCACATTTCAATTCTCCCTTTGATGAAGATTAGTGTTTGCTAATCTTCAGGGCTTCCACAAATCATGAGTGACACCTAGCAGTATGTCATGGCTACCCAAGCTAATTAGAAGTGGTTGGAGAACCTATCCAGTTAGAATTACAATGCAATACGGTCATTCTCTAATACAATACTCTTAATCACATTGTTTGAGTGATAGTTTGTTTCATGTCTACTATCCAATGTGATACTTCTCTATATGATTCAACTAAAAATGATTTGGAACAAACTTCCTAAGTTATATTTGGCCAAAGACTCCTAAATCATATCTTAGAGTATTCTCCCTCCACCCTGAAAGGTTAGAGATCCCTTGTTGTGCATTCATATGCCTACATGACTAGATAGAACAATGTTGTGGACACTCACAATGGAATGCCTTTAACATGATCAAAGATCAAGGACCCAACCATTAGACATCTATAATGCCTCAGGTCAAAGGACTACTTTGCATATTGCAACTTAAGAGTTCTTACATGACATGTATGTTCGAACTCCTTTTTGATCGTTGTTTAGTGTACTCAATTACCTTTTGAGCACCTATGTGTTTGTCTCAGTGTCCAACACTAAATGACTTGAGACTAGTCATACTCACGCTTGAGTCACTAGATATTTCTTCAACTGGTGCTAGTTCGACATCATCGAGCTGAGGATCCATTAAGGCTGGAAAAATAAACCTGAAAATAATATCATCGTGTTACTTAAAAATAAAATACAAACATCATTTTGCCTTAATCAATTACTCTGAACCGATTTCACTCACCTTGCAAAGTGCAAAGCTTGATGCTCCTATTTCCAAAGTAAGATTGCTAGAAACATTAAAGATTTAATAGAAAAATATAGACAATGTGATTCTTCCTATATATTAATAATTCACTACAAGCAGACCGCTCAATTACGAAATGAGTGATGGATTGGAGTTTGCATACGAAGTTTACAGAACTTGTTTTGCTCAAGAATTGGAACAGATTGACATAATTCATAGGCCAACAAAGATACAAGGGCACCAAATGGGTAGAAAAATCATCAAACTCATGAACTGACAAAATGAAAAGAAAAAAAAAATTACAAAAACCTGATTAATCTCCCTACATATATGAACAATAATAAAGAATATAAGATTGTGTTTTGCTTACCTAATGGTGATTTTTCTGTAGATATTAGGGAGACTTTTGGCAACAATCTCTTCCAAGCATTGCAGACCCCATCGACAAATTAAGAAGAGATTTCATTGTTTTTGTTATTGGCTCAAAGTTTGCAGGTAGTTTGTTTTCACGATTACAACTAGTTAGGGTTTTTTCCGTTTTTAAAATTTATTTTTAATTTTTCAGATTTTATGTTTTTTAATTTTCAATTTTCATCATTAATATTAGTTAAAATCCACATAAGTATCCATATTATTTAATGAATAAATAATAACATTTGGATGTTATAAAATCTAAAGGCTACAAAGAAGTATAAAAATATTTGTAAAGATATTTGTCTCTTTATCCTATCCCCCATATGTAACATCCCACATTGCCCAGGGGAGTGAATCTTGTAAGCCTTATATGTATATTCTCATCTCTACCTAGCACGAGGCCTTTTGGGAGCTCACTGGCTTCGGGTTCCATTGGAACTTCGAAGTTAAGCGAGTTCGCTCGAGAGCAATCCCATGATGGGTGACCCACTGGGAAGTTCTCGTGTGAGTTCCTAGAAACAAAACTGTGAGGGCCTGGTCGGGACCCAAAGCGGACAAAATCGTGCTACGGCGGAGTTGAGCCCGGGATATAGATATATATATCTATATCTATATCTATATATATATATATGAATGTATGTATAGCATGGCATCAATGTCATATATATACATATAGCCTTTAAGACCAACTCCAATCTTTGGAGTAAGTCCTAAAATTTCACTTCTATTCCCAACCTCCCTCCAATTCTTTCCAACCCTTATTCTAAAATTGGGTCAAGTGTTAGAATCTAAAAAAAAAAACCCAAATAGCAGCCAAAATATAGCCCAAACAAATGGTGGAGCCCAGATGTGAAAGTGGATAAAGGGGATTCAAGTGGACTCGCCGGCCCAGACGAGCGCCGCGAGCCGCACGCGCTAGGCCGGTTTATGCTATCTGGCCCACCCACGTGGGGTTGTCTCCCCACTTCTTTCCTTGGATTATGAGCCCAACAGCTCTTTTCTAATCTTGTAGCCACAATTACATGGGCCGTTGGTTAATCCAACGGTACACATTCAAATTTTTTTTTAGTTTTATATTTATATATTTATTGAATCCAATGGTTGAGATCTAATATAATCAAATCTAACGGCCCAAATTTAAACGAACGGCTAAAATAATTAAAAAAAATTATTTAACCCAAAATTCACCCAAATTTTTTATAAATACCTATGTATTTGTTCAAACATCCACACAAAACTCATTTTTCTCCTACAATTCTTCCAATTTTTCTTTCTACCACCTTCCAAAACCATTTCTTCCCATTTCCAATTTTTTTTAAGATGGCAAAAGATCATATTAGAGGTTGTAATTGGACATTTCCTGTGTCGATTTAGTGATTTTTTAATACTTATCGAAATTTAAATATTTTTAGGTTAAAATGTTCATAAAATTAATTTAGGGTAGTGTACATATATATATTTTTTAAAAAGCTAATTTTAAAAAAAACTTAGCTTAAATTCATTCTTTAATAATCTGGGGGCTAAAATTTTAGGCCACAAAGGTTGGAGCAGAAAAGTTGTTTCTGGGTTAAAACCTAAATTTTTTGGGCTAAACATTTTATGTGATAACCCCTCCCTACTTTTACGATTTTATTAATTAAAAAAACGTGAATTGACTAAAATGCCCAAGAGGATAGATTATTGACTTTCGTTGACCGTTACTTCGTGACGCATTTGAGCTATTACTTTATTGTACCCCTGAACTACTCGACGGTAGGAACGCGTAGGCGCAAGCAAAATCGAAATTGGAGTTACAATGAAGATTTTACGAAGCTAAGAATCCAAAAAATACTTTTCTGAAAATGCACTATTTTATATTTTATATATTTTTCGAAATGATTATGTTATTATTTTAATATTTTTTGTTTGAATATTTTTAATATTATATTAATTTATATTTAGCCCGTGGGACCCACAATCACACCAAGTCACCACTTCCTCTCTTCCGTGTGGCTTCCTCTCCTAATTCTCTCATACACTCATTCTTCTCTTTATCTTCTTCCTCAGCTTTCTCTCCCTCTCAAACATTAGTGCCGAGACCATCACTGGCACACTCCCACTCCGACGAGCACTGCCACCACAACCCCAACTATCACCTCGTTCCACATCTCTTTCCCCGAGCCCAGAGATTCGAACTAAACCCCCGGGCCCACACGCAAATCGACGAAACAAAGGATGGAGAACTCAGGCGAGTTCTCAGATTTTCCGACCGAGGTAAAACTCGAAATACCTTCGATCCCTTCCTCTTTGATGTTTTGAGTCGATCTTTTGAGTTGTACACATGTTTTGGTGACGATCTGGTGTAGAAACCAACTCGGGGAAACTTTTCAAGTTTTCCGACGGAGAACCGACGGTTTTCGAGCCGTTTTCTGGCCAACTTCGGCCACGACCGAGGAATTCAAGGTTATAATTCGAACCCTTGTTCTTTGATCTTCATTTTGGTATATTACTTGGATAGGTTTAGTGAAGTTTTCAGTTAGTCGAAACCGGGATTTACTCTGGCCGTTTCATTCCCAGATTCTGGCTGTTGCAGTAGCAACCGGCAGAAGAAGAAGGTAAAGAAAAAAAAAAGAAAAAAAAAAGAAAAGGGCTTTAGGCCCAAAAACCAGGTCCAAAATCCTTAGCCCAACCGGCCCAAACCTATGGGCCAATGTTTCAGCCCAGCCCAGTTCCAAAGTGGGCTCAAAATATTCTGGAATATTCCTCATGTTGACTTTTTCGGAAATTTCTAGGAAACCCTTCTAGCCTAATTTCGACGTCCCGAGTCCATTTTTGACATCCATTTAGTGAAATTCTAAAGTTTTAATGTAGTTGACCACTGGCGTCTCGATTGAATTTTTAGGGTTGACCGTTGATTTTTCGTTGACATTTTACAAAATTTGTCGAGGACCCTCCTTAGCGTATTTCAACGCGCTAATTCCAAATCCGCACTCCGTCTTCCCAAATTTAATTGTCTTAGTGGATTTTTACTAACGGGTCCCAATATTATTCTTAGGTGTGATTACTATTGGAGACTCCAGCTTCTCATGTCCGAAATACTACGACTTCGCAAGCATCTGTGAGTGGGTCTTTTCTTTTATATAGTATATATAATTGTTAGTTTTCATTATACATTTCATAAAGAGTTTTCCACAATACGTTTAGATTAGTGTGACATTTATAAGATTTAGCTCATTGGTAGAAGTTATGACGTTATGCTACATCCTATAGGATGCACAAGTATGTGTATTATTATTGATGTCTTAATTATATTTATGACCATGGATAATATTATGTTGACTAGAATTATTGAATCACTGTGGCACGACTATATATGTTATTCACTCATCGTTTGTTGCACCGGTGTTAGTACTCTTCCTGGCCAGGGCCATTTTTTCACGTGTATGTCCACATCGCATCGTACGCTCACTTTGGATCCATTGTAGATGTCAGTCCTGTCCTAGATTGCTATAGGTAATTAGGACTCGTATGTGTTGTGCATATCGCCAGTTTTCACGTGATTGTAGTACTAGAGCGTATATCATTGTTACACCCAATCCTGTTCATGTCAGAATATCTCTGCATGAACTCATGTGTCAGCATGTGTCGATGAGCACTCGATATGCTATGTTTGCTTATGCGAGATTATACGATTACGGACGTCATGCACTTATTTACGAATTATTAGGCCGTATTGAATTCTTGAGATTTTGCAGGCATTAGGTATTTTCTTACTATACGTAGTATGTATATTTTGAAAACTATACTTGTTTTACAGCAAGGGGTTTTATAATGTTTTCATAAAGGTTTTATTAAAACTTTATTTCAGGTCCACTCACCCTTGCTTTTCACCCCTCTAGGTTCTAGTAGTAGAGCTTTCGTATCGACGAGGATTCTTGGAAAATCTTGGTATAAGTGGTTACCTTCGATGATATAATTCTCATCCTACTTTACTGTATTTTACTAATGCTTTGATATCACGTGTGAAATGGGTTCATTCCCGCTCACCAGCGCACTCTTATACTTAAGCACTTTTAGGGTTAAAATTTTTCATATTTTACACATCACTACACTTTATGGCTTCGTCACCCTTCAGGTGTAGGCCAACACAGCTCGATTCGGAGTCCAGGTGGACATTTCGGGTCGCAGTGTGTCATTTTAAGTTTTACACCAAGGGTTGGAGATGGTCTAAGGGAAGATATCTCTTATTTTTTTTATAAAAAAAAAAAAAATTATTTGTGGGGTCCACATCACACTGAACTTTAATAATTTGAACCGTCTATTTGTCAAGTTGCACCTCATAATCATCCTTGCAAAATATGGGCCAAATCGAAAATATTTGAAGAATGTAATTGGGTTCAAAGAAATTGATGAACACTTTGTTAAGAAACATTAAAATTTCATCGTGATAATTAAATATGCAAATGATTTTGGATTGAATTGAATTTTTGCAAAGATGATCAATGAATCGAGACTTACAAAATAGACGGTTCGGATCGTTGAAATTTAATATATATATATATATATATAGGGATCCGCGGATCACTTCCTCCTAATCTACCAAATCAGTGAATCTATGCCATTGAAAATTATTCTAACGGCTAAAGTTATTATAACTTTTAAAGTGGGTCCCTGTTTGTAGCCGTTAAATCAAATTTCAATAGCACAGATTCTCTAATTTGATGAATTAGGAAAAAGGGATCTGGAGATGATCATTTTCCATATATACATACGCACAGAGTTTTGAAATGTCAATTGGCTTTAGAAAAAGTGGAGAGTTAGTTGTTAAATGGCTTTAGTAAAAGTAGGGATAGTAGTTGTCCGTTGGCTTTAGCACGGCATTAAATAGATGAATAGTGTCAGGGAACCCATTCGACATTGTGCATTGCGGTCCCTACTCAGCTTTAGTCATCAATTACGAAAAGGAGAAAAAATGGAAAAACCTTTTCATAGATAGTTTTGGCAGCCGGATCACTTTCTTCAAAATCTACGGATCAAGTGATTCGAGTCCTTAAAATTTGATCCAACGGTTAAAAACAAAGAAGTTTGTAAAAATATTTAAAAGTTATAATAAATTTTTATCATTGAATTAAATTTAAAGGACCCGGATCACTTAATACATGAACTTTGAAGGAAGAGATCTAGATGTGATCTCTTTCTGTTTTAGAAAACTAGGGGAAGGAGAGTGTCAGATGGCTTTAGCAAGTTAGTAAAAGGGCAAGATGTCAGACAACTTTAGTAAACTAGGAAAAGAGGAAGGTGTCAGACGGCTGGGCAGGCATCCACAGTGAAGATACTTTCCGGATCCTCGTTGAATTTAATGAATGAGGATACTCTCTGGATCCTCTTTTGTGAAGATTCCGGAGATCCTCTAATCACATCCGTTCATCGTATATCATGCATTTAGTTTTTGTCAGGTATTGTTTATATTTAATTTTAAATAAAAAAATTTATAATGATTTCTGACTATACGATATACGATAAACATATATATGATTGGAGGATCTCCAGGATCCTCGCAAAGAGGATCCGGAAAGAATCCTCATTCGAATTTAATAGCCCTAGTTGATAAGTTGGGTAGCCTGTTAACTTTTGCGATGACATGTTTATGTTGGAATTTGTAAATATGTTGATCCATTCAATTTCCTTTTCTAAAATACAAAGGCACCGACCATATGATAAAAAGCTAACATCCAACTCGTGCAATGAAAGACACTTTTAATTTGATTAATCACAAGCTCCGAATCACCAAGGACGATAACTCGAGTTGCCTTTAGATCGTGAAGTAGCCCAAGAATGAGCCCATGAGCCTTTTATTCGCCAAATAATTAATACATTTAAAGCCAATTTTGAAAGGAAACAACCACGTCAACGTTCGAGCGATTTAATGGCGACATCAACTCCCACTGAAGACTCAGTACTATAGCCATCGAAATACATGGTCTAGAAATTGTCCTACATTTGAACCATGCCGATCTCTACTTCTTCGCCTCCAGAACCGTAGGGGAAGGATAGTGCACTAAGAAATCCGCTAACGCTTGGCCTTTCACTGCCTTTTGAGGAACATACTAAAAAGTAAATTCCAACAAGGCCATGGTCCATTTTTCGATTTGGCCTTTAACGATAGGTTGTGTAAGCATATACCGAATCACATTTGGGCGATTATTTGAGTCATCGAAGGCAACATGTACTGTAGCAGTTTAGTCGCCACAAAAAACAAAGCGAGACAAAAACTTTCAACGGAAGTGTAATTGACTTCAGCCGAGTTAAGATTTCTGCTAAGGTAGAACACGGCTTGTTCCAGGTTGCTTTTATTGTCTTGAGCCAACAAACAATCTATTGATTCATCTGTCGCTGAGATATCCAACTTTAAGGGTTTTCCCTGTTTGGGCATCATCAGAACATGCAGACTTGCAAACATTCTTTAATTTTATCAAAGGCTTATTGGTCTTCCGTCTGCCAAACGAACGTGTCTGAATCTTTCAATTTCAGTAATGATGAAAATACTTTCATCTTTCTGACCGAATTAGAAATAAATCGACGGAGGAAATTGATCTTGCCGAGCAGATATTGAAGTTGCTTTTTGGTTGTCGGTGGACGAGTGTTTGTAATGGCTTTGTTCTTATCTACCTCTATCCCCCATTGATGGACCAAGAAACCTAGAAAATTCCTTGCTGAAACCCCAAAAGCACACTTCTTAGAATTCATCTTCAAACTATATTGGCGTATTGGCTCAAAGGTTCGTCAAAGGTCCGTTAAATGATCTTGGAATTTCTTGGATTTGATCACAACATCATCAATGTAGACTTTGTAAATTGTTCTAATAAGATCATGAAAAACTGCATTCATCACACGTTGATAGGTAGCACCCGCATTCTTGAGACCAAAGAGCATCACGACATACTCATAAGTGTCGAGGGCTCCAAGACACCGAAAAGCTGTTTTATGAACTTTAGTTTAGGCTATTAAAATTTGATTATAGCTAGCATGGCCATCCATAAAGGATTAAATCTCGTGATTGGTCGCAAAATAAATTAGCAAATCGAAAATTGGAATCAGATATTCATCTTCTAGTGTAACCAAATTTAGACTGTGAAAGTCGATGCAAATCTGAAGCATGCCATTTTTCTCTATGCCTAGCACAATGTTCGTCAGCCATTCCACATACCGAGCCGTGCAAATAAAGCCGACATTCAACAAACAAGCAAATTCATCTTTGATTCTAAGCTGGACTTCAATCAAGAGTCTGCACGGGGTTGGCGAAATGGTTACAATCTTTATTCATCTTGGGCCTATCTAGGCCAGGCATCTCATGATAGCTCCAAGCGAAACAATCTTTGTATTCAATAAGTAATTTACAAAGCTCGGCCTGCCTTCAAGGGCTGAGGTAACAAGGAACTAATAAAAAGAGGTCGAGGGTCGTCAGCCATTCCCACATTTATTTCTTCCAACGTGTCTCGATCTTCAGGCTGATTGTCCTCAAGTTTGGTCGGTACTGCTTTTAATTGTTCAAAAAAAAGGGCGGCCTTATCATCTCTTTCAGCGAGCACTAGTACATAACAGCATATTTACCACATCAATTCATCACGGGCATCAACAGCTCGTGGTAGAAACTATTCAATTACCACGGTTAAATGTAGCTCGTGGTGGATAACATTAATTCACCACGGTCAAATTCTGGCCCGTTGTTAAAAGTAAATAATCTACAACGGTTTTTAATCCCGTGATGAAATATCCAAACCACCACGCGATATACTCGTTGTTGTTACTTCAAACAACCACACAGCCTTTTGAAAATTCACCACGGCATCGGCCCGTGGTGGATGTTTTTTTTTTTTTTTTTTTAATATTTTGGAGAATATATTAAAATCTAAAATCCCAATTATTTCCCGTCGCGTGAAACTGGACGAAAACCCTAAAAAGAAAACGTCAATCCTTTTGTTTCTCCATCTCTTCCATCTCCGCCGGCTGGTCTCGGATCAATATTCTGATTTTTCTGAAACGATGACATTTATCAGCTGAGGTTATGAAGGCTTTAAATATTCCTAGAGGAGTACGTCGTGTGCTTTTCCGAACATCAAATACTGACAGGTAATATATTCGTTGTATTTTTGTTTTTTTACTCTCGTGCTTGAATCCACATCGGGGGAATTATAATGTTTATATTCTATATCTTTTCCAATGTGCTGCTGACTCCAATTTACAGTGCACAGTTTGTATTCTGTATTTTTATTTTCTTTGGTCGTCTCTCCCTCAATCCGTGGCAACCTCTCTACATCACTCAGGTTTCTTTTATCCTATATCTTTTGATTTCGTTTTCTTGTTATGAATAAGCATTTAAATTATCATTGATCATCGAACTTGGAGATGTGTATGCATTCTTGTGGCTTACAGCTTGCAAATTTATCTTCCAGCGTTTCGCTCTCTCACACATCCATCCAAAGGCACACACTTTTCACATCATCATCGTAAATATATAATTTTGAGTTGAGAAGTATGTTTTTACTGTTTTGTTCTTCCAATTCAATAAAAAAATTGTATTTCATGCCCCAAAATCAACCCCATGTTACGAGGATTGTGTCATGGAGCAGCACTTGCTTGAAATTAGGTTCCCTAACTGCATGTTTTTACTGTTTTGTTCTTTCAATTCAATAAAAAGTTTGGATGTTGCAGCTACTGCTGTATATACATATATATAACAACAACATTCAAACTAGTAAAGAGAAGAATGAACTTCTATATATATTATCAATGTAGTAATGAATAAATAGAGAATAAATGTATACAATTAATCTGTTCAGACCAAAAACAATGTACAATCTTTAAAGGCCAAACTGTATCATCAAAGTTGATCAACCTCTTCTTCCTTAAGTTTTGGTGTAATATTGGAAATTAGGTGTGTATAGTGCAGTAGTAATCAAAGTAAGAAGGGGTGCCCTTAATATACATATATACACGCGCATATATATATATATATATGTATGTATGTATACAGCACGAACCAGTTATATATAAGGAAAAAAGATATGCAATAGTAATACTTCGATCAATTGAAACTGCAAATTCAACTATACTAGTGTAAATGTTGTAAAGAAAATGCTTGTTCACTTTTTTTATATAATATTTTCCTGCTAATTCATAGCAAATGATCTCTTTGCTAATTCACATAAAATGCTTGTTGACTTATTTTTTTATATAAGATTGATTGCTAAGAAGATGGTTTATATGTGTGTTGTTTGTATGAATCGTATGTACTAGCAAATGGTTTCGTGTATGTATTAATTTGATATTTGTAATTTAAGTGTTGATACAAGTTATACTTGAATAAATATATATAATATATGTGTGTATGTGTCTATATATATATATATATATATATCATATTTTAGTATATTTTGCCATTAAGTTGTGAGTTGTGGTTATTTTAGGATTACTTTTGAGAAGCATTGTTGGAAACGATCATTGTCAACTATCTGATTGCAATGGACAAAGATTGGCCAACATTTTCGAGGTATATTATCTGCCTCAATGAATTTCATTTTTGACATTGATAACTAGGGTCTGTTTAAAGTGATTAAGATTTATTTATAATACAGACCATCTAACAGAATACAGAGAGGGTGCACAAAAGTTTGTACAAGTAGCTAAAGAATATGGAGGAAATCGAGATAAGATCATTTGCCCATGTATAATATGTCAAAACCAATGTTTTCAACTACCTGCGATTGTGTATGAACACTTGGTTATAAATGGAATAGATCCTTCATATACTACTTGGGTGTTCCATGGTGAACAAGAACCTATTCTTCAACAACATGACTATGCCAACGTCACAGAAACATATCAGATGTATAGGGATGTCTTGGCTGAAGATGATGGAACTGGAAAAGCAAACTTGCTAATTGGAGATGAGAATTTCAAACAAAAGGTTGAAGAAGCTGAAGCTCCTTTTTATGAAGGTTGTACGAAATACACAAAGTTGTCAGCAACTGTAGTTTTATACAAGATTAAAGCTTCAAATGGTGCAACAGATAAGCTTTTTGACGAGCTCCTCCAAGCCTTAAAGGACATGTTTCCGGAAGGTAATACACTTCCGAATTCAATGAATTCGACAAAGAAGTTACTTAAGGTGTTTGATTTAGGGTTCAAGAAAATAGATGCATGTGTAAATGATTGCTGCTTATTTTGGAAAGACTTTGAACAACTTGAGACATGTCCAAAGTGTGGTTCTTCACGTTGGCAGGTTGGTAAACGTAATAATCACATTTACAAAGGAGTTTCTGCAAAGGTGTTGCGCTACTTTCCTATTATACCAAGATTTAAGCGAATGTTTAAGGATGATGACATGGCCAAAGACTTAACATGGCATCATACCAACAAAAGTCAGGATGGTAAGATGCGACATCCAATTGATTCGCCAGCATGGGAGTCTATTGACACTAGATATCCTGATTTTGCCTCAGATCCACGAAACTTGAGACTTGGTTTAGCTACCGATGGATTTAACCCATTCCGCCAGCTAAGCTCTAGATATAGTTGTTGGCCAGTTATATTAGTTACATACAATCTTCCTCCATGGTTAGCCATGTCGAAAGAGAATTTGATGTTGACGTTAATAATTCCTGGGAAGAAACAACCCGGAAATGATATTGATGTTTACTTGCAACCACTCATAGAAGATTTATGTGTGTTATGGAATGAAGGAGTGGGTGTATTTGATGCAACTACAAATTCTACTTTCAATTTGAGGGCTATTTTGATGTGGACAATCAGTGATTATCCCGCTTATGGTAACTTGGCTGGATGTTTTACAAAGGGCAGGTTTGCTTGTGTGGCATGTGGAGCTAACACGCGATCTTTGAGGTTGCCGTTTAGTAAGAAGCATGTATATACCGGCAATAGAAGATTTCTTCCACCTTCTCATGAGTTTCCCAAGAAGGGTAAATGGTTTGATGGGAATGATGATATTGGGCAAAAACCAAGGGTATTGACAGGTGAAGAAGTTTTATATGCTTCCGAAGCAGCTGGAAGGGATTGGGGGAAAAAGTCAACTACACAAAAAGGCACAAAAAGGAAGATGAGTGTAAAGAAAGGTGTACAGACAACATGAAGTGATCATATTAACATATGGAAAAAGAAATCAATTTTCTTTGATTTGCCGTATTGGAAGGTTTGACAATTACAATTAACATTTAACTGTAACGAAAAGTATGATTTTTTTCACAACTAATTTGCTTATTTTTGCTTGTTTTGTAGAAATTATGTTTGAGGCATAATTTGGACATCATGCACATAGAGAAAAATGTTTGTGAAAGTATTGTTGGCACATTGCTACATATTAAAGGTAAATCAAAGGATGGACTTAATTGTCGAAAAGATTTAAAGGAATTGGGTATTCGGCATGATTTATGCATAACTGAAGAGAAAGGAAAAAAGACGAAACTACCTCCAGCACTTTACAACTTCTCTAAAGCAGAGAAACATATTTTCTGTAAGAGGTTGTTCGATATGAAGGTACCGGATGGTTATAGCTCAAATATTAGTAATTGTGTGGATCTAAGTGAATGCAATCTAATTGGACTCAAGTCCCATGATTGTCATGTCCTAATGCAACAATTGTTGCCAGTAGCAATAAGAGGTCTTTTGCCTAAAGGTCCAAGACATGCAATCTTTCGGTTGTGTGTATTTTTCCACGAACTCTGTCAAGGAGTTATTGACAAAAGTAAGCTGGAAGTATTGGAGAATGAGGTTGCAGAAACAATATGCATGCTTGAGAAGTATTTTCCACCTTCTTTCTTTGATATTATGATTCACCTTACAATCCATTTAGCGAGGGAAGCTAGGCTATGTGGACCTGTTCATTATCGTTGGATGTATCCTTTTGAAAGGTACTTTCGTATTTATATTTCTAATATTAGCCTATTTTTTTGTTTTTCTATTTTAGATGACTTACTAGTTTATGACATGATTACATTTATTTCAGATTTATGAAGGTGTTAAAGGATTATGTTAGAAATCGAGCACGACCAGAGGGGTCTATGGTAGAGTGTGTCTTAGCTGACGAGTGTGTGAAATTTTGTAGTAAGTACATAAAACAAGCTGAAAATATCGGTTTACGACATAACCGATATGAGGATGAATCAATTGTTATTGGGAATCCTATTTCAGCTGGTGTGACAATGACCATGTCTTCAGAAATGTACCAAATTGCTCATCGTTACATTTTGTTTAATAGCTCAGAAGCTGAGCCATATCGAGAGTGAGTTATGCACCCTTTATAAAAAGTGTCCATTTACCACGGACATTATGTGCCCGTTATAAAAAGTGCCCATTTACCACGGACTTAGTCAGCATGTTGTAGATAACAGTGTTTTACAACAGGCAAGTAATGGCTAGTTATAATAAAATAATTTACTACCACGGTCTTAATTAGCACGTTATGAAAATATTAAACCACCATGGGTATTAACCGTGGTCAATATTATTAGTAAGTACATCGCATTGTTTTATCTACCACGAACATTAAATGTGGTGCAATTACGCACACTATTTAAAAAATAAATAAAATATCAGAAGGCGAGATTAAAAAAATTTTGAAAATTTCCCAAAATTTGAAATCTTTCAAATTTCACACTACTAGAAAATAGACGCAAGGAGTTGGTAAAAAAGTTAAAATTAAGCGGTTTCGTCCACTCATCTCCCTCTACCTCACTGCAAATAGATAGACCGAGGTGGAAATCGAAACCATCGTCAAAATCAAAGCCCTCAGGTTTTTTTTATTCCCCTTCTAATTGTCATCTTTAATTCATGTTTCTAATGCATAAATCCATCAGTTTTTCCTGTAATTCTCTTTCGGAAACCCCAGCAGAGGAAACGCTCTTACTTTCACTTCTCTCTCCGATCTTTAGGTATTGTCGCAATTCCTCTCTCAATTGGTGCTATAGTATTTCTTAAAATTATTAGATTTAGGGTTGGGCAAACTGATTTTAAGGATTTTGATTGTACTTTGCGTTCTGATTTTGTTTGAGATAGTCCCGTGTTTGGTTTAGATGTAAGGCCTGAAGCTTTTCGAGATGAATTTTAACTAAGGAGGACTACTCTCGGTTTGGCTATGTGTATCTTATGAAGTACAAGTCAGAATCCTTTGAAAAGTTCAAAGAATTCAAGAATGAAGTAGAGAAGCAAACTGGGAAACAGATAAAGACCCTAAGATCAAATCAAGGGGGTGAGTATCTAAGTACTGAATTCCTAGATTATCTCAAACAGTGTGGAATAGTATCACAATGGACTCCACTAAGAATTCCTCAACATAACGGAGTTTCTAAGAGGAGAAATCGAACCTTGATGAACATGTTTCGTTCTATGATAAGTTCCGCTGATCTAACAATATCATTCTGGGGATATTCACTACACACATCAACTTATTTGCTAAATGCAGTGCATTCTAAATATGTTCCACAAACACCATATGAGATGAAAGAAGCCAAGTCTTAAACATCTTAAGATTTGGGGTTGTCCTGCATACGTTAAGAAACAAGATGTAGGAAAGCTTGAAGCAAGATCTGTTCAATGCTATTTTGTGGGGTATCCTAAACAAACCTATGGATACGAATTTTATCACCCTAACGACCAGAAAGTCTTTGTCGCCAGAACTGCTATATTCCTTGAGGATGAATTCGCTCTCTATGGAACTAGCAAAAGAACGATAGAATTGAAGGAAATTCCTGATGAGCCACAAACAATCAATCAACAGATGGACAACCCTGTTCCTGAACACCTAGCTCCACATAGATCTGAATGGGTCAGCAAGCCACCTAAGAGGTATGGCTTGGATAATGACTTTGGGGAATTGCACCTTCTAGGTGACAATGACACAAAGAATGACGCTAGAGACTACACTGAAGTAATGTCCAACATTGATTCAAAGAGATGGCAAGAGGCCATGAAATTCGAGATGGATTCCATGTATCAAAATCAGGTTTGGACTCTTGTAGACCCTCCAGAAGGTATAGTACCTGTTGGAAACAAATGGGTCTTCAAGAGGAAGATAGGCGCTGATGGGAACGTGGAGACTTATAAGGCTAGACTAGTAGCCAAGGGTTACAGGCAACGAGAAGAGATTGACTATGAAGAAACCTTCTCTCCTGTAGCCATGATTAAGTCCATTCGGATTTTTCTTGCTATAGCTGCGTACCATGATTATGAGATATGGCAAATGGACATGAAGATAGCCTTTTTGAACGGCTACCTAGAGGAAGAGCTCATACTCAACCCGAAGGCTTCGTGTCTAAGTCTGAAAAGACTAAGGTATGCAAGCTTCAGAGGTCCATTTATGATTTTGTATAAATTGTTATGATTGTTGTATTGTTATTGTGGTTCCAAGAATTATGGACATGACGTGGATACAGAACCAGAATAGATGCGCGTACGAATACTTGGATGGAATCGAGGATTTTATTGACTTTGCACGTACACATAACCCGGGTGCAACTAGAATCCGATGTCCTTGTAGGAGGTGTAACAACACGTTAAGGGAGACAATTGAAAATGTTCGATTTCATTTAGTACGGAATGGAATGATTGAGACATATAATACTTGGAACCATCATGGGGAACAATTAGACATTGCTTCATCTTCAAACGCCACAAGAGTGGACAATGTTGAACTTATTGTGGATCCTAATGAACAAGTCATGGATATTATAAATGATGCTTTTCCATTTGCATCAACAAACACCAATCATTAAGGGGAAGATGACGTGCCTACACTAATGGACAGTGCAAAGTTTGAACAATATGAAAAACAATTAAAAAATGCCAACCAAGAGTTATACTCGGGGTGCTAGAGCTTTTCCGTTCTCATGGCCATTGTGGAACTAATGCACGGAAAAATAAAGTATCGTATGTCGAACCAGTGTTTCAATTACTTTTTTGGGGTTTTCAAGAGAATGCTTCCAAAAGACAATTGTTTACCGAAAGACCATAGACATGCGCAAAAGGTGTTGAATGGTCTTGGATTGGGTTATGAAAAATTTCACACTTGCAAAAACAATTGTATTTTATTCTACAAAGAGAATAAAGCATTGAATAAATGCCCTGTATGCAATGAGTCGAGGTTCAAAATGACATCTCAGAATAGAACGATTAAGATCCCACAAAAAGTCATGCATTATCTACCCCTGAAACCTAGGTTGCAGCGATTGTATATGTCGATGCATACTGCCACAGACATGAGATGGCATAAGGAAAAATGGGTAGACGACGATGTGATGAGGCATCTTGCAGATGGGGAGGTGATGCGAAAATAACTAACGCACAAATTTAAACCCTATTTGTGACAGTTGTAGTAATGATGTAAGTAGGGATCGTTCTAGGCCGGAGATTAACTAGGGATGCTAATCAAAGTAAAATTAAATTAAAAACGTAAAAACAAAATTTAAAATATTAAACTAGACTCAAAACACTTAAATATAATAACTCAAAATAAAACTAACAAATAAACTAAAATAAATCAAAAGACTCAAAACAACTCAAGATTTAAGAAAACACAAACTAAAATGATTTCTAATAAATCTAACACTTTAAAATAAAATGGGGGATTGATTTTGATGAAAAGTAAATTAAACTTAAATAAATTACAAAATTGACAAAAACATAAAATTAAGGTAAAATGATAAATGACGGACTGGCTAGAGGATTCTTCTCCACACATGACACATATGCAACCTAAATTGATTTTCAGTTGTTCATTCAATAAATTGTAAATTCTCAACGCCCCAAGTTAATTAGGTCCGCTTAAATTAACCTTCAGATTTTCCTACTTTTATTAGGTTGGATGATTGCATACGACAACCCAAAACATTCCCTACAAGTTCCCTACATGAATTGCATAATAGAGATACGAGCAAGAATCATTAAGTTTTATGAAAATCATAAGCATTGACGAGGCACTTGTTACTATGAATTGCATGAAACTTATGCCAAGAATTTACCTAACGCGATCGTTTATAAGCGACCTTCACTACTTGTGAATATAAGTTCATAACGATTAGGTGAAATTCACTTATATTCTAGCATCAAATTCATGCATGTAAATTAAGTATGCATCCTTAATCGACATACAAAAATAAGTTATCAATCAAGCAGTTAAGCAAATTAAATCACAACTCAGAAATCACAACTGAAGGTAATCAATTCAAATTACAAATATATCCATGGTTTTGAATTAACCTCTAGCCAAAATAAAATTAGTTATACATTATTTAAATTAAAACAGAAATAAAACATAAAGTTTGAGGAACGAATTAACCGATAGAAATGTGCAAGGATCTGTGCATTTATTTTCCGTGCTGCCCAAGTCAGCACTGCATCGTGCTGACCTCTGCTTGTGCTGCCCCTCTCGCTGTTTTATCTCTCGCTGCAACTGGCACGCTCGAGACCTCACGCTGCAAAGGGCAGCCACCTTTTCCGCCTGTCCTGCGTTTCACCGTCAGTCCCTAAGCTGCGCATGGCAGCTGTCGTGCTGCCCTCCCTTCCTCGCTGCTTTTCCGCTGCCTAGTGGCTCGCTGCCAAGCAGCTTGCAGCTGCACAGTTTCTTCTCTGTTCCTTCGCTGCCAGGAAGGCAGCTCTCTCACCTCCCCCCGCGCCTATCTCCTTTTCTTTTCTGCGTCGTCCTTGTCTGTCCTGCTGCCTCGCAAGGCAGCTTGCTGCCTTCGTCTGTCTCCCCAATTGCACCAGCTGCGTCCAAGGCAGCTTTTGCTTCTTCTGATTCCCTCCTCGTGGCTGCCTTAGCAGCCTTTCTTTTCTCCGACCTTGCTGCCAAAGGGCAGCTTATTCCTGCTGACTTCTTCCCCCGCTTATCCTCCTGCGCTCTGCCTCGCGTCTCGCCCAAGGCAGCACACCACTGCTTCTGTCCTTCGCTGCCAGGAAGGCAGCGTTGTTCCTTCCTGCTCCTAAGACAGCGCCTCTCTCTCCCGCGCCTGCCTTCCTCCTTCTCCCCGCGACTTTTTGCTGCTCTGCCAGGCGCACCAAACCTTCACATTTCACGCAGGCCTTTACTATCCCCCGAGGCTCCTCCACGTACACCAGCATGCAAGCACTGCACGTCCTCTGCTCCAAAAACAGCAGCCCCCCGAGGAGTGTTTTCCAAGCTGCCTTCGCAGCTCCTGCGTATTGACCTTGCTGCCCAAAGCCGTGCCAAGCAGCCTGTCTTCACGCTGCCTGCTCCGTTGCCTCCTCACGCTGCTCTTCTCGACTTCCCTCCGCAACGTTGCGTCCCCAAGCTGCAGAGGCAGCAACTCCTCCAGTTCCTTCGCAGCTGTTTCTCTCTGTCTCCCTGCTTGCTGCAAAAGCAGCGCCTCGGCCCTGCTTGCCTCTTCGCAACTCCAAAACCCTCTTTCCTTATCCCCCCCTCCTTCCTTCTACGTGTCTCCCTCCTTTAAATGCCGAGCACATCCCCACATTTCCTGCCCATTCTTTCTTGTCTCCCCGCACGCCTCCACTGCTTTCTGCAGTGCGCCCCATCCTCTATTTTAATTCCTGTCAGTTTCTTTTTTTTATGCTTTTCTCCTTTATTTGATCCCCAGGCGTTGCTTTCTGCCAAAACCCCACTCAATTAACATCATATATATATATAAATATAAATATATATATAATATATATATATATATATTTATAATACTATCTTATTTTTATTAACAAAAAATAGTGGGCAAGACAGTTTTGACGATTTTATCACTTAAAATCTCACTTGTGCAATATTTATTTTATTTACTAGATAAATACTAAAAAACACAAAAACAAAGTAAATAGCTCAAAAATATAAGAAACTAACTAAGAAAAGACGAGAGAATTTGATGTAAAATATGTATAAATATAATCCGATCAAATACCCCCACACTTAGCTTTTGCTAGTCCTCGAGCAAAACAGAGAAAACAGAAAAAGTAATAACATGAAAATTATTAGTTTTCCCCTATATTACCCTCATAGAATTTCATTTGAGAACATAATCATCAAGAGCCATAGCTAACATCAACAAGCAATTCAAGTTCATTTTTTTCCTTATTCAAATATTAGCAGTAATCTTTGAAACATCCTTGAAGTGTAGTGTGTGGGATAGCCATGCTCATGCAATTTCAAATTTTTATTTTAAAAACACCATATGCAAACTAGCAAACTTCTCACGGAATATGCACTCAATCCCACATGTGTTTAGTTTTAATGTGTTTCGCTCAAAGAAACGAATGTGAAAGTTCTACCATAAGCTTGCATAAAGATCACTTCTCCACAATCATAATTACAAAACTTAAATCAAGAGGACTTTTATTGGATGTAATGAGGCTTAGGGATAGGGTTATTGAAACGAAAGAATAGGAAAAACAAAAGTTCCAAGCTACATTACAAGCAATTATTTTCTTTAGATTTATAAGAACTCAAGCTCTCCAACGATTCTTCAGACATCTCCAACCAAAAACTTAAACTGAAACTTTAAAACTTTTTATTTTCTTTGTATACAATCTTTCTTTTTCTTTTCCTTTTCTTTTCTTTTTTTTCTTTTTTTTTTTTTTTTTTTCTTTTTTTTTTTTTTTTTTTTTTTTTCAAACAGAAACAAATATGAAAAACCCCCACACTTATTCTTTTGCCAAACACCTTCAAAGTACTTCACAAACATTTCTCATAAGACAATCTCGCATTGCTCGCTTGGAAAGGGTAAGGAAAAATATTTATTTCAGGCATAAGGGTAGACATATCTAGTGATAAGAAATAAAAGGCTCAACAAACACGGCTCAAATTGGCAATCTAATGATATCATTTTTCTTTGGGAACAAGGTTATTTGGGCCATGGTGGTAAACCTAATGCCTCTATCATTTTCAAGTTCATGCAATCAATGACAAATATTTCGAAAGATCGTTATGCAAGTTCTAGAGAAGTATCTCACATAAGTTCATCACACATGAAAAAAATAGGAGTGTATGAAAAATGCACACACTTTCAATAGGCTCAAAAACTCACATAGGATGTATATGGTCACTAAATTCACATATGGAGCTTTAAATCATGCTTTAGTTTCACATCAACAAGGCTATGTGCATTTGGTTTTTCAAAGATGAACAAATATGTACAAACTAACACGAGAATTAGGAATTTCACAAAACACATGTTAACTAGGTTCTTGATGATCATGATTCAAATTTTATCCAATTATATCATTGGGTCGGGAAACTAACAAAAATCTAATTCAAAACAATAAAGAAAACAAGGAAATATTTTTGGATTTTTTAGATTTTCCGATTTTTTTAATTTATTTTATTTTATCAAAACAAAACTAATTAAGAAAACAAAGCAATAACATGAAAACAAATGAAACCAGTTCAAAGTCGAAGGTATAAAAATTTTCAATTTGGTATAAAAATTTTCAATTTGGTCATTTTTATAATCTTTACCCCCACACTTAAACTAGACATTGTCCCCAATGTCAGAAAATATAATAAAATGCAAATAAAAATAAAATAAATATAAAGAAACAAAATAAAGCAATAGGACTGAAAACTTCCCTAATTTGCAGAAAATCAAGCGATGACCCCCAAGCTAAAATTCTGCAATCAACTTCAAGGGTGGAAATAACCAAAAGTTCCTGCAAAGAAAAGAAATAAATCAGTTACGCACGCAAGAAAATATAAAAGAAAACAAACGAAAAATTGAAAATGAAAATAAAAGATAATGAATAAAACTAATAAAAGAACATTGGTCCTGTTTGGTGACTTTCCACAGCTTTGAACTTGAACTGGCCTCGGAACTTCTTAGCAAGGAAAATGAGACTTGATTGGTGGTGTTGTTGAAGCTTCTCGAGCTCTTGGTTTCAACTCAGACTCCTTCTGCCAGGTTGATTGAGTCTGCAGGCTACATTCTTCTCTTTTTGTTCTTCTGCATGGCAGGTAGGCACGAGGAATAGGTGGTGGTCTGCTTCTTTGTTCAATCTGTCCAAGTGCCGACCGATTGCCTTTCTTTCACCTTGCCCCGTAGCCAAGAGCAAGGGTAAAGGAAAAGCATGCCATGAGAAATCTTTGCCTCTGACTCTGATGATATGGGATACTTTTGCTTTTGAAGAAGTATCGTTCCACAGGTGTATGCTTGAACTGGGCTGGGGAACTTCTTAGCAAGGAAAATGAGACTTGATCTTGAAGATGAAGCAGCACCTTGTCTCCACATGCTTCAAGTATCATTTTCACTTGCCATGTCTGTTCTCCAGGCAGATGTGGCGACTTCTTCGGAAGTACATCAGTGGTTGAAGAAGAGCACTCGAGAGCAATGCTAGGTAAGCAATCAGGAAGGATTTCCAGGCAGTCGGTTCTTAGATTGGAAGATTGACACCGAGTGCTGGCTGATTGCCCGCTTTCTCCTTGCCACAAAGACAAGGACAAGGACAGGGAGAAAGCGTGATATGAGATACTCTTGCTTTCAACCTTCATGATATGAAATACTCTAGCTCTAGATGACTTGTTTGTAAAGGTATCCCAAGGAATGAGAAACACAGAGAAACTCGAGAGGGTTTGTTGGAAAGGCATTTTCGGAGATGAAAAATTTCGGAGATGAAGAAGTGTTGAGAGAGTTTTCCTTTGCTGTTGAAGGCGAAGGTAGACGTTTATAGGACTTTTCTTCACAACCGAAACTGTTCTTTTACCCCTGTCGGCAGCCGGTGGATGGATGAACAGTACAGGTCACGCGCTTTCTGAAAAAGCAGCCCGTAATTTGCGCAAAGCTGACAGCGCGTGACGAGTGACGACAAAATTGGAAAAGCTGTTCGCCTCGTGATTCCTGACCGTTCCGACTTTTGAGAGAGACGCCCGACTTTTGAGAGAACGGCGTCCAACTTTTGAGAAAGGAACCGACTTTTGAGACGGAGACGCCGCTTTTGAGAAAAGAATCCGGCTTTTGAGAAAGGAGCCCGGCTCTTCGATTTGCGAGAGGGCGCCTCTTCGACTGCTGAGTGATGCCTCAACGATTTCTTCTTCTTATAAGAACGCTCATTTTTTTCTCCACAACACACTTGAGCTCCCCCTGTAAACACTTCATCTGGTAAACACTTCCTCCTTGCATTTCTTTTAATCTTGATCATTCCGACTTTTCATTCTCAACACCTTCAAATATGTCTTGCCCCTCTGACCGTCGCCTTAACTTGAATGTTGGGGAAGATAGTGATATATCTTCTCCAACCAACATTTGGCAGCCATCCTTCATATCCCCGAATGGTCCTCTTACAGTTGGGGATTCCATGATGATGAACGAAACAACCGCATCGGTGGTGGCCAGAAATCTGCTCACTCCTAGAGACACTAGGATACTTTCCAGGCGGTCCGACGAACTAGCTGTCCAGGACTCTATGGCCTACAGCGTCCGATGCGCAGGTTCAGTATCAAACATGGGCCAGCGCCTTCTTGCACGAACCCGTCAGGTGGAGTCGTTGATGGCTGAAGTGGCTAGTCTTCGGCAGGAGGTCAGAGTGCTTAGGCATGAGAACAGGGATTTGCACATGCTTGCAACCAATTACTCAACCAGCATGAAGAGGAAGCTGGATCAGATGCAGGAGTCCGAAGTGCGGATTCAGAGTGATCATCAACGGTTTATGGCGTTACTCCCGAGGTTTGTGTTGCCTTCGTCCTCGGGAGCAGCACCAAGTGTTGAGGCTCTGAATGATCCAGCTCTGGCGCTTCGTCTTTCAGGGGCTCCGTCGACCTCCGAGGCACCACCAACCAACGACCAATGAACGAAATTAGTTTACAAGTTATTGTAAAATATTTATGCAATTTTGTTTTTTTTATTTTTTTTATTTTTTTATTTTTTTTTATTTTTTATTTTTTATTTTTATTTTTTATTTATATGAATGTTTATGTTTTTAAGTTTTTTTTTTTTTTTTTTTTTTTTTTTTATTTTTTATTTTTTATTTTTTTTTGTATTTTTAACAACTTATTTAAGAAAACACAACAATAAGTAAAACAAAGTAAAAAGACTAAGTTTAACTTTCTAAACAAAAATCACAACTAAATAAACAAAACAAAAATCACAACTAAACAACAAAACAAAATGAAAGCAGTAAAGAGAAGGGATTAGGAATGCAAATCTGATTGTGGGTGATTCCTAGGCCTCCCTTCATTATTCAAATGCATGGGCTTATCATTGAACGGACGGTGGTACTTGAAATGATCCGACAACGGTCTAAGTTCTAATGACGGTGCCTGAATCATCAAAATTAGAAACAAGTTAGTATAAATTAAAATTAAAAATGGAGAAGATGGCTTACAGTCACATTCAAACTCAATTATAAACACCACGTCTTTGAACGTTTCCGGGACTTTGAACTTGGCCAGGTTTACTATGATGGTTGTGGCTTGTCCCGTGTCATCAAACTCAACTGCTTTAGGCTTGATTGTCTCATGCACAGCCTCTTGGATGTATTCTTGAAATTCTCCGGCCACCTCATTTTCTGGAATAATTCTTCTTGGTGTACAAGTTTCTTTGATTGTTTCAACATCATCGGGAACATGATTTTGTGCACCAAAAATTTGGATCTCATTTTGCACCTCTGGAAGATCTTCCACAACGTATTTTTCATTCACTTCTTCCTTGGGATTTAAAAACCTGCAAGGAAAAAGGACATTTGGTGGAACGATGTTAGAATGAATTGAACTTAGAACCTCCTCACCTGAGTTGGACGGCATAAAGACTTGAGGGGTTTGCGATAAGAATTCTTCTAAACTGCCCAAGTCGTCATCCTCATCTTCTTCTTGAATCGGCAATTCATCCATGTCCGGGCTATGTTTGGAAGGTTCTGGGACAACTTCATACTCCATGTCACCTTCCAAAGTATTGACTTCATCGATTTCACTTTCTGCCTTTGAATTTGCAATGTTTGAGTTGGAGAGTTCACTTTGATCTCGAATCTGTGCCATGAATTCCATAATCTGCCCAATTTGCTCCTCCAATGCATCCACCTTGTTGGCTTTATTTTGCATCTCCTTGTTTCGATTTTCTACGTCCTGGGTCAAAGAGGTTAGTAACTTATTCAACATGTCATTATCCGAAGACGTACCTGAATTTGATTGGGGAGATTGTTGTGGTGGATGTGACGGTTCATATGGCCATTGATAGAACTCTTCCGATGGCGGCAATTGTTCTTCTTTTTGTGAACCCTGTACTGAAGAAATTAATTCTTCAAGCATTTGATTATAATCCACGGGCATACTTTGATTCGATTGGAATTGTTGTGGGGGATGCTGTGGTGGCTGCATAGATCTTGAATAGAACGCGTCTTCTTGCTGCCAATATCCACCTTGTTGGAATTGTTGAGGTTCTCCCCACATGTAATCTGAATAATCTCTCCAATCTGAATTGTAAGCATTGGAAAACATGTTGCCCCTTGATTGGTTATGGCCTTGATATCCCCAAACATCTTCATTGACAGAAAATTGAGGACTTTGATATCCTTGCCCATAGGGCACATCAAGTGTAGGGACACTTGGCATTGTGGTCCGTTCGGCATTATGAGTTAATTGAGCAGTGAGCTGTGCCAATAGATCTTGAATGCTAGTAGAATCCAGGTCTTGCTCCATTTGTAACTAAAATCAAAGAAAGAAAACTAAATCAAATATCAAAAGTAAAAGACATAACAAACCAAAAATAAAATAACATAAAATAAACACAAATAAAATAAAATAAAATAAAATAAAACACAAACAAAAACATAAACAAAGGATTAGCAAATTTGCTAATCCCCGGCAACGGCGCCAAAAATTTGATGCGAAAATAACTAACGCACAAATTTAAACCCTATTTGTGACAGTTGTAGTAATGATGTAAGTAGGGATCGTTCTAGGCCGGAGATTAACTAGGGATGCTAATCAAAGTAAAATTAAATTAAAAACGTAAAAACAAAATTTAAAATATTAAACTAGACTCAAAACACTTAAATATAATAACTCAAAATAAAACTAACAAATAAACTAAAATAAATCAAAAGACTCAAAACAACTCAAGATTTAAGAAAACACAAACTAAAATGATTTCTAATAAATCTAACACTTTAAAATAAAATGGGGGATTGATTTTGATGAAAAGTAAATTAAACTTAAATAAATTACAAAATTGACAAAAACATAAAATTAAGGTAAAATGATAAATGACGGACTGGCTAGAGGATTCTTCTCCACACATGACACATATGCAACCTAAATTGATTTTCAGTTGTTCATTCAATAAATTGTAAATTCTCAACGCCCCAAGTTAATTAGGTCCGCTTAAATTAACCTTCAGATTTTCCTACTTTTATTAGGTTGGATGATTGCATACGACAACCCAAAACATTCCCTACAAGTTCCCTACATGAATTGCATAATAGAGATACGAGCAAGAATCATTAAGTTTTATGAAAATCATAAGCATTGACGAGGCACTTGTTACTATGAATTGCATGAAACTTATGCCAAGAATTTACCTAACGCGATCGTTTATAAGCGACCTTCACTACTTGTGAATATAAGTTCATAACGATTAGGTGAAATTCACTTATATTCTAGCATCAAATTCATGCATGTAAATTAAGTATGCATCCTTAATCGACATACAAAAATAAGTTATCAATCAAGCAGTTAAGCAAATTAAATCACAACTCAGAAATCACAACTGAAGGTAATCAATTCAAATTACAAATATATCCATGGTTTTGAATTAACCTCTAGCCAAAATAAAATTAGTTATACATTATTTAAATTAAAACAGAAATAAAACATAAAGTTTGAGGAACGAATTAACCGATAGAAATGTGCAAGGATCTGTGCATTTATTTTCCGTGCTGCCCAAGTCAGCACTGCATCGTGCTGACCTCTGCTTGTGCTGCCCCTCTCGCTGTTTTATCTCTCGCTGCAACTGGCACGCTCGAGACCTCACGCTGCAAAGGGCAGCCACCTTTTCCGCCTGTCCTGCGTTTCACCGTCAGTCCCTAAGCTGCGCATGGCAGCTGTCGTGCTGCCCTCCCTTCCTCGCTGCTTTTCCGCTGCCTAGTGGCTCGCTGCCAAGCAGCTTGCAGCTGCACAGTTTCTTCTCTGTTCCTTCGCTGCCAGGAAGGCAGCTCTCTCACCTCCCCCCGCGCCTATCTCCTTTTCTTTTCTGCGTCGTCCTTGTCTGTCCTGCTGCCTCGCAAGGCAGCTTGCTGCCTTCGTCTGTCTCCCCAATTGCACCAGCTGCGTCCAAGGCAGCTTTTGCTTCTTCTGATTCCCTCCTCGTGGCTGCCTTAGCAGCCTTTCTTTTCTCCGACCTTGCTGCCAAAGGGCAGCTTATTCCTGCTGACTTCTTCCCCCGCTTATCCTCCTGCGCTCTGCCTCGCGTCTCGCCCAAGGCAGCACACCACTGCTTCTGTCCTTCGCTGCCAGGAAGGCAGCGTTGTTCCTTCCTGCTCCTAAGACAGCGCCTCTCTCTCCCGCGCCTGCCTTCCTCCTTCTCCCCGCGACTTTTTGCTGCTCTGCCAGGCGCACCAAACCTTCACATTTCACGCAGGCCTTTACTATCCCCCGAGGCTCCTCCACGTACACCAGCATGCAAGCACTGCACGTCCTCTGCTCCAAAAACAGCAGCCCCCCGAGGAGTGTTTTCCAAGCTGCCTTCGCAGCTCCTGCGTATTGACCTTGCTGCCCAAAGCCGTGCCAAGCAGCCTGTCTTCACGCTGCCTGCTCCGTTGCCTCCTCACGCTGCTCTTCTCGACTTCCCTCCGCAACGTTGCGTCCCCAAGCTGCAGAGGCAGCAACTCCTCCAGTTCCTTCGCAGCTGTTTCTCTCTGTCTCCCTGCTTGCTGCAAAAGCAGCGCCTCGGCCCTGCTTGCCTCTTCGCAACTCCAAAACCCTCTTTCCTTATCCCCCCCTCCTTCCTTCTACGTGTCTCCCTCCTTTAAATGCCGAGCACATCCCCACATTTCCTGCCCATTCTTTCTTGTCTCCCCGCACGCCTCCACTGCTTTCTGCAGTGCGCCCCATCCTCTATTTTAATTCCTGTCAGTTTCTTTTTTTTATGCTTTTCTCCTTTATTTGATCCCCAGGCGTTGCTTTCTGCCAAAACCCCACTCAATTAACATCATATATATATATAAATATAAATATATATATAATATATATATATATATATTTATAATACTATCTTATTTTTATTAACAAAAAATAGTGGGCAAGACAGTTTTGACGATTTTATCACTTAAAATCTCACTTGTGCAATATTTATTTTATTTACTAGATAAATACTAAAAAACACAAAAACAAAGTAAATAGCTCAAAAATATAAGAAACTAACTAAGAAAAGACGAGAGAATTTGATGTAAAATATGTATAAATATAATCCGATCAGGAGGCATGGAAAGAGTTCAATCGAACATTCCCCGAGTTTGCTGCTGATCCCCGGAATGTTAGATTGGGACTTGCCACTGACGGATTCAATCCGTTCGGGGATCTAAACCAACACCACAACACTTGGCCAATTTTCATATTCCCGTATAATTTGCCGCCTTGGAAATGCATGAAGAAAGAATACATGATGATGACTCTTTTGATAACTGAGCATCGTGGCAGGTCAATCGATGTTTACTTAAGGTCGTTGGTTGATGAGCTAAATGATTTATGGACAAACGGTGTGCGCACGTATGATAAGTCCACTAGGAAGATGTTCACTTTGCGGGCAACAGTTATCTGGACTGTGAATGATTTCCCCGCATATGCAATGGTTTTTAGGTAGAGCACTAAGGGTTATATGGCATGCCCTGAATGCAAGGATGATTTAACATCAGGTTGGCACGTCGGAAAAGTTTGTTACCTTGGTCATCGGAGATGGTTGCCATGGGACCACGAGTGGCAGGAAAAGGATAAAGAGTTCAACGGGAACACAGAGCATTGCCTCAGACCTAGATAATGGTCCGGTGATCAGATTTTGGAACACCTTAACCGTTTGGATTTTGCTCCGTTCAGGAAAACAGTGAGTTGGACCAGACCTTCTACACATATGAACTGGATGCACAAGTCTATGTTTTTTGAGCTCCCGTATTGGTCGAAACTAAAATTGAGACACAACCTTGACGTTATGCATGTTGAGAAAAATGTCTTCGACATATTGGTAGGCACCATTTTAGAATCGAGGGCAAGACAAAGGACACGATCAAAGCTCGTTTTGATTTAGAAAGAATGGGCATATGGAAGGGTTTATGGATGAATAGGGACAATGATAAAGCCAGAAGGTAACTTGCGTTTTTTTCTATGAAACTGAAAGACAAAAAAGAGTTTTTAAAGTTTGTATCGTCTATAAAGTTTCCCGATGGGTATGCTTCTAATATTGCGTATTGCGTGAATGTTGACGAGGGTAAATTTGCTAGACTAAAGAGCCATGACTGCCATGTGTTAATGCAACGCCTACTTCCTATGGGTATTCGACACTATTGCCGGAAGATGTAGTGAAACCAATCATGTTGTTGTCTATATTTGTTTTCCCAACTGACGGCAAGAACATTGCGAAAAACGGACATTAATCAGTTGCACCATGACATTGTCCAAGTCCTATGCAAGTTTGAGATGATATTCCCTCCAGCTTTCTTCATAAGTATCATCCACGTGATGGTTCACTTACCCGAAGAGACATTACTTGTTGGTCATGTCAACTATCGCTGGATGTATCCAATAGAAAGGTATATAATCCTCATAATTTGTTTATGCATCATTAGCCCACACTTACTAATTTGTATCGTATCATTTTATTTTGGTAGGCTTCTCGGGGAGCTGAAAAAAAGTGTACGCAACAAGGCGAAGCCTTAAAGATCAATTATAGAGGCTTGGGTTCAATATGAGTCGCTTACTTTCTGCGGAATGTATTTAAAAGATGTGGAGATGGCTTTCAATCGTCCTCAGCACAATAATGATGGGGGGGGTGTGAGAAAAGAGAAACTTTCTGTTTTTGCCCAAAGTGCATGACCCTTTGGAGATCCTGTACAAGGAGAGTCATTTTCTAGAAATAACATGGAGATAACACATTGGTTCGTATGAACAATTGTGATGAGATAATGGCATACTTAGATGAGCATGCACAGATGATGAAGCGAAAACATCCATCACATTTGTATGCCAAGAAACACCGAGAATTGTTTCCATAGTGGTTTCTCGAATACGTAGGTGATAAGTGTTTTGTATTTGACATATATATTGTAGTATTTAATTTTCTCAAACTAACATGTGTATGTTTTTGTATAATATTAGATGAGGCTGGAGTGAGCTTGTTAATTAGCCTCATCAGCCATGGACTACCTGTGTAATTGATGTTGTTGTAGTTCACCAAAAGCACCATCTCGCGGTGAAAATCAACAATGTCCTTCCTAATTTTGCCCATTTCCTCTTCATATATAGTCATTGAAGCTTGTGGCCTCAACCTAGCAAACGAAACTAGTTATCGAGTTGCCATGTTAACGGCATCAAGTTTTTGGGGACTACACGAGATGACAAGTTGTGTACGCAAAACAACGGTGTCCATGTCCCATGTGGAGGTGAAATTACGGACATTGAATTCTATGGAAAACTAACAACTGTCGTGCAATTGCTTTACAAAGAGCGATACCAAGTGATCATGTTTAAGTGTCGATGGTTTGATACAAACCCAAATAGGCAGGGAAGTGTTAAAATCGACAATGCCTTACTATCTATGAACATTAACAGAACTTGGTATGATGACGACCCTTACATTTTAGCAAACATGGCAAAACAGATTGTGTATCTAGATGACCCTAAAGCTGGGAGAGGTTGGAAAGTTGTTCAGAAGATGGATCAGATGAGCGTGTATGCTATACCAGAACAAGACCCAACTGACGACGACGTCAACAACGTAACTGACCAATGTTTAGAATCTTCAATGGAAAATGATGCGGAAATAGTTCGAGATACAAATCTTATCCAAGAACCGTTTCAGATACAAGGTGTATCTTTAATCGAAATACCGATTCAGTCAATTACAATTGACCTTGGTGATCTTCCACGATACGATGTTGCAGTGGGCCCAAACGATGACGGTGACGTAGTTATGGAGGAGGATGATTGGGAGACCAAAAGCGACGATAGCAATAGTTATTATAGTTCAGATGATGAATAATGCAATTTATTTGCGACTTGCCATGTAGAACATAGTAAATGATTTTTTTTGTAATGTAATTATCTTATGTCATAAATAAATTGGTTTTATTTCAATACATATAATTTTTTTTTTAAATTTACCCAGGTAAATTAAATTTTCAGCTCATTGCGAGACGAACAAAATTTTATTCGTCGTGCAATGAGCTAAAAATTGGGCGCGGACGAAAATAATTTCGTGAAAATTTGAATTTATTGCGCAACAAATATCTTCTGTTCGTCGTGCAATAACCTCGGGATTAAACTAAAATCGCAAGCACTTTCCCACTTTCCCCTTATCTCTCTTCTCTGTAAACTCTATCTCCGACGGCCATCTCCCTCAGCTCTCCCTCGCACTGTCTCTTCCTCCTCCGGCAGCCATTTCTCTTCCTCCTCCAACACCCCATCTCTCTTCCTCCACCGACAGCCTTCTCTCTTCCTCCTCCGACAACCTTATCTCTTCCTCCTCTGACATCGCTCTCCCTCTGAGGTCCATGGATAAGCATCGATATTACTTAAATCAACCAGTACCTTCTCATTTCCAGTCATGTGGTTGCTACAACCACTGTCAATATACCAGTCACCATTGACAATTGATCCAAAGATAATGTTATTGGCATAGATTAAGTTCCATGTCACCCCTACATGATTAGCATTGTTTTCTTTTTGCACTGGTTTACCTGCGGTGCACTCTCTAGCCCAGTGTCCAAACTTTTCACAGTTGTAGCATTTAGGCTTCCCCTTATATCTACACTCACCAAAGTGAAATTTAGAGCATACCCTACACTATGGTTTTGTCACTGCTTGACCCATTAACTGTGATGAATATGAATTTTGTGCAGAACTAGCAGGAAATTTATGCTGAAACTTGGATTTTGAATCCCATTTCTTGCCCTTAGAATTTCAATTCTTCTAGAACTGAGATGGACCAGATTGAGCTCCACTTCTATTTTGCCATTTTGGACTCACTGAGAGGGATGAGAATGCCTTCCCAGTAGTATCAACAGTGTGTAGATCAAACTGTTGTTCTTAGCTCTTTAAGATTGCAATTACCTCCTGCAATTCTACAGTCTCCAAGCATTTTGTATTTTCTATAATCAAACAGATACGATCATACGATTTACTTAAACTAATCAGAACCTTTTGCACAAGTCTCTCGTTTGAAAGAGATTCACCAAATGTTTTCATTTGATTAATCAATTCATTTAGCCTTGTAAGATAACTAGATAGAGATTCATCATCTCTCATCCTAGCATATTCAAATTCTCGTATAAGATTTTGAAGTTTTACTGATCTAACCTGATCACCACCGTGGTATTCTCTATACAACATATCCCATGCCATCTTAGCTGAATCATCGTTGGCAATCCGAGGGAAGATCTGGTCAGAGACTGTGTTTGTATAATTCCTAGAGCCTTCACTTCTTTCATGAGCACAGTAAGCATCTCTTCATCAACTTCATCTTCAGATGATCCTTCCGCTTTCTTCTTCTTCTTCGAATCGGGGGTTGTAATCTCTTTTTCTACCAGATTCCATAACCCAACATATTTGAAAATAGTTACCATCTTAATTCTCCAGAACTCGTAGTTCTCACCGGAGAAAATTAGAGTTCTCACTTCCGAGCCTCTAGATCTAGACATCGTCGGTCCGAATGAACTGATTTCTCTTCTCAGAAGATAATGGAACTCCGGCAACCTTCACCGAGCGTCGAGTGAGCTTCGATTGAGCTCAGTGACTTCACAAATTTACGCTCAGGCTCAGATGATCGAACCTGGCTCTGAGGCCAAGTTGGTGTAAATTGATAGCTGGGTATGAATTCGAAAGAAGAGATGAATGAACACTGAAAGAAAAATATGATGAGAAAATGGCTGTTATTCTCTCTCTGCAAATCACAGAGGAATTTCGACCCGGGGATGAGTTGTTCGAGTCCCTTCATGTAAGTATTCTTCAATTTTAATTATTATCTTATGCATTCAAATTTCATGGTTATTATATGAATGTTATAATTAATATTTGATGTTATATTACATAGGCGACGATGATGGAGAAAAGGCAAATGGTTCTTTAGGAGTTCACCTCCCAGCTTCCTCCCAATATTCCACTTGAGACTGTGGATCCCCCGTATGATGTGGGGTTTCAGATCCTTACGAAGCCCTTGGATCAGACTCTCGGGCGGAGGCCGGAGACATAAGACTGATCTCGCCTCGTATAGGAGCCAGATGTCACTGATTGTACAGGCCCTCAGTCAGTCCGGCATTCGTCTCCCGGATCTTCATCCCCTATCAACCTCTGAGCCCTTCCAACCCAAGCATGGCCATACCTCTGCCCCTTCGACCTCTGCCCCTTCGACGTCTGAGCCTGTCAACAACCTCGAAACCTTCCAGCCACCTCTGCAAGATGACCACGTAGATTACGCCACATTATTTTCTTAGTTTTTTACTTCCTTACTTTTTAAACATTTTTCTTGTACATAGTACATACATTTATATTAATTTAAATATATTAATTTTCTCTTCATTACATTTTTTTAATTGCAATTTAATTTTATTACCAAAAAAAAAATGCAATTTATTCTTATTACAAAATAAAATTAAATAAAACAGAACGTAAAATTAAATTTTAAAAAAATATATTTTTATTTTTGCGCGACGAAAACCTTCGTCTCGCAAAACTTAAGCGACAAACTAGGGTTCGTCGCACAATAATAAATTGTCGTCACGCAAAGTTTATAGAGACAAATAATAGTCGTCCCACGTATGTATCCTGGTATTTTGTGCGACGAAAACATTCGTTCCGAAAAATTTTGTGTGACGAAGGGTAAACCATCGCGCAGTATTTTTGCGACCAATGATGTTTTTCATCACACAAAGTCTTTATTCACGGATTTTGCGCAACGAAGTTTCTATCGCGCTGAAGTTTGTGCGACGGAAATACACTTTGCGCGACCAACTTTGGTTCGTCGTGCAAATAGTAAAACGTAGTAGTGTTTGAAGGTTAGGTTTTTCTAATCCATATTCTTCTCGTGATATTCAAGTAAGAACGTATATCTAACGAGAAAAATGTCTGTGATATTCAAATCAAATATGAACATGCAATGAAAACTCTTTGAAAAACCATGCAACCCCTAAGAGTGAAATTACAATTATTAACAACAAGAAGCAATACTCAATCCTTTGGTGATATTCCTACCGATTTACATCCAATTACTTATCTAAACATCCTAATGGCCGTGAATCACTAAGACATAGAGACAGTTTAAGTACAGTGATTAATAATCCAAAGTATGCACGCATGATATCACAAGCAATTGAATAAAGACTACATATTCATGCTAAGGCTCATGGCTTCACCCTAGCAAAAGATATTAGTTACGCATATTCATAATTAAAATAAAAAAAGAATTTTATTGAAACAGAAAAATATCGAAAACACCTTGAATGAAAATTATAAAATCTCTAAACTTGGCCAAATTCCTCTCTCAAATATCACATAGAGAAGAAGAACTAGGCCGGCCACATTGGCTTATTTATACTATTATAATTAAATCATACATAGAAAAGGCCTTACACTAAAACTAGGAAACCAAATCAATTAAAATAAATTAGGAAACATAATACTAAATTGACTAGTAAAATTCGCCTAGAATTTTTCCATCCCGTTTTGGACCCATATCTCCTCCAAATCCTGCCAATAATAGCTCATTTTGAAGCTTGGAATAATCTGAACACTTCTCCAGAAGGCCACGAACCCAACACAGGTCATCTTGGGGTCCAAAAATCGCAATTAAGCCCAAAAAATCACTTTCCAGCAACTCGCACTGCTCTTTTATTTAATTGCCAGAAAATAACAACTTGGTTGTCCTTTTGCCTTACTGCTCTTTTATTTATTCATCCGTTTGATCACGTTTCGCTCCAGAGAAAGTCAAATGTCTTATATTGAAAATATAAAACAAAGTATCAAAATTATACAAAAATAATTATCAAAACATACTAATTTCTTATTAAACATATATAATATGAAATCAACTCATCAACATCATCAATTAAAATTAATTTCAGTTATTGTGAGAAATGTATCAAGTTTTACATTTGCTTATTATGAAATTCTTGGAAATGAGATGATTTTCACTTTAGATTTTCATTCATGACAGTTGAATGTAGGTCCTCCTTTAAAAATGTTTCTATTGTGTGTGTGTTGTGTGTGTATATATATATATATATATATATATTCTCTCTTTCATAATATATAGCAATTGTTAAAATACTAAATAAATAAATAAAATTAGAAGCTTACCCAAAAACAATGAATTCAGAATACTTATATTGCATGCCCTGTAATCTTGTCAATATGAATTTGATGAGAAATGAACAACACATTGCAAGTGCACTGGTAGCATGTGTCATCTCCACCCTTGCATCCAGTGGTGAAGTGTCACAGCCCGTCCCGAAATATTCAGTTTCGACGGTGTGAAATGATTATTTTGCCCTCAAACGTTTTGTGTGATTTAAGTTTGGAAGTGAACTAATACCTTAAGTCCCTGATATTTGGAACCAATTAGGACTTGAAGTTGTTATGGTTTTGTGGTTGTTTGGAAGTCAAACAATTTTGGACCACACACACATACTCAAACTCTCTCTCTCTCTCTCTCCTTCCTGTGCACTCTCTCTCTCCTCCCTCTTGGATTTCCTCCATTGTCCGTACAATTGTACGGACAATCCCTCAAACTACATCAAAACCTCACGGATCAAACCATCTAAGATCACCACTTTGTTCCTTGTGTTTTCATGAGTCGAGTGATACCTTTGTTTTTAAGAAAGAACTTCAAGAACCCTGAGTTCCATAAGCTCGTGGGTGATCTAATAAGTTTGAGGACTCAAAAAGGTATTGTCCTAACTTCCTTGACATTTTGGAGTAGTTTTAACGTCGGGATTATGAAAAACCAGATAACCCCGATTTAGAGCACTATTCACATGGTCGTATTTATGGATGTTTCAGGAGATTTGAAGCTTATAGGAAGCTTTAGAACATCCTTACGAAGCTCGGAGAAGAAAATCTAAGTAATTTGGACGTCGGGAACTGGAGATTGGCGAGTTTTAAGTTTGGCCGGATTATTGTGGATTTTTCCGGCGAGATCCCGTGAGTTTTAGGTCCTAAAACTGGTAAGGTTTTGTTCTACTTGTCTTAAGCTTCATTTTGGTATATAATTCGTGAAATTTGGTCGAAAAATGAAGAAGATATAAGGATTTTAAGTTTTTCCAATTTCCAGCGACGGCGACGGTCGCAGGAGTTTGAAGGTAGAGGATGACGAAATATTCCGTCAACTTTGATGGAATATTCCTAACGGCATTGGTTAGTTTTAACGGTTTCTGTTACTTTTAACGGAATATTCCTAACGGGGTTAAGGGATTCCGTTAGGGTCCCTGCGCGTGGCTACGCGTGTTGCCGTGCCCTTGTCGGCGCGTGGGACGTTGGAAAATTTTTCTAAAAATATGGGGATGTTCGTGAGGTTGTGTAGATCACGTTGGTATATTCAAACATCCCATTTGAGCAATCTATGAGAAGTTATTAGCTAGTATTGGTTATGTGCTTTAAATTAACGTTTTTATAGTAGTTTCGCATATAGGGGAGACTTATCCCGAGGACGAGCTTAGTTAAGGGTGACTCGGGGGCTACGACCCTTCCACATACCAGTGAGTGGGCTTTTGGTTTTCAGTATATATTTATATGCTTGATATTTTCCCAGAAAATGCGTTTAATTGAAAGTATGCTTTGAAATGCCATGCATATAAATTTATATTCAGAATATGAAATAGTATATGATGCATAATATATAATTGTGGTGTTGTGGACGCTCCAGTAAGCACAGGTGAGTTTATGAATTGTGAATGTGAATAACGGTTGTGATTATTTGAGAAGCATAAAGCTCATAAACCTGCACCCCGGGTGATTGTGATTTAGCCAGAGAGATAGTATAAGCCTGTTTATGATGTCACCTCCCCACCATATGCTCACATTGGATCCAATTTAGGTGCACAGTCTTGTCGTACAGACCATTATAGGTGGTTTCGACTCGTAGGTGACTAGCGATTTATCGCACAACTATAATGAGAATGTAGTAATGAGCATAATTATATTACACCCAGTCTTGTCGTACAGACCTTTTCCATATAGGTCAATTGTAGTTACTCCGGCTAGATTGACTAATGAGCTATGAATTCAGCCGTACAGACTTCTGCAAGGATTCCGGCTAATGTGCTATTTCCCATGAATTTATTTTCACCTGAGTTACTTATCCTGTTTCTATCTTGGCATGGCATACTTATGATTATGATTATGTGTAACATGATTTGAATGGATATATATATAGATATATGTATATGTTAATATTCTATGAAAAAGTATACATGTTTTACGGCGAGGGGTTAGAGCTTTTGAAAGTTAAATGTGTTCTCAAAACATTTGTTTTTGGCCACTCACATTTTTTGTTTTGCGCCCCTCCAGGTTTTAGGTAGACTTTGTTGTTGGTGGCATTGAGGATCTCGGCGTTTCTGACAGAATAAAAATTAGTAGGACATCTTCTGGTACTGTATAACTAGTACTCGTCCTACTGGACTGCACCTAGACTTTCTATGCTCTGATTAGGAGTATTTACTCTTGTATCTCACTCCTAGCACTTTCTGCTTATTAGTATACATTAGTAGCTTTCGGTTTTTATTTATTCATATATTTCTTATCCTTATCGCTTCCGCACTGTGCACATGGCTACGTCACCCTCACGTGACGGCCAGCATGCCTCGATCTCGGTCGGGGTGTGTCTTGAAGCCATAGACAAAATTGAGAAATTTTCGAAGATTGATTATAAATAATTTCATCCACAATTGTCAGATTATCATACTTGTGCATATATGTTTTATATTCAGTTTCCTATATACAATGTGAGGCTAATGCATTCTAAGAAGATGTTGTTGGTACCTCAACTCTCTAAGCAAAATATGCACTTCATATGTTATTGGCTTGCATTCCCTTCTTGGGGATGAACTCAATCTCTCATTGCGAATAACGTATCTTGACCACAAAAATTTCATAATCGGAGATCATGAAATATATTAAACAAATCAACGGTGTAAGTATCAAGTAACATATTCATAATAAACCATCCATTTATTTGATTCGTTTGGATGATTAAACGATCTTCACTTCAAATAATTTTTTGTAGGATTGATCTTCAAATGAAGTTCTGATTGTTTGCATCTCAGATTGTAAGTGCACTGGTTGATTTGACGAGAGCTTTTGGTTCCTCAACCAGTGCACAATCAATGTGAGGAATTGATCAGCCCCATAGTTAATGAGCTGCCATAATCATAGAAGTTGATTGGCTTTTGTGAAACATAAATGAAAAATGGATGAGTAATGCGTACATTTATAAAATAATAGCACCCGACCCGAGAGCTTGGACTCCCAACTATGGACAATCCCCTTCCTCAACTACTTAGCCTCCAAACATGGACCAAATCAGCTCTTTCTATGCATAGGTCCATCCAAGTGACCACTCGGGAGTTCGATATGTTTATATAGCTAGTTGGAAAGTGTACAATGTGACAAGAGCTTGTGTATGAAAATTAAAATGTTGATTAGTACTAGGAAAACAAGAAAAATAGTAAATCTAATGATCGAACATGTGCTTGTTACTGCTGAAAGCATAACAAGTATATATGTGCGTAGTTAAAGATGTACAACGGGAGGGTTGGCCCAAATTCAATACCATGAGATTGGTCAATAGCTTTTATTTTTAGACAGGATACGGCTTCGCAATAGACTATTAGAGACCGGGACGACCCGAGCATCAAGTTCTCATTAAAAGGTTGTGCTTCCATCCTCATTAAGTCCATTATATGTGCTCTTATATATTCAAAATGTCCTTGGTCGTTAAAAAAAAGAAAAAGATAATGACTTAAAGGATTTCATTTAACTTTATAATATTTTCACTTGTGATTTACATCATCATTGTGATTTACATGAGATATTTTGATATATGTATCAAACTGCATTTAACATGTAAAAAAAAAAAAGACTCTTGATAAGTAAGGAGTCAAGTAAACTATATACAAAAAGATTGATGTTATAACTGTTTTATGCAATTATACAGCTGTTGGGGACCTTTTGATCAAGCAAAAGTTGGGCTTTGTGACACAACTCTCCTAGTTTGTTTCCGGTACTAGGCCCCGAAATACCTTGAAAGCAAAGTGTGTCTTAGGAGATAACCCAGGTAATTCAACAACTTTATTAGCAATGATTGAACAAAAAATTATGACTTACCAGAGTGATGCGTGGTGTTGGAGCTAAAAGTCCACTAGTTTGGCGCGAGAGAGATATCGTTGATGGTTGCTGTTTTTGAAGTGTCTAATTAGGTCTATGATGGGTCGGTAATTTTGAAGGACAGATGAGGCTTATGGTAAAGATCAGAATGAAGGAAAGGCTAAGGCTCATGAATTAGGGTTTTTCAACAATGAGAGATCGCTTCCTCTGTTTGGTGCGTTCCCTTTTTTCTAAGCGTGTTGATGGCTTGAATTTATAGGCGCATGAGTTCCTCAAAATACCAGCTAGAGAATTCCTGGTTTTCTCTCCATCATGCCTCTTTAGGTTAGTACTGTAGAGAGTTGGTAGCCTCATGAAGGCTAGGTTGAACATTCTGGCCAGAACCCCTCCTTTTATGCACCAAATCCCATAGCAAAGCTACATCTCTGCCTACACTCTACTCCGTTTTCTCCTTTGGTTTCATACGTGAGCTAAAATGGTAAGGTTCTTCCTACACGTTAAAATACTATGAACAACTCAAGATTAGACTCTATCAATGCCAGAATCTAGGCAAACTAGATTTTGAATCTGGTTGGATTTGAAGTATTTGAGTCGGTTTGTACGGAAAAAGGTTGGGAATCATCTCTCACTGCCTTACCACGTGAGATTAAAGCTGCAAGCTCAGATTTTGGTGCTCCCAAGTAGCTTAAAATCTCTGTAAGCTTTAATTCCACGTAAGCTCAATGGACTTTCGTAACCGTCCACACTACAACCCACTTGACAAGCTTTGCTATATGGCTTAGGCTCACTTAAGCATGTCGGGTGAAGAGTAGCTTGGCATGATTCGAATTAAAATGTTAATGTATTAATATTATTACTTTGTTTCACTATAGCCTAACACGATGGATGAGCATGGGTATTACTTGTTGCTTGGAGGTAAAATGTGCAACATTTTTTATGGTCCTTCATTGAAATGTCTTGTGATTAAAGTAGAAATGGATAGGAATAAATGCTACCCTTTGGCACTATTACCTAATGATCATGTTGCTCTGAAAACAAGTTTGTCTCACTCTACCTTGACCTGGCATAAAAGGCTAGGCCATCTGCATCTAAGGGGACTAAGACAACTCGAAGACAAGGAGATGGTACATGGACTTCCATATTTAGAAGAGGTTGATGACGTCTGTGAAGGATGTCAACTTGGAAAGCAACATAGAGAGTGGTTCCCAAAGAATCGGGCATAGAGAGCAAGCAATCCTCTAGAGTTAATTCATGTAGACTTATGTGGGCCTATGCAAAATGAGTCCATTGTTGGTAACAAGTACTTTATGCTTCTTGTATATGACTGCACAAGAATGATGTGGGTTTATTTTCTTAGATACAAGTCAGATGCATTATATTGTTTTAGAAAATTCAAATCTATGGTAGAGCTACATGGCAGTTTTAAATTGAAATGTCTGAGAAGTGATAGCGGCGGTGAATTCACATCTTGTGAGTTTAACAAACCATGTGGGGAGGAAGGAATTCAAAGACAATTTTCCATGGCTTATACTCCATAGCAAAATGGAGTTGGGGGAAAGAAAGAATAGGATAGTGGTTGAAATGGAAAAAAGCCATGTTGCATGACAAGGTCTTCCATATTATTTGTGGGCTAAGGTTGTGCATACAACGGTCTATATACTAAATAGATGCCCAACAAAAGCTCTAGGAAATGTAACTCCATTTGAAGCCTACAGTGGTAGAAAGCCAGGAGTTGCTCATCTTAAAGTCTTTGGTTCTCTGTGTTATGTACATATACCAAGTGAACTAAGGCAAAAGCTTGATGTGAAAAGTACCAAGGGTATATTTGTAGGGTATGCAACCTGTGAAAAGGGGTACAGGGTGTATGATCCTATCACTAAGAGGCTTCTGCTCTCAAGAGATGTTGTATTTTATGAAAGTGCAGCTTGGGATTGGAAGGAGATTATTGAGACTTATGTAACTGTGACTAATCATGAAGAGTTGTCTAAGCAATCTCAAGTTACATCACCTAGGACAACTCTTGGAAGTCATGACTATACTCAGTCACCAAGATTGTCATATTCTCATGAATCAACAGATGATACTGGTCTTAAGTTACATCACCTAGGACAACTCTTGGAAGTCATGACTATACTCAGTCATCAAGATTGTCATCTTCTCATGAATCAACAGATGATACTGTTGAGTGCATAAAATTATACTTTTACACCCTCTTTTACTTAGGTTTTTGATTTAAAATCTCTATGCATCACAACGTATTTTGTTGTTTATATTGTATTTCAGGATGAAAGTGATGGCTTGAAGAAATCATCTTATTTTGAATATTTTAAGAGCCTAGAATGGATAGTTTGAAGCCCAACTCGCCCAAGACCAAACCATAGCCCACAAATGACCTAAGATCCGCTAGAAAAGGCCCTTGCAGAACAGCCTACTAGCGAGCTTTGCCCATAAGTGCTCAGAACGAATTAGAAAATGGGCCATATATGGTTGGAAAGCCCTGGAAGTCTTCTTTCCGATGGTCTTTACATCTTGTGATTTGGAGGTTTCAATAAGAAGTTATGACAGAATAAAGATAAGTTGTTCAGTTACAAATTCTGATAACAGTTAGTTTTCAGTTACTCCAATACTAAAAGCTAGTTGTTATGAGCTATAAATGAGAGTCAATTCAAGGATGTAAATGTGTCAGATGTTAGATAAGTCCTAAGCCTTTTAATAGGAGACAAATACTCAACAGAAGGAAGAGAATCTGGAGAGAGAACATGAGTCTTCAACCTTGAGCAGTTTCTAGATTCTAGCTTTCCTGACTTTTTATGTATTTTGTTTTTATGGATACTTAGGGCTGCTTTGAAGCCCTAGACATGATTTAATTAATGTTATGATGCAGTTTTAGTTTATCAATTTCATTTGCAAGCTAGAATCAGTTTTATGTTTCAATCATTTCAAGCACATATTTTCAAGCTTAGCTACCTTGTTTATGTTTGCTTTCTGTTGAGAATGATAAGGATGACTGACATATCTTCTTTCATTCATTAGCAACATGTGGTTAGATTGAGAACTAATCATGTAAACTGATTCCATGACGTTCTAGGATAAATGCCATGTTCTAGGGTTCATGTGATGTTCATAATCCTCTTCATTCTAGGTGCACCTACAAATATAAGTTTTATGTATGTGCCATGCATCTAACATGCAAAGTGAGAGATGATTCATACAATCTAGTTATATGCCATCCTAGATATGTGAACATCTTAGTTGTGCATTTGAAAGGGATAAGTTAAAAGATCATATCACTGATTCATGAATGTTGAGGGGAAGGCCTTTGTTTATTTGAAATCAGATTTATGTCCTAAAAACGTTTCTAACCTATTCCATGTCTTAGGCTTGTTTTTAGATAGTTCTAATTTTCACTTTTCTTTCTGTCTTTATTTCTTTTCCAAAATTACTCAAACCCCCCATTTTAAGTCATAGGAGTCTTTAACTAATGCTAATTTGTAAGAGTCAAAGGTTTTACTAAGTTATTTCTCAGTCTTTGTGGTTCGACACCCTTACTTGTGCCGTTATAC
The DNA here is from genome assembly GCA_035220775.1 of Malus fusca. NCBI lineage: Eukaryota > Viridiplantae > Streptophyta > Magnoliopsida > Rosales > Rosaceae > Malus > Malus fusca. The sequence goes on from CM069060.1 coordinate 19,446,110, forward strand.
TATCCTTATATTTTCACACGAAAGGAACTTCAACAAAATGGCGCCGTTGCCGGGGACTGCGCTTAAACAACTTTGTAATTCCTTTTAGTTTTGCTTACTAACTTAATTTATTTTGTTTTCAGTTGTATGTCTTTCAATCCATTCAAGCAGTCCATTGATTTAGAGCAGCTACAAAGTGTGTGGTATTGAATTTTTAGTCTTTTTGAGTCATGATTAGAGATATTTGAAATTAAATAATGGGAATGTACATGTTTAACTTACTCTTGCAATCATAAATTTGGCTATGCTTTGAAAGTTGTTGTATCTGCTATATAATACCACTACTCTCAGTTCTAAGAATACTTGTGAAAAGTTTCAAGCCTTAGAAGAAGGATAGTGGAGACTGCCTTTTGCGAAATTTTGAGCTTATTTGCTTCTTTTAGAGGGATTAAACTGTTTCTACTCTTATCGTTTTCTTTCAAATCCATTTCAAATGATATCATTATTCATTTTTGATTGAATACTAAGAGTTATTCTCTTTTGTGGATACTTGTGCTTATTATCACCCATGAATGAATTCATTGAGACGATGTTAGGCTGTGCATGTTTTAACTAGTAAATGGCCTAATTCACTACCTTTGTTGTGTGAGACATTGCCCATTTTGAAGCAAAACATAGCCATATCTTTCATCACCCACACTAAACTTTACCCATTTCCCCCATAATAGCCATTCCCTATAGCTTGGGGAATACCAAAGTGATGAAGACAAATATAATGCTCGAGCTTTAAGCTAAGAAAGTGGCGTGTACCGAGGTAACATGGGCTGGAATAGCAAAATAATAAATAAAAAAAGGACAGAAAACATTTAAAAAAAAAAGAAGGAGAAGAAGAAGATGCAATTTCTAAATCCATGGGTCCTAGACGCCGAGAACAAGTAAAGAAGATTAATTCAAGAGGAAAGCATGTTGGTTTTGCAAGGAAGACACTTTGGTATATCTCAAGTTCTAGTAATCTTTATCCATCCTTTCATAGCCCCTGCCCTAAAAACCTTACATTACAACCTTATGAAAGACCTAGCTGATCTTTGAGGATGTATTCATGGATGTTAGTAAGTGTGTATGTTATCCTATTCTTAGTATTTGATTCCTTTCATGAGATCTGTCCATAAAGTTCTTTTGTTTCTAATTGAATTATGTGTGAGAATATCTTGCTTTCCATTACAAAACCTCACTCACATATACTTGTTGAGAGCAAGCCCTAAGAATCAAGTGAAAAAGTGAATCTGTGAGAATAGAGTTGAGACGAATCTTATCTTCCTTGCTTGAGCTTGTAACTTAGTAACATGTTGAGTTTGAGCTAGAGCACCTCACTAACATGCATATTTGATTGCTGGAAAGGTAAAGTCAAAGTTAGGAATGTAAGGCATAGTTGAGCTTTGATTCTTATTATCTTATTTCAAAAGTGCTCTAATCGTTGTTTTGTAGGTTGTTTAGGAAGTTTATGGGTATCATCACTGTTAAACCCTTAGGAGACACAACTCCTCCTACTAGGGATGCCTAGAGGTTTAAAAGCTTGATGCATAAGCTGAATGCATTCGTCTCACCAATGGAATTGGTCTTAGATTAACTTATATTTATCTTTTGTGTTTGTTTCTTTTAGCTTTGGCTTGCTCAAGGGCTAGCAAAATCTAAGTTTGGGGTATTTTTTGAGTGCATAAAGTTATACTTTTACACCCTCTTTTACTTAGGTTTTTTACTTAAAATCTCTATGCATCACAAGGTATTTTGTTGTTTATATTGTATTTCAGGATGAAAGTGAGGGTTTGAAGAAATCATCTTATTTTGAATATTTTAAAAGCCTAGAATGGATAGTTTGAAGCCCAACTCGCCCAAGACCAAACCATAGCCCACAAATGACGCAAGATCCGCTAGAAAATGCCCTTGCAGAACATCCAAATTGCGAGCTTTGCCCCGAAGTGCTCCAAACGAATTAGAAAATGGGCCATATATGGTTGGAAAGCCCTGGAAGTCTCTGATGGTCTTACAGCTTGTGATTTGAAGGTTTCAACAAGAATTTGTGACAGAATAAAGAGGAGCTGTTCAGTTACAAATTCTGATAACAGCTAGTTTTCAGTTACTCCAATACTAAAAGCTGGTTGTTATGAGCTATAAATGAGAATCAATTCAAGGATATAAATGTGTCATATGTTAGCTAAGTCATAAGCCTTTTAATAGGAGACAAATACTCAACAGAAGGAAGAGAATCTGAAGAGAGAGCATGAGTCTTCAACCTTGAGCAGTTTCTAGGTTCTAGTTTTCCTGACTTTTTATGTATTTTGTTTTTATGGATACTTAGGGCTGCTTTGAAGCCCTAGACATGATTGAATTAATGTTATGATGCAGTTTTAGTTTATCAATTTCATTTGCAAGCTAGAATCAGTATGCTGTTTCAATCATTTCAAGCACATATTTTCAAGCTTAGCTACCTTGTTTATGTTTGCTTTCTGTTGAGAATGATAAGGATGACTGACATATCTTCTTTCATTCATTAGCAACATGTGGTTAGGGTCAGAACTAATCATGTAAATTGATTCCATGACGTTCTAGGATAAATACCATGTTCTAGGGTTCATGTGATGTTCATAATCCTCTTCATTCTTAACGAGTTTCTAGGTGCTAAATCTGAGTATATGCCTTGCTAGGTTGCACCTACAAATATAATTTTTATGTATATGCCATGCATCTAACATGCAAAGTAAGAGAGGATTCATACAATCTAGTTATATGCCATGCTAGATATGTGAACATCTTAATTGTGCATTTGAAAGGGATAAGTTAAAAGATCATATCATTGATTTATGAATGTTTAGAGGAAGGCCTTTATTTATTTGAAGTCAGATTTATGTCCTAAAAACGTTTCTAACCTATTCCATGTCTTAGGTTTGTTTTTAGATAGTTCTAATTTTCACTTTTCTTTCTGTCTTTATTTCTTTTCCAAAATTACTCAAACCCACCATTTTAAGTCATAGGAGTCTTTAACAAATGCTAATTTGTAAGAGTCAAAGGTTTTACTAAGTTATTTCTCAGTCCCTGTGGTTCGACACCCTTACTTGTGCCGTTATATTATCCTTATATTTTCACTTGAAAAGAACTTCAACAGATATAAGTAGCAGCATGAGAAAGTCTCAGGCCTTTGATCACATTCCACTGAAATGGAGAAACTTGGATGATGTTCTAGCACAATGCAATCTCTGCATTATAGAACCTGAGAAGTTTGAAGAAGCATCTCAAGATGAATCATGGATGAAGGCTATGAAAGATGAATTGTCAATGATTGAAAAGAATGCAACATGGGAATTGGTAGATAGACCAACTAACAAGCCTATAATTGGTGTGAAGTGGGTGTTTAAGACCAAACTCAACCTTGATGGAACTGTGCAAAAGAATAAGGCAAGGCTTTTTGCAAAGGGATATGCTAAGAAACCAGGAATAAACTATAGGGTAAATAGCAAAAATGGTCCCTAAGATTTGCATACCTCATCACTTTGGTCCCTAACATTTCAAATCAATCAAAGTGGTCCCTGAGATTGTCCACCATCCATCATTTTGGTCCTTCCATTAAAAACTCCGTTAAGTGTCCAGGAGCTCTTGGCCGAAAGTTTGGGCAATTTTCAAAGCTTCGTAACTCAATCGTTTCTTAACCAAATTCGACCCATAATATATCAAAATGAAGATAGAAAAGTGTAGAATAAGATTATATCTATTTGGAAGCCCAATAGTTGCCAAAGATAGCCGGAAAATAGCCTCAAAGTTGACTGGTCCGAGGGAAAACTATAAAACTCACCGGAAACTGGGTAAACTTTAAACGTTCATAACATCTTCAATACTCAACGAAATCACGTGATTCAAAAACTAAAATCATACTTCTCGATGAGATGAAGAGAATGGTACCTTTTTCGATAGTTAAATCGTCATGGTTTGGCCGGAAAATGGCTCAAAAGTGGAAAACCACGGCGATTTAGGCATAAAAAAGGGTACCATTCTCTTCATCTCATCGAGAAGTATGATTTTAGTTTTTGAATCACGTGATTTCGTTGAGTATTGAAGAAGTTATGAACGTTTAAAGTTTACCCAGTTTCCGGCGAGTTTTCCAGTTTTCCCTCGGACCAGTCAACTTTGAGGCTATTTTCCGGCTATCTCCGGCAACTATTGGGCTTCCAATTAGGTATAATCTTATTCTACACTTTCCTATCTTCATTTTGATATATTATGGGTCGAATTTGGTTAAGAAACGATTGAGTTACGAAGCTTTGAAAATTGCCCAAACTTTCGGCCAAGAGTTCCGGGACACTTAACGGAGTTTTTGACGGAATGACCAAAATGATGGATGGTGGACAATCTCAGGGACCACTTTGATTGATTTGAAATTTTAGGGACCAAAGTGATGAGTTATGCAAATCTCAGGGACCATTTTGGCTATTTACCCATAAACTATAATGAGACATTTGCCACGGTTGCTAGATTGGATACAATTAGAACTCTTATTACTTTTGTTGCACAAAAAAGTTAGAAACTCTATCAATTAGATGTCAAGTCTGCTTTTCTAAATGGAGTACTAGAAGAGGAGGTCTATGTAGAGCAGCCAGATGGTTTTGTGGTCAAGGGGAGTGAAGACAAGGTGTACAAGCTTCATAAAGCTTTGTATGGCCTAAAACAAGCACCAAGGGCCTGGTATAGTGAAATTGATTCTTACTTTGCTCAATGTGGATTTGTGAAAAGCCAAAGTGAGGCTACTCTTTACATCAAAGCAAGAGGAGAAGAAATTCTAATTGTTTCAATCTATGTGGATGACATAGTGTATACTGGAAATAGCAATGAGTTGTTGAAGGAATTCAAGGAGGACATGATGATCAAATATGAAATGACAGAATTGAGAGTCTTGCATCACTTTCTGGGAATGGGAGTCATTCAAACTCATTCAAGTATTTTTATTCATCAAAGAAAGTATGCTGCATCTTTGTTGAGTAAATTTGGCTTGAGTGAGTGCAAATCTATGTTCACACCTCTTGTTTCATTAGATAAACTATGCAAGGATGATGTTAGTGGTTCAGCAAGTGAGGAACAATATAGAAGGATTGTGGGAAGCTTGTTATACCTCACTGCTACTCAACCAAATATAATGTATGATGCAAGTCTCCTAGCTAGATTTATGCACTGTCCTACAAACAAACATCTTGGAACAGCCAAAAGGGTGCTCAGATACATGAAAGGCACTTTGGATTATGGTTTGGAGTATGTGAAGGGAAATAATGCAATGTTAATCGGATTCTATGACAGTGATTGGGGAGGATCATTGATGACAGCAAAAGCACTTTTGGTTATGCGTTTTCCTTTGGCAGTGGAGTATTCTCATGGGCCTCTGTGAAGCAAAATTGTGTAGTCATTTCCACTCCAGAAACAGAATACATCAGTGCTTCTGAGGCAACTGCAAAAGCCATTTGGCTTAGATTCATACTTGAAGACTTTGGTGAGTTACAAACTGAAGCAACTCCAATGCACTGTGACAATACAGCTACAATTGCAATCACTAAAAATCCAATGTTTCACCAGAAAACCAAGCACATCAACAGAAGGTACCATTTCATCAAGGATGCACTGGAAGAAGGGATAATTGACTTAGTGTATTGTCCAACAAACAAGCAGGTGGCAGACATATTCACTAAGGCTCTAACCAAGGATCGATTCAACTATCTCAGCGACATGCTTGGTGTGAAATCAGCTCAAACCTTAAAGGGGAGTGTTGAATTATAAGCCATGAGCTAATTAGTATTAATGAATAATCTTGTACTTAATTGTGTATCCACTTGCCAAGTGTAAAACTAAAATATGTAAGGCCATGAGTACTATGTGTAATGATCCTAGCTATTAGCTAGACGAGTGGCTGAGATCAGTTTCTAGAATGAATGATCCAGCTAAGCATTGTTAACGGTATTATACCTCTTGCACGCTTTGTGTGAAGAGAGAGAGAAATGCAATCAATGAAAAACAGTGAAATTTTTCTGGGATTTGCAGAGAGAGAATAGCAGCCATTTTCTCATCATAGTTTTCTGTCAGTGTTCATTCATCTCTTCTTCCGAATTCATACCCAGCTATCAATTTACACTAACATCAGCTTCACGAGCTTCTTCAAATCCTTGTACGACAAGAACTTGTCGCGCCCACCCGGCAACGTCCCAAGCATTTGCTGCTTCAATCTGTTCCCAAACTTCATTAGCTAGGCTTACAAACCTGGTGTTGGGTTACAAAGATTTCGTGGGATGGGATTTTCAGGAGGAGAGAATAGGGGGAGGTTTTTATTTGGAGGAAGGAAGAGCGGTAGAATATTAGGGAGCATATGCTTGGCGTGATGAAGTAGCTGTTGGAAAAGGTATAAATTGAGTCGTCCAAGTAAAAGAAATGCTTTGGCATATTCAGTTACCATGTTTGGTCATAGTTATAGAGTTAGTATTATGACCACTGGACATTGACTGACTCTATTATATATAATGGCAATGCGCATGCATATGCCTTGATTAATGGCACAACTAGCAAACCTTTTTCAATGTCGTTGTCGTCAAATGGTTTTACTAATTAATGTGTTTTTGTAATAGTATGGATCAACTTCATGAATTTAGAGTGTAATATTAATAAATGAATACTCATTATAATATAGGAGTAAATTAGAAAGACAGCACGATGGTGTCATGATCCCATAATAAACGTGTCTAGTTACTGAGTCCTCAAATTAAGAGGTTGCACTACAGTGCATGTGGTTGGCGCCATAGATTTGTGAAATAGGTCTAGTTTCATAAATCATAATCATAGAGTTCTGATTGAAATAAACGATATTATCTACATTAAGAGAAGGTGGACGTAGCCTCACAATAGGCTTGCAATAATATAGTTCAAATTCGCCGTGAATCGAACTTAAGATTACTCAATTATAAATTAAGAGGAATATCACTAGACCGTAGTACTAAGGGACGTTTAAACCTTTTACGTTAAACGAAAAAAAACAAAAAGAGGGGAGATTTGTATTTAGTGGGGAAGGGGGGAAGGGAACTGAGAGGAATGAGGATGATTCCAGGGAATCTCCCAATGGTCAAAGTGTGATAAAGGAAATGGGGAGTTTTCTAGTGAATGTGTCTTTCCAGAAAGTAGGACAAGAGAACAAAGAATGAAATATGTTTTCAAAATATATATGTTAATATTTCATTGTTAATGATGTTTACCAGGGCCGAGAAAATCACGTTTGACATCCTCGTAAAAATTTACAAAAATGTTACTTTTACCATTTATTTGTACCATCTTTTTAATAGGAGTCAAACTCCTACATTAGGCGAGAAAAATTGAGTTTTATTGAGAGATTCCAAGACCCTAAACTAAATCTGAAATTTAGAATGAAGAAATAGTCAAGTCAGACAACCTTCTCAGAGAAAAATGAAACAGAGAAAAAAAGGAAGACATGGGCAAATCTTCAACATCCCACATCAGAAAGTAAATAACCATTGAGTTCAATGTAACATAAAACTTTACTATGGCTTAAACTGGTGTATCTTATTCCGTCATACAAAAATATCAAACTGTATCTAATCCGTCGGCTCTTTACTTCTCGACTCTGGCTGACTCCTACATTTGGTCTTCGGGTTGCGGCTGAACAAACGGATCTGAGGCGGCAACTTCACATTCCTCGCCCAATGCTATTCCAGAACCTTCCTCACCTGTGCCTGGATTCTCTATTGCCACCGCACCTGAAGTATCTATGGGACCGCTTGCCTCCTTCCCATTAAACTCTGAAGTTCCATTCCCAATGATCTTGTCTGCATTCCCGGCTGCTGGGGATTCACAGTATGTCTGGACCGACTGCAGCAGATTCTTGATTTGCTCTATAACTGCATTTTGGCTTCCGTCTTGACACACCACTTGTGCTCCTTGAATCAGTGAATCCAGTTGATTCCGGAATCCGCTGTTTGTTCCTTGAACTGGTGCCACAGCAGATGCTGGTTCTGGAGGTGCTGCACTCCCTTGTGCTTGGGTTTGAGAGAGCACGTAGTTCACCAACAGTTGCGCCAAGGGGGCCTGAGGATCATTCACAGCTTGCTGGACCGGGCGGGCAGCTGAAGTTGATGCAACATTTAAGTTAGGTGGGTAAAGTGCTTGAAGACCCACATCTCCATACAAAGCACGGTGGCCTTGAAACCGCTTGAGAGTGGCTAAATGTTTTTTACCGCTCACATGACTATCAAAAACCACCTGTGACTCACATTTGACATTGCACAATTCACATATAAAAGGAACTTGTTTTGGTTTGGGAGGCTCAACTGGTCTTCTGGATCCGTCATTAGTCCTTATATACTTACCTCCTCGACCCCCTCGCATCCTACGCTTAGAACCACGTCCTCGGCCTGCAAATTGACTGCTGGAGTTGTTCCCAGGTTCTGCAAAAGCTTCAGAAGTTGCGCCCATATCTTTCTGATCTGTTTCATTTCTATTATCATCAGTAACTACTCCAGATGTTATATTTTCTTGTAAGGGTTGTTTTTCCTCAAATCCCTCAACTCTCACAGGGTTACCAACTTCTGGTTTTAATTCAGTGTTGGGCATTTGAGCATTCTGCTGTTCAGTATTGACTTTGTTGCGTTTCTGCAACTCCTCATGTACCAGCATATTTTTTTTGTGTCGCTTTCCATTTTTATGCTGCTCAAGGATTTCAGGAGTGTTGCAGTCAACCCTACAAAGTTCACACCAAGCCAAACGAGGAGGTCGCCAGAATGAAGCAGAAGACACTTGTGTTGGTAATGGTGCCTGCCCAGTAACCAATGCTGAAGGTGGCTGCATTAAAGCAGCTACACCTTCAGCAGGTACAGATGCTGAATTTGGATTGGTTGATGCAGCACCATACTGTTGAAAGTGCCTACCACCACCCTGGCCACGTCCCCTACCACGGAAAGGGGCTGCTGAACCATCTGGTCGAGAACCATTGTAACCAAAATGGCCTCGACCACCCCCCCGGAAGGGCCTATTACCCCTCCTACCTCCACCTCTATATGGAGTTTGCCCAATCTGCATAATAGCATTTAAGGATAAAACAGTCCATGTAATGGTTTTATTACTAATGCGGCACAGAAAAAGAAAATGAAACAATAACAACTTTGAAATAAAATGCACAAAACAAGCACAAAGATAGATAAAAATCACAATTGAAAATTCAGAATTCTTATATATATACATTGGAAAACATACATATGAAAGAAATGCTAATCAATCTGACTGAATGTTTAGGTAATTTCTTATAAGAGGTATGACTGGGACATGAATAAGGATTCAATTCAAAAAAGCAAACCACGTTAACCAATGGCACCTAAATAGAGAATCTACGAACCAGATGCCTCAGATTCATTAAAGAATTATGATCGTTGCATCAGTTACTAAATTAAAAAGAAAGTGAGTTATACTGAATTATAATCAGAACAGGTAAGTGTTACATACTTCTCACAAATTGGGAAAAGAGTGGAAACAAGTCTTCATCAGGCCAAATGATAACAGCAGAAGCTTCAAAAATATTACATCACGTGCACACTGGATACAAGTTATATCCATCATAATGTATGATGTGCTAATATCCTGTAAACAGTTTATCAAAGGGAGTCCCATAACAAACGACGATAATCTAAAGTTTATACCAATTGAGGTAAATGTATCCTAGATCGACTTAATATTCACCAATTACGATAAAACCATTGTGTGATAATCTGAAAGCCTAAAATCACTTGTAATTACAGAGAAATCCAATTGCAGATCCTTTTCTTAAAAGCAAAATATCAAAGACCAAAAGACCACCAAGGCTACAATAGTTTTCTGAAAAGCAACCTGAGATGCAATTTCACAGCAGAAAAGAAAACTACTATAGTCAAGAGAGATCTTGATACAAATACACCGTCTATATATTGCTTTGGCATGGAGAACACGCACACGCCATTAATGTCTTTGAGAATCTTGATGATGAAAACATTAATGTCTTTGAGGAAATGACGTGCAATCAATTGATGAAGAAATGCATTTTTTCAATCGGATTCTGTGACTCAAGTTCTACTCCTTTTGCTTATCTAGTTAACGGTTAAAACTAAATAGTACTAATTTCTCAAGATACCAACTCCATATCGAAAGCCAAAAAATTCCATAAATTCACTCCCACCCACTCAACTATCCACTTACAAGAATTTCACAAAATCAAAGAAGGCATTCAAGATAGAAAACACATAACATGTTCTAAAACAATGTTCACATTCTACAAATAAATTAAAATGAAAAAATATGTCCAAATTCCAAGTAGATTATAAGCATCAAATTCATAAGATTGATCCAGATAAACAGAAAAGACATCACATTTATGATAAGAACATGAATTCCCAATGCCTAAAATAAATTAAAAATGTTAAATTGAACCAAAACCACGAAAGCGAACCACTTACAGGCGGTTGTGCAGCCCGCTGCGCCGCCTCGATGTTCCCAGTAAGCTGCGAAAGCGCTGCTACGGCCGCCGGATTCAATCCACCATAGCCCGAACCAGAACCCGAATCCACCTGCTGCTTCTGATCCTCCGCAACCCCATGTGGGTAATACGCATTCCGCAAATGGGTGGGGTCAGGATCTGCCGTTTGTGGCTGTTCGGCTGGAATTGGGACCCCGGGAGGATGAATGGATGTGGGTTCGTGATGGTATTGATGGTGATGGGCGGTGGCGTCGTAGGAGGTGGCGTAATCCTGGGAGGTGGTGGTGGTGGGGGTGGGGGTGGGATTGTAGTATTGTTGGTATTGTTGTTGGTGGTCGTATTGTTGGGGGTGGTTGTAGGGATAATAGGATTGGTAGGATTGGTAGTAACATTGGATTCTTGAGGGGTCGTAGGGTTGCTGCTGCTGCTGGTGGTATTGGGATTGATCTTCTTGGCGGGTCTGTGGGTAGGAGTAATCCATGGCGATGGTGTTTCTGTATTTCCTTCTGCTGAGACAGATCTTTGTGCTCCTACATACGAGATGAATCTTTGTCTTCTCTTAGGGACGGGATTTGTGTCTTTATTTTTGGGAAGCCTTATTTTACATCCTTTTTCTTTTCTTTTTTCTATTTTATGTCGTTGTTCATCCAATCGTAGTTCAACTTTATATCTATAAGATTGACCAAGTAAAAAAAATAATACTTTCTAAATTCAATTTTTTTAAGTAAAAGTTTTTCAATTCAATATTGACTCTTAATTTTTGTACTACTAAGTAGTCCAGATTATTAAAGAAAAATTACAATGGATATAGCCAAATTTGAACTTATATGTTTTCGCTTATAAATGAAAAAGAATAACAATATTAAGAAGGGAATTCAGGCCATCCACATAATGGAATCTCCTAAGCAGGTACCGAATTCTCTGTCTATGATAGTCGAATATGAGACCTCACAACTACCGGTTAAGAGAAATATTGAAATATCAATATATTTTAGTACTAATGGATTTTTTTTGTGGATCAACCACTTTTACATTCGTTAGGTTTTGAGTGACAAAATGGTCCGTGATGTATTCAAATTCTTATATTGCACCAAGAAATTTTGAAATTGTATTAATTTATGTCTTCTAATTTGAGTATTTAGTTTTCCTTCAATTGAGGACTTGAGAATCGTAGGACTCATTTTTGAGTTGATATGGAAGGCACACTTTCACCGCGTGGACCAAAATTAGTTATCATGGAGATTCGACTCCCCTCAATGATTAATTTGTAATCCAAAATAACAACTAATGACAGAGTTTGGTCCTAATTGTGGGAAAGGAATCCTCTATGGATCCTTTCCACCAAATCCACCAATCTGGGCCCTTGAAATTTGATCCAACGGCTAAAAATAGGGGTCTCCTTTAAAAGTTATAATACCTTTAGCCGTTGGATCAAATTTCAAGAGTCCGGATTGGTGGAAGGGATCCGGAGAGGATCCATTTCCCTAATCGTGTTAGTGTGGCTTCTATACAACTAGGAAATGTCTCACATTTGCCAAATCAACAATGTAACAAAGTATAATACAACGATAGATGGAAGTCGTAAATGATATGTCACATCCTGGCCCAGGCCCTCACCACATCCCGGGCTCGACTCCACCGTAGCACGATATTGTCCGCTTTTGGCCCCGGCCACACTCTCACGGTTTTGTTTCTAGGAACTCACAAGAGAACTTCCCAGTGGGTCACCCATCATGGGATTGCTCTCGCGCGAACTTGCTTAACTTCAGAGTTTCGACGGAACCCGAAGCCAGTGAGCTCCCAAAAGGCCTCGTGCTAAGTAGAGATGGGAATATACATATAAGGCATAGAGGATCCACTCCCCTGGGCGATGTGGGATGTTACAATCCACCCCCTTAGGGGCCCGACGTCCTCGTCGACACACATCCGGCCAGGGATTGGCTCGATCTAGGTCGGGGTGTGTCATGATATGATTTTAAAATCTTGTGGTACAATGTGAGAAAATTAAAACTCCAAGACCTATTTTAAAATTACCTAAAATGGATGGAAGCATATCTTGCCACTTAGTATTACAGTCTAATGATATATCTCCACTTGTGAGTGTGAGCTCGTAGGTTTTAATCTCATACTTTAATGGCTTATGTTAATGCATGTAGCCAATATAGCCTACTCAATTTCAATATAGGTTGTTATTTCATATATATTAAGTTGAGGATACGTAATAAATAATAATTTTTAATAATAAATTAGTTATATCTCTCCTCCCCCATTTTATCCTAGTCGTTAAAGAAAAAGATCATTTACTCCATGCAATTTAGGCTCTGTGCTTCTTACCCAAGAAAGAAAAAGATTTTTTTTTAGTCCACAATTAAATCCCTATCTCTACAATTCCTTACTTTCCATTGCGATTTTTCAATGAATGTAACCTTTGGTACATTCTTAATCTCTTTATTTACTTTTATTTATTTATTTATTTAGTAGGTAATATTATTTATACAGTCCTTGAATTTGTCGGTTAGGGTTATGATTTTGAGAATAGTTTATATTCTATTATTATTCTTTTATATTCATTATTATATAGTTTTTATAAGCAAAAGAAAAAATAAGCATATGATTTTATGGTATTAATTTCAGCTAGCCCACCCAAAAAAAAATGTATGGCTCCGCTCTTGTTTTTTTACTTAAAATATTGATTTTGACAACATGCTCGACAAATACAACTAGCAAACTCTCCAAGAAATATTTCAATGTTTAAAATTATAAAGTCGGATAAGAGATTTGTAGCTCAGTTAGTTAAAAATATTTACTTTTGCACCTAAAATCTAATGTTCGTGTCCTCCCTCTCCTGCTATCAATCACTTGAAAATAAATTATCGTCATAAAAAAAGGGTTTAAAAATCATGAACAAGATTTAGCTATTTTTCAAAATTTCCCTTTCTATATTGTGTGATGGAAATCCATCGTTCTGAAAAAATATATATATTTACCTAAATGTTTAAAACACGGCTTGGCTTTTTATAGTTTTTCTTAATTACATGTTGATGTGTGTAAGGTGGTAAGTCAACCTATTGGGTTGCTAATGGGTACCTGTTAAGACTTGTTTGATTTGATATCACCATAATATAGAGGTGATATTGATAGTGGTGATGATGGTGTAAAGTGAAATCAAACTAAATGAGTTTTAATGGATACTCATTAGCAATTCAATGAGTTGATTTGTCACCTCTATGTGTAAGTGGTATAATTGTAACAATCATATCTATTTACACGATAATGTGCCATCAGCCATCCATAAGAATCAAACAAATTGACATTTAATCATGAGGATATTAATCCAATTAAGCCTAGTTTTATCTTCCAACCACCCTATCACCACGGGGACTATTAATTCAATTAAATCTAATATTGGCCTAATTAGATTATTAGTCCCCATGATGATAGGATAGTTGGAAGATAGCCCTCGGTGGTGAAGTTTGCCAAGACTTATGCCCAAAATTGAAAATTTCGTCAAATTTCTGTTAATTATTAGCACGTGAGCTATACATATTAGGCTAAAACGAAACTATCCATACACATATTAGGCAAAAACGAAACTCTCCACTAATTGTTAGCAGTTGGGACTGGCTCATGAACTAATAATTAATATAAAGTTGACGGAATTTTCAATTTTGGGCATAAATTATAACAAACTTCACCACAGGAACTTAAATCCTATTATCTAACTATTCTATATAGATAGCTAATATGACGTTTTTACAATTAATGATATCATGTCGTCATGTAAGTAGGTTCTCACAGCAAGGATTAGTGAGGCATGTATTTTCCAAATGGCTACCACTAAGCTCTAAAGCCAACAAGTGCAAATTTGTTTTCAAAATCAGAGCTACTTGGGTATTTAGTTCTCAAAGCAAGGATTAGTGAGATGCCATCTCAGTTTGGGAGAATATAAGCTTGGAAAGCGGACACTGCAGATGTGTTTTTTTTTATTTTTTTTAATTTTTTTAATTTTTTGAACAAACGATATTATCAACACTGAAAGGAGGTGGATGTATCCAGCCTCACAATGAGCTAGCAATAATATTGTTCAAATTTGCATTTGAAAAGAATCAGATCTAAAACCTCTCACTTACAGATGAAGAGGAATATCACTACACCGTAATACTAAATGGTTGCAGATGCGGTGGTATTAAAGAACAAGAAATGAATAAAAAAAAATTTATACAAGAAGAAATTTCAGACTTTCCTTTTCAGTACCCTTTATTGATTTGGCAAAATTCTGAATAACATCTTGAAAGGTAGAAATGGTATATCTTGTATATGCAATTACGATACGCGATTTTCCCTTCGAAAATTGGCTGCCCACATTGTGTTTTCATCAGGGCATTCAAACTAACTGTTGGCTTCAGGTAGACGTATGTAACTCTCCTCTAATGGGGGTGGTAAAGGGAGTTCCAACAAAAACCTCAACTCCCATATGTGCCATCACCAATCTTGCACAAGGATCCCGTTGTAACACCCCCGTTTAATGCAACTCTATAGATTTACAACTATTCCATATACCTCAGAGTTCAACTTCTTGAAGGTCGTCTCCTAAACTGCCGCCACTACTTGGAAGCTGCATCGATGATGGCGGACTATTGTGCATTTGTGACAATGGAGACATACCAAGCGGTCTTCCTAGAGGTTTGATTTCACTCCTCATAGATGGATTGCTAGCATGATTAAGGCTTCCACTCCACGATGCTGCACGGCGGGATTCAGGCGGTGCAAAGCTATTGCCATTTCCCATGTCTCCTGCTCTCTTCTGTACAATGTTATCCATGCTAGGAAACCGCTGCATAGTCATTGAAGACGAAGTTGATGTTTGTGGAGTAGAGAATGCACCCTCAAATGATTTTGGGGGATTGTTGTTGGTCACCAATGGCTCTTGTATGCTTTCTCCAGGTGTTTGAACCGTCTCCTCATAGGAAGTTACTGGAGCCGGGACAAAAATGTTGGGTTTGGGACCACCCCCAGGTTTAGCAGATGGAAGAGATGGTGACTGAAATAAGTTTGTTGGCACCCGGCCGCCTTTGTTGAATGTATCAACATACCTAAGGAAAATTTGAACAGAACTTACATTAAGCGACCCTGACTGCACTTCTTGAAAATAAATACAATGAAAAGCAACGGGGAAAGACAGAGAATCCAGTAGTCTACCTTGAGCGAACACCGGTACGTCCACGCGCGGAGAACTGGTTGGAACTGGGTGGAATGGGTGGTATTCCAGAACTCGGTTCAGGGGACACCAGGCTTGGGATTTGTGGCCCATTAACTGCAGGGAAACTTTTGGTTTCCAGTGCATCATTTATATTGTAATCTTGCATTCTATTCGGGAAGGCTGCAGTTGGTGGTGGAGGTGGTAAGGCTGCTTCCCCGGCAGGAGGTTCAACACCTTCTTCAACCCATCGCTTAAGTTTCTCATCATAGTAAAATTTATTCTTTTCACCCAATTTAGCCTTCAAAACAACAAAAACAGGACAACTTGTGAGGCTAAACTGAGAAAATATCTCTAAGAGAATCCCGTCATTCAAACTTAGTAAAAGGAACGTTTAAGTACCTGCCGGGATCTTTTCACAAATCCCAGAGTCTTTTGAAATATGCCAAAACCAAAACGAGATGACCCGCTAGATGTTGATTCATTTTCTCGTGGTTTAGAAGATTCCACTTTCTTGGACGAATCAACCTGATTGAACACAAAATGACGGCTGTAAATTTTATTTCCACCAGTACAATACAGGTCAACTACCGAAATCAATTCTTTGGTAGTATTAAGGTGAATGTTACCAAATGTGGAAAAATGGAACTTGCTAGAGACATAAACTGTAAAGAATATGAACAATTTGCACTATCTGCAAACTATAATGTAGTTCACCCACCCAAAGAAACAATATAACCTTGTATCAGATGTGAATTTTACAATGAACAATATTTTCAAAAGACGGAATACAATAATAGTCACCTTTACTGTCGTTTGTTTTTCGTATCACCTATTATATTCTTTTGGGTGAACAGTAAATTTCGACCCTGGATTATCACCCGAGTGAAAATTAGGTCCCTAAACTATTTTTTCAAAAAAATCAAACCCTTGAATTACAAAAATCTGCCAATTACATTCCTAATATTATATTTGAAGCTACTATATTCAATTTTCCGTCAATTTAAGTCACGTTACTTGCATGTGATACACATTGGAGGGTAGGTTGGTAATTTTACATATAAAAAAAATAGTGTATGGAGCTAACTTTGGAAGGTAAATTAGAGATTAGAGTTGCAACCTATATGAAATGTTAAGGACTTATAGGCAAGAAAAGAACGGTATTACACTCTAAAATGCGTCAAGTGACTTAAGTTGACGAAAAATTGGATAAAACAGCTTTGAATATAATAGTAGTGATGAAATTACTAATTTTTAATGTAGGGACTTATTTTATCAAAAAAATTATTTAGGGGACCTAATTTTCACTGAGGTAAATCGGCACTTCACCCTATTTTTTTTTTTCTTCACGAATGAAATAGTAATGTGCTTTTATAAATTAAATTGGGGGAAGAAAACCTAAGCTTCAACTCAGGAAAAAAAAGAAAAAAAAAAAGAAAAAAAAAAGGAAAATAGAACCGAGACTCTTGACAGCCTTTACCCCATGTCATCAGATGATTGATTCGGCTAAACTGCCTTCGGTATAGGATATCATCCATATAACAGCGATTCCCATCCTTTATCACTTGTCCTTACTGTAATGCACATTGCACAATGTGTCTGAGTTCAGTGGATTATTAATTTTCGTTTTATTTAAATGAACCAGAAGGGCTCTGCCCTGGCCCCTGTTCATTAAGTTTGGTTGCACATCGAAAACCACCTTTCTGATTGTGAATTCTTGAAATGCTATATTATAATTAGAAACAAGGTCTAATAAAATAAGATTACCGGTGGAAAAAATACATACCTTATTTGGGCACCCCCCAAAGTTTGGTTCCGATATGCTTCTATTGGGTATATTCAGTTGATTGCCCTCAGCAGTCCATTCGCTTATTGGCTCCATCGATGCTGAAGGCATCAACGGAGACATAGTCATTGTTGACTGACTATTGGGTACGCTTGGCCCTGGTATAAACGAAGACACGGCCATTGTTGATTGACTATAGGGCACACTTGGGCCTGGCATAAACGAAGACACAGCCATTGTTGACTGACTATTGGGTAAACTTGGGCCTGGCATAAACGAAGGCATAGCCATTGTTGATTGATTACTGGATACACTTGGGCCTCCTGGTTGCTGAGCATGCTCATTACGTTGGGCAAGGACTTGTGATGTTGAAGGTGCAGGTGGGGGCGGGCCTCCAACAACACGATGAGCAGTATTATCAAATAATGTAAGCAATTTACCCATCAGTTTGGTTGGAGCTGAATTCGTACTGTAACCACCCTGTACAAAATGTTGTGTAAGAAAACACAGAGAGAAACAAAAAAAAAAAAAAAAAAAAAAGAGAGAGAGAAAAAGAACTGCATCTTAAAGAAAAACCTGCTGATGGGCTCTTATCCGCTCCTCCAGAGATGACACTAACTGTCTCCATGTGTCCACTTCAGGTGCTCGACCATATTTCAAAGACTTTAAAATTGCTTGACAGTATCTGACCAAACATATTGTCTAAAATAAGCTAGAGGCAAATAAAAAAAATTGAAAAAGCGACCATTTTCAAACTTCACTCTAAGAATAAAAAGGGTCTCGATGAACAACAGTTACACTTACTTCAAAGCATCTGCAACTTTGCCAACTTCTGCCAGCATGTGGGCATAAACAAGCTTATAGGGCTGAAAAGGTAGTAGGAGAAACTGAGAATTTCCGAGAACCCTTGAGTGTTCGTATAATTCTGTCCTCTGTCAACACAAAGTTTGGCTTAGTTAAAAATTGGCTAAAGTAGTAAAACAAAAATTAATGATGATAATAATAATAATAACAGCAGCAACAACAAAAACAATAATAATAACAACAATGACGTAATACAGTTAAAACATTTTGTTCTTTCCACAGTGACGGTACATGCTCCATACACCATAAAAGGCAAAAAATTTAGGGGATCCAGAAATCAGTAGAAAATAAACTCGTGCATATAATGACAATTGGTTTCTACATCATTAAATTTTAAAAGCTCCTAATTTAATTCAAACTTCAATACAAAATCAAATAATAGAAAACAACATATACTGTCAATCACCTGGATAGCCTCAGGACTGGCGTATGTTCGTGGATATTTCAAGTGATCTGCACCAATAAGACACAGTCTTGCACTGTCTGAATATGCCTCAAAATTGGCTTCTGCAACCAGATAACATATGTGTGCAGGAGTGTTCTGCACAAATGCTTTTGGTCAGGATAAAACCAGATGAGATAATAAGTTTCTAACATATAAATATAAGATGGAACTGAATCCAAGAAACACACAACATATACATGTCCCCTTTCCTTCCATAGGCAATCTCCAAGATGGATGATAACAAGCTCATCATCTTTTGTTCGGTTCGCAGTTAAGATGGCTAAATTCTCTTCCCATTCATCTAACATGGAATTGGCCCCAACCTGTGTTAAGAAAATAATCAAAATTAAGGCAAAAGAATCCAAGGAACTTCAAAAACATAGGATCATGACCATTACACACATAAGCAATGTTTTCACTTCAGTATTCTATCCAGTTGAAATACAAAGAATAAAATCAAAAGAAGATAGAAAACACAAACGTCAAACTTTCCAACAAAAAACCCAGGTCGCACCCTTTTTTCATCTGAACCAAATAACCATAAATCACCTGTGTCTGCTGTTGTGATACATTCATAGAATTAGGTATACTGCTATCTGTAGTGGCACTCGAAAACACGTCTGCAGGCTGCCTGGCAATTAACAAGCACAAAGTCCGCAATGGTGATCCTGCTGCTAACTGGTTTAGTGCCATAAGCTTTACAGTATCACCATAAAACTGCATGCAATATCAAAACAGACCAGAAAACATTCATCAAAAACAAATTATGATAATAGATCAAAGAGCTTTCTTACTATGTTTTATATATATATAAAAAAAAAAGGATTAACCAAGTTGATGAATAATACTGAGAGAAATAATTGGAAGAACCTGTTCACCAAGCTGTGATGCAATCACCAGTGCTGGACCCCACAACTGACCATTCTGTGCACATTGTAAAGCCTCTTTCTTCCTACCAGAGACAAGAAGCTTTTGTACCTCAAGAGTGGTAGCCTATAGAAAAACATATATTCATTATGGAAGGCAGTGGAAATTTATGAGTCAGTGAGAGAGAGAGAGAGAGAGAGAGAGAGAGAGAGAGAGAGAGAGAGAGAGAGTTAGACTATGACATACTTGACTCAGTGCTTCAGAAGGCAAGTTCTGTAACATAAGAGCACTGTACTCGTTGCTTCTCTTAGCAGAGGCAAAAAGCTTGGCAACGGCTGACTCCGGACTATCAGATTCCTAATTATATTTTAAGTTTTTAACATAAGTGGTTAATAATCATATCACATGAGAACTGTTGAACGCTCTTGAACAAATAAAGAAAAGTTCATAATGTTAGGATTGAGAGGGTAATTTGGTAAGGTAAAAACCCAATATACAAGCACCATCACTATACTTCTAAAGTTATAATGATGACAACACCAGATTTCTGGGATTTTAAATTTTAAATCTATGCGCTAATTATACTGCCACTATGATTATTTAACTATAACTAGCATAGTAAGTGCAATTTTGTTGTCGCATGAAACTTAAGTGACAACTATCACTAAATACAACACTTTTAATGAGAGAATCCATCTACTGAGCATGCCCCATCAAGGAAGATGTACAACCAGCATAATTAATATGGTAGAATAAAATATAGAAATTCATGAAATGCCAAAGTTCAAATATTTATGAATCAAATTGAGAATGATAATCAAGCAATCAAAATGTGATCAAACATCCAATCAAAATGTGATAGAACATCCTATCAAAATGTGATAGAACATCCAATCAAAATGTGATAGAACATCCAAACAGGTCATAAATAGTCATTTAAGAACCACAAATTAAAGTACCTTCAATGCTACATCAGTGCCAAAGGGAGATCGAAGTTTTCCATAATACTGGCATGCTATTTTTAGTAAAGAGAAAAGCAACCTCGAATGGTCCCCTTTTCTGATGTCCATATAAGGAGTTTCACAGTTTGCAATCTTTTCATCTATCCATTTGTTAACTTCCCTACTTCCAGCACTCCCCCCAACCAAAGGGCCAGGGTAAGATTGCTGGCACAAAGCATGGAAATATGCACGACCATCATTTCCAAAGCTTGCAACATCAGTTTTGTCCATGACAACGTCCATCAGATTGAGAACATTAATCGAACCTCCTACAGAGTCCTTTAAATTACAAACAGAAAAGAAAACGAAATTAAGGCCTATGCCAACACCAGACATATGAGTAGAAACATGAATATATATATATACACACACACACATCGGTAGGTATGTGCCTCAGGAAATTGAAATCAGAAGGTAAGGCTTGACCTGGCTTCCATACATATTGCTGTAATCTTTCATGACTATAAGTTTCCCACCAAATCCAAAGGTAACTAGAGCATGTGGAGGACGTCCTGCAGATGACCTCCCTGCCCTGGCCTCATGAGAAAACTGAGTTCCACTGTGGAGTGGTTGCTGTAAAAATTGTACTGGCTTCTGACTATCAAAGTTAGCAGGTGAGAAGCATGTCACTTGGTTTGGCTCCTTAGCCTGATGCTGATGATGAGATAAGTTTCCAGAAGGATTAAAGCCTTCAAACCCTCCAACCCCGCTACTAAAGTTGTAGCCATGACTTGCCTGTTGACTAAGAGCAACTGATCCAGATGGATTGAACCCTGGTTGTTGATTCACAGAACTGGTTAGATGCCCGGTTGAAAAATACTGGGTCGCGTACTGCTGTGTCTCAGTAACACTAATAGTGTCACTTGCAGAAACAGTTTGATTATGCCACATGCTCGCATTTTGCTGATCGTAGGTGCTCATAGATCCATCCCAGTTTGCAACATCTGAACCATGATTCTCCACATTTGAATTGTCAAATTGCTGATTATACTCCACACTTGTTGACTGGTCAAAAGCTGGAGTGGAAGACTCCAACTGCTTCCATTCTTGGGTAATTGTGTCATAGTACCACCCAGGGTATTGGGGATCAAAAACCATATGGGCAGGGTAGTCCGTGCTCCCATTAGAATGCTGATTCCAGTCAGAAACAGCACTAGTTTCAGATCCCTGGGCCACACTTTGAGGAACAGATTGTGCTGGTTGCTGTAAATAATAAGCATCTGCTTTCTGGTCTGAAAAAACCACATTATCTGCAGTTTGAGAATGCACATTAACACTCTCCTGAGCATTTTCATTAGTGTTCAAATCTGTACTTGCATTTGCATTCACATCATAGCCCTCCAACTGATACCATTGCCCAGTATTTGAATCGTACCTCCATCCCGGATAAAGGTTATCCCAATTCTGACTACTATTCAACTCCTGGCCATCTGTATTTTGTTCCTCAACAGCCCCATAGTGCTGACCTTCTTGTTGCTGCCCATAACTAGAAATGCCTACATCAGCAACTGAGTTCTCCAAGGCACCATCAGTGACATTAGACATGGCCCAGGATTCGTCTGTATTACCCAAATTTGCAAATGGGTCTGCGGAGAAATCTCCAAAGTCACCAGAAGGATTCCAATCTGAGTTAAACGAAGTCCATTGAACTTCTTTCAAACGTGATCCAACTGATGCCAAACTCGTATTCAAGTCCTGCCCATCTAAACTTTGTCCCTCAACAACCCCATTGCGCTGACCTTCTTGGTGCTGCCCATAACTAGAAACACCTAAATCAGGAACTGAGTTCTCCGAAGCAATATCAGTGACATTAGACTCGGCCCACAATTTGTCTGTATCGCCCAAAATTGCAAATGGGTCCACTGAGACATCTCCAAATTCACCAGAAAACGAGCTCCACTGAGCTACTTTCACACCAGATCCCACTGATGCCAAACTTGTATTCACCATCCCATTTACTGAACCTTCCTCCCCTTTATTCTCCAATTCCTTAGCCTCATTTTCATTACCCGCTTTATCCTCCAATGACTTAGCCTCATTTCCGTTACCTGCTTTATCCTCTAACTCAGTTGGCTCATTTCTATTATCGTCTATATCATCTGGAGCACTAGCCCCATTTCTATTATCAACTATATCATCTGATGCACTAGCCTCATTTCTAGAATCCAGTATCAGTGACTCACTCTCTTTAACAACTACAGGGTCCCGTACGGGATCAGACTGTTCCACTACAACCCCATCTTCATGACCCAATTCACCATTAACCCCAAGACTAGCATTGCCGCTGGTGTCTACTCCCACCGGATCTACTTCCGAAATACTCAATTTCGAAAAAGCTTTGACATCGACAAACTCTTTCTTCTGTACCGGTTTATGCACAAATTCAGTAAAGTCAATGTCATCATTAACCAATCTGTCAAAGAAATCCTCATCTGTATCCTCCACCTCAAACGGAGAACTCGCCATCTAAATCACACGCCCTAAAAAACTCCAAATCAACCTCACTATATGTAATAAAAACCCACTTCCCCAAATTTTCTTCAGCAGACAAAAGTCAGTAGAATTGAAGTACCACAGCATTCAGTCACATAAAAACTTCAAAATTCTGAAACTTACTACCATTTACCATCTGAAACAAAATGAATCACAACCAATAAAATAAAAAATAAAACAAAATCAGGGTTCTATGAGCAATGACCAATCCAATTGAAATCTGAAATTAACAAATTCAGAGAGGACTGAATCAATATTTAATAATATGTAAATTATGGGTTTTAAGAGAGATAAACTTACAGGTTAAACCCTAATGGTTTCTGGGGAGGGAGATAATCGGAGTCTCCAATTGAGACAAATCATGGATCTTGCAGCAAAGCAGCAAAAAGATGAAAGCAGCGCACTCGCCAAAAAAGTTTGCATGTTTTAATGGGTGTGTCAAAGTTTGGTAATATAAATCTTGACCAGAAGAGAAACAATTGCCACACGTGCCAATCGAGACAAAAGTTAGACAAGAGTTTATAGGTGTACGTGATGGGCTCTACTCTCCTATTGATAACACAACATTGTTGTTTTTCGGAGTAGGGTTTCTCTCATTCTATTCCCATTTTCTTTCCTCCCACGTTAGTTTTTGTCTTATTGTTTTTATAAAAAAAATTAATATAAGATGTTGTCTGAAGGAAAAGAATTCTGCTCCGTGTTTTTCAACTATCAAGATGTATTCTTCTTGTTTATTAATAAGTGATAGATTTTAAATGTGATCCTAGTAAATAATGAATTCGACATCATCTATGAAATGATGATATAGTGAATGTACTGCGTTGTTTAGACTTGATCCATCTGAATAATGTAAAATAACGTATGTATTTTTGGGTGTGCGGGGTAGGTTGTCTATTTATTTTGAAAATTTGGAGAGAGGGGTTGACTTTTACGTATTCCTTGCGTTTGTTTAGTTTGGTTTCTCAAAAGGTAAAAAGAGTGAAAATGGTCTTTTTCTTGCTTTTATGGTTGGTGTCCATTGTCCATATCTGATTTTTAGACACTGAAATAAGAACTGATTTGTGGCATTTCAATCAATCTATTGAGGAGAACATGAATCTCTGCTATTGGTAGTACTTATAGCCCACTCAATTTTAATACAAGTTAATATTTAATGTATACATAGTGTATGATAAGTAATAAGTAATATTTTTATGCTAAAAACAATGGTGGAGAGGAGTGTTGCCCTTGCACCACGGCTTGGGTTCGAACCTCGTCGCCTCCTTAATCTAACATCTAATCTAACAAAAATAAAAAGACTTTTTACCCTATGCAATCTAGCCATTGTGCTTCTTACTCAATAAAAGAAAAAGATTTTTCTAATCAACCATGCAATTTCTTTACATTCTGTTGAGATTTTTCAATGAATGTTACATTTGGTACATTCTTAATCTCTTTATTTACTATTCTTGATTTAATTAGTAGGTTAATTATTCATATGGTCCTTGAATTTGTCAATTAGATTATGATTTTGAGAAAAGTTTATATTTCACCGTTGTTGTCACAGCCCGTCTCGAAAATTCAGTTATCGTGGATGTGATTTGACGGAATTACCCTTAAGGTGATTAAGGTACGTGTGATATATTATTTGGAATTATTCATACTCTCCCAAACTTTTGGAAAATTGTAAGTGGATTAAAATTGGGTTGTAAATTGTGTGGTTAGGGATCTAAGAGATTGGATGGTGATTGTTTTGGTTAGACCACACACGAGACACGTGCACACTCACACAAATCCCTCACTCTCCCGTGGACTCCCTCTCTCTCTTCCCTCACGGCTCTCTCTCTCTCTTCCTTCGAAATTGTACGGACCACACCCAAGGACCATCAAAACTTCATGGATCGAAGTGGAGATTAGCACCATTGTGTTCGTGAGTGCCCTACGAACTCAAAGGTACCATTTTCAGGTAAGAAACCCTTCGTTTTCACGTTGACACACCCCGATCCTAGAATCAAAGCGTGCTGGCCGTCACGTGAGCGTGACATAACCAAAAGTGCGATGCGGAAGCAAAAGGTAAAGGAATTACGAAGGAATAAAAACCAACTACTAGCAATAATATCCAATTAACATGCTAGAGTTAGTTTAAGTGTAAAACACACATATTCAGAGCGTAAGTACTAGGTGCAGTCAAGTAGGACCATAACTAAATTACAACACCCGAAGGTGAGTCCTACATGAGTAGTCTGTCAGAACGCCGTGGAAATCCTCGTGAGCCACCAACACAGCTAACTAGAACCTGGAGGGGCGCAAAACAAAATTGAGTGGGTCAGTAAACAAAGCTTTTCGAAATCATTTCATTTAACAACATTTCTAACCCCTCGCTGTAAAACCTGTATACTTTCCCAGAAAATAACATAATATGCATATAATTCTTCAAATATCTCAAATCACCAATCTTTATCAAAACCAGAAAGTATGACATGCCATAAATGTCAATAACAGAATAAGGATGCATCAATATAACAGGTCAAATAATGAATCAACCGGAGACCTTGTAGTTGGCCCTGTACGGTTAATTCCATAGCTCACATTTAATCAATTAAAACAAAATTTTGAATGTATTAACATGCCTTAGAGAATTCCCTCAATTCCTTACTAGATACACTCTTATTTTCACATAAGAATTTCTGACTACACTCCCTATACTAGGTATATGTGAGAAGATTGATGTAAACATGAAAACTAGTACTCACATATGTTTTTCAACAAAGAAGCAATTTCTGGAATTATTAATTCATGTATATATATGATCTCATGAATGGAATGCTACTACTTAGAAGCGAGAACCAGTGATATCATATGCTCATACCAATTTCAAACTCCACATATTGAAACACACAATACTCAAGATGGAAGTCAAGGGTTGTAACGGGGTTAAGGGTGTTGGCTAACAAAGAAAGGTAAGGGTAAACAAACGTTCTTAAAGCAATAGTGAGCAGAGTAATGATTTAGGCACTTAGAATTCTCTTTAGAATGCAGAAATCTACTTTTAAACACAAAAGAAGATTCATGCAACACCTTAGGGTCAATTTCAAACTTTTGGACCCTTTCTTCAACAACCAACACATGTGAGTTCATTCTCACTTATTTTCAAATGTTTTTTTATTCTTTTCATGCATTCATCTTTCTTTTCTTTTTCTTTTTCCACGAATTTTTCTCTCTGCCATGCCCAATTTCTTTGGCACACAAAAACACAACTTTGAAATCCAAATTCCCCCACACTTGTTTTATGCAATAATGTTGATCAAAATGAATTCTTTCTAAGTTAAGCTCCACTATACTTCAAGAACAAGGGTATGGATAGTCCTATTCTAGGTTAGGTAGAGATGATGTGGTTTAACAAAGAAAATAGGCTAAACAAGGCTCAACGGGGTTTAAACCTACAAAACAAATGACAAAGGTGGGTTTGGCTATTTGGCTTTGGTTTACTAAACAACTTCATCTTGAATATGTGTTATGCAAATCAATGTTATGCTTTGAATGGAACGGGCATGAGTTCTAGTATTTGGATCTATAATGATGAAACGCATTCTAAATAGCAACCATGCAAAGAATAATGAGATCATGCAACGACTTAGGAAACAAGAATGCACAGATTAATAACTTTCCAAATAACGTTTAGGCTCAAGTCTCACAGGGTTGTAGCGTTAATTTGAGTTCCTTCCTTCAACCATGTTACAAAAACTGATTTTATCCTTTGTGATTACATGTCAATTCATAATTTATAACTACAACCAAGCATAAACCAAAGAGCATATCAAACTTCCATCCATGTTTGTAACTTTCTTTAACAGTCATGCAATTAAAAACCGAATCCTTATCATTGTGTTGGAAGGTATCCTAAGACACAAACAACACACAAAAACAACTCTTTTTGGCTTTTTCAGAACAATTTTTCAAATTTTTATCAAAATTTCAGATTTTTATGTCAAAACATACTAAAATGCTTCAAAACACACTACAAACACTTAAAAACAGTGAAAAACAACATTGTAAGTGATAGGTAAATAACACCCACGAAAATCATGCAAAACAACTTGTTTACCCCCCCCCACACTTAAACCAAACATTGTCCTCAATGTTTCAAACATAGACTTACACTCAAACAAGCAAACAACATAACTAATAAAACATGACAAGTATGGCAAAGTAAAAACAAGAAAGAGTAGAGTTTAGGAACGCAAATCTAGTTATGGAGGTAGATGATCTTTGGCTTCGGTAGTGAATGAATCGGCACGTATTTTGTCATGCTTATTGACTTTCCACAACTTTGATCTTGAACTAGATTGGAAGGAAGAGGAGAATTCCTTGGTGGTGGTGATTTGATGGCCTTGTACGGCGAGGCTTTGCTCTTTGGCGACTGATGAGTCCATATGTTGTTGAAGCTTCTCGAGCTCTTGGTTTCAACTCAGACTCCTTCTGCTGGGTTGATTGAGTGTGCAGGCAGCATTCTTCTCTACTTGTTTCTTCTGCACGGCAGGTAGGCACGAGGTAGAGGTGATGGTCTGTTTCTTTGTTCAATCTGTCCAAGTGTCGACCGATTGCTTTCTTTCTCCTTGTCTCACAGGCAAGAGCAAAGGTAAAAGAATGCTTCAAGGTATCATTTTCACTTGCCTTATCTGTTCTCCGGGCAGATGTGGCATCTTCTTCAGAAGTACATCAGCAGTTGAAGATGAGCACTCGAGAGCAATGCTAGGTAAGCAATCAGGAAGGAGTTCCAGGCAGTCTGTTCTTAGATCGGAAGATTGACACCAAGTGCTGGCTGATTGCTCGTTTTCTCCTTGTCACAAAGACAAGGAAAAGGACAGGGAGAAAGCATGATATGAGATACTCTTGCTTTCAACCTTCATGATATGAAATACTTTTGCTCTTGATGACTTGGTTGTAGAGGTACCCCAGGGGATGAGGAACACTGAGTGACTCGAGAGGCTTCATTGGGAATGCATTCTCGGAGATGAAGAAAGGTTGAGTGAGGCTGCTTTGCTATGGAGGGTGAACGTTAACATTTATAGGAATTTCTTAATAGCTGGTAGAGACACTATTATTTTACTCGTGTCGGCAACCGTTGGATGATTGAACAGTAAGATTCACGTGCTTTTTACTTCACCAGAAATCTTCGACAGATTGCCCGTGATTTCTGCAAAGCTGAGTGTGCATGTGACAGATGCTGACACTTCTGGAAAAGCAGGTGCCTCTTCGATATCTGAAATCGGCGCTTCGACAAATTGCCCGTGATTTTCGCAAAGCTGAGTGTGCATGTCACAGGTGCTGACACGTCTGGAAAAACAAGTGCCTATTCGATATCTGAAATCGGCGCTTCGACAAATTGCCCGTGATTTCCGCAAAGCTAAGTGTGCATGTGACAGGTGCTGACACGTCTGGAAAAGCAGGTGCCTCTTCGATATCTGAAATCGGCGCTTGGACAAATTAACCGTGATTTCTGAGCAGCCCAGCTTTTGTGAAAGCAGGCGTCTCTTCGATTTCTGAGCTCGCCTCTTCGATTTCTGAACTCGCCTCTTCGATTTCTGAAGCTCCGTCGAGTGCTGATTTTTATAGAGGCACGCATTATGTTCCAAAGCACACTTGAATTTCCGCCTGTAGAAGCTCCATTCTTGCACTTCTAAGATCTTGATTTGTTCGACCTTTTCTTTTTCTTCACACCTTCGAAAATGTCTTGCCCTTCTGACCGTCGTCTTAACTTGAATGTCGGGGAAGATATTGGTATGTCTTCTCCAAACAACATTTGGCAGCTGTCATTCTTATCCCCCAATGGTTATCTTACAGTTGGGGATTCTATGATGATGAATGATACAACCACTTCGGTGGTGGCCAGAAATCTTCTCACTCCTAGAGACAGTAGGATACTTTCCAGGCGGTCCGACGAGCTGGCTGTTCAGGACTCTCTGGCCTACAGTGTCCGATGTGCAGGCTCAATATCAAACATGGGCCAACGCCTTCTTGCTCGATCTCGTCAGGTTAAGTCTTTGATGGCTGAGGTGGCTAGTATGGCAAGAGGTCAGAGTGTTTAGGCACGAGAATAAAGAGTTGCACATGCTCGCAACTAATTACTCAACAAGTATGAAGAGGAAGCTTGACCAGCTGCAGAAGTTCGAAGTTCGGATTCAGAGTGATCATTAAATGTTTGTGGCGTTACTCCAGAGGCAACTTCTGCCTTCGTCTTCTGGCGCTTCACCAAGTGTTGAGGCTCTGGAAAATCAAACTCTGGCGCCTCGTCTTTCTAGAGCTCCGTCAAATGCTGAGGTACCACCTGACCAATGAAGGCTCTTTCCTGCTTATTTGCAATTTCTTGTATTTTTCTACCTTTCTACCTAATGTTCATTTTCCACGAAAATTAATGTAAAAATACTTTGTTTACCTGTCAATGTTTCAAACATAAACCCACACAAAAAACAATCAAACAAGCAACAAATAAATATGACAAACATGGCAAAATAAATACAGTAAATGGAAGGTTTTTAGGAATGTAAAACTAATTGTGGAGCGATTCAAAGATCTTCCTTATTTGAATACATGGGTTGCCTCCCAAGAAGCGCTTGCTTTAACGTCTTCCAGCCGGACGATACCTCCAGTTAAGCTTGAATAGGACCCACGGCATAGAGGGGTATGTCCTCCACGGCATGCTCCTCAAAATACTCATACATTGGCTCTATGAATGGAAGGGGATAGTAATCCTTCCCGATTGGGGCGTTGAGCATCCTAAAATCAATGTAATCATTCCCACCAGCTTGGATTTGATTGGGGACCTGCACCAAAGAAGGTAACAACCTATTAGTTGAAATGGGATTTGGAATTGGACTAGATGACTCACCAATGTGTTGGAATGAAGTGGCAACACTATCAACAGATTTTCCAATGGTGATTTCGGCCATATTATGCATTTGGAGTTTAGTGGTGTGTTCTTTGTGCTCCACTCAAATTCCCGCTTCTTTGGTGCTTGGAACTTCATCCTTGTTAATTGGTGCTGAATTTTCCTGCCCTATATCTTTAATTACATCAATGGCAAAACAAGAACGAACATCAGTAAGATTCACATTAGATTCAGGAATTTTAAAGTGAATCATATCACCACTAAATGCCATTGTTAATGCTCCCTTGGCCACATCAATCTTGGTTTTTCATGAAAGGTCGTCCAAGTAAGATTGATGATGGTGGAGAGTGGGCTGCATCCTCCATGTCAAGCATATAGAAATCTGCAGGAAAAATAAAATGGTCTACCTGCACCAACACATCTTCCAAAACTCCTTTCGGGTAGGCATTAGATCGATTAGCTAATTGAATAATAACACCATCATGTTTAAGCTCTCCTAGATTCATAGATGCATAAACATAATATGCCATGACATTAAGTGATGCACCTAGATCTAGCATAGCATGTTCAAACCTCGTATTTCCAATAACACAAGGGATAGTGAAACTACCTGGATCTTTGCATTTGGGTGGCAACTTTCTATGCAACATTGCAGAGACATTCTCATTCACATGTACCACCTCTTTCTCTCGAATCTGGTTCTTTGTTGTACAAAGCTTCTTTAAAAACTTAGCGTACTTCGGGATTTGTTTGATGGCATCTAAGAGTGGAATATTGACTTGTACTTTTTTGAATGTTTCAAGGATGTCTTTTTCACTTTCTTCATTCTGTGTTTGCATGAATCTGCGAGGGAAAGGTGCATTTGGTGGAATTACGTTAGAATTAACCGAATAGGAACCTTTCTTACCTGTGGTGGACAGATTGGATGGATTAGGGAGTGTAGGAGTGCACGTCAAGGTTGTTTCCTTCCTTGCCGTGGGTATGTGTTGGACATCCTCCTCTTGTTGTAGTTTCTTGTCCTCCGTTTAGGCAGATTTTGATGGTTGGGGGTCCGTTCCAACTTATTTTCCACTTCTTAACGTAATGGCCTTTACGGATTCAAATCCTCCCCTTGGATTCACAACGGTTGTGCTAGGCAGTTTGCCTTGCTTTTTGATATGCCCCATGAACTCCGCCATTTGGCCCATTTGTTTCTTCAACTCATCCACCTCCTTAGCTTGATAGAGCATTGTTTTATTTTGATTATGCTGCCTCTGCACTAAAGAAGTTAGTAATTGAACAATTTGATCATTATCCATGGATGTACCTGAATTGGTTTGGGTAGATTGTGGTTGGACTTGAGTGGGTACATATGGCCTTTGATACATCCCAGGGGGTTGTGGCCGAAATCCTCATTGTTGGGCAGATTGTTGTGGTTCTCTCCACTTGAAATTTGGATGATCTCTCCACCCTGGATTGTAAGTGTTGGAGTATGGGTCATTGTGTTACTGATTGTGGCCTTGAAAACCCACGGCATTGGCAGATTCCCACCCTCCGTTCTCGATCGATTGAGGGCACTTATCCATGAGATGTCCATTCATTGAGCACACGCCACAAGCAACCACACTTTGTACCTTCAATATTTCAACCACTTGCGAAAGAAGAGTAGTAAGATTAGCCATTTGATTTTGAAGTTCGAAAATAGCACTTACCTCATTAACATGTTGCTGCCGTGGGATGTCCCTTTGACCAACGCCTTCATATTGTTGAGCATTCAACGCGCGGTTAGCAATTAAGGTCTTGGCATCCATGGGTGTTTTGTCTACCAAAGCTCCTCCCGCTGAGGCATCTAGCATTTGGCGTTCAATTGGTAGAAGCCCTTCGTAGAAATATTGAAGAAGAAACTCCTCATTCATTTGATGTTGTGGACATTAAGCAACAAGAGTTTTAAAACGTTTATAATGAGTTGGAAATTATTCACCTTGGTTTTGCTGAATGCCACTAATCCTTTTGCGTAGTAGAATGACTCGAGAAGTTGGGGAAAACTTCTCCAAAAAATGCCCGTTTCATACTCTCCCATGATGTGACAGTTCCGGGGGCTAGTGCATACAACCAATCTTTAGCCTTTTCCAAGAGAGAAAAGGGAAAAACTTTCATTTCCAGAATGCTCCCATCAACATTCACCGGGGTCATGCTTGAGCAAACAACTTCAAACTCCTTCAAATGTTTATTAGGATCTTCCATGGACAACCCATGGAACTTAGGAATATGGTGCAATAAGCTAGACTTTAGTTCGAACTCATCGGTCTTTCCTTGGGCAGCCATGGGGTATCGAATGCAAAGTGGTGCGGCATTGTCCAATCCCAAAGCAGAAAGCTCCTTGATTGTTCGATTATCCGCTGCCATGTCTTGTGCTTCTTCAAGATCTGGTGCAGGTTGAGGTGGTTAGGGTTCTTGTTGATTCCTTGCTCGTCTCAAAGTTCATTCAAAATCGTCGTCAAAGTCAAGGATGTGCTTATGTACAGGTTGAGAACTTCGAGTCATAAACCACATAAAACAAGAAAACAAGTAAAGTCATCAACTAGGAACAAAAACATATGAAAAATAAACAAAAAGAAATAACAAGGGATTAGCAAACTTGCTAATCCCCGACAAAGGCACCAAAAACTTGATGCGAAAATTAACTTAACACACAAATTAAACCCTCTTTTGACAATTGTAGTATATGTATAAGTAGGGATCGTTCTAGGCCTATGGACAATTGACCAAAATGCATCATATTGCTTTATAAGGCCTATGGACCTACAAACACACGAAAATAGCTTAAAATACATAATTAACTAAGAAATAACAACATAAATGCATGAGAACAAGCTAACTCAGTCGCATAAATATGCTCATATCAAGGGATGATATAGAAAATCGATTTCCCTAATGAGCATGCTTGGCAAAGTGTGCTTGTAGGCACAAGATCCTTACTTCGAGTAAGGGGATGCGTCGTAGCATCATTGTTCGACCTAAATGTCCTAAATAGTCATACCAAAACAGGTAAACTGTTCAATCACCCAACTCCAGGTTGGCCACATGTGGTGTGTTCCCAGTTGGGAGACAACCCATTGGCCCCAAATCAAAGCTTCAGGCTCATTTTTGGAAGTGGTGCAAAGATATTTCACTTTATTTTCTTCAGTGGTTTCATTTATGATCATTGTCATCTCGAATATCTTTAAAAACTCAACGTTAGGGAGAATTTAAGGTCCCTTAAGTGGTGATGCAGTACCATTCATACAACGAGGAGCGTGCCAATGCTTTTAATCAGGTTGGATAGACCTGAAGTCGTTGTTAGAGATGAGATTTAGGTGTAATGTTAGTGTGCGTAGTACACATTCATCCAGACAACTAACTTTTCCACATTCTTACCTAATCACATGTTTAATTGAATCGGTCACATGTATTAAGAAACATGATTCAATTAACTCATATTTGAGGACAATATCAATAAGATTATCCATAAGTAAAACATACACCAAACATGAATTTAAGAACATGGAAAAATGTTCACAAAGTAAATGGTTTACTCAGGGGATTCGGCCAACAAGGCCATCCATGTCAAAATTCTGCTCTTCTAACGGTGTTTGGTGGAGCAAAATTAGTCTCACATATTGACTACTAGAATGGTATTCCTTAACAACATTGGTAGGGGGACGAACAAGTGCATAACCAATGATCTATTCCATCAAGACGGAAGTAGATTCTGCAGCGTTAAGGTTTAGGAATATTTTCCCTTATTCTTGAAGTTTTAGGTCTTAGGTACCAAGGATCACGCTTCGGGCATGATGCCACACCTTGGCAGGCGTTGATTATTCCATATGTTGTAAAAACAAACTCGAAATTGGATTGTGAGAAAATATGCATTCGGTGTATCCCTGCTGAAGCAGTGCATCACCATTCTGTAGGCTTTTACCGAACTGGGTCGAGCTATTCGGTAGACTCCAGCCGAACTGGGTCCATACATTTCTCTCATATTTGTGGTAGTAATCAGATCTGAGAATTTGGTAAACTTCCGCTTTCTACATTGCCGCTTCAGGGGCAAGTTATAAACAAGGAAGGACGAGAAAAGTATTCTCCAGTTAAAATTTGATCGGATTTATAAACTTCAGAATTGTACTCATTCATAGACGTAATCATGGTGTGCTTCAGGCAATGTCTTTCATGATTAGACAGTCCGTAGGAGCGAGCCAAAGAGCCATGGAATCCTCGATCCGGAGGTATTTCCATTTGTAATGCTTTGAACATAAGTCTTCGAATGAAGATCATGGCGGAGGCTTATTCAGCTCTTCATTGCCATTGTTGGCTTCAATGGTTTCTCAGCTTTTTGATAGTCAAGAAGAGATTCACGTCTTGTACCCCACATAAAGTGGTTTCTATTAGAAACGTCCAAATCAGGAAAATCGAACTTGTGAGGATTCGACAATCCACTGAATTGGAGGGAACAAGATTGTGATTGTTGCTATGGGAATGAATCAACCATAAGCATCAAAGTTAGAACATTCAAGTTCTAAAACATGGTTTTCATGAAAAAAAACGTCGGGTTTTCATAGGTGTAATGTTTTATGAAAACTTCGGGTTTCAAAGGCACTAAATTTGAAACTACAGGTTCAATTTAGTTTATGAATGTTTAGTTCATAAAAGAGAGGTTCCTACAAGAACATAGAATGCAATATACAACTAAGTGTAGTGGATTTGGGTTGCTTCAGGAACTTAAGTGTGAGTGCTTCGGGACTACGAAAGTATGTCAACGGTTCAAAGTATAAAAATAAATTATTGAATCGTTAATGTCCAAAAGTGATCTTTAGGTCAATGATTTTGGATTCGTTATCAGATTAATGGATTGCAGATCACTTTTAATTAATTCAATAAATCGGGCCATACAGGGTCGATTGTAGAAGCAAAATAATATTAAAATAATATTATTGGATCGAAAGTATAGCCCCAAAATAATTTGGGCTAGGTGCCATGGGTAAGGGGCACATGTTGGGTGCCTTAAGTAGAAAAGGTAAGGCCCCAAAAAGGGCCTCGGGTGTGAACTTCAAGTCACGGGGGTGAGGTGAAATCCCAATCGTAGCTGGGTTTCAAATCTAGGCCGAAGGGGGGGCACGGGTGAGGTCCAACGCAAGCTGGCAGTGGGTTCTGGGCGCGCAGGAGCTAATCCCAACCTCATGGGCTGGCTGCAGGGACCAAGCCTAACCATGTGGGCTTCGTGAAGTACACGGGTCGTGGCAGAAAACTTAGCCAACTGGGCTGGATTGGATGAAGGCTGCATGGAACCTAAGCCGAGGCTTGGTTAGGTTCGAGAAAAAGCAGCAGGCCATAGGTCAAGGTACCAACAGGCTAAGGGCTTTATGCCCATCAAATTGACCCTAGGTCGAAGCCTGGTTTCTGTTTGCACAATGATGGTGCGGTGGGTGTGCTGCACCATGCCCAATTCCTTTTTTTTTGAAAATCCCTTAGGGTTTAGGAAACCCATATTTGCTTCTAATTTAATTTGATACTTTGACTCACATATTCCACATAACAATTTAATTGTGCGATGCATGAAACAAATATATATATTGACAAATATATGAACATATACAATATATATATCGGAAGGAAAATATAAACATAGGGGGGTTCATGCATCATGGGGAATGTTTTCATGCTTCAAGGTCGTGTCAAATATCTTACTTTATTTTAAGCGTACCTGATTGGCAGAAAACAACAAAAGCCTTTGAACTTGTAGAAGATCCTTCTCATAAAGCCGGAATTGCATCTCCAATGCGTTGTATCACGTTCAACACAGAAAAAATTAAATTGAATCAATAGCACGTAGATCAATTCAATAAAATAAGAATAAATCATAAAAAGAATGATTAAAACATAATACTCCCCTAATTGAAAATCAAACTCTCTTTAGCATAGCATCAAGAGCGTGCTGATAACGTGTTGTAGGCATAATTTACTGAACAATTATGGAGGCCTTAGAGAGAGGGGTGCGGCAATAGGTAGAGAGAATGAGAGAGATGTGTAATTGTGGGTATGTTCTATTCCACCCCATTGTGCCTTTATTTATAGTAGTAGGATAGTTAAAAACCTTTCCCTTTAGGATTACAACATTTAATAGGTAATCTACTCCTAATAGGAATATAAGAGATATTCCAAGATATACTAGGATTTACACAATCACATTCCTAATCTAATAGGACTGCAACAAAATGAAAGTTATTTATTTTCTGTTTAAATGAGTCACAACCTAGGCGGGTGCTTAGGCGGGTCTGGGCGGGTCTGGGCGGGTTAGGCTATCTAGGCGCCTGATGCGAAAATTAACTAACGCACAAATTTAAACCCTATTTGTGACAGTTGTAGTATATGGATAAGTAGGGATCGTTCTAGGCCGGGGATTAACTAGGGATGCTAACCCAAG
The DNA here is from genome assembly GCA_035220775.1 of Malus fusca. NCBI lineage: Eukaryota > Viridiplantae > Streptophyta > Magnoliopsida > Rosales > Rosaceae > Malus > Malus fusca. The sequence goes on from CM069060.1 coordinate 19,482,580, forward strand.
TAAAATTAAATTAAAAACGTAAAAACAAAATTTAAAACTCTAAACTAAAATCAAAACACTTAATTAGAATCACTCAAAATAAAACTAACAAATGAACCAAAATAAATTAAAAGACTCAAAATAATTCAAGACTTTTAGAAAACACAAACTAAATTGATTTCTAACAAATCTAACACTTTAAAGTAAATAGGGGATTGATTTTTAATGAAAAGTAAATTAAACTTAAATAAATTACAGAATTGACAAAAACATGAAATTAAGATGAATGGATGGACGAACTGGCTAGAGGGTTCTTCTCCACACATGATACATATGCAACCTAAATTGATTTTCAGTTGTTCTTTCAATAAATTGTAAATTCTCAACGCCCCAAGTTAATTAGGTCCGCTTAAATTAACCTTCAGATTTTCCTACTTTTATTAGGTTGGATGATTGCATACGACAACCCAAAACATTCCCTACAAGTTCCCTACATGAATTGCATAATAGAGATACAAGCAAGAATCATTAAGTTTTATGAAAATCATAAGCATTGACGAGGCACTTGTTACTATGAATTGCATGAAACTTATGCCAAGAATTTACCTAACACGATTGTGGTCAACAACCTTTACTACTTGTGAATATAAGTTCATAACGATTAGGTGAAATTTACTTATATTCTAGCATCAAATTCATGCATGTAAATTAAGTATGCATCCTTAATCGACAAACAAAAATAAGTTATCAATCAAGCAGTTAAGCAAATTAAATCACAACTCAGAAATCACAACTGAAGGTAATCAATTTAAATTACAAATATATACATGGCTTTGAATTAAACTCTAGCCAAAATAAAATTAGTTACACATTATTAAAATTAAAACAGAAATAAAACTTGAGTTTGGAAAGATTAAACCGAAAGAGGATCTGCTGCGTTCGTGCCCACTTCTCTCTCCCCCTGCCCGCGTCAGTCTTCCTTGCGTCAGTCTCAGCTGCAAGGGCAGCTTCCCCCGTGCTCACCTCTCTCCATACTCACCATGCCGTGCTCACCTCTGGACTGCTTCTTTCCCCGCGCCCCCTTATTTCTCCTGCTCTGTCCGCGTGTTCTGCTGCAAGGCAGCTTTGTTTCCCACGTGCTGACCTTTCAATTCTTGCGCTGCCTTCTTCAAGTTCCGCGTCACCTGGCTTCCCCCTCGCTGCCAAGGCAGCGACTGCACCTCAGTCCTCCCGCGTATCTCGCTCCTGTCCGTCTTCCTCCTGGCCTTCCTGGCAGCGCCTCCTTCCTTCTTCGCGCTACTTGCTGCCCACGTGCAGCCCTTCCTCAAATCCCCGCGTCTGACCTCCCTGCTCCGTTAATCTCCACGCAAGGCCTGGCAGCTGTCGCAAGTCACCCTTCTCTCTCGCTCGCTGCCAAGACGTGCAGCCTTCAATTCCTGCTCCACCTCGAGTCCTCCTCTCCTCCGTCTTTCTGTTCCCTCCCTTCTTCAAGGCAGCATGCTGCCTTCCTGGATCCTCTGGTTTTCCTGCGCGCTGCCAAAGCAGCTTGTCAGCCCACGTGTTCTGCTCAAGTTCCTGCTAGCTGACCAGGCAGCTATGCTGCCTTTCTTTCCGTCTCCTCCCCTCTCGCTCGAGGCTTTTACATCCCCCTGCACTCTCCCCTCTTCTCCGCAACTTCCAACCTTATTTATTTTAGTTCCTCTGAATTCATGATGGGAGCTCCACTCCCTGCTTTGTTTCCTTTTTTATTGTTTTCTCCTCTTATTTATTTCCCTTAGTGCATGCTTCCTCACTCCATTTCTGCACTCCACTTCCGCACTCCACACGCTACCCTTTTATTCTGCCCATTTCTTATTCCTATCCTGCGCCTACCACTTTCACTTATTCTACAAAACAAACAATTATTATTATATATATATATATATATATTTTATTTAATTTAAAAGCTAAACAGTTTTGACACGAATTTATTACATAAAATCACACTTATGTTATTTTTATTTTCTTAGCTAGATAAATTCGATAAAACACAAAAACAAAGTAAATAGCACAAAAATATGAGGAAATAACTAACAAAAGACAAGAGAATTTGATGTAAAATATATATATATGAGCTTATCAAATACCCCCACACTTAGCTTTTGCTAGTCCTCGAGCAAAACAGAGAAAACAGAAAAAGTAATAACATGAAAATTATTAGTTTCCCCCTATATGACCCTCATAGAACTTCATTCGAGAACACAATCATCAAGAACCATAGCTAACACCAAACAAGCAATTCAAGTTCATTTTCCTTACTCAAATATTAGCAGTAATCTTTGAAACATCCTTGAAGTGTAGTGTGTGAGATAGCCATGCTAATGCAATTTCAAATTTTTATTTTTAAAATCACCATATGCAAACTAGCGACCTTCTCACGGGATATGCACTCAATCACACATGTGTTTAGTTTTAATGTGTTTCGCTCAAAGAAACAAATGTGAAAGTTCTACCATAAGCTTGCATAAAGATCACTTCTCCACAGTCATGAATGCAAAACTTAAATCAAGAGGACTTTTATTGGATGTAATGAGGCTTCGGGATAGGGTTATTGAAACGAAAGAATAGGAAAACACAAGTTCCAAGCTACATTGCAAGCAATTCTTTTATTTAAATTTATAAGAACTCAAACTTCCAGCTATTCTTCAAGTCACCTCCAACCACAAACTTAAACTGAAACTTTAAAAACTTTTTATTTTCTTTGTATACAATCTTTCTTTTTCTTTTCCTTTTCTTTTCTTTCTTTTTTTTTTTTTTTTTTTTTTTTTATAAATACAAACATGAAATACCCCCACACTTATTCTTTTGCCAAACACCTTCAAAGTACTTCACAAACGTTTCTCATAAGATAATTTCACAGTACTCACTAGTTCGCTTGGAAAAGGTAAGGAAAAATATTTAAGGCATAAGGGTAGACATATATGGTGATAAGAAATAAAAGGCTCACAAATACGGCTCAAATTGGCAATCTAATGATATCATTTTTCTTTGGGAAACAAGGTTATTTGGGCCATGGTGGTAAACCTAATGCCTCTATCATTTTCAAGTTCATGCAATCAATGACAAAAATTTCGAAAGATCGTTATGCAAGTTCTAGAGAAGTATCTCACATAAGTTCATCACACATGAAAGAATAGGAGTGTATGAAAAATGCACACACTTTCAATAGGCTCAAAAACTCACATAGGATGTATATGGTCACTAAATTCACATATGGAGCTTTAAATCATGCTTTAGTTTCACATTAACAAGGCTATGTGCATTTAGTTTTTCAAGGATAATCAAATATGTACAAAACTAACACAAGAATAAGGAATTTCACAAAACACATGTTAACTAAGTTCTTGATGATCATGGTTCAAACTTTATCCGATTATATCATTGGGTCGGGGAACTAACAAAAATCTAATTCAAAACAATAAGGAAAACAAGAAAATATTTTTGGATTTTTTTAATTTTTTTTTTTATTTTCCGATTTTTTATTATTATTATTTTTTATTTTTTATGTATTTTTTTTTTAAAAAAAAAACAACTTAATTAAGAAAACACAAAGCAATAACATGGAAACAAATGAAACCAGTTCAAAGTCGAAGGTACAAAAATTTTCAATTTGGTCATTTTTATACTCTATACCCCCACACTTAAACTAGACATTGTCCCCAATGTCAGAAAATATAATAAAATGCAAATAAAAATAAAGTAGATAAATATAACGAAATAAAATAAAGCAATAGGACTGAAAACTTCCCTAATTTGCAGAAAAATCAAGCGATGACCCCCAAGCTAAAATTCTGCAATCAACTTCAAGGGTGGAAATAACCAAAAGTTCCTGCAAAGAAAAGAAATAATTCAGTTAAGCACACAAGAAAATGTAGAAAATGCAAACGAAAAATTGAAAATGAAAATAAAAGACAATGAATAAAACTAAAAGTGATCATTGGTCCTGTTTGGTGACTTTCCACAGCTTTGAACTTGAACTGGCCTCGGAACTTCTTAGCAAGGAAAATGAGACTTGATTGGTGGTGGTGTTGAAGCTTCTCGAGCTCTTGGTTTCAACTCGGACTCCTTCTGCCGGGTTGATTGAGTCTGCAGGCTACATTCTTCTCTTTTTGTTCTTCTGCATGGCAGGTAGGCACGAGGAATAGGTGGTGGTCTGCTTCTTTGTTCAATCTGTCCAAGTGCCGACCGATTGCCTTTCTTTCACCTTGCCCCGTAGCCAAGAGCAAGGGTAAAGGAAAAGCGTGCCATGAGATATCTTTGCCTCTGACTCTGATGATATGGGATACTTTTGCTTTTGAAGAAGTATCGTTCCACAGGTGTATGCGTGAACTGGGCTGGGGAACTTCTTAGCAAGGAAAATGAGACTTGATCTTGAAGATGAAGCAGCATCTTGTCAGCCCACGTGTTCTGCTCAAGTTCCTGCTAGCTGACCAGGCAGCTATGCTGCCTTTCTTTCCGTCTCCTCCCCTCTCGCTCGAGGCTTTTACATCCCCCTGCACTCTCCCCTCTTCTCCGCAACTTCCAACCTTATTTATTTTAGTTCCTCTGAATTCATGATGGGAGCTCCACTCCCTGCTTTGTTTCCTTTTTTATTGTTTTCTCCTCTTATTTATTTCCCTTAGTGCATGCTTCCTCACTCCATTTCTGCACTTCACTTCCGCACTCCACACGCTGCCCTTTTATTCTGCCCATTTCTTATTCCTATCCTGCGCCTACCACTTTCACTTATTCTACAAAACAAACAATTATTATTATTATATATATATATATATATATTTTTTATTTAATTTAAAAGCTAAACAGTTTTGACACGAATTTATTACATAAAATCACACTTATGTTATTTTTATTTTCTTAGCTAGATAAATTCGATAAAACACAAAAACAAAGTAAATAGCACAAAAATATGAGGAAATAACTAACAAAAGACAAGAGAATTTGATGTAAAATATATATATATATATGAGCTTATCAGCGCCCTTGTTAGAAACTTAGTTGGACTAAACTATCATTTAGTGAAGGACGAAATGTATTTGGTAACAATACAGTTCGACGTAAGTTGCAAACGTGGAAAAAAACTGCTTCCTATTATTAAGGAAATATGGATATCAATTGTGGAGATAACTAACATCCCACTTATTTGATGAAATTGCTGTTAACTGACAAAAACCAGCTCTCCATGATAAAGGGAAGTTGGTGAATGTTAATCTATATAAGGACTCCCTGCTCGTAAAGAAAAGTTCTGCGTTATTGGGTTCTATCATCTTAAGAACATTAAGTCTTTCAATGAGTAGAAGATATCCTTTTCTTGTTCTACAATGGTTGCCTCAGGTATCATGTTGACATCTGTTAGTAATCTAGGAAACCTGTTAATATTATGGACTCCCAGTTATCCAACAACCCTTTCTTAATTTTCAAATGCCTAGGTATTAATCAGGACGGTGGCCAACCGCCTAGCGCCTAGGCTGCGCTAGGCGGGGATTTTTAGAATACTAATCATTAGTTTCCTAGTTGCATTTCTAATTTTATGAAACAAAAATAGTGGTGGAGACTTGGAGTTGCTTCATTGTTGGCTCACCCACGGGAATGAACATCCTCGTAAAACCACCAAAATGAAATTCAGTTGGGTATTAATAAATTTACTTTTTTGCTTGAAGTAAAAAGAAAAAGAGTGATCATATGTAATTATATGGAGGAGCCACATCTCTTTCCAACTAATTTGTATTCATGCACGAATTATATAGTTTGATTATCTCCTTCCTCAGTATCGTTTGTATAAAAAAAAGATTCGATGATGAAATTGATATGTTTTTCCATCTATTTTTCTGTTTATTTTTCTAGAACAGTTCTATGTACACCCAAAAATGTTCTTCAAACACCTATATTTTCTTAGCACCCAAATTATTTTTCCTTTCTATCTGGACACCCACAGTTTTTTCTTCTTCTTCTCTCTCCCTCACTTGATGTCCATTGAACCGGAATCGATTTTGCGGCTGGTTTTTTCAGTTCTTCAACGGTTGACAAACGCAATCTTGTTCTTCAATGAATTGGTTTAGCCAAAATATTGAACCGGTCAATAAAACAATATCAAATCACCGCAGCCTCCTATCAATGCTTTCTCTTTTTATTTTTTTATTTTTATTGATTTCTCAATTGAATTTTAAAAAAAAAATTGTATTAACTTTGGAACGTTTAAAGAATAAAATCGTATATAAATAATTTTTTAACTCGGGTGTCCAAAGATCAATTTTAGGTGTAGAAAGCATCACTCTTTTTACACCCTTGTGAATTGTGAGCCCAAAAGGGGGAAAATGCAACTTACACTTGTTGGGAACTTGGCAGTTCGTTTGGCAAGCCCAAGACCATGAAGGTCCTTATTTGAGTCGAATGGAGTTTTCTGTCATTAAAATAAGTTTAGCTCAATAATGATCTAAGTTTTCTGACATTTCTTATTACAAACAAATTGTATATATCTAATGAAACTGGTGATGAGAAACTTAAGATCAAGTTCCCATATATCTTAATAAACTTCTCCCTCATCCACTCTTTTTTATTGTATATCAACTCACTTGACCACAAAACCAAAAAATTATTATAAAAAAAAAATGGCACATCTAATGTGTCGGGCAGGTAGAGGCTAGAGGCAAAATTTGGCCCCTCAAAACATCGGTATTGTCTCATTATTACAATTGATTAAGTTGAGCTTGTACTCAATATATTAATTTTCTACCATTTTTTTCTAGCAATAAAAAACATGTGTATTACTTTTTTCCACTTTTCTATTAAGTAGTAAAAAAACTAACTTGTGTATTAATTTCTTCCTCAAATATTGACCGTTGAGCTTTGATATTGTCCAAATAATTATTTTTTTAAATAAGGAGGACATTTTTATTAAATTCGTACAGAGCCACCAAAAAGTCAGAGACGACACTGCTTCTATGTCACATCCCTGCTTGGGCCCCCTCCACATCCCGGGTTCGACTCCGCCGTAGCACGATATTGTCCGCTTTGGGCCCCGACCACGCCCTCACGATTTTGTTTCTGGAACTCACACGAGAATTTCCTAGTGGGTCACTGATGCAGAATGCATCTCCTAATTCTACTTGGATTAGCTTTCCTTCTATTAGTTTTCCTATTTTAGTTAAGAATTCCCCGTTGTTAAAGGATTTCTTATTAGTTAAATTGCTTTCCTAATTTTTCAAAGTTTGTCTCTATAAATAGAGCAGATTGTAATCTTTTAAAAAAATGAATGAAAAATCTCCTTACTAGAACTCCCTGATTTCTTCCCCTTTCCTTTCGTCTCCTCGACCCCTAATTCGTCTCCTCGATCTTTTATTTCTTCTCGGTCCCGTCACACCCTTGTTCACCCAAATACTACCGCAGTTCTACATCAATTTGGTAATCAGAGCCTACAATCCCTTTCGTTGGCGTTTGATCCCTGCCATGGCACCCCAAACCGTGGCCAACCTTGCAGAACAATGTCATACGTTCCAAAACAAAGTCACAGACGATATCGCGGGCATAGAAACCCAACTCTCTAAACTCAGCACTGACCTCAAAGAAGAGTTGGTACAGGCTCACGCCCATCGTTCAACGACGGACCTTGCCATCACTAAACTTCAAAACTCCGTTCAGTTACTTATCAACCACTTTCGGGTTGAACACGCTGCAACTTCGTCTTCCTCCACAGTGATCCCAAGCTCGTCTACGCCACCACCAACAAGTGGCCTTTTGCCCACTCCACCGGTGGATCCTAAATTAAAGGCAGTGTCCTACGGAATGCCGCTTAGCTCCACTGGGTCTATGCCGCCACTCCGTTATACTCAACACACAATAGGTCCTCCTCCAGTGACTCCTCAGGCTCTAAACCTCCCACCCGCTCCACATGATCAGTACCCTCCTCCCCCTCGCCAGTTTGACAACGAGATCATCCGCCACATCAAACCTATCGCTCCTACTTTTGATGGTCGTGGGGATCCTACGATGTTTCTTGATTGGATCCAAGCCCTGGAAGATTATTTTGCTTGGTATGATTTGACGGATGCTTATAAACTACGCATTGGTAAGATGACATTACAGGGAGCCGCTAGACAATATTGGAATTCCGTGGAGGAGCAACTATACCAACTGGGACAACAGCCTGTGACTCTTTGGGACGAGATGAAATTCAAGCTTCGCGAACAATATCTTCCTACATTTTATCGCCATCAATTGTATGATCAGTTATGGACCCTTTCACAAGGAAGTTTTACCGTTACAGAATTCCACGCTCGTTTTATTGAACACAAAATACGTGCGGGGCTTCGTGAAGAACCCGACATCACCATGTCTCGTTTTATTCATGGTCTTCGTGACGATATCAAGCGTGAAGTCCGTCGGTTCCGTCCGTATACTTTGGAAGATGCATATTGCCATGCATTGGAAGCTGAAACCTTTTTGCGGCCACAACGTAGGTACACCGGGACTCCCGGGTATCCTTTCACTTCTGCTCCAAACCGCAGTAATCCAAGCTCTAAATATGGCATCACTGGTCCACCTGCTCCCACGGTACCTGCCACAGAGAAGGGACCAGCCCTATCCACGGCTACTCACCTCGAATGCTATCGTTGCCATGTTAAGGGCCACATCGCCTCCCCTTACCCCCACAGAACTTTAAATATTAGCTCCAACACTGAGGACCCTCGTGTGGACGAATATGTGGAGCCCCTTGAACCTATTTATGATCCCGACCTTGATAATTGTTGTGAGGAAGAAGCATTGCAACAACTGAGTGTTATGCGTTGTATTTATTCAGCATCTACACCTCCACCTCCTGATTCATGGAAACGTACAAGTATCTTCCAGACTTATGTCCCTTGCGGTACCACTCGATGCCAGCTAGTTATTGATGGGGGAAGTACGCTGAATGTTATTTCTAAAGCTGCCATCGATCGTCTTCACCTTCAGGCCGAACCACATCCCCATCCTTTTCAAGTCGGCTGGGTAGATAAAACTAGGTTACCTGTTACTGAAAGATGTCTTGTTCCTCTTCAATTGGGTCCCTGTCACGAGAAACTTTATTGTGATATCCTACCTATGAGTGTTGCACATGTGCTACTAGGCCGGCCTTGGCTTTATGACCGTAACGTCAAAAGTTGCGGCCGAGAGAACACCTATACTTTCCAACATGAAGGGAAAAACATAACACTCAAGCCTTCCAACCCAGCCATCAAACCAATTAAGGAGGTTCAACCGACACTGCCCTTAAACGGGAAGGATTCGGAGCATCGTTTAAGTATCTTATCACCTGTAGATTTTACACATGAACTACAAGACACGGGTGTGGTCTTTGCTCTCTTGCTTAAACCGGTCTCTAAATGTACCCCCACTCCAATTGCCGAACCCATACGGCAGCTACTCACGGAATTCTCTGATGTTATACCTGAGGACTTACCAGATGAACTACCTCCAGCACGAGAGATTCAGCATGCCATCGACCTTGTTCCTGGTTCACAACTTCCTAACCTTCCCCATTATCGTATGAACCCACCTGAGCGAGCGGAATTAAATCGACAAATCCAGGGGTTGCTGGCTAAGGGTTTTATTCGTCATAGTTTAAGTCCTTGTGCTATTCCAGTTCTCCTTACACCAAAAAAAGATGGCTCCTGGCGAATGTGTGTGGATAGTCGCGCCATAAATAAAATTACAGTTAAGTATCGTTTCCCAATACCGCGACTTGAGGATATGTTGGATGATTTGGCTGGTTCCCAATGGTTTTCTAAGATAGATCTTCGCAGTGGTTACCATCAAATCCGAATTCGTGAAGGAGATGATGGAAAACCGCGTTTAAAACCCCTGATGGTTTATATGAGTGGCTTGTTATGCCCTTTGGCATGTCCAATGCACCTAGCACGTTTATGAGGGTGATGACTCATGTGTTACGGCCCTATATTGGCAAATTTCTGGTGGTTTATTTTGATGACATCCTTGTATACAGCCACTCTCGAGAAGAACATCTCAAACATCTTCACTCGCTATTCTTTACATTACGAGCGGAAAAACTGTATGCTAACTTACCCAAATGTTCGTTTCTTCAACCGCAAGTTCTATTTTTGGGGTTCAATATTTCTGCAGCTGGGGTTAGCACCGATCCCACTAAAGTGGAGGCTATTACTCGTTGGCCAACACCTACGACATTAACAGAGGCACGCAGCTTTCATGGTCTCGCCTCTTTTTATCGCCGATTTATTCCTGGGTTCAGTACTATTATGGCACCAATAACTGATTGCATGAAACAAGGAGCGTTTCTTTGGACCCCTGCAGCTGCCACGGCCTTTACAATTTTGAAGCAAAAGATGAGTCAAGCACCTGTTCTTCGACATCCTGATTTGACTAAAGTCTTTGAAGTGGCATGCGACGCTTCCGGAGTCGGAATTGGTGGCGTGCTTAGCCAAGAAGGACATCCAGTAGCCTACTTTAGTGAGAAACTTAATGCAGCAAAGCAACGTTATTCTACTTATGACAAGGAGTTTTATGCTGTGGTACAGGCCCTTCGGTATTGGCAATATTACCTATTGCCAAACGAATTTGTGCTATATTCCGATCATCAAGCTTTGAAATATCTCCACTCTCAACGCACCATCAGCAATCGACATGTCAAGTGGTCCGAATATCTACAGATCTTTACGTTTGTTTTACGACACCGTCCAGGCATTGACAATAAGGCAGCTGATGCCCTTAGTCGCGTGGCTACTATTTTGCACACAATGACAGTTGAGGTCACTGGGTTTGATCGTATCAAGGCCGAGTATTCGTCGTGTCCAGATTTTGGAATTATTTTCCATGAAGTTTCCAACGGTAACCGTCGTGAGTATGTGGACTTTATTACAAGGGATGGGTTCTTGTTTCGGAAAACCCAATTATGCATTCCTCGTACTTCTCTTCGTGAATTCCTTATTTGGGAACTACATGGTGGTGGTTTGGCTGGACATTTTGGTAAAGATAAAACCATTGCCTTGATGGAAGATCGTTTTTATTGGCCGTCGTTAAAACGTGATGTTGCTCGGCTCCTCTCCCAATGCCGCACATGCCAGCTAGCTAAAGCCCGCAAACGTAACACAGGTCTGTATACCCCTCTACCAATCCCTCATGCTCCTTGGAAGGATATTAGTATGGATTTTGTGCTTGGTTTACCTAAGACTAGTCGCGGCCATGACTCTATCTTTGTCGTAGTTGATCGCTTTTCTAAAATGGCGCATTTTCTACCTTGTGCCAAAAATACCGATGCTTCTCATGTGGCCAAATTATTTTTTAAGGAAGTAGTTCGTTTGCATGGCCTCCCTGTCGCTATTGTTTCTGATCGTGATGTCAAATTTGTTAGTTATTTTTGGAAAACCTTGTGGAAGCTTTTCGGGACTACTTTGAAGTTTTCCTCCGCTTTCCATCCCCAAACGGATGGACAAACGGAGGTGGTTAATCGCAGTCTTGGAAATTTACTTCGCTGTTTAGTTGGGGATAAGCCTGGTAATTGGGATCTCTTGTTGCCTGTGGCTGAGTTTGCTTATAACAACTCAGTTAATCGAAGCACCGGTAAAAGTCATTTTGAGGTTGTTCACGGGTTTTCTCCCCGATCACCTGTGGATCTAGTTGCTCTTCCTATGGCTGCCTGCGCCTCCGACTCTGCTACGTCGTTTGCTGAACATATTAGACAACTGCATGATGACGTCCGTCGGCAAATAGCCATGCACACCGACAGTTATCAACTGGCCGCCAATGCTCATCGTCGTCACCAGGAGTTTCAGCACGGGGATTTTGTTATGGTGCGGATCTGTCCTGATCGTTTTCCTAAGCAATCTTTTAAAAAGCTTCATGCTCGTTCGATGGGTCCTTATCGTGTCCTTAGGAAGCTTGGGTCCAATGCTTACTTGATTGAGTTACCTGCCACGATGCAGATCAGTCCCATTTTTAATGTCTCTGACTTATCTCCTTATCGGGGAACCTTTTCTCCACCTCTGTCGATGGATGTTGCTCAGAGTTCCATTCCTCCTATGGCACCACGACTTCCGTCCACTATTTCTGCCCCTACAGAGCAGATTGCTGACGTTTTGGATCATGAAGTTGTGACTTCGTCTACTGGAGGTTCGACCCGTTATCTGGTTCGTTGGGTGGGAAAGCCTGCTACTGAGGATACTTGGATTACAGAAGCTGAATTTCGCGAGTTGGATTCCAGTCTTTTGCATCATTATCAGGATGCTCTTCAGGATCTTGATTTGGCAGCATCCCGTCCTCCTATCATCCATACTTACAAACGTCGTCGTTGTCCTTAATATTGGCTTACTCGCCTGTGTCGAGTTCTTTTCAGTAGGGGAGAATGATGCAGAATGCATCTCCTAATTCTACTTGGATTAGCTTTCCTTTTATTAGTTTTCCTATTTTAGTTAAGAATTCCCCGTTGTTAAAGGATTTCTTATTAGTTAAATTGCTTTCCTAATTTTTCAAAGTTTGTCTCTATAAATAGAGCAGATTGTAATCTTTTAAAAAAATGAATGAAAAATCTCCTTACTAGAACTCCCTGATTTCTTCCCCTTTCCTTTCGTCTCCTCGACCCCTAATTCGTCTCCTCGATCTTTTATTTCTTCTCGGTCCCGTCACACCCTTGTTCACCCAAATACTACCGCAGTTCTACATCAGTCACCTATCCTGGGAATGCTTTGGCCCCGTTCTCGCTTAATTTTGGAGTTCTTACGGAACCCGAAGCCAGTGAGCTCCCAAAAGGCCTCGTGCTAGGTAGAGATGAGAACATACATATAAGGCTTACATGATCCACTTCCCTGGGCAATGTGGGATGTTACAATTCACCCCCCTTAGGGGCCCGACGCCCTCGTCGACACACATTCGCCCATGGATTGACTCTGATACCAAATTATCACATCCTCGCCCGGGCCCCCACCATATCCCGGGCTCGATTTCGCTGTAGCACGATATTGTCCGCTTTGGGCACCGACCACGCTCTCATGGTTTTGTTTCTAGGAACTCACACGAAAACTTCCCAGTGGGTCACCCATCCTGGGATTGCTCTCGCACAAACTCGCTTAACTTCGGCGTTCCGATGGAACCCGAAGCCAGTGAGCTCCCAAAAGGCCGTGCTAGGTAGAGATAGGAATATATATATATATATATATATATAAGGCTTACATGATCCACTCCCCTGGACGATGTGGGATGTTACACTCTAGCACTTCACCACTTGAACAAAAAAGAATATTGATAGGCTACATAATGATTTTGAAGGGCTAGATTTTGCCTCTAGCCTTATCCCTTGTCCCAACACATTAGATATGCTCTTAGATTCTACAAGGGATAATACAACATCATATCCATATCAACAAATGAGAAAAATTGGTCCTTTAATTGGGGGAATGCACATAGTCCTTCTTTTGTGAATAACGCATCATTATTGTATAAACTATATAATCGGAATAGTTTAGTTTCTTAATCTTCATTTCAGATTATCTCTACGAAAAAATTAATCGAATTGGAAATCATTTAATCATACAAATGTACTTTTTAAAAAGATGGTTCATCATGAATATGTTACTTGGTACTCACATAGTCGATTTGTTTCATATATTTGGATAACTAAACGATCTCCAGTTTGAATGATTTTATGTAGGGATGATTTTCACATGAAGATTAAGAAATTGAATGCTCTGATCATGAAATTTATATATTGAATATACATTATTCAAAATAAGTGTGATATGTGCATTCCCTCATGGAGAAACACAAGTATTAATTATTTAGAGGGTCATAATGACTATGAGTCAATAGTTAGCCAATAGGAATTAATTATTTATTTAAACAGTATTAAAACAGTTATGATTGATTATATAGAGCCACTAGGAGCTCCTTTATGCCCCTTATATTTGGGGCTAGTTTGGTATTGTTGTTCTTTTTTTAAAAAGTACTTGTCACAGCCCGTCCCGAGATTCTATTTATCGAAGTTGTGAAATGACGAAATTGTCCTTGGCGGATATTAAGGTATGTGTGTGACATATTATGGAATAATGCATATTTTCCCAAGTTTTGGAAAATTTAAGTGGATTAAAAATTTGGTACAATTTATGTGGTTAGGGACTTAAGAAATTGATGGTGATTGTTTTGGGATGGACCACACACACACGGGACACTCATCTCTCCCTCTTCCCCGTACCCTCTCTCTCTCATCCCGCGCAGTTCACTCTCTCCCTCTTCTAGTTTGTACGGACCAACACCAAAACCTTTGAAACTTCATGGATCGAAATGGAGATTAGCACCATCGTGTTCGTGAGTGCCCTACGAATTCAAAGGTCCCATCTTCAGGTAAGGTTTTCCTCATTTTCACGTCGAAATCGCAAGCACCGAGTTTGGCACTATTCATGAACTTTGTATTGGTTGATTTTTAGGACAATCCAAGCTTATAGTGAGCTTAGTGAGGTCCTAAGAAAGCTCGGAGTGCTTAGTTTGAAAGTTTTGGACGTCGGGATCACTGAGTTCGAAGTTGGCCGGTTTTCTTGGAATTTCTCCGGTGAGATTTCGTCATTTTTAGAGCCTTAAACTAGTACATCGTGATTCTACATGCTTAGGGCTTCATTTTGATATAAAATGCGTGAAAAATGGTTGATAAATGACGGAGAACAAAAAGATTGAAAAATCTCCAGTTTTTTGGTGACCGGAAAAACCAGTCCGGCGACTGGAGGAAGAAGATGATGCACGTGGAGCGCGTAGGTCCGTGCCCCTCCCGGCGCTTGGGGGCGCGTGCAGCCTCAAATTTTTTTTCTAAAAATACCTCGACGTCCGTGACGTCGAGTAGGTCACTGTGCTATATTCATATACCCAAATTGAGCATCGTATGAGAAGTTATTACGAATTGTCGGTTATGTGCTTTAAATAACGTTTTTATAGTTGTTTCGCATATAGGTGATACCTATCCCGAGGACGAGCGCATCCAGGGACGTCACGGGGGTTACGACCCTTCGACTTATCAGTGAGTGGGCAGTTGTTTTCTATTTATACCTATATACTACTGATTTTCCCAGAAATTGAAATTAAAGGAAAGTATGTTTTTAAAATGCCATGCATGCATATTGTGAATTATATGAGTTGATAATTGATGCATATATATATATGTGAATTGGTGTTGTGGACGCACATGTGAGTATCAGGTGAGTTTTATGTTATTTATGTGAATCATTGATGATGTGAATTGTGTTGAGAGCTCATAACCTGCACCCCTGGTGTTAGTGCTTATAGTATTCACCGCACCGCACACTCACCTTGGATCCAAGTAGGTGCATGTCGTACAGGACATGAGAGGGTTCCGACATGCTAGTTGTACAAATCACTTGAGGTGGTTCCGACTGGTAGGTGACCTTAGATTATGTGCACAGATGATTTATAAGAGAAGCACTAGAGCGTATTATTACACCATTCTTGTCGTACAGACTACTTCAGGTAGTTCCGACTTATATGCAGAGTAGTGCCGTACATGTCACCGTGGTGACTCCGGTTGGTTTGGATATTGAGCTATCCAATTATCAAGAATTTTATGAGATTTTGGTTCGAATGGAGGATTCCGAAAACCTTCCTAGTAACAGTGAGGATGATGAAGATAAGAATGATAATCAGAAGAAAGATGATAGGGGTAAAGTTATCTCCACTAAGGGACCCCGTAAGACGCAGAATTTCAAGAAAAGTGGAGCGAGCTCGAGTTCTTCCAGTGAAGGATTTAGTGTCACAGGCCCGAGCAGAGGTGGAAGATTTGCTGGTGGACCTAGGTTTCAGAGACAGAGAGATTTTGGTGGTGCTGGTGGTTCTGATGCTCTGTTGTGCCGCCGTTGTAACTTCAGACATCATGGAGAGTGTAGGAGAAACGGTAGTGGTGGTGCTTGCTACACTTGTGGACAGATGAGACATAAGGCTGCTAAGGCCCCGTTTGGGATTGAGGTAATTTTAAAAAAAGCCAATGTGAAAAAAAGCTGAGGGTCATTTTTGTGTTTGGTAAACTGAAAATAAAAGGGCTTATTTTGGAAGCTGCTGTGAGAATAAGCTGAAAATCAAAGGAAAAGCTGAAGCTGCTATTTGCTGCTTTGAAAAAAAGCCAGTTTTTTCAAAGCACACGGAGCTACAGTGCTCCTTTAATGAAAAGACACACTATCATCCTGCTTTTTTTTCCAAAAGCACTTTCACAAAAAAGTTTACCAAACACTCTACTGGCTTTATTTCACAGCCGCTTATTCTCACAGCACAGCCGCTTATTCTCACAGCAGCTTTTTTTCAAAGCACAGCAATACCAAACCAGCCCTAAGTGTTCCCAGAGTCAGCAGAGGCCTCAGCAGTCTGCTATGCCACCTCCAGCGCCGATTCAGCAGAATTTTGGATCAGGCAGTTATGGTCAGATGGGTCGTGGTGGTGCTTACCACTACCAGGGTGATACTGCTCCCTATGCTTCTGGACAGTATCAGTATTCCCAGGATCCTTATTCTCAGACTGGGTATTCCCAAGATCCTGGAGGTTATACTTCTTATTCTTCCATGCCAGCTGGTGGATCTCAATGGCATTAGGAAGGTCAGCCCCGATAGGGAGAGGTTGCTGCTAGCAGTGTAGGACCGCCTAGGCAGTCTAATCAGTCAGGACAGGGACGTACTTCTCAGGGGCGAGGTAACTAAGGCAACAGAGGTCGTGGTGGACGACAGCAAGCTCAGGGACGTGTTAATCACATATCACTGCAAGATGCTCAGAATCATCCGGATTTGATTATGGGTACATTAAATATTCTTGGTCACTTTGCTAGACTTTTGATTGAATGTGGTGCTACACATTCTGTGATTTCTCATACGTTTGCTCAAATGACTCAACCTCACCCTACACCTCTAGGATTTGATTTAGAGTTTACTATGCCTAGAGGAGACAAATGTTATGTTGATAGTGTTTATCCAGGGTGTCCAGTGATGGTAGATGGTGTAGTTATGCCAGCTAATCTTATCCCGTTAGATATTGTGGATTTTGATGTGATTTTAGGGGCAGATTGGTTACATTATAATCGTGCCCATATAGATTGTTACGGGAAGTCAATTACTTTTCATCGTCCTGGATTACCAGAGGTTACTTTCGTGGGTGAAAGCAGTGGGGTGAGACATGGTGTTATTTCTACCATGAGAGCAAATAAGTTGTTATCGAAAGGTTGTCAAGGATACTTAGCACATGTGGTGTTAAATGATGTTGTTCCTAGCAGTGTAGAGGAAGTTGGAGTAGTCAGGCACTATCCTAATGTATTCCCAAACGATTTGCCTGGATTACCGCCAGATAGAGATGTGGAGTTTTCGATTGATTTGCTTCCAGGTACGGATCCTATATCTTTAACTCCATATAGAATGGCTCCAGTTGAATTGAGAGAGTTGAAAATTCAGTTACAGGAATTAACTGATAAAGGTTTCATTCAACCTAGTACTTCGCCTTGGGGAGCTCCAGTGTTGTTTGTGAGAAAGAAAGATGGAACTTTGAGATTATGTATTGATTACAGGCAATTGAATCGGGTAACGATTAAGAACCGTTATCTATTGCCTCGTATCGATGATTTGTTTGATCAGCTTAAAGGTGCGTGTGTGTTCTCTAAGATTGATTTGAGATCTGGCTATTATCAGTTGAAGATTAAAGATGATGATGTACCTAAGACGGCTTTCAAGACCCGTTATGGACATTATGAGTTTTTGGTGATGCCATTTGGATTGACTATCACACCTGCAGCTTTCATGAGGCTAATGAATGAGGTATTCCAGCAAAATCTTGATAGATTTGTCATTGTTTTTATCGATGATATTCTGGTATACTCTAAGTCGAAAGCAGATCATATTCGAAATCTTAACTTGGTATTAAAGAAATTGAGGGAGCATCGGTTGTATGCCAAGTTCAGTAAATGTCAGTTTTGGTTGAATGAAGTGGCATTTTTGGGGCATGTAGTATCGGCACAAGGAATTCAAGTAGATCCTCAAAAGATAGCAGCAGTGGAGAATTGGGAACAACCACGAACCGTCACTGAGGTGCGGAGTTTCCTTGGTTTAGCAGGTTATTATCGACGGTTTTTTCAAGATTTTTCTATGATTGCTCTGCCATTAACAAAGTTAACCAGGAAGGATGTTAAGTTTGATTGGGATGAGAATTGTGAGCAAAGTTTCCAGCAGTTGAAATATTGCCTCACTCATGCTCCAGTATTGGTACTTCCTGATGATAGCGGTAACTTTGAGATTTATAGTGATGCTTCTTTGAATGGTTTGGGATGTGTTTTGATGCAACATAATAGAGTGATTGCCTATGCTTCTCGACAGTTGAAGATTCATGAAAGGAATTATCCTACTCACGATCTTGAGTTGGCAGCCATTGTCTTTGCCTTGAAGATTTGGAGGCATTATCTCTATGGTGAGAAGTGTAAGATCTTCAGAGATCATAAGAGTCTTCAGTATCTTTTCACTCAGCATGATCTTAATCTTCGTCAACGAAGGTGGATGGAGTTACTAAGTGATTATGACTGTACTATTGAGTATCATCCGGGTCGTGCAAATGTGGTAGCTGATGCACTGAGTAGGAAACCTCAAGGATTACTCAATGCTTTGTATGCTTGTCGTGTTCCTCTTCTTGTAGATTTGAGAGCTACTGGAGTAAAGTTGGAGATCGAAGAACAAATAGAAGCTTTTCTTGCTAGTTTCCAAGTCAGGCCAGTTTTGGTTGATCGTGTACTTGAAGCTCAGATGGTAGATGAAGAAATTCAAGAAATGATTCAATTGAGAAATGAAGGGAAAAAGAAAGACCTCAGGATTCGAGAATCAGATGGCATGCTTATGTAGGAGAACAGAATGTTTGTACCGAATAATGAGGAATTAAAGAAGGAAATCTTGGATGAAGCACATTGTTCGGCTTACGCGATGTATCCAGGAGGGACTAAGATGTACCATACCATTCGACCATTTTATTATTGGCCGGGTATGAAGAGGGAAATTGCAGAATATGTAAGTAGGTGTATTGTTTGCCAGCAAGTCAAAGCAGAAAGAAAGAAGCCTTTTGGTCGGATGCAACCACTTCCCGTTCCTCAGTGGAAATGGGAAAATATAACTATGGATTTTGTGTATAAGCTTCCGCGTACACAAAATGGATTTGATGGTGTTTGGGTGGTTGTAGATCGGCTTACTAAGTCAACACACTTCATTCCAGTGAGGGAAAAATATCCTCTGAATAAATTGGCTAAGTTGTTCATCATGAAGATTGTGAAGTATCATGGAGTTCCAGTGAATATTATTTCTGATCGAGATCCCAGATTTACTTCTAAGTTTTGGGTAGCTTTTCAGGAAGCTATTGGTACGAAATTGCTTTACAGCACTGCTTATCATCCTCAAACCGATGGACAATCAGAAAGGACTATTCAGACGTTAGAGGATATGTTAAGATCTTCAGTGTTACAGTTTGGTGATTCTTGGCATGATTGCCTAGACTTGATGGAATTTGCCAACAATAATAGTTTTCATTCGAGCATTGGTATGTCACCATTTGAGGCACTTTATGGTAGAGCTTGTCGTACGCCATTGTGTTGGTCAGAGGTTGGCGAAAAAGTGCTTGAGGGCCCAGAGATTGTGGATGAGACTACTCAAAATGTTCAGGTGATTAAGTCTAACCTGAAAGCGGCCCAGGATCGACAAAAGAGTTTAGCAGATAGACATGCTATTGATCGAGTTTATGATGTGGGTAATTTGGTATTCTTGAAATTGTCACCTTGGAGAGGTGTAGTGCGGTTTGGAAAGAAGGGCAAGCTAAGTCCTAGGTACGTAGGACCTTATGAGATCACTGAGAGGATTGGTGAAGTTGCTTACAGATTGGAGTTACCTTCGGAGTTATCTAAGGTACATAATGTGTTTCATGTCTTGATGCTTCGACATTATGTTTCAGACCCTTCACATGTGATTCCTCCTCAACCTTTGGAGATTAATCCGGATTTGATGTATGATGAAGAACCAGTGACTATCTTGGATTGGAAAGACAAAGTTCTAAGGAATAAGACAGTAAGCTTGGTAAAAGTATTATGGAGGAACCACTCAGTAGAAGAAGCTACTTGGGAGACAGAAGATCGAATGAGGGAGATGTATCCGAGGTTGTTTTATGAGTATTAGTGTGGTGACTAGTTGCATGAATTTCGAGGACGAAATTCTATAAGGAGGGTAGATTGTCACAGCCCATCCCGAGATTCTATTTATCGAAGTTGTGAAATGACGAAATTGTCCTTGGCGGATGTTAAGGTATGTGTCTGACATATTATGGAATAATGCATATTTTCCTAAGTTTTGGAAAATTTAAGTGGATTAAAAATTTGGTACAATTTATGTGGTTAGGGACTTAAGAAATTGATGGTGATTGTTTTGGGATGGACCACACACACACGGGACACTCATCTCTCCCTCTTCCCCGTACCCTCTCTCTCTCATCCCTCGCAGTTCACTCTCTCCCTCTTCTAGTTTGTACGGACCAACACCAAAACCTTTGAAACTTCATGGATCGAAATGGAGATTAGCACCATCGTGTTCGTGAGTGCCCTACGAATTCAAAGGTCCCATCTTCAGGTAAGGTTTTCCTCATTTTCACGTCGAAATCGCAAGCACCGAGTTTGGCTCTATTCATGAACTTTGTATTGGTTGATTTTTAGGACAATCCAAGCTTATAGTGAGCTTAGTGAGGTCCTAAGAAAGCTCGGAGTGCTTAGTTTGAAGGTTTTGGACGTCAGGATCACTGAGTTCGAAGTTGGCCGGTTTTCTTGGAATTTCTCCGATGAGATTTCGTCATTTTAGAGCCTTAAACTAGTACATCGTGATTCTACATGCTTAGGGCTTCATTTTGATATAAAATGCGTGAAAAATGGTTGAGAAATGACGGAGAACAAGGAGATTAAAAAATCTCCAGTTTTCCGGTGACTAGAAAAACCAGTCCGGCGACTGGAGGAAGAAGATGACGCGCATGGAGCGCGTAGGTCCGTGCCCCTCCCGGCGCGTGGGGGCGCGTGCATCCTCGAAATGTTTTTTCTAAAAATACCTCTACGTCCGTGACGTCGAGTAGGTCACTGTGGTATATTCATATACCCAAATTGAGCATCGTATGAGAAGTTATTACGAATTGTCGGTTATGTGCTTTAAATAACGTTTTTATAGTTGTTTCGCATATAGGTGATACCTATCCCGAGGACGAGCGCATCCAGGGACGTCACGGGGGTTACGACCCTTCGACTTATCAGTGAGTGGGCAGTTGTTTTCTATTTATACCTACATACTACTGATTTTCCCAGAAATTGAAATTAAAGGAAAGTATGTTTTTAAAATGCCATGCATGCATATTGTGAATTATATGAGTTGATAATTGATGCATATATATATGTGAATTGGTGCTGTGGACGCACAGGTGAGTATCAGGTGAGTTTTATGTTATTTATGTGAATCATTGATGATGTGAATTGTGTTGAGAGCTCATAACCTGCACCCCTGGTGTTAGTGCTTATAGTATTCACCGCACCGCACGCTCAGCTTGGATCCAAGTAGGTGCATGTCGTACAGACCATGAGAGGGTTCCGACATGCTAGTCGTACAGATCACTTGAGGTGGTTCCGACTGGTAGGTGACCTTAGATTATGTGCACAGATGATTGATGAGAGAAGCACTAGAGCGTATTATTACACCATTCTTGTCGTACAGACTACTTCAGGTAGTTCCGACTTATGTGCAGAGTAGTGACGTACAGGTCACCGTGGTGACTCCGGTTGGTTTGGATATTGAGCTATGGAATTAACCGTACAGGACCAACTGCAGGGTCTCCGGTTGATTCATTATATCACCTGTTATATTAATGCATTTATAATCTGTTATTGACATTTATGGCATGGCATATTTTCTGGGTTTTGATAAAGATTGGTGATTTGAGATAATTGAAGAAGTATATGCATATTATGTTATTTTCTGGGAAAGTATACAGGTTTTACAGCGAGGGGTTAGAAATGTTTTTGATGAAATGTTTTCGAAAAACTTTGGTTTTACTGACCCACTCAATCTTGTTTTGCGCCCCTCCAGGTTCTAGTTAGCAGCTTTGGTGGCCCACGAGGATTCTCACGGCGTACTGACATACTACCTAAATGTAGGACTCACCTGCGGCTGTTGTAATTTAGTTATGGTCCTACTTGACTGCACCTAGTACTTATGCTCTGAATTTGTGTGTTTCACACTTAAACTTACTCTAGCATGTTAGTTGGATATTATTGCTAGCAGTTGGTTTTTATTCCTTTGTATTTCTCTTATCTTTCGCTTCCGCATCGCACTTTTGGTTACGTCACGCTCACATGATGGCCAACACGCCTTGATTCTAGGATCGGGGTGTGTCATACTTCTGTTGTGTTGTGAAAACAAATAGTTATAAAATAAAGTTTGTTGAGTGTTTGGTAAACTCTTTTTTTTTTTTTTGTAAAAGTTTAAAAAAAAAAAAAAAAAAAACAGTGCCTGAGTGTTTGGTAAACATTCATATAAATTGATGCGAAAATAAATTAACGCACAAATTTAAACCCTATTTGTGACAATTGTAGTAATGATGTAAGTAGGGATCGTTCTAGGCCGGGGATTAACTAGGGATGCTAACCAAAGTAAAATTAAATTAAAAACGTAAAAACAGAATTTAAAACACTAAACTAGACTCAAAACACTTAACTAGAATAACTCAAAATAAAACTAACAAATAATCTAAAAAGACACAAAATAATTCAAGACTCAAGAAAATACAAACTAAATTGATTTCTAATAAATCTAACACCTTAAAATAAACGGGGGATTGATTTTTTGATGAAAAGTAAATTAAACTTAAATAAATTACAAAATTGACAAAAACATAAAATTAAGGTAAAATGATAAATGACTGACTGGCTAGAGGATTATTCTCCACACATGCCACATATGCAACCTAAATTGATTTTCAGTTGTTCTTTCAATAAATTGTAAATTCTCAACGCCCCAAGTTAATTAGGTCCGCTTAAATTAACCTTCAGATTTTCCTACTTTTATTAGGTTGGATGATTGCATACGACAACCCAAAACATTCCCTACAAGTTCCCTACATGAATTGCATAATAGAGATACAAGCAAGAATCATTAAGTTTTATGAAAATCATAAGCATTGACGAGGCACTTGTTACTATGAATTGCATGAAACTTATGCCAAGAATTTACCTAACGCGATCGTTTATAAGCGACCTTCACTACTTGTGAATATAAGTTCATAACGATTAGGTGAAATTCACTTATATTCTAGCATCAAATTCATGCATGTAAATTAAGTATGCATCCTTAATCGACATACAAAAATAAGTTATCAATCAAGCAGTTAAGCAAATTAAATCACAACTCAGAAATCACAACTGAAGATAAACAATTCAAATTACAAATATATCCATAGTTTTGAATTAACCTCTAGCCAAAATAAAATTAGTTACACATTATTAAAATTAAAACAGAAATAAAACGTGAGTTGGAGGATTAAACCGAATGAGGACTGCAGTGTTGTTGCGCTCCCTGCACTGTTGCCGTGCTGACCAGGCAGGATTGCTGCCGTGCTGACCTGGCAGGATTGCTGCCGTGCTGACCTGCTTACTGACCTGCTTAGCTGCGCAAAGCAGCCCACGTGTCTCGCTCCTGTCCGTCTTCCTCCTGGCCTTCCTGGCAGCGCCTCCTTCCTTCTTCGCGCTACTTGCTGCCCACGTGCAGCCCTTCCTCAAATCCCCGCGTCTGACCTCCCCACGTCCATCAAGCTTCTGTCTGCATGAGGCAGCATGCATTTCCTATCTTTCCCGCCACCTGTCTCCCATTTCTCTTTATTTCTTACGCTGCCTGGTGGCAGCCTTCCTGCTAGTCCCCTAACTCGCGCGCCAGCTGTTGTGCTCCCCTCAGCCCAAGGCAGCGCCTCCTTTCACGTCTCACGCTGCCACTTCTTCTCTGCCTTTTCAAGTAGCGTCCTTCCCTCCTCTGTGCAGCTGCTAAATGCAACTCTCTGTCCGTCTCTAATCCAAACTCGCCAGCTGCCAACTTTCCTCCAAGTTCCGCGCTCTGTCTTTCCTTCGTCGTTCCGTGCGCCTTCCCTCCTCTGTGCAGCTGCTGCAAGGCAGCAACCTATCCTCTGCGAACTGCCCACGTGCGAGACCTTTCCCGCGAGTCCTCCTCGAGCTGCCCAAGTCTCTGTCTCACTGCTTGCTGCAAAAGCAGCGCCTCGGCCCTGCTTGCCTCTTCGCAACTCCAAACCTTCTTTCCTTATCCCCCCCTACCTGCGTGCTCCTTATTCCTCCTTATTTATTTAGTTCCTCCACTTCACGATGGGAGCTCCACTCCCGTGTCCCCCGTCCTCTAACCTTTTCTTAATTATTTCTCCTTCATCCCTGGTTGTCTGCTGCCCTTCTCTGACTTCTCATTCTTTTCTAAAATATGGCAGCCTAGCTGCCTTCCTTCTTTTTGTCTCCCACGCGTTGCTTTCTGCCAAAAACCCCACTCAATTAACATCATACCTTTTATTTATATATATATATATATATGTATATATATATAAATATATATAAATATATAAATATATATAAATATATATATATATATTTATAATACTATCTTATTTTTATTAGTCAAAAATAGTGGGCAAGACAGTTTTGACGATTTTATCACTTAAAATCTCACTTGTGCAATATTTATTTTATTTACTAGATAAATACTAAAAAACACAAAAACAAAGTAAATAGCTCAAAAATATAAGAAACTAACTAAGAAAAGACGAGAGAATTTGATGTAAAATATGTATAAATATAATCCGATCAAATACCCCCACACTTAGCTTTTGCTAGTCCTCGAGCAAAACAGAGAAAACAGAAAAAGTAATAACATGAAAATTATTAGTTTTCCCCTATATTACCCTCATAGAATTTCATTTGAGAACATAAATCATCAAGAACCATAGCTAACAACAACAAGCAATTCAAGTTCATTTTCCTTATTCAAATATTAGCAGTAATCTTTGAAACATCCTTGAAGTGTAGTGTGTGAGATAGCCATGCTAATGCAATTTCAAGTTTTTATTTTAAAAATCACCATATGCAAACTAGCGACCTTCTCACTGGATGTACACTCAATCGCACATGTGTTTAGTTTTAATGTGTTTCGCTCAAAGAAACAAATGTGAAAGTTCTACCATAAGCTTGCATAAAGATCACTTCTCCACAGTCATAATTGCAAAACTTAAATCAAGAGGACTTTTATTGGATGTAATGAGGCTTAGGGATAGGGTTATTGAAACGAAAGAATAGGAAAACACAAGTTCCAAGCTACAATGCAAGCAATTATTTTCTTTAGATTTATAAGAACTCAAACTCTCCAACGATTCTTCAGACATCTCTAACCACACCCATAAACTGAAACTTTAAAAACTTTTTATTTTCTTTGTATACAATCTTTCTTTTTCTTTTCTTTTTTTTTTTTTTTTTTTTTTTTTTTTTTTTTTTTTTTCTTTTCAAACAGAAACAAATATGAAAAACCCCCACACTTATTCTTTTGCCAAACACCTTCAAAGTACTTCACAAACATTTCACATAAGACAATCTTGCATTGCTCGCTTGGAAAGGGTAAGGAAAATTATTTCAGGCATAAGGGTAGACATATCTGGTGATAAGAAATAAAAGGCTCACAAATACGGCTCAAAATGGCAATCTAATGATATTATTTTTCTTTGGGAAACAAGGTTATTTGGGCCATGGTGGTAAACCTAATGCCTCTATCATTTTCAAGTTCATGCAATCAATGACAAAAATTTCGAAAGATCGTTATGCAAGTTCTAGAGAAGTATCTCACATAAGTTCATCACACATGAAAAAAATAGGAGTGTATGAAAAATGCATACACTTTCAATAGGCTCAAAAACTCACATAGGATGTATATGGTCACTAAATTCACATATGGAGCTTTAAATCATGCTTTAATTTCACATCAACAAGGCTATGTGAATGGTTTTTCAAGGATGATCAAATATGTACAAACTAACACGAGAATTAGGAATTTCACACAACACATGTTA
The DNA here is from genome assembly GCA_035220775.1 of Malus fusca. Taxonomy (NCBI): domain Eukaryota; kingdom Viridiplantae; phylum Streptophyta; class Magnoliopsida; order Rosales; family Rosaceae; genus Malus; species Malus fusca. The sequence continues at coordinate 19,508,725 of CM069060.1, forward strand.
ACTAAGTTCTTGATGATCATGGTTCAAATTTATCCAATTATATCATTGGGTCGGGAAACTAACAAAAAACTAATTCAAAACAATAAGGAAAACAAGGAAATATTTTTGGATTTTTTTAAATTTTCCGATTTTTTTGTTTTTTTTTGTTTTTTTTTGTTTGTTTTTTTTTTTTTTATAAAACAAAACTAATTAAGAAAACAAAGCAATAACATGGAACAAATGAAACCAGTTCAAAGTCGAAGGTATAAAAATTTTCAATTTGGTCATTTTTATACTTTACCCCCACACTTAAACTAGACATTGTCCCCAATGTCAGAAAATATAATAAAATGCAAATAAAAATAAAGTAGATAATATAACGAAATAAAATAAAGCAATAGGACTGAAAACTTCCCTAATTTGCAGAAAATCAAGCGATGACCCCCAAGCTAAAATTCTGCAATCAACTTCAAGGGTGGAAATAACCAAAAGTTCCTGCAAAGAAAAGAAATAATTCAGTTAAGCACGCAAGAAAATATAGAAAATGCAAACGAAAAATTAAAAATGAAAATAAAAGACAATGAATAAAACTAAAAGTGATCATTGGTCCTGTTTGGTGACTTTCCACAGCTTTGAACTTGAACTGGCTTCAGGAACTTCTTAGCAAGGAAAATGAGACTTGATTGGTGGTGTTGTTGAAGCTTCTCGAGCTCTTGGTTTCAACTCAGACTCCTTCTGCCGGGTTGATTGAGTCTGCAGGCTACATTCTTCTCTTTTTGTTCTTCTGCATGGCAGGTAGGCACGAGGAATAGGTGGTGGTTTGCTTCTTTGTTCAATCTGTCCAAGTGCCGACCGATTGCCTTTCTTTCACCTTGCCCCGTAGCCAAGAGCAAGGGTAAAGGAAAAGCATGCCATGAGAAATCTTTGCCTCTGACTCTGATGATATGGGATACTTTTGCTTTTGAAGAAGTATCGTTCCACATGTGTATGCTTGAACTGGGCTGGGGAACTTCTTAGCAAGGAAAATGAGACTTGATCTTGAAGATGAAGCAGCACCTTGTCTCCACATGCTTCAAGTATCATTTTCACTTGCCATGTCTGTTCTCCAGGCAGATGTGGCGACTTCTTCGGAAGTACATAAGTGGTTGAAGAAGAGCACTCGAGAGCAATGCTAGGTAAGCAATCAGGAAGGATTTCCAGGCAGTCGGTTCTTAGATTGGAAGATTGACACCGAGTGCTGGCTGATTGCCCGCTTTCTCCTTGCCACAAAGACAAGGACAAGGACAGGGAGAAAGCGTGATATGAGATACTCTTGCTTTCAACCTTCATGATATGAAATACTCTAGCTCTAGATGACTTATTTGCAAAGGTATCCCAGGGAATGAGAAACACAGAGAAGCTCGAGAGAGTTTGTTGGAAAGGCATTTTCGGAGATGAAAAATTTCGGAGATGAAGAAGTGTTGAGAGAGTTTGCCTTTGCTGTTGAAGGCGAAGGTAGACGTTTATAGAATTTTTTCTTCACAACCGAAACTGTTCTTTTACCCCTGTCGGCAGCCGGTGGATGGATGAACAGTACAGGTGACGCGCTTTCTGAAAAGTCACCCGTAATTTGCGCAAAGCTGACAGCGCGCGTGACGAGTGACGACAAAATTGGAAAAGCTGTTCGCCTCGTGATTCCTGACCGCTCCGACTTTTGATAAAGACGCCCGACTTTTGAGAGAGCGGCGTCCGACTTTTGAGAAAGGAACCGACTTTTGAGACGGAGTCCGACTTTTGAGAACGGCGACGCCGCTTTTGAGAAAAGAATCCGGCTTTTGAGAAAGGAGCCCGGCTCTTCGATTTGCGAGAGGGCGTCTCTTCGACTGCTGAGTGAGCGCCTCAACGATTTCTTCTTCTTATAAGAACGCTCATTTTTGTTCCACAACAAACTTAAGCTCCCCTGTAAACACTCCCTCCTGTAAACACTTCCTCCTTGCATTTCTTTTAATCTTGATCAGTCCGACTCTTCATTCTCAACACCTTCAAATATGTCTTGCCCCTCTGACCGTCGCCTTAACTTGAATGTTGGGGAAGATAGTGATATATCTTCTCCAACCAACATTTGGCAGCCATCCTTCATATCCCCAAATGGTCCTCTTACAGTTGGGGATTCCATGATGATGAACGAAACAACCGCATCGGTGGTGGCCAGAAATCTGCTCACTCCTAGAGACACTAGGATACTTTCAAGGCGGTCCGACGAACTAGCTGTCCAGGACTCTATGGCCTACAGCGTCCGATGCGCAGGTTCAGTATCAAACATGGGCCAGCGCCTTCTTGCACGAACTCGACAGGTGGAGTCGTTGATGGCTGAAGTAGCTAGTCTTCGGCAGGAGGTCAGAGTGCTTAGGCATGAGAACAGGGATTTACACATGCTTGCAACCAATTACTCAACCAGCATGAAGAGGAAGTTGGATCAGATGCAGGAGTCCGAAGTGCGGATTCAGAGTGATCATCAACGGTTTATGGCGTTACTCCCGAGGTTTGTGTTGCCTTCGTCCTCGGGAGCAGCACCAAGTATTGAGGCTCTGAATGATCCAGCTCTGGCGCTTCGTCTTTCAGGGGCTCCGTCGACCTCCGAGGCACCACCAACCAATGACCAATGAACGAAATTAAATTACAAGTTATTGTAAAAAAATTTATGCATTTAAGTTTTTTTTTTTTATTTTTTATTTTTTATTTATATGAATGTTTATGTTTTTAAGTTTTTTTATATTTTTTTTTTATTTTATTTTTTTATTTTTTATGTATTTTTAACAACTTAATTAAGAAAACACAACAATAAGTAAAACAAAGTAAAAAGACTAAGTTTAACTTTCTAAACAAAAATCACAACTAACTAAACAAAACAAAATGAAATCAACGTAAAAAGAAATCAACGTAAAATAAATTCATACAAGAGCCAACAAACAATGAAAGAACTAAATACAGTAAAATAAATTCAGTAAAGAGAAGGGATTAGGAATGCAAATCTGATTGTGGGTGATTCCTAGGCCTCCCTTCATTATTCAAATGCATGGGTTTATCCTTGAACGGACGGTGGTACTTGAAATGATCCGGCAATGGTTTAAATTCAAGAGTGGGTGCCTGAATCATCAAAATTAAAAACAAGTTAGTATAAATTAAAATAAAAAATGGAGAAGATGGCTTACAGTCACATTCAAACTCAATTATAAACACCACGTCTTTGAACGTTTCCGGGACTTTGAACTTGGCCAGGTTTACTATGATGGTTGTGGCTTGTCCCGTGTCATCAAACTCAACTGCTTTAGGCTTGATTGTCTCATGCACAGCCTCTTGGATGTATTCTTGAAATTCTCCGGCCACCTCATTTTCTGGAATAATTCTTCTTGGTGTACAAGTCTCTTTGAACGTTTCAATACCATCGGGAACTTGATTTGGTACACCAAGAATTTGGATATCACATTGCACCTTGGGAAGATCTTCCACAACATATTTTTCATTCACTTCTTCCTTGGGATTTAAAAACCTGCAAGGAAAAAGGACATTTGGTGGAACGATGTCAGAATGAATTGAACTTAGAACCTCCTCACCTGAGTTGGATGACATAAGGACTTGGGGGGTTTGCGATAAGAATTCTTCTAAACTGCCCAAGTCGTCATCCTCATCTTCTTCTTGAATTGGCAATTCATCCATGTTCGGGCTCTGTTTGGATGGTTCAGGAACAACTTCATCCTCCATATCACTTCCCAAAGTGATGGCTTCATTAATTTCCATTTCTCCCTCTGAATTTGCAAATGTGGAGTTGGAGAGTTCACTTTGATCTTGAATTTGTACCATGAACTCCATAATCTGCCCAATTTGCTTCTCCAACTCATCCACCTTGTTGGCTTTATTTTGCATCTCCATGTTTCGATTTTCTACGTCCTGGGTCAAAGAGGTTAGTAACTTATTCAACATGTCATTATCCGAAGACGTACCTGAATTTGATTGGGGAGATTGTTGTGGTGGATGTGACGGTTCATATGGCCACTGATAGAACTCTTCCGATGGCGGCAATTGTTCTTCTTTTTGTGAACCCTGTACTGAAGAAATTAATTCTTCAAGCATTTGATTATAATCCACGGGCATACTTTGATTCGATTGGAATTGTTGTGGGGGATGCTGTGGTGGCTGCATAGATCTTGAATAGAACGCGTCTTCTTGCTGCCAATATCCACCTTGTTGGAATTGTTGAGGTTCTCCCCACATGTACTCTGAATTACTTCTCCAATCCGAATTATAAGCGTTGGAAAACATGTTGCCCCTTGATTGGTTATAGCCTTGATATCCCCAAACATCTTCATTTGCAGAAAATTGGGGATATTGATGAGTTTGAAATCCTTGCTCATAGGGCATATCAAATGTAGGGACACTTGGCATTGTGGTCCGTTCGGCATTATGATTTAACTGAGCAGTGAGCTGTGCCAATAGATCTTGAATGCTAGTAGAATCCAGGTCTTGCTCCATTTGTAACTAAAATCAAAGAAAACTAAATCAAATATCAAAAGTAAAAGACATAAACACAAATAAACATAAGCAAAAACAAAAATAAAAGGATTAGCAAATTTGCTAATCCCCGGCAACGGCGCCAAAAATTTGATGCGAAAATAAATTAACGCACAAATTTAAACCCTATTTGTGACAATTGTAGTAATGATGTAAGTAGGGATCGTTCTAGGCCGGGGATTAACTAGGGATGCTAACCAAAGTAAAATTAAATTAAAAACGTAAAAACAGAATTTAAAACACTAAACTAGACTCAAAACACTTAACTAGAATAACTCAAAATAAAACTAACAAATAATCTAAAAAGACACAAAATAATTCAAGACTCAAGAAAATACAAACTAAATTGATTTCTAATAAATCTAACACCTTAAAATAAACGGGGGATTGATTTTTTGATGAAAAGTAAATTAAACTTAAATAAATTACAAAATTGACAAAAACATAAAATTAAGGTAAAATGATAAATGACTGACTGGCTAGAGGATTATTCTCCACACATGCCACATATGCAACCTAAATTGATTTTCAGTTGTTCTTTCAATAAATTGTAAATTCTCAACGCCCCAAGTTAATTAGGTCCGCTTAAATTAACCTTCAGATTTTCCTACTTTTATTAGGTTGGATGATTGCATACGACAACCCAAAACATTCCCTACAAGTTCCCTACATGAATTGCATAATAGAGATACAAGCAAGAATCATTAAGTTTTATGAAAATCATAAGCATTGACGAGGCACTTGTTACTATGAATTGCATGAAACTTATGCCAAGAATTTACCTAACGCGATCGTTTATAAGCGACCTTCACTACTTGTGAATATAAGTTCATAACGATTAGGTGAAATTCACTTATATTCTAGCATCAAATTCATGCATGTAAATTAAGTATGCATCCTTAATCGACATACAAAAATAAGTTATCAATCAAGCAGTTAAGCAAATTAAATCACAACTCAGAAATCACAACTGAAGATAAACAATTCAAATTACAAATATATCCATAGTTTTGAATTAACCTCTAGCCAAAATAAAATTAGTTACACATTATTAAAATTAAAACAGAAATAAAACGTGAGTTGGAGGATTAAACCGAATGAGGACTGCAGTGTTGTTGCGCTCCCTGCACTGTTGCCGTGCTGACCAGGCAGGATTGCTGCCGTGCTGACCTGGCAGGATTGCTGCCGTGCTGACCTGCTTACTGACCTGCTTAGCTGCGCAAAGCAGCCCACGTGTCTCGCTCCTGTCCGTCTTCCTCCTGGCCTTCCTGGCAGCGCCTCCTTCCTTCTTCGCGCTACTTGCTGCCCACGTGCAGCCCTTCCTCAAATCCCCGCGTCTGACCTCCCCACGTCCATCAAGCTTCTGTCTGCATGAGGCAGCATGCATTTCCTATCTTTCCCGCCACCTGTCTCCCATTTCTCTTTATTTCTTACGCTGCCTGGTGGCAGCCTTCCTGCTAGTCCCCTAACTCGCGCGCCAGCTGTTGTGCTCCCCTCAGCCCAAGGCAGCGCCTCCTTTCACGTCTCACGCTGCCACTTCTTCTCTGCCTTTTCAAGTAGCGTCCTTCCCTCCTCTGTGCAGCTGCTAAATGCAACTCTCTGTCCGTCTCTAATCCAAACTCGCCAGCTGCCAACTTTCCTCCAAGTTCCGCGCTCTGTCTTTCCTTCGTCGTTCCGTGCGCCTTCCCTCCTCTGTGCAGCTGCTGCAAGGCAGCAACCTATCCTCTGCGAACTGCCCACGTGCGAGACCTTTCCCGCGAGTCCTCCTCGAGCTGCCCAAGTCTCTGTCTCACTGCTTGCTGCAAAAGCAGCGCCTCGGCCCTGCTTGCCTCTTCGCAACTCCAAACCTTCTTTCCTTATCCCCCCCTACCTGCGTGCTCCTTATTCCTCCTTATTTATTTAGTTCCTCCACTTCACGATGGGAGCTCCACTCCCGTGTCCCCCGTCCTCTAACCTTTTCTTAATTATTTCTCCTTCATCCCTGGTTGTCTGCTGCCCTTCTCTGACTTCTCATTCTTTTCTAAAATATGGCAGCCTAGCTGCCTTCCTTCTTTTTGTCTCCCACGCGTTGCTTTCTGCCAAAAACCCCACTCAATTAACATCATACCTTTTATTTATATATATATATATATATGTATATATATATAAATATATATAAATATATAAATATATATAAATATATATATATATATTTATAATACTATCTTATTTTTATTAGTCAAAAATAGTGGGCAAGACAGTTTTGACGATTTTATCACTTAAAATCTCACTTGTGCAATATTTATTTTATTTACTAGATAAATACTAAAAAACACAAAAACAAAGTAAATAGCTCAAAAATATAAGAAACTAACTAAGAAAAGACGAGAGAATTTGATGTAAAATATGTATAAATATAATCCGATCATAAATCACTACGAATATGTTAAATGACTAAAAATGATATAATATTTAATGTGATATAATAATTGTTAAAGAGAATAATGTAGGAACAAAGATTGTAATTTTGTAAAATATGTTGGTGTATATTTACCATGTGAAAATTTCATTAAATGGGCATTTATGACTATGCTTTGAAAAAACAAAACACTTTTTTAAAAGCACGGTAGACCTTGTTTCTGCTTTTCAGTAGTGTAACTTGGTGCACGATGGCTTGCGTTGGGGACTCCTAGAAGTAGCCACAATGGTCTTTTTCAAGGCTTAGCTAATTGAAGGATTTTAAGTTTCTTGGCTTAATCCGCGGGAACTGGGCCTCAGAGACAGAGCAGGCACATTATGTAGTACGCCCTATGGATGACTGCCCTGGAACCCTAAAGCTGCTACCGAGTGCATTAAGGTAGCCTACGATTTCCAGAAGACTACCTACGGTTTGCCCTTCGAGTAGTGAGCCGTGCTAAACTTGTACAACCACACATTTTTGTTAAGGTTAAACAAGTTAGCGTTCATATACGAAGCTTTGGCAAGCGTGGAATGATCATATAGATCTACACTAATTCCTAAAGTGTTGTGATACTTGCTACACAACCACGAAATTGTTTACATAAAGAGTAAGGAGTTCTCTCGAACCTTTGCTTACAAAATTCCATACAACCACGTACTTTTGATATGAAAGGTTATCGAATTTCATGACCCAAAAATCTTTAGTATGTTGTGATGCAGGCTACACAGCTCAAAGGATTAAAGACTACCAAGGTTACCAGTCTAGTGGTCACGCGGACTCGTCTGCTTTTGTAAGTAAAGCGTCCGGCTACCGATCTTATGGTTAACAACCTTGCAAAAATTCTACACCAAAGCTTTGGATCATTAGATCTGGATCCAATGCCTTCTTGTTAAAATTGTATAGAGGCAAAATGTTCGAATCTTTATTCTTTTGAAAAGCAGAAAGAATCACAAAGTTGTTGAGGTAAATTCACTTAGATGTTAGTGGCACTTGTCCACAACATAATACTACTCATGTTGTATGACATTCACCGAAGATCACTCTCGGTTGGACTATCGTTTATTTTGAATAAACACAAGTTTGAATACTTTGCAAAAGGTTTCAAAGAATTCAAGAATGTAAGTTGATGAGTAAGACGTCTAAAGTGTTTACCTTTTTATATTTGATCCAAGGAAAAATAACACTTTAAAAAAGTTTCCTTGAAAGATATCAAGGAAAGTAGCATCATAAGATAATGGATTTCTCCATTGGGAGAAGAACGAACTCGAATAAGATGTAGTTCATTGGATGTTATCAATTACCCATATATAGGATATATACTTCTAAGACAATATGATTGTCAATTAGAAGATGTTCCAAATTTTCATGACTCTATAGGATGTAGTTGGAAAGAAAGACAAGTCTTAATCGTGTTAAGATTTGGGATTGTGTGCTAATAAGCAATATTTGTTTGAGAACAATCTTGAGGGATATCCTTAAATTAACCTTTGGATATCACTTCTATAAACCAACTAACAAATGTTATTTGTTGGGTAGTTCATTGTAATCCTACAATAGGATTTGCCTAAGATAGAGCAAATGAATGAGAGATAGAACTCAAAGAATGGGTTCTTTGAGAGACAAGATGATAATCAACAAATATAACAACCTAGTTCCTACACCACTAGCTCCAAGGTAGTCGAGAAGGATCTATAAACCGTCTCAGTTGAATGGTTTGAGCTTTATGACTATGTCATAGAGTTACACCTCTTAATTCGAAAGAAATAAGAATGAAAATCCTTATGACTACATTGAGTGTATATGCGACATATACTCAAGGAAATGGTATAATACCATTTGACTTGAAATAGTGAAACCTTCATAGCGAATTGGTAGCTTAAGGTGACTACAATCAAGGAGATTGGTTGACTTGGAAGAAACCATCTTTGACGTAGTCTTGGTTTCTGTTAATTCGAAGATTGCTAGCTACAACTAAACGGTGATTCAATGTTTGGACATAATATGGGTTTCCAAAACCATTATCAAGATAGTCTTAATAATATATGTCTAAAGACTAGGAATCACAAGACATGTAAGTTCTAGAGATCCATCCATCATGAATCTTAGCAAGCTAGTGGGAGCTATAAGCGTCTTATGAGAGAAAGATCAAATCGTTTGATTTCTCATAAGATGTAAATGAATCTTTTGTTTACTAGGTTTACAAAAGATTAGTGGGAGTTAATCACATTCCTAAATTTGAACATATATATGATATATTAATTTTGGAAATTAAAGGAATTCTTCTTCGTTAAAGTTATGACTTTAAACATTCTATAATGATAGAATGTATATGGGAGACATAGTCTATACACATGGGATGGAAATCTATAATGATAGATTTCAAGATATAATTGGATTATCTCAATCCCTATTGATAAACGATAGATGTAGGAAGTTTCTCAAATGATAAACTTCAAATGAAAGGACAATTCCAATCAGACTGGGAAATTATTTTTCTAAAAGGGAATGTACCATTTTGACTCCCAAAGAAGCATAATGCGTAAATAGAATCCTTTATGCATATGCAGAAAGGTGATTTACGTATTTCATATTGTGTGAAAAACGTTGATATGAGTTGTACCAAGATCGGTACAAGACGATATCATTGCAAGCCTAGAATCATAACCATGGCAACTGTCAAGTGAGTCCTTAAGTATTTAAGAAATACTAAAGGATAAATTCCTCAAGAATGAGGAAGAATTAGAGTAACGCAATGGAAGCATAAATGTATAGATTATGAATCTAATATTGTATCCATCATTGGATGTCTCTTCATTATGAATGAAGAGATAATTGGATATCTCTTTATTATGACTAAAGAGATATTTGGGTGGAAACATTATAAGTAATGACTTTAGTGTGTTCCATCGTGCATGCAAAATATATCGCCATATAGAAGCTTACAACAATGTTGTTTGGATGAGAAAGTTCATTTATGAACACACCATTCGGTTCCAACTAGAAAGTGTCTCTAGTTTACCCACACTATGACATTAATGGGGTGATAGCTCTAGCTAGGGAATCAATGTCTCATCAAGATCCGAACTCAAATAAGAGACTGGACCACATGATTGAGAATCATCTATAATGGTGACGTCGTTATTCTCAAGGTTGCTTCTATGGATAATATATAGATATCCATTGTCTAGGCCTCCTACTCAGCTATTTTTGAAATGAATTCAGAAGAAGTATCATCACTGATGACCAAGCTGATTGGCTCTAGTTAAAGTGGGAGATTGTTGGAAGTGTGCCCTAAAACCAATCATATGATGATACTTTACGGACATTTCACATGTTAAACTAATCTAGTTTAATATAAAGGGCAAATATTATTGTTTACAGCCGTCTCATATAAATGTTATATGCTTAAACGATAAGTCCAAGGAATATGTAATTGGGAGAATGTGATCTAAAGAAGTTAGATTCATGAGACCATTCTCTTTCATATACATATCCTAAACGTTCCTGATCATAGGATTGCCAATTGGGCATTGACAGTTTGTTAAGATCAATACGTGCTATGTCTTTTCTTAGAGAGAGTGACTGGTCTCAAGTCATTGGTGTGACTGACACCAAGACAAGCATGTAGGTGCTCAATAGAGAATGAGTCCATTGAACGCGATCAACAAGGAGTTCTCATACTCATGTCACATGAAAACTCATGGTTGGGATAATGCAAAGTAGTCATTTGTGAAGGAAATTTTGTGTAAAACATGTTCATTTAAGCAACATCTATTAGCATGCAATTAACAACTAAAGGCGGAATCATGCTTATATGCACTTAAAAACAAAACATTAACCATGAAATTCAAAGCCTAGTAGATTGGTGAACCAAGACTCAACTCAAATCAAAGTGAGTTGAGAAATTTATACCTTTGTAGATTCCTCTTTGCATAAGCAAAGGTTAATCACCCAAGGAGAGGGCCTTCATTCCTTGCTTCTTAGATCCATGGATTTGGATGGAAGAATATGTTTCTCCAAGTTCTCAAAATAGAGAACCTCTAAGTCTCCTCACCAAGGTAAGATGTGAAGAAGAGATGAGTGACCTTGGAGGAGAAAGATTACTAGCTAATCTCTCCAAGGGGGCCGCCCTCTTTAGAGAGAAAGGGAGAGCTTTGTGTTATCTCCAATTTCCTCAAGAAAACCCTAAATGAATTTTGGCTATAAAGTCATATTTATACCTTTATTCATTGGAGTGGCAAACTTGTAATTAAAGCAAGTTCACTACCCTTCTTCTAAATGGCCGGCCTTAGGGTATTATTCGGCCATTTGGGCCTTTGTGAATCATTATTCATTAAGTTGTCATACAACTTAAGTCAATGGGCTTGACGTTCGAAGCCCATTGGGCCTTGAGGTGCAATACTATCCCGAGGTCTTTAACGAACTTATTCGTTTGATTAATTAACATATTAATTAATCCTTGCCATAAATAATTAAACCATTTAATTATCCTTATTCATCGCCTTTGTTTTTTCCATCTCTACCTTACACGGTGTACGATCCATTAGGTTCCTTTTAGCGAGGCAGTGGGCGATTAGAACTCTTTCAAATCGATTGTGAATTGAAACTTACTTTTAATTCTCCCTTTAGTGTTTATACACGTTTAGGGCTTCCACAAACCATGAGTGACACCTATGAAGGAAATTTTGTGAAAAACATGTTCATTTGAGCAACATCAATAGCATGCAATTAACAAATTAAAGGCGGAATCATGCTTGCATGCACTCAAAAACAAAAACATCAACCATGAAATTCAAAGCCTAGTAGATTGGTGAACCTTGACTCAACTTTTAAATCAACATTTGTTAGTTGAGAAATATTTACCTTTGTAGATTCCTCTTTGCATATGCAAAGGATAATCACCCAAGAGATAGGGCCTTCATTCCTTGCTTCTTAGCTCCATGGATTTGGTTGAAAGAATTGGATTCTCCAAGTTCCCAAAATAGAGAACCTCTAAAGATTCTACACCAAGGTTAGATTGAAGAAGAAATGAGTGACCTTGGAGTAGTAGGATTGCTAGATTCACCCTCCAAGGTGGTTGGCCTCTTAGAGAGAAAATGAAGAAACAAGTTCTCACCAATTTTCTCTAAAACAAAACCTTATGAATTTTAGGCTATAAAGTTCTTTATATAGTCACTTCTTTAAATGACCTAAAGAACCAAAAAACCCTAATTCTAACACATATGGCCGGCCTCTTTAAGGGATATGGGCTTTTGGGCCTTTGTGAATCTTTATTCATTAAGTTGTCATACAACTTAAGTCAATGGGCTTTGACGTTCGAAGCCCATTGGGCCTTAAGGTCCAAAACTATCCCGAGGTCTTTAACGAACTTATTCGTTTGATTAATTAACATATTAATTAATCCTTGCCATAAATAATTAAACCATTTAATTATTCTTACTCATCTCCATTGTTTCTTCAATCTCCACCTTACATGGTGTACGATCCATTAGGTTCCTTTTAGCGAGGCAGTGGGCGATTAAAACCATTTTACATCGATTGTGAATTGAAACTTACTTTCAATTCTCCCTTTAGTGATTACACACGTTTAGGGCTTCCACAAACCATGAGTGACACCTAGCAGCATATCATGGTTACCCAAGCTAATCAGAAGAGGTAGAGAACCTATTCAGTTAAGGATTACAAATGCAATACGGTATTTCTCTAATCTAATACTCTTGACCACATTGTTTGGTTTGATAGTTTATTTATTCATGTCTACTATCCAATGTGATTCGTTTGCTTATATGATTACCTTGAATGTGATTTGGAACGCATTCCCTAATCTCATTCATACTCTGGCCAGAGATTTTAATCATATCATAGAGTATTCTCCCTCAAACCATTTGAAGGTTAGAGATCCCTTGTTGCACATTCACTTGTCTCCATAACTAAGTGGCTTAACCCCAATGATGTCGTGGACACCCCGATGGGGTGACTTTGACATAATCAAAGATCAAGGACTTAACCACAAGACAACTGTGATGCCTCAGGTCAAAAGACTAATTTGCATTATCCCAACCATGAGTTCACATGTGACATGAGTATGAGAACTCCTCGTTGATCGTGTTCAGTGAACTCATTCTCTATTGAGCACCTACGTACTTGTCTTGATGTCACACACACCAATGACTCGAGACTAGTCACTCTCCCTGAGAGAAGGCACAGTACGTACTGATCTTATCGGACTGTCAATGCCCAATTGGCAATCCTATGATCAGGAACGTTTAGGATGTGTCTACGAAAGAATGGTCTCATGAATCTAACATCATTAGATTGCATTCTCCCAATCACATATTCCTTGGACTTTATCGTTTAAGCATATAACATTTATATGAGACGGCTCAAACAATAATGTTTGCCCTTTATATGTAAACTAGATTAGTTTAACATGTGAAATGTCCGTAAAGTATCATCATATGATTGGCTTTAGGGCACATTTCCAACAATCTCCCACTTGCACTAGAGCCAATCAGCTTGTTCATCTGTTATGATTCCTCTTCTGTAGTCATTTCATAAATGGCTGAGTAGTAGGCCTAGGCAATGGATATCTATATGTTATCCATAGAAGCAACCTTGAGAATATCGACGTCACCATTATACATGATTCCCAATCATGTGGTTCAGTCTCTCATATGAGTTCGGATCTTGATGAGACCTTGATTCCCTGGCTTGAGCTATCGCCCCATTAGTGTCATACACTTTCTGGTTGGAACCGAATAGAGAGTTCATAAATGAACTTTCCCATCCAAACAACATTGTTGTAAACTTCTATATGGCAATATATTTTGCATTCATAATGGAACACACTAAAGTCATTACTTTAATGTTTCCATCCAAACATCTCTTTAGTCATAATAAAGAGATATCTGTTTATTTCTTCATTCATAATGAAGAAACATCCAATGATGGATTAGATTCACAATCTAATACATTTACGCTTCCATTACGTTACTCTGATTCTTCCTCATTCTTCGAGGAACCTATCCTTTAGTATTTCTCAAATACTTAAGGACTCACTTGACAGTTGCCATGGTTCTGATCCTGGGCTTGCATTGATATCGCCTTGTACCTTTCTAGGTACAACTCATATCAATGTTTCTCATACAATATGAAATACATAAATCACTTTTCTGCGTATGCATAAAGGATTCGATTTACGCATTATTTCTTTGGGAGTCAAAGGGTACGTTCCCTTTGAGAAGAGCTACCTCCTAGTCTCACTAGAGTTGTTCTTCTTATTGAAGTTTATCATCATATGAGAAACTTCCTAGCATCCTTTTGTCTATTATTAGGGCATGATATAATCCAATTATATCCTAAAATCTATCATTATAGATTTCCATCCCATGTATATAGACTATGTCTCCCATATACATTCTATCGTTATAGAAAGTTTAAAGTCATAACTTTAACAATGAAGTATTCTTTTCATTTCCAAAATTAATATATTATACATATATTTAAATTTAGGAATATGATTAACTCCCACTAATCTTTTGTAAACCTAGTAAACAAAAGATTCATTTACATCTTTATGAGAAATCAAACGTTTTGATCTTTCTCTCATAAGACGCTTATGGCTCCCACTAGCTTGCTAAGATCCATGATGGTTGGATCTCTACAACTTACATGTTTTGTGATTCATAGTTTTAGACATATATTATTAGGACTATCTTAATAATGGTTTCGGAAACCTATATTATGTCCAAACATTGAATCAACATTTAGTTGTAGCCAGCTATCTTCGAATTAATTGAAACTAAGACTACGTCAAAAATGGTTCCTTCAAAGTCAACCATTCTCTTTGATTGTAGCCACCTTAAGCTACCAATTAGCTATGAAGGTTTCATTATTTCGGGTCAAATGGTACTTTACCATTTCCTTGAGTATATATCGTATATACACTCAATGTAGTCATAAAGTTCAAACCATTCAACTGAGACGGTTTATAAATCCTTCTTGACTACCTTGGAGCTTGTGGTATAGGAACTAGGTTGTTATATTTGTTGATTATCATCTTGTCTATCAAAGAACCCATTCTTTTGAGTTCTATTCCTAGTTCATTTGCTCTAAGGCAAATCACATTGTAGGATTACAATGAACTACTCAACAAACAACATTTGTTGGTTGGTTTATAGAAGTGATATCCAAAGGTTAATTTAAGGATATCCACAAGATAATTTTTAAACAAATATTGCTTATTAGCACACAACCCCAAATCTTAACATGATTAAGATTTGTCTTTCTTTCCAACTACATCCTATGGAGTTATGAAAATTTTTGGAAGATCTTCTAATTGACAATCATATTGTTTTAGAAGTATATATCCTATATATATGGGTAATTGATAACATCCAACGAACTAAATCTTATTCGAGTTCGTTCTTCTCCTAATGGAGAAAATCATTATCTTATGATGCTAATTTCCTTGATATCTTTCAAGGAAACTCATCTAAAGTGTTACCTTTCCTTAGATCAAATCTAAGGAGGTAAGTACTTTAGACGTCTTACTCATCAACTTACATTTCTTGAATTCTTTGAAACCTTTTGCAAAGTATTCGGACTTGTGTTTATTCATAATAAACTATAGTCCAACCGAGAGTCATCTTCGGTGAATGTCAAACAACATGAGTAGTATTATGTTGTGGACAAGTGCCACTAACATCTAAGTGAATTAACCTCAATAACTTTGTGATTCTTTCTTCTTTCCAAAAGAATAAAGATTCGAACATTTCGCCTCTATACAATTTTGACAAGAAGGTATTGGATCCAGATCTAACGATCCAAAGCATCCATCTATGACCAACTCGTAATTTATGTTTTAGAGGTATCACAACTCAGTTGGGATTAGTCACTATCTTGCAACCTTTTGGGTTTTAAGCATCATTATATTCTAAACAGTTAACGCTACCATATCATCTCTACTATAGAGACAATCAATTAGATTACTATAATCCAATCAGTGATTAATAAAGAACAATGTTTTGTCAAACAAAACATTCATCCATCTCTACTATAGTGACGGAATTAAGTTCCTTAAAATTGGAATGTAAAGACAATCTTTGGTTTTTCCAATTTCTTTGGTAGTTCATATGAGGAAGTTAGTACCATCTGCTTTCGCAGAGATCTATATTTTATTCACGTTCCGAATGTGAAGTACTTTCTCTTCTCTCATTAATCTTCTACTTCTTATTAGCCACACTTTTACAACGATTGTAAAACATAGTTACTAATACGGAATCAAGCATTCAAGTAGAAGAACCAACTGTTTTGAACTTTTCAAGAACAATTTACAACACTTTCGAAAGGTGTGTTCTTGACACTTGCAAGACATTTCTTGCAAATACCCCTTCCAATGTCCATCCTTTCATAAAGAAAATTTGTTCCCTTGGAGTTAATTTTATCTTCTTCATTTGACTTCTCCTTTGACTACAATAGTCATGGTCCCTAAACTCCCACTATCTCTCTTGAAACCTTTTTCAATTGTGTTATACACATCAAACATTTTGGAGAGTGTGTGGTTATTGTTCACTACATAGTTTACAATAAACTTAGTGAACCATTAGGATAGGGACATAAAGGTGAAGTCCTAGCTTAGTTTCCGTCTCGTTAAGTGGTTTATCACTTCAACACTCAATGATTCAAAATCATCATAAGTCCATGTTGATGGACTATTTTTGTCAACCAACCATTATGTTCTAAACATAATTACAAACTTTCAAGAGTTGTTCAAGGCAACTCTTATTTCTTCATACAACAATTTGTAAGTGAAGAATCATGGCACTAAAAGTGTCCTTGTCTTTATGCTAATCTTCGTAAGTTCCTTTGTTCATATAACGAAGGAATAAGCATTGGTTGTTTGTGTTGTCCTCTTCATGATAGACATTTCTAACATGTTCTTCCAATGATACATTATCAATAGGAAGATTGTGAAGATGAGACTTCTTAGGTACATGCACAATCCATTTAAGACAATCTTTGGGATTGTGTTACTAAGTCCGGAAACTAAAACATTCGGCTTTTTCTTTGTCAAGTTTTGGATAGCGTTTGCAAATATATTGGTAAACGAATACATAACGAATATAAATTGATTGATTTTAAGCCATTTGATTCGGGTCTTTAAATCAAATAGCACCACCCACTATTTTTGGCAAATTCCATATCCCTCATTGGAATTCGAGAGTTTTGGAGGAAACTCTTTGTAGGTTATGGGAGACTCGCTATTACCAAGCCCACCTCAGAATTATATCATGTTGGCTAGCGTTAATAATAATGATGCCTCAGAATTATATCATGTTGGCTAGCGTTAATAATAAGTACGCTTACTCATTTGCAACAACCTCTTGCAAGTACCCATCTTATTTGGCCTCTAGAGAATGATGCCTCAGAATTATATCATGTTGGCTAAACTCGTTGCCTACCTCACTTGATCATGCATGTATATATAACTCCTCCTGAGTGTAAGCATGCACTTTGTACTCCCCCATTATAGGGTGAAGCCGGTGTACAAGTCACAAACGATCGGAGCTACCACGGTGGAAGGCCACGAAAGAGTGTTCAAAGCACTCTCACGCTTATCAACTTAATAATGGTTTGGTTGAGGGTTTTAGGTCTCATCACATAAACATATTCATTTTAATCTTTATTAAAACAATTTTGGTCCTATTACAACTATTGGTCCATTTCATTCAATTTAGTTGTATATAATACTCCCACTATACTTATAAAACGGTTTTTAAAGCAAGAGTATATGATACTACTAACATAAGGTTTGCATTCATTTGATGGACTATATAGTTGCCTTAGGGCCTTAGGATGACTATGAACCTTTGTTTAGATTCAACACGAGCCTAGTGTTGAATCTCGGACTAGGGATGGAGATTGATTTTAGTTATGCGTTTAATCACATTAAGGCGTGTTGTCTTAGGGGCGTTGGACCCTCTACTCCATTTTCATGCATATCAAATAAAGCAAGAAAGAAGTACTTCAAAGTAAAGGTGAGCTTATGCTCATTACAACATTTGCATAATTCAAATTACTTTAAAGTAAAGAAGAGCTTATGCTCTTTTACAACATTTGATCAAATCAAATTACAACCAAAATTAATCTACACATTCCCATGGTTCAAACAAATTTGAAACGGCATTTCACATAGCTCAATTATCGTAGGCTTAGGTTCATAATCATCCTTTAATTAATTAACACTTTAACTAATTAAACTTGAATGCAACATTTTCATTTTGTTTTTGTATCCATAAAATTGATTTAAATGGAGCTAAATGAAATGAAAATCCAATTCTCATTTAAAGAGACAAAACAATTTTTGTTCCCTACTTAATTTGGGCCATCATGCAATAACCACAACTTTTTGGGTTATATTGCGAAACACAAACTTTTGGGGTCACTTTGTAAAAAACACAAAAGTCCACTACTTCATGTAATTACAACTAGAACCCAAAAATTTCAACAAATACAAAAAACTTCATTAAAGGAGCAAAACAATTTGTCCTTTAGCGTTTTTGGGCCTTAACGTAAAAACTTAAACTTTTGGGCCAAAATGCAAGTACACAAAAGTATCAAAACTTTATGTAATTGTACAAAAGGCCCAAAAATACCCTATTCTATTAGGGTGGCCGGCCATGATTAAAAAAAATAAGATTTTTACAAAGTTTTTGTAAGTGGGTTTTGTTAGGTGAGGTAAAGATGAAATGAAAAATTTGTAAGAAATGATTTATGTCACATCTTTAAAAAAGTTTGTCTCCCATTAAAAATACTTTACCATTAACCATCACCCACTAAAATTAAATCAAAACTTTATGTAAAAACATAAAACTTTTGAATCAAAACTTCAAAACTTTTTGTTCTTGGCAAGAACTTCAAGAACATTGAAGAACACTCATGAAAACTCATAATAGCTCCATGAATGTTTTCACTCACCAAAACTCAAATTTTCACCACTCAAAAGAGGGCTAACATCCTAGGGTACTTAGGGGTTCCAAAAGTCACTTTAAAACCATTTTAACAAGACAAACATGAACCCAAAAAATCACCCTTTGGATTTGGCCGAATTTCCCCAAAAACATGGCACCAAATTTTAGCTCCCAAATTCATGCTCATATGAACTACATCTACAACATTTGAGATGGCAAATTTTCTAACAAAATTTACATTCAAAGAAACAAGAATAAAGCTTGTAACATATTACAACTTTTAAATCAAAAACTATGAACTACAAAACCCAAAATGATTCACCAACTACTAGACCTAGGCTCTTGATACCACTTGAAGGAAATTTTGTGAAAAACATGTTCATTTGAGCAACATCAATAGCATGCAATTAACAAATTAAAGGCGGAATCATGCTTGCATGCACTCAAAAACAAAAACATCAACCATGAAATTCAAAGCCTAGTAGATTGGTGAACCTTGACTCAACTTTTAAATCAACATTTGTTAGTTGAGAAATATTTATCTTTGTAGATTCCTCTTTGCATATGCAAAGGATAATCACCCAAGAAATAGGGCCTTCATTCCTTGCTTCTTAGCTCCATGGATTTGGTTGAAAGAATTGGATTCTCCAAGTTCCCAAAATAGAGAACCTCTAAAGATTCTACACCAAGGTTAGATTGAAGAAGAAATGAGTGACCTTGGAGTAGTAGGATTGCTAGATTCACCCTCCAAGGTGGTTGGCCTCTTAGAGAGAAAATGAAGAAACAAGTTCTCACCAATTTTCTCTAAAACAAAACCTTATGAATTTTAGGCTATAAAGTTCTTTATATAGTCACTTCTTTAAATGACCTAAAGAACCAAAAAACCCTAATTCTAACACATATGGCCAGCCTCTTTAAGGGATATGGGCTTTTGGGCCTTTGTGAATCTTTATTCATTAAGTTGTCATACAACTTAAGTCAATGGGCTTTGACGTTCGAAGCCCATTGGGCCTTAAGGTCCAAAACTATCCCGAGGTCTTTAACGAACTTATTCGTTTGATTAATTAACATATTAATTAATCCTTGCCATAAATAATTAAACCATTTAATTATTCTTACTCATCTCCATTGTTTCTTCAATCTCCACCTTACATGGTGTACGATCCATTAGGTTCCTTTTAGCGAGGCAGTGGGCGATTAAAACCATTTTACATCGATTGTGAATTGAAACTTACTTTCAATTCTCCCTTTAGTGATTACACACGTTTAGGGCTTCCACAAACCATGAGTGACACCTAGCAGCATATCATGGTTACCCAAGCTAATCAGAAGAGGTAGAGAACCTATTCAGTTAAGGATTACAAATGCAATACGGTATTTCTCTAATCTAATACTCTTGACCACATTGTTTGGTTTGATAGTTTATTTATTCATGTCTACTATCCAATGTGATTCGTTTGCTTATATGATTACCTTGAATGTGATTTGGAACGCATTCCCTAATCTCATTCATACTCTGGCCAGAGATTTTAATCATATCATAGAGTATTCTCCCTCAAACCATTTGAAGGTTAGAGATCCCTTGTTGCACATTCACTTGTCTCCATAACTAAGTGGCTTAACCCCAATGATGTCGTGGACACCCCGATGGGGTGACTTTGACATAATCAAAGATCAAGGACTTAACCACAAGACAACTGTGATGCCTCAGGTCAAAAGACTAATTTGCATTATCCCAACCATGAGTTCACATGTGACATGAGTATGAGAACTCCTCGTTGATCGTGTTCAGTGAACTCATTCTCTATTGAGCACCTACGTACTTGTCTTGATGTCACACACACCAATGACTCGAGACTAGTCACTCTCCCTGAGAGAAGGCACAGTACGTACTGATCTTATCGGACTGTCAATGCCCAATTGGCAATCCTATGATCAGGAACGTTTAGGATGTGTCTACGAAAGAATGGTCTCATGAATCTAACATCATTAGATTGCATTCTCCCAATCACATATTCCTTGGACTTTATCGTTTAAGCATATAACATTTATATGAGACGGCTCAAACAATAATGTTTGCCCTTTATATGTAAACTAGATTAGTTTAACATGTGAAATGTCCGTAAAGTATCATCATATGATTGGCTTTAGGGCACATTTCCAACAATCTCCCACTTGCACTAGAGCCAATCAGCTTGTTCATCTGTTATGATTCCTCTTCTGTAGTCATTTCATAAATGGCTGAGTAGTAGGCCTAGGCAATGGATATCTATATGTTATCCATAGAAGCAACCTTGAGAATATCGACGTCACCATTATACATGATTCCCAATCATGTGGTTCAGTCTCTCATATGAGTTCGGATCTTGATGAGACCTTGATTCCCTGGCTTGAGCTATCGCCCCATTAGTGTCATACACTTTCTGGTTGGAACCGAATAGAGAGTTCATAAATGAACTTTCCCATCCAAACAACATTGTTGTAAACTTCTATATGGCAATATATTTTGCATTCATAATGGAACACACTAAAGTCATTACTTTAATGTTTCCATCCAAACATCTCTTTAGTCATAATAAAGAGATATCTGTTTATTTCTTCATTCATAATGAAGAAACATCCAATGATGGATTAGATTCACAATCTAATACATTTACGCTTCCATTACGTTACTCTGATTCTTCCTCATTCTTCGAGGAACCTATCCTTTAGTATTTCTCAAATACTTAAGGACTCACTTGACAGTTGCCATGGTTCTGATCCTGGGCTTGCATTGATATCGCCTTGTACCTTTCTAGGTACAACTCATATCAATGTTTCTCATACAATATGAAATACATAAATCACTTTTCTGCGTATGCATAAAGGATTCGATTTACGCATTATTTCTTTGGGAGTCAAAGGGTACGTTCCCTTTGAGAAGAGCTACCTCCTAGTCTCACTAGAGTTGTTCTTCTTATTGAAGTTTATCATCATATGAGAAACTTCCTAGCATCCTTTTGTCTATTATTAGGGCATGATATAATCCAATTATATCCTAAAATCTATCATTATAGATTTCCATCCCATGTATATAGACTATGTCTCCCATATACATTCTATCGTTATAGAAAGTTTAAAGTCATAACTTTAACAATGAAGTATTCTTTTCATTTCCAAAATTAATATATTATACATATATTTAAATTTAGGAATATGATTAACTCCCACTAATCTTTTGTAAACCTAGTAAACAAAAGATTCATTTACATCTTTATGAGAAATCAAACGTTTTGATCTTTCTCTCATAAGACGCTTATGGCTCCCACTAGCTTGCTAAGATCCATGATGGTTGGATCTCTACAACTTACATGTTTTGTGATTCATAGTTTTAGACATATATTATTAGGACTATCTTAATAATGGTTTCGGAAACCTATATTATGTCCAAACATTGAATCAACATTTAGTTGTAGCCAGCTATCTTCGAATTAATTGAAACTAAGACTACGTCAAAAATGGTTCCTTCAAAGTCAACCATTCTCTTTGATTGTAGCCACCTTAAGCTACCAATTAGCTATGAAGGTTTCATTATTTCGGGTCAAATGGTACTTTACCATTTCCTTGAGTATATATCGTATATACACTCAATGTAGTCATAAAGTTCAAACCATTCAACTGAGACGGTTTATAAATCCTTCTTGACTACCTTGGAGCTTGTGGTATAGGAACTAGGTTGTTATATTTGTTGATTATCATCTTGTCTATCAAAGAACCCATTCTTTTGAGTTCTATTCCTAGTTCATTTGCTCTAAGGCAAATCACATTGTAGGATTACAATGAACTACTCAACAAACAACATTTGTTGGTTGGTTTATAGAAGTGATATCCAAAGGTTAATTTAAGGATATCCACAAGATAATTTTTAAACAAATATTGCTTATTAGCACACAACCCCAAATCTTAACATGATTAAGATTTGTCTTTCTTTCCAACTACATCCTATGGAGTTATGAAAATTTTTGGAAGATCTTCTAATTGACAATCATATTGTTTTAGAAGTATATATCCTATATATATGGGTAATTGATAACATCCAACGAACTAAATCTTATTCGAGTTCGTTCTTCTCCTAATGGAGAAAATCATTATCTTATGATGCTAATTTCCTTGATATCTTTCAAGGAAACTCATCTAAAGTGTTACCTTTCCTTAGATCAAATCTAAGGAGGTAAGTACTTTAGACGTCTTACTCATCAACTTACATTTCTTGAATTCTTTGAAACCTTTTGCAAAGTATTCGGACTTGTGTTTATTCATAATAAACTATAGTCCAACCGAGAGTCATCTTCGGTGAATGTCAAACAACATGAGTAGTATTATGTTGTGGACAAGTGCCACTAACATCTAAGTGAATTAACCTCAATAACTTTGTGATTCTTTCTTCTTTCCAAAAGAATAAAGATTCGAACATTTCGCCTCTATACAATTTTGACAAGAAGGTATTGGATCCAGATCTAACGATCCAAAGCATCCATCTATGACCAACTCGTAATTTATGTTTTAGAGGTATCACAACTCAGTTGGGATTAGTCACTATCTTGCAACCTTTTGGGTTTTAAGCATCATTATATTCTAAACAGTTAACGCTACCATATCATCTCTACTATAGAGACAATCAATTAGATTACTATAATCCAATCAGTGATTAATAAAGAACAATGTTTTGTCAAACAAAACATTCATCCATCTCTACTATAGTGACGGAATTAAGTTCCTTAAAATTGGAATGTAAAGACAATCTTTGGTTTTTCCAATTTCTTTGGTAGTTCATATGAGGAAGTTAGTACCATCTGCTTTCGCAGAGATCTATATTTTATTCACGTTCCGAATGTGAAGTACTTTCTCTTCTCTCATTAATCTTCTACTTCTTATTAGCCACACTTTTACAACGATTGTAAAACATAGTTACTAATACGGAATCAAGCATTCAAGTAGAAGAACCAACTGTTTTGAACTTTTCAAGAACAATTTACAACACTTTCGAAAGGTGTGTTCTTGACACTTGCAAGACATTTCTTGCAAATACCCCTTCCAATGTCCATCCTTTCATAAAGAAAATTTGTTCCCTTGGAGTTAATTTTATCTTCTTCATTTGACTTCTCCTTTGACTACAATAGTCATGGTCCCTAAACTCCCACTATCTCTCTTGAAACCTTTTTCAATTGTGTTATACACATCAAACATTTTGGAGAGTGTGTGGTTATTGTTCACTACATAGTTTACAATAAACTTAGTGAACCATTAGGATAGGGACATAAAGGTGAAGTCCTAGCTTAGTTTCCGTCTCGTTAAGTGGTTTATCACTTCAACACTCAATGATTCAAAATCATCATAAGTCCATGTTGATGGACTATTTTTGTCAACCAACCATTATGTTCTAAACATAATTACAAACTTTCAAGAGTTGTTCAAGGCAACTCTTATTTCTTCATACAACAATTTGTAAGTGAAGAATCATGGCACTAAAAGTGTCCTTGTCTTTATGCTAATCTTCGTAAGTTCCTTTGTTCATATAACGAAGGAATAAGCATTGGTTGTTTGTGTTGTCCTCTTCATGATAGACATTTCTAACATGTTCTTCCAATGATACATTATCAATAGGAAGATTGTGAAGATGAGACTTCTTAGGTACATGCACAATCCATTTAAGACAATCTTTGGGATTGTGTTACTAAGTCCGGAAACTAAAACATTCGGCTTTTTCTTTGTCAAGTTTTGGATAGCGTTTGCAAATATATTGGTAAACGAATACATAACGAATATAAATTGATTGATTTTAAGCCATTTGATTCGGGTCTTTAAATCAAATAGCACCACCCACTATTTTTGGCAAATTCCATATCCCTCATTGGAATTCGAGAGTTTTGGAGGAAACTCTTTGTAGGTTATGGGAGACTCGCTATTACCAAGCCCACCTCAGAATTATATCATGTTGGCTAGCGTTAATAATAATGATGCCTCAGAATTATATCATGTTGGCTAGCGTTAATAATAAGTACGCTTACTCATTTGCAACAACCTCTTGCAAGTACCCATCTTATTTGGCCTCTAGAGAATGATGCCTCAGAATTATATCATGTTGGCTAAACTCGTTGCCTACCTCACTTGATCATGCATGTATATATAACTCCTCCTGAGTGTAAGCATGCACTTTGTACTCCCCCATTATAGGGTGAAGCCGGTGTACAAGTCACAAACGATCGGAGCTACCACGGTGGAAGGCCACGAAAGAGTGTTCAAAGCACTCTCACGCTTATCAACTTAATAATGGTTTGGTTGAGGGTTTTAGGTCTCATCACATAAACATATTCATTTTAATCTTTATTAAAACAATTTTGGTCCTATTACAACTATTGGTCCATTTCATTCAATTTAGTTGTATATAATACTCCCACTATACTTATAAAACGGTTTTTAAAGCAAGAGTATATGATACTACTAACATAAGGTTTGCATTCATTTGATGGACTATATAGTTGCCTTAGGGCCTTAGGATGACTATGAACCTTTGTTTAGATTCAACACGAGCCTAGTGTTGAATCTCGGACTAGGGATGGAGATTGATTTTAGTTATGCGTTTAATCACATTAAGGCGTGTTGTCTTAGGGGCGTTGGACCCTCTACTCCATTTTCATGCATATCAAATAAAGCAAGAAAGAAGTACTTCAAAGTAAAGGTGAGCTTATGCTCATTACAACATTTGCATAATTCAAATTACTTTAAAGTAAAGAAGAGCTTATGCTCTTTTACAACATTTGATCAAATCAAATTACAACCAAAATTAATCTACACATTCCCATGGTTCAAACAAATTTGAAACGGCATTTCACATAGCTCAATTATCGTAGGCTTAGGTTCATAATCATCCTTTAATTAATTAACACTTTAACTAATTAAACTTGAATGCAACATTTTCATTTTGTTTTTGTATCCATAAAATTGATTTAAATGGAGCTAAATGAAATGAAAATCCAATTCTCATTTAAAGAGACAAAACAATTTTTGTTCCCTACTTAATTTGGGCCATCATGCAATAACCACAACTTTTTGGGTTATATTGCGAAACACAAACTTTTGGGGTCACTTTGTAAAAAACACAAAAGTCCACTACTTCATGTAATTACAACTAGAACCCAAAAATTTCAACAAATACAAAAAACTTCATTAAAGGAGCAAAACAATTTGTCCTTTAGCGTTTTTGGGCCTTAACGTAAAAACTTAAACTTTTGGGCCAAAATGCAAGTACACAAAAGTATCAAAACTTTATGTAATTGTACAAAAGGCCCAAAAATACCCTATTCTATTAGGGTGGCCGGCCATGATTAAAAAAAATAAGATTTTTACAAAGTTTTTGTAAGTGGGTTTTGTTAGGTGAGGTAAAGATGAAATGAAAAATTTGTAAGAAATGATTTATGTCACATCTTTAAAAAAGTTTGTCTCCCATTAAAAATACTTTACCATTAACCATCACCCACTAAAATTAAATCAAAACTTTATGTAAAAACATAAAACTTTTGAATCAAAACTTCAAAACTTTTTGTTCTTGGCAAGAACTTCAAGAACATTGAAGAACACTCATGAAAACTCATAATAGCTCCATGAATGTTTTCACTCACCAAAACTCAAATTTTCACCACTCAAAAGAGGGCTAACATCCTAGGGTACTTAGGGGTTCCAAAAGTCACTTTAAAACCATTTTAACAAGACAAACATGAACCCAAAAAATCACCCTTTGGATTTGGCCGAATTTCCCCAAAAACATGGCACCAAATTTTAGCTCCCAAATTCATGCTCATATGAACTACATCTACAACATTTGAGATGGCAAATTTTCTAACAAAATTTACATTCAAAGAAACAAGAATAAAGCTTGTAACATATTACAACTTTTAAATCAAAAACTATGAACTACAAAACCCAAAATGATTCACCAACTACTAGACCTAGGCTCTTGATACCACTTGAAGGAAATTTTGTGAAAAACATGTTCATTTGAGCAACATCAATAGCATGCAATTAACAAATTAAAGGCGGAATCATGCTTGCATGCACTCAAAAACAAAAACATCAACCATGAAATTCAAAGCCTAGTAGATTGGTGAACCTTGACTCAACTTTTAAATCAACATTTGTTAGTTGAGAAATATTTATCTTTGTAGATTCCTCTTTGCATATGCAAAGGATAATCACCCAAGAAATAGGGCCTTCATTCCTTGCTTCTTAGCTCCATGGATTTGGTTGAAAGAATTGGATTCTCCAAGTTCCCAAAATAGAGAACCTCTAAAGATTCTACACCAAGGTTAGATTGAAGAAGAAATGAGTGACCTTGGAGTAGTAGGATTGCTAGATTCACCCTCCAAGGTGGTTGGCCTCTTAGAGAGAAAATGAAGAAACAAGTTCTCACCAATTTTCTCTAAAACAAAACCTTATGAATTTTAGGCTATAAAGTTCTTTATATAGTCACTTCTTTAAATGACCTAAAGAACCAAAAAACCCTAATTCTAACACATATGGCCAGCCTCTTTAAGGGATATGGGCTTTTGGGCCTTTGTGAATCTTTATTCATTAAGTTGTCATACAACTTAAGTCAATGGGCTTTGACGTTCGAAGCCCATTGGGCCTTAAGGTCCAAAACTATCCCGAGGTCTTTAACGAACTTATTCGTTTGATTAATTAACATATTAATTAATCCTTGCCATAAATAATTAAACCATTTAATTATTCTTACTCATCTCCATTGTTTCTTCAATCTCCACCTTACATGGTGTACGATCCATTAGGTTCCTTTTAGCGAGGCAGTGGGCGATTAAAACCATTTTACATCGATTGTGAATTGAAACTTACTTTCAATTCTCCCTTTAGTGATTACACACGCTGATAAGCTCATATTTTTACATATTTTACATCAAATTCTCTCGTCTTTTCTTAGTTAGTTTCTTATATTTTTGAGTTATTTACTTTGTTTTTGTGTTTTATAGAACTTATCTAGCTAAGAAAATAAAATTAGCACAAGAAAGATTTTAAGTGACAAAATTCGTAAAAATTATATTGCTCACTTATTTGATTTTTGTAGCTTTAAAAAAAAAAAAAAATAATGTTGCTTGCGCATTTTGATCGTGGCAATTCATGAATCACAAATTTCTGATAATATAAATTTTTAGGTACGTTACGTGGGAGCCAGTCGTACTCCACTACCAAATGTAGTCCACCCCGCAAAGCTGCTTTTGGCAGCAAAAGAAAGAAATAAAATATAAGTGGGGGGAGCTGTCAGCGAGTGGAGAGCACAGCAGGAACCAAGAAAAGAAAATAAAATAAAAGAAGTGGGAAACAAGCAGCAAAGTGGAGGAGGCACATGAATAAAATAAGAAGAAAGAAGGTGAGGACGTGCTGCCTTGGTTGTGCGGAAAGCTAGGAAATAGAAAAGAAAATTTGGTGCAGAAAGCAGTGGAGGTGCGGGGATAAAGAAAGAAAAAGATAAGCTGCATGAAGGCAGCTGGCACGAGGATAAAAGGAAAACAAACAAGTGAAAAACGGGGGGGGGGGGAATAAGGAAAGAAGGAGAGCTGCCTTTTGGCAGCTCGAGAGAGACGCGAAGGAGGCTGCCATTGGCAGCGTTAGGTGAGGCTGCCTTGGTGAAGGCAGGTGTGTGCGGAACGAGAGAAGCATGGAGTGACTGACGCAGAAAGAAAAGGAGAGACGGGAGTTGTCAACTGGAGAGACGGACAGAAAGAGGCTCTCGGTGTGGAAGGAGGCTGCGTGAGAGCAGCTAGGGAGACAGCTTGGACGCGAGGGAGAGCTGCCCTGGGGCAGCGGAAAGGAAGACGAGCTACGGATGTGCAGGCGCTGCCTTGGCAGCATGGAAGTCGCAAGAAGACGCAGGCGAGACGTGTAGAGCTGCTCCCCAAGGGCAGCACGCAGAGGAATAGAGGAATGGAGTAAGAAACTGGGAGTGCTGCCAACCTGGCAGCTAGGAATGTGGAAATCTTCGCGCGGACGTGGGCAGCAAGCTGGTGAGGGCTGTTGCGTGAGGGAGTTCTCGGGCATGCTGCCTGGCAGCGAGAGAAGACAGTGCAGGAGGAAGGCAGCATTTGCATGGCATGGGGGAGCATGCTGCCTGGTGCAGCGCATGGAGCAAACTCTCTCCATTTGGTTTATTCCTTTTATTTTTATTTACATGTTTAATTTAATTTACTTTTAAATTATGTTAAACATGTGTACTTAATTTTTATTTAGTTAGAGGCGAATTTGAAACCTTGGATTTATGTTTAATATGATTTGATTTACTCCAGTTATGATTTCTTGAACGTTGGATGTGGTTTATTATTCTGTGTTGATTAATAACTTGTTTATGTATGTGGGTTAAGGGTCGACACTTAATTTGCATGCTTAGACTTGATGCTAGGATATAAGGGAATTTCACCTAATCGTTATGAACTTATATCCATGAGTAGTAAAAATCGCTAGTCACGATTGTGTTTAGTAAACCCTAGGTTGGATTAACATGCGTATTCCATAGTTATGAATGCCTAGTCGATGCTTATTATTTCCATTGAACTTAATGATTTTTGATATGTCTCTCTATCATGCATATTCCATAGTTAGGGAACTTGATAAAAATAATTTGGTTGTGATGCGTTTCCCGTCCAATTCAATGAATCTAGGGAAATCTGAAGGTTAATTTAAGCGGACCTAATTAACTTGGGGCATTGTCATTTATTCGTTTGTTGAAGTCATAACTGGGAATTAAATTATATGCATTTGTTCATGTGTGGATAAGGACCCCTCTAACTAACGTTTCATCATTTTATTTCTATAAAATATATTTTCTTTGAGTTTGTTTTTAAGTTTCTGTTTTAATTTACTTTTCATAAAAAAAATCAATCCCCATTATTAAATTATATTATTTAGTTTGTTTTCATTATTTTGAATCTTTTGAATTATTTTAGTTTATTTGTTAGTTTTATTTTGAGTGATTCTAGTTAAGTGTTTTGATTTTAGTTTAGTGTTTTAAATTTTGTTTTTACGTTTTTAATTTAAATTTGACTTTGATTAGCAATCCCTCCTAATCCCCGGCCTAGAACGATACCCTACTTACATCTATACTACAATTGTCAAAATGAGGGTTTAATTTGTGTGTCAAGTAAATTTCGCATCAAATTTTTGGCGCCGTTGCCGGGGATTAACAAATTTGCTAATCCCTTGTTTATGTTTTTTTTTGTTTGTGTTTTATGTTATTTTATTTTCTTTTATTTGTGTTTATGTTATTTTATTTTCTTTTATTTTATTTTTGGTTTGTTATGTCTTTTACTTTTGATATTTGATTTAGTTTTCTTTCTTTGATTTTAGTTACAAATGGAGCGAGACATGACACTTGCATCCATCCAAGCATTCAACGAAGGGAGGCCTAGGAATCACCCATAATCAGATTTGCATTCCTAATCCCTTCTCTTTACTGCTTTCATTTTGTTTTGTTTATTTAGTTGTGATTTTTGTTTAGGAAGTTAAAAAAAAAATTAAATAATAAATAAAAAAATTAATAATAATAAAAAATTAAAAAAAAAAAAAGATTAATAATAATAAACATCCATACAACAACAAAAAAAAAAAAAAAAAAAAAAACACAAAAATACTTATATTTATAGATATAATTAAATAAACTTTAAAGCATAAATATTTTACAATAATGTAAAACTAATAGTTTTCATTGGTCGTTGGTAGGTGGTGCCTCGGAGGTCGACGGAGCCCCTGAAAGACGAAGCGCCAGAGTTGGATCATTCAGAGCCTCAATATTTGGTGCTGCTCCCGAGGACGAAGGCAACACAAACCTCGGGAGTAACGTCATAAACCGTTGATGATCACTCTGAATCCGCACTTCGGACTCCTGCAGCTGATCAAGCTTCCTATTCATGCTGGTTGAGTAATTGGTTGCAAGCATGTGCAAATCCCTGTTCTCATGCCTAAGCACTCTGACCTCCTACCGAAGACTAGCCACTTCAGCCATCAACGACTCCACCTGACGAGTTCGTGCAAGAAGGCGCTGGCCCATGTTTGATACGGAGCCTGCGCATCGGACGCTGTAGGCCATAGAGTCCTGGACAGCTAGTTCGTCGGACCGCCTAGAAAGTATCCCAGTGTCTCTAGGAGTGAGCAGATTTCTGGCCACCACCGATGCGGTTGTTTCATTCATCATCATGGAATCCCCAACTGTAAGAGGACCATTTGGGGATATGAAGGACGGCTGCCAAATGTTGGTTGGAGAAGATATATCACTATCTTCCCCAACATTCAAGTTAAGGCGACGGTCAGAAGGGCAAGACATTTTCTGAAGGTGTTGAGAATGAAGAGTCGGAATGATCAAGATTAAAAGAAAATGCAAGAGGGAGTGTTTGCAAGGAGGGAGTGTTTACAGGAGGAGCTTAAGTGTGTTGTGGAACAAAATTGCGCCTCTATAAAAAGAAGAAATCAAGAGGCGCTACTCAGCAGTTGAAGAGGCGTCCTCTCGCAAATCGAAGAGCCGGGCTCCTTTCTCAAAAGCCGGATTCTTTTCTCAAAAGCGGCGTCTCCGTCTCAAAAGTCGGACGCCGTTCCCAAAAGTTGGGCGCCTCTCTCTCAAAAGTCGGAGCGGTCAGGAATCACGAGGCGAACAGCTTTTCCAATTTTGTCGTCACTCGTCACGCGCGCTGTCAGCTTTGCGCAAATTACGGGTGGCTTTTTCAGAAAGCGCATAACCTGTACTGTTCATCCATCCACCGGCTGCCGACAGGGGTAAAAGAATAGTTTCGGTTGTGAAGAAAAGACCTATAAACGTCTACCTTCGCATCCATTGCAAAGGCAAACTCTCTCAGCACTTCTTCATCTCCGAAATTTTTCATCTCCGAAAATGCCTTTCCAACAAACCCTCTCGAGTTTCTCTGTGTTTCTCATTCCCTGGGATACCTTTACAAACAAGTCATCTAGAGCTAGAGTATTTCATATCATGAAGGTTGAAAGCAAGAGTATCTCATATCACGCTTTCTCCCTGTCCTTTTCCTTGTCTTTGTGATAAGGAGAAAGCGGGCAATCAGCCAGCATTCGGTGTCAATCTTCCAATCTAAGAACCGACTGCCTGGAAATCCTTCCTGATTGCTTACCTAGCATTGCTCTCGAGTGCTCATCTTCAACCGCTGATGTACTTCCGAAGAAGACGCCACATCTGCCTGGAGAACAGCCAAGGCAAGTGAAAATGTTACTTGAAGCATGTGGAGACAAGGTGCTGCTTCATCTTCAAGATCAAGTCTCATTTTCCTTGCTAAGAAGTTCCCCAGCCCAGTTCAAGCATACACCTGTGGAACGATACTTCTTCAAAAGCAAAAGTATCCCATATCATCAGAGTCAGAGGCAAAGATTTCTCATGGCATGCTTTTCCTTTACCCTTGCTCTTGGCTACGAGTCAAGGTGAAAGAAAGGAAATCGGTCGGCACTTGGACAGATTGAACAAAGAAGCAGACCACCACTTCTACCTCGTGCCTACCTGCCATGCAGAAGAACAAAAAGAGAAGAATGTAGCCTGCAGACTCAATCAACCCGGCAGAAGGAGTCCGAGTTGAAACCAAGAGCTCGAGAAGCCTCAACAACAACACCAATCAAGTCTCATTTTCCTTGCTAAGAAGTTCCGAGGCCAGTTCAAGTTCAAAGCTGTGGAAAGTCACCAAACAGGACCAATGATCACTTTTTAGTTTTATTCATTATCTTTTATTTTCATTTTTAATTTTTCGTTTGTTTGTTTTTTTTTATATATTTTCTTGCGTGCTTAACTGAATTATTTCTTTTCTTTGCAGGAACTTTTGGTTATTTCCACCCTTGAGGTTGATTGCAGAATTTTAGCTTGGGGGGTCATCGCTTGATTTTACTGCAAATTAGGGAAGTTTTCAGTCCTATTGCTTTATTTTGTTTCTTTATATTTATTTTATTTTTATTTTTATTTGCATTTTATTATATTTTCTGACATTGGGGACAATGTCTAGTTTAAGTGTGGGGGTAAAGAGTATAAAAATGACTAAATTGAAAATTTTTGTACCTTCGACTTTGAACTGGTTTCATTTGTTTTCATGTTATTGCTTTGTGTTTTGGTTTCATTTGTTTTCATGTTATTGCTTTGTGTTTTCTTAATTAAGTTGTTGTTTTTTTTTAAAAAAAAAAAAAAAAAAAAAAAAAAAATTTCGGAAAATTTTAAAAAATCCAAAAATATTTCCTTGTTTTCCTTATTGTTTTGAATTAGATTTTTGTTAGTTTCCCGACCCAATGACATAATTGGATAAAATTTGAACCATGATGATCAAGAACTTAGTTAACATGTGTTTTGTGAAATTCCTAATTCTCGTGTTAGTTTTGTACATATTTGATTATCTTTGAAAAACCAAATGCACATAGCCTTGTTGATGTGAAACTAAAGCATGATTTAAAGCTCCATATGTGAATTTAGTGACCATATACATCCTATGTGAGTTTTTGAGCCTATTGAAAGTGTGTGCATTTTTCATACACTCTTATTCTGTCATGTGTGATGAACTTATGTGAGATACTTCTCTAGAACTTGCATAATGATCTTTCGAAATGTTTGTCATTGATTGCATGAACTTGAAAATGATAGAGGCATTAGGTTTACCACCATGGCCCAAATAACCTTGTTTCCCAAAGAAAAATGATATCATTAGATCGCCAATTTGAGCCGTATTTGTGAGCCTTTTATTTTCTTATCACCAGATATGTCTACCCTTATGCCTGAAATATTTTTTTTTCCTTACCCTTTCCAAGCGAGTAATGCAAGATTGTCTTATGAGAAATGTTTGTGAAGTACTTTGAGGGTGTTTGGCAAAAGAATAAGTGTGGGGGTATTTCATATTTGTTTCCGCTTTAAAAAAAAAAAAAAAAAAAAAAAAAAAAAAAGAAAAGAAAAGGAAAAGAAAAAGAAAGATTGTATACAAAGAAAATAAAAAGTTTTTAAAGTTTTAGTTTATGGGTGTGGTTGGAGATGTCAGAAGAATCGTTGGAGAGCTTGAGTTCTTATAAATCTAAAGAAAAGAATTGCTTGCAATGTAGCTTGGAACTTGTGTTTTCCTATTCTTTCGTTTCAATAACCCTATCCCTAAGCCTCATTACATCCAATAAAAGCCCTCTTGATTTAAGTTTTGCAATTATGATTGTGGAGAAGTGATCTTTATGCAAGCTTATGGTAGAACTTTCACATTTGATTCTTTGAGAGAAACACATTAAAACTAAACACATGTGCGATTGAGTGTAAATCCCGTGAGAAGGTCGCTAGTTTGCATATGGTGATTTTAAAAAAATAAAAAATTTTGAAATTGCATTAACATGGCTATCTCACACACTACACTTCAAGGATGATTCAAAGATTACTGCTAATATTTGAATAAGGAAAATGAACTTGGATTAGCTTATTGGTGTTAGCTATAGTTCTTGATGATTGTGTTCTCGAATGAAGTTCTATGAGGGTCACATAGGGGGAAGCTAATAATGTTCATGTTATTACTTTTTCATGTTTTCGTTGTTTTGCTCGAGGACTAGCAAAAGCTAAGTGTGGGGGTATTTGATAAGCTCATATTTTTACATATTTTACATCAAATTCTCTCGTCTTTTCTTAGTTAGTTTCTTATATTTTTGAGTTATTTACTTTGTTTTTGTGTTTTATAGAACTTATCTAGCTAAGAAAATAAAATTAGCACAAGAAAGATTTTAAGTGACAAAATTCGTAAAAATTATATTGCTCACTTATTTGATTTTTGTAGCTTTAAAAAAAAAAAAAAATAATGTTGCTTGCGCATTTTGATCGTGGCAATTCATGAATCACAAATTTCTGATAATATAAATTTTTAGGTACGTTACGTGGGAGCCAGTCGTACTCCACTACCAAATGTAGTCCACCCCGCAAAGCTGCTTTTGGCAGCAAAAGAAAGAAATAAAATATAATTGGGGGGAGCTGTCAGCGAGTGGAGAGCACAGCAGGAACCAAGAAAAGAAAATAAAATAAAAGAAGTGGGAAACAAGCAGCAAAGTGGAGGAGGCACAGGAATAAAATAAGAAGAAAGAAGGTGAGGACGTGCTGCCTTGGTTGTGCGGAAAGCTAGGAAATAGAAAAGAAAAATTGGTGCAGAAAGCAGTGGAGGTGCGGGGATAAAGAAAGAAAAAGATAAGCTGCATGAAGGCAGCTGGCACGAGGATAAAAGGAAAACAAACAAGTGAAAAACGGGGGGGGGGGAATAAGGAAAGAATGAGAGCTGCCTTTTGGCAGCTCGAGAGAGACGCGAAGGAGGCTGCCATTGGCAGCGTTAGGTGAGGCTGCCTTGGTGAAGGCAGGTGTGTGCGGAACGAGAGAAGCATGGAGTGACTGACGCAGAAAGAAAAGGAGAGACGGGAGCTGTCAACTGGAGAGACGGACATAAAGAGGCTCTCGGTGTGGAAGGAGGCTGCGTGAGAGCAGCTAGGGAGACAGCTTGGACGCGAGGGAGAGCTGCCCTGGGGCAGCGGAAAGGAAGACGAGCTACGGATGTGCAGGCGCTGCCTTGGCAGCATGGAAGTCGCAAGAAGACGCAGGCGAGACGTGTAGAGCTGCTCCCCAAGGGCAGCACGCAGAGGAATAGAGGAATATAGTAAGAAACTGGGAGTGCTGCCAACCTGGCAGCTAGGAAGGTGGAAATCTTCGCGCGGACGTGGGCAGCAAGCTGGTGAGGGCTGTTGCGTGAGGGAGTTCTCGGGCATGCTGCCTGGCAGCGAGAGAAGACAGTGCAGGAGGAAGGCAGCATTTGCATGGCATGGGGGAGCATGCTGCCTGGTGCAGCGCCTGGAGCAAACTCTCTCCATTTGGTTTATTCCTTTTATTTTTATTTACATGTTTAATTTAATTTACTTTTAAATTATGTTAAACATGTGTACTTAATTTTTATTTAGTTAGAGGCGAATTTGAAACCTTGGATTTATGTTTAATATGATTTGATTTACTCCAGTTATGATTTCTTGAACGTTGGATGTGGTTTATTATTATGTGTTGATTAATAACTTGTTTATGTATGTGGGTTAAGGGTCGACACTTAATTTGCATGCTTAGACTTGATGCTAGGATATAAGGGAATTTCACCTAATCGTTATGAACTTATATCCATGAGTAGTAAAAATCGCTAGTCACGATTGTGTTTAGTAAACCCTAGGTTGGATTAACATGCGTATTCCATAGTTATGAATGCCTAGTCGATGCTTATGATTTCCATTGAACTTAATGATTTTTGATATGTCTCTCTATCATGCATATTCCATAGTTAGGGAACTTGATAAAAATAATTTGGTTGTGATGCGTTTCCCGTCCAATTCAATGAATCTAGGGAAATCTGAAGGTTAATTTAAGCGGACCTAATTAACTTGGGGCATTGTCATTTATTCGTTTGTTGAAGTCATAACTGGGAATTAAATTATATGCATTTGTTCATGTGTGGATAAGGACCCCTCTAACTAACGTTTCATCATTTTATTTCTATAAAATATATTTTCTTTGAGTTTGTTTTTATGTTTCTGTTTTAATTTACTTTTCATAAAAAAAATCAATCCCCATTATTAAATTATATTATTTAGTTTGTTTTCATTATTTTGAATCTTTTGAATTATTTTAGTTTATTTGTTAGTTTTATTTTGAGTGATTCTAGTTAAGTGTTTTGATTTTAGTTTAGTGTTTTAAATTTTGTTTTTACGTTTTTAATTTAAATTTGACTTTGATTAGCAATCCCTCCTAATCCCCGGCCTAGAACGATACCCTACTTACATCTATACTACAATTGTCAAAATGAGGGTTTAATTTGTGTGTCAAGTAAATTTCGCATCACACGCTTAGGGCTTCCACAAACCATGAGTGACACCTAGCAGCATATCATGGTTACCCAAGCTACTCAGAAGAGGTAGAGAACCTATTCAGTTAAGGATTACAAATGCAATACGGTCTTTCTCTATTCTAATACTCTTGACCACATTGTTTGGTTTGATAGTTTATTTATTCATGTCTACTATCCAATGTGATTCGTTTGCTTATATGATTACCTTGTATGTGATTTGGAACGCATTCCCTAATCTCATTCATACTCTGGCCAGAGATTTTAATCATATCATAGAGTATTCTCCCTCAAACCATTTGAAGGTTAGAGATCCCTTGTTGCACATTCACTTGTCTCCATAACTAAGTGGCTTAACCCCAATGATGTCGTGGACACCCCGATGGGGTGACTTTGACATAATCAAAGATCAAGGACTTAACCACAAGACAACTGTGATGCCTCAGGTCAAAAGACTAATTTGCATTATCCCAACCATGAGTTCTCATGTGATATTAGTATGAGAACTCCTCGTTGATCTTCAGTGAACTCATTCTCTATTGAGCACCTACGTACTTGTCTTGATGTCACACACACCAATGACTCGAGACTAGTCACTCTCCCTGAGAGAAGGCACAGTACGTACTGATTTTATCGGACTGTCAATGCCCAATTGGCAATCCTATGATCAGGAACGTTTAGGATGTGTCTACGAAAGAATGGTCTCATGAATCTAACTTCATTAGATTGCATTCTCCCAATCACATATTCCTTGGACTTTATCGTTTAAGCATATAACATTTATATGAGACGGCTCAAACAATAATGTTTGCCCTTTATATGTAAACTAGATTAGTTTAACATGTGAAATGTCCGTAAAGTATCATCATATGATTGGCTTTAGGGCACATTTCCAACAACCTAGCAGTATGTCATGGTTACCCAAGCTAATCAGAAGAGGTGGAGAACCTATTCAGTTTAGGATTACAATGCAATACGGTCTTTCTCTAATACAATACTCTTAACCACTTTGTTTGGTTTGATAGTTTATTCATGTCTACTATCCAATGAGATTCATTTACTTATATGATTACTTTGAATGTGATTTGGAACGACTTCCTAAATCTCATTCATACTCTGGCCAGAGATTCTTAATCATATCATAGAGTATTCTCCCTCAAACGGTTTGAAGGTTAGAGATCCCTTGTTGCGCATTCACTTGCCTCCATGGCTAAATGGCTTAACCCTAACTATGCCGTGGACACCTTCGAACGGGGTGACTTTGACATAGTCAAAGATCAAGGACCTAACCACAAGACAACTATGATGCCTCAGGTCAAAGGACTACTTTGCATTATCCCAACTATGAGTTCTCATGTGACATGAGTATGAGAACTCCTCGTTGATCGTGTTCAGTGGACTCATTCGCTATTGAGCACCTACATGCTTATCTTGGTGTCAATCACACCAATGACTCGAGACTAGTCACTCTCCCTAAGAGAAGACATAGCATGTACTGATCTTAACAGATTGTCAATGCCCAATTGGCAATCCTATGATCATGAACGTTTAGGATATGTATACGAAAGAGAATGGTCTCATGAATCTAACTTGTTTAAATTACATTCTCCTAATTACATATTCCTTGGACTTATTGTTTAAGCATATAACATTTATATGAGACGGCTTAAACAATAACCTTTGCCCTTGATATTAAACTAGATTAGTTTAACATGTGAAATGTCCGTAAAGTATCATCATATGATTGGTTTTAGGGAACATTTCCAACAATCTCCCACTTGCACTAGAGCCAATCAGCTTGGTCATCAGTGATGATACCTCTTCTGTAGTCATTTCAAAAATGGCTGAGTAGTAGGCCTAGACAATGGATATCTATATGTTATCCATAGAAGCAACCTTGAGAATAACGACGTCACCATTATACATGATTCTCAATCATGCGGTTCAGTCTCTCATTTGAGTTCGGATCTTGATGAGACCTTGATTCCTTGGCCTGAGCTATCGCCCCATTAGTGTCGTAGTGTCGGTACACTAGAGACACTTTCTGGTTGGAATCGAATAGAGAGTTCATAAATGAACTTTCCCATCCAAACAACATTGTTGTAAGCTTCTATATGGCAATATATTTTGCATTCATAATGGAACACACTAAAGTCATTACTTTTAATGTTTCCATCCAAATATCTCTTTAGTCATAATAAAGAGATATCTTATTATCTCTTAATTCATAATGAAGAAACATCCAATGATGGATTAGATTCATAATCTAATACATTTACGCTTCCTTTACGTTACTCTAATTCTTCCTCATTCTTTGAGGAATCTATCCTTTAGTATTTCTTAAATACTTAAGGATTCACTTGACAGTTGCCATGGTTCTGATCCTGGGCTTGCACTTATATCGTCTTGTACCTTTCTAGGTACAACTCATATCAATGTTTTCATACAATATGAAATACATAAATCACCTTTCTGCGTATGCATAAAGGATTCTATTTACGCATTATTTCTTTGGGAGTCAAATGGCACGTTCCCTTTGAGAAGGGCAACTTGCTAGTCACACTAGAGTCGTCCTTCTAATTGAAGTTTATCATCATATGAGAAACTTCCTAGCACCTTTTGTCTATTATTAGGGATTGATATAATCCAATTATATCTTGAAATCTATCATTATAGATTTACATCCCATGTTTATAGACTATGTCTCCCATATCCATTCTATCTTTATAGAATGTTTAAAGTCATAACTTTAACGAAGCAGTATTCTTTCCATTTCCAAAATTAATATATCATATATATATATATATATATATTCAAATTTAGGAACATGATTAACTCCCACTAATCTTTTGTAAACTTAGTAAACAAAAGATTCATTTACATCTTTATGAGAAATCAAACAATTTGATATTTTTCTCTCATAAGACGCCTATAGCTCCCACTAGCTTGCTAAGATCCATGATGGATGGATCTCTACAGCTTACATGTCTTGTGATTCATAGTTTTAGACATATATTATCAAGACTATCTTAATAA
Source organism: Malus fusca (assembly GCA_035220775.1). NCBI lineage: Eukaryota > Viridiplantae > Streptophyta > Magnoliopsida > Rosales > Rosaceae > Malus > Malus fusca. The sequence continues at coordinate 19,548,612 of CM069060.1, forward strand.
TGGTTTCGGAAACACATATAATGTCCAAAACATTGAATCACCATTTAGTTGTAGCTAGCAATCTTCGAATTAATTGAAACCAAGACTACGTCAAAGATGATTTCTTCAAAGTCAACCAATCTCTTTGATTGTAGTCACCTTAAGCTACCAATTAGCTATGAAGGTTTCATTATTTCGGGTCAAATGGTACTTTACCATTTCCTTGAGTGTATATCGTATATACACTCAATGTAGTCATAAGGATTTTTATTCTTATTTCTTTCGAATTAAGAGGTGTAACTCTATGACATAGTCATAAAGTTCAAACCATTCAACTGAGACGGTTTATAAATTCTTCTTGACTACCTTGGAGCTTGTGGTATAGGAACTAGGTTGTTATATTTGTTTCTCAAAGAACCCATTCTTTGAGTTCTATCCCTCGTTCATTTGCTCTATCTTGGGCAAATCCTGGTGTAGGATTATAATGAACTACCCAACAAAACAACATTTGTTGGTTGGTTTATAGAAGTGATATCCAAAGGTTAATTTAAGGATATCCACAAGATAATTCTCAAACAAATATTGCTTATTAGCACACAACCCCTAATCTTAACATGATTAAGATTTGTCTTTCTTTCCAACTACATCCTATGGAGTCATGAAAATTTTGGAAGATCTTCTAATTGACAATCATATTGTCTTAGAAGTATATATCCTATATATATATGGGTAATTGATAACATCCAACGAACTAAATCTTATTCGAGTTCGTTATTTTCTCAACGGAGAAATCCATTATCTTATGATGCTTATTTCCTTGATATTTTTCAAGGAAATTGTTCTAAAGTGTTACCTTTCCTTGGATCAAATCTAAGGAGGTAAATGCTTTAGACATCTTACTCATCAACTTACATTTCTTGAATTCTTTGAAACATTTTGCAAAGTATTCGGACTTGTGTTTATTCAAAATAAACTATAGTCCAACCGAGAGTGATCTTCGGTGAATGTCAAACAACATGAGTATCATTATGTTTGTGGACTAGTGCCACTAACATCTTAGTGAATTAACCTCAACAACTTTGTGATTCTTTCTTCTTTCCAAAAGAATAAAGATTCGAACATTTCGCCTCTATACAATTTGAATAAGAAGGTATTGGATCCGGATCTAACGATCCAAAGCATCCATCTATGACCAACTCGTAATTTATGTTTTAGAGGTATCACAACTCAGTTGAGATTAGTCACTACCTTGCAACCTTTTGGGTTTTAAGCATCGTTATATTCTAAACAGTTAACACTACCATATCATCTCTACTATAGAGATAATTAATTAGATTACAATAATCTAATCATTCATTAATAAAGAACAATGTTTTGTCAAACAAAACATTTATCCATTTAACATACAGAATTAAGTTCCTTTATTCAATTGGAATGTAAAGACAATCTTTGTTTTTCCATTTTCTTTGGTAGTTCATATGAGGAAGTAAGTACTATCTGCTTTCGCAGAGATCTACGTTTAATTCACGTTCCGAATGTGAAGTACTTTCTCTTCTCTCATTAATCTTCTACTTCTTATTAGCCACACTTTTACAACGATTGTAAAACATAGTTACTAATACGGAATCAAGCATTCAAGTAGAAGAACCAACTGTTTTGAACTATTCAATAACAATTTACAACACCTTCGAAAGGTGTGTTCTTGACACTTTGCAAGACATTTCTTGTAAATACCCCTTCCAATGTCCATCATTTCATAAAGAAAGTTTGTTCCCTTGGAGTTATTTCGCTTTCTTCATTTGACTTCTCCTTTGACTACAATAGTCATGGTCCCTAAACTCCCACTATCTCTCTTGAAGCTTATTTCAATTGTGTTATACACATCAAACAATTTGGAGAGTGTATGGTTATTGTTCACTATATAGTTTACAATAAACTTAGTGAACCATTTGGATAGGGACTCAAAGGTGAAGTCCTTGCCTAGTTTCCGTCTCTAAAAGTGGTTTAACACTTCAACACTCAATGATTCAAAATCATCATAAGTCCATGTCGATGGACTATTTTTGTCAACCAACCATTATGTTCTAAACATAATTACAAACTTTCAAGAGTTGTTCAAGGCAACTCTCATTTCTTCATACAACAATTTGTAAGTGAAGAATCATGGCACATAAAGTGTCCATGCCCTTGTGCTTTCTTCTAAAGTTCCTTGTTCATATAACAAAGAAACAAGCACTAGTGTTTGCATTAGCTAAGGGTTGTTCAAAGCAACTCTTATTTCTTCATACAGCGATTTGTAAGTGAAGAACTATGACATTAAAAGTGTTGTCCTCTTTATGATAGACTTATCTAACATGTTCTTCCAATGATACATTATCAATAGGAAGATTGTGAGGATTAGACTACTTAGGTACATATACAATCCATTTAAGACAATCTTTGGGATTGTGGTACCAAGTCCGGAAACTAAGGCATTCGGCTTTTCTTTGTCAAGTTTTGGATAACGTTTTCAAATATATTGGTAAATAAATACATAACGAATATAAATTGATTGATTTTAAGCCATTTGATTCAGGTCTTTAAATCAAATAGCACCACCCACTATTTTTGGCAAATTCCATATCCCTCATTGGAATTCGAGAGTTTTGGAAGAAACTCTTAGTAGGGTATGGGAAACTCACTATTACCAAGCCCACCTCACAATGATATGATGTTGGCTAGCATTAATAATAATGAGAGAGTACGCTTACTCATTTGCATCTCTTGCAAGTACCCATCTTATTTGGCCTCTAGAGAATGTAGCCTCACAATGATATGATGTTGGCTCCATTACACTTAGTTAAGTCATTCCCACCATGCAAGTTCGGGTAGGGGTTCAAGAACAACCTCACAATGATATGATGTTGGCTATTCTCGTTGCCTACCTTCACAACATCATGTATGCATATAGAACTCTTCCTGAGTGTAAGCACGCACTTTGTACTCCCCCATGATAGGGTGAAGCCGGTGTACGAGTCACAAACGATAGGAGCCTACCACGGTGGAAGGCCACGAAAGAGTGTTCAAAGCACTCTCACGCTTATCAACTTAATAATAGTTCGGTTGAGGGTTTTAGGTCTCATCGTATATATAAGCATACATTTTAATCTTATTAAAACAATTTTGGTCCTATTACAACTATTGGTCCATTTGATTGTTTTTAGTTGTATATAATACTCCCACTATGCTTATAAAACGGTTTTTAAAGCAAGAGTATATGATACTACTAACATAAGGTTTGCATTCATTGATGGACTATATAGTTGTCTTAGGGCCTTAGGATGACTATGAACCTTTGATTAGATCCAACACGAGCCTAGTGTTGAATCTCGGTCTAGGGATGGTGATTGATTTTAGTTACGCGTTTAATCACATTAAGGCGTGTTGTCTTATTGGGTGTTGGACCCGCTACTCCAATTTCATGCATATCAAATAAAACAAGAAAATGAGTACTTTAAAGTAAAGAAGAGCTTATGCTCTTTTACAACAATTGATCAAAACAAATTACTTTAAAGTAAAGAAGAGCTTATGCTCTTTTACAACATTTGATCATATCAAATTACAACCAAAATCTAATCTACACATTCCCATGGTTTAAACAAATTTGAGACGGCCTTTCACATAGCTCAATTATAATAGGCTTAGGTTCATAATCACCCTTTCTTTAATTAATTAACGCTTTAACCAATTAAACTTGAATGCAACATTTTCATTTGGTTTTTGTATCCATAGAATTGATTTAAATGGAGCTAAATGAAATGAAAATCCAATTCTCATTTAAAGAGACAAAACCATTTTGTTCTCAACCTAATTTGGGCCAAAATGCAATAACCTCAACCTTTGGGCTACTTAAACTTTTGAGCTCACTTTGTAAAAACACAAAAGTTCACTACTTCATGTAATTACAACTAGACCCCAAAAATTTCAACAAATTCAAAAACTTCATTAAAGGAACAAAACAATTTGACCTTTAATGATTTTGGGCTTTTACGTAAAAACGTAAACTTTTGGGTCAAACGACAAATACACAAAAGTACCAAAACTTTATGTAATTGGATAAAAGCCCCAAAAACACCCCACTAATAGGGTGGCCGGTTTTGGAGAGGTGAACCCACAAAATTTTGAAATTTTTTTCAACTAAGTCATAAAGCCATGCAAGTGGAAATAGGTTGGTGTGAATAAAGCCATGCAAGTGGTGTGTGTGTAAGAGAAGTACTTCTTACACACTCATCACCATTTCTATCACATTTCAAAATTTTCAATAAATGTTTTGATGATAGATAAGTCACACCCACCAACACAAAACAAAGACTTTATGAAATAAATCAAAACACCAAACTTTTTGTTCTTGGCTAAAATATCAAGAACAATGAAGAACATTCATGAAAAACCCATAAAAGCTTCATGAACATTTTTCATCCAAAGACATCCCAAAACCACTCAAACTTAAGGGAAATAACATATAACCAAATTAGGGTACATAGGGGTTCCAAAAGTTACCTTAAAACACTTTTAACAAGTCAAACAAGAACCCAAAAATCCACCCTTTGGATTTGGCCGAAAATCCCCAAAAACATGGCACCAAATTTTAGTTCCAATATTCATGCTCATATGAACTACATCTACAACATTTGAGATAGCAAATTTTCCAACAAAATTTACATTCAAAGAAACAAGAATAAAGCTTGTAACATATTACAACATTTAAATCATAAACTATGAACTACAAAACCCAAAAGGATTCACCAACTACTAGACCTAGGCTCTGATACCACTTGAAGGAAATTTTGTGTAAAACATGTTCATTTAAGCAACATCTATTAGCATGCAATTAACAATTAAATGCGGAATCATGCTTATATTCACTTAAAAACAAAACATTAACCATGAAATTCAAAGCCTAGTAGATTGGTGAACCAAGACTCAACTCAAATCAAAGTGAGTTGAGAAATTTATACCTTTGTAGATTCCTCTTTGCATAAGCAAAGGTTAATCACCCAAGGAGAGGGCCTTCATTCCTTGCTTCTTAGATCCATGGATTTGGATGGAAGAATATGTTTCTCCAAGTTTTCAAAATAGAGAACCTCTAAGTCTCCTCACCAAGGTAAGATGTGAAGAAGAGATGAGTGACCTTGGAGGAGAAAGATTACTAGCTAATCCCTCCAAGGGGGCCGCCCTCTTTAGAGAGAAAGGGAGAGCTTTGTGTTTTCTCCAATTTCCTCAAGAAAACCCTAAATGAATTTTGGCTATAAAGTCATATTTATACCTTTATTCATTGGAGTGGCAAACTTGTAATTAAAGTAAGTTCACTACCCTTCCTCTAAATGGCCGGCCTTAGGGCATTATTGGGCTATTTGGGCATTTGTGAATCATTATTCATTAAGTTGTCATACAACTTAAGTCAATGGGCTTGACGTTCGAAGCCCATTGGGCCTTGAGGTCCAATACTATCCCGAGGTCTTTAACGAACTTATTCGTTTGCTTAATTAACATATTAATTAATCCTTGCCATAAATAATTAAACCATTTAATTATCCTTATTCATCTCCTTTGTTTCTTCAATCTCTACCTTACACGGTGTACGATCCATTAGGTTCCTTTTAGCGAGGCAGTGGGCGATTAGAACTCTTTCAAATCGATTGTGAATTGAAACTTACTTTCAATTCTCCCTTTAGTGTTTATACACGTTTAGGGCTTCCACAAACCATGAGTGACACCTAGTAGTATGTCATGGTTACCCAAGCTAATCAGAAGAGGTGGAGAACCTATTACAATGCAATACGGTCTTTCTCTAATACAATACTCTTGACCACATTGTTTGGTTTGATAGTTTATTCATGTCTACTATCCAATGAGATTCATTTACTTATATGATTACTTTGAAAATCTCATTCATACTCTGGCCAGAGATTCTTAATCATATCATAGAGTATTCTCCCTCAAACGGTTTGAAGGTTAGAGATCCCTTGTTGCGCATTCACTCTCCTCCATGGCTAAGTGGCTTAACCCCAACTATGCCGTGGACACCTTTGAACGGGGTGACTTTGACATAGTCAAAGATCAAGGACCTAACCACAAGACAACTATGATGCCTCAGGTCAAAGGACTACTTTGCATTATCCCAACTATGAGTTCTCATGTGACATGAGTATGAGAACTCCTCGTTGATCGTGTTCAGTGGACTCATTCGCTATTGAGCACCTACATGCTTGTCTTGGTGTCAATCACACCAATGACTCGAGACTAGTCACTCTCCCTAAGAGAAGACATAGCATGTACTGATCTTAACGGATTGTCAATGCCCAATTGGCAATCCTATGATCATGAACGTTTAGGATATGTATACGAAAGAGAATGGTCTCATGAATCTAACTTGTTTAAATTACATTCTCCTAATTACATATTCCTTGGACTTATCGTTTAAGCATATAACATTTATATGAGACGGCTTAAACAATAACATTTTCCCTTGATATTAAACTAGATTAGTTTAACATGTGAAATGTCCGTAAAGTATCATCATATGATTGGTTTTAGGGCACATTTCCAACACTTTGACCTAAGGCATCATAGTTGTTTTATGGTTAGGTCCTTGATCTTTGACTACGTCAAAGTCACTCCGTCAAAGGGTGTTCGCGGTATAGTTGGGGTTAAGCCACTTAGCCATGGAGGCAAGTGAATGCACAACAAGGGATCTCTAACCTTTAAACCGTTTGAGGGAGAATACTCTATGATATGATTAAGAATCTTTGGCCAGAGTATGAATGAGATTTAGGAATTCGTTCAAAATCACATTCAAGGTAATCATATAAGTAAGAGAATCACATTCGATAGAAGACATGAATAAACTATCAAACCAAACAATGTGGTCAAGAGTATTGTATTAAAGAAAGACTGTATTGCATTGTAATCCCAAACTGAATTGGTTCTCCACCTATTCTGATTAGCTTAGGTAGCCATGACATACTGCTAGGTGTCACTCATGGTTTGTGGAAGCCCTAAAGGTGTATAATCACTAAAGGGAGAATTGAAAAGTAAGTTTTAATTCACAATCAATTTGAAGAGTTCGAATCGCCCACTGCCTCGCTAAAAGGAACTTCATGGATCGTACACCGTGTAAGGTAGAGATTGAAGAAACAACGGAGATAAGTAATGATAATTAAATGGTTTAATTATTTATGGCTATGATTAATTAATATGTTAATTAATCAAACGAATAAGTTCGTTTTAGACATCGGGTTAGTTTTGGGCCTTAAGGCCCAATGGGCTTCGAATGTCAAGTCCAATAACTCAAGTTGTATGACAACTTGAAAACACAAAGGGCATGAAAGGCCAATGAACCCACATGGCCGACCATAGAGAGTGCGATGGAGAGTTGGTTTTAATTTCATTTATGCCACTCAATGTAAGTGGCTATAGAAAGGAAATTATAACCCATTCCCCCATTAAGGGTTTTCTAGAGTGAAAAGAGAAAAACACAAAAGGCTATCTCTTCTTTTAGGAGGCCGGCCACCCTAGGAAGAATGGACTAGCATCCATTTCTTCCTAGGTCACTCATCTCTTCCTCAATGCTCTCCTTGGTGTGGAAACTTAGAGGTTCCCTTTCTTGGGAACTTGGAGAATCCATTCCTTCATCCATATCCAAGAAGTCATGGAGCCAAGTAGCAAAGTTCCTCCATCCATATCCATGGAGCCAAGGAGGAAGAAGACTAAGGAAAGAAGGCCCTCACATGGGTGAATATCCTTTGCTAAGCAAAGATGTGCTTCAAAGGTATAAAAGGTTCACCACAACTACTAGGCCTTGAATTTCATGGGTAAAGTTTTGTTTTTGAATGCATACAAGCATGATTCCGCCATTAATTGTTAATTGCATGCATATGTGTTGCTCAAATGAACTTGTTTTCATAAATTTTTCACTTCAGGCCCATGGCCCAATTGCACGGGCCTGAGCCTAACAACCCAGACTTCGTGCCCCAAAGTTCATCAGCCATGGCCTAAGCCAAGTAGTCCTTGGCCCATGCCAGCTGAACCCAAGCCAAGCCGAGCTGCCACCACACCAAGTTGACAGCAGCCACCCACGACCTATCCAGCCATTTTTTCACACATCCTCGACCCCTATCGAGCCAAATTCCAAGCTTTGAGGCTCCAAAAAATTACAAAGATAAAGAAAAAATAATTTTTTCTTACCTTGGTGTGGTGTGAAGACAAAGAAAGCAACGAAAGACGGTCATTTGCAAGGGCAAGTTTAAAAGATTGCTAGGGGAGGGGGAACAAATATCCTCTAGCTTTCTCTCTCTTGTAGGGTAGAATAAATTGCTCTCTGAAGTTGATTTAATTATCTACTTAAAGTAGACTTAAATATACTTTAGAAGTGATTTATTTCCCTTTCCTAGAAGGATCTAATTTCCAATTAATGTGGGAATCTACATCAAAATAGGAAACAATCTTGTGTTTCCTAAAGCAAGGGAATATCTCTACACCTGCTGCCCTTTCCTGCGAGTAGCCCAACAAGTGTGGGGGCATTTGTGGAGCCAAAAATAATCAAGAAAATTATGGAGGCGACACATGGACTTTTGGGTGAAAAGGACAAAATTACCCTCGAGGCACACCGGGATTTCCACGCGCATGCAACGGACAATAACGACTCAATCAAGGAAGAGTCAAAGGTGATCAAAATGGTATTTATTCAAATCCCTCTCATCACTCCTCATCAAATCCTCACTCAATATGTAACTCCCAATTTTCCTAATCAACTTAGGATTAATTACCAAATTAATTGCAAGATATTATTTTACATAACATCTTGCAATTATACTCAAATTCCCATCATATATGGCCGGCCACACTCCTATAAGTAGCCTCATTTCTCCACTAAAATCCTAAGTTCATTCTCTTGCAAAAATTTCCAAACACTTTTTCTCTCAAATTCTAACTTTGGCATCGGAGATTCTTTGGCTAAAGCCCCCCCCATTCATCGTGGGCGCGTGAGACTTTTGACCTTAATCTTTGGTGTTATTATTTTGCAGGTGCATTTTCGTCAAAGGAGAAAATGACGGAAATTTGCATTTGTAATTTTGTTCTAGTTTATAGCTATTAGTCCACATGTTATTATAGGATTTATTTTAAATTATGTTATTAATAAATAAATAAATAATACGTTATAATTCACGTTATAACAGTGGTGTTACACCACCTTAAAAATTTTCTGAAAAATATGTTTCATTTTTTGTTCGATCAGAAAGTTATTTAAAACCATTACTGCAATCAGCAAAATCATTTTCAAGGACAAACTGGGACATATAAAAGAAAAATGACTAGTCAATTAATCATGGTCTTTGTAAACCACACAAATGTCCTGGTGCAAGTCTAAAGCGTTTAGTTATGTTCACTTGACTGATTCGGATAGCAGCATATACTAAACCACTAGAAGAGCAATTTATATATAACGGATTCACTGTTATTGTGATGGCCTCAGTACAATAATATTCTGTTGTATAAAAGAAAGTTTATATATGAAAATATTATTGAATATACAAACATTATACACGAAAATATTATTGAACTGGAATACCACGTGATGGAAAAACCTGTCCCACGTAAGTCCTTCTCGACTGTCAGACATACTTCACAAAATGTATCTAATGCTAGTAATTAGTAATAAGTTATTTGTATCAAGTTTCAGCATATTTGTTGCTTAAAATTATTTGGACGCCTTGCTTGCCTAGTTAGGGTGGTTGTATTGTCATTTTGATTAAAACAATAACTATTTCTCTTTGGATGGGATCCTCTTCGGATGATGACTACTTTTGACCACATAATAACTGATGAACGGATGAGATGAAATGATTTCTAGGATCCTTACAAAGAGGACCTGGGGATAGGATCCTGTTCCATTTTTCATTTAGTGAATAGTTCTTAATAATTAAAAAAAAAAAAGATAAACGACAGGATATAAACAAGCAGAAGAAGAACCCATATCTTCTACATCAGACAAAACAATAGGAGGAATATAGTCCACGTGAGCAGTTTCATAAGAGTTTACAACCATGCACCGCCAATTTGGCCAAGTTATGGGCAACTTGACTTTGTAGGCTAAGTTATGCCCAACCTTGTATTGATTAGTTTACTTATTTCCACTTTACAGGATTAAATATAAAGGAAAACTAATGAAAATGGCTTGAAAACTTTGAGTTTTAATGATAAGGACAAAATAAAGGGTAAAGTGAATAGTACCAGGATTGACTTTTTAGTGTAATGGTTTTTCGTTAAAGTGAACAGTACCGGGTGCTTTTCATTAAAGTTCCCTAAATATAAACCATATGGTCTAAAATATTGCTAGAGTAGTCCAGCATTTATTAATTAATATTATTATTATTATTTTTTAAATGGAATAAACTGGTAGTTTCACTGCGACAGTCTACCTTTTTGGAGGCCGAAAAGATTTACAGAGGCATTTCAGCCTCCCTTGACCATCAATTTAAATCACTGACCAAAAACTAGTTTACTTGTGTTCTTTCCAAGCCCAGTTATTGAATAAAATATGCTCTACTCATATACGTACTCGCCACCTTCCTTGATCGATTTAGAATTAATGTACTATCTCTAATCCTTAACTCACTACACAAACATTTAACGTATAAAAATATCGATATCTATTACACCAGTATAATATGTCAATAAGTTCATATAGGCAGGGGCGGATCCACAGTGGGGTCGTCGGGGTCGCACGACCCCTTGGAAACCATGGAAACAACCTTGAAGCTCCCATACGCGACCTCTTGGAGCTGGGGTCGTCGGGGTCGGAGTCGCACGCCAAGTGTTCGACAAAAATCCTGAACGAAGCTCGGCACTGCAGGAAAGTCTTCGGGGTGGTGGTGATGTAGAGACGAGAGAGAGAGAGAGGGAAGGAAAGTCCTCGGGTGGTGGTGATGTAGACCTTCGTCCGGGTAGTGGTGTGGGTGTGGATTCTTTCGTCGGGATAGAGGTAGGAAGATTTCTTTCGTATCAACTTGTTTTGCGTGGGTGTGGATTAAGACATGTCTGATATCTTCGACTTTTTTGTGCTTTGCTTGTCATATTGGGAGGGGTTTTACAGAAACCCTTCTCAACACTTAAAAGCATCCTACCAAGACCCGATGAAATGACGATATGCATGCTATTTCTGTTAAAAAAAATTTTCGCGCTGCGTGCGCTATGACCCCCCAAACATCATTTCCTGGATCCGCCACTGCATATAGGTATTACACATATGCATATTCTACCCACCACAGAGAGTTATTCAATTTCGTTTGACATGGAAGAAACCTTTTGGAGTTGCCTAAGGGTCACAACAGCTGCATGCTATGCACCTTCCAAAACACCCAAAAAAAAAAACGGAGAAAGGGAATTAGCCAATGGCCTAAGTCATGGATCTGTCTATGTAAATTCGTCTTGGAATTGAAAACAAAGCGAAATGTCCAATCAATTTCAATAGAATGAACCAGAATCTAAAAGTTAAAAGTGAAAACGGGGGACACTGGACTCCAAATGAATGTTGGATAAATATCAACAATCAATGATAAATTTATAGATGCTAATAAATAATAAATATGAACAACTAACCTAATAGAGTATGAACAATGAAATAATATTAAACAAATAAACTGATGATCGAGGCTTGCATACCACAATGTCCTTGAAACATATATTTTGCCCCTACTCAGTGCTTGTAGTTCTACGGACGTCTGCTTCACCAGGATTCAACGATCAAGTTAGAATTCTAGCACTGGAAAACTGACTTCTGGCGAGTTTCTTTGTGGTTCTCTCAGTAAGAAGGTTTAGGAATGTAGAAGAAGAATTTGATATTTTATGTGTTCTAAATGCCATGCAAATGAATGTATATATAATGGGTTTATACCTGTTCACAACAGTTATGAGAATGGGGTGCGTCTGTTGGAAGTCATCTTTCACAGAGGGGTGCTTTGCTCTGAGTTCTTTCATCTCAACAGGCTTCATCTGAAAAGATGAGTCTGTTGATAAAAAATTAATTAATTAATTAAATTCGAAATTAATTAAAAATATATTAATTATATATATTATATATTAATTATTAATTAATTATCAATTAATTAGTACACCCCAAAGCGCTCAATTTCATTCTTCATGGTCCATCACTCCAATCACTATCTATAAAGGACAAAGCCTTATAAAGTGAGGAAACTTTTTGGGAATGGCAAATGTGGGACAATGAAATTTCTACTCAATATTTCCAACAATGAATACTGAAGAAAGTTAAGTTCTCATCATAAAGTTATTGGACAATGTCGGAAGTGATAACCCAATTTACTTATAAACATATGTAAGGTTCCTCATCCAATCAATATGTGACTCATTCTCAATACGCTCTCTCACGTGTAGCAAATTTTTAAGCCTAAAATCTGGATAACACAAATCAGATGACATGGAACAAGTGTAGCCGTTGAGTTCCACGTGTAAAACAACATGCTCTGATACTATAAAAAAAGTTGAGAGTTCCACAATGATATAATGTGACTATAGAAATAGATACATACTTTGAGGCTTGTCTTCGGTTGGAATTTCATGCAACTCTTCTTTTCTTAATTTGATTAACAAAACTTGAATCATTTTGACAAAGATTATCTAAGAATAATTTACAAAATAACAGATGCACCAAAAGTTCTTTTCAGTAGATTCACATTGGACATATTCATAGATGCTACATGTTACATGGTAGATGACCTTCAATTTGCGTAGGGCAAATTTTTATGGCCCATTCTAATAAACGCTAGAGCTTCTTAGATATTGGTCATTGATATGTAATGGTGAATTCATGATTTTTTACTTGGAGAAGTCATAGTTTAAAAGTTTCATTTCTTTTAGACTAAATAGTGTATGCCAACATAAATTGTTGACCTTTGAATATTACTCAGCATTCATGTTTTACCTGATATGTAAAATCATGAAATTTAACACTCTAAAAAATAAGATCCCAAGTACATTTAGGTTTCTAGAGATCAATAAAAACAAATTGTCACAAGTTTCCTATTCAATTGTACCCTAAACCTAATCGGTGGCATGTCACTTCTTGGTCTAGCTTTATGGAAAACTCATGGAACCATAGGTGAATTTGTAAGCGTCTTAAAGGACAAAGAAGGGAGGCGAAGTCCAAAGCAATATGTCTATCTGCTAGGTCAGTGGGTTGGAGATCACATGTGAGACACACACACACCCCACTTGGGACTTGGTAACTAGTGTGAAGCTTTTGAGTGTCTATGACTTACTAGGAGGGGCACGGAATCATGGTGTGTGTAGCGTGAACCAAAGGTAATGTCGACAGTATGCATAAAAGGAGTACCAAGTAACAATAAAATAGTTAGTAAAGAGAGGGTTCAGAAACAAGGAAAGGAAGCAAAAAATGTGTGAAACAAAGAAACTCAAAAAAGAAAGGGAAGGTTGTTGCATATAGGCTTTTCTTGAATGCCCTAATTGGTGAGGAGCCATATGGTTGGTTAATTCATACGTTGGGCATTGAAGCTCTGGCGCTAATTTGTTTGGTAATTGGTGCAGAATTGGAAAGAAGAAAAGAAGTAACTAAAACCACATGCACATTTCTCATTCGGATTTCAACTCAGTAAATTAACGACTCTAATCATCGTCAATTTTACGAACGAGAAGTTTGTTGAGGATGATGGTCACACCTTAGAAAACATGACTAATATCATGATCAATAAATATGATAAGTTTATTGAGTTAAGAGCTCTTGGTACATTGCAACCAATTAGCCATATGGTGTGTTATTTTGTCATTTCGTTTATTTGGCGTGGTTGAAGAGTTGCTCAAATGTTAGGTAGTGTAAAGTTTCCTGCAAATGAATAAAATATTTGACTTTCATTTTTAATGTTAGGAATACAATTTGTGGCACTAGATGTAAGTGGCTAAATATAAGTGAGCTTAATTGATTAACGTGCTTATTTTCTATTAGTTACACATTATTTGATTTGCAAATTTCGTTCAAAAATTTGGTCTACCTAGCATTATTACCTCTATGAAAAATTACTTGAGTCTAGGGCTTATGAGATTGATGGCCAATGCCCTTTCTCCTTTCTGCCCACTTGTATTTTGCTGCTTTCATAACTCATACAAGGGAATGTAACGGATCTTTTAGATCAAATAAAACTTTACTAATTAATAACGATCAAGAATTTATACAGGACAAGTATGTCAAATTGGTCTAGCAAATTCTTTAGCTGAGAAAAAAAAAAACGAATGTGGCGGAATGTAGACCTTCAAATCAAAGATAAGCATTTGTCTCCAACCTCTTTTAACTGTTTTTTTTGTTTTTTTGATTAAAAAAGTTGAGAGGTTGGAGACAAATGCCTATCTTTGATCAGGGTTTTCATGCCCCGTTTGGTAGATCTTGAATGGAGACTTGATTGAGCTCACTTTTAGCTTTGGGAACATGGTTGGTGTTGTGATAGGTTTGGCCGTGCCATATCCATCGATGACTTTGACTTTGGCCTTGCAAATAATTATATCTATATATGTAAGGTATATTTCTTAAAATGTTGTATTACTCTAACAAAATGTGTATAAACGATATTCTATACTAATCTATACTAAATGACAAGTTTAAACTCGGGATGGTGAGTTGTAGATAAAAGAAACTAATCTACACTATACTATACACATGAATGCATTACTTTTTTTTTATATTATTTTTTATGACAAAACTCGCACATTACTTCAGCATTATTTGCAGGCCTAATCGTGTTCGCCGGTTCTCTGAATGCTAGTGCTAGTATGGCTTAATGGAGCTCAAAACCAGGCTTTTGGTTGAGACTTGAACTTGCTATAATTAAGCGTAGTAATGGATCAACATGCAACTTAATTTGACTAAGCAAAACACTATTGAATGAAAGCCTTTCTTTGTTAATGCATGAGTGGCCACTGGCCTGCTCCAAAGTCAAACCCTAGAGCATCCCGGAATAAACCAGAACTCCCGTCGTGACCCGCTCTGATCAAATAAATATCACCTGAAAATAAGGGTTTCGTTTGGAAGAAAAAGACTGAAGATGGACGAAGGTCGTGGCAGATTATTTCAGTTTTAAGGCAGTGAAAGATGATAGAGAGAAAGAGGGGAAGGGAAGGCAAACTCAGCCTTTTTTCTCATGGAAAAAGGGGCGTGAACCCTTTAGGTGTTTTAATTATTATTTTTATTATAGAAAAATATGTTAGATGTTTTCAAGTATTTTGAAAAATTATTACAAGTGTAGATTATTCTGGTGGTTAGGGAATTCTTTTCAACTACTGCTGGTTGAGTTTAAATTATTCTCCTAGTGTAGATTAGGGTAAAATATTGTTCGTAATTAAAAAAAAAATATCATGACTAAGAACTAAGAGCATTTCCAAAGGAGATGTCAAAATGTCCAAATCAACATTAACTGTAAAAACTGACAGTAAAAATGTTTTCCAACTGAGAAATCAAATCTGATGTGACATGACATAAAAAGACAGCTCTTACCCTTGCTGTCAAATTTACAGCAGCTTCAAATACATTTTAATTCATTATTAAATGCTTTACTAATAATTTATTGTTTTAAAACATTTATTAATTGTCGATGATAATGATGAGTCGGTCTCAGCCGATGATGATGAATCGGAACTACAAGGCTTGGCCTTAGCCTATGCCTCAATTCGCCGCCCAAAAGCCACCATCGTCGAATCTTAACCTCGTTGGGTTCACTTTGTGCGGTGATTCCGACTATTCTGCCCACGCCCATGTTTCACCTTCGAGGGAGGTCTTGCGAGATATGGCGAAAGAGGAGTGGGGTATTGATGGTTATGGGTGAATGAAAAGGTTGATTTGGCTTCGGTCACCTGGAAATATGATGAGGAGGGTGGTGGCTGCTCAAGTGAGAGCGATGTGGAGGAGCATGTGGAGGTGGAGAGGAGGTTGGACCATGATTTGAGTAGGTTCGAGATGGTGTACTCTAAAGAGTAGTCAAATATAGGTGTAATGTTCTTTTCTTTTCTGTATAGTTGTTATACTTGACTACGTAATTGTTAGTATTACTGAGGGTAAATATGTAAAGTGTTAATTCTGTTACATTATAAATACCAAGTGTATAACTAATTATTTTTAAATGAGAAATACAAGTATTACAATTAAAAGTTTTATTCCTCTCTAAGCTTCCTCTGTAAGTCTCAATATGGTATCACTCGCCATTTGCTTCCCAGTGATTTCGATCCGTCCAATTTCCGCTAGCATTCTTTGATGCTCGAAGACAATTCCTCTCTGTTTCTTTGATTTGTGATCTTGCGAAGCTGTATTGTGTGTATCAATGGCTTCTCCGTCGGAATCCTCTCACGAGTCGGTGCTAAATCCGGCCCTAATTTCATCCTCATCAAACCCTAACTTCTTAAATTTGTATACTTCTCTTACGATTTAGAATATTGGAAGCATGGTTCTGTTCAAGCTGAAATGCTCCAATTATCTTCCATGGCGTGCGTTGTTTGCTCCGATTCTTTGCCGCTACAAACTCATTAGTGTCATTGATGGCACATAACTGTATCCTTCTCCTCTGCTTCAAGATCGTTTAATCAATACGGCCTTTGGACTTTGGTATGAAAAAGATCAGAATCTCCTTATTTGGTTAAATTCTAAGCTTTCAGAAGAAGTTATTCTGTTTACTGTTGAGGTTTCATCATCTCGAGATATGTGGATCAAATTGGAGTAGCGATTAGGTGGTGTTTCTGATGCACACATTCACCAATTGCGATCTCGACTTCAATCTTTTCAGAAATGATCTATGTCAATCTCTGAATATCTGCAGCAAATCAAAGAGATCTCTGATTCATTGATTGCTGATAGAGCTCTTGTTACCGATCGTGACTTGATCACTGCTACACTTGTTGGATTGCCAGATGAATTTGAGTCGTTTATCGATTCTATCATGCTTCGTCTTTCTTCCACAACACTTGATGAATTGCACATTTTACTTCTCACCAAGGAATTGTCCATGTCTCAGAGAAAGAAACTTGCTTCCTCGAATGTCACAGAACCATTTCAAGCCTTTTCAGTTCACGCTCAGGCTTCTCAAGCTCCTATTCTTCCTACACCACAAGTATTTGCTACTCAGTATCCTTAATCACAGAATTTTGTGAAGCACAATCATGGTAATTGAGGCAATCACTACAACAATCGAAGCCATAACTACAATAATTATGGCAATCATGGTTCCAATTACAATTCCAGAGTTAACAATTCCAATCTCTGTGGCAATTATCATGGCTCTTGCAATTTCAATACACCTGGTTATCGTAATACAATGTCAAATTTGTGGTTCCACTAGTCATGAGGTGATCGACTGTTATGATCGTATGAATCCTGAGATTGTTGGTAAAAGTACCTTTTGCAAAGTTGGCTGCAATGTGTGCTCATCATTCGATGAAGCCTAATACTCCATCCTGGTTAATTGATCATGGTGCTACTTCTCACATTACAAATGACATCTCCAACATTCAACCTCCAACCCTTATCATGGAAAAGACAAAGTATACATTGGTGATGGTAAAGGTTTGTCCATTGATCAATTGGTTTTTCTTTGTTACGTACTCCAAACTCTACATTTTAGTTGCACAATGTCTAACATGTGCCTCAAATGCAACACAATATTCTTTCTGCTTATCAGTTTATTACAGATAACAAATGTTCATTGACTCTTGATATTGATGGATCCTATGTCAAGGATCATACTGAAGGGAAATTTATGAGATTTCATGTGGGATTTCTAATGACTAGCATGCATATACAATTCAAAATTTATATACGAAAGCAACGGAAGCATGTTATCAAATAATATCAAAGAAATAGTCATGCAAATCCCCTTCAAGATGCATAGGTTTATGTAAGATGCATCATAAACAAATTTATATAAGAACAAAGTTTAGGAGTAGTTTTTTACCTCTTGATCTAGATCTTAGACCAAGGATGGACCACCTCCAAGCCCTTTGCTCCTTGAACTCCTTGAGCTTAGCCTCCTTCCTTGCCTCCTCCACTTTGTTTAGAATGAGTGCTCCTAGGTTCTCTTCAAGTTTCCAAAATTAAAAACCTCTAAAGATCCTCACCCACTAGTGTAGTGAGAAGGATGAAGGATTAACCAAAAGAGAGATTAGATGATTAGCAAAAACTCCCCCTTGGTGGCCGGCCCTTTGAGTGTTAGAGAGATATTTTTCTTTTCTCTTTTTGTTCTTTCAACACTTCAAAAAACCCTAATGAAAACATTTGCTATAAAGTTCCTTTTATAGCCAAAAAGAAACAAGTCAACATTTGACCTCCTATCTCTCCATTTCACTCTATATGGCCGGGCCCCTTTGGTGTTGTTTGGGCTTTTGGGCTTTTATCATTTTAAGTCATCCTATGCTTAAATAAAAGCCCAATAGGTTTAGGCCCAATGGGCCCAATTAAACCCGAACGTTTCTTTAAGCCCAAAACGATCTTATATCGCTTTTATGATTCCTTTAGACTTTCTAATTAATCACAACACTTAATTAATCCAATTAATTATTTCCATCATCCATTAATTACTCATTACAAAAGTGTATTGGTGAACAATCGTTTTAGGTTCTAATTAGCAAGGCAGTGAGGTGATTGGCACCAATCCAATTGATTATATTTAATCCAATCACTTAGTGAATTAAAACTTACTTTTAATTCACCTTCTTCTTTGACGACTACATTTAATCATCTAGAAGAACTCACAAGCCATGAGTGACATCTAACCATATATCATGGCTACCCAAGCTAATGTAGAAGTTGTTCAGAGAATCTATTCAGTTGGAATTACAATGTAATTCGATCCTTCTCTAAACAATACTCTCAATCACACTATTAGGGTATGGATATAATATGTCAAACCCCTAATGTGATTATTCCTTCTTATATGATTCAATTGAGCCGTATAGGAACGCTTTCCTTTATTACGCTCGATACTTCGGCTGAAGATTCCCGAATCATATCTTAGAGTATTCATCCTCTCATAACGAGGATTAGAGATTCCTTGTTGAGCATTCACTTGCCTTCATGACTAAGTGGCTTAACCCCAACTATGCCGTGGACACCCGCGGATGGAGTGACTTTGACATAATCAAAGATCAAGTACTTAACCACAAGACAACGATGATGCCTCAGGTCAAAGGACTACTTACATTATTCCAACCATTAGAGTTACTTGCTTGACATGTGAGTAGACCTCCATGCAAGTACTCTCGTTCGATTGTGTTCAGTGAACTCATTCCCATAATGAGCACCTACATACCTGTCTTAGTGTCTTTACATGAATGGGATGAGACTTTCCATTCTTCCAATTGAAGCAGACATAGTATGTACCAGTCTATGCATTGTCAGTATCCCTCCGACAATCCTATGACCATGAACCTTTTGGACATGATGGTTATGTGAAGAAGGTCTCTGTAGTATAACATTATTAGATTACATCTTCCATCAATCCATTGTCCATGGATTCACAATTTAGGACATATATCATGTATAGAGATAGTCCTAATGATAAGCTCATATTTATACATATTTTACATCAAATTCTCTCGTTTTTCTTAGTTAGTTTCTTATATTTTTGAGTTATTTACTTTGTTTTTGTGTTTTATCGAATTTATCTAGCTAAGAAAATAAAAATAGCACAAGTGTGATTTTAAGTAATAAATTCGTCATTTCTACCTTGCTCACTTATTTTATTGTTGTAACTTAAGAAAACGTTTTGGCAGAAAATAAAAGAAAGGCAGCACATGCTGCTAGTGGGAAGAAATAATTAAAGGAGGTGGATGCTGCACTTGCTGAGCAGCAAAAAGAAAACACAAAATTTGAGTGAGGGAAGTGGGAGGATGGCAGACACGGCTGGAATAATAAAAAGCAAGGAAAGAAGTCAGGAAAGGCAGCTGCCTTAGGCAGCTGGCGTGCGGAAGAAAAAGAAAAAAAATATAAAAGAAGGAGAAGGTGGGAGGCAGCTGACGCGGAAAGGAGAACGGACAGAAGGAGAATAAAGAAAGACTAACGTGGGGAGGCAGCGAAAAAAAAGGAAAAAGAAGAGAAGAACAGGAATAAGAAAGAATAGAGAGGTTAGAGCGGAGGAGGACAGGCCCTAGGGCCTCGGGCAGAAGAAGGTCAGTAGAGAGCAGGGAGGACTGACGTGCTGGCAGCTGGGAGAGTACGACAGTGACAGAGGTCAAGCAGGAGAAAGGAAGACAGAGACTCGGGCTGGAGGGAGGCTGCCATTGGCAGCTTGAGAGAGGGCCGAGAGCTGTCAGCGAGGGAAGGCTGCCCTTGGCAGCTGGGAAGAAAAGAGAGAGGAGAGCCTCGGGGGAGGACTGACAAGGAGCAGGGAGCTGCTCTCCACGGGCAGCGAGAGAAGCAGCAAGAGACGGACAAACTGTTTAGTTAGAGGGGGAAAGAAGAAGGCTGCCCTTAGGCAGCTGCTCTCCACGGGAAGAAAAGACAGAGGACGAAACTTGAGGAACAGCCAAGAGGCGCTGAAATTGAGGACGGAACTTGAGGAGCAGCCAAGAGGCGCTGAAATTGCGGAAAGGACAGGTGCTGACTGTGCAAGGTGGAGACCAGGAGAAGCGAGGGAAGTCAGAGGAGACGGGGAGGACATGCGCACGGGATAAGAAGAAGGAGCAAGGGGGGCGCTGCCTTAGCAGCGAGAGCACAGCAAAGGACGCAACAGGAGCGCTGCCTTGAGACAGCGAGAGGAGAGAGAGGACTGAAGGGTGAGGACGGCAGTGCTGATTTGGGCAGCACGAAGGACGGTGAGGACGGCAGTGCTGACTTTAGCAGCACGAAGGACAGACAGAGAGGGAGACGTGGGAGATCAGGAGGGAACTGCGCGGACGAAGACAGTAGCACAGCAGAGAACATCCTCATTTGGTTTTATTTTTCTTAAACTCATGTTTAATTTAATTTTCTTTTCAATTATATTAAACATGTGTAATTAATTTCTGTTTAGTTAGAGGGGAATTTGAAACCATGGATAAATGTTTATTATGATTTGATTTACTCTAGTTATGAATTTATGAATGTTGGATGTGGTTTATTTTTCTATGTTGATTAAGAACTTGTTTATGTATGTGGGTTGAGGGTCGACACTTAATTTGCATGCTTAGACTTGATGCTAGGATATAAGGGAATTTCACCTAATCGTTATGAACTTATATTCATGAGTAGTAAAAATCGCTAGTCACGATTGTGTTTAGTAAACCCTAGGTTGGATTAACATGCGTATTCCATAGTTATGAATGCCTAGTCGATGCTTATGATTTCCATTGAACTTAATGATCTTTGATATGTCTCTCTATCATGCGTATTCCATAGTTAGGGAACTTGATAAGAATAATTTGGTTGTGATGCGTATCCCGTCCAATTCAATGAATCTAGGGAAATCTGAAGGTTAATTTAAGCGGACCTAATTAACTTGGAGCATTGTCATTTATTCGTTTGTTGAAATCATAACTGGGAATCAAATTATATGCATATGTTCATGTGTGGATAAGGACCCCTCTAACTAACGTCTCATCATTCTATAAAATATATTTTCTTTGAAGTTTGTTTTTAAGTTTCTGTTTTAAATTCAATTTCGTCAAAAAATCAATCCCCCATTTATTTTAAAGTGTTAGATTTGTTAGAAATCAATTTAGTTTGTGTTTTCTTGAGTCTTGAATTATTTTGAGTCTTTTGATTTTAGTTTAGTGTTTTAAATTTTGTTTTTACGTTTTTAATTTAATTTTACTTTGGTTAGCATCCCTAGTTAATCCCCGGTTAGAACGATCCCTACTTACATCATTACTACAATTGTCACAAATAGGGTTTAATTTGTGCGTTAACTTATTTTCGCACCAAATTTTTGGCGCCGTTGCCGGGGATTAGCAAATTTGCTAATCCCTTGTTTATGTTTTTGTTTGTGTTTTATTTTTTTATTTGTGTTTATTTTATTTTATTTTATTTTATTTTATTTTATTTTATTTGTTTTGTTATGTTTTTTTTTAACTTTTGATATTTGATTTAGTTTTCTTTCTTTGATTTTAGGTACAAATGGAGTGAGACATGGCACTTGCATCCATCCAGGCTCAATTGGCGAATCTCACGTCTCAATTAACTCAGAATGCCGGAAGGACCACAATGCCAAGTGTCCCTACATTTGGTGCATCGTATGGGCAAGGATATCAAACTCATCAATGTCCCCAATTTTCTGCAAATGAAGATGTTTGGGGATATCAAGGCCATAACCAATCAAGGGGCAACATGTTTTCCAACGCTTACAATTCGGATTGGAGAAATTATTCAGATCATAGGTGGGGAGAAACTCAACAGGTTCAACAAAGTGGATATTGGCAACAAGATGAGGAGTTTTATTCAAGATCTATGCAGCCACCACAACCTCCCCCACAGCAATTTCAATTGAATTCAAGTATGCCCATGAATTATAATGAAATTCTTGATGGACTCATTTCTTTGACGTAGGGCTCACAAAACGAAGAACAATTGCAGCCATCAGAGGAGTTCTATCAATGGCCATGTGCACCACCACAGCCTCCATCACAATCTCCCCAACCAAATTCAGGTTCGTCGGTTGATAATGATAATATTATTCAATTAATCACCTCTTTGAACCAGGAAGTAGAAAATCGAAACAAGGAGATGCAAAATAAAGCCAACAAGGTGGATGCATTGGAGAAGCAAGTTGGGCAGATTATGGAGATCATGGCACAGATTCAAGATCAAAGTGAACTCTCCAACTCCACATTTGCAAATTCAAAGGGAGAAATGGAAATCAATGAAGCCATCACTTTGGGAAGTGATATGGAGATGAAGTTGTCCCAGAACCATCCAAACATAGCCCGAACATGGATGAATTGCCGCTTCAAGAAGAAGATGAGGATGACGACTTGGGCAGTTTAGAAGAATTCTTGTCGCAAACCCCTCAAGTCCTTATGTCATCCAACTCAGGTGAGGAGGTTCTAAATTCAATTCATTCTAACCCCATTCCGCCAATTGTCCTTTTTCCTTGCAGGTTTTTAAATCCCAAGGAAGAAGTGAATGAAAAATACGTTGTGGAAGCTCTTCCCAAGGTGCAAAGTGATATCCAAATTCTTGGTGCACCAAATCATGTTCCTGATGATGTTGAAACATTCAAAGAGACTTGTACACCAAGAAGAACTATTCCAGAAAAGGAGGTGGCCGGAGAATATGTTGAAAGAGGCTGTGCATGAGACAATCAAGCCCAAAGAAGTTGAGACTGATGACACGGGACAAGCCACAACCATTATAATAAATTTGGCCAAGTTCAAAGTCCCTGAAACGTTCAAAGATGTGGTGTTTGTGATTGAGTTTGTGTTGGAGAAAGAAAATAAGCCATCTTCTCCAATTTTAATTTTATGTTATACTAACAATCTAATTTTGATGATTCAGGCACCGTCATTAGAACTTAGATTGTTGTCGGATCATTTCAAGTACCACCGTCCGTTCAAGGATAAACCCATGCATTTGAATAATGAAGGGAGGCCTAGGAATCACCCACAATCAGATTTGCATTCCTAATCCCTTCTCTTTACTGCTTTCATTTTGTTTTGTTTATTTAGTTGTGCTTTTTGTTTGGGAGATTAAACATAGTCTTTTTACTTTGATTTACTTATTTTACATTGATATTTAAAAAAAAAAACAAAAATACTTATATTTATATATATAATTAAATAAACTTAAAAGCATAAATATTTTACAATAATGTGAACTAATTGCTTTCATTGGTCATTGGTAGGTGGTGCCTCGGAGGTCGACGGAGCCCCAGAAAGACGAAGCGCCAGAGTTGGATCATTCGGAGCCTCAATACTTGGTGCAGCTCCCGAGGACGAAGGCAACATAAACCTCGGGAGTAACGTCATAAACCGTTGATGATCACTCTGAATCCGCACTTCGGACTCCTGCAGCTGATCTAGCTTCCTCTTCATGCTTGTTGAGTAATTAGTTGCGAGCATGTGCAACTCCTTATTCTCATGCCTAAGCACTCTGACCTCTTGCCGAAGACTAGCCACTTCAGCCATCAACGACTCAACCTGACGAGTTCGAGCAAGAAGACGCTGGCCCATGTTTGATACTGAGCCTGCGCATCGGACGCTGTAGGCCAGAGAGTCCTGAACAGCCAGTTCGTCGGACCGCCTAGAAAGTATCCTAGTGTCTCTAGGAGTGAGCAGATTTCTGGCCACCACCGAAGCGGTTGTTTCATTCATCATCATGGAATCCCCAACTGTAAGAGGACCATTTGGGGATATGAAGGACGGCTGCCAAATGTTAGTTGGAGAAGACATATCAATATCTTCCCCAACATTCAAGTTAAGGCGACGGTCAGAGGGGCAAGACATATTTGAAGATGTGAAGAAAAAGAAGAGGTCGAACTGATCAAGATTAAAAAAAAAGTACTCGGAGGGAGTGTTTACAGGAGGGAGTGTTTACAGGAGGGAGCTCAAGTGTGTTGTGGAACAAAATTAGCGCCTCTATAAAAAGAAGAAATCAAAGAGGCGCTCCTCAGAAGTCGAAGAGGCAAATCTCACAAATCAAAGAGCCGGGTTCCTTTCTCAAAAGACGGACTCCGTCTCAAAAGTCGGACGCCGTTCTCAAAAGTCGGGCGCCTCTCTCAAAAGACGGAGTGGTCAGGAATCACGAGGCGAGCAGTTTTTCCAGTTTTGCGGAAATTACGGGCAGCTTTGTCAGAAAGCGCGTAACTTGTACTGTTCATCCATCCACCGGCTGCCGACAGGGGTAAATGAACAGTTTCGGTTGTGAAGAATCACACCCTCTCAGCACTTCTTCATCTCCGAAAATGCATTCCCAATGAAGCCTCTCGAGTTACTATGTGTTTCTCATTCCCTGGGATACCTTTGCAAACAAGTCATCAAGAGCTAGAGTATTTCATATCATGAAGGTTGAAAGCAAGAGTATCTCATATCATGCTTTCTCCCTGTCCTTTTCCTTGTCTTTGTGACAAGGAGAAAGCGAGCAATCAGCCAGCACTTGGTGTCAATCTTCCGATCTAAGAACCGACTGCCTGGAAATCCTTCCTGATTGCTTACCTAGCATTGCTCTCGAGTGCTCATCTTCAACTGCTGATGTACTTCCGAAGAAAACGCCACATTTGCCTGGAGAACAGATAAAGCAAGTGAAAATGATAACTTGAAGCATGTGGAGACAACGTGCTACTTCATCTTCAAGATCAAGTCTCATTTTCCTTGCTAAGAAGTTCCCCAGCCCAGTTTAAGAATAAACCTGTGGAACGATACTTCTTCAAAAGCAAAAGTATCTCATATCATCAGAGTCAAAGGCAAAGATATCTCATGGCATGTTTTTCCTTTACCCTTGCTCTTGCCTGCGAGACAAGGAGAAAGAAGGCAATCGGTCGGCACTTGGACAGATTGAACAAAGAAACAGACCACCACCTCTACCTCGTGCCTACCTGCCGTGCAGAAGAAACAAGCAGAGAAGAATGCAGCCTGCAGACTCAATCAACCCGGCAGAAGGAGTCCGAGTTGAAACCAAGAGCTCGAGAAGCTTCAACAACATATGGACGCATCAGTCACCACCACCAATCAAGTCTCATTTTCCTTGCTAAGAAGTTCCTTAGGCCAGTTCGAGTTCAAAGTTGTGGAAAGTCAACAAGCACGACCAATGATCACTTATTAGTTCTATTCATTGTCTTTTATCGTGATTTTCAATTTTTCGTTTGCAATTTTTTTTACATTTTCTTGTGTTACTTAACTGAATTATTTCTCTTCTTTGCAGGAACTTTTGGTTATTTCCACCCTTGAAGTTGATTGCAGAATTTTAGCTTGGGGGGGTCATCGCTTGATTTTATTGCAAATTAGGGAAGTTTTCAGTCCTATTGCTTTATTTTGTTTCTTTATATTTATTTATTTATTTTATTTTTATTTGCATTTTATTATATTTTCTGACATTGGGGACAATGTCTAGTTTAAGTGTGGGGGTAAAGAGTATAAAAATGACCAAATTGAAAATTTTTGTACCTTCGACTTTGAACTGGTTTCATTTGTTTCCATGTTATTGCTTTGTGTTTTCTTAATTAAGTTGTTGTTTTAAAAAAATAAATAAATAAAAAAAAAAAAAAATCGGAAAATTAAAAAAATCCAAAAATATTTCCTTGTTTTCCTTATTGTTTTGAATTAGATTTTTGTTAGTTTCCCGACCCAATGATATAATTGGATAAAATTTGAACCATTATGATCAAGAACTTAGTTAACATGTGTTGTGTGAAATTCCTAATTCTCGTGTTAGTTTTGTACATATTTGATCATCTTTGAAAAACTAAACGCACATAGCCTTGTTGATGTGAAACTAAAGCATGATTTAAAGCTCCATATGTGAATTTAGTGACCATATACATCCTATGTGAGTTTTTGAGCCTATTGAAAGTGTGTGCATTTTTCATACACTCTTATTCTTTCATGTGTGATGAACTTATGTGAGATACTTCTCTAGAACTTGCATAACGATCTTTCGAAATATTTGTCATTGATTGCATGAACTTGAAAATGATAGAGGCATTAGGTTTACCACCATGGCCCAAATAACCTTGTTTCCCAAAGAAAAATGATATCATTAGATTGCCAATTTGAGCCGTATTTGTGAGCCTTTTATTTCTTATCACCAGATATGTCTACCCTTATGCCTGAAATATTTTTCCTTACCCTTTCCAAGCGAGCTAATGAGTAATGTGAAATTGTCTTATGAGAAGTGTTTGTGAAGTACTCGGAGGGTGTTTGGCAAAAGAATAAGTGTGGGGGTTTTTCATATTTGTTTCTGCTTGAAAAAAAAAAAAAAAAAAAAAAAACAAGAGAGAAAGAAAGAAAGTTTGTTTACGAAGAAAATAAAAAGAGTTTAAAGTTTCAGTTTAAGGTTGTGGTTGGAGGTGACTTGAAGAATAGCTGGAAAGCTTGAGTTCTTATAAATCTAAACAAAAGAATTGCTTGCAATGTAGCTTGGAACTTGTGTTTACCTATTCTTTCGTTTCAATAACCCTCGCCCTAAACCTCATTACGTCCAATAAAAGTCCTCTTGATTTAAGTTTTGTAATTATGATTGTGGAGAAGTGATCTTTATGCAAGCTTATGGTAGAACTTTCACATTTGATTCTTTGAGAGAAACACATTAAAACTAAACACATGTGTGATTAAGTGTATATCTAGTGAGAAGGTCGCTAGTTTGCATATGGTGATTTTAAAAATAAAAATTTTGTAATTGCATTAACATGGCTATCTCACACACTACACTTCAAGGATGATTCAAAGATTACTGCTAATATTTGAATAAGGAAAATGAACTTGGATTAGCTTGTTTGGTGTTAGCTATGGTTCTTGATGATTTGTGTTCTCGAATGAAGTTCTATGAGGGTCACATAGGAGAAACTAATGTTTTTCATGTTATTACTTTTTCATGTTTTCGTTGTTTTGCTCGAGGACTAGCAAAAGCTAAGTGTGGGGGTATTTGATAAGCTCATATTTATACATATTTTACATCAAATTCTCTCGTCTTTTCTTAGTTAGTTTCTTATATTTTTGAGTTATTTACTTTGTTTTTGTGTTTTATCTAATTTATCTAGCTAAGAAAATAAAAATAGCACAAGTGTGATTTTAAGTAATAAATTCGTCATTTCTACCTTGCTCACTTATTTTATTGTTGTAACTTAAGAAAACGTTTTGGCAGAAAATAAAAGAAAGGCAGCACATGCTGCTAGTGGGAAGAAATAATTAAAGGAGGTGGATGCTGCACTTGCTGAGCAGCAAAAAGAAAACACAAAATTTGAGTGAGGGAAGTGGGAGGATGGCAGACACGGCTGGAATAATAAAAAGCAAGGAAAGAAGTCAGGAAAGCAGCTGCCTTAGGCAGCTGGCGTGCGGAAGAAAAAGAAAAAAAAAATAAAAGAAGGAGAAGGTGGGAGGCAGCTGACGCGGAAAGGAGAACGGACAGAAGGAAAATAAAGAAAGACTAACGTGGGGAGGCAGCGAAAAAAAAGGAAAAAGAAGAGAAGAACAGGAATAAGAAAGAATAAAGAGGTTAGAGCGGAGGAGGACAGGCCCTAGGGCCTCGGGCAGAAGAAGGTCAGTAGAGAGCAGGGAGGACTGACGTGCTGGCAGCTGGGAGAGTACGACAGTGACAGAGGTCAAGCAGGAGAGAGGAAGACAGAGACTCGGGCTGGAGGGAGGCTGCCATTGGCAGCTTGAGAGAGGGCCGAGAGCTGTCAGCGAGGGAAGGCTGCCCTTGGCAGCTGGGAAGAAAAGAGATAGGAGAGCCTCGGGGGAGGACTGACAAGGAGCAGGGAGCTGCTCTTCACGGGCAGCGAGAGAAGCAGCAAGAGACGGACAAACTGTTTAGTTAGAGGGGGAAAGAAGAAGGCTGCCCTTAGGCAGCTGCTCTCCACGGGAAGAAAAGAAACAGGACGGAACTTGAGGAACAGCCAAGAGGCGCTGAAATTGAGGACGG
Organism: Malus fusca; assembly: GCA_035220775.1. Lineage (NCBI taxonomy): Eukaryota > Viridiplantae > Streptophyta > Magnoliopsida > Rosales > Rosaceae > Malus > Malus fusca. The sequence goes on from CM069060.1 coordinate 19,577,182, forward strand.
AACTTGAGGAGCAGCCAAGAGGAACTGAAATTGCGGAAAGGACAGGTGCTGACTGTGCAAGGTGGAGACCAGGAGAAGCGAGGGAAGTCAGAGGAGACGGGGAGGACAGGCGCACGGGATAAGAAGAAGGAGCAATGGGGGCGCTGCCTTAGCAGCGAGAGCACAGCAAATGACGCAACATGAGCGCTGCCTTGAGACAGCGAGAGGAGAGAGATGACTGAAGGGTGAGGACGGCAATGCTGATTTGGGCAGCACGAAGGACGGTGAGGACGGCAGTGCTGACTTGGGCAGCACGAAGGACAGATAGAGAGGGAGACGTGGGAGATCAGGAGGGAACTGCGCGGACGAAGACAGTAGCACAGCAGAGAACATCCTCATTTGGTTTTATTTTTCTTAAACTCATGTTTAATTTAATTTGCTTTTCAATTATATTAAACATGTGTAATTAATTTCTGTTTAGTTAGAGGGGAATTTGAAACCATGGATAAATGTTTATTATGATTTGATTTACTCTAGTTATGAATTTATGAATGTTGGATGTGGTTTATTTTTCTGTGTTGATTAAGAACTTGTTTATGTATGTGGGTTGAGGGTCGACACTTAATTTGCATGCTTAGACTTGATGCTAGGATATAAGGGAATTTCACCTAATCGTTATGAACTTATATTCATGAGTAGTAAAAATCGCTAGTCACGATTGTGTTTAGTAAACCCTAGGTTGGATTAACATGCGTATTCCATAGTTATGAATGCCTAGTCGATGCTTATGATTTCCATTGAACTTAATGATCTTTGATATGTCTCTCTATCATGCGTATTCCATAGTTAGGGAACTTGATAAGAATAATTTGGTTGTGATGCGTATCCCGTCCAATTCAATGAATCTAGGGAAATCTGAAGGTTAATTTAAGCGGACCTAATTAACTTGGAGCATTGTCATTTATTCGTTTGTTGAAATCATAACTGGGAATCAAATTATATGCATATGTTCATGTGTGGATAAGGACCCCTCTAACTAACGTCTCATCATTCTATAAAATATATTTTCTTTGAAGTTTGTTTTTAAGTTTCTGTTTTAAATTCAATTTCGTCAAAAAATCAATCCCCCATTTATTTTAAAGTGTTAGATTTGTTAGAAATCAATTTAGTTTGTGTTTTCTTGAGTCTTGAATTATTTTGAGTCTTTTGATTTTAGTTTAGTGTTTTAAATTTTGTTTTTACGTTTTTAATTTAATTTTACTTTGGTTAGCATCCCTAGTTAATCCCCGGTTAGAACGATCCCTACTTACATCATTACTACAATTGTCACAAATAGGGTTTAATTTGTGCGTTAACTTATTTTCGCATCACCTAATTAGTATCTTTGCCATTTGATGTATAAGAGTCATCTATACATCCATTCATTGTCCTGAAAGGTTTCTTCCAAAGATTGACTTTCAGGGCATATTTCCAACACATACTACGGGGATGATGCTTTTGCGGGGACTAGTTAAGGATGGTTTCTTCCCTCTTCAAAGCTCCTCTACACCATGTCACTCTTCAGTATCTTCCCCTATTGCATTAATCAGTAATAAAGCCTTTGTAAAAGTGTGGCATAGCAGACTTGACCACCCTTCTTTTTCCATTTTCAAAAGGGTACTCTTTACTACTTAACTTGAACTTCAATGAAAATCTACAGTGGACTTCTTCTGCAAGGATTGTGCTTTAGCCATGAATCATAAACTTCCTTTTAGTACTTGTTCATTTTCATCCAAATGCTTGGATTTGTTGCATTGTGACTTGAGGGGACCTTGATAGGAGCATATTTATAGGACTTTGTTTTCTTATTTCATTGCATTTACTTAGTTAATTTCCATTTATTGTAGTAATTTAAGATATTTTCGTATGATTGTAGGTCCAGTTGGTAAAGATGACAATAAATAGTCAAATAGAGCAATTTGGAGCAGTTTTGGACTTGGATTGGATAGTAGGTGTGGATAGCATATGGACTGGACATTTTTGGTGTCTAAAATGTGTTAGAGATGTGTTAAAATTTGGAGAAATTAAAGTTGAGGCTTGGAAGGCAAGGAATTACACAAGAAAGAAGAATCCTTGTTTAGAGAGAAACACTATCTTATCATATCTTATCTCATCTTATCCTACATTATCTTATCTTATCTCCAGTAGCAAGGAGGAATCCTAATCACATTCCAACACTACCTGATTCTTAGAGTCCTAAAATAATTCAAAACGCCAAAACCTTTTCCTCCTTGGATTCAACCGTCCTCTCCCTATATATATGAAATTCCTGCACATTTTAGGGGGTGCCGCGCGTACCATTCATCCATTGAAGTTGCTGTCCAAATAGGTTGGAGAGTTTGCATTGATTATAGGAAGCTCAATGCCACCACAAGGAAAGACCACTTTCCTCTACCATTCATTGATCAAATGCTTGAAAGGTTAGCTGGTCATTATTTTTATTGCTTTCTTGATGGTTATTCGGGTGTAATCAGATTGTTATAGCTCTAGATGATCAAGAAAAAACTACTTTTACTTGTCCATTTGGTACTTTTGCTTATCGTCGAATGCCATTTGGTTTATGTAATGCACCAGCCACCTTTCAAAGATTCATGGTAAGTATCTTTTCAGATTTGTTGAGAAGATTATTGAAGTTTTCATGGATGATTTTAGTGTCTTTGGTGATTCTTTTGATGATTGTCTAACTAATCTCACTTTGATATTGAAACGTTGCATCAAAACTAACCTTATTTTAAACTGGGAAAAATGTCACTTTATGGTAAAACAATGCATCGTTTTAGGTCATATAGTTTTAGAAAAGGGAATTAAAGTTGATAAATCGAAAATAGATCTTATACGGTACATACCCTCTCCCACTTTAGTGAGAGAGGTTTGTTCTTTTCTTGGACATACATGATTCTATAGATGATTTATCAAAGACTTCTCAAAGATTTCAACATCCTTATGCCGACTTCTACAAAAGGATGTGTCGTTTGTGTTTGATGACGAATGTGAGAAAGCATTCAATCACCTCAAAGATATGTTAACTTCAGCCCCTATCATTGTCCCACCAGATTGGAGTCTTCCATTCGAGCTTATGTGCGATGCTTCAGATTATGCTTTAGGAGCTGTTTTGGGACAAAGAAAGGACAAGAAGCTGCATGTCATTTATTATGCTTCTCGGACCTTGAATGATGCTTAATTGAATTACTCCACTACTGAAAAAGAACTCCTTGATGTTGTGTTTGCCTTAGATAAGTTTCATTCTTATTTACTTGGAACTAAAGTTATAATTTACTCTAACCATGCAGCTTTGAAGTACTTACTTACGAAGAAAGAAGCCAAGCCAAGGCTTATTCACTGAATGTTTTTTATCCAACAGTTTGACGTGGAAATTCGAGACAAAAAAGGAAGCAAGAATGTAGTAGCTGACCATTTGAGTCGCTTGGTACGTGAAGAAGACCCATTACCTATCCCAGAGGCATTTACAGATGAACAACCGCTAACCATTAAGGTAAGTGAGCCATGGTATGTTGATATTGTGAATTATATTGTGTCTAAACAAGTTCCAGACACCATAAACAGGCACCAACGTGATAAACTTAAAAAAGAAGCACATTATTATGTGTGGGATGACCCTTATTTGTGGAAATATTGCCCTAATCAAATCATTCGTAGGTGTGTGCATGATTCTGAATTCAATTCAATTTTAATTTTATGTCACACTTATACTTGTGGAGGTCATTTTGGTACTCAAAGAATAACACTTAAAGTTCTAGAATGTGGATTTTATTGGCCTACTATATTTAAGGATGCTAGAATTATTTGCATGCCCTGTGATTGTTGTCAAAGAACAGGCAATATAGGTTCAAGAGACCAAATGACGTAGACTTCTATATTTTTTGTTGAGATTTTTTATGTTTGGGGCATTGATTTCATGGGTCCTTTTTCTTCTTCTCATGGTTTCATTTATATTTTACTTGCAATAGATTATGTTTCGAAATAGGTGGAAGCAAAAGCCACCCGTACTAATGATTCCAAAGTGGTTGCAGATTTTGTCAAAACTGACATATTTGCAGGGTTTGGAATGCCGCGAGTAATTATAAGTGATGAGGGTTCTCATTTTTGTAATCGGACCATAGAGGCGCCGCTCAAAAGGTACAATGTCACACATAAGGTTTCGACACCTTATCATCCTCAAGCAAGTGGGTAAGTCGAAGTGTCTAACCAGGAAATCAAGCAAATCTTGGAGAAGACAGTCGGACCAACTCAAAAGGATTAGAGCTTGCATTTGAATGATGCATTATGGGCATATCGCACTGCCTACAAAACATCAATTGGAATGTCTCATTTTCGGCTCATTTATGGGAAACCATGTCATCTTCCAGTTGAGTTGGAGCATCGTGCACATTGGGAAGTCAAGACTTTCAACATGGACATTGGTGCTGCTGGCCTTCATAGGAAGTTACAATTGAATGAGCTTGAGGAAATTTAGAATGAGGCTTATGAGAACACTAGGATTTACAAGAAGTAAACAAAGGCTTTCCATGATAAGATGATATGTAGTAAGACATTTTCTGTACGATAAAAAGTGTTACTCTTCAAGTCCCGCCTTCGATTGTTGCCAGGTAAGTTGTGTTCTAAACGGAGTGGTCATTTTGTTGTTACTAATATTTTTCCTCATGCTGCAGTCCAAATTCAAAGTTTAAAGACTGGAAACGAATTCAAAGTGAATGGACACCGATTGAAGCCTTACTATGAGTGCTTTGAGGAGCATGTCATGGAGGATCTACCCTTCCATGTTGTAGGCCATAGTGAAACTTAAGTGGAGGTATCGTCCCACTGGAAGACTTTAAAGCAAGCGCTTCTTGGGAGGCAACCCATGTGTTCAAATAAAGAGACAATGAAATTTCCAGCTCCTACAACCAGATTTGCTCTCTTTTGCCATTCTCTTTATTTTTTTTACTTTGCCATGATTGTCTTGTCTGCTAGTTATCTTTTATTGCTTTCTTGTTTAAGTTTATTTTTGAAACATTGAGGACAATGTTTGGTTTAAGTGTAAGTGTGTGTGTGCATTGGGGGGGGGTTAAACAAATTGCTTTTCATTACTTATCTTTGAATTTCACCACCTATCACTACTAATGTTGTTATTCACTATTTTACAGTGTTTTATTGTGTTTCATAAAAACAAAATTTAAAAAAAAAGTAGAAAAGTTTGAGAAAAAAAACCAAACAAGAGTCATTTTTATTACTTTTGTGTGTCTTAGGGTACCTTCCAACACAATGATGAGGATTTGGTTTTTAATTGTATGACTATTAAAGAAAGTTACAAACATGGGTGGAAATTTGATGTGCTCTTTGGTTAATACTTAGTTGTAGTTGTCATTTACGAATTCACATGTAATCACAAGGAGAGAAAAATAAGTTTTTGTAACATGTGTAAACACAAAAATTCTGTAACGAATGAAATGAGAACACATGTAGAAAGTAGATTTGTATTGATGAATTTGTAGGGTTACAATCTTTGTTTACAATTTTCCTTTAATTCAGTCTTCAAATTTGATGTAGATGCGTAGGTTGTTTATCCAAGGGTCGCGATGACTTGATCTCGGACGAACGATTGAACGATTGCATCAAGTTTTGAGCTTGAAACAATACTTGGATATTCTTCTCCTCAGGTTTAGGGTTGCGGCAAAGGGAGTATTGATGTAGAATTTCATTGATTCAAGGGTCTTGGCGACTTGATCTTGAATCAAACGTCGTTACAAGTTTTGAGCTTGCAACAAAGTCTTAAAGGAATCGGCACAGGTGCTTGTTGATTATTCAAGGGAATGCTTCGGCTTTAGTTGAAAGAAAGTTTCGGCTTTGGTTGTGCGTTCTTTGAAATGAGATTTGGCAGAATATTAGTCTTCAAAGATTTGGTGCAGGGGTTCCTCTGGATGTAGAATTGCTGACCTTTAATGTAGAAATTGTCGACCTTATGCTTGTCTTGGGACCTTGTATTTATAGACTTCCAAAACCATGCCTTTGGGTGGGTTTGGCTATGATTTGTGTCTTGATTCATCCATAGGAGAAATTAGGCTTGTTTTGTGTCTTGTTTCAGCCACTTTCCCTTGCTTGGCCGAAATCTATAGGGGTTGTTGCCTATTTTGTGAGCAATCATCAATTTTTGCTTGTTTTTATGAAGATGCTTTAGCTTTCTTAACGGTTTTGGGAGCAATTTGAGCCCCTTGTCGATTTTAAGGAGATTTCTTCCTTTTGGCCAAATTTTGGGGAAGTATGTCCGCAAAGCCACTCATTTGATGTAATAGCTTTTGGAATACTTGTTGTGTTAAACTATTATATGTTTAATGAAAGCTTATTGTTAATAACTATTTATTGTATTATGTGTTTAAGCAATAAGGGAATCCAAGGAATGTATGTAATATAAGAGAGAAGTGATCTAAGTAAGTTAGATTAAGGAGACCTTTCTTTTATGTTCATTCCTAAAACGTTCCTAGCCATAGGATTGCCAATTGGGCATTGACAATCCGCTAAGGTTAGTATGTGTTATGTTAACTCAAGCGTAAGTATGACTAGTCTCAAGTCATTTAGTATTGGACACTAAGACAAACACATACCGTGCTCAAAAGGTAATCGAGTACACTGAACAACGATCAAAAGAGAGTTCAAAGATACATGTCATGTAAGAACTTGTAAGTTGCAATATGCAAAGTAGTCCTTTGACCTGAGGCATCATAGATGTCTAATGGTTAGGTCCTTGATCTTTGATCATGTCAAAGGCATTCCATCGAGAGTGTCCACGACATTGTTGGGGTCAAGCTATCTAGTCATGTAGGCATATGAATGCACAACAAGGGATCTCTAACCTTCCATGGTGGATGGAGAATACTCTGAGATATAATTCGGGAGTCTTTGGCCAAAACATATGATTATGACTTAGGAAGTTTGTTCCAAATCATATTCAATTGAATCATATAGAGAAGTATCACATTGGATAGTAGACATGAAACAAACTATCACTCAAACAATTTGATTAAGAGTATTGTATTAGAGAAGAACCGTATTGCATTGTAATTGTAACTGGATAGGTTCACCAACCACTTCTACTTAGCTTGGTTAGCCATGACATACTGCTAGGTGTCACTCACGGTTTGTGGAAGCCCTAAAGATTAGCAAACACTAATCTTCATCAAAGGGAGAATTGAAATGCAGTTTCAATTCACAATCGATCGTTAAGAGTAACAATCGCCCACTACCTCGCTAATTGGAACCTAATGGATCGTACACCAAGTAAGGATGAAAGTGAAGAAATTTAAATGAGATGGATAAGCAATTAAATAGTTTAATTGAGAATGGTGAAGATTAATTATTAGTTAATTAATCTTACGAAAGGTTCGTATTGGGCTTTTACGTTGGTTTTGGGTTTCGGGGCCCAAAAGGGTTTTTGGTCCACAAGGCCCATTGAGTTTAGGTTGTGTGACAACTAAAACTAAATGGAAATTAACCCAAAAACAAAGTCAAAACCGGCCAAGGGTGAGTGGTAACAAACTTGGGTTAATTGCAAGTTTGCCACTCACATGTGAGGTGGTATAAAGGCAACTTTATAGCGATTCTCTCACTAGGGTTCTCAAGAGGAAAAGAAGAGAAACATTTTCTTTCTTTTTCTCTATAGAGGCCGGCCACTTAGTGAGACTTTTACTAGCATAAAAATCTCTCTAAGTCATCCATCTTCTCTTCACACTACATCCTTGGTGTGGAGACTTAGAGACACTAAACCTATGGTGTTCTTGGAGATCCTTTCCTCACCTCCTCAAGGAGCAAAGGAGTATCAAAAGGAAGAAAATCACAAGGAAGATCTAAGGAGCTAGGAGGTGACTTGAAGGCCCTCGAATCCCTTGTGTAAACAAGGATGAGCTTCAAGGGTAATGAATCTCAAATCCATTCTTCTCTTTAATGTTGTTAAAGAGTCTTGTGGTTCACCATTCACTAGGCTTTGAAAGTTATGGGTTTTAGAATTGTTTTTTAATGCATGTCTACTTTAAAGTGTTATTAGTTTGCTTATGTGTTCAAATGTTCTCACATGTTCTTAGCTAGGACAAAATTTTTCCTTCAGTTTTGAAATCTTGCAATGTGAATGTTCTAACTCAAGATCTTGAATTAGTTTGCTTCTTCAAGGGCTGTAGAGGCATATGTCTTCAAGGGCCGTTGAGGCTTATTTCTTGGACGAAATATTTCTTCAAGGGCCGTAGAGGATTGATCTTGAATGAAAATGAATTTTTTCTTCAAGGGCCATGGAGGCTTGATCTTGAAAGAAATTGAAATTTTTCTTCAAGGGCCATAGGGGCTTGATCTTGAAAAAATTTTGGAAATGGATAAATCGTCACTTACTTATTGTGCGTATTGATTTTCCATAATTTTTTGACAAAATACATTTGGTGTATTTTGAAAATTTTCCTTCTAGTTGTAGGAAAAAAAATGTTTTTCCTTCCTTATGTTGGAATCTCCTTCAATTTTGGCAATGAGGGTGATTTCCTTCAAAATGTTAGAAAGCTTTGGTGATTTCCTTCAAGGTTTTGGAAAGATTTAATGCTTGTCCTTGAGTAAGTAGGATTTGCATTTTTTTTCCTTTCCTCCTTTCTTTTTCTGGGCCAAGGGGGTATTTCCCCTTTTGGTTTCGGAAACTTGAAGGCTTGTCCTGGCTTTGGATGGATTGCCTTTTGTATTTTGGTAAGGAAAAATACTTTGCTTTGATGTTTTGGAAATTTTGAAGCCCTTTCATTGTTTCTTTGTTTCCTTTTCTTTTCTTTTGCTGTTTTTTTTTTTCGGTTGCAGGAAAAACAACATTTTTCCCTTTATTGCCGTGTATTACCTTGCCCTTTTTGCTTGGAATTTTCTTCCTTGTTGCAGCTGGAATATGCTTCCTTGTTTTGATTTTCCTTTTGCTATTTGATATGTATTCTCCCTACAACATTAGGAAGCAATTGACCCTTATTTATAAGACAATTGGGTGTGTTTTTTGCAGCAACACACCCTTGCCGTGGACTGCCACTGTGCTTACTGTTGTGTCGTGCCCTATTGCTGCTTGCTGCCGTGTGTAATTGCTGCTTGGAGCTTGTTGCAGTGCGTCACTTTTTACCATGTGGTGTTGTGCGAAAGACTGCAGTGAAGTTACGCTGTGTAATGCCTTTTAGTGGCAATTTTCCTCAGTGGTGACGTTGTCGTGCAGTGCAAGAAACTGCTTGCGTAATCACTATGGGGTTGCATAGTGCGATTGCATAGCATTTTGGTTTTCTTTGCTACTGTAGCATGCTTTGAAGTATTGTCTTGTAGTTGCCCTCTTTGCTGTGCTGCTCAAGTTTTTGTGGTTGATTTATTTTCATCATTGTGACTTTGTCATCATCATTCTTCAACACTCATGACGTTTGTATCACATGTCTTTTGCTTTAGTGAAATAGTTTTTTTTCTTATTCTTGCTGTCCCACCTTATGCTTATGTTGTCTTTTTTTTGTTTTTTTTGTTTTTGTTTTGGTTGCAGCCATGGTATTTTTCAAGTGCTTTAAGAGCAATACCATCACCATTCTTGCGAAGGAAGGCGATTTGCAAGATAGAGGAACGACGTTGAAGCTTTATGCGCCGTTGACTGGCCCTGAGGCGCTTGTTCTTCTTGTGAAAGACAACTCAATGCATATCAAGCGGGGGTCTTCTAAAGTATCTTAGGAGGTGACGGATTTTGGTTGACCAAATACGAGGAAGAAAGCGTGTACATCGAGGATTCTTATCTTTAATCCTTTGCACCATGTTCTTGACAATCCACCGGCTTCATTTGAGCTTCTTGGTGATCGCATCCGTAGCGGAGCTATGACTTGGAACAACACCTTGTCGACTACTAGAGAAGCCATCTTTGCTGAGTTTTATTAGGAGTGGCTTGAAGATGTCTTGAGCCGATCTAAAGATGTGCTTCCTAACGTGGGCCTTCCGTCCTTTGTGCGTTCTTTGAGCATTGGTGTTCAGCGACCAACACACTTCACACGTCATAAGGGGTGATGTCGATTTCACTTTGGGATCTCCACAAGATAGGAGGCTTTTCGATCCAAGGTAAGTTTTATGACGAGGTTGTTCCTAGCGTAGAGGAATTTTCTCATCGCAATAGCCAAGGATTGCCTGCGAGTTGCCGCTATTTGTTTTGGGTGTATCACAAGCTTTCCTAGGAGGCTCAGGGGAAGTCAGTCGTGAAGATTTCTTCATGGATCCCATTTTGGTATTGGGATGCCATGAAGTACAAGAAGCCTTTGAAGAAAAGTGGCCGCAACAAGATCAATAAACCAAAGGGGGACTCAAACCCGTTAGTTGCCATTGGTTTAGCTAAGCCTCATGCCCTTGCCGAGTTGAAAGCGTTTGAGGATCTTGGCGTAGCGTCAGACCAAGTGGAAGAATCTTACCTTGTCATTTTCTTAGCTTGTTGGCTTTATAAGTTTGTTTTCCCCAAAGGCGACGTCAACTTTATCCACCTTGGAGTCTTCAAAGTGGCTAGAAAGATGGTTGCAGGTGAATCTTTCAGCCTTGCTATTCCAGTCTTAGCCAATATTTATGATGGCTTCAATATTGTTTCAAACTCGACGAGCACCGAAGATCATGCTGCATTACTTCCCTACCACTATGTGTACGGTTGGTTGGGTGAGTACTTTGGTACTCATTTTTCTTCGTCGACTTTATACAAGTTGGGGCCTCCTTCATCAACTAAGGCCAAGCTGGGGCCTTTAATGACAAAGTACTCTGGTGTGCTTTTTACAAAGAGCCTTAAGATTTGCAAGCGCAAGCATTGTTTAGAAGCTATGAAGATTTGAGAATGGACCATCTAGCAAGGGTTGGCTCGGTGCGGCGATGCCTCATAAATGATTCACACCTTTATTTCTCAGACTTGTCTTATCTTACAAGTCTTCGCTCGAGGTATTTTTTTTGCGGCAAGGAGCCCGATGTATTGTTTAGCCGTATAGTCTTTACTGTTTCAGCAGGCAGTTTGGCTTTGTTTAACATGTGCCAGGCAAGTTGAAAGAAAACGCACAGTCGAAATCGTTGAAAGTTGTGTATATGCATTGGGAGTCTTGTGCTCGTGCATGCACAAATGCTTCTATCACCCTGCTGGCCAAGGACGAGTTCAAGAGTAATTCAGTGACCTGTGCCTACATAGGTTAGTGGTCAAAGGTACACCATGAAGACTTGGGGGCAGCAAGTGGCACCAATTCTTCTCATTCACGCAATGATGCTTCGAGTGAGGGTTGTTCTGCGATTCCTATACAGTTGGTACATTTTGATTGTGCAAGTGCAACTCATTTGCAAGGTGGAAATGCGGCATTAGCTCATCAATGCCCGTGCTTGTCTTCTCAAGATTCGGATGCTTCTGAAGAGGATGGTGACGAAGTTGAATCGCATAAAGATGAACTTGTTTTACGGCAGTGTCAACAAGTTTTGAACAAGCGATCGTTTGAAGGCGCTCAGGACGACAACGACGTCAATTTTCATCATAAGAAGAAGAAAGTGTTTAGGCTTCCTCAGTTTGATAGCCGTGTGTCACTTGAGAATGATGTATGTATTTCCTTCTTTCTTGTGATTTCTTTTGCTTTCATTGGTTTAGCTTTTGTTTCTAACATCTTTCTTTGTCTTCTTTAGGCTGGGCCCTCTTGTTTTTTTTGATTTGGCGAACATGTGTGTTCATTGCTTTATGATGTTGTTATTTAGAGGTAACCTACCTACGGACGAGGATATTGGGGATCAGCCGGGTGCAGAGCTTGCTACAAATTCCCTAAGTTGCCCAAGTTTGCAAGGTGTAGGTATGCAAGAGTCTGTCACGCGTCCACCACCTTTGCTAGCTAGCTCTGAGATCTCTCTTAGAGGGCCGAACCTTAGTGGCACTGAGCAGCTCATCCATCGTATTTACCTTCGCGCGGCTATGGATATCAAGAGCCACATTGAGAAGAGGATTTCAAAGTGCGCAATGGAGTACCTTGAGTTGCTCAAGGAAGACTTATTGAAACTTGTTTCTGCGATTGATAACCTTAATGTTGATTCCTCACTCTTGAGAGTCAAGATTGCCGAACTTATGGCTACCTCAACTGAGTATTATTCTTTGCATGCTGTTTCTTTGAAGAAGTTGAATCCAAAGGTTAGAGCTTAGCAACTTGTGGCAATAGACTTATCAATTGCCTAAGTTCTGTCTTCTCAGCAAGCTACTTTGGAAGGTTATCAAGCCATAGGGACTTCTTTAACTTCCATCCAGGCGCGTCTAGAAGCGTTGGCGCGGGAGCGAGAACAATTGGAAATTGAAGCATCGTGACTTCAAGGTGATCTCTCGGAGCAGGAAGCTACATTTTCTCAGCATCAAGAGGAGATTTCGTGCCTAAAGCAAGAGAAAGGTGTGGCCATGGAGGTGCCCACCTTGTCTACCACCGATGTGGAGACTTTGAAGACTTTGGAAGGCTTGCTTGAAGACTTTGAAGATTTTGAATTTGCTTCTTATTCTTCAAAGTGTTTGCATTTTTCTTTGTTGGAGATGTGACTGTACTTGAAGTTTTGAGGTTTCAAGTTGCCTACGTACCCTCGGTTGAGGAGGGATCAAGTCATGACGTAGTTCAAAGGAAATGGTGGATTGTTTTTTTATGCTTTTGACGATTTTGATGGTGATTTTGTCGTACCCTCGTTGGGTGTCGCCTTTTAAGTTCGTGCGAACAAGGAGTATTGTCGCTGTGTGTAGTTTAGGCTTGTGCAGGCAAGGAACTTTGTGCCATGTGCATTTAGGCTCATGCAGGCGAGGAACATTGAGTGTTTGGTTTAGGGGTAGTAGCGCTTCAAGAATCTACCATTGATGGGGAAGCCGTCTTCTGCCATGATTAAGTAGGTGCCGTTGGTGTAGACCTCTTGTATTACATAAGGTCCATCCCACTTTGATGTGAACTTGCTTTTTGTTTTATGAGTTGTGATGATGGGCCTTCGCAATGCCAAGACAAGATCTCCAGTTTGGAAAGACCTTACGTGGACTGTTGAATGCCTTGGATAGCCGTGCTTGGTAGTATTCCAAGTGTTGTTGAGCTTCGAGCCTCATTTCGTCAAGTGCTACCAACTCTTGAAGTCGTAGCTTTGCGTTTTCCTCTTCAGTTAAGCCTTATTGTATAGCCATACTTAGTGAGGGGATTTGACTTTTGAGTAGCAGAATAGCTTCTACGCCATATACGAGAGAATAAAGTGTAGCTTGGGTAGGAGTTCTATGTGTCATCCTATATGCCCAAAGTGCTTCGTTTATTCTTTCGTGCCAATCTCTCTTTGTTCGGCCGATTACCTTGTTTAGGAGGTTACACAGTGCTTTGTTGAATGCTTCTGCAAGACCGTTAGTTGAAGCATGATACATGGAAGACTTGTGCTGCTTGAATTTGTATTTCTCGTAGAGCTCGTCCAGGAGTCGGTTAGAGAACTATTTTTCGTTGTTGGTGATGATGTAGCGAGGCAAACCATATCGGTTGATGATATGCTTCTTGATGAAATAAACGATAGTTTGCTTCTTTACTTCCCTTAGAGGTACGGCTTCAGCCCACTTGGAGAAGTAATCTGTTACGTCTAGGATCTAGGCTTCTCCTGCAAATGATTTTGGTGTGATTGGTCTTACGACGTCTAACACCATGCATCAAACGACCATGAAACAACTGTAGGGTGTAATGGCTCTGGTGGTTGATGTATGAAGTTGGCGTGGAATTGGCAGGCTTGGCACCTTTTGGTGTACTCCAGGCAATCCTTCACCATACTTGGCCAGTAGTAACCCATTCTTTTGAGGTGGAAATGTAGCTTTAGTCTAGATTGATGTGCTCCGCATACGCTTGAGTGTGTTTCTTCCATGGTTTGATTGGTTTCTTCCTCACCTAGGCATATCAGAAGTAATTCTTCAAAAGAGCGTTGGTAAGGTGTTCCCTTGTAGTAGAGGAAGCGAGGTGCTCGTCGACGTATTTCAGAGCAGTGTCTAGGATCGTCTGGAAGCTTTCATGCTCCAAGTAGTGGATCAGTGGCTGTCACCACTCTTTAGTGTCGACTGGAAGTACTGAGATGACGTTTGTATCATCCAGTAGCATTTCAGTGACGAGCAGGATCACCCATCTTTGACTAACTTGCACGTCCGCAGCTTCGTAGCATCATACTTGAGGCTAGGTTAGCGAGAACGTCCGCCATTTGATTTTCTTTTCTTGGCTCATGTTCTAGCATCACAGCCTCAAACTTTTGTAGCAGTTGGGTTGCTAGCGGAAAGTATGGGACAAGATCATCTTTCTTTACTTCATATTCAGTCAAGAGTTAATTGATTATGAGCTTGGAGTCACCATACATTTCTAGTGTTGTGATTTCCATGTCCATCGCCATTTGGAGTCCAATGATCAGCGCTTGGTACTCAGCGATGTTGTTGGAGCATAGCTAGCTTATTTGGAAGGAATAGGGTAGTACTTGTCTTTGTGGTGACATGAATACTACTCTTGCCCCAGCTCCGTCCATTCGTGCAGATTCATTGAAGAACATTGTCCATGTTAGGAATATGTCGATGTAGAACACCTCCTCGTCAGGCAAGTCATCTGAGATTTTCCAATCGGTTGGGATTGAATGATCGGCAAGGAAGTCCGCTAGGGCTTCTCCCTTAATGGCTTTAGTTGAGACGTGGATGATCTCGTGTTGGTTGAGAATCAACACCCATTTAGCTAGTCGCCCTGTCAGAACTGACTTGGACATAATGTACTCGACCAGGTCGGCTTTAGCAACCAAGTGGATGGTGTAAGCATGCATGTAGTGTCTAAGCTTTTGGACGGCAAAGACTAGGGCAAGGCACATCGTCTTGATTGGTGAGTAGTTGAGCTCGGCACCAGTGAGACTTCTACTTAGGTAGTAGAGTGATCTTTCCTTTTGGTCTTCATTTTCTTGTGCCAATAATGCTCCTATGGAACCTTTTTGTGCATCAATGTATAAGATGAGCAGCTTTCTAGGCACGGGAGCTCCTAAGACAGGTGAGCTTGCTAGGTACCTTTTTATGCTTTCAAAGGCATTGTGACATGCGTCATCCCATATGAACAGAGCATCCTTCTTCATGAGTTGACTGAAAGGTTGACAGCGTCCAACGAGGTTGGAGATGAAGCGTCTAACGAAGGCTAGCCGCCCTTGTAGACATTTCAGCTCGCGTAAGTTCCTTGGTTTAGGCATGCTTTGGATGACCTTGATCTTCGATTGGTCTACTTCAATGCCATAGTGCTTGACAATGAAGCCGAGGAACTTCCCAAAAGTGACGCCAAATGCACACTTCAACAGGTTCATTTTGAGGTTATAGTGTCGTAGTTTGTCAAACACCATTCGTAAATCCTTCAAGTGATCGGATCTCTTCTTGGTCTTGACAACTACGTCATCTACATAACATTCTATGTTTTTGTGTAGCATGTCGTTGAAGATCTTCTGCATTGCACGTTGATAAGTAGCCCTAGCGTTCTTCAAGTCAAAGGGCATTACCTTGTAATAGTAGATACCTTTTGGAGTGTGGAAGGCTATTAGTTCCTCGTCTTCGAGAGCCATGCGAATTTGGTTGTATCCAGATGAGCCATCCATGAATGATAGTGCTTCGTGGCCAATGGTTGCACCCACCATTCATCGATGATTGGCAATGAAAAGTCATCATCCAGGCAATCATCATTGAGGTCTCAAAAGTCTATGCAAACATGTATTTGTCCAGATTTTTTAAGGACAATGATGATGTTGGAGATCCACTTAGGGTATTGCACATTTCAAATGAAGCCTGCTTCGATTAGGTTGTTAATCTCGGCCTCAATTTATGGGATGAGCTCGGATCGATAGCGTCTTTGAGTTTGCTTTATCGGTCGTGTTTTAGGCTTGACTGCAAGACGATGCACTGCGATGGTAGGCTCGAGGCCGGGCATTTCTTTGTAGGTCTAAGCAAAGACGTCTTTGTACTCTAATAGTAGTTGGTAGTACTCCTCTATCTCATTCGCACTTAGCAGCGCACTTACGAAGATAGGCCTTAGCTCCTCTTTTGTGCCTAACTTGAGCTCATTAAGATCATCAATCGTGGCTTGCCCCCCATCTTCGAGTTGTGGTGGTGCAGTAATGACATCTCCATCGGTGACTTCGTTTCCTTCGTCTTCTTGGATTGTGATGTGGAAGATGTCTTGGACCTCCACTTTAGTGCCATCCCCTTGAGCTTGTTGGCATGAAGATTTGCCAGTGTGGATGATGGTGCGCTTCTTTACCTTTAGTTGTCCTTTTATGTTAACTTCAAAGGTTGTTTGGTGCTTCATTCTTGAAGGAATCGAGCTTCAAACATTGTGTTTTTTCTGCTAGATAGTCCGGTTTTTCTTCTATTGGCGTTGTCTTCCTCTTTCTAGAAGGTTGCTTGGTTTCTTCAAGTCTTTCTAAGGCCGACCGTCGTGGAGGAGAGCAAGCCGTGTTGCTTTGTTTCTTAGGTTTTGACAACCTTTTGACAACAGAGCTTTGGGGTGTTGGTGTGCTAAGTCGCTTGAAGATGGAAGACAGCTTATCAAAGACTGACATTCGAGGGGTGGGTTTAGGCTCCTATTGATTTTGTTCAATGCTCACGCTGATGTGTTGAGTGCTAACATTTTTTGCTATGCTTAAAATCTTCATGGGTGTATTTGGTGTGAAGCTAAGTCCAACTTTGTTGTTGTCAACTCCATAACCATGCTCATTCAACTTCTTTTGAATCTTGGTGAGGTCACGTTCTTTGTCGTTGACGGTGTTTGCATTCTTCTTTCCAAGATTTGAAGAAGAGGCGAAATCGTACCCAGCCTTTGACATGAGTTTGTAAGCGTTTGGGTTGAATCCTTCTTCAGTCATCTTGGTTGGAAGAGAGCTTGGTTATGCCCCTTTTGGCAAGGGTTTTACGAAACCTTATGGTGGTTTTGAAACTTTAGCGTTCCTTAGCTATGTCAGAGGTAAAACTGCATTTGTCTTAAGCAACTTTACATCGTCCTTGTACAGTTGTGTGTCAGCTTTGCTTGCTCCAGTTTCGAATGGGATTGCCCATTCTTTCTTCTCGACATTGGGATGTATCGTAAGACGAGTGTGTTTGGTCCATTTGAGGGTGTCACACTCTTATTCATTGTTGTAGGCTTAGCAGGCTCATCGTCATTTTTTCTTGAAGATGGCATGGTTTCCCCTTCTTGTTTCTTGGGCACACCTTGCCACTCTTGTTTCTTAGGTGCGACTTTCCCTGTGGATTTGATTTCTGTTGGAAGAGCTTCGGGCACCATGTCTTCATCTATGTAGAAATTGGTGCCCGTGAAGTGTGATTCGGCTTCGGTGAATGGCTTGGTGTTGCCTTGGATCACCTTTACTCCTTATCGATAGAATTTCAAGCATTAATGAAGGGTGGACAACACTACTCCATTCTCGTGGATCCAAGGCCTTCCATTATCGATAGGAAGTTCTTACATCAATCACGTGGAATAACATGTTTTTTGAGTTCGCCAATGGCCATCTCCACTCGGATCATGCCCATCGCTCTTTGTCCTCCTTGGTTAAAACCTTGGATTATGAGGCAACTTCAGGATAGTTCATCCACCTTTATGCCGATTGGGGTTATTGTTGACTTTGGCCTGATGTTTATGGCCGATCCACCATCCACAAGCATGTGGTTGACTTTGTGCTCCCTTACGTACCCAGGGATGAAGAAATGACAATTGTGAGGCTTTGATCCTAGTAACAAGTCTTTGTCAGTGAAGTTGATTGCCTCATGGGCAGCACAACAAGTGGCATACTCATGTGGCTGAAGTTTCAAGCCTTCGTCCTTGCTTTCTTGAACCTTGTGGTCTTCGGGACTCGCCAAGACCGCTACTAGTGCTTTCCACATCTTCTTGGGCAATAGTAGTGCTTCCTCGATGCTTAAGTATGTTGGCAGGCTTTCTTTTGGGCGTGAGGGTCTTCTTTTCCTCGATGGCAATAACTTTTCCTTTTAAGGGCTCTTCTATCTCTACTTTAACCATGTGACAGACAATGGTAGTGCATTATTGGAAGAAGTTCTTAGGGAAGTACTTATGCTAGGAGACGGGAATGCGTGGCTCTTGCTCTATAGGTTCCCTAACATACGTTGGCTTAACATCTCTTACGTTTCTTTTGGGCTTCCTAATGTTGCGGTGGCAGTGCTTTCTCATTTGTTCCACCTTTGGCCTTGTGCCTTGTGGTCTTGAATTCCTTGTCCCTTTGTAGGTCACCAATGTCCATCATTCTTCATCATCGGTAGGCACATTTTGGTCACTTGCCCCCAATGATAGTTGTACAGAAGGTGCCATTCATGCTTTAGCATAGACATGAGTGGTCGAGCTGCCAATTCTTCAAATATTCTCTGTTTTATGCCTTGAAAGATGTAATGTAACGCCCAGTGCATGCCTTGAACACATCTCAATGGAAGAGGTTTAAGAAAACCAATCTTTCAATCAAGACTTAATGAACGCCACCTATTAATATAGTCAACGACAGGTTCATCCTTCCACTGTTTCGTACTCATAAGCTCCAACATACTTATGGTGCGGCGAGTACTGTAGAAGCGGTTAAGGAATTCCCTTTCAAGCTGGTCCCAACTATTGATAAACTCGGGCTCGAGGTTAGTGTACCAGTCAAAGACGTTACCTTTTAGCGAGCTCACAAACTGTTAGACGAGGTAGTCTCCCTCAGTTCAAACATTGTTGCAAGTTTCGATGAAATGGGCAATATGTTGTTTGGGATTACCCTTTCCATCAAATTGCATGAATTTTGGCAGCTGATAACCCCTTGGTATCCTCAAGGCGTCAATCTTTTTGGAGTATGGCTTTGGTACAGCACGGAGTCATGTAAGCTTCCTTCGTACTACGCCTTGATCGTGCTTGTGATCATTTCTTACAGATGTTGGATAGAGAGAGATCCCATGAGCGTCGCAACTTAGTCCACCTCTAACTTCTCCTCAACTTTCTCCACCAAAGACTTCTCTTTCTCGTCGGTTTCCTCCTTTGGCGGATCAACCTTTGGGTCAGCTTTCTTATCGTGTTGTACCTCCAGACGGTTGACGAGTGTAGCAATCTCTGCAAGTCATTTTCCTCCACGGTCCTTGCCAACTTTGTAATTGCTTCGTTCATTTGGGCCAGCTGCTCCTTAAAAGACGTCGCACTAGTAGTCATAACTTGCATGGCTACAGGATACGAGCTGCTGCTTAAGTCGACATCAGAAGTCAACGACTTGTTGTGTTCCTTTCAATTGCAAATATCAGGATAGTATAAGGGCACAAGTAACAACTTTATTTGGGCTCCAAAACAGGCCACTAAACTTCTCTCCACGTTTGAATAAAGGTTAGCTTCAAAAATGGCTTGTTTTCACTTCTTTTTCCTTCAAATTGATCATAAAGTACATGTAACTGCACACTAACACAAAATAAGGTATAATGCAACCAGTTTAACTCAAAAACATCACAAAAAGGCTAGAAATGGATGGTATAATGCATGAAATATATGAGTTATCATTATTCGGAGTACCTCTTCGGGCTTTCTTCCTTTGGCGCTCTTAGCGAGGCCAAGGTGATCACTGGCTTTTGCCTCGGGTGCTCTTGCTCCTTCAACAGAGTTGATGTTAGAGTGGAAGGCACGATAGAGAGAGCTCTTGATGAACAAAGTAGATTTGTATTGATGAATTTGTAGGGTTACAATCTCTGTTTACAATTTTCCTCTTATTCAGTCTTCAAATTTGATGTAGATGCGTAGGTTGTTGATCCAAAGGTCGTTATGACTTGATCTCGGATGAACGATTGCTGCAATTTGGGCCCCTTGCCGATTTTAAGGAGATTTCTTCCTTTTGGCTGAATTTTGGGGAAGTTTTGAGCTTCCTTTGCTTGATTTGTGCCACATGTCGTTGATGACTTGCCATTTGTGATGAGTCATATGCCACGTGGAGCTTCGTAAAATCTGACATCTCCTTAGGAGTTGGTCTAAGAGGAATGCCATGTAATCAAATCCAAAGTGGAATGTCATGTAATCAAATTTGAAGGTAGAAGCAAGTTTCAACCGATATTTCAATCCTATGTGGATTGACATATGAGTCTTCAAATGTCAAATTTAACATATGACAAAAATGTGATGTCAAATAATTTTTAAT
Organism: Malus fusca; assembly: GCA_035220775.1. Taxonomy (NCBI): domain Eukaryota; kingdom Viridiplantae; phylum Streptophyta; class Magnoliopsida; order Rosales; family Rosaceae; genus Malus; species Malus fusca. Next base: position 19,597,342 of record CM069060.1, read on the forward strand.
TATTTTATTATGTGGGTCCCATTAATGCGGCAATTATAAATCTTGAAAATTTATTTTAATTGATTTCTTTTTAAAATAGGTCATACAAATATTATTTATAACAAAACAAACGTATCGGTTTGAAAAAGGAAAAATCTGACATTGCCAGATCAGCCATCAAATTAATATTTGACATTTATCTTTTAACATTTTTTTAGGGATGGTCTAAGTGATTTAAGTTCTTATATGCGACTTAACCCCAAACTAAGATCAAGTCAATTCGTTAAAGTCAACATTTTTTTGTTCTAAAAATAAACTATAAATTGAACTTTTCTTTTTTATTCAATAAAATTCTCTCCTGCACTGTCAAGGTTTCTTTGAAAAAAAATGTTTTGGAGTACTTATGGAGGCTTTTAAATACACCACAATATGCTAGTAACTAGTTATACCTGCTTTATTTGAAGAGATTTTAAATTCAAATATCATATAGTTTATAGAAATTTATATAACCATGCACCCTTCACCAATATCCCTAAATAACTCTAAGCTAGAGCAGATTATCTTTCGGTGTTTGTGGCCATGGCATGGCCGCCATTTAAGCGCTTGCTTCTAAATACACCCCCTATTTCTTTTCTCTACACTCATTTTCTGTTTTACGTCATGTTGCCAACTCCAAAAGTAACCTACGCAAATAGACTATAAACACTAAGGAAAAAGTTGTCCGCTGCCGGTGTGCGAGCTTGAAGTAACACATGCCGGTTGATTCATATGCAAGGTAGCAAAGGGCCGGCCAACTTTCTTTTCATTTACTCGGAGTTGATATTCTGCTACAACATATGTGTCAGGGTGGGGGAAGATACTTGACCCTGTTTGTAGTCTACGCCTCTTAGAATCTAACTCAGTAAATAGCGTGAAAAGATGCAAGTGTATACAATTATAAAGACGTAATCTTTATTGGTTCGAAGTTCCATTTAAGGTTTTGATATAAAGGCCCCCAACCAGTGGCGTAGCCACGATTTTTAAATAATGGGGTCATGATTTCTACAAATAAAACTGCACTGGACCATTTCATTGAGCACCTAGTAAAAACGTAAAGACATAAGCTTTATTGGTTCTAAATTTCATTTAAGGTTTTGATATAAAGGCCCCCAATCAGTGTCGTAGCTAAGATTTTCAAATAATGGGGTCATGATTTCGACAAAAAAAACTGCAATGTACTATTTCATTGAGCACCTAGTAAAAATATGTCAATTCTTGCCAACATCTGCTTAAGGCTTATGCCAACATATGTCAACAATTACTATGATACGTAGAGGCTTGTCAAGGGTGACTACAAGAAACTATAGAGTAATGTTGAAGACTGCAAAGGCTTGTCAACTGAGGCATTTCATTCAAGCATTTCGTGCAGACAACACAGTTGGACACAAGAAGAGAGAAAAGAAGGACAAGATAGAAAAAAATAGAAGAAGTAGGAGAATGCGGTTGTAATTTAGTTTGCCCTAGCTGTTTATAGGGTCAAATAAAATATACATGCAAATATATATCGGGTTTTAAGGTTGAGGGGTCATGAACAACCAATGACTTCATGCTGACTCCGCCACTGCCCCCAACCAAATTCAGATTTATAGTCGAGACTGATCAAGGATTCCCATCCCACCCCATACTTTTTATGGGCGAATATTCATTTCTATTTGGAAACTCCATGCCTTTCAAATTTCAACATTCCCACAAGCTCAAACAATATTACTACTTAAACCATAAATCCTAACTGAAAACAAGCATATTTCTATTTTTCTCAATATGTGATACTAGGTCACATTTGTTGTAACCATTTTTGGCAATAAAAATTCTTATCGACATTGCACTACTTATTGATGTGAGATCCACTTAAGACCCATCTATATATCCATATGGTTCTCTCATATATATCTATGAAATATAATTAACAAATGTGGTATATATGTAACAATATTACTAACCGATGCTCAAACCAAGCCTTACTCACATAGCCAAGTTCAAATCTTGGTACCTTTTTTAGGTGAAATACGATATTCATTGACTTAAGGATTGAAATAGTACGATAGATTACGAAAGAATTTAGCAGGTTCTCAGAAAAAAAAAAAATCTTGTAAGGGTTTTCAACCCAGTTCAAGGAAGAAGATACCCCACTTTACAAGATTTTTGAACCCAGTCCCCACTTTACAAGATTTCTGTACAAACTCGTGTGTCAGCATATGTTGATGAGCATTTGTTATGTTATGTTTACATATTACGAGGTTATGTGATATTGGTCACCTTGTGCTTATTTACAATAGATATGCCTTATTGATTTCTTGAGACCTTGCAGGTACGGTAAGTATTTTCTTATTATACGTAGTACGTATATTTTTGGAAACTATACTTGATTTTACGGCGAGGGGTTATAATGTTTTTGAAAGGTTTTTACAAAACGTTATTTTTTGACCCTCTCAACTTTGTTTTTCGCCCTTCCAAGTTTAGTAGATGTGCTTACGTGTAAACGAGGATTCTGGCAAATCTCAAGAGATGGTTTTGTTTCTTTGGTAGAACCTATTGGTATATTATCTCTTGGAATTCCTACAAAGTTTACTTCGTCAAGATTCTAGAAATGTCTTGAATGAAAACCTGGTGCTAAAGTGGTAGCACTCAATGAAAGGTCATTTGAGGGACAATCACTTTTGGTCCCCTATGACACTAATATCTTCAAACGTACTAGTGACCATTTTTGATCTTCGGGAGGAAGATCGACTTTTGTTTAAGTTCATTTCCAATGTAGATTGTTAGCAAGTTCTTTTTTCGGCCTTGGGACTTTCCAACCAACTCTAATTCCCAGATTTCCTTTTTACGTTGTACTCATCTTTTGAGTGAATATAAGCTTACGGGTATGAGTCGTCATATCCTGGGAGTAACAGAACTCCCAAAAGTAGTAATCAAATCCTTTTAGAATCAATGAACTACTTCACTTGACCAGTTCCCTTCCAGTCACCCGAAGTTATCTACTCGAACATGCTCTAACCCGTAATCAACCTATGGTGACGCTACTAATTGACGATCAATATCCAGAAACTGTTGACCAGTATTTGTGTGGTATGATTTCTGATACCAAACACATGTGCTAGTATCTGGAACTGATACCATTATGCCAGAATGCCGGTTCACAGTTTCAGGGTAACAAACAATATTAAAATATCTAGCGCGTTAATTAGCGGCACGACTGATAGACTGATTAACAATGGCTACTTGAGCTGAAGAAACTAGAATCATGGAAGCTTAGGAACAAGCTTTACATTAGAACAATAAGCTCGTGGTCGTGTTACCGACACCACCCATTTAGGTAACCGGAACCTTTTCGACCAGTCACTTTTCCGATCACTTTCACAGGCAGACAGCGAAGTCAAAGCTTAAGCAATTTTCCCGCTGTAGGAGCGGAATGAGTTTGACAAGCTCACGAAGACCTTGTAGCATGAGGCGTAGAGAAAAGAAGCAGTACCATACAATCTGAGGACGTGTACCTTTGGCATCATTTCTCCAATTCCTTACGAAGCCATCACCAATTAGTGAGGTAAGGTACACCTCGATCCATTTTATGTACTACACCAGTTCTTCCTTGCATCTTTTCAAATAGCACATGCGTCGTTAAGAGAAGACGGCACCTTGTCACCTATCCAACCAAATACCTTATCTAGGGAACCTTACTATCCACAAGGTGAAAGGTCAAACCCTAAAGTCGTACCTAGACTTCCACAACTCAGTTGATTGACGACTAAAACCGTTAGTCCTACTTCGAGTTGTTGTTCTCTCCGATTAACTTTTGTAAGCTGAGAGTTCTTTCCTAGCCTAACGAAATTCGAAGTAGTCTTACCAACGACTCTTTCCTTAATTTCAGCATAAAAAATTGAGTGTTTGGGAACACCGACACTCAGCCTTGTACCATTTCCTCGAGTAATCATTGTTAAGTTGGTACTTTCTTGGGAGACGTGATCTCTGTAAACGACATTCTTTCCTTTTTCCCAAAGGGTTTAGTGGAAAAAGGTTGAAATTCTCACAAAGCGTTGCGAAACTGAGATATCTTTAATCTTGTCAATTTATCAACAATTTGTTGGCAAACCTTGCGGCTACAGTGTTTTCCTCATTTACGAGCAAGGAAAGTTAAATTAGTTTGGGTTGTTGCAAATTAGTAAAGTTGACAACTGAAGTGTTGTCTCACCTTACTCTTGTTTACACCTTTTGTTGACTTCAATGATTTCAAAATCCTGTGTGACGTGTTTTTCGGATGTTTCGGTTGTGCAGAAATAGCATGACGGAGTATCGCTTTTATTTCTAAAGGTTAGAACTGTTCGAAACGAACCATCTTATCCATGACCGAAAGTCAACAGTCATCATCTTTATTTCGAAAGCTGGATGACACTTCTCTGTGGAGAAACGTGTTTGAAATCTTCACCAACCCCATAATTTCTCGAGTACACTTTCACTGAGAAAAAGCTATATTTCTGACAAAGATGAATGGAAGAACTAAACCAACATATATGATTGCACTATCGTGTATTATCCTGGTTGTGCAAACGTATTTACTGTAATAGCAACAAAAAACGTATCTACCCTTGAACGTCCTTAGCTTGTCCTATCCCATTCTAGCCGGGATTCACAAGCTATGATTTGACGATACTTACAAATAATCAAGAATTGTTCAAGTAGTTATAATCACTTCCTATACATGTGGAGATTTTGGTGATGTACAGTGATTATCAATTGACTTGACGAGTCAATTCGCGTTCCGTTGGTCCAAAGGGACAACATTTTTACCCCTCTATACTGAAAGGCATTCCAGTCAACCTTGGGTACGTGTCTACCCTACTACACTTCGTATTGCCTTGAAAAGGATGCACTGTCTAAGAGAACCGTTGACAGTGGAAGTGCAGTCCTGACCATTAATTTCTCAATCACCCAACAAATACTAGACTGAACGGATCTTTCCCGTGGCGATTGAATATCTCGAAAACTACTGCTGTAGTTTGATGTTATGCATCCAATCCAGTTATCTCGTACTCTAGATTTGATGGACTTGCTTTGATCCTCAAATTCTCGAGTATTCTTCTAGCCTTCTCAATTACTTTCTCACTAAGTTCCAGAGAACTGAAGGGAAATTTATGAGATTTCAGGTGGGATTTCTAATGACTAGCATGCATATACAATTCAAAATTTATATACGAAAGCAACGGAAGCATGTTATCAAATAATATCAAAGCAATAGTCATGCAAATCCCCTTCAAGATGCATAGGTTTATGTAAGATGCATCATAAAAAAATTTATATAAGAACAAAGTTTAGGAGTAGTTTTATACCTCTTGATCTAGATCTTAGACCAAGGATGGACCACCTCCAAGCCCTTTGCTCCTTGAACTCCTTGAGCCTAGCCTCCTTCCTTGCCTCCTCCACTTTGTTTAGAATGAGTGCTCCTAGGTTCTCTTCAAGTTTCCAAAATTGAAAACCTCTAAAGATCCTCACCCACTAGTGTAGTGAGAAGGATGAAGGAATAACCAAAAGAGAGATTAGATGATTAGCAAAAACTCCCCCTTGGTGGCCGGCCCTTTGAGTGTTAGAGAGATATTTTTCTTTTCTCTTTTTGTTCTTTCAACACTTCAAAAAACCCTAAATTTGCTATAAAGTTCCTTTTATAGCCAAAAAGAAACAAGTCAACATTTGACCTCCTATCTCTCCATTTCACTCTATATGGCCGGGCCCCTTTGGTGTTGTTTGGGCTTTTGGGCTTTTATCATTTTAAGTCATCCTATGCTTAAATAAAAGCCCAATAGGTTTAGGCCCAATGGGCCCAATTAAACCCGAACGTTTCTTTAAGCCCAAAACGATCTTATATCGCTTTTATGATTCCTTTAGACTTTCTAACTAATCACAACACTTAATTAATCCAATTAATTATTTCCATCATCCATTAATTACTCATTACAAAAGTGTATTGGTGAACAATCGTTTTAGGTTCTAATTAGCAAGGCAGTGAGGTGATTGGCACCAATCCAATTGATTATATTTAATCCAATCACTTAGTGAATTAAAACTTACTTTTAATTCACCTTCTTCTTTGACGACTACATTTAATCATCTAGAAGAACTCACAAGCCATGAGTGACATCTAACCATATATCATGGCTACCCAAGCTAATGTAGAAGTTGTTCAGAGAACCTATTCAGTTGGAATTACAATGTAATTCGATCCTTCTCTAAACAATACTCTCAATCACACTATTAGGGTATGGATATAATATGTCAAACCCCTAATGTGATTATTCCTTCTTATATGATTCAATTGAGCCGTATAGGAACGCTTTCCTTTATTACGCTCGATACTTCGGCTGAAGATTCCCGAATCATATCTTAGAGTATTCATCCTCTCATAACGAGGATTAGAGATTCCTTGTTGAGCATTCACTTGCCTTCATGACTAAGTGGCTTAACCCCAACTATGCCGTGGACACCCGCGGATGGAGTGACTTTGACATAATCAAAGATCAAGTACTTAACCACAAGACAACGATGATGCCTCAGGTCAAAGGACTACTTACATTATTCCAACCATTAGAGTTACTTGCTTGACATGTGAGTAGACCTCCATGCAAGTACTCTCGTTCGATTGTGTTCAGTGAACTCATTCCCATAATGAGCACCTACATACCTGTCTTAGTGTCTTTACACGAATGGGATGAGAATTTCCATTCTTCCAATTGAAGCAGACATAGTATGTACCAGTCTATGCATTGTTAGTATCCCTCCGACAATCCTATGACCAGGAACCTTTTGGACATGATGGTTATGTGAAGAAGGTCTCTGTAGTCTAACATTATTAGATTACATCTTCCATCAATCCATTGTCCATGGATTCACAATTTAGGACATATATCGTTTATAGAGATAGTCCTAATTAGTATCTTTGCCATTTGATGTATAAGAGTCATCTATACATCCATTCATTGTCCTGAAAGGTTTCTTCCAAAGATTGACTTTCAGGGCATATTTCCAACAATCTCCCACTTGCACTAAAGTCAATCACTAGTATATCTTATATATGCTAGTTGAGTGAGCTTATGCTCGTAGGTTAACTTGGTTATGTATTAACCCTTTTAATGTATAAAAGGGATTTATTTATCAAATGTTTATAAAACATTTGATGATGTCTCTTTCTTGTATTCGAATACTTGGATGAGACCTTGATTCCATGGCTTGAGTTATCGCCCCATTACGTCTTAGTATCCTACTAACAACCTTATGGTTTGGATTCAATCATTGGTTCTATAAGAACCTCTTATATTCAAAACACCTTTTGAAGCAGTTTCTAAAACAATATATCGTCATATATTTCGTTTGTATACTTTATACATACTTTGCTCCAACCTTGAGACCATTGTAGTACATTACTAACAATACTTCTATATGATTAGTACTTCATCCATTATGAAGTTCCATTTGTTAAAATGGGTTATTTTCACTTTGGTTAATAACCTAAGTGAATGCACGCTTCCAGAGTCCGACTCTGATGTTCCTTTCTTAAAGGCAATAATACTCTATCAGTTGCTTTGGTTCTGGTCCTGGGATATAGTAATATCTTAAAGTGACAACCCATGTGGTTCTTCACTTTTGGATATCTACTTACAAGTCCATACATGTGTCCCTTTTGTGATTTTATGACACATTCATTATAAGGGATACGAAAATGATTTTTCTATCATATAGGAAAATGCTTTCTTAAATCTTCAACATTTGAGATTTATTTCCCATATAACATTCTTGAGATAGCCTTGCTATATCAATAAGTCCAATTTCAAGTCTACACTTCAAAATTGACCGTGTCACAATTTTGTCATTTTTGAGTAACATCTATGTTTTATCAAGTCTATCAAATAGACTTTATTCATATCTTGTTGCTCAAATTATGACATCACTCACACTGGCCTTGTTGTAACTTAGCATTCATTCAAAAATTTAACACTTATATTTTCTTAATTTGAATGCATATTGCTCCCACTAACTTGTCTTGGATCTATTGACAATCATTAAGATCCATTAGCTTATTGATGATGTCTCAACTGTTTTAAGACTATCAACAACTCTAGCTAACACAAGTTATTTAAACAAATTATACATAAAAGAATTCCTTCTCAAGTAATTCCATTTGAAATGTGTGACTTGTTACATCAAGTCTATTCATTTAAATTATATGGTGTCATACACCATACTTCAAGTTTTAGTCATACTAAGACCTTTAATGTAGTCATATAAGAATTATCCAAGTCTTTAGTGGAAGCATGGCTCCTACTAAGGATATAGAAACTCAACCATTCCTTCTAGGTGGTTGATATAATTCTTTATCAAAACTACATAGAGCGTTATAGTTACAAGAGGTGCCGAATTTGGATTGTCTTGTTGTTAAATCATATGTTGTGACTCATTTTGAAACTATTCCCTTTTGTTTCATCAACTTGTCCATATGCTTTATTATTAGCTTGTTCTCATAAAAGAGAATTATGGACAACTCCCAACATATAACCATTTTATGCTAGGTTGACGAAACCAACATTCATAGACTATTCTCTTTTGTTTCATCAACTTGTCCAAATGCTCTGTAATTAGCTTGTTCTCATAAAAGAGAATGATGGACAACTCCCAACATATAACCATTTTATGCTAGGTTGACGAAACCAACATTAATAGACTATTATTTAGAATGTTACACAACATAGAATTTTAACGTTTTGAAGAGCTTGAGTCTTTTAACAATTAAAATTACAAACTCTTAATAATAGTGAAATACTATTATTCTTTAGACAACTATAAACCAATCATATTCAAGTTTATATCCATTTTCACACCTCCCACTATTTCTCATGACTTTAATGAGAAATTACCTCATACATTCAAAATGTATAAACGTGGAGTATACGGGTAGAAGACATTGTGTAGTAGCTTTAAAACCTTTCAAGCTTGTTTGTTTCAATCTTCACTAAGTTAATGTCTCGTTATTAAGTGACAAAAGTCTTTAAACATTTTATAGATTTAGACACTCCTTTCTTGGTTTAATCATTAACACAATTGACATTTTAAAACAATTTAAAGAATGCCCAATTAGTTGTTCAAAACTACTAATTGAATCAAGAGTGATCTTGATTATTGTGTTCTAAGTGATAACCATATAAGAAACGTTTTTCTTATTACTTATATCATTATAATGTGATCTTCCTTTTCTTCAAGAAAGGAATCTCTAGACCTTTGTCAATTCATATAGAACTCATAGGTAGATAATTGGAACCAAATCTAAAGATTCATTGTATCCTTCTATGTCCTACATGTGAGATCTATCCATAATTGATAAGTCTAAAGTTTGGTTATCACATTACAATAAGTGATATAAATCTTGTATCTCAACTAGGATACAACAAGACAATATTCAATTCATAACACTACTTTAAGGAAATTCTATATTAAAAGGCATTCAACACATTACATTAATATGATAATTCAAACATTCATAATGTTTAATACAAAAAGTATTAGCTCTATACATTTAGAGACTAATTTAAATACCTTTATACATTTAGGCACTAATAGTGGTCTTCCATCATATGAAGTCACATAATTAGTTCTTAACAAAATAAGAAAGTTTAAAGACTATCTTTAAATGCCTAACAAACTTCCTAAGTAGTAAGCAAAAAAAAACATAGTGGCCGAACCCTTCTCCACATTTTTCTTCGCTTGTTCCTCTTCTACTTGGCTCTTCCACCTATATACATTTATACAAGTGATTAGTCCTTTATATCAAATATAAATATTTAGAAGATCTAACATTTAGAATTGAAGATAAGAACATAAACCATACCTTGTGGCTTGTCCTTAAGAGTTGCAAGGTATAACCTGCAATTCCTCTTCCAATGACCCTCCTTTCCACAGTGGTGGCAAGTCCCCTTGGGCTCATTTGCCTTCTTTTTCCTCACTCCTCCTTGCGGCTTAGGAGTGGGGGACTTCTTCTCCTTCCCTTTGCCTTTGCCTTGCGGCTTGGCCTTGGAAGAGGATGGCTTGTTGTAGGCTACTACAGCAGTCCCTACAACGTTCTCTTTCTTCATAGTCTTCTCGGCAGTTACTAACATGTTTAGTAACTCAGAGAGAGTACTATCCATCTTATTCATATTGTAGTTCATAACGAACTGCGAGAATGAATCAGAAAGAGAAGCCAATACGAAGTCCTGGGCCAATTCCCCGTCAAGTGGAGTACCTAGGTTCTCAAGTTGTTCAATGAGTCCTATCATCTTCAGTACATGTTGATGCATTGGAGCCCCCTTGACCATCTTGGTCTTCACAAGTTCACTGACAATGCTAAAACGACGGTTGCGCGTCCCTTCACCATATAACTCCGTAAGATGGAGTATTATGGAAGATGCACTGTCCATGCCCTCGTGCTGTCTCTGTAGCTCCTCATTCATGGAAGCCAACAGATAGCACTTGGCTTGTGTATCATCCTCCACGTGCTTGTCATACTTAGCACGTTCATCCTCAGTGGCGTCGGGGCCAAGACGTATGTGAGGTGGAGCCTTGTCTAGCACGTAAACAATCTTCTCCAAGGTTAGGGGAATCTTGACATTACGAAACCACGATGGGAAATTGTGCCCCTCTAGGCAATGTTTGTCCAGTATTTTCGCGAGTGTGCTCCTAACCATATCTAAATACATAAACAATAAAATAATTACTTTGATTGTTGATTAAGTCAAACAATTCGGGTCTTTAAACCAAATGACACCACCCACCATTTTTGGCAAATTCCATATCCCTCAAGATGGAATCCGGGAGATTTCAAAGAAAGCTCCTAGCGGGTTACAGGAGGCTCACTATTACCAAGCCCACCTCACGATGATACGATGTCGGCTAGCAAAAATAATAATGAGAGGGTACAAGTACCCATTTACAACAACCTCTTGTGATTACCCATCTTTTTGGCCTCTAGAGAAAAATGCCTCACGATGATACGATGTTGGCACCTTTTTCTCTTAGTTAAGTTTTGTCCCACCATGCCGGTTTAGATAGGGGTTCAAGTATGACCTCACGATGATACGATGTTGGCCACACTCGTTGCCTACCTTCACCTCATCAAATGTTTTAAATAAACTCCTCCTGAGTATAAGCATGCACTTTGCACTCCCCCATGATAGGGTGAAGGCTGTGTACAAGTCATAAACGATTGGAGCCTACCATGGTGGAAGGCCACGAAAAAGTGTTCAAAGCACTCTTACGCTTTCAACTTAATATTGTGTGTTGGTTGAGGGATTTTATGGTCTTATCAATTTTATTTATTTAATCACATTTAAATAAATTGGTCCTATTATAACTACTAGTCCATAGTTAATGAAATTAGTAGCATATGATATCCCCACTATTCGTTTTCATAAAACAAATCAATATCAAAACATTTTTCAAAATATTGGAGATATATATAACTACTAATTGTATTCATTATAGTTTAGTAGCGTATGATACTCCCACTATTTGTTTTGAGAAAAACAAATCAATATCAAAAACGAATTTTTCAAATATTGGAAGTAACTACTACTACTACGGTTTTTGCATTCCTTTGAATTTGGACTTTATAGTTATCTTAGGCTCTTGGATGACCATGGACTTATTAGGTTATTGCAACAACGAGCCAACATTGTTGAATAAGAACTCGGGGAGGTTGTGTCAATTTAATTACGTGCTTTTCAATCCAATTAAAACATTTTCATTGAGCCATTAGAAATGAAAGACAATCATTCATTGCTAATTAGGGCGTTGGACCCATTTAATCTTTAATCTCATGTCAAAACCCTCTTTTAGTTATGTCTCCTTACCAATAGTTAAAGAAACTCTAGTCTAGCACTAGAGGGAATCAACTAACTAAAAGAGATTAAGAAGTAATAAGAATTACAAACCGATTTGTACAAATTCCTACAAATTACACATACTAAGAGGGAGAGATAGATTAATGTCCAAGGTGACAAGGTCCAATTGAAACAGTAATTAAAACACATTCCCAAGGTTCAAACAATTTGAGTTTAGCGCCTTATCTCATAGCTCAATTATCGTTTAAGGCATAAGTCCATAGTCACCCATTTTTCTAACTTAGTAATCACATTTAATAATCAAATGGAATGCAACATAAACATTTAGATTTAGTGCATATGGGCATAATAATATTATGAGTTTAAACAACCAATAAAATTAAAATCAAATATTTTAACTTTAGATGGATGGGGCCTATTATGCAAATATGAAAAGTTAGGGGTAAAACCGTAAATACTTGAAAGTAAATATCAACTTTTCAAAGATTACAAAATAGCCTCACAAGTGGATAAATCCACTAGGGAGGCCGGCCACATTAAGAGGGATGTGAGGTTTCTTACACAATCTTACACATTGCATTAAAACAACACAAAGTAGAAAAAAAAATTAAATTTTGCTTGTCACTTGGTTTTGCTTTAAGGACTTTAAGAAAAGGGTGATGGAAATTCACCTAGTCAAGTCTAGGTTTCATTAAATTTTGGAGATGGCTATGGATGGTATGTACATCATCCAAAACCACAAAACAATGCAAGAAATACAAATAAAACCATTTTCACCAAAAACCAAAACATGAACACCAAGAACAAAACCATGAAAACAATTTCAAGATTTGTACTTTCTTGGTGATTTTTCAAACCCAAAAACAAAAGTGACAAGATTTCTACTTTCTAGCTTTAAAGTGTGTGTGTGTGATTCAAAATAAAAACACAAACACATAGCCAAAAAACCCATTATTGCCGTGCCCTCCCTATGGTTCAAAACCCCAAATTTTTGTTCTAAACTCATTCTTCATTCATGCATCCAAAACACTTTTGCATACATATCTTTTCAACTATTGATTCACATTTTTCAACCATTGAAAAACAAAAGATAAACATACTTTGAATGAAGCAATAATATGTCATACATAAAATTACAACCCATATGCATAAAATCCAAAAGGACACATCATACATAAACCTTTGGCTCTGATACCACTTGAAGGGAAATTTATGAGATTTCAGGTGGGATTTCTAAGGACTAGCATGCATATACAATTCAAAATTTATATACGAAAGCAACGGAAGCATGTTATCAAATAATATCAAAGCAATAGGCATGCAAATCCCCTTCAAGATGCATAGGTTTATGTAAGATGCATCATAAATAAATTTATATAAGAACAACGTTTAGGAGTAGTTTTATACCTCTTGATCTAGATCTTAGACCAAGGATGGACCATCTCCAAGCCCTTTGCTCCTTGAACTCCTTGAGCCTAGCCTCCTTCCTTGCCTCCTCCACTTTGTTTAGAATGAGTGCTCCTAGGTTCTCTTCAAGTTTCCAAAATTGAAAACCTCTAAAGATCCTCACCCACTAGTGTAGTGAGAAGGATGAAGGAATAACCAAAAGAGAGATTAGATGATTAGCAAAAACTCCCCCTTGGTGGCCGGGCCTTTGAGTGTTAGAGAGATATTTTTCTTTTCTCTTTTTGTTCTTTCAACACTTCAAAAAGCCCTAATGAAAACATTTGCTATAAAGTTCCTTTTATAGCCAAAAAGAAACAAGTCAACATTTGACCTCCTATCTCTCCATTTCACTCTATATGGCCGGCCCCCTTTGGTGTTGTTTGGGCTTTTGGGCTTTTATCATTTTAAGTCATCCTATGCTTAAATAAAAGCCCAATAGGTTTAGGCCCAATGGGCCCAATTAAACCCGAACGTTTCTTTAAGCCCAAAACGATCTTATATCGCTTTTATGATTCCTTTAGACTTTCTAACAAATCACAACACTTAATTAATCCAATTAATTATTTCCATCATCCATTAATTACTCATTACAAAAGTGTATTGGTGATCAATCGTTTTAGGTTCTAATTAGTAAGGCAGTGAGGTGATTGGCACCAATCCAATTGATTATATTTAATCCTAGTGAATTAAAACTTACTTTTAATTCACCTTCTTCTTTGACGACTACATTTAATCATCTAGAAGAACTCACAAGCCATGAGTGACATCTAACCATATATCATGGCTACCCAAGCTAATGTAGAAGTTGTTCAGAGAACCTATTCAGTTGGAATTACAATGTAATTCGATCCTTCTCTAAACAATACTCTCAATCACACTATTAGGGTATGGATATAATATGTCAAACCCCTAATGTGATTACTCCTTCTTATATGATTCAATTGAGCCGTATAGGAACGCTTTCCTTTATTACGCTCGATACTTCGGCTGAAGATTCCCGAATCATATCTTAGAGTATTCATCCTCTCATAACGAGGATTAGAGATTCCTTGTTGAGCATTCACTTGCCTTCATGACTACGTGGCTTAACCCCAACTATGCCGTGGACACCCGCAGATGGAGTGACTTTGACATAATCAAAGATCAAGTACTTAACCACAAGACAACGATGATGCCTCAGGTCAAAGGACTACTTACATTATTCCAACCATTAGAGTTACTTGCTTGACATGTGAGTAGACCTCCATGCAAGTACTCTCGTTCGATTGTGTTCAGTGAACTCATTCCCATAATGAGCAACTACATACCTGTCTTAGTGTCTTTACACGAATGGGATGAGACTTTCCATTCTTCCAATTGAAGTAGACATAGTATGTACCAGTCTATGCATTGTTAGTATCCCTCCGACAATCCTATGACCAGGAACCTTTTGGACATGATGGTTATGTGAAGAAGGTCTCTGTAGTCTAACATTATTACATTACATCTTCCATCAATCCATTGTCCATGGATTCACAATTTAGGACATATATCGTTTATAGAGATAGTCCTAATTAGTATCTTTTCCATTTGATGTATAAGAGTCATCTATACATCCATTCATTGTCCTGAAAGGTTTCTTCCAAAGATTGACTTTCAGGGCATATTTCCAACAAGAACTTCACTATGAATTTGCTTGCTAATAACTCAATCTGTACGTCTGAGTATATAGCTCATAACCAATCTCAATCATATCAAATCAAATCCTGCACACGAGTCGAAACCACCTAAAGTGGTCTGTATGACAAGACTAGGTGTAAAATAAATATGCTCTAGTGCTACGATCACGTGAAGGTTGTGCGAATAATCGCAAGTCACCTACGAGTCGGAACCACCTACAGTGGTCTGTACGACAAGCCTGTGCACCTAACTTGGATCCAAGGTGAGCATATGGTGCGGGAGGTGAACATCACGTGAAGGATTGTGCCCTAACTCTGGGCGGGAGCACTAACACCGAGGTGCAGGTTTATGAGCTCTCAATACATCACATCATATCTCACATAACTGAAGCAATCTCCTATCTTTAATTTATGAACTTACCTGGTACTTACTTGTGCGTCCGTAACACCAATCATAAATATATGCAAGTACTAATGCATAATAAAATAGACAGATACTTTGCATGGCATTTCAAAACGTATAATCATTCAAATTCATTTTATGGGAAAAATCTCAAGTATATAGGTATATACGGAAAACCAAAAAGCCCACTCATAGATATGTCGAAGGGTAGTAGCCCCCAAGCCTCGATTGATGACACTCATCCTCATGATAGGTCTCACCTATATGCGAAATAACTGAATAAACGTTATTTAAAGCACATACACAAAACTAGGAAATAACTTCTCATACATTGCTCAAATGGGGTATTTGAATATACCACCATGACCTACTCAAACTCAGGAACATCCCCATGTTTTTAGAAAAAAAATTCATGACCTCACGCGCCCTCACGCGCCGGCCAAGGCACTGCCAGACGCACGGCTCACGTGCAGACATATGCCTGGCACACCAAACGGATTCCCTAACGGCGTTATCAACTTTGACGGAATATTTTTCTCCTTCTTCCCTAGTTTGCCGGAGTCCGGCGCTGGTCACCGCTGCACTCGTCGATTTCTAGAAAATTTTAAAATCTTCATATCTCCTTTGATTCTCAACCAAAACTCACGAAATTTATCTCAAAATTAAGCTTAGGACTAGAAGAACAAAACCTTACCACTTTCAAGCCTTGAAATCCACGGGATTTCGCCGGAGAAACCTCGATATTCCGGCCAAACTTGAAACTTGTCAAACTCAACTTCCCGACGTCCGAAACACTTCGTTTTTCTTCTCCGAGCTTCACGAAGACGTCCTAAAGCTTCCTAGCAGCTTCAAATCTCCTAAAAACTTCACAATCATGAGTGCATAAACAGTAACCCAAAACTGGGTTCTCGGATTCTCGGGAAAAAAGGGTGTTCACGTTCTAAAAACGGTATAGATGTGTTCTTGAGCTCACAAGGAATACAAAGGTGACTTCAAAAACCTCGATTATGTTGGAAGTATGCCCACAAAGCCACTCATTTGATGTAATAGCTTTTTGGAATACTTAATGTATTAAACTTTTATATGTTTAATGAAGGGCAAAGCTTATTGTCAGAAACTATTTATTGTATCATTTGTTTATGCAATAAGGGAATCCAAGGGATGTATTTGATCTAAGAGACAAGTGATCTAAGTGAGTTAGATTATCGAGACCATTCTCTTATGTTCATTCCTAAAACGTTCCTAGCCATAGGATTGCCAATTGGGTATTGACAATCCGCTAAGGTTAGTATGTGTTATGTCAACTCAATCTTGAGTATGACTAGTCTCAAGTCATTTGGTGTTGGACACTAAGACAAACACATAGGTGCTCGAAAGAGTAATCGAGTACACTGAACAACGATCAAAAGAGAGTTCGAACATACATGTCATGTAAGAACTCTAAAGTTGCAATATGCAAAGTAGTCATTTGACCTGAGGCCCCAAAAGTCATGGGTTTTATGAATTGTTTTTTAATGCATGCCTACTTTAAAGTGTTAATAGTTTGCAAATGTATTCAAATGTGATGCGAAAATAAATTAACGCACAAATTTAAACCCTATTTGTGATAATTGTAGTATATGATGTAAGTAGGGATCGTTCTAGGCCGGGGATTAACTAGGGATGCTAATCAAAGTAAAATTAAATTAAAAACGTAAAAACAAAATTTAAAATATTAAACTAGACTCAAAACACTTAAATAGAATAACTCAAAATAAAACTAACAAATAAACTAAAATAAATCAAAAGACTCAAAACAACTCAAGATTTAAGAAAACACAAACTAAAATGATTTCTAATAAATCTAACACTTTAAAATAAAATGGGGGATTGATTTTGACGAGAAGTAAATTAACTTAAATAAATTACAGAATTGACAAAAACATAAAATTAAGGTAAAATGATAAATGACGGACTGGCTAGAGGATTATTCTCCACACATGTCACATATGCAACCTAAATTGATTTTCAGTTGTTCTTTCAATAAATTGTAAATTCTCAACGCCCCAAGTTAATTAGGTCCGCTTAAATTAACCTTCAGATTTTCCTACTTTTATTAGGTTGGATGATTGCATACGACAACCCAAAACATTCCCTACAAGTTCCCTACATGAATTGCATAATAGAGATACAAGCAAGAATCATTAAGTTTTATGAAAATCATAAGCATTGACGAGGCACTTGTTACTATGAATTGCATGAAACTTATGCCAAGAATTTACCTAACGCGATCGTTTATAAGCGACCTTCACTACTTGTGAATATAAGTTCATAACGATTAGGTGAAATTCACTTATATTCTAGCATCAAATTCATGCATGTAAATTAAGTATGCATCCTTAATCGACATACAAAAATAAGTTATCAATCAAGCAGTTAAGCAAATTAAATCACAACTCAGAAATCACAACTGAAGGTAATCAATTCAAATTACAAATATATTCATGGTTTTGAATTAAACTCTAGCCAAAACAAAATTAGTTACACATTATTAAAATTAAAACAGAAATAAAACTTGAGTTTGGAGGATTAAACCGAACGGGATGTGCAAGGATCTGTTTCTGTTTCTGTGCATTATATCCTCCGTGCTGCCCAAGTCAGCACTGCACCGTGCTGACCTCCTGCTCGTGCTGACCTGCACAGTCTCGCGCTGGTGTCCTGCTGACAGCTGTGCAAAGCAGCTTGCTGTCCGTCTCCTGCTTTCCTGCCCCAGCACGTCGAGACTGCGCGCGCCACCTGCTGACTTCTTTCCGTTCTTTCGCTGCCAGGAAGGCAGCTCCGCGTGTCCTCCCTCGCTGTCCTCTCCGCACGTCCCACGTTGAGCTGCCCAAGGTCAGTGCCTTCCTCCTCCACGCCGTGCTCTCCAGTTTCTTTCCTTTATTTCCGCGCAAAACCTCCTGCGCACTATGGCCCTCCCCGTGGAGAGCAGCTCACGTCTCTCCTTCTGCCTGTCTGTCAGTTCCTGCTCCTAGCTGCCTGCGAGGAGCCCTCCTATCCGCACTCCTGCGTACTGATCTCCTGCCCTTCCAGCGCAGCCTCCGCGCCTGTCTCCTCTACCAGGCAGCTTTCCTGCTGCCTCCTGATTTTCTTTCTCAGCTGCCACAAGGCAGCTGGCTTCCCCCTCCACGCCGAGACCTTCCTCCTTAGTTTTTATTTTTCTTTCCCTCTCACTGACTACAACAGCCCACTGCACGTCCCCAAAGTCTTCCACCTGCCCACGTTCTCTTTTCTTAATTGTTTTCTGCAAGCTCCAATCTCCCACTATTTCCTCTTTTTTTCTTTTTATTTCTGCATGCTTTCCAACTCACCTTTTATTGTTTTTATTTAATTCTTTTCTTCCTTCCTCCCCCCACCAGCTACCTCCTTTTCTTTTTCTAATCCCACGCCTGCCTTTTGCGCCTCACTAGCTCCACACACCTCACGTTCACGATGGCATCAAATCCTTTGTACTATATGATAATCATTTCAATTTTTAACTTTTATATTTTTGTGAAAACAAAATACTGGAAATTGAAATCAAATAAGTGAGAAAAATAATTTTTACGAATTTATTACTTAAAATCACACTTGTGCTAATTTTATTTTCTTAGCTAGATAAATTCGACAAAACACAAAAACAAAGTAAATAGTACAAAAATATGAGGAAATAACTAAGAAAAGACGAGAGAATTTGATGTAAAATATGTATAAATATGAGCTTATCAAAATGTTCTTCATTGTTCTTAGCTAGGACAAAATTTTTCCTTCAGATTCGTGAAGAAATTGCTTGGTTTGAGGTTTGTCCGTACGTATTGTACGGAAAATGGAGAAAAACCGAGAAGGAGGAGAGAGAGAGAGGGTCAACGGGATTGGGTGTGTGTGTGAGTGTGTGGTCCAGCTTGTCACCAACCAAAACTAGGAAAAAATTTAGTTCTAGTTGGGTCCAAAAACTTAGGAAAGAAAATAATTGGTCCACAACACAACTTAAACCACACAACACCACAAATGTTTAAGGGTAAATTGGATATTTCACACCATCAGAGAAAATCTTTCAGGACTGGCTGTGACAACCTACCCCCTTAAGAAAATTTCGTCCTCGAAATTCAAACAATAATTACAATCCATTAATACTCATAAAACAACCTTGGATACATATCCCTCATCCGGTCCTCTGTCTCCCAAATGGCATCTTCCACCGAGTGATTCCTCCACAAAACTTTCACTAAGCGCACGGTCTTATTTCTCATAACCTTATCCTTCCAATCCAAAATAGTCACTGGCTCCTCATCATAAGTCAAATCCGGATTAATTTCCAGCGGTTGAGGAGGTATCACATGAGAAGGATATGATATGTAATGACGAAGTACATATAGATATAAATCACCTAACAAATATAGATATAAATTACTTTTGCTTCAATTCAATCTCTTTTATTTTGTTTTCCATTTTTCTATTTTTTTGAGATGAAAGTAAGTATATATAGATATAAATTACGGGCTTAAATAAAAGGTTAAAGAATCTTTTATTTTTTTTAACAAACAATATTATCTACACTAAGAGAGATGGGGTAGGTTTAGCCTCACCATGGGCTAGCAATAATGTGGTTCAAATTTGCCATTGGTGAGAATCGAACCTAAAACCTCTCACTTACAAGTGAAGAGGAATACCACTAGATTGTAATACTAAGTGACAAAAGGTTATAGAATCTTAAAATACATTAAAATCTGATTCAGTTTTCTCCTTTTTAATTACTGTACTTAGATGTTTAAAGGATTAATGATCCCATATTTCTCTTTTCCTCAACGCACTCATGTTTAATTGTGTACATTTCTTTCGATTGATTTATCGAAAGCAACGACAAAAAATATAAGTAGGTGTTCAAAAGAAGAGAAGTGGTGTGTCTAAGTTACAAATCTAACGATGACACGTGGGACGTTTTGTGTTTGTTATTTTTGCTCGGTCACCGCTCGGTGAGTTAAACAAGTGTGGTTGATTTTTATGTTCGGAGGACACCATGGTTTTTAATTCAGCATCATCGTTACAACAAACCCCAGCAGTTTCCTTGACTTGGAGAAGGAAGCCACCGGCTTATTCTGGTACTTGTCCAAAATGCCAGAACTACCCTTCTCAAACAAAAGAGGAAAATCCAATTTCCTGGGCAAATGGCGGATAGAGAAGGGCATTTTGGGAAACCAAAAGAAAATGGTGAAAATAAAGGAGGCAGTGTGGGGGAAGGACGGGGATCCTCTCTGTGAGGATTTTCACATCTTATTCGTTAATCGTACATCGTGTGATAAAAAATCGTTAGATACTGTTGGTTTTTAGGTTTAAATTAAAAAAATTCAAAATGACTTCTGACCGCACGGATAGAATATAAGAATCCTAAGGATCATCACAAAGAGAATCCGGATGGCAACCAAATCCGTGGGAAAAAAGGAATAAAAATAGAAACGGGCTAGCTTCGCGAGAAATTTTTAGTTGTGACGGGAACACGGATGGTACACCACATGCTTTTTATGCAAGTGGTGAACAATTTTAATTTTTTAATTATTAACCTTTTAACACACATAATCTACTATTTATATAAGGACACGTGGTGTACCATTTCGTGTGACGGTCACACTGAAAAATCTCTCCAGCTTCGCATGTTACATGTGCCCTCTTTCAAGTTTCTACCTTCATGGATACGCTTTTAATTAATTATAATCTTAATTTAAAGTAAATTTTTGCCCTTTTTAATAGACCAAAAAAATTCAAAACCCAAAAACACCCTTTTTTCCTGTGAATTATTTATTAAAAATAAAAATAAATTGTCGGTTTGCATCTCTCTCTCTTTTGGTGGCTTCCTTCCACTACCTTGTCTCCATGAAAGAAAGGAGAGCTCACAATTGCTTTATTTTGCTCAGTTTTTTGGTCTGTGGTTTGATTGATTAAATTTTACGGTTTTTGGGTAAATTGCAATGGAGAAGCGGTGTAAGATTTGCATGAGGAGCTTCCCCAATGGCAGATCCTTGGGCGGTCACATGAGGTCTCACGTCATGAACCATCCAATTCCTCCGAAACCGGAAGATGAAGACGAAGAAGCGAATCGAGAACAAACCCAGCTGACCATTGATGAGCTGTGCGATTCAGCTTCAGCTTCTTCTCCGTCGTCTTCAGACGATGAAGAAGAACATGATGAGGATATGATTTATGGTTTGAGAGAGAATCCAAAGAGAAGCATAAAGCTAGTGGATCCTGAGTTTTCTTTTGTCATCCATGCTGGGTCTATTGTTCTTCAAGACAAAGAGAGTGAGACCGAGTCGTCCAAGAACCCAACTCGGAGACGATCTAAAAGAACACGAAAATCCTCCATGATGGCGCTTCATCATCATCAAAATCAGTATCAGTATCACCATCATCAAAAACTAGAATCTTTCAAGAAAATTAAGCTCAAGAACAAGGTGCTCAGCAGCAAGGCCGATTCTTTCGATCCTGAACCTGTAAGTTCAATTTCCGATGCCACCAAAGAGGAAGATGTCGCCTTCTGCCTCATGATGTTGTCGAGAGACAAATGGAAAAAACAAGACCGCCACCACCAACATGAAGAAGAACAAGAAAAAGACGATGAAGTGGAAAGATCAACGGAGGACACGGATGATTCTGAGGAGCATCTGATCAACTTACCCAGAACTAGAACTGCTCGAGGGAAATACAAATGTGAAACGTGCAACAAAGTTCTTAAATCTTATCAGGCTCTTGGTGGTCACAGAGCAAGCCACAAGAAGATTAAGGCTTTGAATGCGAACCCCATTTACAAGCCCGAATTGGAGCAAGAAAATTATAATGTGGTAGGAAATTCTTCCTCTATGGCTGAACGAAAAATTCATGAATGCCCAGTTTGTTTTAGAGTTTTTTCCTCTGGTCAAGCGCTTGGCGGGCACAAAAGATCTCATGTGATGAGTGGTTCTGCAACAGAAGCAAGCAATAGTAGTCCTCCATTGAAGAGTTTAACTAAGCTTGGTGATAGTTTGATAGATCTTAATCTTCCTGCTCCTTTTGACGATGATGACATCGGCCAAATCGAGCTCTCTGCAGTTTCTGATTCAGAGTTTGTGAACCACATTAGAAGATGAAGTTGAAACTGGTTATGTTGTCGTTCCAAAATTGTTATGCCAATTGGTTGTTTGTTATAATTCATAGAAATTGTTCATTCATAATTCTAACAATTCATGAACTTCCCAGTTCAAATATTCACATGTTTTTCTGGGTTTTTTTTTTTGTTTTTTTGTTTTTTTGTTTTTAATTATAGAGTTCTGTAGCTGTAGAATTAAGTAGCATTCATTCTGGTCATGCGTATTTGTTTCCAAGCAGTTCAAACTAACTGCTCCAACTCTTTTTTTTTTTTTAATTGGGAAAAAGTCATTCTCAGAAGAGGTTGAGCAACCCGTGTTTGTTTTTGTCATTAAAAATGATAAAAGCAACTCAACATCTTTCACTACTGACATTTCACAGTTCATGAAGAGGAAGAGGAAGCTAATTCTCACTCACTTATCTGCCTGCCCTCTCTACTACTTTGTCTCGGTCTGTATGATACTGTTGTAAGCTTTACTTGCATCGCAGATCTGCATACCCAGTAAAGATTTGGATTTTTTTATTTTTTATATTTACTCTTTTTTCAAAAGCGTTATTATGTACTAATCTATTCTACTGAAATTAGAATTGAAACATGAGTGTATAGAGACGACACACTATTCATCTGGCCAACTAACCTAATTACGTTAAAGAGGGTATGAGGGTGACACACAGTTGTTCT
The DNA here is from genome assembly GCA_035220775.1 of Malus fusca. Taxonomy (NCBI): domain Eukaryota; kingdom Viridiplantae; phylum Streptophyta; class Magnoliopsida; order Rosales; family Rosaceae; genus Malus; species Malus fusca. Next base: position 19,620,532 of record CM069060.1, read on the forward strand.
AGCCAACTAATTTAATCATATTTTCCGAGCTAGAGACTTTTTAATGACCATACTATTGGGGAAATGAGTCTGAATTTTCATTAATTACCCACCAAAGATGTGGGTTGTCTTCAAAAGGTTGGATTGTGAGAAAAAAGGAAAAATGCGGAAATCTTTGGTTTGGCGTGACTAGTATCAGACTGCTCAGAGCAGACTTTTAATTTGTATTTACAACAAAAATGGCAGTTTCTTACCCATTTCTTTTAATTTCTTAATCAACTCGCACTGATCGAATGTATTTAGTCATGTAATTGAGTTTTTAAGGATGCTAATCCCTTGAAATCAAGCATATTCTTTTTTGGATTATTACTTTTTATAACCGCAACTAAAACTTGAAATTTTCTCTGTTTATACTTACTTGGTAAAATTGTTATTTAATTTATTCACTTTTAAGTGTAAAGTTTTATGTTGAACTCTTATGAATTACAAGTTCAATATCAAACTATTATTAACTTATTGTGTGACTAAACTCAAACATTTATCTCAATATTGTTGTATAACAAAATATATAGGACGCAATTGCTGGTTGCTTTTTTTCTCTCCCTTTTTGGCTTTCCAATGTTGATGAGCATTTGTTACGAAATGTGACCAGAGGGGTTGGTGTCACATCCCGGCCCGGGGCGGACCACTTTCCGGGCCCGCTCCACCACCGTAGCACAATATTGTCTGCTTTGGGCCCCGATCACGCCCTCACGGTTTTGTTTTTGAGAACTCACACGAGAACTTCCCAGTGGGTCACCCATCCTGAGAATGCTCTCGCGCGAACTCGCTTAACTTCGAAGTTCCTACAGATGCTGAAGCCAGTGAGCTCCCAAAAAGCCTAGTGCTAGGTAGGGATGAGAATATACATTTAAGGATCACTCCTCTGGGCGATGTGGGATGTTACAATCCACCTCCCTTAGGGGCCCGACGTCCTCGTCGACATACTTCCGGCTAGGGATTGGCTCTGATATCATTTTGTCACATCCCGGGCCCGTTCCACCACCGTAGCACGATATTGTCAGCTTTGGGCTTACCATTCCCTTACGGTTTTGTTTTTGGGAACTCACGAGCAACTTCCCAGTGGGTCACCCATCCTGGGAGTGCTCTGGCCTCCTTCTCGCTTAAATTCGGAGTTCCTACGGAACCTGAAGCCAATGAGCTCCCAAAAGGCCTCGTGCTAGGTAGAGATGGGAATATACATTTAAGGATCACTCCCCTGGGCGATGTGGGATGTCACAATCCACCCCCTTAGGGGCCCGACGTCCTCGTCGGCACACTTCCGGCCAAGGATTGGCTCTGATACCATTTGTCACATCCCCGCCCGGGGCGAACCACTTCCCAGGCCCGTTCAACCACTGTAGTACGATATTGTCCGCTTTGGGCCCCGATCACGCCCTCACGGTTTTGTTTTTGGGAGTCACATCCCCGCCCGGGGCGAACCACTTCCCAGGCCCGCTCCACCACTGTAGCACGATATTGTCCGCTTTGGGCCCTGATCACGCCCTCACGGTTTTGTTTTTGGGAACTTACACGAGAACTTCCCAGTGGGTCACCCATCCTGAGAATGCTCTCGCACGAACTCGCTTAACTTCGAAGTTCCTGCGGAACCTGAAGCCAGTGAGCTCGCAAAAGGCCTCGTGCTAGGTAGGGATGAGAATATACATATAAGGACCACTCCCCTAAGCGATGTGGGATGTTACAGTTGGAGTTTGGATTACTCAATAGGCTGAACCATAGATATTTGACCAGAGAAAAGAAATCATTTTTATATTCATAAGTTTCAGTCACAAAGGGCCATAAAAAAAAAGAAAAAAAAGAAGAATGAGACGTCGAGGTTGGTTTTCAAACTCCGAATAATACAATTTAAATTACTTTGAAGATTTTGACACAATGATATAAAGCCACTAAATACCACTAGAACGTAAGACTAAGTGAAAAATTACTTTGAAAATGAAATGCTAAGAAACTTTAGAAACTCAATCACTCCATTTTTATACAATGATACACTAATGTGACACCCCGACCCGAAATGTCCACTTGGACTCCGAATCGAGTTGTGCTGACCGACACCTAGAGGGTGACAAAGCCATAAAGTGTAGTGTAGTGGAAAAAGGATGTGAATAAATTTAAACCTCAAAGTGTCTAATCAAAAGAGTGCGGGGGTGAGCGGGATTGAACCCATTTCATACGTGATGTCAGAGCATACGATAGTATAGTAAATAGGATGAGGGTTATACCACTGAAGATAACCATCTCCTGAGATTTGCCAAAATCCTCATTTACATGTAAGCACAACTACTAAACCTGGAGGTGCGAAAAAAAAAGTTGAGTGGGTCAGAAAATAACGTTTTGTAAAAACCTTTTCAAAAACATTATAACCCCTCGCCGTAAAATCAAGTATAGTTTCCAAAAATATACGTACTACGTATAATAAGAAAATACTTACCGTAGCCTACAAGGTCTTAAGAAATCAATAAGGCACAACTATCGTAAATAAGCACAAGGTGACCAATATCACGTAACCTCATAATATGTAAACACATCATAACAAATGCTCATCAACATATGCTGACACACGAGTTCGTACAGAAAATTTCTGACATGAACAAGACTGGGTGTACTCAATACGCTCTAGTACTACGATCATGTAAAGGCTGGTGCCGAAGCACGATCACATACGAGTCGGAATTGCCTAATGCAATCTGTATGATAGGACTAGCACCTAACTTGGATCCAAGACAAGCGAACTGTGCGAATGTGAACATACACGTGAAGGACTGGCCTTATGGCGAGTACTAACATCGGGGTGCTGCAATGAGAGCAGATAACATAAATATAATCGTGCCACAAAGATTCGATAACTCTAATCAACATAGTAATAATCATAGCTGTAAATATAATATCATGGTATCTCGTGCATACCTGTGAACCTATGGGGTTCAGAAATAATCTCCTAAATTCTGTCATTTCGCTACTTCATGTAACTTTAATCTAAGGTAGCCATATGTAGTAAATTCTTTTTCAAAGTATAACTGGAAACTAGCAAGTATGCATATACTATAAAAATAGATGACCCACTCACAGATACGCAGTCGAAACAAAGCCTCAGAGCCTTACTTGACCACGTACGCCCTTGGGATACGTTTCCCCTATATGAAATTACTAATTAACTTAGTTTAATAACACATAAACGTTAACTTAAATAAATCCTTTGCAGATTGCTCAAACATAGAGTTTGAATATACGAAATCGATCTACTCAATGTCACGGACCTACACAAATTGACAGAAGGTCAATCGGAGGCCGGACGCGCTGGCTAAGGCACGGCCATACGCGCCACCACACGCAGGAAAGGCTCTGACGCCCGTTAGGAATATTCTGTCAGTTTGACGGAATATTCTGTTAAATAACTAACCAAGTTTAACGGCGTTACCTGACGCTGTTAGAATATTCCGTCAACTTTGACGGAATATTCATTTTTCTTCTCCTGTGGTCATCACCGTCTGTCGCTACCTGCCGCCATCTGAACTCGTCGGAATCTGAAAATTTTCGCCGGGTTTTTGGTAAAATTTCAAACCTTCATATCTTCTTCATTTCTCAACCATTTTTCACAAAATTTATATGGAAATGAAGCTTATGAAGTGTAGAACCAATTTATATCTTTTGGAAGTCCAAAAATGGACGGGAAAAGGCCTGAAATTGGCTCAAAAGGTTCGGCCAAAAACTCAACTTCTTGAAACCGGGTTGTTTCATGTCAAAGCTTCCCCAAACCTTCACTAAAGACCTCGGGGAGTTGAGTGGAGGCCTTTAGACTTCCTAAAAATTCTTAACTCCTTTCTGAGTTTGACATCCAAAACTTGGTCAAACCACAATCCATGGGCATGGTTGTGTTCGTGGTGGTGAGATGAGTTCAATGGTGTGGTTTTCAAGCATGTTTGAGTGTTGTGAGGATCATTTGTGGGAGTTACAAAGAGAATAAGAGTTCGGGGACAGACAGAGAAGAGAGAGAGAGAGCTTTCGGTGAGTTCTAATTGGGTGATAGGTTTGAGGGTGATAGCTGATTGGGTAGATGAAAAAGGAAGGAAATGGCTTGATTGGTGGAAAGGATTGTGGGGAAAGTTGATTGGTGGTTTGTGTGAAGAAAGGGGGACCCGATCCACCAATTAGGGAAGGGATTGGTGGATTTTGTACAATTTTTAATGTACAAAATCTGCTTCTCTACAGTGTTTCAAACATTGATAATTTGTTCGCGCGTGTACATAAATGCATGTGGTTAACGTACTTTAGCCAAACGTAACTTTTTTATTACAGATCCGATTCAAGTCTAACACACGCTCAGGCGTTCGTAGCGATGAGTACAAATTTAGTACGAAACCAAGAAAATGAAACTGAAAGCCGAAAACCACGTCCACGTCAGATTCCACTTTTGTCCAAAAAGGGTAAAAATGTCAAAAGTAGGGACGGGTCGTCACAATCTACCCCCTTAAGAAAATTTCGTCCCTAAAATTTAAAATCATTTTCTACACAAAACTCACAGATAGGAAGAATAAAATATATGTACATGACGAAGAAATCTTGTCAGAGTGGTTGTACAAAAAGGGAAAATGCCGCTTCGTCGCGATCGGAGTGCATTAATTCCTTTTTCATGCCTCCAACTCATACTTTCCTTCTTCTTCAATACAACCAGAGTGGGTATTCTCAGTATCCTGGAGGGTATACACCATATCCTTCCATTCCAGCTGGTGGATCTCAGTGGTCTCAGGGAGGACAGCCCCAACATGGAGAATTGTGAACAACCACGAACTGTCACTGAGGTACGGAGTTTTCTGGGCATAACAGGCTATTATAGACGGTTTGTTAAGGAATTTTTAGTCATTGCTTTGCCATTAACAAGGTTAACTAGAAAAGAAGTTAAGTTTGAGTGGGATGATAATTGTGAGCAAAGTTTTTAGCAGTTGAAGTATTATCTCACTCATGCACCTGTTTTGGCACTCCTAGATGATAGTGGTAATTTTGAGGTTTATAGTGATGCTTCTTTAAATGGCCTGGGTTGCGTGTTGATGCAGCATGGTAGGGTGATTGCTTATGCTTCACGATAATTGAAACCTCATGAGAAGAATTAACCTACTCATGATCTGGAGTTAGCAGCTCTCATCTTTACTTTGAAGATTTGGAGACATTATCTTTATGGTGAGAAATGTAAGATCTTCACAGATCATAAGAGTCTTCAATATCTTTTTAATAAGAGGGATCTTAATCTTCGGCAGCGGAGGTGGATTGAGTTGCTTAGTGATTATGATTGCACGATTGAGTATCACCCTGGTCGTGCAAATGTAGTGGCTGATGCTCTTAGTAGGAAGACTCCAGTTAGACTTCATGCTTTGTATGCTTGTCACGTTCCTCTTCTTGTGGATTTAAGGTCCACTAGAGCGATGTTAGGAGTGGAAGATCGAGAGGAAGCCTTACTTGCTAATTTTCAAGTCAGGCCAATTTTAATTAATCGTGTGCTCGAAGCCCAGATGGATGATGAAGAGACCCAGGAAATAATTCAAGCAAGGAATCGGGGGAAGAAGAAAGACTTCAGAATTCGAGAAACTGATGGCATGCTTATGCAAAAGAGTAGGATGTATGTGCCAAATAATATGGAATTAAAGAAAGAAATTCTTGATGAAGCACATATTTCAGCTTATGCAATGCATCCAGGCGGTACAAAAATGTATCATACCATTCGACCATTTTATTATTGGCTGGGTATGAAAAGAGAAATTGCTGAATATGTGAGTAGATGTGTCATTTGTTAGCAAGTTAAAGCAGAAAGAAAGAAGCCTTTTGGATTGATACAGCCACTTCCTGTTCCACAGTGGAAATGGCAAAATATTACTATGGATTTTGTGTACAAGCTTCCTCGTACACATAATGGGTATGATGGCGTTTGGGTGATAATTGATTGGCTTACTAAGTCAACACATTTTATTCCTGTGAGGGAGAAATATCCTCTAAGCCGATTAACTGAACTATTTGTATTGAAGATCGTGAAGTACCATGGAGTTCCAATTAGTATTATCTCAGATCGTGATCCTACATTCACTTCCAAATTTTGGATAGCATTTTAGGAAGCTCTTGGTTCTAGATTACTTTATAGTACAACATATCATCCTCAGACGAATGTGTTGGAAATGTGCACTAAAACCAATCATATGATGATACTTTACGGACATTTCACATGTTAAACTAATCTAGTTTAATATCAAAGGCAAAGATTATTGTTTTAAGCCGTCTCATATAAATGTTATATGCAAACGATAAGTCCAAGGAATATGTGACTGGGAGAATGCAATCTAAAGAAGTTAGATTCATGAGACCATTCTTTCGTAGACACTTCTTAAACGTTCCTGATCATAGGATTGCCAATTGGGCATTGACAGTCCGTTAAGATCAGTACGTGCTATGTCTTCTCTCAGGGAGAGTGACTAGTCTCGAGTCATTGGTGTGTGTGACATCAAGACAAGTACGTAGGTGCTCAATAGAGAATGAGTTCACTGAACACGATCAACAAAGAGTTCTCATATTCATGTCACATGAGAACTCATGGTTGGGATAATGCAAAGTAGTCCTTTGACCTGAGGCATCATAGTTGTCTTGTGGTTAAGTCCTTGATCTTTGACTATGTCAAAGTCACTCCATTCGGGGTGTCCACGGCATCGTTGGGGTTAAGCCACTTAGCCATGGAGGCAATTAAATGCGCAACAAGGGATCTCTAACCTTCAAACCGTTTGAGGGAGAATACTCTATGATATGATTAAGAATCTCTGGCCAGAGTATGAATGAGATTTAGGAAGTCGTTCCAAATCACATTCAAGGTAATCATATAAGCACACGAACCACATTGGATAGTAGACATGAATAAACTATCAAACCAAACAATGTGGTCAAAAGTATTGTATTAGAGAAAGACCGTATTGCATTTGTAATCCTAAACTGAATAGGTTCTTCTCCTCTTCTGATTAGCTTGGGTAACCATGATATGCTGCTAGGTGTCACTCATGGTTTGTGGAAGCCCTAAACATGTATAATCACTAAAGGGAGAATTGAAAGTAAGTTTCAATTCACAATCGATTTGAAATGGTTTTAATCGCCCACTGCCTCGCTAAAAGGAACCTAATGGATCGTACACCGTGTAAGGTGGAGATTGAAGAAACAATGGAGATGAGTAAGAATAATTAAATGGTTTAATTATTTATGGCAATGATTAATTAATATGATTAATTAATCAAACGAATAAAGTTCGTTAAAATGCCACGGGTTAGTTTTGGGCCTCAAGGCCCAATGGGCTTCGAACGTCAAGCCCATTGACTTAAGTTGTATGACAACTTAATGACAAATAATTCACAAAGGCCTTAAAAGCCCAATGAAACCCTATGGCCGGCCATTTAGTTAAAGGAGTGGGTTTTGGACTTATTTACAAGTTTGCCACTCCAATGAATTAAGGTATAAATATGACTTTATAGCCAAAATTCATTTAGGGTTTCTTTTGGAGAAAATTGGTGAGAACATGTCTCTCCATTTCTATCTAAAGAGGCCGGCCCCCTTGGAGGGATTAGCTAGCAATCCAACTCCTCCAAGGTCACTCATTTCTTCTCCAATCTAACCTTGGTGTGGAGACTTAGAAGTTCTCAATTTTGGGAACTTGGAGAACCATTTCATCCATCCAAATCCATAGATCTAAGATGCAAGGAATGAAGGCCCTCTGTTTGGGTGATTAGCCTTTGCTTTTGCAAAGAGGAATCTACAAAGGTATAAATTTCTCAACTCACTTTGATTTGAGTTGAGTCTTGGTTCACCAATCTACTAGGCTTTGAATTTCATGGTTAATGTTTTGTTTTTGAGTGCATGCAAGCATGATTCCGCCTTTTAATTGTTAATAGCATGCTATAGATGTTGCTCAAATGAACATGTTTTTCACAAAATTTTCCTTCAAGTGGTATCAGAGCCTAGGTCTAGTAGTTGGTGAATCCTTTTGGGTTTTGTAGTTCATAGTCTTTGATTTAAAAGTTGTAATATGTTACAAGCTTTATTCTTGTTTCTTTGAATGTAAATTTCGTTAGAAAATTTGCCATCTCAAATGTTGTAGATGTAGTTCATATGAGCATGAATATTGGAGCTAAAATTTGGTGCCATGATTTTGGGGATTTTCGGCCAAATCCAAAGGGTGGATTTTTGGGTTCTTGTTTGACTTGTTAAAAGTGTTTTAAAGTGACTTTTGGAACCCCTATGTACCCTAGTTTGGTTATATGTTATTTCCCTAAAGTTTGAGTTGTTTTGGGATGTTTTTGGATGAAAAATGTTCATGAAGCTTTTATGGGTTTTTCATGAATGTTCTTCATTGTTCTTGAAGTTTTAGCCAAGAACAAAAAGGTTTGGTGTTTTGATTCAAAGTTTTGATTTATTTCATAAAGTCTTTGTTTTAAGTTGGTTGGTGTGACTTTTCCATCATCAAAAACATTTATTTGAAAAGGTAATGGAAATGTTGTAAGAGTGTTTAATTTATGTACATAATTGTTTTTTCTTTCTTACACACATCTTCCCACCAACCAATTTCAACTTGCAAGGCTTTATGACTTAGTTGAAAAATTTCCAAATTTTTGTGGACTTATCTTTTCTCTATTTTTCTCCCTAAAACCGGCCACCCTATTAAAATAGGGTATTTTTGGGGCTTTTATGCAATTACATAAAGTTTTGATACTTTTTTGTATTTGTATTTTGACCCGAAAGTTTACGTTTTGACGTTAAGGCCTAAAAACGCTAAAGGACAAATTGTTTTGCTCCTTTAATGAAGTTTTTGAATTTATTGAATTTTTTGGGTTCTAGTTGTAATTACATGAAGTAGTGGACTTTTGTGTTTTTACAAAGTGACCCCAAAAGTTAGTGTTTTGCATCATAACCCAAAAGGTTGAGGTTATTGCAATATTGGCCCAAATTAGGTTGAGAACAAAATGGTTTTGTCTCTTTAAATGAGAATTGGATTTTCATTTCATTTAGCTCCATTTAAATCAATTCTATGGATACCAAAACCAAATGAAAATGTTGCATTCAATTTAATTAGTTAAAGCGTTAATTAATTAAAGAAAGGGTGATTATGAACCTAAGCCTACGATAATTGAGCTATGTGAAAGGCCGTTTCAAATTTGTTTGAACCATGGGAATGTGTAGATTAATTTTGGTTGTAATTTGATTTGATCAAATGTTGTAAAAGAGCATAAGCTCTTATTTACTTTAAAGTAATTTGTTTTGATCAATTGTTGTAAAAGAGCATAAGCTCTTCTTTACTTTGAAGTACTCCTTTCTTGTTTTATTTGATATGCATGAAAATGGAGTAGCGGGTCCCACGCCCCTAAGACAACACGCCTTAATGTGATTAAACGCGTAACTAAAATCAATCACCATCCCTAGTCCGAGATTCAACACTAGGCTCGTGTTGAATATAAACAAAGGTTCATAGTCATCCTAAGGCCCTATATAGTCCATCAAATGAATGCAAAGTTTATGTTAGTAGTATCATATACTCTTGCTTTAAAAACCGTTTTATAAGCATAGTGGGAGTATTATATACAACTAAATTCAATCAAATGGACCAATAGTTGTAATAGGACCAAAATTGTTTTAATAAAGATTAAAATGAATATTTATATGTGATGAGACCTAAAACCCTCAACCAAACCATTATTAAGTTGATAAAGCGTGAGAGTGCTTTGAACACTCTTTCGTGGCCTTCCACCGTGGTAGGCTCCAATCGTTTATGACTTGTACACCGCCTTCACCCTATCATGGGGGAGTGCAAAGTGCATGCTTATACTCAGGAGGAGTTTATTTAAAACATTTGATGAGGTTAAGGTAGGCAACGAGTGTGGCCAACATCGTATCATCGTGAGGTCATACTTTAACCCCTTTCTAAACCGGCATGGTGGGAAAGAACTTAACTAAGAGAAATGATGCCGACATCGTATCATCGAAAAAGATGGGTAATCATAAGAGGTTGTTGTGAATGAGTAAGCGTACTCTCTCATTATTATTAATGCTAGCCAACATCATATCATTGTGAGGTGGGCTTGGTAGTAGTGAGTCTTCCATACACTACTAAGAGTTTCCTCCAAAACTCTCGAATTCCAATGAGGGATATGGAATTTGCCAAAAATAGTGGGTGGTGCTATTTGATTTAAAGACCCGAATCAAATGGCTTAAAATCAATCAATTTATATACGTTATGTATTTGTTTACCAATATATATTTGCAAACGCTATCCAAAACTTGACAAAGAAAAGCCGAATGCTTTAGTTTCCGAACTTGGTACTACAATCCCATAGATTGTCTTTAATGGCTTGTAAATGTACCTAAGTAGTCTCATCCTCAAAATCTTCCTATTGGTAATGTATCATTGGAAGATCATGTTAGATAAGTCTATCATAAAGAGGACAACACAAACAACCAATGCTTATTCCTTCGTTATATGAACAAAGGGACTTATGAAGATTAGCATAAAGACATGGACACTTTTAGTGTCATAATTCTTCACTTACAAATTGTTGTATGAAGAAATAAGAGTTGCTTTGAACAACCCTTAGTTAAAGCAAACACTAGTGCTTGTTTCTTTGTTAAAAGAACAAAGAACTTGAGAAGAAAGCACAATGGCATGGACACTTTATGTGCCATGATTCTTCACTTACAAATTGTTGTATGAAGAAATGAGAGTTGCCTTGAACAAATCTTGAAAGTTTGTAATTATGTTTAGAACATAATGGTTGGTTTGTCAACATGGACTTGTGATGATTTTGAATCATTGAGTGTTGAAGTGTTAAACCACTTCTAGAGACGGAAACTAGGCAATGACTTCACCTTTTGTGTCCCTATCCTAATGGTTCACTAAGTTTATTGTAAACTATGTAGTGAACAATAAACACATGCTCTCCAAAATGTTTGATGTGTATAACACAATTGAAATATGTTTCAAGAGAGATAGTGGGAGTTTAGGGACCATGACTATTGTAGTCAAAGGAGAAGTCAAATGAAAAAAGCTAAATAACTCCAAGGGAACAAACTTTCTTTATGAAAGGATGGACATTGGAAGGGGTATTTGCAAGAAATGTCTTGCAAGTATCAAGAACACACCTTTCGAAGGTGTTGTAAAATGTTCTTGAATAGTTCAAAACAGTTGGTTCTTCTACTTGAATGCTTGATTCCCTATTAGTAACTATGTTTTACAATCGTTGTAAAAGTGTGACTAATAAGAAGTAGAAGATATAAGAGAGAAGAAAAGGTGCTTCACATTCGGAACGTGAATAAATTAAAGATCTATGCGAAAGCAGATAGTACTTACTTCCTCATATGAACTACCAAAGAAATTGGAAAAACCAAAGATTGTCTTTACATTCCAATTTCAAGGAACTTAATTCCGTCACTATAGTAGAGATGGATGAATGTTTTGTTTGACAAAACATTGTTCTTTATTAATGAATGATTAGATTATTGTAATCTAATTAATTATCTCTATAGTAGAGATGATATGGTAGTGTTAACTGTTTAGAATATAATGATGCTTAAAACCCAAAAGGTTGCAAGGTAGTGACTAATCCCAACTAAGTTGTGATACCTCTAAAACATAAATTACGAGTTGGTCATAGATGGATGCTATGGATCGTTAGATCCGGATCCAATACCTTCTTATTAAAATTGTATAGAGGCGAAATGTTCGAATCTTTATTCTTTTGGAAAGAAGAAAGAATCACAAAGTTGTTGCGGTTAATTCACTTAGATGTTAGTGGCACTTGTCCACAACATAATACTACTCATGTTGTTTGACATTCACCGAAGATCACTCTCGGTTGGACTATAGTTTATTTTGAATAAACACAAGTCCGAATACTTTGCAAAAGGTTTCAAAGAATTCAAGAAATGTAGGTTGATGAGTAAGATGTCTAAAGTATTTACCTCCTTAGATTTGATCCAAAGAAAGGTAACACTTTAGAACAGTTTCCTTGAAAGATATCAAGGAAAGAAGCATCATAAGATAATGGATTTCTCCATAAGGAGAAGAACGAACTTAAATAAGATTTAGTTCATTGGACATTATTAATTACTCATATATAGGATATATACTTCTAAGACAATATGATTGTCAATTAGAAGATCTTCCAAAATTTTCATGACTCCATAGGATGTAGTTGGAAAGAAAGACAAATCTTAATCGTGTTAAGATTTGGGGTTGTGTGCTAATAAGCAATATTTGGTTGAGAATTATCTTATGGATATCCTTAAATTAACCTTTGGATATCACTTCTATAAACCAACTAACAAATGTTGTTTGTTGGGAAGTTCATTGTAATCCTACAATATGATTTGCCTAAGATAGAGCAATGAACGAGGGATAGAACTCAAAGAATGGGTTCTTTGAGAAACAAGATAGTAATCAACAAATATAACAACCTAGTTCCTATACCACAAGCTCCAAGGTAGTCGAGAAGGATTTATAAACCGTCTCAGTTGAATGGTTTGAACTTTATGACTATGTCATAGAGTTGCACCTCTTAATTCGAAAGAAATAAGAATGAAAATCCTTATGACTACATTGAGTGTATGTACGATATATATTCAAGGAAATGGTAAAGTACCATTTGACCCGAAATAATGAAACCTTCATAGCTAATTGGTAGCTTAAGGTGACTACAATCAAAGAGAATGGTTCACTTTGAAGAAACCATCTTTGACGTAGTCTTAGTTTCAATTAGTTCGAAGATTGCTAGCTACAACTAAATGGTGATTCAACGTTTGGACATAATATGAGTTTCCGAAACCATTATTAAGATAGTCTTGATAATATATGTCTAAAACTATGAATCACAAGACATGTAAGTTGTAGAGATCCATCCATCATGGATCTTAGCAAGCTAGTGGGAGCCATAAGCGTCTTATGAGAGAAAGATCAAATTGTTTGATTTCTCATAAAGATGTAAATGAATCTTTTGTTTACTAGGTTTACAAAAGATTAGTGGGAGTTAATCATGTTCCTAAATTTGTATATATATATATATACATATATATGATATATTAATTTTGGAAATGAAAAGAATACTTCTTCGTTAAAGTTATGACTTTAAGCATTCTATAACGATAGAATGTATATGGGAGACATAGTCTATAAACATGGGATGGAAATCTATAATGATAGATTTCAAGATATAATTGGATTATATCAATCCCTAATGATAGACAAAAGATGCTAGGAAGTTTCTCATATGATGATAAACTTCAATCAGAAGAACAACTCTAGTAAGACTAGAAGGTAGCTCTTCTCAAAGGGAACGTACCCTTTGACTCCCAAAGAAATAATGCGTAAATAGAATCCTTTATGCATACGCAGAAAGGTTATTTATGTATTTCATATTGTATGAAAAACATTGATATGAGTTGTACCTAGAACGGTACAAGACGATATCAGTGCAAGCCCAGGATCAGAACCATGGCAACTGTCAAGTGAGTCCTTAAGTATTTAAGAAATACTAAAGGATAGATTCCTCAAAGAATGAGGAAGAATTAGAGTAACTTAATGGAAGCGTAAATGTATTAGATTATGAATCTAATCCATCATTGAATGTTTCTTCATTATGAATGAAGAGATAAACAGACATCTCTTTATTATGACTGAAGAGATATTTGGATGGAAACATTAAAGTAATGACTTTAGTGCGTTCCATTGTGAATGCAAAATATATTGCCATATAGAAGCTTACAACAATGTTGTTTGGATGGGAAAGTTCATTTATGAACTCTCTATTCGGTTCCAACCAGAAAGTGTCTCTAGTGTACCGACACTACGACACTAATGGGGCGATAGCTCAAGCCAGGGAATCAAGGTCTCATCAAGATCCGAACTCATATGAGAGACTGAACCACATGATTAAGAATCATGTATAATGGTGACGTCGTTATTCTCAAGGTTGCTTCTATGGATAACATATAGATATCCATTGTCTAGGCCTACTACTCAGCCATTTTTTGAAATGACTACAGAAGAGGTATCATCACTGATGAACAAGCTGATTGGCTCTAGTGCAAGTGGGAGATTGTTGGAAATGTGCCCTAAAACCAATCATATGATGATACTTTACGGACATTTCACATGTTAAACTAATCTAGTTTAATATCAAAGGCAAAGATTATTGTTTTAAGCCGTCTCATATAAATGTTATATGCTTAAACGATAAGTCCAAGGAATATGTGATTGGGAGAATGCAATCTAAAGAAGTTAGATTCATGAGACCATTCTTTCGTAGACACATCCTAAACGTTCTTGATCATAGGATTGCCAATTGGACATTGACAGTCCGTTAAGATCAGTACGTGCTATGTCTTCTCTCAGGGAGAGTGACTAGTCTCGAGTCATTGGTGTGTGTGACATCAAGACAAGTACGTAGGTGCTCAATAGAGAATGAGTTCACTGAACACGATCAACGAAGAGTTCTCATATTCATGTCACATGAGAACTCATGGTTGGGATAATGCAAAGTAGTCCTTTGACCTGAGGCATCATAGTTGTCTTGTGGTTAAGTCCTTGATCTTTGACTATGTCGAAGTCACTCCATTCGGGGTGTCCACGACATCGTTGGGGTTAAGCCACTTAGCCATGGAGGCAATTAAATGCGCAACAAGGGATCTCTAACCTTCAAACCGTTTGAGGGAGAATACTCTATGATATGATTAAGAATCTCTGGCCATAGTATGAATGAGATTTAGGAAGTCGTTCCAAATCACATTCAAGGTAATCATATAAGCACACGAATCACATTGGATAGTAGACATGAATAAACTATCAAACCAAACAATGTGGTCAAGAGTATTGTATTAGAGAAAGACCGTATTGCATTTGTAATCCTAAACTGAATAGGTTCTTCACCTCTTCTGATTAGCTTGGGTAACCATGATATGCTGCTAGGTGTCACTCATGGTTTGTGGAAGCCCTAAACGTGTATAATCACTAAAGGGAGAATTGAAAGTAAGTTTCAATTCACAATCGATTTGAAATGGTTTTAATCGCCCACTGCCTCGCTAAAAGGAACCTAATGAATCGTACACCGTGTAAGGTGGAGATTGAAGAAACAACGGAGATGAGTAAGAATAATTAAATGGTTTAATTATTTATGGCAATGATTAATTAATATAATTAATTAATCAAACGAATAAAGTTCGTTAAAAGACCACGGGTTAGTTTTGGGCCTCAAGGCCCAATGGGCTTCGAATGTCAAGCCCATTGACTTAAGTTGTATGACAACTTAATGACAAATAATTCACAAAGGCCTTAAAAGCCCAATGAAACCCTATGGCCGGCCATTTAGTTAAAGGAGTGGGTTTTGGACTTATTTACAAGTTTGCCACTCCAATGAATTAAGGTATAAATATGACTTTATAGCCAAAATTCATTTAGGGTTTCTTTTGGAGAAAATTGGTGAGAACATGTCTCTCCATTTCTCTCTAAAGAGGCCGGCCCCCTTGGAGGGATTAGCTAGCAATCCAACTCCTCCAAGGTCACTCATTTCTTCTCCAATGTAACCTTGGTGTGGAGACTTAGAGGTTCTCAATTTTCTGAACTTGGAGAACCATTTCATCCATCCAAATCCATAGATCTAAGATGCAAGGAATGAAGGCCCTCTCTTTGGGTGATTAGCCTTTGCTTTTCCAAAGAGGAATCTACAAAGGAATAAATTTCTCAACTCACTTTGATTTGAGTTGAGTCTTGGTTCACCAATCTACTAGGCTTTGAATTTCATGGTTAATGTTTTGTTTTTGAGTGCATGCAAGCATGATTCCGCCTTTTAATTGTTAATAGCATGCTATAGATGTTGCTCAAATGAACATGTTTTTCACAAAATTTTCCTTCAGAATGGACAGTCGGAGATGACCATACAGAAGAGTCTAGCAGACAGACATGCCACTGACCGGATGTATTATGTAGGATATTTGGTACTTCTGCAGCTATCACGGTGGAGAGGTGTAGTACGGTTTGGAAAGAAAGGAAAGCTGAGTCCTAGGTACATTGGACCGTATATAATCACCGAGCGAGTCGATGAAGTTGCTTATAGGCTTGACTTGCCTCCAGAGTTATCCAAAGTGCACGATGTTTTTCATGTCTCTATGCTTCGTCATTACATCTCAGATCATTCTCATGTGATACCTCCTCAACCGTTGGAAATTAATCCGGATTTGAATTATGATGAGGAGCCAGTGACTATTTTGGTATGGAAGGATAAGGTTTTGAGAAATAAGACAGTGCGCTTAGTGAAAGTTTTTTGGAGGAATCACTCGGTGGAAGAAGCCACTTGGGAAACAGATGACCGAATGAGGGATATGTATCCAAGGTTGTTTTATGAGTATTAATGGATTGTAATTATTGTTTGAATTTCGAGCAAGAAATTTTCTTAAGGGGGGTAGGTTGTCACAGCCAGTCCCGAAAGATTTTCTCTGATGATGTGAAATGTCCAATTTACCCTTAAACTTTTGTGGTGTTGTGTGGTTTAAGTTGTGTTGTGGACCAATTATTTTCTTTCCTAAGTTTTTGGACCCAACTAGAACTAAAATTTTTCCTAGTTTTGGTTGGTGACAAGCTGGACCACACACTCACACACATACCCAATCCCGTTGACCCTCTCTCTCTCATTCTTCTCAGTTTTTCTCCATTTTCAGTACAATACGTACGGACAAACCTCAAACCCATCAATTTCTTCACGGATCGAGGTTTTTGAAGTCACCTTCGTATTCCTTGTAAACTCAGGAACACATCTATACCGTTTTTAGAACGTGAACACCTCATTTGCCCAAGAATTTGAGAACCCAATTTTGGGTTACTGTTCATGCACTCGTGATTTTGAAGGTTTTAGGAGATTTTAAGCTCTACTAGGAAGCTTTAGGACGTCTTCGTGAAGCTCGGAGAAGAAAAACGAAGTGTTTTGGACGTCATGAAGTTGAGTTTGACAAGTTTCAAGTTTGGCCGGAATATCGAGGTTTCTCTGGCGAAATCCCATGGATTTCAAGGCTTGAAAGTGGTAAGGTTTTTTTCTTCTAATCCTAAGTTTCATTTTGAGATAAATTTTGTGAGTTTTGGTTGAGAATCGAAGGAGATATGAAGATTTTAAATTTTTCCAGAAATCGGCGAGTAGAGCGGTGACCGGCGCCGGACTCTGGCGAACCAAGGAAGAAGGAGAAGAATATTCCGTCAAAGTTGACGGAATATTTTGACGCCGTCAGGTAAACATAACGGCATATTCTGATTTTTTATGGAATATTCCCTAACGCTGTTAGGGAATCTGTTTGGTGTGCCAAGCACGTGCCTGCGCGAGAGCCGCGCGTTTGGCAGTGCCTTGACCGGCGTGTGATGTCATGAAAAGAGGGTTAATTTGAGTGCTAGTTAATATACACCAAAACAAACCAAAAGACTCAAAACAGCAACCAAACACTCAAAACTGCATTAAAATCACTTTCTGGGCAGCTTTGAGCACAAAACAAGATTTTGACGAAAATAGGTTTTAACTTGACTCAAAACACTTAAAAACACAAACTAACACACTTTCTAACTAATTTGACACTTGAAAACAAAGGGGGATTTGGTTTTGACGAAATTAAAAACAAAACATAAACTTGTAAATCAAAACAGATTTTAAAACGAATTTGGCTTAAAACAATGGATGGAAGGCTAGCTAAGGGGTTCATCTCCACACATGTTATACTTGCATTCAAAACGATTTCCAATTGCTTTTCAATAAACCATGAATTCTCAACGCCCCAAGTTAATTAGGTCCGCTTAAATTAACCTTCAGATTTTCCTAACGTTATTGAATTGGATGATTGCATACGACAACCCAAAGCATTCCCCACAAGTCCCCTACATGATTACATAATAGAGATACAAGCAAGAATCATTAAGTTCTATGAAAACCATAAGCATTGACGAAGCACTTGTTACTATGATTGCATGAAACTTATGCCATGAATTTACTTAACGCGATTGAGATCATCAACCTTTACTACTCGTGAATATAAGTTCATAACGATTAGGTGAAATTCCGTTATATCCTAGCATCAAATTCATGCATACAAACTAAGTGTCGACCCTCAATCAACATACAAGAATAAGTTTTAATTCACATAGATAAACAAATTGAAATCACAATTTATGAAACGCAATTAAAGGTAATCAAATCATATAGCAAGCATAAACATGTATTTCGAATCCCCCCTAGCCAAGGGGGGTTTAGTTCCTCATACTCGCAAAGCAAAGATACATAAATTTAGAAATTAAAATCCAAAGAAAGAAAACACCTAGAACGCTCCAACTTGGCAGCAAGTGCATCCACGAATCTTCCTTCCTCCTTGCTGCGGCACTTGGACTTTGGACAGGTTCTTTGGGGTTATGGATGGCGTAGAATGGATGGGGGATGTGCGATGGTGTTTAGGGTTGATGGGTGGCGCGGCTAGGGATGATTTTGGGCAGAAAATATGGAATATGGTGGTGGAAAGGTGCGGCAAAGAGAGCCTCTTTGTTTCTGACGTGAATGATGTGAATGGGAGATGGTATGGAAAGGTTTAGGATGAAAACACATATATATAGGCACCAAAAACCCTAGAGAAATTAGGTTAGGCAATGGGCTAGGGTTTAGGTGCGGCAAAGGGTTAAAATCCACAAGGAATTAGGTTAAAACAATCAGATTTTTAATGGGAATAAGGCCTAAGGTGCGGCTAGGGTTAGGGTTAGAGATGGGCCTTCTAGAATGCCTTGCAAGGCAAGGAAATCAGATATTCTAGAGGCCTAGGTGTGGCTAGGGTTAGGTCATCCAAAAGCCCAAAGCCAAGAATAGAAACTCTCGAAAATGGAAACCTCCAAGAATAGAAACTTCCAACTTTAGAAACTTTGGTTTCCAATTCTGAATTCTTTGTTCTTCACTTTCATTTCTTCATTTCTTAAGCTCCTTTGACCTTCAAACTTGTCCATTCCTTGTGCTCTAAGCATGTACTTTTTAATCTAAGCTCACATTTGCTCCAAAATGCATCATTTTATGTAATGTGCCCTTTAAACCTGAAAACACATGAGACTAGCTTAACAGACTACTTTAAACTAAGAAAACATAACGAAAATGCATAAGAACTAGCTAACTAAGGCGCATAAATATGCTCCTATCATAAGTTCATAAATTAAAGATAGGAGATTGCTTCAGTTATGTAAGATATGATGTGATGTATTGATAGCTCATAAACCTGCACCCTGGTGTTAGTGTTCCCGCCCAGAGTTTGGGCATAGTCCTTCACGTGATGTTCACCTCCCGCACCATATACTCATCTTGGATCCAAGTTAGGTGCACAAGCTTGTCATACAGACCACTTTAGGTGGTTCCGACTCGTAGGTGACCCGCGATTATTCGCACAACCTTAACGTGATCATAGCACTAGAGCATATTTATTTTACACCTAGTCTTGTCATACAAACCACTTTAGGTGGTTCTGACTCATGTGCATGATTTGATTTGATATGATTGAGATTGGTTATGAGCTATATACTCAGCCGTGCAGATTGAGTTAGAAGGATTTGGCTGATGCGATATTTGACATTGATAAATTTTGCCTGGATTACTTATGGCATTGCATTGAGATACTTTGGCATGGTATACTTGTTTGGTTTTCATCTTGAGTATTATTTCTGATACAACTTATTATTATTATTATATTCTGGGAAATTATACAGGTTTTACGGCGAGGGGTTAGAACTTTTGAGAAATTAAATGATTTTGAAAAGCTTTGCTTTTGCCAACTCACACTTTCTGTTTTGCGCCCCTCCAGGTTTTAGGTAGAAGTGCTTTGGTGGATCACGAGGATTTTGACGGTGGTTCTGACAGAACATCCTAAATGTAGGATCACCCTTGGGTGTTGTATAATTAGCACTTGTCCTGCTTGACTGCACTTACGCTATTTATGCTCTGGTTGTGTATTTCACACTTAATCTCGCTCTTGCACCTTATCTTATCTAGTACTCTAGTTGATTTGGTTTTTGTTTATTCGTAATTCCTTATATCTCTATTGCTTCCGCACTGTGCATATGGCTACGTCACCCTCATGCGATGGCCAGCATGCCTTGATTTAGGTCGGCGTGTGTCATTCAGGAATAGACACTTGCATACAAACATATTTGTTAATGAATCATTCACCTATATTTGTTAGATTGTGATTTACAGGTAAGAGTGCGCAAAAAGCCAGTCAATGTTCTTTCCCTTTTCATGATTTAGCATTGTAGTGTAGGTGTAGTCTGTTAGGGGTTGGATATAAAAATTGTTCAACTTTATGCTTTGATATGGATTGGCATATGCTGTGAATAGAGGATGATGAAGATGAACCACTGCGTAATCAATTTGCTTATCTTTTCCGCTGTTTGCATCAAACTATGCTTCATTTTGTTTCTAGGGAGCATGGCTATGAAAGCACATCGAACTGTTTGCAATTCTCAATTTTAAGAAGCTTGATTTTGCATTAAGTATGCAGTTTGCACACTGTCGACTGATCTTTTATTTTTTTTGGTAGTGCAGGCAATATCATTGTTTGGAGGTCAAACTCTAGAGTTCATTGTGGCTCTGCTGCTTCTGCAGAGTACTGCTAAGCCACAGTATAAGTTTGTGGATTTCTTCAAAGCTAACAAACTATCAAAACAGAAGAGATGGTTGCATTAGCATTGTATTCGAGCAACTTGAAACAGTTTCGAGAATCTCGAATTTCAGGAATTGAATAGTTCCGGTTCGATTTTGGGATATAAAATCCCATCCCGAAATGTTTTGGTTTAGGATTCGGGTTGGGGGTTTCGGTTTGGGATCCCGACCCGAACCAGCCGTAGTCTTTGTTAGTGTTAATTGGTATTAGATTGATTTTCCTATAAATTTGGATCTCTGGTTGAAATGTCTGATGGACAACGAAGGGTGGGAAAATGAGTAGGAAACTAACCTCATTTTGAGAAGGGAGTTTTTGTATGAGGAGTAAGTGAGTAAATGTCGTTTTGTTAGGGGGATTTGTAGACCGAGTCCTCTTTTTATGTGCTCCCCACATTTTGGTACTTACAAAGCCTTTCTCTCGAGTGGATATTTTACTGCACATAATCAATGTTCCAAAATTTCGATATATATGAAAATAATGATATGCAAATTTATAGAAGTATCAATGGATATATTAATATTAATTGATTTTGACAGAAATTATGAAAATTTACAATGGAGTGGCTGACACACCCACACCCGGAATGTCCACTAGAACTCCGAATCGAGCTGTGCTGGCCGACACCTGGAAGGTGACGAAGCCATAAAGTGTGATGATGTGGAAAAAAAATGTGAATAAATTTAAACCTAAGAGTGCCTAAATACCAGAGTGCACCGGTGAGCAGGAATGAACCCACTTCACACGTGACGTTAGAGCATAAGCAAGTACAGAATAGTGAATTAAGAATCGTACCCTCGAAATAATCTCCAATACTAAGAATCGCCACGAATCTTCGACGATAAGAAAGCTCAGCTATTAAGACCTGGAGGGTGAAGACAAGACAAAGGTGAGTGGCCCTGTAAATAAAATTTTAATAGAACTCATATAAAACATTATAACCCCTCGCTACAACACCTGTGTAATTTCCATAAAATATCATAAATATACCACAATACAACATCTCGTCAGCAATATCAAATAATCATGTGATTAATAACTCATACTAGTACGCAAGTCGAAGTCACCTATGGTGACCTGTACGACTTACCCATATCTCATCACATATACTAGTTCATCACATATTTCATCACATATGCTAGCTTATCGCATATTCATCACATATGCTAACTCATCGCATATTCATCACATATGCTAGCTCATCACATATTCATCACATATGTTAGCTCATCACATATTCATCACATATGCTAGCTCATCACATATTCATCACATATGCTAACTTATTGCATATTCATCACATATGCAAATGATATGTCAGCCGGATCCACCTCTTGTGGCCTGTACGGCTAAGTCTATAGCTCATATCTCAATCTAGCCGGAGTCACCTCTAGTGACATATACGACACTACGCCTGCACACGAGTCGGAACCACTGTAGTGGTCTGTACAACAGGACTGGGTGTAAATGAATACGCTCAAGTGCTACGATCACGTGAAGAGTCACTTACAAGTCGGAACCACCTATAGTGGTCTGTACGACAGGCCTGTACACCTACCTTGAATTCAAGATGAGCATATGGTGCGGGAGGTGAACATTAAGTGAAGGACTGTGCCCTGGCCACAAGCGGAAGCACTAACATCGGGGTGCAGGTTTGTGAGCTTTAAATGCATCTAATACCACATGTACGACTCATAAGCAACTTGTACGACAATGCCGGAGTTGCCTACTATTGCAACCTGTACGATCGTATCGGAGTTACTTAAAACATAAATGTAGTCATACCATAACCCCATCAGTTCAACTAATACCATATACTTACATGAACTTACTTGTGTGTTCTGCATTCATTCTTGCACTCCAGAGCGTTCACAATAATTATGTGCAAGGAATATACATATGGATATATCAGGATGTAAATCTGAATTTCAACCATATCATAATATTTCCAGATATATAAACACATAAACAAATGGCTTAAAATGCAATAACTGTAATGCCCCACTCTCGAACCATTTACTTTTGGGAATAATTATTGGAGATAAGCCCAATTAGACACTAGTTTAATTAACTAACATTACTTATGTTTCCTTACTTCAATTCCTTGATTCTTCACACATTGATTTATAAACAACAATTAACTACCAAATCATAAGGTTAATTCTCAAATTTTCCACCAATGTCCCTCACATTATTCAATTCTCCAAACAAGGCTATTGTCCCAATTATTTAGTCTCATTTATTATATGGCTGTATCTAACGTCTTATTAGACTGCCTACGTACCCTAAACAGGGATCAAGCCATTCATAGTTTGCATTAGTACTTCAAAGCATTGACAGTAATTATATGAAATATTCAATTTATAAATGTTTGAGGATATGTCAATCTTATATATATATATATACACACAATAGAAGAGAAAAGACCTACTCACCTTAGGTCCGCGCTATAACTCCCTCGCACGAATGTCGAGACATCATGAACTATCGTCGCCTGTAGCCAAGTATCAAATCACGTGTTAGAGTTCTTACCGATAGAAAACCTAATTTACATAAAACATATCCTCAAGGACCTTCAACAATAATTTGAGACCCATTAACCAAGAGTCAACTGTCGATCAAAGATCGACGGTTGGGTTTACAACCCTGTAAACTCGCTCCGGAATGTCCGCATATCAGATTTTCAATCCGAAACTTCCAAATACCCACATTATGCTTCTAGAATAACATACTAAAATTACGATCAAACGGTCGGATTTTCGTCAATTGCCCAAAACTAAGTGACGGTTAACATTTATTTTATAAACTTACAAATCCAATTCGGGAAGATCCGTACGACGGATTCCCAATCCGTAAGTTCCTATAATCCTCAAATATTATGCACTATAATGTATTAAATGGTGATGATCCAACGGTCGGATCATCGATTCATATTTTGACCTATTCACGTGTCGAAATGAAACTAAGCCCAAATAATGACGTCATACGGATATCAATTATGAACCCAGGGCATCTAATAGTACTTAAATAAAAACATCATTGGCCCACAGGCCACTTGCCGCCTCAGGTGGCGGTCGGTCGCCCCGACTCGCCAAAAAATTCAACTATTTTTAAAAATTCTCAAAAATTACAGAATTGAAGATCTCAAAGAGTAGAGTTAACTTTATACCTGTTGCCAAGTCCCATTTGGCCTAGAAAGGCTCTAATTTTGCTAAAACCGTACAAAACCCTAGAATTGGGTGTGATTCGATTCGACCTCCAAACTTGCTTCGACGCCTCCACCACTGCTTGGGCTTTGTTCCTGGGTTCTAGGGGAGTGTTTTGGTTGTGGTAATTGAAGGAAAACATTTCACAAATGGGTGGATTTCGAGTAACCTTTTTCGCGGCACCCATGGTGGTTTTTCCACCAAACTTCAACCAAATTCTTTCTAATTTTGGGCGGAAATGGAAGAGGGGAGGTCAAGGGATAATTTCCGGGTGAAGAATGGGTGACTTTCATTGGAGAAGTGGTGGGATTTAGCCGGAATTGGAACCGGGTCGAAATCGGTTTTGCTTTGGGTGCACAGGTCGGCTGGGTTGGGTGCTCCACCACCTCCCTCCTTTCCCTCATGGTTCTTCTCTCCCATTTGTCACTCTCACTCTCCTCATTTCCTGATTGGGTAGTGCCCATCTCTTTCTCTCCCTCTCCATTTCGATGCCATCAGGCAACCTTCCTCTTTTCTTTTCTTCTTTTTTATTTTCCCCTCATTTTTTTTTCTAACTCCTCCATTAGTAAAAATAACAATAACCATAATAAATGAATAGAATAATGAATAACGACCCTAAAAATTTATAAAATCGTAGAATTTGGGACGGGTTGTCATAGTAGGTATATCAACTCCTTAGATTTAGTTGAAATTAAAGAAAAAATTCTTTAAAAAAAATTAGAAGTTCCAAATATGTATTCAATTTTGGAAAAACTTTTGCAACGAATTGGTAAATATCGTCAATATACATATATTTTCCTATATCTCAATGATACAAGATAAGTTTGCATTTCACCCCCTTTTCCATATGTATCGTTGACTTTTCAGATATTTCATAATTTCGTTAACATTTTACACACTGCAAATAAGTTGGGTAAGGAAATGCCCATAAAATTGGTAGCAATTTTCTTGTGTGCTTAAAAATTTGCATAGAAGATAAGCAATTGGTATTGGCTTTGTGACAACTGCAAAAAGCGATAATTTCAGAATTTACGGGCGCTGAGATTTATATACTTAAAAGTGAAGTATTTCAAAATAAAGAAGAAAAAAACACGATGAATTTAGTTTAGAATTTCTTTTAGGAAAATTTTATTTGGACCCAAATAACATATTTTTACACTCAACTTAAACTTTAAATTTGAATTGTTTTTTGTCCCTATTGCATAATTACCATCAAGTACAAATATAATTATCAACAAAACAATATTTATTAGTAAACCCACTCTCAAAAATTAAACTCTACCATCATACAATGTTTATCCTACCTTCATTTTGGCAAAAACCCAAAGAGCTCTCATAGAGAAAAACAAGGTTTTTTTTTTTAGAGTGGGAGAAGATGGGTTTTTGGGTTTCAATTCACAGCTATCAAAGCTGGAAGTTGAGAAGATGGATTTTTTAGTTTCGCAATGTATATGGTGGTTATGTGACAACCCGTCCCTAATTCAACCTTTTTATTAATTTAAAAAGCGTGAATTGATGAAAATACCCTAGACGCAAGGAACTTTGATTTCCATTGACCATCGTCTAGAGAAACGTATGGCTTATTCTTTTAGCGTATTTGTGTAGTACTCGGTGGTACGAACGCATGGACGCAAACGGAACGTAATTCGGAGTTATAATAAAGAAGTTGTGGGCAAGTAAAAATAAGGATAAAATGGTCATTTGACCATTTTCTGGAAGGCTCCAGATTTCTGGAGCAAAGAATGGTCATGCCACGTGTGTGGCTGTGATGGAAATGAAATGAGGAATAAGGAGGGGTGCAGACCAATTAGTGAAGGGGGAGAGAGAGTGACCAATAGGGAGAGCAGGAAAGGAGGGGAAATGAGGGAGAAGAGAAGCACAGGATCCACGACCCATTTCTCCTTTTCCGACCCGACCCAGACGGTAGCAATGGAATTTGGCGGTTTTTCCTTCGAATTACATCACCTAACTGTTGGAAATGTGCCCTAAAGCCAATCATATGATGATACTTTATGGACATTTCACATGTTAAACTAATCTAGTTTACATATAAAGGGCAAAGATTATTGTTTGAGCTGTTTCATATAAATGTTATATGCTTAAACGATAAAGTCCAAGGAATATGTGATTGGGAGAATGCAATCTAAAGAAGTTAGATTCATGAGACCATTCTTTCGTAGACACATCCTAAATGTTCCTGATCATAGGATTGTCAATTGGGCATTGACAGTCCGTTAAGATCGGTACCTGCTGTGTCTTCTCTCAGGGAGAGTGACTAGTCTCGAGTCATTGGTGTGTGTGACATCAAGACAAGTACGTAGGTGCTCAATAGAGAATGAGTTCACTGAACACGATCAACGAAGAGTTTTCATATTCATGTCATATGAGAACTCATGGTTGGGATAATGCAAATAGTCCTTTGACCTGAGGCATCACAGTTGTCTTGTGGTTAAGTCCTTGATCTTTGATTATGTCAAAGTCACCCCATCGGGGTGTCCACGACATCATTGGGGTCAAGCCACTTAGTCATGGAGACAAGTGAATGTGCAACAAGGGATCTCTAACCTTCAAATGGTTTGGGGGAGAATACTCTATGATATGATTAAAATCTCTGGCCAGAGTATGAATGAGATTTAGGAAGTCGTTCCAGATCACATTCAAGGTAATCATATAAGCACACGAATCACATTGGATAGTAGACATGAATAAACTATCAAACCAAACAATGTGGTCAAGAGTATTGTATTAGAGAAAGACCGTATTGCATTTGTAATCCTAAATTGAATAGGTTCTCTACCTCTTCTGATTAGCTTGGGTAACCATGATATGCTGCTAGGTGTCACTCATGGTTTGTGGAAGCCCTAAACGTGTATAATCACTAAAGGGAGAATTGAAAGTAAGTTTCAATTCACAATCGATGTGAAATGGTTTTAATCGCCCACTGCCTCGCTAAAAGGAACCTAATGGATCGTACACCGAGTAAGGTGGAGATTGAAGAAACAATGGAGATGAGTAAGAATAATTAAATGGTTTAATTATTTATGGCAAGGATTAATTAATATGTTAATTAATCAAACGAATAAGTTCGTTAAAGACCACGGGTTAGTTTTGGGCCTCAAGGTCCAATGGGCTTCGAACGTCAAGTCCATTGACTTAAGTTGTATGACAACTTAATTCACAAAGGCCCAAAAGCCCAAACAAAACCCCATGGCCGGCCATTTAGAGGAAGGGTAGTGAACTTGCTTTAATTACAAGTTTGCCACTCAAATGAATAAAGGTATAAATATGACTTTATAGCCAAAATTCATTTAGGGTTTCTTTTAGAGAAAATTGGTGAGAACTTGTCTCTCATTTTCTCTCTAAAGAGGCCGGCCCCTTGGAGGGTGTATCTAGTCATACTAACTACTCCAAGGTCACTCATTTCTTCTCCAATCTAACCTTGGTGAAGATACTTAGAGGTTCTCAATTTTGGGAACTTGGAGAAACCTTTTTATCCATCCAAATCCATAGATTTTAGATGCAAGGAATGAAGGCCCTCTCTTTGGGTGATTAGCCTTTGCTTATGCAAAGAGGAATCTACAAAGGTATAAATTTCAACTCATTTTGTTTTGAGTTGAGTTATGGTTCACCAATCTACTAGGCTTTGAATTTCATGGGTAATGTTTTGTTTTTGAATGCATGTAAGCATGATTCCGCCTTTTTTAATTGTTAATTGCATGCTATAGATGTTATTCAAATGAACATGTTTTTCCCATATCTTCCTTCAAGTGGTATCAGAGCCTAGGTCTAGTAGTTGGTGAATCCTTTTGGGTTTTGTAGTTCATAGTTTGTGATTTAAAAGTTGTAATATGTTACAAGCTTTATTCTTGTTTCTTTGAATGTAAATTTTGTTAGAAAATTTGCCATCTCAAATGTTGTAGATGTAGTTCATATGAGCATGAATATTGGAGCTAAAATTTGGTGCCATGACTTTGGGGATTTTCGGCCAAATCCAAAGGGTGGATTTTTGGGTTCTTGTTTGACTTGTTAAAAGTGTTTTCAAGTAACTTTTGGAACCCCTATGTACCCTAGTTTGGTTATATGTTATTTCCCTAAAGTTAAAATGGTTTTGGGATGTTTTTGGATGACAAATGTTCATGGAAATTTTTTGAGTTTTTCATGAATGTTCTTGATTGTTCTTGACATTTTTGCCAAGAACAAAAAGGTTTGTGTTTTGATTCAAAGTTTTGATTTATTTCATAAAGATTATGTTTTATGCATTTTCAAATGTTTAAATGTTTTAGATATTTGTTTAAATGGCAATAGAAATAATGGTGGGTGTGAAAGGATTAATTCCCTTTCACACAAACCACTTGTGCACTTGCATGCTTTATGTCAAAACTCACAAATCAACACACACATCACTCCATTTCTTCTTCCAAAACCGGCCACCCCCTAGTGGGGTACTTTTGGGGCTTTTATGCAAATTACATAAAGTTTTGATACTTTTGTGTATTTGCACTTTGGCCCAAAAGTTTACGTTTTTACGTTTAGGTCCAAAAACGCTAAAGGACAAATTGTTTTGATCCTTTAATGAAGTTTTTGCATTATTAAAATTTTGGGTTCTAGTTGTATTTACATGAAGTAGTGGACTTTTGTGTTTTTACAAAGTGACCCCAAAGGTTTGGAAATATAGCCCAAAAGTTGTGGTTATTGCATGATGGCCCAAATTAGGTTGAGACCAAAATGGTTTTGTCTCTTTAAATGAGAATTGAATTTTCATTTTATTTAGCTCCATTTAAATCAATTTTATGGATACAAAAACCAAATGAAAATGTTGCATTCAATTTAATTAGTTAAAGCGTTAATTAATTAAAGGATGATTATGAACCTAAGCCTAATATAATTGAGCTATGTGAAAGGCCGTTTCAAATTTGTTTGAACCATGGGAATGTGTAGATTAGATTTTGGTTGTAATTTGATTTGATCAAATGTTGTAAAAGGGCATAAGCTCTTCTTTACTTTAAAGTAATTTGTTTTATGCAAATGTTGTAAAGAGCATAAGCTCTCTTTTACTTTGAAGTACTTCTTTCTTGCTTTATTTGATATGCATGAAAATGAAGTAGTTGGGTCCAACGCCCTAAGACAACCCGCCTTAATGTGATTAAACGCGTAACTAAAATCAATCACCATCCCTAGACTAAGATTCAACACAAGGCTCGTGTTGAATCTAAACAACGGTTCATAGTCATCCTAAGGCCCTAAGGCAACTATATAGTCCATTAAATGAATGCAAACCTTATGTTAGTAGTATCATATACTCTTGCTTTAAAAACCGTTTTATAAGCATAGTGAGAGTATTATATACAACTAAATTCAATCCAATGGACCAATAGTTGTAATAGGACCAAAATTGTTTTAATAGAGATTAAAATGTATATTTATATGTGATGAGACCTAAAACCCTCAACCAAACCATTATTAAGTTGAAAAGCGTGAGAGTGCTTAGAACACTCTTTCGTGGCCTTCCACCATGGTAGCTCCAATCGTTTATGACTTGTACACCGCCTTCACCTTATCATGGGGAAGTACAAAGTGCATGCTTATACTCAGGAGGAGTCTATATACATATGATGAGGTGAGTGTAGGTGATAGACGCATATTTATGCGACTTAGTTAACTAGTTTTCTTGCATTTACGTTATTAGTTCTTAGTTATTTTAGTACTTTAAGCTATTTTCGTGTGTTTGTAGGTCCAAAGGGCTAAGGTAGCAAGAAAGTGCATTTTGGTGCATTTTGGAGCAGTTTTGAGCTTGGAATGGATTACATATGTTATGAGCAAGATGGATGGACGAATTTGAAGTCAAATGAGGATAGAAACATGCTAAAAATCTGGTGAAACAAATACAAGTTGCAAGAAGGGATAAATTTCTAGAATGATTGGCCAAAACTTCACTCAAAACCATGCATACCTCATAAAATTCATCAATGTCGTAGCCTTCCCTTTGTTTCACTTCCACCAGATTTTTTAGTAATGATGCAATGCCTATCTCACCATGACATGTGAGTGGATGATGCAATGCTTAGCTAACCATGACATATGAGTGGATGATGCAATGCTTAGCTAACCATGACATGTGAGTGGATGACTCAATACCTAACCCACCAACAATTCCCACTCTTTGCCATGCTCACCTACTCAATTCCACCAAAATTTTGTGTTAAACAAGTCCATCCTCTTCCTATAAATACCATGGTAGCAACCTCATTCAAATCATCAAGAAATAAACCATTCTCCAAGCCTTGCCTTGCCTCTCCCTACATATCTAAACCCCTTCCCATCCATTCCTCCAAATAACCAACCCTTCAACATCATTCCAACCTTGTTGTTGCGGCAAAGAGAAGGAGAAAAGTCCTTGGACGCGCTTGCTATCCAACATGGATCGTTGGAACGTTTAGGTGCTTTCTTTCCTTTGTTTTTCAATGTTTAAATTTGTTTATCTTTGTTTTGTAATAATGAGGAACTAAACCCCCCTTGGCTAGGGGGGATTCGAAACACATGTCCATGCTTGCAATATGATTTGATTACTTTTAATTGCGTTTCATAAGTTATGAATTCAATTTACTTATCCGTTCGTATAAAAACTGATTTGTGTATGTTGATTGAGGGTCGACACTTAGTTTGCATGCATGAATTTGATGCTAGAATATAAGGGAGTTTCACCTAATCGTCATGAACTTATATTCACAAGTAGTGAAGGTTGCTAGTCACAATCGCGTTAAGTAAATTCTTGGCATAAGTTTCATGCGTATTCCATAGTAACGAGTGTCTCGTCAATGCTTATGATTTTCATAGAACTTAATGATTCTTGCTTGTATCTCTATTATGTAATTCATTTAGGGAACTTGTGAGGAATGTTTTGGGTTGTCGTATGCAATCATCCAACTCAATAAAAGTAGGAAAATCTGAGGGTTAATTTAAGCGTACCTAATTAACTTGGGGCATTGAGAATTAATAAGTTATTGAAATACAATTGGAAATCGTTTTGTATGCAAGCAAGACATGTGTGGAGAAGAACCCCTTAGCTAGCCTTCCATCCATTTATTTAAACCAAATTCGTTTTAAAACTTGTTTTGTTTTCCAAAGTTTATGTTTTGTTTCTAAATTCATCAAATCCAAATCCCCCTTTACTTTTAAAGTCTTTTATTTACATTTGTAACTTTGTTTTTATGTTTTTGAGAGGATTTAGCAAGCCCTCCTAATCCCCGGCCTAGAACGATACCCTACTTACATCTATACTACAATTGTCAAAAAGAGGGTTTAATTTGTGTGTCAACTTACACCGCCTTCACCTTATCATGGGGAAGTACAAAGTGCATGCTTATACTCAGGAGGAGTCTATATACATATGATGAGGTGAGTGTAGGCAACGAGGATGGCCGATATCGTATCATCGTGAGGCTATTCTTGAACCCCTTCACGAACTAAGCATGGTGGGAATGACATAACTAAGTGCAATGGATCCAATATCATATCATTGTGAGGTAACATTCTCTAGAGGCCAAATAAGATGGGTACTTGCAAGAGATGCAAATGAGTAAGTGTGCTCTCTCATTATTATTAATGCTAGCCAATATCATATCATTGTGAGGTGGGCTTGGTAATAGTGAGCCTCCCATACCCTACTAAGAGTTTCATCCAAAACTCTCGAATTCCAATGAGGGATATGGAATTTGCCAAAAATAGTGGGTGGTGCTATTTGATTTAAAGACCCGGATCAAATGGCTTAAAATCAATCAATTTATATTCGTTATGTATTTGTTTACCAATATATTTGCAAACGCTATCCAACTCTTGACAAATAAAAACCGAATGTTTTAGTTTCCTGACTTGGTACCACAATCCCAAAGAATGTCTTAAAAGGATTGGATATGTACCTAAGTAGTCTCATCCTCACAATCTTCCTAATGATAATGTATCATTGGAAGAACATGTTAGAAAAGTCTATCATGAAGAGGACAACACAAACAACCAATGCTTAATCCTTTGTTAAATGAACAAAGGAACTTACGAAGATTAGCATAAAGACAAGGACACTTTTAGTGTTATTAGTTCTTCACTTACAAATCGTTGTATGAAGAAATAATGAGTTGCTTTGAACAACCCTTAGTCAATGCAAACACTAGTGCTTGTTTCTTTGGGAAATGAACAAAGAACTTAAGAAGAAAGCACAATGGCATGGACACTTTATGTGCCATGATTCTTCACTTACAAATGTTGTATGAAGAAATTAGAGTTGCCTTAAACAACTCTTGAATGTTTGTAATTATGTTTAGAACATAATGGTTGGTTGACAAAAATAGTCCATCAACATGGACTTATAATGATTTTGAATCATTGAATGTTGAAGTGATAAACCACTTAACGAGACGGAAACTAAGGCTAGGACTTCACCTTTATGTCCCTAACCTAATGGTTCACTAAGTTTATTGTAAACTATGTAGTGAACAATAAACACATGCTCTCCAAATTGTTTGATGTGTATAACACAATTGAAATAAGTTTCAAGAGAGATAGTGGGAGTTTAAGGACTATGACTATGGTAGTCAAAGGAGAAGTCAAATGAAGAAAGCGAAATAACTCCAAGGGAACAAACTTTCTTTATGAAAGGATGGACATTGGAAGGGGTATTTGCAAGAAATGTCTTGCAAGTGTCAAGAACACACCTTTCGAAGGTGTTGTAAATTGTTCTTGAATAGTTCAAAACAGTTGGTTCTTCTACTTGAATGCTTGATTCCGTATTAGTAACAATGTTTTACAATCGTTGTAAAAGTGTGGCTAATAAGAAGTAGAAGATTAATGAGAGAAGAGAAACTACTTCATATTCGGAAAGTGAATCAAATATAGATCTCTGCGAAAGCAGATGGTACTTACTTCCTCATATGAACTACCAAAGAAATGGAAAAACAAAGATTGTCTTTACATTCCAATTTTAAGGAACTTAATTCCGTCACTATAGTAGAGATGGATGAATGTTTTGTTTGACAAAACATTGTTCTTTATTAATCAATGATTGGATTATAGTAATCTAATTGATTATCTCTATAGTAGAGATGATATGGTAGTGTTAACTGTTTAGAATATAACGATGCTTAAAACCCAAAAGGTTGCAAGGTAGTGACTAATCCCAACTAAAGTTGTGATACCTCTAAAACATAAATTACGAGTTGGTAATAGATGGATGCTAATGGATCGTTAGATCCGGATCCAATGCCTTCTTGTTAAAATTGTATAGAGGCGAAATGTTCGAATCTTTATTCTTTTGGAAAGAAGAAAGAATCACAAAGTTGTTGAGGTTAATTCACTTAGATGTTAGTGGCACTTGTCCACAACATAATACTACTCATGTTGTATGACATTCACCGAAGATCACCCTCGGTTGGACTATAGTTTATTTTAAATAAACACAAGTCCGAATACTTTGCAAAAGGTTTCAAAGAATTCAAGAAATGTAAGTTGATGAGTAAGACGTCTAAAGTATTTACATCCTTAGATTTGATCCAAGGAATGGTAACACTTTAGAATAGTTTTCTTGAAAGATATCAAGGAAAGAAGCATCATAAGATAATGGATTTCTCCATTAGGAGAAGAACGAACTTGAATAAGATTTAGTTCGTTGGATATTATCAATTACCCATATATATGATATATATGCTTCTAAGACAACATGATTGTCAATTAGAAGATCTTCCATAATTTTCATGACTCCATAGGATGTAGTTGGAAAGAAAGACAAATCTTAAGCATGTTAAGATTTGGGGTTGTGTGCTAATAAGCAATATTTGTTTGATAACAATCTTGTGGGATATCCTTAAATTAACTTTTGGATATCACTTCTATAAACCAACTAACAAATGTTGTTTTGTTGGGTAGTTCATTGTAATCCTACAATATGATTTGCCTAAGATAGAGCAATGAACGAAAGATAGAACTCAAAGAATGGGTTCTTTGAGAGACAAGATGATGATCAACAAATATAACAACCTAGTTCCTATACCACAAGCTCCAAGGTAGTCAAGAAGGATTTATAAACCGTCTCAGTTGAATGGTTTGAACTTTATGACTAAGTCGTAGAGTTGCACCTCTTAATTCGAAAGAAATAAGAATGAAAATCCTTATGACTACATTGAGTGTATATACGATATATACTCAAGGAAATGGTAAAGTACCATTTGACCCGAAATAATGAAACCTTCATAGCTAATTGGTAGCTTAAGGTGACTACAATCAAAGAGAATGGTTGACTTTGAAGGAACCATTTTTGACGTAGTCTTAGTTTCAATTAATTCGAAGATTGCTAGCTACAACTAAATGGTGATTCAATATTTGGACATAATATGGGTTTCCGAAACCATTATTAAGATAGTCTTGATAATATGTCTAAAACTATGAATCACAAAACATGTAAGTTGTAGAGATCCAACCATCATGGATCTTAGCAAGCTAGTGGGAGCCATAAGCGTCTTATGAGATAAAGATCAAAACGTTTGATTTCTCATAAAGATGTAAATGAATCTTTTGTTTACTAGGTTTACAAAAGATTAGTGGGAGTTAATCATATTCCTAAAATTGTATATATATATATATATAAATATATATATGATATATATGAATATATATATATATATGATATATTAATTTTGGAAATGGAATGAGTACTTCTTCGTTAAAGTTATGACTTTAAACATTCTATAACGATAGAATGTATATGGGAGACATAGTCTATATACATGGGATGGAAATCTATAATGATAGATTTTAGGATATAATTGGATTATATCATGCCCTAATAATAGACAAAATGTGCTAGGAAGTTTCTCATATGATGATAAACTTCAATTAGGAGGACAACTCTAGTTAGACTAAGTAGTTGCTCTTCTCAAAGGGAACGTACCCTTTGACTCCCAAAGAAACAATGCATAAATAGAATCTTTTATGCATACGCAGAAAGGTGATTTATGTATTTCATATTGTATGAAAAACATTGATATGAATTGTACCTAGAACGGTACAAGACAATATCAATGCAAGCCCAGGATCAGAACCATGGCAATTGTCAAGTAAGTCCTTAAGTATTTAAGAAATATTAAAGGATAGATTCCTCAAAGATCGAGGAAGAATTAGAGTAACGTAAAGGAAGCGTAAATGTATTAGATTATGAATCTAATCCATCATTGGATGTTTCTTCATTATGAATGAAGAGACAAACAGATATCTCTTTATTATGACTAAAGAGATATTTGGATGGAAACATTAAAGTAATGACTTTAGTATGTTCCATTATGAATGCAAAATATATTGCCATATAGAAGCTTACAACAATGTTGTTTGGATGGGAAAGTTCATTTATGAACTCTCTATTCGATTCCAACCAGAAAGTGTATCTAGTGTACTGACACTATGACACTAATAGGGCGATAGCTCAAGCTAGGGAATCAAGGTCTCATCAAGATCCGAACTCATATGAGAGACTGAACCACATGATTGAGAATCATGTATAATGGTGACGTCGTTATTCTCAAGGATGCTTCTATGGATAACATATAGATATCCATTGTCTAGGCCTACTACTCAGCCATTTATGAAATGACTACAGAAGAGATATCATCATGATGACCAAACTGATTGGCTCTAGTGCAAGTGGGAGATTGTTGGAAATGTGCCCTAAAGCCAATCATATGATGATACTTTACGGACATTTCACATGTTAAACTAATCTAGTTTACATATAAAGGGCAAAGATTATTGTTTGAGCCGTCTCATATAAATGTTATATGCTTAAACGATAAAGTCCAAGGAATATGTGATTGGGAGAATGCAATCTAAAGAAGTTAGATTCATGAGACCATTCTTTCGTAGACACATCCTAAATGTTCCTGATCATAGGATTGCCAATTGGGCATTGACAGTCCGTTAAGATCGGTACCTGCTGTGTCTTCTCTCAGGGAGAGTGACTAGTCTCGAGTCATTGGTGTGTGTGACATCAAGACAAGTACGTAGGTGCTCAATAGAGAATGAGTTCACTGAACACGATCAACGAAGAGTTTTCATATTGATGTCATATGAGAACTCAGGGTTGGGATAATGCAAATAGTCCTTTGACCTGAGGCATCACAGTTGTCTTGTGGTTAAGTCCTTGATCTTTGATTATGTCAAAGTCACCCCATCGGGGTGTCCACGACATCATTGGGGTCAAGCCACTTAGTCATGGAGACAAGTGAATGTGCAACAAGGGATCTCTAACCTTCAAATGGTTTGGGGGAGAATACTCTATGATATGATTAAAATCTCTGGCCAGAGTATGAATGAGATTTAGGAAGTCATTCCAGATCACATTCAAGGTAATCATATAAGCACACGAATCACATTGGATAGTAGACATGAATAAACTATCAAACCAAACAATGTGGTCAAGAGTATTGTATTAGAGAAAGACCGTATTGCATTTGTAATCCTAAATTGAATAGGTTCTCTACCTCTTCTGATTAGCTTGGGTAACCATGATATGCTGCTAGGTGTCACTCATGGTTTGTGGAAGCCCTAAACGTGTATAATCACTAAAGGGAGAATTGAAAGTAAGTTTCAATTCACAATCGATGTGAAATGGTTTTAATCGCCCACTGCCTCGCTAAAAGGAACCTAATGGATCGTACACCGAGTAAGGTGGAGATTGAAGAAACAATGGAGATGAGTAAGAATAATTAAATGGTTTAATTATTTATGGCAAGGATTAATTAATATGTTAATTAATCAAACGAATAAGTTCGTTAAAGACCACGGGTTAGTTTTGGGCCTCAAGGCCCAATGGGCTTCGAACGTCAAGTCCATTGACTTAAGTTGTATGACAACTTAATTCACAAAGGCCCAAAAGCCCAAACAAAACCCCATGGCCGGCCATTTAGAGGAAGGGTAGTGAACTTGCTTTAATTACAAGTTTGCCACTCAAATGAATAAAGGTATAAATATGACTTTATAGCCAAAATTCATTTAGGGTTTCTTTTAGAGAAAATTGGTGAGAACTTGTCTCTCATTTTCTCTCTAAAGAGGCTGGCCCCTTGGAGGGTGTATCTAGCCATACTAACTACTCCAAGGTCACTCATTTCTTCTCCAATCTAACCTTGGTGAAGATACTTAGAGGTTCTCAATTTTGGGAACTTGGAGAAACCTTTTCATCCATCCAAATCCATAGATTTTAGATGCAAGGAATGAAGGCCCTCTCTTTGGGTGATTAGCCTTTGCTTATGCAAAGAGGAATCTACAAAGGTATAAATTTCAACTCATTTTGTTTTGAGTTGAGTTATGGTTCACCAATCTACTAGGCTTTGAATTTCATGGGTAATGTTTTGTTTTTGAATGCATGCAAGCATGATTCCGCCTTTTTTAATTGTTAATTGCATGCTATAGATGTTATTCAAATGAACATGTTTTTCCCATATCTTCCTTCACTAACCACCTAGAACCAACTCCACGACCTTCATTCTTCACATTCCACCCAAAAATTGAAGGAATTGGGCTCCAAATTATGAAGTTCGAAGACGTCGGCTCCGATGGCAACCCGTGAGTCTCTAGGCAGCGATCCACCATCAAACAACTCCCCTTGAGCTTAGGAACAATTTCCAATCATTGGTTGAGGCGTTGAAGTGAGTATGGAGGATGAATCAAAGCACACCCAAATATAGGGTTCCGACGGGTTTTAGTGAGTTCCCATGATGGGTGACCTACTGGAAAGTTCTCGTGTGAGTTCCCAGAAACAAAACCGTGAGGGCGTGGTCGGGGCCCAAAGCGGACAATATCGTGCTACAACGGAGTCGAGCCCGGGATGTGGTGGGGACCCGGGTCGAGATGTGACAGAAACGGAGTAATCTTAGGGAAGAGGTCGAAGATGGGAGATAATAATTTTTCTTTTAATTTTTAATTTCATTCATTTTAAATATTTTAAATCAAATAAATTATAATTTTATAAATAAGTTTTTAATAATTAAATTTTTTATTTTTTTTTACGTAAATTAGATGGAAATGTGCTTAATTGGCTAACAAAGATAAACACAATGACCAAATTGGCTAAATTGAGTATACATGAACTAAATTGACCTAATGACTAAAACACAAGGACCATTTTAACATTTAAGCCTTAATTTAAATTGTAAATAAGAAATAATACTTAAAAATGAACACGTGTAAAGTTTTGAGTGGATTGTAATGTCACTCAGTATATTCCAGTGACAAGTTAAGCTCTACACAAGTTTTCTCCTCGAATAGGCAAATTAAGGGTAATATAATAGCACTATGAACTTGGCATATGTAGTTCTTTATGATTAGGGTTTTGTTTTGTTTTTGTATTTTTTTTTTTTTTTGGGGTGGGGGGGTGGGGAGGGAGGGGGGGCTAAGCCTCACAATGGGTTAGTAATAATATAGTTTAAACGATAATATAGGGTAGGTTTAGAGTTTGATGGCCTCTAATGAGGACTATGATTCTCTTCCCTCCTCTTTCCATCCCCTTCCATCCCCTCCTCTCACATTCTCTATTTTGTCTTTCTCTTTTTATAAAAAAATTAATATAAGACATAACCATTCAATTAGGAGGGGAGTGAAGAGGAGGGAAAAAAGAAGAAGAGAGAATCCTACTCCCTCGAAGGAGGTTAAAAAAAAAAATACAACGATCGTACACAAGACCAATCCTGAACTTCTGATGGCTTGGAATGACAATAAATGGAGGCCCAATCTTAGATAATTATTACAAATTTTTATTTATTTACCCTAGTGGATATGACCTTCCTTCATCCCACTGCATCCGAAGTAAAAAACTTGATATATTTAAAGGGTAAAGTGAATAGTATTAGAATTGACTTTTTAGTGTAAAAATATGGTTTTTCGTTATAGTGAACAGTAACAGGAGTTTTTTGTTAAAGTTCCGATAAAAAGAAAAACTAATGAAAACGACTTGAAAAGCAATACATTGGCAAGTTCACTTTACCGTTTATTCCCAGAAACTTCAATCCTCAGAAAACTCAAATTTTCTTGTGAATTGTCCTCCTTTAATTCTCAAAACCCATATTGTCTTCAAAATCCATGGCTCCTAAGTCAAATGGTATCTACAAGATGATCATGATATCAAACATTACCATCACTCTAAAGCTTGAATTACTCATTTTCGCTCTCCTCTTTTGGAACAACGACACTAATATTTTTTATTTCAAAAAGAGGCATTTTGGAATCAAATTTCTGCATTGCCTTGAATGGTAAAGGCATAAATCCGAATAACCTGCAAAACAGAGAAAAATTGTGAGCAAGCCTAAGACCTAGGGGTATGTGCCGGCCAAAGGCTCTTTGACAGTCAAGTTAGTACCAATTTTTTACTCAAGCACTGGGCAAGAGTACGAAACCAAAAGCATTAACTGTGATTTGTAGGAATCCTCTCATGTGTAGACATGACTTGCCGCAAAAAGATTTGTGTCAATAAGCTGATAGGAGCACTTTATGCGACTTTGTTAGCTTGTTTCTTTGGATCTAGTGAGTTACTTTCTGTTTATTATAGTGATTTAAGCTATTTTCGTGTGGTTGTAGGTTCAAATGGCAAAAATGGCAAGAAAAGGCAATTTGGAGCAGTTTAGGACTTGGAATGGATAGCATACATATGGAGCATAATGGATGGACGTTTTTGAAGTTTAAAGAGGCTAGGAATGTTCTACAAATCTGGAGAGATCAAATCAAGACTTGGAGGATAAGGAATCAGCTAAAAAGAATGAACATTATCTTAACCAACCTTATCTTATCCAACATTATCCAAACTAACCTTATCTTATATGATCCTATCTTAATCTTATCCTACTTTATTTCTAGCTGCAAGGGGGATTCCTTTTCATATTAAACCACCTGTTAGCAGGTTCTAGAAGCCCTAAATTTGTGCCGAACCACCCTATCCCTTTCCCCCTAGGAATCTGTCGTGCCTATCCTTCTCCTCTACAACTTTGTGTTGTGCCCTAGCCCTATAAATACACCCTTGCCGCAGAAAATAGAGGGAGAGCTATAGAGAGAAATTCAGAGATAAAAATATAAAGAGTGCCGCAGCCTTGCAAGGAAGGAGAAGAAGAAGCTTGGAGTCGTGACCTGTCATCCAAGGCCATTGGAGTGCTAGAGCGTTTCTAGGTGTATTCTATCCTTAGTTTTAGTTCAATGTTTAAATTAGATTGGTTTCGTTTAATTGCAAACATGTGGAACTAATTTCGTTTTAGCTAGAGGTGAATTCAACATATGTGTGATATGAATTGATTACATCCAGTTATTGTTTCATAAATCGTGAATGCAATTTACTTATCCGTTTGATTGATAACTTATTCTTGTATGTTTATTAAGGAGGCCTACTTAGTTTGCATGTAGGGATTTGATGCTAAAATATAAGGGAGTTTCACCTACTAGTTATGAACTTATATTTACAAGTAGTGGAGGTTGCTAGTCACGATCGCGTTAAGTAAATTCCTGGCAGGAGTATCATGCAGTTCATAGTTACGAATGCCATGTCAATGCTTATGATTTTCGCAGAACTTAATGATCTTTGATATGTATCTCTATTATGCAGTTCATGTAGGGAACTTGATAAGAATAATTTGGTTGTATCGCTGAGTCCAATTCAATGAATTTAGGAAAATCTGATGGTTAATTTGTGCAGTTCACGGTTAACTTGGGGCATTGTCATTCATGGTTTAACTTGGGGCATTGTCATTCATGGAAATCGATTTGTATGCATATATGTCATGTGTGGAGAAAGACCCTCTAGCTAGCCTTTCACCCCCTTAATTCTCCCAATTTCATACCCTTTAGTTTGTTTTCTGCAAGTTACTTAGTTTTAGTTTTAAATTTCATCCAAACCTGCCCCCGTTAGTATTTTGAGTCAAGTTAAGTTTAGAATTCGTCCAAATCACCCTTTAGTTCCTGTTTTGAGTCAATTTGTTTGTTTTGTGTTGTTTGGAGTCAATCTGGTCAGTTTGAGTCATTGGAGTCTAGTTTTGTGTTTTTGAGTTAAAATTGTGTAGATTAGCATGCTCCTAATCCCT
This sequence comes from Malus fusca, assembly GCA_035220775.1. NCBI lineage: Eukaryota > Viridiplantae > Streptophyta > Magnoliopsida > Rosales > Rosaceae > Malus > Malus fusca. The sequence continues at coordinate 19,661,576 of CM069060.1, forward strand.
GGCCTAGAACGATCCCTACTTGCTCATACTACAACTATCAAAAATAGGGTTTAAGTTTGTGTGCTATTTATATCACATCATAAGCATTCTTGTAAACTCTCTAGAATGGTGAGGCACGGGCCGAACAACGATGGCTGGTATGGCTGGGGACGATAAAATTGTGTTGATGGTGGATATTGATCAACCTTTTTTTTCCATAATTGTTGAACCAATCACAATCAAATAAAACTACTTTACATGCATTAGCATCAGATTCTTTGGGGAAACAATAATCAAGTTTGTAAACATTCGTTAAGACACCGTAGTAGTTAACATCATTTGAAACTAGATTGGGGTCTCTTTGACTAGAATAACTCAGAGTTTGTGACCAGTAACCATTACCCAAACAGCCTCTATATTGCTTCACAGTTATATTCGGGCAATATACTAGCTAATGTAAATCTTGTGATGTCGATGAATCACCTTTTGTATACATTTCATTTACATGATTCCTAAACCAAGTTGGGAATTCTTGATTTCTCAAATTCTCTAACTCTTGAATATTGGAATTTGAAGGTGTATATTTTATTATGAAGAAACAAAGTACAAAGATAGCTCATATATATGAGCGTGGGAAGAAGAGAAAAACAAGGAACAAAAAACAATCTTCCTTCCTTGATTTACGCCTAATCACCTAACAACTAAAGCAAGGGCATCAACTAGACTAACAACTAAAGCAAGGTCAGCAATCCCTTGAATTAGTGAGAATGACAGCCATACTCAAGTTGTTAGATAGCACCCCATGCATACACCTATGCTACCTACCAGCTAGGATAAGTGACAGATAACTTCTTCCAATACTCCCCCTCAAGTTGGATCAAACGGGTCGATTGATCCAAGCTTGGACAAGAGGTGATGAAAAATAGCAAACGGTAATCCTTTTGTGAAGATATCTGCAAGTTGATCATGACTACGAATGAAGTGTGTATCAATCACCTTGGACTGCACTTGATTTCGAATATAGTGGCAGTCAACTTCAATGTGTTTAGTTTGCTCATGGAAGACATGATTTGATGCTATGCGCATCACAGCTTGATTATCACAGTAGAGAGACATAGGTTGCTGATAAGGAAACCCTAAGTCCAATAACAGATTTTTGAGCCAAATAAGTTACAAGCAGTCGAAGCCATAGCACGGTATTCTGCTTCTTCACTAGAGCGCGCAACCACGCTTTGTTTCTTGCTCTTCCAGGTGACTAGGTTACCTCCTACAAAAGTGCAGAGACCAGTGATAGACTTGCGATCGAGAGCGTTCCCCGCCCAATCTGCATCTGTATATCCTGAGATATGAGTGTGATTATTGTTGCGCATGAGAATCCCTTTACCAATGGAGCCCTTGATATATCGAAGCACACGATGAACAATCTTCATGTGATCCATGCTTGGAGCATGCATAAACTGGCTAACAAGACTCACGACATATGCTATATCAGGGCGAGTGATAGTTAGATAAATGAGTTTGCCTACTAATCTCTGATAGTACTCTATATTGGGAATGAGATCACCATGTGATTGCAGCTTCAAGTCACTATTCAAAGGTGTGCGAGTAGGTTTACAATTTGTCATGTTGGCCTCACGAAGAAGGTCAATAACATACTTGCACTGATTTAGAAAACAACCCTTGTGAGAATGTGCCATCTCGATCCCTAGAAAATATTTAAGAATGCCGAGATCTTTGATAGCAAACTTGTGATTGACATATTGTTTAAGAGCACTAATTTCTGACAAATTATCACCTGTCACAATGAGATCATCAATGTAAATAAGCACCACAAGTTTACCCGATGTGCTTGGACGCACAAATAAGGAAGAATCAGCATTGCTCCGACAGAAACCAACTCTTTCTAGAACATGACTGAGCTTGGCATACCATGCACGTGGACTTTGCCTGAGACCATAAATGGATTTATGAAGTTTGCACACCATTTCTAGATTGTTTGATTGATGATGACCTGGAGGCAGTTTCATGAAAACTTCTTCTTCAAGCACCATGCAGAAAAGCATTTTTAACATCCATTTGAAAAAGAGGCCTTGCATTGTTAATGGCAACAGATAACAGCACCCTCACAGTGTTCATCTTTGCCACTGGAGCAAATGTCTCCTTGTAATCCACTCCATAGGTTTGAGTAAATCCTCAAGCAACCAAACGATCCTTGTTCCTTTCAATCGTGCCATCTTAATGGAACTTGGTCTTGTATACCCAACGACTTCCCACAGCCTTCTTTCCTTTGCGAAGTCTCACTATAGTCTAGGTATTGTTTTCATGAAGAGCTTGAAGCTTTTATGCCATAGCAGCTCTCTACTCACTGTGTAGATTAGCTTCTTGAAAGCTTTGTGGTTCATAGGTTTCAGTAATTGCACTGAGGAATGCAGCAAAGGAGGATGAAACTTTGATGTAATTAATAGCAGAAGTCAAGGGATACTTGGCATTGTAAGTTACATAATCATGTAACTTGAATGGAAGTTTCCACTCACGGGGAGGATTTCGACGAATTGTGGGAGATTGAGTTGCTAGCAATTGAGAAGTTTCTTGGTTGGAAGGACTACTTGAGTGCTCTGATGAGATAGGTTCTTCAGGAACCACAGGTAGAGAATTCTGCAGGCTGCGAGAAACAACCTCATTCAATACCTGGTCCCTTGAAATATATGTTGTATCCTCTTCACTTGGATATGGTATTGGGAACAAATCAAGCAAATTCTCCCCCTCTCTAGAATAGTTCATAGGTTGAGTGAAGGCATGGTTTCTTCAAATTTCACATCTCTTGAAACAACTATTTTCCTAGTTGTTGGATTGTAACATTTGTAACCCTTTTGAGTGGATGAATAGCCTAGGAAAACAAATTTAGCAGCCCTTGGATCTAGTTTGTCACGATTTGGTGCTTGTATGTGAACGAAGCAAGTACATCCAAAAACTCTTAAATGGGATATATTGATCTATCTATCTTTCAAGACCTCATAAGGTGATTTAAAGTTAAATATCTTACTAGTCAATCTATTGATGAGATATGCAGCAGTAAGGAGACCTTGTGACCAAAAATTTTTAGGCACATTCGAGTGAAACATAAGAGCTCTAGTTTTTTCAAGTAGATCTCTATTCTTCCTTTTTGCTACCCCGTTTTGTTGAGGTGTTCCACCACAACTAGTTTGATGTAATATACCATGTGTGCTTAGATAGTGAGACATGTTATGAGACATATATTCGGAGCCATTATATGATAGTAAGACATGAATGTTTGAAGAAAATTGTGTGTTTACAAGTCTATGAAAATCTTGAAAAACTTCCAGCACTTCACTTTTAAATTTCAAAAGATATAACCAAGTGATCCTTGTGAAATCATCCACAAAAGTTACAAAATATTTGTATCCGTCAAAGGACTCTAGGACTGGTCCCCAAACATCGGAATGCACGATTTCAAAAGGATTACTAGCCCTAGACAAGGAGGAAGTGAAAGGTAATCTAGTGAACTTAGAGAAGTGACAAACATCATAGGAACTTGTAACTTTGCACAGGTTTGGAAACAAAAAAGATAGAACTTTATTAGAAGGATGTGCAAGTCGTTGGTGCCAAAGTTGTTGTTCTTGAACCAGGTTTGAAGTGACTCGGAAAACCTTGGGAATTTGGACATGCTTGGAAAGGTAGTAGAGGCCATTTAAGAAAAAACCTTCACCAATCGTCTTCTTGGTGGTGATATCCTGAAGAACCACAGTTTTTGGGGAGAAAATAGCAAGACAGTTCAATGAGTTTGTGATTTTTCCAACAAATAAGAGCTGAAAAGGGAATGAGGGAACATAAAGAGCTTCAGACTCGACATCACTAGAAATCAAATGTGTTTTCCCTATCCCTACAACCATAGCACCCTTGCCATTAGCAACTGAGACTTGAGATGGACATGAGAGTTTTTCAAAATTATGCAGATTTGTAAACTTGTTAGTCATATGATCAGTAGCTCCTGAATCATTAATCCAATAATCATGCACATTACCTACTTTGAGAGCAGTTGAGAAGGATTGTAAGATACCTGGAATATCTTGTTGTGTCACACCTTCATTTTCAGCCAAAAAACCAGCAAACTGCCCAAGTAGAGCAGATTGTTTGTTGTCACCTTGACTAGTTGATCCTTCATTGTCTCCATGACCTTGTTTCTTGTGGAGGAAGGCAGCAAATTCATTGATCAGGATGGCTGGATTGGAGGTGAACTTCTGTGCTCCATCGGAATGAGTGGTGACGGTATGATTTGCCTTGTAGAATGAGTTGTGTAAACCCTTAGGGAACCCTTGTAGTTCTCCCTAGAAAATTTGGGCCTTAGTTCAGGATGGAGAATCCAGCAATGATCTCGTGTATGTCCACCAGTGTCACAGTAGCTACATTTTACAATAGGTTTCTTTCCTTTGTAGCCCCTATCTTCACTAGTTTTGTGGTTAGAGAGATATACCCTAGCTTCTGGTATATTTGCCTTTAATTCCACAATCATGATTTTTCTGCGAGTTTCTTCCCTTTGAATCGTGGCACACACACTTGAGAATGAGGGAAGATCAGGATTCATGAGGACATGACTCCTGAGATCTTCGTATTCAGGACTTAAACTCGCAAGAAGTTGAAATATTTTGTCTTCATCAGCTCTTTTGGTCAGCACAGCAGCGTCAATGGTGTGTGGCTGATAGACATTCAACTCGTTCCACATGGTGGTTAACTTCCCAAGGTGCTGTACAAATGAGTTTCCTTCCAGCAATATCCTTTTTTAACTGGAACACTCGAGCTGCATTATTCTAATTCCCATACATTTCTTTGAGATTTTTCCAAATGATGCAGGAGGATTCAACATAGCTGAAAATTTCTGCAATCTTTCGATCCATAGAATTGAGTAGCCATGACATGACCAACTGGTCCTTGCACAACCAATCATTGTAATCTGATGAGGACACATCAGGCGCTGGAATAACACCATTAACATAACTAAGTTTCAATCGTCCTCCCAAGGCAAGAGTGACTCCTCTTTCCCAGGGAAGATAATTGAACTCATTTAGTAAGACAGAACTGAGACGTTGATTTGGGTTGACATCAATATCTAAATGAAATGAAGATGGCGCAGCATGCGAGCTAACTTCTTCACCATGCACTGAACTTTCTTCAGCCATCATAGAGAATCAGGAAAAACTCACAGATCTCTTAAGAAACTACTCAGAAGGAGGACGATTAGGATCACTACTCTGATACCATATTGGAATTTGAAGGTGTATATTTTATTATAAAGAAACAAAGTACAAAGATAGCTTATATATATGAGCGTGGGACGAAGAGAAAAACAAGGAACAAAAAACATGAAATGCATATTCAGAATATAAAAGCATTTGGCATATTATTTCAAAGCATACTTTCCTAAAAATGCATTTCTGGGAAATATATCAAGTATATAAGTATATACTGAAAACAAAAGCCCACTCACTGGTATGTCAAAGGGTCGTAGCCACCGAGTCGCCCGTGGATACGCTCGTCCTCGGGATAAGTCTCACCTATATGCGAATTAACGGAGAATTCCAAGAAAAACCAGCCAAACTTCGTCCACACGATCCCAACGTCCAAAACCTTCAAACGAAGCACTTCGAGCTTCCTTAGGACCTCACTAAGCTTCCTGAAATGGGTACCAATCGACTCGTCTGAGCTTCACGAACACAATGGTGCCAACTTTGACCACGATCCGTGAAGTTTCAAGGGTTTTGGGTGATTGTCCGTACGATGTCAAAGGAGAGAGAGGGTCAGAGTCCGAGAGAGATGAGAGGGTACAAGAGAGTGAAGAGAGAGAGTGAGTGTGTGTGGCCTAGGATTGGTCAACCACTAAAAATACCATAACTTAATCCTAATTGGTTCCAAACAATTAGGATTTAAGAATATTGACCCAAAACCACACTTAAACCACATCACACAACTAACGTCCAAGGGCATTTTCGTCAATTCACGCCGTCGATAATTATATATTTGGGACGGGCTGTGACACGTAAAGGGATGATGTGATATGAAATTACGTGGTTAAAGCTTTGATATTATTATCATCCTATTTTTTAATGTCTGTAAAAAGGCATTGCTTGACTTGCATATTACATATTCTACTCACTGAGTGACGGTGGTTGTTGCTCACCCCTCACCTATTATTTTACAGATGAGTTATTTGGCAAGACAAGTGTTATTTGGCAAGACATGTGTTGGAAGAGCTGAGGTTGTGATTGAGGAGAAGTTTAAGGATTTTAATTTATTATTTTTGTACACCCTGTAAGGATTTTGGAGTTATATTTAATAAGAGGAGTTTATACTTTCCAACCCGTGTCAATTTCCTTTTATTTATTTATTGAGCTTTTAACTCACGTTCCGGATTCGGGTTTGAGTTTTATTACTGACTCCGGGTCTGGGGCGTGACAAAATGGTATCAGAGCACATTTATTAGATACCCTTGGGATACTGTGGAGCCAGTTAGGTTGAATTGAGTTGAGCTAGTGATATCGAATTTTAAGAGTAGACTTCGGAATAAAGTTTAGTAAATTTCGAGGACGGAATTTTTTTTAAGGAGGGTAGATTGTGATGACCCGTAGTTTCAAAACCTTTGCCTATCTTTTTTAATGTATTATTTATATTTACTTACAGTTTTATTATTTGAGCAAGTAATATCTATAGTTATTTATTTATTTGAACCTACAGCATTTTCTCACCTATCTTCACTTGTCAAGTTATTGCTTCTAACGTGGCATGACCATGTTCATAGTAATCTATAGTAATTTTAGGATTGCATTTTGAGGTGCTTGTAAGCACCCTTCCCAGCTGCCACATCCATCACTTATTTACACCTCCTCCTTTGTTTTGATAACCAAGATAAGAGCCATCCTCTATGTCTATCTATAAATATGTATTCTATTAATATAGTTTACTTCTTGGTTAAGTTTTCTTGGCTACTACATTTGGGTAGCCGCCTTATGTTCCTATAGATAGGAGGCCCTGCTCCATTGTTTTTGCATATCAAGGAAACATGCAGAGCATGCATCGAAGGTTCAACGTAGAGAGAAGAAAGAGAGTTTAGGGTTAGAAAGTTTGAGGTTTGTAGAGATGTTCGTTGGGTTGTCTTGTCAAAGCTTGGATTATAAAGGTGAGTGGTTTATGTAATGTGTTTCAAAGTATCTTATTTTCTGATAAATGAAAACCACGAATTATTGTGGATTTTATCTATTTATAAATCTCTATCTATTTTAAGTCAAGCATGTTGGATTTGTTGAAATGATTTTGGAATTATTAATATAGTGATATGTGAGTATTTGGAATTGTTCATGGAAAATGAGAACTTTGGTGTTGCATTAATCCGAGGGATAAATGTAAATTACACACGGGGACATTAGGGCAGATGGCCATTAGGAGTCACGTGGTGAGTTACAATTTATGAAGGATGTAATGAACACGTAAAGGGATGATGTGATATGAAATTACATGGTTAAAGTTTTGATATTATTATCCTATTTTTTAATGTCTTTAAAAAGGCATTGCTTGACTTGCATATTACATATTCTACTCACTGAGTGACGGTGGTTGTTGCTCACCCCTCATCTATTATTTTACAGATGAGTTATTTGGCAAGACAAGTGTTATTTGGTAAGACAGGTGTTGGAAGAGCTGAGGTTGTGATTGAGGAGAAGTTTAAGGATTTTAATTTATTATTTTTGTACACCCTGTAAGGATTTTGGAGTTATATTTAATAAGAGGAGTTTATACTTTCCAACCCGTGTCAATTTCCTTTTATTTATTTATTGAGCTTTTAACTCACGTTCCGGATTCTGGTTCGAGTTTTATTACCGACTCCGGGTCTGGGGCGTGACACTCAAGTTGTTAGACAGCACCCCATGCATACACCCATGCTACCTACCAGCTAGGATAAGTGACAGATAACTTCTTCCAATATTGAATGATTTTTCGTCGATTGGCTGGTTTTTTCTGTAACTCATGTATGTTTTTTCTGTTGGAGTGACATAACTAGTTAAATGAGAAATCTCACTTACTAAGGAACACGCAAAAACGAACTTTAAGTTAAATAAATCAACTTACTCTAGAAAATGAGACACTTCAGGGCAATTGAACAAAACATACAGGTAATATTGTTCCCAAACACTTCTTTGAAGATCTACACACTTGCCTTTACCCATACAATGACTTGATGATGCAAAGATTGATAGACCTCCAAAGATATCACGAGGCGTAGAAATATCAGCACTAGGACTAAGTTGAGTACGGCGATTATCAATATCTGATATGTACATTGAGCAAAATGATACAACCTTAGCACTCCGAGCTTCCTTAGGACCTCACTAAGCTTCCTGAAATGGGTACCAATCGACTTGTCTGAGCTTCACGAACACAATGGTGCCAACTTTGACCAAGATCCGTGAAGTTTCAAGGGTTTTGGGTGATTGTCCGTACGATTTCGAAAGAGAGAGAGAGTTAGAGTCCGGGAGAGATGAGAGGGTACGGGAGAGAGAAGAGAGAGAGTGAGTGTGTGTGGCCTAGGATTGGTCAACCACTAAAAATACCATAACTTTATCCTAATGGGTTCCAAACAATTAGGATTTAAGAATATTGACCCAAAACCACACTTAAACCACATTACACAACTAACGTCCAAGGGTATTTTCGTCAATTCACGCTGTCGATAATTATATATTTGGGACGGGCTGTGACAATCTCCCCACCTTATAAAATTTCATCCTCAAAATTACATACAACCAATACATCCATTAATAATCATAAAACAAGCGTGGATACATCTCCCTCATCCGATCTTCTGTCTCCCAAGTAGCTTCTTCCACTGAATGATTTCTCCATAACACTTTTATAAAAACGAACTGTCTTGTTCCTCAGTTCTTTATCCTTCCAATCTAACAGAGTCACTGGTTCCTCATCATAAGTCAAGTTCGGATTGATTTCCAAGGGTTGAGGAGGGATCACATGTGAAGAATCTGAAACATAATGTCGAAGCATCGAAACATGAAATACATCGTGCACTTTGGACTCGCTCGGTGATCATATATGGGCCAATGTACCTAGGACTCAACTTTCCTTTCTTTCCAAATCATACAACACCTTTCCAAGGTGATAGCTTTAGAAAACCCAATCACCTACATCATACTTCCGATCAGTGGCATGCTTGTCTGCTAAGCTCTTTTGTCGATCTTGGGCCGCTTTTAGGTTAGACTTAATTACCTGAACATTTTGAGTAGTCACATCCAAGTCACATCCACAATCTCAGGGCCCACTAAAACTCTTTCGCCCACCTCTGACCAACATAGAGGCGCACGACAAGATTTCCCATAAAGTGCCTCAAATGGTGCCATACCAATACTCAAATGGTAACTATTGTTGTAGGCGAACTCCATCAAATCCAAACAATCATGCCAACTATCCCCAAATTGCAGCACATAAGATCTCAACATATCCTCTAATCTCTGAATGGTCCTCTCAGATTGTCCATCTGTCTGAGGATGATATGTCGTACTATAAAGGAATCTCGTACCAAGAGCTTCCTGGAATACTATCCAGAACTTGGAAGTAAATTTGGAATCCCGATCCAAGATAATATTAACTGGCACACCATGATACTTCACAATCTGTGATATAAATAACTTAGCTAATCGGCTTAACGAATACTTCTTCCTCACTGGAATAAAATGTGCTGACTTCGTAAGCCGATCAACTACCACCCAAATGCCATCATAACCATTCTGTGTACGAGGGAGCTTGTATATAAAATCCATAGTAATATTTTCCCATTTCCACTGTGGAACGGGAAGTGGCTGCATCAACCCAAACGGCTTCTTCCTTTCAGCTTTAACCTGTTGGCAAATGGCACACCTACTCACATATTCGGCAATTTCTCTTTTCATACCCGGCCAATAATAAAATGGTCTAATGGTATGATACATCTTAGCGCCTCATGGATGCATCGCATATGCCGAAATATGTGCTCCATCCAAAATTTCTTTCTTTAATTATGCATTATTCAACACATACATCCTGCTTTCCTGCATAAGCATGCCATCAGTTTCTCGAATCCCAAAATCTTTCTTTTTGCCTTGGTTCCTTGCTTGAATTATTTCCTGGGTCTCCTCATCAATCATCTGAGCCTCAAGCACACGATCAATTAAAACTGGCCTAACCTGAAAATTAGCAAGCAAGGTTTCTTCTCGATCTTCCACTCCTAGCTCCACTCTAGTGGACCTCAAATCTGCTAAGAGAGGAACATGACAATCATAGATAGCATTAAGTCTGGCTGGAGTCTTTCTACTAAGTACGTCCGCCACTGCATTTGCACGACCATGGTGATACTCAATCGTGCAATCATAGTCACTAAGTAACTCAATCCACCTTCGTTGTCGAAGATTAAGATCTCTCTGAGTAAACAAATACTGAAGACTCTTATGATCTGTGAAGATCTTACATTTCTCACCATAAAGATAATGTCTCCAAATCTTCAAGGCAAAGATGATAGCTGCTAACTCCAAATCATGCGTAGGGTAATTCTTCTCGTGAGGTTTCAACTGTCTCGAAGCATAAGCAATCACCCTACCATGTTGCATTAATACACAACCCAAACCATTCAGAGAAGCATCACTATAAACCTCATAATTACCGATATCATCTGGAAGTGCTAGAACAGGCGCATGAGTGAGGTAGTACTTCAGCTGCTGGAAACTTTGCTCACATTTATTATCCCACTCAAACTTAACATCCTTTCGAGTCAACCTCGTCAATGGCAGAGCAATCACTGAAAAATCCTTAATGAACCGTCTATAATAGCCTGCTAGGCCAAGAAAACTCCGTACCTCGGTGACGGTTTGAGGTTGTTCCGAATGCTCCACAGTTGCCACTTTCTGATAATCCACTGGAATGCCTTGAGCCGAAATGACATGTCCCAAAAATGCCACTTGATTCAACCAAAATTCACATTTGCTAAACTTAGCATATAGTTGGTGTTCTCTCAAACTGCTCAACACCAACTTCAGATGTCTAGCATGTTAAGCCTTAGACTTAGAGTATACCAGAATATCGTCAATGAAGACAATAACAAACCTGTCTAAATATGGCTGGAATACTCGATTCATCAAATCCATAAAAGCTGCTGGTGCATTAGTTAACCCGAATGGCATTACAAGAAACTCATAATGACCATATCGAGTCCTGAATACGGTTTTAGGGACATCTTCATTTTTAATCTTCAACTGATAGTATCCCGACCTCAAGTCAATCTTAGAAAATACGCAGGCACCTCTGAGTTGATCAAATAAATCGTCTATACGAGGCAATGGATAACGGTTCTTAATGGTTACCTGATTCAATTGCCTGTAATCAATGCATAGCCTCAAAGTTCCATCTTTCTTCCTCACAAATAAAACTGGAGCTCCCCAAGGTGAAGTACTCGGCTGAATAAAACCTTTATCCACTAACTCTTGCAACTGGACTTTCAATTCCCTTAATTCAGCATGAGCCATTCTAGAAGGAGTTAAAGATATGAGATTCGTACCTGGAAGCAGATCAATAACAAACTCCACCTCTCTATCTGGCGGCAATTCAGGCAAATCCTCAGGGAATAGATCCGGAAAATATCTGACCACCCGATCATCCTCCACACTACTAGGAGCATCATCATTCAACACCACATGAGCCAAATATCCCTGACAACCTTTCGACAATAGTCTCTTTGCTTTCATGGCTGAAATAATACCATGCCTCACCCCACTAGGCTCTCCTACAAACGTAACTTCAGGTAATCCAGGACAATGAAATGTGACTGTCTTCCTATAACAATCTATCTTGGCACGATTATAGTGCAACCAATCAATGCCCAAAATCACATCAAAATCCATAATATCCAACGGCATAAGATTAGCCGGCATAATAATATCCTCTACTATCACTGGACATCCTGGATATACCCGATCCACAAAACATCTATCCCCTCTAGGCATAGAAAATTCTAAATTATATCCTAGAGGTGTAGGATGAGGTTGTGTCACTTGAGCAAACGTATGAGAAATAACAGAATGTGTAGCACCACAATCAATCAATACTCTAGCAAAATGACCAAGAATATTTAACGTACCCATGATTAAATCTGGATTATTCTGGGCATCTTGCAGTGACATGTTGTGGATACGCCCCTGATTTTGCTGTCGTCCACCGCGACCTCTGTTGGCATGAATACCACGTCCCTACTTCTGCTGACCCGACTGCCTCGAAGATCCTGCACTACTAGCAGCAATCTCTCCCTGCTGAGGCTGTCCCCCTTGGTACCACTGAGATCCATCGGCTGAATGTGGTTGACAAGACATAGATCCTCCCTGATACTGAAGGTACCCACTCTGATACTGAGGGTCCTGAGAGTACTGCTGCTGTCATGAGGTGTAGGGAGCGGCGTCGCCCTGATAGTGGTAGGCACTTCCTCGTCCAGTTTGAGTATAACCACCATATCCTGAAGCTTGCTGGGTAGGTGCAGGTGGTGGGAAGGAAGGCTGCTGGGGTCTCTGCTGATTCTAAGGGCATTAGGCAGCCCTATGACCCATCTGTCCACAAGTAAAACATCCATTGTTGCCTCTCCTACACTCCCCAAAATGCCGATTATTACACGTGCGGCATAAGGGAGCACCAGATCCACCTGAACCACCAAAATCTCTCTGCCTCTGGAACCTAGGGTCTCTAGTCAATCTACCACCTCTCCTCTGCATATTAGTACTCAATCCTCTGCTAGAAGAGCTGGAACTACCATCACTCATCCTAAAGTTCTAGGTTTTGCGGGGACCTTGAAATGCTTGCCCTTTTCCTTTGTCATCTCGTCTCTGGCCCTCATTCTTTCCTTCCTCATCCTCACTCTCACTAGGCATGTTCTCTGAGGCCTCAATCCTCAATAGAATCTCATAAAACTCCTAGTAAGAGGCACAGTGAGTCGATGTCGCTATGGAACGCCATTTCTTCTTAGTACCCAAACTGAAACGGCGAAGCATCTCTACCGGATTAGCAGCAACCTTCAGATCATATCTCAACAGATCAGTAAACATCATGTAATACTCATTAGCGGACATCTTTCCTTGCCTCAGATGAGTAAACTTCTGTTTCTTAAGATCGATATACGCATGAGGAATGAACCTTTTCCGAAACAGTTCCTTAAACACTCCCCATTCCATAATCTCTTCTGGGGTCATCTGGTAAGACTCCTGTCTCCACCAGGATGCAGGTTGTTCTCCCAAAAACTAGGTAGTCGTCTCGACCCACCTATCAGAAGAAAGATTCCCCTGACTCTGCATCACCTGAAAGGTCTTCACCACATGATTCAGCCATTTTTCTGCCCCCTCATGACCTTCATTTCCCATGAAGTGAGTCAACTTCAGATTAGGAACTGTCTCAAGAGGTGTCATCTGAGGAGTACGAAATGTTGTCTGAATGGCAGAAACAATAACTTCCCCTAATTGAGCAATATCAGGGAAACTAGATTCAGCTGATTGACGGGGCTCTCTACGAGGCGGCATAGTTCTGCCATAAGACATCACAAGGATTAGAATATTCAAGAATTATACAGGACTGCTAAACCTAGGCTCTGATACCAAACTGACACACCCCGACTGAGATCAATGCATGCTGGCCATCACGTGAGAGTGACGTAGCCATGTATATAGTGCGGAAGCGATAATGATAAAAATTATACGAGTAATAGAAAACCAAATTACTAGAGTGCAATACTAAACAGAAAGTGATAGGAGTTAGTTACAACAGTAAACACTCCTAATCAGAGCACAAAGTCTAGGTGCAGTCCAATAGGACAAGTACTAGTTATACAGTACTAGGAATGTCCTACTATTATTTAGATAAGTCAGAACTAGCGACGTCCTCAAGCCACCAACAGCAAGCTTACTTAAAACCTGGAGGGGCGCAAAACAGAAAACGTGAGTGGGCAAAAACAAATGTTTTACAAAATCATTTTCTTTATCAACATATCTAACCCCTTGCTGTAAAACATGTATAATTTTTCCCAGAATCAGAATATAAGCATATACATAATTTATATATATATGAAATCATATCAATTCAATTCATGCTTCACATAATCATATTCGTATGTATGCCATGCCAAAATATAACAAAGTAACCAATCTAGGTAAGAATGATTTCATAGAAATATGATATGTTAGCCGGAACCCCTGTGGTAGTCTGTACGGCTGAATTCATAGCTCAAAAGTCAATCTAGCCGGAGTCACTACAATGACCTATACGGCAATATACTGCACATAAGTCGGAACCACTAAAAAGGGGTCTGTACGACAAGATTGGGTGTAATATAATTATGCTCAATTTTATTCTCTCATAATAACCGGGCGATAAATCGCTAGTCACCTAAGAGTCAGAACCATAAATAAGGTCTGTACGACAAGACTGTTCACTTAAGTTGGATCCAATATAAGCATATAATGCGGGAGGTGACGTAAGTAAACAGGCCTGTACTTCACATCTCTGGCTAAATCACAATCACCCTAGCTGCAGTTTTATGAGCTCAACATTATTCAGTCACATATCATATCATCGATGATTCATATAACCAAACATAATTTACCTGAACTTACCTGTGCCTCCACAGCACCACATTTATATATATATGCAACCATGAAATGCATATTTAGAATATAAAAGCATTTGGCATATTATTTCAAAGCATACTTTCCTAAAAATGCATTTCTGGGAAATATATCAAGTATATAAGTATATACTGAAAACAAAAGCCCATTTTCTAGTATGTCGAAGGGTTGTAGCCCCCGAGTCGCCCGTGGATACGCTCGTCCTCGGGATAAGTCTCACCTATATGCGAATTAACGGAGAATTCCAAGAAAAACCAGCCAAACTTCGTCCACACGATCCCGACGTCCAAAACCTTCAAACGAAGCACTTCGAGCTTCCTTAGGACCTCACTAAGCTTCCTGAAATGGGTACCAATCGACTCGTCTGAGCTTCACGAACACAATGGTGCCAACTTTGACCACGATCCGTGAAGTTTCAAGGGTTTTGGGTGATTGTCCGTACGATGTCAAAGGAGAGAGAGAGTCAGAGTCCGAGAGAGATGAGAGGGTACAAGAGAGTGAAGAGAGAGAGTGAGTGTGTGTGGCCTAGGATTGGTCAACCACTAAAAATAACATAACTTAATCCTAATTGGTTCCAAACAATTAGGATTTAAGAATATTGACCCAAAACCACACTTAAACCACATCACACAACTAACGTCCAAGGGCATTTTCGTCAATTCACGCCGTCGATAATTATATATTTGGGACGGGCTGTGACACGTAAAGGGATGATGTGATATGAAATTACGTGGTTAAAGCTTTGATATTATTATCATCCTATTTTTTAATGTCTGTAAAAAGGCATTGCTTGACTTGCATATTACATATTCTACTCACTGAGTGACGGTGGTTGTTGCTCACCCCTCACCTATTATTTTACAGATGAGTTATTTGGCAAGACAAGTGTTATTTGGCAAGACATGTGTTGGAAGAGCTGAGGTTGTGATTGAGGAGAAGTTTAAGGATTTTAATTTATTATTTTTGTACACCCTGTAAGGATTTTGGAGTTATATTTAATAAGAGGAGTTTATACTTTCCAACCCGTGTCAATTTCCTTTTATTTATTTATTGAGCTTTTAACTCACGTTCCGGATTCGGGTTTGAGTTTTATTACTGACTCCGGGTCTGGGGCGTGACAAAATGGTATCATAGCACATTTATTAGATACCCTTGGGATACTGTGGAGCCAGTTAGGTTGAATTGAGTTGAGCTAGTGATATCGAATTTTAAGAGTAGACTTCGGAATAAAGTTTAGCAAATTTCGAGGACGGAATTTTTTTTAAGGAGGGTAGATTGTGATGACCCGTAGTTTCAAAACCTTTGCCTATCTTTTTTAATGTATTATTTATATTTACTTACAGTTTTATTATTTGAGCAAGTAATATCTATAGTTATTTATTTATTTGAACCTACAGCATTTTCTCACCTATCTTCACTTGTCAAGTTATTGCTTCTAACGTGGCATGACCATGTTCATAGTAATCTATAGTAATTTTAGGATTGCATTTTGAGGTGCTTGTAAGCACCCTTCCCAGCTGCCACATCCATCACTTATTTACACCTCCTCCTTTGTTTTGATAACCAAGATAAGAGCCATCCTCTATGTCTATCTATAAATATGTATTCTATTAATATAGTTTACTTCTTGGTTAAGTTTTCTTGGCTACTACATTTGGGTAGCCGCCTTATGTTCCTATAAATAGGAGGCCCTGCTCCATTGTTTTTGCATATCAAGGAAACATGCAGAGCATGCATCGAAGGTTCAACGTAGAGAGAAGAAAGAGAGTTTAGGGTTAGAAAGTTTGAGGTTTGTAGAGATGTTCGTTGGGTTGTCTTGTCAAAGCTTGGATTATAAAGGTGAGTGGTTTATGTAATGTGTTTCAAAGTATCTTATTTTCTGATAAATGAAAACCACGAATTATTGTGGATTTTATCTATTTATAAATCTCTATCTATTTTAAGTCAAGCATGTTGGATTTGTTGAAATGATTTTGGAATTATTAATATAGTGATATGTGAGTATTTGGAATTGTTCATGGAAAATGAGAACTTTGGTGTTGCATTAATCCGAGGGATAAATGTAAATTACACACGGGGACATTAGGGCAGATGGCCATTAGGAGTCACGTGGTGAGTTACAATTTATGAAGGATGTAATGAACACGTAAAGGGATGATGTGATATGAAATTACATGGTTAAAGTTTTGATATTATTATCCTATTTTTTAATGTCTTTAAAAAGGCATTGCTTGACTTGCATATTACATATTCTACTCACTGAGTGACGGTGGTTGTTGCTCACCCTTCATCTATTATTTTACAGATGAGTTATTTGGCAAGACAAGTGTTATTTGGTAAGACAGGTGTTGGAAGAGCTGAGGTTGTGATTGAGGAGAAGTTTAAGGATTTTAATTTATTATTTTTGTACACCATGTAAGGATTTTGGAGTTATATTTAATAAGAGGAGTTTATACTTTCCAACCCGTGTCAATTTCCTTTTATTTATTTATTGAGCTTTTAACTCACGTTCCGGATTCGGGTTCGAGTTTTATTACCGACTCCGGGTCTGGGGCGTGACACTCAAGTTGTTAGACAGCACCCCATGCATACACCCATGCTACCTACCAGCTAGGATAAGTGACAGATAACTTCTTCCAATATTGAATGATTTTTCGTCGATTGGCTGGTTTTTTCTGTAACTCATGTATGTTTTTTCTGTTGAAGTGACATAACTAGTTAAATGAGAAATCTCACTTACTAAGGAACACGCAAAAACGAACTTTAAGTTAAATAAATCAACTTACTCTAGAAAATGAGACACTTCAGGGCAATTGAACAAAACATACAGGTAATATTGTTCCCAAACACTTCTTTGAAGATCTACACACTTGCCTTTACCCATACAATGACTTGATGATGCAAAGATTGATAGACCTCCAAAGATATCACGAGGCGTAGAAATATCAGCACTAGGACTAAGTTGAGTACGGCGATTATCAATATCTGATATGTACATTGAGCAAAATGATACAACCTTATCACCAAGAGACCTTGTGGAAATGCTTCCTTCAAGGTAATTCTTATTTTGAACGTATCTTTTCAACATTTGTAAGTACTTTGAGTTAGTGAAGCATTTAAAATGGGAAAGCAAACTTAATGACAAAATTTAGTTACCTTTCAATAGGATACATCCAATGATATTAAATTGGTCCGCAGTTGCTGCCTCATAAGCTAGACGAACGAGTAGGTGAACAATTATACCAAAGAAGAAAAAAGGAAGCATATTCTCCATTTGACAAAGAGCCAATACGACCCTATTTTGCAATTGCTTGAAAGATGCTTCAGATTTTTTTTACTACATAAGTGTCTTAAAATAGCACTTAACTCGAGAAACAAAAAGGTAAAGGTTCGGTAATATCATTTGTATCGCAAGCGGGAGTAAATGTTGCATTATAACATAATGGTCATGACTCTTTAAACCAAACATCTTACTATCCTTGACATTGATACATCGAGAAACATTTGATGAATATCCATCAAGAACACGCATACTTGACAGTGCTTGACAAAACAATACCTTTTCTTCACTTGTCATATAAAAAATAGAAGGAGGTCAGTATATCCTATATCCTTGCTGAATAGAATGAAGAGTTCTTCTTATTTTTTAAAACTTCAAAGTTGGCACGAGCTTCAAGTCTATCCTTCATTTTCTTTTCAGCCCCTAACAATGTGTGTAAAATTATCTCTGAAATACATTTATCAATGTGCATTAGATCTAAATTATGACATATCAACAAATGTTGCCAATGTGGTAAAGAAAAGAAAATGCTTTTCTTTTTCCATGGATTAGTAGCATGAGTTCTTGATTCTTTTGGGACATTAGAGCGTCTTCTTTGCCTTTTCTTTGAACCATTGGTTTCAGGAGTTGGTGTTTTTCCAGAAGTAAATGTCAAAATAGACAACTAAGCTAAACACTCAGATCCCACCGGCATCCTTGGTACTGCATTTCTCTCACAACTGTCATCAAATAATGTTGCCATGTTTCGAAATCTATGCGTAATAGGCAAAAACCTCCAGTGACCCAAATAGATTTGCTTGTGATAGTTGGGAAAATGCTTTGATCATGTTTTATGATTATAACGAGGACATGCAAGCTTACCCTTTGTACTCCATCCTGAGAGGTTGGCATACGCATGAAAACCATTAATAGTCCACAATACAACATCTTTCATGTTGAATGATTGATTGGAAAAAACATCATAAATGTTGGAACAAGCCTCCCATAGTTCTTTTAACTTATCGATCAAGGGCTTTAGGTATATGCCTATATCATTACCAGGTGCATTAGGGCTCCAAATCAACAGAGACAAGGGTTGTGTCATACACATTTAAACAGAAATTACCACATGCCAAGTGCTATGCAAATTGGTCAAGCTGGCAAAAGGATTAAACCTATCACTTCCAAATCTTAAACGTACATTACGAATTTCGGACTCAAAGTCGGGATATAAAGCATCTAAATGCTTCCAAGTAGGAGAACATGATGGGTGTCTCATATATCCATCATTGGGACATTCAGTTGCATACTAACCCATATGTTCAGCAGTGTGCTTTGACATACACAACACAACCTCTTCAACCTTGGTGTAAGTGGAAAATACTGAAGAATCTTAGCCTACTTTACTACCAAAACCATCTGCCGTTTTTTTTATTGTTTATTGATAGGGAAATTACTACACACGCAAACGGGCTAAAAATCTCCTATAATACTTGTAAGAATGACAAGGTTATTGTAGTATAAACGGATCTCGCAAGGTCGTTCTCCACAGGGATTATTAAATAAATCGAAGCAAACCAATTTCCAATTAATTATTGTAAAGCAGAAAGTTGAGATGATTAATTTTATAACCTACTTAAATTAAAAATGAATTTAATTAATAAAAGTAAACTAAGCTACAATATTAAAGATGAAGAAAAAAGAAACAATTTTGGAGAAATCAAATAAAAAAAAAACACTAGGGATCTGTCGTCACCTTAACAATCCTATATAGTTCTCTCAATTACATATAATCTATACATGCATATTTCGAAGGTTAGGTTTTCCTAATATATGCCTACTTGGACCCCTAACATAGAGCGTATATCAAACATGCAATCCGTCTGTGGTATTCAGATCAAATCTAAACATGCATGACTCATTAAGTTATGTGAAACCTTTTGAAAAACCATGCAACCCTTATGATGTGGTATTCATCCTAAGTGAACTTGCACATATTAATCACAAGAAGCCTTCGTCAATTTCAGGGACCGGCCTCCGACCAAAATTGCATCAAATTACTTTTCTAAATATCCTAATGGTGATCAAGCATCAAGATAATTAGATAGTTAAAAGCAGTGATTAATAACTCGAAAACCTACATGCATATAATCATAAGCAAATTGAAGAGAAACTACATATTCTTGCTAAGGCGCGTGGCTTCACCCTAGCAAAAGGAATTAGTTACACATATTCATAATTGAAATCATAGAAAATATTATTAAGAATAAAAGGAATGAAAACACCTTAAAGTAAAAAATCTCCAAGAATCCTAGCAATTACTCTCTGTCTCCAAAGTTGCATAAAAGAAAGCGTAGAGGAAAACTAAGGACGACGAAAGCCTTAAAATCCCCTCTAGCTATAGCACAAACCCTAAAACGTAGTCTTTTTCTCCAATTAGGAAACTAAATAATAAAATAAAATAACTTAGAAAATAGAGTCCTAATTAAGCTAGGAGAATCTGCACATGAACTGTCCAGCCACGTTTTAGCCTCAAATCTCCTCCAAATCCGGCCCAAAGTAGCTTGTTTTAAAGATCAGGACGTTTTGAACACATCTCCAGAAGGCCACGAAACCATCCGAGGTCATCTTGGGCTCCAAAAAGCATATTTCATGTGTTTTGGCAGCACTTTTAACTCCAAATTAGGTGGTTGTACTTTAGATGGTTGCAACGGTTTTTTCGGTTCCCCCAAACTCTCAAAAATGTGCGTCTAACGTGGCTGGTGAAAAGGGACACTTTCCAAAGCTGAAACATATTAAAAAACCTCTTCATCTTCAGATTCTTTATTGTCAACCCCGTGCAACACATTTAGCAATGGATCAGCTGTCAAACAGGGCATAATTTCAGCATGCATTAAATTGTCCAACAGGTCAACACGCATACAATCATGTACATCAGCTGGCTTTTTAGTAGCTTCAAATAAACTAAAAACAATGGATTGATCTTGAACTCTAAGTGTAAGTGTTCCAGCCTTTACATCAAATAACATTTGAGCAGTGGCCATGAAGGGACGCCCTAAAATAATTGGTGTTTGCACATCTTCAACCATGTCCAGAACCACAAAATCTGCAGGAAGATAGAGATTAACCACTTTGATAATAAGGTCTTCAATAATTCCCCTAGGATAGGCAACCGAACGGTCCGCTAGTTACAAAGTAATTGATGTATGCTTGATTTCTCCTTGTCCTAGTCTCTGAAACATAGAAAAAGGCATTAAATTAATACTAGCACCTAAATCAATTAAAGCACGTTTAAAATTTGAATTTCCAATTGTGCATGAAATTGTAAAACTCCCTGGATCTTGTTTCTTTGGAGGTAATTTGTGTAATAAAACTGCACTGCATTGTTCTGTAAGAATCACTTTTTCAAAATCCACAAGCTTCTTTTTCTTTGTGCAAGCATCCTTCAAAAACTTGGCATAAGATGGAATGTTTTTAATTGCATCAATCATCGGAAGATTAATCTGAACTTTGGCCAACGTCTTCATAAAATTTGTCAACTGTTGATCTTTAACTTTGGGCTTCAACCTTTCAGGGTAAGGCATTGGAGGCACATAAACTCGTTCTGCAGTTTCTGCAGTATTGTCGGATCTGTCTAATGGCTGCCCAGAATCTGCAGAAATTGTAGATTTTGAGTGGGGCTGTTCTGCCGCCTACGAATTTCCAGCAGAGTTTTCCTCTCTGTTGTCATAACTTTTCCTACAACGTAAAATTCAAATTGCCGTACAATCAGCACCCCACTTTGGATTTTGTTCAGTTTGACTAGGAAATGTACCCGGTGCTCTGTCTAAAACTTGCAAAGCAATCTGCCCAATTTGTTGTTCCATATTTTTCATTGTTGCATGCATATTTTAGATTTCTTGACTGGTTTGTTCAAATCTTGTGTCTGTAGTATTTGCCAATTTTTCAATTGCAATTTCCCAAGCTGCCTTAAGTGCAGTAGGTTGTTGTACCTGCTGTTGAAATTGTGGCTTTGCATGATGATCTCTATCCCACTTTAAATTAGGATGATCTCTCCAACCTGGGTTGTAAAAATTTGAATACGAGTCATATCGGGGACGCTGAAAATTATTAAATGCTTTAACTTGCGCCGCTGTAAATTCCGGATAAACATCTTTATGTGGACACCTCAAAAAATCATGGGTTGTCATGTTGCAAATGCTGCAAGCAGCTTGTAATGGCTGCTGTACAGCAACCTGCGAATTTGGAATTCTTTGTAACAACATGTCAAATTTTGCATCAAGTCTTTTCTCCATTTTGCAATTTGTGCTGTAACATATGGAGAGCTATTAGACATCTCAAAAACAGACCTAGATTGTGGTTGCTCAACTGCCCATTGCTGTGTATCGGCTGCCATTTTTTCAAATAATAATCAAGCCTCTTGTGCATTTTTATCCTTGTATGAACCTCCGCATGTAGTGTTGACAAGAGTTTTTGTTGTCATGTTTAACCCTCTGAAAAATATATGCATTTGATATGTACTGTTAATACCAGATTGTGGACATTTTCTGATCAACTCTTTCAAACGTTCCCATGCCTCATGAAACTCTTCATTTGGTTTTTGGGCAAAAGATAAAATTTGAGTTCTCATGTCAAGAGTCTTAGAAGCTGGATAATACTTGCGTAAAAAAATTTCACTGAGTTGGGCCCAAGTACTAATGCTTCCAGATGGAAGTGTGAGGAGCCACCTCCTTGCTTGATCTTTCAAAGTGTATGGAAATAAACGGAGCTTAATAGATTCGGCTGAAAATCCTCTCACTAAAATATTCTTACATCCCATTAAAAATTCTGCAATGTGCATGTTAGGATCATCGGTTGAAAACCCATGAAATGTAGGTAGAATATTCAACATGTGTTGCTTTATTTCGAATGTAGACGCTTTCTCCATTTCCGGATAAGTAATGCAAATTGGTATGTTTGTGGCATGAGTTGTTAATGAATCCCCCAAAGGTTGACCAGCCTCTGGAATAACAAAAGCCATTGTTTCCGTACTGTGCTGATCCCTAGAAAATAAAAATTGCAGAAAAGTCCCTTGCAGTGAAGGAACCCACTGCAAATTTTGCTCTCTGCGTCTCCTTAAAATCTGCTCAGGTTTTGGATCAGCTGGAAATAATTTATGCACAGCTGATCGTGTACTGACCATGCACAGATTGTTGAAATCTGCACTGATGTACTGTTGTAATCTGTAAAAATAAAATAAAAACAAAAATTAATTTTTTAAATTTTTTTATATGTATAAACAACAACAACTAATTGAAAATCTGATTAGAACAAATTATTTTAAATAATCCTCGGCAACTGCGCCATTTTCTTGATAGGGAAATTACTACACATGCAAATGGGCTAAAAATCTCCTATAATACTTGCAAGAATGACAAGGTTATTGTAGTATAAACGGATCTCACAAGGTCGTTCTCCACAGGGATTATTAAATAAATCGAAGCGAACCAATTTCCAATTAATTATTGTAAAGCAGAAAGTTGAGATGATTGATTGTATAGCCTACTTAAATTAAAAACGAATTTAATTAATAAAAGTAAACTAAGTTGCAATATTAAAGATGAAGAAAAAAGAAACAGTTTTGGAGAAATCAAATAAATAAAAAAACACTAGGGATCCGCCGCCATCTTAACAATCCTATATAGTTCTCTCAATTACATATAATCTATACATGCATATTTCGAAGGTTAGGTTTTCCTAATATATGCCTACTTGGACCCCTAACATAGAGCGTATATCAAACATGCAATCCATCTGTGGTATTCAGATCAAATCTAAACATGCATGACTCATTAAGTTATGTGAAACCTTTTGAAAAACCATGCAACCCTTATGACATGGTATTCATCCTAAGTGAACTTGCACATATTAATCACAAGAAGCCTTCGTCAATTTCAGGGACTGACCTCCAACCAAAATTGCATCAAATTACTTTTCTAAATATCCTAATGGTGATCAAGCATCAAGATAATTAGATAGTTTAAATCAGTGATTAATAACTCGAAAGCCTGCATGCATACTTGGACCCCTAACATAGAGCGTATATCAAACATGCAATCCGTCTATGGTATTCAGATCAAATCTAAACATGCATGATTCATTAATTTATGTGAAACCTTTTGAAAAACCATGCAACCCTTATGACGTGGTATTTATCCTAAGTGAACTTGCACATATTAATCATAAGAAGCCTTCGTCAATTTCAGGGACTGACCTCCAACCAAAATTGCATCAAATTACTTTTCTAAATATCCTAATGGTGATCAAGCATCAAGATAATTAGATAGTTTAAATCAGTGATTAATAACTCAAAAACCTGCATGCATATAATCATAAGCAAATTGAAGAGAAACTACCCATTCTTGCTAAGGCGCGTGGCTTCATCATAGCAAAAGGAATTAGTTACGCATATTCATAATTGAAATCACAGAAAATATTATTAAGAATAAAAGGAATGAAAACACCTTAAAGTAGAAAATCTCCAAGAACCCTAGCAATTACTCTTTGTCTCCAAAGTTGCATAAAAGAAAGCGTAGAGGAAAACTAAGGACGGCAAAAGCCTTAAAATCCCCTCTAGCTATAGCACAAATCCTAAAATGTAGTCTTTTTCTCCAATTAGGAAACTAAATAATAAAATAAAATAACTTAGAAAATAGAGTCCTAATTAAGCTAGGAGAATCTGCACATAAACTGTCCAGCCACGGTTTAGCCTCAAATCTCTTCCACATCCTGCCCAAGATAGCTTGTTTTAAAGATTAGGACATTCTGAACACATCTCCAGAAGGCCACGAAACCATCTGAGGTCATCTTGGGCTCCAAAAATGCAAGTCGAGCCCAAAACGTCACTATTTCAGCACTGCGCATCGCTCCCTTATTTTATCGCCAGAAAGTAACCGCTTGGTGGAAAAATCTGATATTTTGATACGATCAAGCTAAGTGACTCACGAACGTCCTTCAACTGAAATTACTCTAAAATTCATCTATTTGGTCTTGTTTTTCTCTAGAGGAAGTCGAAAGTCCTATATTGGGAATACAATTCAAAGTATCAAAATTCTTCCAAAATATTAAACAAAATATACTAAGAATAGGGTAAAATATATAATATGAAATTGACTCATCATTTATCTTGAAGCACCACAACTCGAGCATACATCTAGATTTGATGTATCTTTCCAAAATAGGATGCAATCGTTAGGGCAATCATCGATCTTTTCATACTTAAGTCCCGAATCATCAATAATTCTTTTGGCTTGTTTTGAGGATTTTGGCAAACAATTTCTATCAGGCAACATATCGCTAAAAATCCCCATAAACATGGAGAAAGCCATATTAGTCAGATTTCTCAAGCACTTGATTTCGTACAATTTCAGAACATCATTAAGGAAGCCATACATTTCACCAGTCTCCCTTCGTCAGTAAAATCTGTTTGAATTGTATTTATTTATGAACTGATATAGGCCTTCCCATGATGCGTATATATTATCTTATCTTTACGATTAGAATTAGCAATGAACTCATTTATAAACAAATACAACCCAACACTATACTCATTGGTGGAGCGATCCAAATGTACCCACCCTTTATACATTTTTTCCTGTTATGCAAAACAACAAATACAGATAAAAACGTTTCGAAGAATTTACACCTTGCCAATTAAGAAGCAATCACACTCACCTTAAGCAAGTTTTCAACTGTCTAGATACAAAGCAATCCTCTTGGATAATTTCTGCACCATAAAGAGTACAAGTTAGAAATATATCCAAATTAACCTACACAAGACAAATTAGAAACATATTCAATATTTTACACATACGTATGTAGTCCTACACGACCCAAATATACTCATCCCAAAGAATAAAAATAGAGGTGAATTGAAATTCAACGTCCATTATAATGTAATGTAATACTGAATCTAGTAATCATCGTCTCCCTTTATTAAAAAGGAAATTTAATTAAAACAAATAATAATAGACACAAAATGCTTGAAGCCTTAAACTGAATCTAGTAATCATCATCTCCGTTTATTAAAAAGAAATTTAATTAAAACAAATAATAATATGAGCAAAAGGCTTAAAAGATTAATTATAAAAACATTAGGGGCGGATAATACCCCCACCTAGTTATTTAAAACGACAATTGGAAATTTTGGGTTTTTTTTTTTGCGGCAATTTCCCACCCAATCCCTCTTTAAAATTGGGTGCTATTCTTTTTAATATTTTTTTTAACAAACAATATTATCTACACTAAGGAGAAGGGGGTGGGTTAAGCCTCACAATGGACTAGCAATAATGTGGTTCAAGTTCGTCTTTGGCGAGAATCGAACATAAGACCTTTCACTTACAAGTGAAGAGGAATACCACTAGACCGTAGTACTAAGTGGCTACTGAGTGCTATTTTCCGCCTTTAAATACTCATTAATAGGTGCAATTCTTTTAATCTGCCCCTAATAATTTATTTTCATGTAGTGTCGTTTTAGAATAGAATCCTTGTTCTAAACCGCAAGAATCCAAGAGGATGTCTAGAAGTAGATATTGTACCCTCTTAGGAGTTGTGATTATTTGTGGTACACACCAATTCCTAGAATGTAAGAACTTCAAGACTTATGAGGAATCTGATCTCGTGTCTTGCGGAACAAACATGGTCATACTAGCAGTGTCCCTTGAACTTCACCTATTGCCTTGGAACGGGATGATGGTGGCACCAATGCTCTGTCTAGTCCAGTTCGGCTCGGAGCTGTTGCGTCTAAGACCGGACTTCTAAGGTAACGATATTCTGATCAGCCTTACTTTGACCCTGGAAAATCATGGTCCCGCAATTGCCCCTAACTATGCATCTAAAAGGCAACCTGTTTCTCTTAAAGATGGATAGTTATCCAGACCATGCCTTTCAGAGTAAACTTGAATACTTACCGCTTAGTCTTCTTTCTTCCCATGGTGATATGATTTCTTGTGGTGTAGTCGAGATGCTTCGGATTCGGAAGTGTGGTCTCGAGTGCTGCGCCACAAAAATCATAATGATTATGCATATCATGTGGGCACATTTTGCAAGAGGCTGCCATTCATTTCTCTCCATATCCATCAATCTCTAAGCAAAGACTCTTTGTATTCAACGGTTATATTGCTTGCTGCTTTGTCTTTAAATAGCTCTTTCCCTGTTAGGACTCTTCAGATTTCTTTCTCTCTGTCTGCACTACAAAGCCTCATCCTCTAGTCCATAGTTTTCTTTCTGAGCCTAGTTCCCTCTATGAGCCTTTGATGTTTAGGATTGTAAAACCAAATAACCATGTTTTGCTTACTAGTTTTGCCAAACAAGACTAGGCAAAAACAAGTTAACCTATACTCACATAATAGCATCTTTTGCTCTTACAACTTGCTCCATAACATTCATCCTTATGCAATATCCTCCTTGCAGTCTTCGCATACGGGTTCAATCCCAATAAAGTATTGAGATGTTCCAGAGGATTCTTTCTAGGAACCCTCTTTGCATTCATATGGGAGTGAACGCCGGTGATTGCTTGATTTCATCAGAGTTGATGACCTCAGCCAAGCTTATTTCGTAGTTTTCATAGGAGAATTTCTATTCCAGGGATGAGAGCTTGTCTCCCCCAAAACAGTTGTACTATTCCATGCCTTTTTCATGAGACTTTGACAATAAACATATGTCGGTACAGAGCTCAAAAACCCCCATTGGTAATGTTCATTCGAAAAAACATTACCTCCCAAACTTAGTATTCATAAAGTTTTCCATCGCGATATCATGGGATTTTGATAATAAATGTTCATTCACCTCCCAAACTTAGTATTCATAAAGTTTTCCATCGCGATATCATGAGATTTTGATAATAAACATTACCTCTCAAACAGTTGTACTTTTTGTGCCTTTTTCATGGAATTTTGATAGTAAACATGTGTTTGCATGAATTCTCTCTTCCTCTCATCCCTTGCTTCCTTATTCACAGAATAAAATCTTAATCCAATAAATATTCCCAAGTGATAAGCTCATATTTATATATATTTTACATAAAATTCACTTGTCTTTTCTTAGTTAGTTCCTTATATTTTTGAGCTATTTACTATGTTTTTGTGTTTTGTGTGATTTATCAAGCAAAGAAAAGAAAAGTAGTACAAGTGAGATATTAAGTAACAAATTCGTCAAAACTGCCTGTGCATATTAGCTGACTTTGGAAGCATGTTACGAACAACTCAGAATGAATGAGAAAATGAGCCTTATATGCTTGGAAAGCTACGGATGTCTATTTTCTGGAGCAATTTACGGATTGTTAATATCATTTTTCTAGAAGAAGTTATGGGCATTGTAACACTGAAAGGTTCAGAAAAGGGCTAAGCAGATTTGGCTAATAAAATGAGAAAGTAAAGGCACTTTTTTTGTGTTTTGCTTTGTCATCAACACTCAGCAGCAAATGGGGTTATGATTGTACTCATTTGGCTTTGGAGCAAGTGGAAATGCACAGCTAGAAAGAGAAGGCACGGCGCATGCAAAAGAGAAACATGGACAGCTACACACATGCAAACTGCACAGGTTGGAGGGCATACACACACAACAAGAAAGGCACGGCATGGAGGGTTGGCATGGGCAGAAAATGTGTTGATTTTGGGCTGAAATGGTGAAGAGCATGTGTGTGCAAATGCAAAGAGGAACACACACATGCAAAGACAATCATTACCACAACATTCATCCACTACACCCATTACATCCACTCATTACCACAACACTCATCCACTACACCCATTACATCCACTCATTACCACAACATTCACCCACTACACCCATTACATCCACTCATTACCACAACTCCATACACTCCTCTCCCTAGCCTATAAATACATCCACCCTTCACCATAACTAGAAAGATCTTGATCCATCAAAAGAACTTCATTCACAAACACAATTTCCTTGCCGTGACCTCCTTCCATTCATCTAGCCATACTACATCTCACCAATCCATACACTTTCATCTCTTAGCCGTGCAAATCCATTCCATCCATATATCCATACACATCCTAGACACTTGTGCTACAACAAGGTGGTGAAAACAAAGGTCCTTGGCGTTTCAAGCTTGGAACTTTGGAGCCTTTTAGGTGTACTTCGTTCTTGCTTTCAATGTCTACTTTGTTATTTTCTAATTTTGTTGCAATTATGAGTGGCTAAACCCCTATTTAGTTAGGGGGAAGTTTGAAGCCATGAACATGCTTGAGATATGAATTGATTTCCTCCAATTGTGATTTGATAAGTTGTGATTGCAATTCAATTATCTATTTTATTCATAACTGATTCTTGTATGTTTATTAAGGATGCATACTTAGTTTTCATGCATGAATTAGATGCTAGAATATAAATGAGTTTCACCTAATCGTTACAAGTTTATATTCATAAGTAGTGAAGGTTGTTTATCACAATCGCGTTAATTGAATTCTTGGCAATTGTATCATGCATTCATAGTTACAATTGTCTCGTCAACACTTATGATTTTAATTGAACGTAACGATCTCTGATTGTATCTCTATTATGCATTCATATAGGGGACTTTTAGAGAATGATTTGGGTTGTCGCATGCATTCATCCAATTCAATGAGTAAAGGAAAATATGAGGGTTAATTTGTGCATCACGGTTAATCTGGGGTGTTGAGCATCATAGTTTATTGAAAAGCAATTGGAAATCGATTCATGTACAAGTGTGTCATGTGTGAAGAACAGACCTCTAACTAATCCATCCATCATCGTATTCCTCAAATTTGTTTTACAATCTGCCTAGTTTTATAACTTGTTTGTTTGTTTCAAATTCATCAAAACCAAAATCCCCCTTTTTACTTTCTTGTTTCAAAGTGATAAATTTCTGTTTTGTTTGTGTTTTTGAGTGTTTTGATTCAAGCCAAAACACTAAATTCGTCCAAAGTTGTGTTAGAGTCAGAAACTGCCTAGTTTGTGTTTTTAGGCAGTTTTGAGTGTTTTTAAGTTGTTTTGAGTCTTGTGAGTCTATTCAAACGTTTTAACTTTGTTTTTATGTTTTTGAGTTAGTTTAGAGGTTTTAGCAAGCCCTCCTAATCCTCGGTTTAGAACGATCCCTACTTGCATTTATACTACAATTGACAACAAGAGGGTTTAATTTGAGTGCTTAACTAACATCGCATCACCAAGGTAAACAGACTTCTAGATCAAATAAGTAACATAGCATAGCACAATAAGTTTGTGAGCCTGGATAGAGGTCAAAAACCCCATTGGTAATGTTGATTCGGAAAAATATTAGCTCCCAAACTTTGTATTAATAAAGTTTCTCATCACTCAAAACCCCATTTTGTGGGCCCGGGACAAAGCTTTAACTAAATTTTTATAGGCTTTATGATGCCTCTGCACCCTTCTCGTTTAGGCTGGCCATTATTTCCTATAACAAACCACTTTTGGCCAATCTTGGCTGATGCCGCCCTCTTTTCTGGGGCCAAAAATTTCACATGCCTTATTAGCCTTTTCTTTTTCAAGCTGCTCTTGCTAGATGATAGAGGGATGTTGAACTCCACTATCTCTCTGGTGCTTACTTATCTCTAGAGGTGAGTGTCATTCGAAACCTGGGATGGCTGATAGTTAACATCCTCCTAACCTTCTAAACATACTATCACTTTTCATCCTTTTTTCTTTCGGACTGTAAGGTTTATAATTTTTGGTTAGGGGCTAAGGCATCTTTCAGCTGCTTCTTACCTTTCCCTAGCAACTCCTTGTCAATTATGGCTCCAGGAGTTCGGATTTCCAGCTTATACTCACGTTGGGACCTACTACAAAGCACAATTCCCTGATTATTGCAGTCTTAGGCCTCTCGGGTAACTTTTTGCTGCACCCACTTTTCTCTCTCTTTCTTCTTTTCTCACCCTATGTCCAAGGTGAACTTCCCCTTGCTTCTCTCGGGCCAATTTAGATTCACCATATTGATTGGGGCCTTAGGACAAGGATCAACATTGATCATCATTGCCATATGTTTTTCTAGTAGTAGTCTCCCATTGACAGCTATATTTTAAATCCCGTCCCTGAATTGCACACAATTTGTAATGGAGTGGTTGAATGTGTAGTGAATTTTGCAATACTTCTTTTCCGTAATCTCTTCAGGTTTACGGAATTCTAGAATCAAGCGAGGTCACCCTGGCTTTTACTAACTCCTCATAAATGTATGCAGACCTTGGTGAGATAAATGAGTAGGTTTGGAACTTTGGTACAAACCCTCCATTTTTCATTGCTACTTTTTGATCTTTGATTTGCTTGACCAATCCTTTCACCGTCAATGGTTTGAATGGTCGTATCATCTTTGTAGTATAAACCTCTATCTGCCCCTCTGGATGCTCCATTGTCTTCATTTTGTATAAAATCTTCATGCTCTAGATATGAATTCAAGTCGTGCTAAAAAAAAAATGGAGGCTTAAGATGTTACTCCTCAACAAGCAACCTTTCATACTTAGTGGTTGCAATCACTAGTATCTTCAACTTATTGAATTACAGATGATATAACTTATTTTTTGGCGGCAACCTCAAGGCCTTTTGAGCAATTGCAATGAGTTGCCTATGGTTTATAGGGGTTGGCATCTCATTATGGTATTTTTGATACATTATCATGAAATCCTTAGTTGACTTATGCTCATATTGTTTACGTCCACTAGGTCTTGGATGTCACCTCAGGTTTTACTCTATAAAACTATTCATTGACAATCGTCTCCATTTGATCCCAATTAGCAATGGAGTTGGAAGACAAGAGAGAGTACCACTAAGAAGCTAATCATGTCAAAGAATTTCCAAACAGCCTCAACTTGTAGTTTGGTTTATCTTTGAATGTTACACAATGGTTAAAGAACTTAAAAATGTTATCCCTTGAAGAAATTTTGAAGTTCTCTCTACTAAAAGCGAGGATATAAGGCATCTTGAAGTTCGGAGGAAAATGATTCTATTCATTAATGAAGGCACAATATGGTAAGTTATCTTTAACATCGGGCAAACTTGAGGCTATGCATTTTGAAAGATTAGCCTCCGTAAATCAGCTACTTCATTCTTGAGCTGTTGGTTTTCCCCATGTTTTGGCAGATTCATAGATGATCCCACTCTTCCAGAACCATTTCTGGTTGTTTCAGTTTGAGTCCATTCCCCCCTAATTGGCCCTTAATGGAGGTTTATAAAGTGGTGGCATTGTCAACATTGGGGGGAAAATATTTTCCATTGAACCCCTCCACTGCTAGTTAAAGCAACATAGTATGCCTCGTTTTGCTTTATCCTGACTACTTCTCATTTTCCCAGATTTAACTCTGGTCTTTAAACTAAAGATTGGTGTTGTTTACTTGGTGGGTTAAATTAGAAAATTTTGTCTGCTACTTTCTCTGTAGCTCGCAAGTGGCACTACAAAGCTTGTTGATCTCGCCTTTGGTGTCAATTACAGCTGCCTCCATACTCCTCATCACTTGGAGAATGGTTGATTACAAATCTTCATTGGACACTTCTTTACCTGAGTGACCCGAATGAGTAGAACTTGAAGGGAAATTTTATGAAAAACATGTTCATTTGAGCAACATCTATAGCATGCAATTAACAAATTAAAGGCGGAATCATGCTTGCATGCACTCAAAAACAAAACATTACCCATGAAATTCAAAGCCTAGTAGTTAGGTGAACCAAGACTCAACTCAAAACAAAGTGAGTTGAGAAAGTTATACCTTTGTTGATTCCTCTTTGCATAAGCAAAGGATAATCACCCAAGAGATAGGGCCTTCATTCCTTGCTTCTTAGATCCATGCTTTCTAGGATGAGGATGGTTGAAAAGATTCTCCAAGTTCCCAAATTTGAGAACCTTTAAGTCTCCACACCAAGGAAGTATTGATGAAGAAATGAGTGACCTAGAGGAAGTAAGATTCCTAGCTATGTTCCTCTAGGGTGGCCGGCCTCTTAGAGAGAAAAGAGAGCTTGTGTTCTCATCTTTTCTCCAAAAGAAACCCTAATGAAGAAAAGGCTATAAAGTCATATTTATACCTTTGTTCATTGGAGTGGCAAACTTGTAATTAAGTCCAAAACCCACTCCTTTATCAATATGGCCGGCCATAGGGTTTTATTGGGCTATTTGGGCCTTTGTGAATATTTAGTCATTAAGTTGTCATACAACTTAAGTCAATGGGCTTGACGTTCGAAGCCCATTGGGCCTTGAGGCCCAAAACTAACCCGAGGTCTTTAACGAACTTTATTCGTTTGATTAATTAACATATTAATTAATCCTTGCCATAAATAATTAAACCATTTAATTATCCTTACTCATCTCCGTTGTTTCTTCAATCTCTGCCTTACACGGTGTACGATCCATTAGGTTCCTTTTAGCGAGGCAGTGGGCGATTACAACTCTTTCAAATCGATTGTGAATTGAAACTTACTTTCAATTCTCCCTTTAGTGATTATACACGTTTAGGGCTTCCACAAACCATGAGTGACACCTAGCAGTATGTCATGGTTACCCAAGCTAATCAGAAGAAGTGGAGAACCTATTCAGTTTAGGATTACAATGCAATACGGTCTTTCTATAATACAATACTCTTGACCACATTGTTTGGTTTGATAGTTTATTCATGTCTACTATCCAATGAGATTCATTTACTTATATGATTACTTTGAATGTGATTTGGAAAGACTTCCTAAATCTCATTCATACTCTGGCCAGAGATTCTTAATCATATCATAGAGTATTCTCCCTCAAACGGTTTGAAGGTTAGAGATCCCTTGTTGCGCATTTACTTGCCTCCATGGCTAAGTGGCTTAACCTCAACTATGCCGTGGACAACCTCTGACGGAGTGACTTTGACATAGTCAAAGATCAAGGACCTAACCACAAGACAACTATGATGCCTCAGGTCAAATGACTACTTTGCATTATCCCAACCATGAGTTCTCATGTGACATGAGTATGAGAACTCATCGTTGATCGTGTTTAGTGGACTCATTCTCTATTGAGCACCTACATGCTTGTCTTGGTGTCAATCACACCAATGACTCGAGACTAGTCACTCTCCCTAAGAAAAGACATAGCATGTACTGATCTTAACGGACTGTCAATGCCCAATTGGCAATCCTATGATCAGGAACGTTTAGGATATGTATACGAAAGAGAATGGTCTCATAAATCTAACTTGTTTAAATTACATTCTCCTAATTACATATTCCTTGGACTTATCGTTTAAGCATATAACATTTATATGAGACGGCTTAAAACAATAATCTTTGCCCTTGTCATTAAACTAGATTAGTTTATCATGTGAAATGTCCGTAAAGTATCATCATATGATTGGTTTTAGGGCACATTTCCAACAATCTCCCACTTGCACTAGAGCCAATCAGCTTGGTCATCAGTGATGATACCTCCTCTGTAGTCAACAATGGATATCTTTATGTTATCCATAGAAGCAACCTTGAGAATAACGACGTCACCATTATACATGATTCTTAATCATGTGGTTCAGTCTCTCATTTTAGTTCGGATCTTGATGAGACCTTGATTCCCGTGCTTGAGCTATCGCCCCATTAGTGTCGTAGTGTCGGTACACTAGAGACACGTTCTGGTTGGAACCGAATAGAGAATTCATAAATGAACTTTCTCATCCAAACAACATTGTTGTAAGCTTCTATATGGCAATATATATTTGCATTCATAATGGAACACGCTAAAGTCATTACTTTTAATGTTTCCATCCAAATATCTCTTTAGTCATAATAAAGAGATATTTGATTATCTCTTCATTCATAATGAAGAAACATCCAATGATGGATTAGATTCATAATCTAATACATTTACGCTTCCATTACGTTACTCTAATTCTTCCTCATTCTTTGAGGAATCTATCCTTTAGTATTTCTTAAATACTTAAGGACTCACTTGACAGTTGTCATGGTTCTGATCCTGAGCTTGCATTGATATTGTCTTGTACCGATCTAGGTACAATTCATATCAATGTTTTTCATACAATATGAAATTCACCTTTCTGCGTATGCATAAAGGATTCTATTTATGCATTATGTTTCTTTAGGAGTCAAAATGGTACGTTCCCTTTGAGAAGAGCAACTTCCTAGTCTCACTAGAGTTGTCCTTTTGATTTGAAGTTTGTCATCATATGAGAAACTTCCTAGCATCTCTTGTCTATCATTAGGGCTTGATATAATCCAATTTTATCCTGAAATCTATCATTATAGATTTCCATCCCATGTTTATAGACTATGTCTCCCATATACATTCTATCGTTATAGAATGTTTAAAGTCATAACTTTAACGAAGAAGTATTCTTTTCATTTCCAAAATTAATGTATCATATATATATATATATATATATATATTCAAATTTAGGAATATGATTAACTCCCACTAATCTTTTGTAAACCTAGTAAACAAAAGATTCATTTACATCTTTATGAGAAATCAAACGATTTGATCTTTTTCTCATAAGACGATTATAGCTCCCACTAGCTTGCTAAGATTCATGATGGATGGATCTCTACAACTTACATGTCTTGTGATTCATAGTTTTAGACATATATTATCAAGACTATCTTAATAATGGTTTCAGAAACCCATATTATGTCCAAACATTGAATCACCATTTAGTTGTAGCTAGCTATCTTCGAATTAATTGAAACTAAGACTATGTCAAAGAGGTTTCTTCAAAGTCAACCATTCTCTTTGATTGTAGTCACCTTAAGCTACCAATTAGCTATTAAAGGTTTCACTATTTCGGGTCAAATGGTACTTTACCATTTCCTTGAGTATATATCGTATATACACTCAATGTAGTCATAAGGATTTTTCATTCTTGTTTCTTTCGAATTAAGAGGTGCAACTCTATGACATAGTCATAAAGTTCAAACCATTCAACTGAGACGGTTTATAAATCCTTCTCGACTACCTTGGAGCTTGTGGTATAGGAACTAGGTTGTTATATTTGTTGATCACTATCTTGTTTCTCAAAGAACCCATTCTTTGAGTTCTATCCCTCGTTCATTTGCTCTATCTTGGGCAAATCCTAGTGTAAGATTAAAATGAACTACCCAACAAACAACATTTGTTAGTTGGTTTATATAAGTGATATCCAAATGTTAATTTAAGGATACCCACAAGATAATTTTTAAACAAATATTGCTTATTAGCACACAACCCCAAATCTTAACATGATTAAGACTTGTCTTTCTTTCCAACTACATCCTATGGAGTCATGAAAATTTTGGAAGATCTTCTAATTGACAATCATATTGTCTTAGAAGTATATATCCTATATATGGGTAATTGATAATATCCAACGAACTAAATCTTATTCTAGTTCGTTTTTCTCCTAATGGAGAAATCCATTATATTATGATGCTTCTTTCCTTGATATCTTTCAAGGAAACTGTTCTAAAGTGTTACCTTTCCTTGGATCAAATCTAAGGAGGTAAATACTTTAGACATCTTACTCATCAACTTACATTTCTTGAATTCTTCGAAACCTTTTGCAAAGTATTCGGACTTGTGTTTATTCAAAATAAACTATAGTCCAACCGAGAGTGATCTTCGGTGAATGTCATACAACATGAGTAGTATTATGTTGTGGACAAGTGCCACTAAGATCTAAGTGAATTAACCTCAACAACTTTGTGATTCTTTATTCTTTCCAAAAGAATAAAGATTCAAACATTTTGCCTCTATACAATTTTAATAAGAAGGCATTGGATCCGGATCTTACGATCCAAAGCATCCATCTATGACCAACTCGTAATTTATGTTTTAGAGGTATCACAACTCAGTTGGGATTAGTCACTACCTTGCAACCTTTTGGGTTTTAAGCATCGTTATATTCTAAACAGTTAACACCACCATATCATCTCTACTATAGAGATAATCCATTAGATTACAATAATCTAATCATTCATTAATAAAGAACAATGTTTTGTCAAACAAAACATTTATCCATTTCTCATACGGAATTAAGTTCCTTTATTCAATTGGAATGTAAAGACAATCTTTGTTTTTCCATTTTCTTTGGTAGTTCATATGAGAAAGTTAGTACAATCTGCTTTCGCAAAGATCTATATTTTATTCACGTTCCGAATGTGAAGTACTTTCTCTTCTCTCATTAATCTTCTACTTCTTATTAGCCACACTTTTACAACGATTTTAAAACATAGTTACTAATACGGAATCAAGCATTCAAGTAGAAGAACCAACTGTTTTGAACTTTTCAAGAACAATTTACAACACCTTCGAAAGATGTGTTCTTGACACTTGCAAGACATTTCTTGCAAATACCCCTTCCAATGTCCATCATTTCATAAAGAAAGTTTGTTCCCTTGGAGTTATTTTGCCTTCTTCATTTGACTTCTCCTTTGACTACAATAGTCATGGTCCCTAAACTCCCACTATCTCTCTTGAAATATATTTCAATTGTGTTATATACATCAAACAATTTGGAGAGCATGTGGTTATTGTTCACTATATAGTTTACAATAAACTTAGTGATCTATTTGGATAGGGACACAAAGGTGAAGTCCTTGCCTAGTTTTCCGTCTCTAGAAGTGGTTTAACACTTCAACACTCAATGATTCAAAATTATCATAAGTCCATGTTGATGGACTATTTTTGTCAACCAACCATTATGTTCTAAACATAATTACAAACTTTCAAGAGTTGTTCAAGGCAACTCTCATTTCTTCATACAACAATTTGTAAGTGAAGAATCATGGCACATAAAGTGTCCATGCCATTGTGCTTTCTTCTCAAGTTCTTTGTTCATTTAACAAAGAAACAAGCACTAGTGTTTGCATTAACTAAGGGTTGTTCAAAGCAACTCTTATTTCTTCATACAACGATTTGTAAGTGAAGAACTATAACACTAAAAGTGTCCTTGTCTCTTTGCTAATCTTCGTAAGTTCCTTTGTTCATATAACGAAGGAATAAGCATTGGTTGTTTGTGTTGTCCTCTTCATGATAGACTTATCTAACATGTTCTTCCAATGATACATTACCAATAGGAAGATTTTGAGGATGAGACTACTTAGGTACATATACAATCCATTTAAGACAATCTTTGGGATTGTGGTACCAAGTCTGGAAACTAAAGCATTCGGCTTTTCTTTGTCAAGTTTTGGATAGCGTTTGCAAATATATCGGTAATTAAATACATAACGAATATAAATTGATTGATTTTAAGCCATTTGGAATTCGAGAGTTTTGGAAACTCTTAGTAGGGTATGGGAGACTCACCATTACCAAGCCCACCTCACAATGATATGATGTTGGCTAGCATCAATAATAATGAGAGAGTACACTTACTCATTTGCATATCTTGCAAGTACCCATCTTATTTGGCCTCTAGAGAATGAAGCCTCACAATGATATGATGTTGGCTCCATTGCACTTAGTTAAGTCATTCCCACCATGCAAGTTCGAGTAGGGGTTCAAGAACAACCTCACAATGATATGATGTTGATCATTCTCGTTGCCTACCTTCACAACATCAAGTATGCATATAGAACTCCTTCTGAGTGTAAGCACGCACTTTGAACTCCCCCATGATAGGGTGAAGCCGGTGTACGAGTCACAAACGATCGGAGCCTACCACGGTGGAAGGCCACGAAAGAGTGTTCAAAGAACTCTCACGCTTGTCAACTTAATAATGGTTTGGTTGAGGGTTTTAGGTCTCATCATATATAAACACGCATTTTAATCTTATTAAAACAATTTGGTCCTATTACAACTATTGGTCCATGTGATTGATTTAGTAGTATATAATACTCCCACTAAGCTTGTAAAACGGGTTTTAAAGCAAGAGTATATGGTACTACTAACATAAGGTTTGCATTCATTGATGGACTATATAGTTGCCTTAGGGCCTTAGGATGACTATGAACCTTTGATTCGATCCAACACGAGCCTTGTGTTGAATCTTGGTCTAGGGATGGTGATTGATTTTAGTTACGCGTTTAATCACATTAAGGCGTGTTTTTCCTATTGGGCGTTGGACCCAACTACTCCAATTTCATGCATATCAAATAAAACAAGAAAATGAGTACTTCAAAGTAAAGAAGAGCTTATGCTCTTTTACAACATTTGATCAAAACAAATTACTTTAAAGTAAAGAAGAGCTTATGCTCTTTTACAACATTTGATCATATCAAATTACAACCAAAATCTAATCTACACATTCCCATGGTTCAAACAAATTTGAGACGGCCTTTCACATAGCTCAATTATCGTAGGCTTAGGTTCATAGTATCCATAGAATTGATTTAAATGGAGCTAAATGAAATGAAAATCCAATTCTCATTTAAAGAGACAAAACCATTTTGTTCTCAACCTAATTTGGGCCAAAATGCAATAACCTCAACCTTTGGGCTATGTTGCAAAACTTAAACTTTTGAGCTCATTTTGTAAAAACACAAAAGTCCACTACTTCATGTAATTACAACTAGAACTAAAAAATTTCAATAAATTCAAAAACTTCATTAAAGGAACAAAACAATTTGTCCTTTCATGATTTTGGGCCTTTACGTAAATACGTAAACTTTTGGGTCAAACTACAAAATACACAAAAGTACCAAAACTTTATGTAATTGCATAAAAGCCCCAAAAGCACTCCCATTGAGGGAGTGGCCGGTTTTGAGAGGTGTGAACCCACAAAAATTTTGAAATTTTTTTCAACTAAGTCATAAAGTCATGCAAGTGGAAATAGGTTTGTGTGAATAAAGCCATGCAAGTGGTGTGTGTGTAAGAGAAGTACTTCTTACATACCCATCACCATTTCTATCACCTTTCAAAAATTTCAATAAATGTTTTGATGATAGATAAGTCACACCCACCAACACAAAACAAAGACTTTATGAAATAAATCAAAACTTTGAATCAAAACACCAAACTTTTTGTTCTTAGCTAAAATATCAAGAACAATGAAGAACATTCATGAAAAACCCATAAAAGCTTCATGAACATTTTTCATCCAAAGACATCCCAAAACCACTCAAACTTAAGGGAAATAACATATAACCAAATTAGGGTACATAGGGGTTCCAAAAGTTACCTTAAAACACTTTTAACAAGTCAAACAAGAACCCAAAAATCCACCCTTTGGATTTGGCCGAAAATCCCCAAAAACATGGCACCAAATTTTAGTTCCAATATTCATGCTCATATGAACTACATCTACAACATTTGAGATGGCAAATTTTCCAACAAAATTTACATTCAAAGAAACAAGAATAAAGCTTGTAACATATTACAACATTTAAATCATAAACTATGAACTACAAAACCCAAAAGGATTCACCAACTACTAGACCTAGGCTCTGATACCACTTGAAGGGAAATTTTATGAAAAACATGTTCATTTGAGCAACATCTATAGCATGCAATTAACAAATTAAAGGCGGAATCATGCTTGCATACACTCAAAAACAAAACATTACCCATAAATTCAAAGCCTAGTAGTTAGGTGAACCAAGACTCAACTCAAAACAAAGTGAGTTGAGAAATTTATACCTTTGTTGATTCCTCTTTACATAAGCAAAGGATAATCACCCAAGAGATAGGGCCTTCATTCCTTGCTTCTTAGATCCATGCTTTCTAGGATGAGGATGGTTGAAAAGATTCTCCAAGTTCCCAAATTTGAGAACCTCTAAGTCTCCACACCAAGGAAGTATTGATGAAGAAATGAGTGACCTAGAGCAAGTAAGATTGCTAGCTATGTTCCTCTAGGGTGGCCGGCCTCTTAGAGAGAAAAGAGTGCTTGTGTTCTCATCTTTTCTCCAAAAGAAACCCTAATGAAGAAAAGGCTATAAAGTCATATTTATACCTTTGTTCATTGGAGTGGCAAACTTGTAATTAAGTCCAAAACCCACTCCTTTATCAATATGGCCGGCCATAGGGTTTTATTGGGCTATTTGGGCCTTTGTGAATATTTAGTCATTAAGTTGTCATCCAACTTAAGTCAATGGGCTTGACGTTCGAAGCCCATTGGGCCTTGAGGCCCAAAACTAACCCGAGGTCTTTAACGAACTTTATTCGTTTGATTAATTAACATATTAATTAATCCTTGCCATAAATAATTAAACCATTTAATTATCCTTACTCATCTCCGTTGTTTCTTCAATCTCTGCCTTACACGGTGTACGATCCATTAGGTTCCTTTTAGCGAGGCAGTGGGCGATTAGAACTCTTTCAAATCGATTGTGAATTGAAATTTACTTTCAATTCTCCCTTTAGTGATTATACACGTTTAGGGCTTCCACAAACCATGAGTGACAACTAGCAGTATGTCATGGTTACCCAAGCTAATCAGAAGAGGTGGAGAACCTATTCAGTTTAGGATTACAATGCAATACGGTATTTCTCTAATACAATACTCTTGACCACATTGTTTGGTTTGATAGTTTATTCATGTCTACTATCCAATGAGATTCATTTACTTATATGATTACTTTGAATGTGATTTGGAACGACTTCCTAAATCTCATTCATACTCTGGCCAGAGATTCTTAATCATATCATAGAGTATTCTCCCTCAAACCGTTTGAAGGTTAGAGATCCCTTGTTGCGCATTTACTTGCCTCCATGGCTAAGTGGCTTAACCCCAACTATATCGTGGACACCCTCTGACGGAGTGACTTTGACATAGTCAAAGATCAAGGACCTAACCATAAGACAACTATGATGCCTCAGGTCAAAGGACTACTTTGCATTATCCCAACCATGAGTTCTCATGTGACATGAGTATGAGAACTCATCGTTGATCGTGTTCAGTGGACTCATTCTCTATTGAGCACCTACATGCTTGTCTTGGTGTCAATCACACCAATGACTCGAGACTAGTCACTCTCCCTAAGAGAAGACATAGCATGTGCTGATCTTAACGGACTGTCAATGCCCAATTGGCAATCCTATGATCAGGAACATTTAGGATATGTATACGAAAGAGAATGGTCTCATAAATCTAACTTGTTTAAATTACATTCTCCTAATTACATATTCCTTGGACTTATCGTTTAAGCATATAACATTTATATGAGACGGCTTAAAACAATAATCTTTGCCCTTGTCATTAAACTAGATTAGTTTATCATGTGAAATGTCCGTAAAGTATCATCATATGATTGGTTTTA
This sequence comes from Malus fusca, assembly GCA_035220775.1. Classification (NCBI taxonomy): domain Eukaryota; kingdom Viridiplantae; phylum Streptophyta; class Magnoliopsida; order Rosales; family Rosaceae; genus Malus; species Malus fusca. The sequence continues at coordinate 19,703,696 of CM069060.1, forward strand.
GGGCACATTTCCAACAAAACTTTCATCAGTTCTAGGACTTTGACTAGGAGTGGGTTCACCATCTTTCTCAACCATTTTCGTTGGTTTGGCAAGATGTGGTAAAGTAGCTTTAAACCTTCATCTTGAATCCTTATCTTTTTTTTTGGTGGTTTGGCATACAACACAATGATGATCACACTGGGTGTGCTACAATTATATGTTGATGGATTTGCGATCTGCACACAACTTCTCTCCTGAGGATGGTGAACTCAGTGTGTCAGTTTAAAGGTGCATTTTGGAGGCCTTGAGCAAGCCTTCAGGCTCTTTTTAATTTGTTATTTTTAGGTGTGGCACTGTTAGTTTAGACCAACAAATTGATTGATTGTATTTTGTTTATTAAGTTGTTTTCTTGCGCCACAAGTAAATCGAGTTTCTTATCAAAGGGCAGTGCCATAAAGATTTTAAATCTACGTTAAGTTCTTTTCTATGCCTAGTTGCCAAGGACTTTACAATTTTTTTTTTTTGTGTTTATGCCAAGAGACAACACAAACTATTCAAATCTGAGTCTAACAATGTTTGCAGCTATCAGGTAAATATAAAGAATGAAAGTAATGCAAATAATGATAGAGAGGAAAGACATGAAATAAAAGAAAGTTAGATGCTTATCAAATGTTAATCAGTAAAATAATAACTTGCACAAAATAGGTAATAACTCAAACAGAAATAAAAAATACAAGCATTCGAATAAAGTGTAAAAGTATTTGAGCAAGTTCCAATGCTTGACAGGCAAGTTCTTGCAAGTAGGCAGAGTGTTTGGAAAGTAAGTTTTAATAAAGGAAATCAATACTACATGCAATGCAACAAAGTTTTTTAAAGTTTAAGTACAATGAACAAGAGGAAAAGATGTTTTGAATTGTAAAAATAATTTGTAAAACTTTGAAGTCTAGCTATATGTTGAGTTAAGTATCATTTTATTATCTCGTTCTGTTACCTTCTGTTAAACAATCTTCCTTTCGAGTCTAAAGGGGGTGTAGTCAAACTATGATTTTAAAGGATTTCAAAAGTGATAGATTTGATAGGATTTAGGAGGATTTAAGAATCCTACAAAATTCATATGGATTTTAAAGAATTTGAATGGATTTAGTTTGTAGATTTTGGTGGATTGTGGTGGATTTTCATATAATTTTTTTATTGAAAAGAAAAAGGAAAAATCTTTCCCCTTGCCCTACTATACTCGATAGCCACTTTATCCCCTCCCTTTTCGGGTCCCCTTTCACACAATCACGGCTCCATCTCTTTATCAATTGATAGATCAACATAACTTTGGTGAGATATTGAGCACTACACCACCAACAACCATCACCACCGACTGCCCTTTTGCCATAGATGTACACTGTGGTACTTCAGTAGTGCTTGTAGTACCACAGACATTAAAAAATCAGAATGGCGAGAGAATAGTATTAACCAAAATCCTAGATCGATCATGTCCTTCGATGATCATACATGCCTAATTAAGGTCTAAGGGTCATAATAAGAGATTCCACCAAAGTATATGGTGGTTACCTGTGTGTGGCTGGGGTTGGTGGAGATTTGAGAACTGCCCAGATGGAAAATGATTTGAAATCATAAGGGGTGAGGTTGTATTCTTTTTAGTCTTAGGTATATCTACTTCTTGCTCTCAAATCCCACAAAATCCACAACTTATTGAAATCCTCCAAAATCTTAATTTTTTTAATACACTTAGATTTGGATGAATTTTAAAATCCTTTAAAATCTTTTAATTGACTATACCTAGATTTGAATGAATTATAAAATCCTTTAAAATCTTTTAATTGACTACACTAAGATTTTAAAGTCTTTTAAAATACTCTCAAATTCGGGTTTCACTACACCCCCTTAAGTCTTTCCCCTTTAGATTATTCCTCTCTAATCTCAGTTGCTGATGTGGCTACAGTTAGAGAGTAAGTTTGCATCTTGCGAATTGAGGCTTTGTCCCTCTAGAACTACGAGACAACCACTAGAAAGAAATGTTTCTCTGTAAAAATCGACTGATTTTACCTTCGTCAAGTGTGAACGAGGAGAAATTTTTTGGGTTGACAGGAACCCCACATCACCCTGGACAATTGGTGTACCCATCCAATGGGAGGATTCCACGTTCCCCATTAAAAAAATCTTTCTGATTTAGTTTTTAAGAAAATCAATTAAACGAACACTAAACCCAAAAAGTAGAACATCTCGACAACCGAGCTAACATCACCATGGGTAGCTGACAGCTGGAATACTCTTTCAATGAAGTTACTCCACCTGTTCTATTTATAAATCCACAAGGTATATCCTTTAAAAAAATAATTAGATAAAAACTAAAACAGAAAAATTCAAATACAAATTCTCCAGGCCATACATACAACCATCACTTCGGCGAAACACGCCACCCCAATCCTATCGAAATATGGTACCACACCACCTCCTATCTTCCTCTTCCTTATAGACGAACAACAACAGGTAAGAGTGGCAGATGGAGTTCCTCCAATTGATAACCCGCCGAAGCTATGTGCCGAACCCATCTTCCTCGTCGTCATCTTCATCGGCTTGATGTTTGAGTTTTTCTTTGACGGGCAATCTTTGCTCCTTGCTGGGTTTTTTTTGTGATGGGCATGAAACTGAGAGGCGGACCAGCATAGGAGTCGACTCACTGAGTTAATAGCGGCGCGAGTTAGAGATTGTAGTGGGAGTTGAATGACTCAATTTTTTTCCAAGAATATGTGACCAAAATTGCGTTCTTCTTTTCCTGTCTCTGCAAAAGAAGGATAAAAATTTGGGAAAAAGACAGATCGGACGCCGGGGAGGGGCGTTGTGGGTTGTTTTCGCTCGGCCATCGAGATGTTTTAGTTTTAGTTTAATTGATTTTCTTAAAACCTAAATCAGATGGATTCTTTAATGGGAAATGTGACATCCTCCAATCGGATGAGTACACCAACTGTCTATGGTGATATGGGGTTCCTGTCACCCCGAAAAATTTCTCGTGAAGGAGGGTTCTTCACCACCCACGACGCCACGTCATAAAGCACTTTTAAAAGAGTGGGCATGCTCACTGTTCATTTGCCTTGAAATTAAAAACCCATTTAGGCCTTGTTTACTTAGTGAGTGGGGCCATCAATAAGCCCAATACATAATTTTCGTCCAAACAACCACCGCTATAAATTAATATTTTTGATTTAGCAAGCACAAAAAAATTTCACTATATGTCATCGTTACCACCTGTAATATCCAAGTTCATGGTTCCTCACTAACTAACCTTTATTACGTCAGCTCTAGTTGCTTGTATAATATACCTAAGCAACCAGATTTCCCAGTTTACCCAGCGGAAGGAAGTATATATTCTGATAGTTGTGTCTACAGAAAAATGTGAAGGTCTTAGCAACTATACTAACATAACTTCTGACTGGAGTCTGATTGACTAATTCTAGAAAATTCCAACCTTTATGTCTCTCTACGTTTTACGCTATTGTTAGTGTTTGATAGAGCTAGTTCTAATGAAGAAGAGAAGATGAATTGTTTAGGAAGAAAAAACAGGGAGAGAATAACGTGGTTGTTCCTTCTTCTGCAAAGTCGCAGAGGAATAATTTTGGTTTTCATTAATTGCCTCCCTCTCTCTCGCACACAACGTGCAATGAGAGGTATAAAGCTTTACAAAAAACTGAGCTGGATCATTACAATTAAAATAGATCTCAGCCACTCATCTTAGCTAATAGCTAAGATCATCACACATGGCACTCATGGCCTTTATATCTATATACCCTATCACTTAGTATTTAACATAAGTGCATACACATATTAACATCACAACTTATTTCTAATCAGCTATAGACTTATACTTCAACACTCCGCTTTAAGTCTAAAGCTGATATGACTCCTAGCTTGTCTCTGAGATAGTTAAACCTTTCTTTTGGTAAAGTTTTGGTAAAGATGTCTGCCACTTGCTCTTTGGTAGGACAATAGATCAAATCGACTATTCCTTGCTGCAGAGCATCTTTGATGAAATGATACCTCCTATCAATGTGTTTTGTCCGCTGATGGAACACTGGATTCTTAGTGATTGAAATTGCAGATGTATTGTCACACTGCAGAGGAGTTGCTTCTGTTTGTAGCTCTCCAAAATCCTCCAAGACAAATCTGAGCCAAATATCCTGAGCTGTGGCTTTAGAGGCACTAATGTACTCTGCATCTGCAGTGGAAAGGGCAACACAGCTTTGCTTCACAGAAGCCCATGAAAACACTCCACTTCCCAAAGAAAAAACATAGCCTAAGGTGCTTTTGTTGTCTTCAATTGATCCTCCCCAATCATTATCACAAAATCCAACCAAAACTGCCTTCTTGCCTTTCTCATACTTCAAACCATAATCCAGTGTCCCTTTGATATATTTGAGCACTCTCTTGGCTGTTCCATAGTGCTTATTTATAGGACAATGCATATATCTAGCCAGTAAGCTAGCTGCATACATCACATCCGGTCTTGTAGCAGTAAGATACAACAAACTCCCCACAATCTTCCTATATTGCTCTTCATTTGCTGCACCACTTCCATCATCTTTGCTTAATTTTTCAGTAGCAACAAGAGGTATAGAAACAGGTTTGCACTCCTTCAAGCCAAATTTATCCAACAAGGAAGAAGCATACTTCATTTGATGAATGAAAATACTTGTGTCAACTTGTATTACTCCCATCCCTAGAAAATGGTGGAGGAGCCCGAGGTCTGTCATTTCATATTTCACCTTCATGTCTTCTTTGAACTCATTCAACATTTCCTGATTGCTTCCAGTGTATACTATGTCATCAACATAGATAGAAACAATTAAGATATCCTCATCTCCCCTTGTCTTAGTATAAAGAGTTGCTTCACTCAAACTTTTTGTAAATCCACACTTAGTGAAATGGTTGTCAATTTCCCCATACCAAGCTCTAGGTGCATGCTTTAACCCATAAAGAGCCTTATGCAACCTGTAAACTTTGTCCTCATTTCCATCAATTACAAATCCCTCAGGTTGTTCAACATATACTTTTTCCTGCAATTTTCCATTAAAAATACAGATTTAACATCTAGTTGATATAACTTCCAGCTTCTTTGTGCGGCAAGAGCAATCAAGGTTCTGATTGTGTCCAATCTAGCAACCGGAGCAAAAGTTTCATTGTAATCGATTCCTTGTTTCTGCACATACCCCTTGGCAACCAGTCTTGCCTTGTTCTTTTGTACTGAGCCATCCAGATTCAACTTGGTTTTGAACACCCATTTTACTCCAATGACATGTTTATCACTTGGTCTATCTATAAGCTCCCAAGTTCCATTCTTCTCAATCATTGACAATTCTTCTTCCATTGATTTTACCCAAGCCTTGTCTTATGAAGCTTCTTCATATTTCTCAGGTTCCACAATACGAAGGTTGCACTGTGCCATAAGGTCATTTATGCTTCTCCATTTCACTGGAGTATGATCATAAGGCTGAGAGATCTTTACAGATTCATGAATGTTGCTTTCTTGTTCTTCAGTATGAGAGGGAATAGAGGAACTGGAGGCACTACCTTCAAACTCACTCAATTCATGTGAATTCTGAATGTAGGTAACAACAACATGATTCTCTGAATTTTCCTTCCAATTCCAGGTCATAGTTTCATCAAACAACACATCTCTTGACAAGATTAACTTCTTAGTACATGGATCAAACACTCTGTATCCCTTCTCACATGTAGCATATCCAACAAACACACATTTGACACTCTTAGCATCTAGCTTCTGTCTCATCTCAGATGGTATATGCACATAACGGATTGATCCAAACACTTTTAGGTGACCAATTCCTGGTTTTCTGCCACTGTAGGCCTCAAATGGTGTTAGATTATCAAGTGCTTTTGTAGGTGATCTGTTTAGAATGTACACTGCTGCATGTACTGCCTCTGCCCACAGAAAGTATGGCAAGCTTTTATCATGAAGCATTGCCTTGGCCATTTCTACAACTGTTCTATTCTTCCTCTCCACTACTCCATTTTGCTGTGGAGTTTAAGCCATAGACATTTGTCTTTGTATTCCTTCAGTCTCTAAGAATTGGTTGAATTCATTTGATACAAACTCACCTCCTTTGTCACTTCTTAAGCACTTTACTTTGAAACCACTTTGTAATTATACCATTGCTCTAAACTTCTTGAAACAAGTTAGAGCCTCAGATTTCTGTCTTAGGAAATAAACCCATGACATTCTTGTACAATCATCAATTAGAAGCATGAAGTACTTATTCCCAGCAATTGATTCATTTTGCATAGGACCACACAAATCAGTGTGCACAAGCTCCAGAGGACTACTTGCTCTCCAAGCTTTCTCTTTTGGAAACCAATCACGATGTTGTTTCCCAAACTGGCATCCATCACATACACCATCAATATTTTCAAGATGTGGAAGACCATGCACCATTTCATTCTCTCTGAGTTGTTTAAGGCTTCTGAGATTTAGATGTCCTAATCTCTTGTGCCAAATCCAGGTAGAACTTGAATCAATGCTAGCTTTCAGAACAAGTTGACTATTTTTCCACAGAGAAAGGGGATAACATCTATTTTCCTTCTTCTTAACTTTGATGACAAGATTAATAAGGGAGGGTCCATCAAATATACTACACATGCCTCCTCCAAAAAAGAGATAGTATCCATGCTCATCCATTTGTCCCACACTGAGCAAATTTTCTTTCAATCCTAGCAAGTGCATAACCTCCCTAATGTACTTCTTCCCTTTGTTAGTGTCAATTTCCAAAGAGCCCATTCCAGCAACATTTACTAATGCACCAATGGGCATTTGTACCTTTCCAGCAACATTTGTCCTTATATAAACAAGAAGATTAGCGTTCCCTGTCATATGATTGCTACACCCACTGTCTATGTACCAGTTACCATTGACATTTGTCTCTGAAATTGCACAATTAGCATAGAACAAATTTCATGTCACTTCCACCTGATTTACAGAATTTGCCTTTTGCATCATCTTTTCTGCAGTGCATTCTCTAGCCCAGTGACCAAACTTATCACAATTATAGCATTTGGGCTTCCCCTTATATCTACACTCACCAAAATGGAACTTAGAGCATACTCTACACTGTGGTTTGGTACCCTCCTGACCCATTGACTGTGGCTGGTATGAATTTTGATGCAGGACTATTGAAAGGTTTTTGTTGAAACCGAGGCTTTGAATCCCATCTCTTCTCCTTAGAACTCCAATTCTTCTTAAATTTCGATGGACCAGATTTAGTCTCACTCTTATTTTGCCCTTTTGGACTCACTGAGAATGATGCAAATGCCTTCTCAGTGGTATCGACATTATGTAAATCAAACCGTTGTTCTTGACTCTTCAAGATTGCAACTACTTCCTGCAATTCTACAATCTCTAGACACTTTGTGTTTTCTATAACCAAGCAAATAGAATCATACGGTTTACTCAGACTAATTAGAACCTTCTGCACAAGTCTCTCATTAGAAAGAGATTCACCAAATGTTCTCATCTGATTAATTAGTTCATTCAGTCTTGTAAGATAACTAGATAGGGACTCATCATCTCGCATTCTAGCATACTCAAATTCTCGTCTAAGATTATGAAGTTTTACAGATCTAACCTGATCACCACCATGGTATTCGCCAAACAAGAGATCCCATACCATCTTAGCTGAATCAGCATTAGCAATCCGAGGAAAAATCTGATTAGATACTGCATTTTGAATGATTCCTAGAGCCTTCGTATCCTTTATGAACACAACAGTCATTTCTTCATTGACTGCATCGTCCGATGACCCTTCAGCTTCTTTCTTCTTCTTCGAGTCAGAGGTTGTAATCCCTTTCTCCACCAGATTCCATAGCCCAAGCGATTTGAAGATCATTACCATCTTAATCCTCCAGAACTCGTAGTTCTCACCGGAGAAAATTGGAGTTCTCACCTCCGAGCTTCCAGATCCAGACATCTTGGTCCGACTGTTGATTTCTCTCCTCAAATGGAACTCCGGCGACCTTCACCGAGCTTTGACTTAGCTCAGTGACTTCACAGCTTCACGCCCAGGTTCAGTTGATCGAAACCGGCTCTGAGGCCATGTTAGTGTTTGATAGAGCTAGTTCTAATGAAGAAGAGAAGATGAATTGTTTAGGAAGAAAAAACAGGGAGAGAAGAATGTGGTTGTTCCTTCTTCTGCAAAGTCGCAGAGGAATAATTTTCGTTTTCATTAATTGCCTCTCTCTCTCGCACACAACGTGCAAGGAGAGGTATAAAGCTTTACAAAAAACTGAGCTGGATCATTACAATTAAAATAGATCTCAGCCACTCATCTTAGCTAATAGCTAAGATCATCACACAGGGCACTCATGGCATTTATATCTATATACCCTCTCACTTAGTATTTAACATAAGTGCATACACATATTAACATCACAACTTATTTCTAATCAGCTATAGACTTATACTTCAACAAGTTTGTTGGTTATAAATATCCTTAAAGGCTTTCTTACATCAATTATTTGTAGTGAGTATCACTGCTGGTGTTGGTGCGATAGCAGTATTAGAGTAGGGGTAATTAACTGATATTTGTTCCATTTGCATTAACTGATACTAGATTGGCTTGGTTTAACTGGAAAGAAAAATATTGAAACACCAAACATTTATCATAAATCCAGTCCAATTAATCAAAGCAATTTTTGATAAATGTAAATGTGAAATACAAAGTAAATGTTAAATTATAATGTTCTACTTCATTCATATACTAAACACAATTCCGTACAATGAAGTTAATCACAGTCTATTGAATTTCAAATGCATTTGAGATAGAGAAACAAAAGCAAGAAACCAACTAGCAGATTGGATTATATTAGATTTGATTGGACTCTCACGAGCAAATGTGTCAGTTGATCTCCAAAAGGCATTGAAATTGATCAAAATTGGTTGTATCAGATTGGATCAATTGGTTTGGGATTGAAACAAGTCTTATTTTTGGTAAAGGTTAACAGTTTGGTGTCTAAGATTTATAAAGAAGAAGATAATTGCACAAAAGTTTAAAATGATTCTAAGCTTAAGATCAACACGAAAAGCACCAGCTGCTAATGTAGACTCAAACTTTAGTCTCTACCAATTCTAATTGAGTAAGAGTGGGAGCACCAAACTAAAAATATTCTTTTGTTTTGTGTATGGTGGGGTGACACTAAAAAATTCTTACTATATATCATGACAGCACTTGAATCTTTTTTTCTTTGCCAAACAATTTTTAACAAGAAAAATCATAGAGATAGGGTACAATGATTTAGTCGAAGTATAAACCATGCTATGCATGAAAGGGATTGGGGCTTCTAAGGGTTCCTATTCACCCACTATAATGTACATTAACAGTTCAAAAATAAGTTTTAACAAGAATGTTGAGCTATGGCTTGTTTGCGATAATTACAGTTTTCTTGGTACAAAATTTTTTGAACAAAAAGGGAGGGGGGGGGAGAGAGAGAGAGAGAGTGTGCTGAGAAAATCTCACATTCCTTGACATGAAATTATGGGTCAGCTCCAACATCAGTTGTTGAACCAATCCCCACCTGCAACCATGGTGAGGAGCCCCCACTGTTGGTAATATCCTTTAGTTCACTTAGCTTTGCTAACTTTGCCTTACTGTCTGCTTCATCAACCGCATTCTGCATTGACACATCACTGCTGTTATTATTGTTGTTGTTATTATGATTATAGCCGTCGTTGTTAATGTTGTCATTGTCGTTTTGGTGGTGTGAGTGGTGTTGAGGATTGTCCTCCTCCTTTGTCCCAATCCATGGCTGTAAAAAGAAATCTGTAGAGACATCCAAGCTTGATGGATTGGGACGCTCTCTTCTACCTACTCCATTCTCATCCATTGGAGCCGGTAGGTTAAGATCAAGCTTCAAATCAAGTGGATCCGAAGCATCAAACATAGGCTTTTGGTTCATCATTTGTTGCTCCAAACTCTCTTGAAATTCGTGGAACTTGGCTAGAGTATACGTGTTTGTCGTGGAGTTGGACGTGATCCAATGACACCTCTTGTGCCCACCCAATGCCTGCCCGGATGAGAATATACGATGACATATTGAACATTCATGCACCTTCGATTTTCTCTTCGAGGTATAAGCTGATGGAGTATTAGACCCATGATCGAATTGTAGGGTTGAATTGGATTTATTGGGAAAGAACTCTTCATGTGTGATGACATCATCATCGGCAATACTATCTTCGAGGTGATCAAGCCTGGCGGCGAAGCACCCTTTAACTTTCTTGTGGCTAGCCCTATGACCGCCCAATGCTTGGTGGGAATTGAACACTTTCTTGCATGCTTTGCATTCGAACAAGGCTTTATTAGCGACCACTTTCGACTTATTGTTGTCAATTGTCAACCCACGTGACATATGACTCATTATGTTCATAGGGTTTCTTCGTTCCTCCTCTTTGCTAGCCGAAGCACAAGACTCTTCTGGTTCTACCTCCATTGGATCCACCGTGGCATTAGACAACATCATTAAGCAGTTGGCAAGGTCTTCTTCCTCATTTGATGGGCAATGTGGACTGAAATTTCCCACTTTGGCTCTAAATGATCTCTTCCTTTTTGACCACCCACATCCTCGCCGGCCGCCACCAGTCCCATCCTCCCCATCAGAGCCCGGCGAGGACACAAGGGACTCTGCATCTACAGAGCTACTACATTTCCCATGTTCAAGGAAGGATTTCCAGGACAAGAATTCTTTGCCACAATTCTCACAAACCCGGCAGCTTTTGAGGCGATTTGGGTTTTTTCTTAGGGCATACATGCACTTGTTGGTGGAGGGTACATTGCCGCCGAGTTTGTCCTCCCAATCACTCGGAGGATCATCGTCGTCGATGTGACCTTCATCCCCTATTCCATGTGCCCTCATGTGCCCTCCTAACGCTCTACCACACCCAAAACCTTTCTTGCAAATTTTACAGAAATGTTTGAGCCTTGATTGCTGGTCGACAATCAAAGCCATTAATTAAAAAAAAAAAAAAAAAAACCAAAATCAGGTACAAAAACAAAATTATAGAGGAGAGATGGATGGAGAAAGATGGTGGTGATGGAAGTGGGTCAAGAATGGAAGACGGAAAGAAGGTGTATGTTCTTGTAGTGGAAAGAATTATGGGGTTGCATGGCGATAATTAAGAGGTCCTAGTTTTTAGTTGAAGTGTTGGTTTGGATTGATTTTGTGAATATGGGACAAAAAGAGAGAAGAGGGGGGGGGGGTGTGGGAGTTCTTGAAGAGCTGGGGGATGTGACGACATTGTGACAAGTGGACGGAGGGTTAGATGGTGAGAGACTTTTTCTGTGGCGGTGGCGCCGCCGAGTCAAAGCTAGAACCAAGGGATGGACGTCCGTACATCAAGAGTAGGTTTTGTTGTGTTGGGTTCGTACGAGTGAGAGACTTAGCTAGAGAAAGAGTGTGTGTGTGTGTGAGAGGGAGTGAGAGAGGAAGAGTGAGTGGTTCTAACTGCCATACCTATTCATATCCCTTCATTTCCAAGCCAAGAAAACTAATCCATGCTTCTCCTTCTCTGTCGGTTGGTGCCACCTGCTTTTCCACACACAAATTCTTTTTCTATTATAAACAAACCTTTCACCAGGGTTGTTTTTGGTTTAGCTTTATTCTAACTTTCTATTTTTTGAATTTAAAAAAAAAAAGTGACTTTCTATTTTCAAATTGCACAAAGAGAGACAATTACTTTTGGTTTGATGACGAATGGTAAAAATGCATGTACATTTCTATTTTTATGCTTTCTTAATAACGTTTTCTTTTCTTTTGCTATTTTATAAAATTTTATTTTCCTATTTCTTAACGTGGAGTCAATGGTAAAAACCTTCTTATCCGTACGTACTGTCTGTGGCCGGAGTGTTAGGATCTCAAAGTGCATATATATAGGAGCTAGCTTGTCGTGAATCAAGTGATAAACTTAGTGAGTTTGATCTGATTGAACGCTCAGACTAACAATAAACTTACTATTCAAACCCTTAAACTGCTTTCCTTGAGAAAAGTACTCAATTATCTGTTTTTGTAATATCATTGGAGTCAAAATAGTAAGCTCAATCTCTTTTTATAATATCATTGCGTAAATATTATTTTCTTTAGGGCCAAATGACAGTATTTTATAATGGAATAAAAATCTTTGCATTTGACGCTAATATATCACGTCTTTGGTGCAATACGGGAATGAAAACTTGAAGATTAATTTTTTTGTACCATAGCTAAATATGTTCAATATTGTCACTTAGTACTACAGTTAGTGGTATTCTTTATCACTTGTAAGTGAGAGATCTTAGATTCAAATCTGGTGAATAACAAGTTAATTTGTAACTAATTTATTATTCTCACGCCTTAATTAATGTAAATATATTGATGATTCAAAAAATTATGGTCAAAGTTTTTAGTTTAATGCGTGAATTCGAGCCAACTAAAAAGCAATATTATATACGATAAATTTATAGGAAATGTACGATATATATATAGTGATGTAAAGTGAAGTGCAGTCTTAATTTTGTTTCGCACCAAACCCCTTTTGATGTTAGAACAGGTATGCAGTTGTGTGGGCTCTCGGCATAATATGTATAGTAATAACCCTTTAGTTAGAGCCGTCTCATTAGATCTTCACCATTTTGTTTACCCTAATTTCCCCTTATAATATTATCAGGTCAGCTTTGTTCTGATGCCAACATTTTATAATTATATTATATCAAATAAACAAAAGGAAAACTAATGAAAATGGTTTGAAAACTTTGAGTTTTAATGATAAGGACAAAATAAAGGGTAAAGTGAATAGTACCATAATTGATTTTTTTAGTGTAAAAATGTGATTTTTCGTTAAAGTAAACAGTATCGGGAGCTTTTCGTTAAAGTTCCCATAAACAAATGATCATATAACTATATAACTTTAGATCAATACGTAAATAGAGAATGAAACCATAAGCATTATACGTAATGAATTTAAACTATGTTATCGAGCAAGCATTATTTATGCCTGAAGTGCTTTTGGAATATTATCTTCTTCTTTTTTCTCTAAGAGTTTCTACGTCCTAAATAGTTGAGATCTCAACACTCCTTGTGGGTCATGAAGGTGCACGCATTGTTTGGGTTAATTACTTAGTGAAATCTTGGTTAAGTAAAGACATTGCTTTCATATGAGCAACCACTCCTAGTATCCCTCTTCCTTCTCCTGTTGTCTAAGTCTCGACACAGGTACCGCAAGACCCTTCGACACTAACCATGGGCTAGGCGACCGTGGTTCGACCGACCATGCAAGCCGCTATTGGAGTTGAATCAGTCGTCACCCCAATGGTCGAGGAACTTACAACTCCAAAGCCGGCCGTTGCCCGTGCTGATGTTAGCCCAGCAGTTGCTACTCTGGAGAAAGCAGCAACCACGACCAAAAGAAACCTCTCCCCCAATCCAAAGAAGAATGTAGTGATCATCCTGGAGGAAGAAGTATGACAATTTCCTTTAATAACGTTCTCCTTTCATTTTGACTGGATCTTAAGACTAACAAATGATCTTTTTTTATAATCAGGAGAACGAGAGCGAAGTACCCTCACTGGTGAGGAGCCCTTGATGGGTTGAACCACCAACTACAAGTCCCTTGCCTTTGGGCGAAGGCAAAGGTATCACATCTCCTCTGGGTGATTTCTGAAGGAAAAATTTGTGAAAAACAAGTTCATTTGAGCAACATCTATGCATGCTATTAACAATTAAAGGGCGGAATCATGCTTGTATGCACTCAAAAACAAAACTTAACCCATGAAATTCAAAGCCTAGTAGTTATGGTGAACCAAGACTCAACTCAAGAACAAAGTAAGTTGAGAAATCTTATACCTTTGTTGATTCCTCTTTGCATAAGCAAAGGCTAATCACCCAAGGAGAGGGCCTTCATTCCTTGCTTCTTAGCTCCATGGATTTCTTGGAAGAGGATGGTTGAAAGGATTCTCCAAGTTCCCAAAATAGGGAACCTCTAACTTTTCCACACCAAGGAGAGCATTGATGAGGAGATGAGTGACCTAGAGGAAGGAAGATTGCTAGCTATATTCCTCTAGGGTGGCCGGCCTCTTAGAGAGAAAGGGAGAGTTTGTGTTCTCTCCAATTTCCACAAAGAAAACCCTAATGATGAAAGGGCTATAAAGTTGCCTTTATACCATCTCACAATGGAGTGGCAAACTTGCAATTAAGGCAAGTTCCCTACCCCCCTTTATATGGCCGGCCTTGCTGCCCAAAACTAACTCGAGGTCTATAACGAACATATTCGTTTGATTAATTAACATATTAATTAATCTTAGCCATAAATAATTAAACCATTTAATTATTCTTCCCCATCTTCGTTGTTTCTTCAATCTCTACCTTACACGGTGTACGATCCATTAGGTTCCTTTTAGCGAGGTAGTCGGCGATTAGAACTCTTTGAATTGATTGTGAATTGAAACATACTTTCAGTTCTCCCGTTAGTGTTTATACACGTTTAAGGCTTCCACAAACCATGAGTGACACCTAGCAGTATGTCATGGTTACCCAAGCTAATCAGAAGACGTGGAGAACCTGTTTAGTTTAGGATTACAATGCCATACGGTCTTTCTCTAATACAATACTCTTGACCACATTTTTTGGTTTGATAGTTTATTCATGTCTACTATCCAATGTGATTCTCTTACTTATATGATTACCTTGAACGTGATTTGGAACGACTTCCTAAATCTCATTCATACTCTGGCCAGAGATTCTTAATTATATCATGGAGTATTCTCCCTTAAATGGTTTGAAGGTTAGAGATCCCTTGTTGCGCATTCACTTGCCTTCATGGCTAAGTGGCTTAACCCTAACCATGCTGTGGACACCCTCTGACGGAGTGACTTTGACATAGTCAAAGATCAAGGACCTAACCACAAGACAACTATGATGCCTCAGGTCAAAGGACTACTTTGCATTATCCCAACCATGAGTTCTCATGTGACATGAGTATGAGAACTCCTTGTTGATCGCGTTCAGTGGACTCATTCTCTATTGAGCACCTACGTACTTGTCTTGGTGTCAGTCACACCAATGAGTCGAGACCAGTCACTCTCCCTAAGAGAGGACATAGCACGTACTGATCTTAACGGACTATGAAAGCCCAATTGGCAATCCTATGATCAGGAACATTTAGGATATGTATACAAAAGAGAATGGTCTCATGAATCTAACTTCTTTAGATCATATTCTCCCAATTACATATTCCTTGGACTTATCGTTTAAGCATATAACATTTATATGAGATGGCTTCAAACAATAATGTTTGCCCTTTATATTAAACTAGATTAGTTTAACATGTGAAATGTCCGTAAAGTATCATCATATGATTGGTTTTAGGGCACATTTCCAACAATTCCCAACCGGTGGTCAAGGCGGCTAGCCAAGTCCGGAAACTAAAGCTTTTGACTTTTCTTTGTCAAGTTTTGGATAGCGTTTGCAAATATATCGGTAAATAAATACATAACGAATATAAATTGATTGATTTTAAGCCATTTGATCCGGGTCTTTAAATCAAATAGCACCACCCACTATTTTTGGCAAATTCCATATCCCTCATCGGAATTCGAGAGTTTTGGAGGAAACTCTTAGTAGCGCATGGGAGACTCACTATTACCAAGCCCACTTCACAATGATATAATGTTGACTAGCAACAATAATAATGAGAGAGTACGCTTACTCATTTACATCTCATGTAAGTACCCATCTTATTGGCCTCTAGAGAATGATGCCTCACAATGATATGATGTTGGCTCCATTGCACTTAGTTAAGTCATTCTCACCATGCAAGTTCGGGTAGGGGTTCAAGAACAACCTCACAATGATATGATGTTGATCATTCTCGTTGCCTACCTTCAAAACATCATGTATGCGTATAGGACTCCTCCTGAGTGTAAGCAAGCACTTTATACTCCCCCATGATAGGGTGAAGTTGGTGTACGAGTCACAAACGATCGGTGCCTACTACAAAATAAATGGTCATTTGCGAGGGTCAAATGTCGTTGGAAAAGGCATTTTGTCGTCGCAAATACTTATTTACGACGAGAAAAAGCCCTCGCTGGGTGTCGCAAATTGATCCATTGGAAATACTTTTTTTTCGACCAACCGTCGGAAATGCTTCATTTATGACGCTTGTGGATTGTCGTTACTAGTTATCTTTTAGTCGGAATTGATTTTTCAAAATGACAAAATTATTTTCTTTTCGACATGTCTGTGTGGTCGCAAATACTTGTATGGTCGTCGAATATACTTTCCAAACAACATCTATTTTTACGATGATTTTCTTACGACCAAAACATTATGTCAAAAAATGATTTTCCAACAGTAAAATATTGTTTACAAGAGCACACAATTGTCGCAATTACGATTACCAACAATTAAGAATTGTCGAAAATACGCACAAAAACATATTTGTGAGGGTTAAGAGTTGTTGGAATTATACATTTTGCGTTGATCCTACTTCGTCGGCAAAAATAAAAGGATACAAATACAATTTTTTTAATTTAATAATATTTTCAATGCCAATTTTTATTGAAAGAATTGTTTTATATTAATAATCATATATTCAACTACATATACAAAAAAAAAATGTAAAATTTTTACATGTACTTGTTACAATCCTATGACGTCTTATAACACTAGTTTTTCATGTCCACTTTAACCAACTGTCAAGGAGTTCGAATGTAGTGCTACGAACATTGATCCACAATTATTATCTTTATTCTGCAAAAAAATAAGAAGATAACTTATATCAAGCACAATATAATTGTTAATTGGTAAGAAACCCAAACAATGAAAATCTGAAAATAAACATAAGCTCTAATTAAGAGCCTTGCATAATTTTAGCTCAAGGTGTGAACATAGGAACCACCAATCTATACCATAAATAATGCAAGTGAGTAGTTGAAGTGAAAATGAAACACACCTCCAATACATTCTTCAATTTTTTGTACCACCCTAAGATAAGAGGATACTCATAAATCCAAAGAATCTAAAAAATATAAGGAAAGTAAAATTATATGCACAGTTTAACAATTCTAATGTTAAACTATATGCACAGTGGAACACCTCCAAAGAAAGGACTTCGAGAGTGAAATATTGCACCTAATGCTTGAGCCTCAACAATTGTTGTCTCTCTATCTGCATAGACATAAGCATTTGCATAGTCCCCAACAGTCCACACATGAAGCCAAAAATTAACCAGTGAAGACTTGCAAAGATATACAAAATTAACTCCAACAAGAGCATGTAGTGCAAAATTAGCATTGCATATGCAGAGAATGGAGTAAATGCAGCCAAGAACTTACGTACAATCATCAAGTTTCTAGATATTCTTCTCAACTGCACTACCTCTACAGCTAGCGTTTTATGTATAGTTTCTGCCTCTAAACCTTTCTACACATGTATTCCTTTGCAATTGAACTCTTGACAAATTATAATAAGGAAAGCACTTTAAAAAAAGATAAAACACATGATTAGATTATGAACCTACTGAATACATATATTTCTGCAAATATAAATTAACCAAACCAATGCGATAAACCAAATCAATCATTAGCCCAAAAATTAATATCAAATGTTTACCATGTCTGCAAGTCCTATGCGCAAATATAACTGGAAACTGCAAAGCTTAAGAATGAAACATCACTCAAAATTTATATTAAAATTCTGAAACATTAGTATTTCATCTCAGGGTGTTTCCTGAAAGAAAAATCGACATGTCCAGCGTTGAATCCAGAGATCTCCTATGGGGATTTAGTACTTGAAACAATGTAGAGAATTAAAACATCTCATCACAAAACCATTGAGCTTGGCCAAAGACAATCATCCAGACATACATACCCTATTTGGCATGGATTTCCACCCACCAACAGTTAGATTAAAGTCCCAGTTGAAATTACTCTTAGTAAATTGATTAGTCAATTAACTGGAACCCATTTGATTCTTCCTAGCTAATGAAACAGTAAAAAAGGGTTGTAAAACAAACAAAACAACTAGTAATTACTACTGAACCTGCAGAAAGAAAAAACCAGAATTTTAATCATCATACGTAACTAAATGTTATTCTTTATACCAATTTATAAAATCACCGACCAATTTCTAGAACAGAAACATTATGAATAAATCAATACGATAATTAGGAAAGTATCAAACAAGAGGATAAACTAAAAAATTAAGAAAATTAACTGAAAAATTAACTTTTACCTGATAGAACGAGAAGAGCTTAGAGTGTTCTGAGATAGTGAGCTCATAGTGTTATCCAAGAGAAGCTAAGCTGGATGAATCCTTTTTTTGCCATCACTGGTGGACATTCGGCCCCCATAATTCAATCGATCTCGGAGATCGATTCCCATTTCGACTGGCAATGGCGATTATGCCAAAGCCGCCACCGCCTCTGAAATCTCATCCACCGAGACATACGCCGGTGAGATCTTATGGTTGGAGAAGAAGACGAAGATCCAGTATTGGGAGTACCTGAGATGCCCAAAGAAATAGAAAAATTAGGGTTCACATAGTGTAAGCAAAAAGGCAAAGAAAAATGTTTAGGGAGTGAGATTTGATGAGGAGATGAGTGACCTAGAGGAAAGAAGATTGCTAGCTATGTTCCTCTAGGGTGGCCGGCCTATTAGAGAGAAAGGGAGAGTTTGTGTTCTCTCCAATTTCCTCAAAGAAAACCCTAATGATGAAATGGCTATAAAGTTGCCTTTATACCATCTCACAATGGAGTGTCAAATTTGCAATTAAGGAAAGTTCCCTACCCTTCTCTATATGGCCGGCCTTAAGGGTTCATTGGGCTTTCAAGCCCTTTGTGTTTTTTAAGTTGTCATACAACTTGAGTTAATGGGCTTGATATTCAAATCTCATTGGGCCTTGCGACCTAAAACTAACCCGAGGTCTATAACAAACATATTTGTTTGATTAATTAACATATTAATTCATCTTAGCCATAAATAATTAAACCATTTAATTATTCTTACTCATCTCCGTTATTTCTTCAATCTCTACCTTACACAGTGTACGATCCATTAGGTTCCTTTTAGCGAGGCAATAGGTGATTAGAACTCTTCGAATCGATTGTGAATTGAAATATACTTTCAATTCTCTCATTAGTGTTTATACACATTTAGGGCTTCCATAAACCATGAGTGACACCTAGCAGTATGTCATGGTTATCCAAGCTAATCAGAAGAGGTGGAGAACCTATTCAGTTTAGGATTACAATGCAATACGGTATTTCTCTAATACAATACTCTTAACCACATTGTTTGGTTTGATAGTTTATTCATGTCTACTATCCAATGTGATTCTCTTACTTATATGATTACCTTGAACGTGATTTGGAACGACTTCCTAAATCTCATTCATACTCTGGCCAGAGATTCTTAATCATATCATGGAGTATTCTCCCTCAAACAGTTTGAATGTTAGAGATCCCTTGTTGCGCATTCACTTGCCTCCATGGCTAAGTGGCTTAACCCCAACCATGTCGTGGACAACCTCTGACGGAGTGACTTTGACATAGTCAAAGATCAAGGACCTAACCACAAGACAACTATGATGCCTGAGGGCAAAGGACTACTTTGCATTATCCCAACCATGAGTTCTCATATGACATAAGTATGAGAACTCCTTGTTGATCGCGTTTAGTGGACTCAATCTCTATTGAGCACCTACGCACTTGTCTTGGTGTCAATCACACCAATGAATCGAGACCAGTCACTCTTCCTAAGAGAAGACATATCACGTACTGATCTTAACGGACTGTCAATGCCCAATTGCAATCATATGATCAGGAACATTTAGGATATGTATACGAAAGAGAATGGTCTCATGAATCTAACTTCTTTAGATCACATTCTCCCAATTACATATTCCTCGGACTTATCGTTTAAGCATATAACATTTATATGAGACGGCTTCAAACAATAATGTTTGCCCTTTATATTAAACTAGATTAGTTTAACATGTGAAATGTCCGTAAAGTATCATCATATGATTGGTTTTAGGGCACATTTCTCACAATTTCCAGCCGGTGGTCAACACGGCTAGCCAAGTCGACCTCCATACGGCCGAAGTAGGTCCAGACATGAAGCGGCGCCTCTTGTTGAGCCAGAAGTGACGATAGAAATGCCGGTTCATACCCAGGACTAGAACCTCGGCATCCCTCCTCAGGAGGTCTCTTCGAACATTGTAAGACTCATCATCATTTTGTTTTATTAATTTCTTGCCTTAGAACTCTAAACCAAGAAAGCATTAAATGCCAGGTGCCCAATCACTCATTTCACCGAAAATTCTATGCATTGAAGGGTGTTATTTGAAGGAAAAAATTTTGTCCTAGCTAATAACATGTGAGAATATTTGAACACATTTCTAAAAGACGCTAGGCGCTAGTCGGGAGGGGGGCTAGGGCCTAGCGCCTAGGCGCCTAGGCAGGGTCTAGGCGGGCGCCTAGGCGGACTAGGCGGATTTAAGTAAATCCATTATATTTCGTGGAAATAAATGTCTGTTTATACTTAAAATATATATAATTTCATCATAAACTACAAAATAGAATGACTTATGTATTATAAAGTATTGGAACATAATGAAAACATGGGGAACAAACATATAGTGTGTGCCCATTTAAGTATTCAACAAGTCTCTTACAATTTATTGAAAAAATTAAATGCAAATTGAAAGTTATCTATTTTCTATCAAAGTGAGTCGCAACCTAGGTAGGTGCCTATGCGGGTCTGGGGGGGGGGCTAGGCGGTCTAGGCGGGCGCCTCAACTAGTCTAGGCGCCCTTCATTAATTTTCAAACGCCTAGGCATCAATCGGGGCGGTGACCAGCCGCCTAGCGCCTAGGCGGGGCCTAGGCGGCGCTAGGCGGGGATTTTTAGAACAGTGATTAACACATTAAAGTAGGCATGCATTCAAAAACAATTCTAAAACCCATGACTTTCAAAGCCTAGTGAATGGTGAACCATGAGACTCTTTAACAATATTAAAGAGAAGGTAGGATTTAAAGATTCATTACCCTTGAAGCTCATCCTTGTTTACACAAGGGATTCACCCAAGTGGAGGGTCTTCAAGTCACCTCCTAGCTCCTTGGATCTTCCTTGTGATTTTCTTCCTTTTTGATGCTCCTTTGCTCCTTGAGGATGTGAGGAAAAGATCTCCAAAACACCAAAGGTTTGGTGTCTCTAAGTCTCCACACCAAGGATGAGGTGTGAAGATGAAATGGATGACTTAGAGAAGAAAAGATTGCTAGCTAAATCTTCCCTATGTGGCCGGCCTCTTTGTAGAGAAAAAGAGAAAATGTTTCACCTCTTTGCCTCAAAGAAAACCCTAATGAGAAAATAGCTATAATGGGCTTTGTGGACCAAAACACTTTTGGGCCCCGAAGCCCAAAACCAACTTAAAAGCCCAATACGAACCTTTCGTAAAATTAATTAACTAATTAATTAATCTTGACCATTTTCAATTAAACCATTTAATCGCTTATCCATCTCATTCATATTTCTTCACTTTCACCCTTACTCGGTGTACGATCCATTAGGTTCCAATTAGCGAGGCAGTGGGCGATTGTTACTCTTAACGATCGATTGTGAATTGAAACAACATTTCAATTCTCCCTTTGTTGAAGATTAGTGTTTGCTAATCTTCAGGGCTTCCACAAACCATGAGTGACACCTAGCAGCATGTCATGGCTACCCAAGCTAAATAGAATTGGTTGGAGAACCTATCCAGTTACAATTTCAATGCAATACGGTCATTATCTAATACAATACTCTTAATCACATTGTTTGAGTGATAGTTTGTTTCATGTCTACTATCCAATGTAATACTTCTCTATATGATTCAATTGAATATGATTTGGAACATACTTCCTAAGTCATATTCGTATGCTTTGGCCAAAGACTCCCGAATCATATCTTAGAGTATTCTCCTTCCACTATGGAAGGTTAGAGATCCCTTGTTGTGCATTCATATGCCTACATGACTAGATAGCTTGACCTCAACAATGCCGTGGACACTCTCGATGGAATGCCTTTAACATGATCAAAGATCAAGGACCTAACCATTAGACATCTATGATGCCTCAGGTCAAAGGACTACTTTGCATATTGCAACTTACGAGTTCTTACATGACATGTATGTTCGAACTCTCTTTTGATCGTTGTTCAGTGTACTCGATTACTCTTTCAAGCACCTATGTGTTTGTCTTAGTGTCCAACACTAAATGACTTGAGACTAGTCATACTCACGCTTGAGTTGACATAGCACATACTAACCTTAGCGGATTGTCAATGCCCAATTGGCAATCCTATGGCTAGGAACGTTTTAGGAATGAACATAAGAGAAAGGTCTCGTTAATCTATCTTACTTAAATCACTTATCTCTTAGATCAAATACATTCCTTGGATTCCCTTATTGCTTAAACACATGATACAATAAATAGTGATTAATAATAAGCTTTGCCCTTCATTAAACATATAATAGTTTAATACATTAAGTATTCCAAAAGCTATTACATCAAATGAGTGGCTTTGTGGGCATACTTCCAACATTATTTATATTTCATGCCCACCCCAGTGGTTATCAAACGTAGATAACCTTCATCAGGCCTCATGAATTGAAAAGTTACCTTAAACATTGACCTTGGCCATTAAGCTCTCTAAGGTTGACCATCGAACCAGTAGACATGGCCGAAATATCCTCTCGGCAGGTTTAAAACATCTTATTTCTCTGCCATTCTTGTGAATTCTCTTTTCTCTAACAACTCTTTTCTGTGTAGCTTTCATGGGAAGTCGAGCTTAATGCCCTTCTCTCCAACACTTCGGGGATGGTTGGGCGTTCTACAACCTCGGCCGAATCTAGCGCCCTTGCCAAGCTGCATGAACTTCTCTCTCTCTCGGCCTCATAAATCCTTCCACGCAAAGGCCTCGACTCTGTGGGACAGTACTTGAACAACCTTGCAGCCGAAGACCTACTGAGAAACAAAAATGTTGTTCATCTGTCAACTGTCCTAGAAAGAACTCGATAATATTTCACTGCTTTGAGAGGGCTCTTCGGACAGAGTACAGCCTCAAGGCTGCAATGGTCGCTCATGAAGCTATCCGACCAGGGCTAGAGGCAATAAAGGTAAAGAAGGAGAAACTGGCCGACCTTGACCGTTAAATCGTCGAACTTCATCGTCAGAGGTCAGTCGTTACTTTTAAGCTCGAAAAGGATTTTAAGTCGAACAAACCTCAACTGGCAGAGTACACGGTTGGGGCGAAGAGGATACAGCAACTAAAGGCTGACAAAAGAACACGACAGGCCGAGGTTACAATGGGCGAAGTGAAATGGCTAGAATTGAAAGTCGCTCTTAAAGCTTTTCTTCCTTCAACTCCCTAGGATTTATTTTTTGGTGCCGACTTGTGTGCTGGTCGATTTCTTTTGTAATGTGTGTATGCCTTTTGAAAATTAATGAAACAAATCCCTTATTCTTGCATCTCCCAAGTGACCAGATAATATTTCTTTAAGAATTTCCCATTGATAGGTAATTTATGAACTAAACCAGTTCCATCCTTGAGATGGTATGTCCCTTTGCCGAGAACTTTGTAGATGGTCATTTCCAATTCGGTGACCATTTCCCAAATCTGGGATCCTTAATCCCTACTGGTAACATGGTTTACCACACTAACTCACCATCATCTAACGTCTTTTGCCTAACTTGTTGATTATAAGCTCGTCCGACAATCTTTTTTTGCGCCACTAGTAAATTATAGGCATTAACCCGAGCTTCCTCCAAATCCACCAACTCTTGTGTCATGGCCTGACTATACTCGGCACTGAACAAACTGCTTTGTTCAATAACTCATAACGAGTTTATGCTTAGCTTGACCGGTAACATCGCGTCGTGTCTATAGTTAACGCATATGGGGTCGTACCTGTTGCTGGTTGGAGTGAAGTTTTATATGCCCAAAATGCCTCATTTAACTTCAAATGCCACATACCAGGCTTTTCTTTTATCATTTTCTCAAGGATACCGATTAAAACTTTATTACTTGCTTAGGCTTGTCTGTTTGCCTGTGGGTAATACAACATGGACTGTTCGAGCTAAATTTTCAAACTTGTTGTGTATTCTTTAAACCTGTTGGCCATAAAAATCGTGCCGTTGTTCGTTATAATTCTTTCTGGTATGCCGAATCTTGTCACGATGTTTTCTTCTACAAAATTACAAATTTCTTTAGAAGTTAACTTAGCGTATGATTTTGCTTCGACCCACTTGGTGAAGTAGTCAGTCGCTACAAGTATCCATGCATGCTTTGTTGATCTGAAAGATAGCGTAATTTTGCTGATTACGTCCATGGCCCATCCTCTGAACAGCCATGGCTTGGTGACCGAGTGAAGTAATTTAGCCTGGACCTTCTGTTTGGGCCCATGGATTTGACATTGTACACAACCTCACATGTATTCAATGCAATCTTTTAGCATACTTGGCCAAAAATAATTGTGTCGGTGGAACAACCAACACGTTTTGCATCCGGATTGATGAGCCCCGCATATTCCTTCGTGTATCTCTGTAATAACTTGGGCGGCCTCTTCTGGGCTGAGGCATAATAACAAAACACCATCTTCACCTTTTCGGTATCGTTCATTCTGGTACATTATGTAATTTATGGCATGTACCCTATGTTTTGCGGTTGTGTTTGCCGTTGGGGTTATTAAGATACTGCATAATTAATCTTCTCCAGTCGTCTAGTAATGTCTCAACCGCGCAGATATCTATAGGATCCTTTCGTTCCAACAACGAAGGTAGGGACATAACTCGTGTATGGATTCCGTGGTCGTGATGGATAACTTGTGGATTAACCAAGGCTGGGTGTAGACGTCGCTGTGAACATGAAAAATTCCTGAAACGAAAGAGACAAGAACAACGTGCAGAAAATAATATTTTGTATTTGATGATTTTGGGGTTATAATCTCTCTATAACTTGATCTTCTGATTCGATCTCCGTAAGGTGTTGATTTGTGGATGTGCGATTGATCCAAATGGCCGTTGGGCTTGATCTAAGGATGAACGTTCTTCAAGGGCCGTGGGCTTGATCTTGAAAATGGATTTGAGCGGATTTTCAAGGAGCCGTTGGGGCTTGATCTTGAGGATGGATTTGAGTGGATTTTCAAGGAGCCGTTGGGGCTTGATCTTGAGGATGAACGTTTCTTCAAGGGCTGTTGAGGCTTGATCTTGAATAACGGTGATGAACGGATCTTCAAGGGCTTTTGGGCTTGATCTTGAAGAACAGTGATGAACGGATCTTCAAGGGATTTTGGGCTTGATTTTTGAAGAACGGTTGGATGTATGGATTTGTCGACGTTGTTGATCCAAAGGGCCATTGGGGCTTGATCTTAGGATGAACGGATGATGAACGATGAACACTCTCTTCAAGGGTCGTCGGGGCTTGATCTTGAATTGGTGGAAGTTCTTCAAAAGGTCGTCGGGGCTTGATCTTGAAGGTGGATGATTGTTGATCCAAGGGCTGTCAGGGCTTGATCTTGGAAGAACGATGAATGAAGAACGAAGAGGGCTTTCTTGATTCTTCGGGAACCTGGATGCTTGAGAGCTTCATAGTTTCAGAGTTTCAGAGCTTCAAGGTTTTGGTGTAATATGAATTGGTGAAATGAAATGAATGAAATTGGCTTCTATTTATAGAATTTTCCAAGGCCTAATTTTGAATATAATATCCCAGATGAAATAAGTCGTTTCTGCCAGGTGTTGACACGTGTCCTGTTTGATGACTTTTCCAACTTATTTTGATTTTTTGTTTAGACACACGCTACGTGTAAAATTTATGTAATACATGAGCGTTGAAACTTTGATTTATCGGTCAACATTTATTTACCAAAATTTCGATGTCTACAAATGCCCCCACTTCAAGGCGCGTCGTATACATGTGTTTGTCACGTGTAGGATATGCGTTTTGAAGTCCCTTACTGTAGATGTCGATCCAAGGGCCATCGAGGCTTGATCTTGAATTGGGCTAGAGATTTCTTCAAGGGTCGTCGAGGGTTGATCTTGAAGGTTGAATTTGGACCACAAGGAGCTTCATGTGGTAGATGATCCTTGGCTTTGGTAGTGGATGAATCGGCACGTATTTTGTTGCACTTGTTGACTTTCCACAGCTTTGATCTCAAACTGGGTTTGATTCAAGGGTGGCGGACGCTTGATCTTGAATCGGACTTGTGATTTCCTCAAGGGCCGTCGAGGCTTGATTCTTGAAGGTTGACTTGAATACGTGGTATGCAAGCACGAGGTGAAAGTGATGACTTGTTGCTTTGTTCAATCCTTGTAATTCACACCTGAGTAGTTTGGTCAACGGTATGATCTTCAAGATTGATGGGCTCTTCTTCCAGTTGGTGACTTGATCTTTAAGGATTTGATTCAAGGGTGGTGAATCGACATGTGCAGCCCACAACGTCTAGTGAGTCGACCCAAGAATTTGAGGGTCAAAACGAGTCCTCCACCCAGAGTGATTGCAACCCTGATGATATGAGATACTTTTGATTTTGAAGAAGTATCGGATGAATCGGCACGTGCTTTGTTGTGCTTGTCTCCACATGCTTCAATGTATCATTTTCCCTTACCTTATCTATTCTTCTGGCAGAATGTGGCATCTTCTTGAGTTCCTCAGCTCAGACTCCTTCTGCTGAGTTGACTGTGCAGGCTGCATTCTTCTCTGCTTATTTCTTCTGCACGGCAGGTAGGCACGAGGTAAAGGTGATGGTCTGTTTCTTTGTTCAATCTGTCCAAGTGTCGACCGATTGCTTTCTTTCTCCTTGTCTCGTAGGCAAAAGCAAGGGTAAAGGAAAAGCATGCCATGATATATCTTTGCCTTTGACTCTGATGATATGAGATACTTTTGCTTTTGAAGAAGTATCTTTCCACAAGTTTATTCTTGAACTGGGCTGGGGAACTTCTTAGCAAGAAAAATGAGACTTGATCTTGAAGATGAATTAGCACGTTGTCTCCACATGCTTCAAGGTATCATTTTCACTTGCCTTATCTGTTCTCCAGGCAGATGTGGCATCTTCTTCGGAAGTGCATCAGCAGTTGAAGATGAGCACTTGAGAGTGATGCTAGGTAAACAATCAGGAAGGAGTTCAAGGCAGTCAGTTCTTAGATCGGAAGATTGACACCAAGTGCTGGCTGATTGCTCGCTTTCTCATTATCACAAAGACAAGGAAAAGGACAGGGAGAAAGCATGATATGAGATACTCTTGCTTTCAACCTTCATGATATGAAATACTTTTGCTCTTAATGACTTGTTTGCAGAGGTACCCCAAGGGATGAGGAACACTGAATGACTCGAGCGGCTTCGTTGGGAATGCATTTTCGGAGATGAAGAGAGTTTGTCTGCCTTACTGTGAAGGTTGACATTTAATAGGGATTTCTTCATAACTGGTAGCGGCACTATTCTTTTACTCGTGTCGGCAACTGTTGGATGATTAAACAGTATGGCTTCACGTGCTTTCTTCTTTATCAGAAATCTCCGACAAATTGCCCGTAATTTTCGCAAAGCTGAGTGTGCATGTGACAGGTGCTGAGGAGGCTGAAAAAGACTGGCGCCTCTTCGATATCTGAGATCGGTGCTTCGATAAATTATCCGTGATTTTCGCAAAGCTGAGTGTGCATGTGACAGGTGATGACACGTCTGAAAAAACAAGTGCCTCTTCGATTTCTGAGATCGGCCCGTGGTTTCTGAGCCGCCCAGCTTTTGAGAAAGCAGACGTCTTCTTGTTCGATCTCGTTGGGTTGAGTCGTTGATGGCTGAGGTGGCCAGTCTTCGGCAAGAGGTTAGAGTGCTTAGGCACGAGAATAAAGAGTTGCACATGCTCGCAACTAATTACTCAACAAGCATGAAGAGGAAGCTTGACCAGCTGCAAGAGTCCGAAGTTCGGATTCAGAGTGATCATCAGAGGTTTGTGGCGTTACTCCAGAGGCAACTTCTGCCTTCGTCTTCTGGCGCTTCACCGAGTGTTGAGGATCCGGATAATCAATCTCTGGTGCTTTGTCTTTCTAGAGCTCCGCCAAGTACTGAGGCCCCATCTGATCAACCTTGAAGATCCCATCCTGTAAATTTGATTTGTCTTTTTTTTTTTATGGCATGTGGAATGCGAATTTATGTAAATTTTTTTTAGAGAAATAAATAAAAGATGGGCTTTACTAAATGAATTATATATATATTTTTTCATATGTTTGTCATGGTGCCAGATGCACCATCATTCTTTTATATTATTATCATTTTTTTTTTTTTTTTGCTTTCTGTGGTGCTCCCTTTTCTTTTTCTTTATCTTTTGCGTTGCCTTGCATGTGTTCCCCCCATGATTCTCTTCACTGGCCTCCACATGCATGTTCACAGTGCTTCACGTTCAAATGATTCGCTTCGCTGGCCTCCACATGCATGTTCACCTCCCTCACGTGCAGCTTGAAGTCTTGTGACAGATTGGTGGACTGCAGCAACTTGGACGATGCGTCCGTGAAGTGGTCCGAGTACTAACGACGGTGGTGGTGCATTGATGAACTGGATCGCAACATCTATCTCCCCACCACATTCATCTTCGTCGACTCGAGTTCTGCAAATGTATCGACTTCAATGTCCGCACGAAACAGCAGTACAGTTATATATATGAGAGAGAAGACGTATGAGAGAAGCTGGCTGTTGCAGTCGTGGTGGTTGTTGGAAGATTTTCTTGTCCAAGCGTGAGAGAGTGAGAGATTATCCTCGAGGTCTTCGAGGTCCTGCTCAGATTTCTCATCGATCCTAAACCCTAAACCCTTTTGTTAAAGCTTTTCCCAGCTTTAACAAAAGACTTCTGTACAGGCTACTTGCATGTGTGAGCGCCATCATTCCCTGCATGTGCTCTGTAACGTTGATCAAATTCCTCAATTTCTGTGGTGTATAAATAAGCCTTCATGTAAGGCTTTAGAACAAGTACCCAGTTTCCCTTCCAACTGTTAGAAATGTGCCCTAAAACCAATCATATGATGATACTTTACGGACATTTCACATATTAAACTAATCTAGTTTAAATATAAAGGGCAAAGATTATTGTTTGAGCCGTCTCATATAAATGTTATATGCTTAAACGATAAGTCCAAGGAATATGTGATTGGGAGAATACGATCTAAAGAAGTTAGATTCATGAGACCATTCTTTCGTAGACACATCCTAAACGTTCCTGATCATAGGATTGCCAATTGGGCATTGACAGTCCGTTAAGATCAGTACGTGCTGTGTCTTCTCTCAGGGAGAGTGACTAGTCTCGAGTCATTGGTGTGTGTGACATCAAGACAAGTACGTAGATGCTCAATAGAGAATGAGTTCACTGAACACGATCAACGAAGAGTTCTCATATTCATGTCACATGAGAACTCATGGTTGGGATAATGCAAAGTAGTCCTTTGACCTGAGGCATCATAGTTGTCTTGTGGTTAAGTCCTTAATCTTTGATTATGCCAAACGTCACTCCATTCGTGGGTGTCCACGGCATCGTTGGGGTTAAGCCACTTAGTCATGGAGGCAAGTGAATGTGCAACAAGGGATCTCTAACCTTCAAACCGTTTGAGGGATAATACTCTATGATATGATTAAGAATCTTTGGCCAAAGTATAAATGAGATTTAGGAATGCGTTCCAAATCACATTCAAGGTAATCATATAAGCACACGAATCACATTGGATAGTAGACATGAATAAACTATCAAACCAAACAATGTGGTCAAGAGTATTGTATTAGAGAAAGACCGTATTGCATTGTAATCCTAAACTGAATAGGTTATCCACCTCTTCTGATTAGCATGGGTAACCATGATATGCTGCTAGGTGTCACTCATGGTTTGTGGAAGCCCTAAACGTGTGTAATCACTAAAGGGAGGATTGAAAGTAAGTTTCAATTCACAATCGATGTGAAATGGTTTTAATCGCCCACTGCCTCGCTAAAAGGAACTTAATGGATCGTACACCGTGTAAGGTGAAGATTGAAGAAACAATGGAGATGAGTAAGAATAATTAAATGGTTTAATTATTTATGGCAAGGATTAATTAATATGTTAATTAATCAAACGAATAAAGTTCGTTAAAAGACCACGGGTTAGTTTTGGGCCTCAAGGCCCAATGGGCTTTGAACGTCAAGCCCATTGACTTAAGTTGTATGACAACTTAATTCACAAAGGCCCAAAAGCCCAATAAAACCCATATGGCCGGCCATGTTAGAGAGAATGGGCTTTTGGTTCTTTAGGTCACTTATTTGAAGGGACTATATAAAGGACTTTATAGCCTAAATTCAATAAAGGGGTTCTTTTGGAGAAAATTGGAGAGAACATGTCTCTCCCTTTATCTCTAAAGAGGCCGGCCCCCTTGGAGGGTGCATCTAGCAATCCCACTACTCCAAGGTCACTCATTTCTTCTCCAATCTAACCTTGGTGTGGAGACTTAGAGGTTCTCAATTTTGGGAACTTGGAGAAACCTTTTCATCCATCCAAATCCATAGATTTTAGATCCAAGGAATGAAGGCCCTCTCTTTGGGTAATTAGCCTTTGCTTATGCAAAGAGGAATCTACAAAGGTATAAATTTCAACTCACTTTGTTTTGAGTTGAGTCTTGGTTCACCAATCTACTAGGCTTTGAATTTCATGGGTAATGTTTTGTTTTTGAATGCATGCAAGCATGATTCCGCCTTTTTATTGTTAATTGCATGCTATAGATGTTATTCAAATGAACATGTTTTCACAAAATAATCCTTCACCAACTCCTTCGAGTCACGGAGTGCATGGGCTGTCTTCGCCACCCATTTCAATTTCAAGTTGACGCGAAGCATGCAGGTTCTGCGGTTGCTGCTATTGACAACACTTGGATGTGGTCTCTGCTGCTAATTTTGCAAATGCTTCTGGGACGACGAAGAACCACTTGAAATAGTAGTGTTTGGATGACCTTATTGTCTTTGCTGTGATTGAGACGGCGGTGGTTGTTGTTGCTGTTGGTAGTCATCCTAAGGCCCTAACGCAACTATATAGTCCATCAATGAATGCAATACTTATGGAGTTTCTGAAAGGAGAAATCCACAACTTAATGGAGTTTCTGAAAAGAGAAATCAAACCTTGATGAACATGGTTCATTCTATGATGAGTTCCGCTGATCTACCAGTAACATTCTAAGGATACGCTCTATATACAGCAGCTTACTTGCTTAATAGAGTACCTTCCAAGTCAGTTTCACAGACGCCCTATGAGATATGGCATGGCAGAAAGCCAAGTCTTAATCATATTAAGATTTAGGGTTGTGAAGCATATGTCAAGAAGGTTGAAGCTACTAAGCTTGAAGCGAGATCAGTTAGGTGCTATTTTGTGGGATATCCTAGAGAAACTATGGGATATGAGTTCTACCATCCTGACGACCAGAAAGTCTTTGTCACAAGAACTGCTAAGTTTCTAGAGGATGAATTTGTTCTCAAATGAACTACTAGTAAAATGATGAAATTAATGAGATTAATGATGAACCACAAACAAGCACTCGACAAGTTGACAACCCTGTTCCTGAACCCCTAGCTCCACGTAGATTTGAATGGGTCAGTAAGCCACCTAAGAGGTATGGCTTGGATAATGACTTCGGGGAATTGCACCTTCTTGGTGACAATGACACAAATGAAGACCCTAGAGATTACATTGAAGCAATGTTCGATATTGATTCAAAGAGATGGCAAGAGGCCATGAAATCCGAGATGGATTCCATGTATCAAAATCAGGTCTGGACTCTTGTAGACCCTCCAGAAGGTATAGTACCTGTTGGAAACAAATGGGTTCAAGAGGAAGATATGCGATGATGGGAACGTGGAGACTTATAAGGCTAAACTAGTAGCCAAGGGTTACAGGCAACGAGAAGGGATTGACTATGAAGAAACCTTCTCTCATATAGCCATGATTAAGTCTATTCGGATTTTGCTTGCTATAGCTACATACCATGATTATGAGATATAGAAAATGGACGTGAAGACGGCCTTTCTGAACGACTACCTAGAGGAATAGCTTTATACGACTAAACCTGAAGGTTTCGTGTCCAAGTCTGAAAAGACTAAGGTATGCAAGCTTCAGAGGTCTATTTATAGACTTAAGCAAGCCTCCAGGAGCTGGAACATTCGCTTTGACACTGAAATCAAATCGTTTGGTTTTACTCAAAACGAAGACGACAATTGTGTTTATCAAAAGGTCGTTGGGGATGTAGTTGTATTCCTAGTGTTATATGTAGATGACATATTACTATTCGGGAATGACACTGTAGTACTTTCTTCTGTAAAAGTGTGGTTGTCCAAAACCTTCCACATGAAAGATTTGGGAGATGCATCTTATGTACTTGGGATAAAGCTCTATAGTGATAGATCTAGAAAATTAATTGGATTATCCCAATCTATGTACATAGATAAGGTGCTAAGTAGGTTCTAGATGGAACAATCTAAGAAAGGTCTTCTTCCTGTGAGACATGGAATTCACCTTTCTAAATCCATAGGACCAAAAACTCCTGAAGAAATACGGCAGGTGAGTGATATTCCTTATGCTTCCGCCATAGGAAGTCTCATGTATGCCATGATATGCACAAGGCCTGATATCGCATATGTTGTGAGCATTACCAGTCGATATCAATCTAACCCAGGATCAGAACACTGGGCAGCTGTCAAGACGGTCCTTAAGTACTTAAGAAGAACTAAGGAGATGTTCCTCGTGTATGGAAGAGCGACAGAGTTGCAAGTGGAAGCCTATATAGACGCAGATTTCCAATCTGATGTCAATGATAGAAGTTCCAACTCCGGATATGTGTTCACTCTGAATGGTGGGGCTATCAGCTAGAAAAGCAAGAAATAAGATGAAATTGCTGATTCCACGACGGAGGCTGAATATGTCGCTGCAGATGAAACCGACAAAGAAGCGTTCTGGTTGAAGAAGTTCATTACTGAACTTGGAGTGGTTCCAACAATTACATCACCAGTAACTTGTACTGTGATAATAGTGGGGCAATAGCTCAAGCCAAGGAACCCAGGGCTCATCAAAAGAACAAGCATTTTGGTTCTTTTGTCACTTAATTGAAGGGACTATATAAAGAACTTTATAACATTTCATCATTAGGGTTTCTTTTGGAGAAAAGATGAGAACACAAAGCTCTCTCTTTTCTCTCTAAGAGGTCAGCCACCCTAGAGGACCATAGCTAGCAATCTTCCTTCCTGTAGGTCACTCATCTCTTCATCAATGCTTTCCTTGGTGTGGAGACTTAGAGGTTCTCTATTTTGGGAACTTGGAGAATCCATTCATTCACCCTCTTTCAAGAAATCCATGGAGCAAGAAGTAAGGAATGAAGGCACTCTCTCTTGGACGATTAGCCTTTGCTTATGCAAAGATGAATCAACAAAGGTATAATATTTCTCAACTCACTTTGTTCTTGAGTTGCGTCTTGGTTCACCACAACTACTAGGCGTTGAATTTCATGGGTAAAGTTTTGTTTTTGGGTGCATACAAGCATGATTCTGCCTTTTAATTGTTAATTGCATGCATAGATGTTGCTCAAATGAACTAGTTTTCACAAATATTTCCTTGATACACCTTATCTACCTTGTCTTGTCAATTTGCTAACTAGTTTGCCAACCAATCCATTTACAAACAAAGCATGGAAGGCAAAAGTTGCTATCCAATTTGCACTTTTTAGTTTGTGATTTACACTAATATGAGGATGGTGCCTTTTTCAAGATATGAAACCCTAAAATAATGGGGTAAGTTTCATCTTTTTTGGCGCCTAGTCTTGAATAGAATCCCAAGGCCAACATACTCATGCAGACTAGATTTACACTAATATGTGGTAAGTTTCAGTCCAATTGCAGAAATTTCACAAATTTTTCCCAATGTGTGCATATGTTGTGCATATGGCTTGCATAAGGTGTGCATTTGATGCGCATGGCATATTTTGTGCATATCGTATGCATAAGTGTGCATGGGATGTGCATGATATGTGCATATAACAAGGATACATAGTACGCATGTTTATTATCATAAAATAGTTAGCAAATACATTGCACAATAATAAAATGTCATATAATCCCATTATGGTTGACGCAATTTCTTTCCCTTCGCTAGTCGATGAGAATCCTTAAAGCCCTAGGTGCATTCCTTCTCTATTTCGTCCTTTCCTTCCCGAGAACACTCGTATGACTCAATATGGCCTCGACGCTTTTGCCACAATTCAAAATTTAGGGATGTGATCCTTTCTCCAAGCGTGTCACCTTTCGTTTTCTACTTGCTTACACGGTAGAGCTTTTCATTGGCTTTACCGTTGAGGTCCGCACAAGCTCTTTTTTTGCCTTCATCAGCTTATGGTTTTAATACTTGATGAAACCCATCTTATAATCGGGTCTCCTGCGGACCTGATCTATATTTTTCATCGGCGTCTTCGAGTGCACACAGCTAAATGATGACGTAGGGTTTGCCTTCGGTGACCCCAGAAGTAGAGGAGGTTCCATGTTTTACCACCCGTGGAACTCAGCGTTAAAGCCCTTAGTTTCATGTGGGAACTTGGACATGTTTGTGTTCTGAATTGTTTTGGTTGTCTGAGACGTGTAATTTTTTATGGGGTTAATGGTTATTGCAACTATGTGTGAGAATCGTATTTATACACAAGTCTACCATGATGAGGATGAAATATGTTGGTTAAAAGAAGGATTATGTTGAAGGTGTTTATGTGGTGGAGGATGTGATGCATGTGACCTTCAAAAGTTGTAAGAGTCCCCATCACTACTTTTTTGTCCCCCAACTTGAACAGTGCTTCCAAATGTTGCTACTTCATTTCCAACATAAAGGTTTGTGTGCTATCAAATCTCACACCCCCTACATCATGTTGTGCATGGGTTGGTCCGGGCATATCTAACCATTTTGTAATATATGGCGATTTGTGCAAATATAAACAATATGAAGCGTCCGGCCAGTTGGTGAGTATACATTGATAGTTTCAACAAGACATGGGTTCAAAACTTGGTGGTTTGTGCATGGGTTGCTACTTCATGTCATGTGCATATTGTGGGCATGTAGTGTGTATTTCGTGTACAATTTCTTTCATATTGAACTAAGACTTATAACTCACAAACATTTTCAAACAAACACCGATTGGAGATCGATCGAATTCATATCAAATTCAACACCCAATATAGTATACACTCAATGCCCTTTCATATGCAATTCTCCCGAACATTACTTGGTAATCCAATTCCCACGTGAAAATGCACAATTAAGCTTCAAAAAAATTCGCATTCATAACAAAATAAACAACTGTAGCATTCTGTAACAAACCCACAAAGCCAAATCCACCAACACAACTCCATGAGTCTTCAATACCCTACACAAAAATTAAAGCACATAACTCTTAGATTAAAACCCAAAAATTGAAACCCAGAATCTAAAAAATAACAAAACACACAATTAAATAAAGATTTCCATAAAACATTCCAAGCCCTCTCTTCCCTATCCCTCTTTTCTTCGACTTCCCATCTCTAAAAATCCAAAAAAACCTAATTGAAAAAATAAGTAATTAAATGCAGAAATGGACACGATGACCGAGTTAGAGAGAGAAAAAGATGAAGAGAGAAAGAGAGGGACGAGCCAGATGACTCTAGAAATATGGCTGCCGAAGCTTCACTTTCCGGCCAAAACGGAAAATCTGGTACAAAGGTCATATCTTTAGGGATCGAACACTGATGCAAACGAGAAACCCTCACTTCGAAGATTCACTATCGACTTCCCTCTCTTCAAAATCTGAGCTCAGAGATCTAAGCTCAACCCGACAAACCCAGAGCTTTGTGGCTCTCTCGGCATGTCTCTCTTCCAAATGATAAAAATGATGCAATGAGATGAGGGTTTTTAGTATTTATATGTGGGTATTTTAGTAATTTCGATTCTGTGCATGGCCGGTTTGTCCTATTTTTGTCTATTTTCCTTTAATTTAAGGTTTTTATTTTTATTTTTATTTGTAAGTACTTTTCATTTAATTGTGTAATTAATTAATTTTGCGTATTATTGAAACATATGTAGCTTAGGTAAATTTAATTTGTGCAATATTAGGAAATTCGGTGTGGAATTTGTTGAAATTTCGTAACAGTTTATACGAGGTTAATAATGTTGATTAGCTTTGCATAATAAACTAGAAAAAAAACTTAGGCCCATTTGAGAGTCTGTTGGATGTGCATGTAGACATAATATGTGTCTCCGCAATTTGTCTAATTCTTGAATTGTCCAGTTCGGGAGTGCACTAGTATGTGTCTTGGGTTTGCGATGAACGCGGCTAAGTTTCAATCGTGGAAAATTTGGTTGTATCTTCTAATGTTCTTCGATTACATACTAGATATTTGTTTATAATATCCATGTAGTTTACTTGGGGAACCCTTGGGAGATATTGTTGAATGTTCACGACTGAAAATAATCGCGTGAATCACAAACCTCAACACAGAAAGTGTGGATAAACAATTGTATAAAACTGGTCATGATGATTAAATTCTCTTAAAATAGGCACGATGGATAAAGGATGGATAAAGTTTCATGATAAATGTTGTGATGAATATTTGAATGGGATTAAGACATTTATTGAATTTGCAGCAATCATGTTAGTACTCAGAATCGCATCAAGTGTCTTGCATGAAATGTAACAACTGCATTTGGAGGACATTGGATGAAGTTTGATATCATTTATATTGGAACGGGATGGTACACACTTACTCGAATTGGACTTATTACATAGATTCGCCCATTACAGCGTCAACACCTTCCAGCATGTGACACTTAGGCATCAACCCCCATCATCTGGCTATGTTGATCATGACTAAGTGATGGACATATTGAACGATACTTACGCTAACGCTTTCTCAATATGAACAATGAGTCGTCCACAGAGAGAGAGAGAGAGAGATTGAAGACTCCGTGAAGTACGATAAATTGTTGAAAGAAGCTTATGAAGCCAAAAATAATCCCAAAATTCATGGAGGTGACACATACACTTTCAGCTCAAAAAGACAAGACTGCCCTTATTAAATGTGCAAGCATCCAACATGCAGCTCAACATCCTTAGACATGCAGGCAACAGACTACTACTGCTCAAAGCTCCATTGCCCATGAAAAAAGTCAAAGGTATTTGATAATAGGATTATCCCTAAATCGTATTATTAATACACTCCCAATTGAAGACTAATCATATTAAGTAAGTAATCCCAATTATATTTCAATAGGGATAATTACCTTTATTTCCAAGATATTATTTACGTAATATCTTGGGAATATTCTCACCAAAACCAACCCTAATAGTCGGCCATTCTCCCTATAAATATCCCATTTCTCCACAAAAAATGGTACACCTTGTGGACGCGTGAGGCTTTTTGTCTTTGATCAAAGGTGTTGATTACTTTGCAGGTGCATTTTCGTCAAGACCAAAGACGGCGAAAATTTGCATCGACAAATTGATGCTTACATTGAGAGTTTGATTCAAACGCTCAAAAATAAAACTCTTGTTTTTAACCGTTTCTATTTTTCTTCATTCATTAGTTGATTTTCCCACACATACCTTTCTATAGAATTTTCTTATAAATTTTTGGAATTGCCCTGGGGAAGAAATACGATGATGGAAAATTCAGAAACCACGATGAACAGAACTTCCTACGTTCAAGGATATGGATCAGACGATGGAGATCGCAACATGGGTGCACGCCGTAACTCTTCGAGGCTCACCATGGCAAGGGCTGCACCACTACCACCTAGGATTGCCACCGTGGCCATGCCTGCAGCCGCAACTGTAGTGGACCACTGTAGGAAATTTTGTGAAAAACATGTTCAATTGAGTAACATCTATGGCATGCAATTAACAAAGGCGGAATCATGCTTGTATGCACTAAAAAACAAAACATTACCCATGAAATTCAAAGCCTAGTAGTTATGTGAACCAAGACTCAACTCAAGAACAAAGTGAGTTGAGAGATTCCTCTTTGCATAAGCAAAGGCTAATCACCCAAGGAGAGGGCCTTCATTCCTTGCTTCTTAGCTCCATGGATTTCTTGGATAAGGATGGTTGAAAGGATTCTCCAAGTTCCCAAAGTTGAGAACCTCTAAGTCTCCACACCAAGGTAGGACTTGAAGAAGAGATGAGTGACCTAGAGGAAGTAAGATTGCTCGCTAAAATCGTCTAGGGTGGTGATCGGATTATATTTATACATATTTTACATCAAATTCTCTCGTCTTTTCTTAGTCAGTTTCTTATATTTTTGAGCTATTTACTTTGTTTTTGTGTTTTATAGTATTTATCTAGTAAATAAAATAAATATAACATAAGTGTGATTTTATGTAATAAATTCGTGTCAAAACTGTTTAGCTTTTAAATTAAATAATATATATATATATATAATAATAATAATTGTTTGTTTTGTAGAATAAGGGAAGTGGGAACAACCAGGTAAGGCACGGCATTAGACAAGGCTTTATGGGGTTTTTAAAAAAATAGTAAAGGAGTTTAAGTGAAAGCTGGCGTGGGAATAAGAAAATACTAGAGGTTAGTGGGAATCAAATGAGCTGCAAGGAATAAAAACCTGGGGGTAGTCAGGGTGAGTTTGAGGGGGGAATAGGAAAGAAGTCACGTAGGGGGGGGGAAAGAGGAAAGAAAGGCTAAGGCAGCAAGCTGCCTTGGCAGCTGAGATCAGAGAAGAGAGAGCAGCAAGCTGCTTGTGCAGCTTGCGAGAACCAGTGTGGCTGCCTTTGTGCAGCGGAAGGATCGAAGCAGCTCGGGACGTGGCAGCTTGGAGTTGCGCAGCGAGCAGAACACGTAGGAAGGTCGCTGCTTTTGGCAGCTGAGGAATAAGAGACAGCAACGTAAGAAGCAGGAGCTCCTCGGAGGGAGGTTTGTTTTGCTGCCATTTGGCAGCGTGACTGGGCAGATAGCTAGCAGGAACGCAGGGAGCTAGAGGAACGCAGAGAAGCAGCGAAAAAGAAATAAAGGAACAGCTCCCAGAAAGTTAGAAGCTCTCGGCGAGGGAGGAACAGACGCGGAAGGCTGGCGTGCAGCAAGGCTGCACGTGGGCGCAGCAAAACTGAAGGGAGAATTGAGCAGAAGCTGACGCGTGGAGGAGGAAGAACGGGCAGCTTGAGGGCTGCCTTGCTGCGAGGATAGCTGGCAGGCGAGAGGAGCCAGCTGGAGAAGACAGAAGCTGCGCAGAGACAGCTGTTGGGAAAGAAAGGCTGCCAAGGCAGCCACTTGGCAGCTGGCGTTCTGTCAGCACGGAAACTTGGCAGCACAGTGGCGCTTAAGCACTCTACTCTCTCGGTTAATTCGTTCCAAACTCAAGTTTAATTTCTGTTTTAATTTATAAATAATGTGTAACTAATTTTATTTTGGCTAGAGTTTAATTCAAAACCATGGATATATTTGTAATTTGAATTGATTACCTTCAGTTGTGATTTCTGAGTTGTGATTTAATTTGCTTAACTGCTTGATTGATAACTTATTTTTGTGTGTCGATTAAGGATGCATACTTAATTTACATGCATGAATTTGATGCTAGAATATAAGTGAATTTCACCTAATCGTTATGAACTTATATTCACAAGTAGTGAAGGTCGCTTATAAACGATCGCGTTAGGTAAATTCTTGGCATAAGTTTCATGCAATTCATAGTAACAAGTGCCTCGTCAATGCTTATGATTTTCATAAAACTTAATGATTCTTGCTTGTATCTCTATTATGCAATTCATGTAGGGAACTTGTAGGGAATGTTTTGGGTTGTCGTATGCAATCATCCAACCTAATAAAAGTAGGAAAATCTGAAGGTTAATTTAAGCGGACCTAATTAACTTGGGGCGTTGAAAATTTACAATTTATTGAAAGAACAACTGAAAATCAATTTAGGTTGCATATGTATCATGTGTGGAGAATAATCCTCTAGCCAATCCGTCATTTATCATTTTACCTTAATTTTATGTTTTTGTCAATTTTGTAATTTATTTAAGTTTAATTTACTTTTCGTCAAAATCAATCCCCCGTTTATTTTAAAGTGTTAGATTTATTAGAAATCAATTTAGTTTGTATTTTCTTGAGTCTTGAATTATTTTGAGTCTTTTGATTTGTTTTAGTTTATTTGTTAGTTTTATTTTGAGTGTTTCTATTTAAGTGTTTTGAGTCTAGTTTAGTGTTTTAAATTTTGTTTTTACGTTTTTAATTTAATTTTACTTTGGTTAGCATCCCTAGTTAATCCCCGGCCTAGAACGATCCCTACTTACATCATTACTACAACTGTCACA
This sequence comes from Malus fusca, assembly GCA_035220775.1. Lineage (NCBI taxonomy): Eukaryota > Viridiplantae > Streptophyta > Magnoliopsida > Rosales > Rosaceae > Malus > Malus fusca. The sequence continues at coordinate 19,744,066 of CM069060.1, forward strand.
AATAGGGTTTAAATTTGTGCGTGAATTTATTTTCGCATCAAATTTTTGGCGCCGTTGCCGGGGATTAGCAAATTTGCTAATCCTTTGTTTATGTTTTTGTTTGTGTTTTATTTTATTTTATTTTATTTTATTTGTGTTTATTTTATGTTATTTTATTTTTGGTTTGTTATGTCTTTTACTTTTGATATTTGATTTAGTTTTCTTTCTTTGATTTTAGTTACAAATGGAGCAAGACCTGGATTCTACTAGCATTCAAGATCTATTGGCACAGCTCACTGCTCAGTTAACTCATAATGCCGAACGGACCACAATGCCAAGTGTCCCTACATTTGATATGCCCTATGAGCAAGGATTTCAAACTCATCAATATCCCCAATTTTCTGCAAATGAAGATGTTTGGGGATATCAAGGCTATAACCAATCAAGGGGCAACATGTTTTCCAACACTTATAATTCGGATTGGAGAAGTAATTCAGAGTATATGTGGGATGAACCTCAACAATTTCAACAAGGTGGATATTGGCAGCAAGACGAGTTCTATTCAAGACCTATGCAGCCACCACAGCATCCCCCACAACAATTCCAATCGAATCAAAGTATGCCCGTGGATTATAATCAAATGCTTGAAGAATTAATTTCTTCGGTACAGGGTTCACAAAAAGAAGAACAATTGCCGCCATCGGAAGAGTTCTATCAGTGGCCATATGAACCGTCACATCCACCACAATCTCCCCAACCAAATTCAGGTACGTCTTCGGATAATGATATGTTGAATAAGTTACTCACCTCTTTGACCCAGGACGTAGAAAATCGAAACATGGAGATGCAAAATAAAGCCAACAAGGTGGATGAGTTGGAGAAGCAAATTGGGCAGATTATGGAGTTCATGGTACAAATTCAAGATCAAAGTGAACTCTCCAACTCCACATTTGCAAATTCAGAGGGAGAAATGGAAATTAATGAAGCCATCACTTTGGGAAGTGATATGGAGGATGAAGTTGTTCCTGAACCATCCAAACAGAGCCCGAACATGGATGAATTGCCAATTCAAGAAGAAGATGAGGATGACGACTTGGGCAGTTTAGAAGAATTCTTATCGCAAACCCCCCAAGTCCTTATGTCATCCAACTCAGGTGAGGAGGTTCTAAGTTCAATTCATTCTGACATCGTTCCACCAAATGTCATTTTTCCTTGCAGGTTTTTAAATCCCAAGGAAGAAGTGAATGAAAAATATGTTGTGGAAGATCTTCCCAAGGTGCAATGTGATATCCAAATTCTTGGTGTACCAAATCAAGTTCCCGATGGTATTGAAACGTTCAAAGAGACTTGTACACCAAGAAGAATTATTCCAGAAAATGAGGTGGCCGGAGAATTTCAAGAATACATCCAAGAGGCTGTGCATGAGACAATCAAGCCTAAAGCAGTTGAGTTTGATGACACGGGACAAGCCACAACCATCATAGTAAACCTGGCCAAGTTCAAAGTCCCGGAAACGTTCAAAGACGTGGTGTTTATAATTGAGTTTGAATGTGACTGTAAGCCATCTTCTCCATTTTTTATTTTAATTTATACTAACTTGTTTTTAATTTTGATGATTCAGGCACCGTCATTAGAACTTAGACCGTTGTCGGATCATTTCAAGTACCACCGTCCGTTCAATGATAAGCCCATGCATTTGAATAATGAAGGGAGGCCTAGGAATCACCCACAATCAGATTTGCATTCCTAATCCCTTCTCTTTACTGAATTTATTTTACTTTGTTTAGTTCTTTCATTGTTTGTTTGCTCTTGTGTGAATTTATTTTACGTTGATTTTATTTTGTTGTGTTTATTTAGTAGTGATTTTTGTTTAGGAGATTAAACTTAGTTTTTTTTTACTTTGATTTACTTATTTTACATTTATATAAAAAAAAAAATGAAAAAAAAAAAAAAAACATAAACATTCATATAAATAAAAATACAAAAAAAAAATACAAAAAAATACAAAAAAATAAAAAATAAAAAAATAAAAAAAAACTTAAATGCATAAATTTTTTTTTTTTTTTTTTTTTTTTTTTTTTTTTTACAATAACTTGTAATTTAATTTCGTTCATTGGTCATTGGTTGGTGGTGCCTCGGAGGTCGACGGAGCCCCTGAAAGACGAAGCGCCAGAGCTGGATCATTCAGAGCCTCAATACTTGGTGCTGCTCCCGAGGACGAAGGCTACACAAACCTCGGGAGTAACGCCATAAACCGTTGATGATCACTCTGAATCCGCACTTCGGACTCCTGCATCTGATCCAGCTTCCTCTTCATGCTGGTTGAGTAATTGGTTGCAAGCATGTGCAAATCCCTGTTCTCATGCCTAAGCACTCTGACCTCCTGCCGAAGACTAGCCACTTCAGCCATCAACGACTCCACCTGACGGGTTCGTGCAAGAAGGCGCTGACCCATGTTTGATACTGAGCCTGCGCATCGGACGCTGTAGGCCATAGAGTCCTGAACAGCCAGTTCGTCGGACCGCCTAGAAAGTATCCTAGTGTCTCTAGGAGTGAGCAGATTTCTGGCCACCACCGATGCGGTTGTTTCGTTCATCATCATGGAATCCCCAACTGTAAGAGGACCATTCGGGGATATGAAGGATGGCTGCCAAATGTTGGTTGGAGAAGATATATCACTATCTTCCCCAACATTCAAGTTAAGGCGACGGTCAGAAGGGCAAGACATTTTCTGAAGGTGTTGAGAATGAAGAGTCGGAATGATCAAGATTAAAAGAAGTGAAGGAGGAAGTGTTTGCAGGAGGAAGTGTTTGCAGGGGAGCTTAAGTTTGTTGTGGAACAAAAATGAGCGTTCTTATAAGAAGAAGAAATCAAGAGGCATCACTCAGCAGTCGAAGAGACGCCCTCTCGCAAATCGAAGAGCCGGGCTCCTTTCTCAAAAGCCGGATTCTTTTCTCAAAAGCGGCGTCGCCGTTCTCAAAAGTCGGTTCCTTTCTCAAAAGTCGGACGCCGCTCTCTCAAAAGTCGGGCGTCTTTATCAAAAGTCGGAGCGGTCAGGAATCACGAGGCGAACAGTTTTTCCAATTTTGTCGTCACTCGTCACGCGCGCTGTCAGCTTTGCGCAAATTACGGGTGGCTTTTTCAGAAAGCGCGTGACCTGTACTGTTCATCCATCCACCGGCTGCCGACAGGGGTAAAGGAATAGTTTCGGTTGTGAAGAAAAATTCTATAAACGTCTACCTTCGCCTTCAACAGCAAAGGCACACTCTCAACACTTCTTCATCTCCGAAATTTTTCATCTCCGAAAATGCCTTTCCAACAAACCCTCTCGAGTTTCTCTGTGTTTCTCATTCCCTGGGATACCTTTACAAACAAGTCATCTAGAGCTAGAGTATTTCATATCATGAAGGTTGAAAGCAAGAGTATCTCATATCACGCTTTCTCCCTGTCCTTTTCCTTGTCTTTGGGGCAAGGAGAAAGCGGGCAATCAGCCAGCACTCGGTGTCAATCTTCCAATCTAAGAACCGACTGCCTGGAAATCCTTCCTGATTGCTTACCTAGCATTGCTCTCGAGTGCTCTTCTTCAACCACTGATGTACTTCCGAAGAAGTCGCCACATCTGCCTGGAGAACAGACATGGCAAGTGAAAATGATACTTGAAGCATGTGGAGACAAGGTGCTGCTTCATCTTCAAGATCAAGTCTCATTTTCCTTGCTAAGAAGTTCCCCAGCCCAGTTCAAGCATACACCTGTGGAACGATACTTCTTCAAAAGCAAAAGTATCCCATATCATCAGAGTCAGAGGCAAAGATATCTCATGGCATGCTTTTCCTTTACCCTTGCTCTTGGCTACGAGTCAAGGTGAAAGAAAGGAAATCGGTCGGCACTTGGACAGATTGAACAAAGAAGCAGACCACCACCTTTTCCTCGTGCCTACCTGCCATGCAGAAGAACAAAAAGAGAAGAATGTAGCCTGCAGACTCAATCAACCCGGCAGAAGGAGTCTGAGTTGAAACCAAGAGCTCGAGAAGCCTCAACAACACCACCAATCAAGTCTCATTTTCCTTGCTAAGAAGTTCCGAGGCCAGTTCAAGTTCAAAGCTGTGGAAAGTCACCAAACAGGACCAATGTTCTTTTATTAGTTTTATTCATTATCTTTTATTTTCAATTTTCAATTTTTCGTTTGTTTTCTTTTATATTTTCTTGCGTGCGTAACTGATTTATTTCTTTTCTTTGCAGGAACTTTTGGTTATTTCCACCCTTGAAGTTGATTGCAGAATTTTAGCTTGGGGGTCATCGCTTGATTTTTCTGCAAATTAGGGAAGTTTTCAGTCCTATTGCTTTATTTTCTTTCTTTGTATTTATTTATTTTATTTTTATTTTTATTTGCATTTTATTATATTTTCTGACATTGGGGACAATGTCTAGTTTAAGTGTGGGGGTATTTAAGAGTATAAAAATGACCAAATTGAAAATTTTTATACCTTCGACTTTGAACTAGTTTCATTTGTTTCCATGTTATTCCATGTTATTGCTTTGTGTTTTCTTAATTAAGTTTTGTTTTAAAAAAAAAAAAAAAAAAAAAAAAAAAAAAAAAAAAATCGGAAAATTTTAAAAAAATCCAAAAATATTTCCTTGTTTTCCTTATTGTTTTGAATTAGATTTTTGTTAGTTTCCCGACCCAATGATATAATTGGATCAAATTTGAATCATGATTATCAAGAACTTAGTTAACATGTGTTGTGTGAAATTCCTTATTCTCGTGTTAGTTCTGTACATATTTGATTATCCTTGAAAAACTAAATGCACATAGCCTTGTTAATGTGAAACTAATGCATGATTTAAAGCTCCATATGTGAATTTAGTGACCATATACATCCTATGTGAGTTTTTGAGCCTATTGAAAGTGTGTGCATTTTTCATACACTCCTATTCTTTCATGTGTGATGAACTTATGTGAGATACTTCTCTAGAACTTGCATAACGATCTTTCGAAATTTTTGTCATTGATTGCATGAACTTGAAAATGATAGAGGCATTAGGTTTACCACCATGGCCCAAATAACCTTGTTTCCCAAAGAAAAATGATATCATTAGATTGCCAATTTGTGCCGTATTTGTGAGCCTTTTATTTCTTATCACCAGATATGTCTACCCTTATGCCTGAAATAAATATTTTTCCTTACCCTTTCCAAGCAAGCAATGCAAGATTGTCTTATGTGAAATGTTTGTAAAGTACTTTGAAGGTGTTTGGCAAAAGAATAAGTGTGGGGGTTTTTCATATTTGTTTCTGTTTGAAAAAAAAAAAAAAAAAAAAAAAAGAAAAAAAAAAAGAAAAGGAAAAGAAAAAGAAAGATTGTATACAAAGAAAATAAAAAGTTTTAAAGTTTCAGTTTAAGTTTTTGGTTGGAGATGTCTGAAGAATCGTTGGAGAGCTTGAGTTCTTATAAATCTAAAGAAAATAATTGCTTGCAATGTAGCTTGGAACTTGTGTTTTCCTATTCTTTCGTTTCAATAACCCTATCCCTAAGCCTCATTACATCCAATAAAAGTCCTCTTGATTTAAGTTTTGCAATTATGACTGTGGAGAAGTGATCTTTATGCAAGCTTATGGTAGAACTTTCACATTCGTTTCTTTGAGCGAAACACATTAAAACTAAACACATGTGCGATTGAGTGTACATCCAGTGAGAAGGTCGCTAGTTTGCATATGGTGATTTTTAAAATAAAAACTTGAAATTGCATTAGCATGGCTATCTCACACACTACACTTCAAGGATGTTTCAAAGATTACTGCTAATATTTGAATAAGGAAAATGAACTTGAATTGCTTGTTGTTGTTAGCTATGGTTCTTGATGATTATGTTCTCAAATGAAATTCTATGAGGGTAATATAGGGGAAAACTAATAATTTTCATGTTATTACTTTTTCTGTTTTCTCTGTTTTGCTCGAGGACTAGCAAAAGCTAAGTGTGGGGGTATTTGATCGGATTATATTTATACATATTTTACATCAAATTCTCTCGTCTTTTCTTAGTCAGTTTCTTATATTTTTGAGCTATTTACTTTGTTTTTGTGTTTTATAGTATTTATCTAGTAAATAAAATAAATATAACATAAGTGTGATTTTATGTAATAAATTCGTGTCAAAACTGTTTAGCTTTTAAATTAAATAATATATATATATATATAATAATAATAATTGTTTGTTTTGTAGAATAAGGGAAGTGGGAACAACCAGGTAAGGCACGGCATTAGACAAGGCTTTATGGGGTTTTTAAAAAAATAGTAAAGGAGTTTAAGTGAAAGCTGGCGTGGGAATAAGAAAATACTAGAGGTTAGTGGGAATCAAAGGAGCTGCAAGGAATAAAAACCTGGGGGTAGTCAGGGTGAGTTTGAGGGGGGAATAGGAAAGAAGTCACGTAGGGGGGGGGAAAGAGGAAAGAAAGGCTAAGGCAGCAAGCTGCCTTGGCAGCTGAGATCAGAGAAGAGAGAGCAGCAAGCTGCTTGTGCAGCTTGCGAGAACCAGTGTGGCTGCCTTTGTGCCGCGGAAGGATCGAAGCAGCTCGGGACGTGGCAGCTTGGAGTTGCGCAGCGAGCAGAACACGTAGGAAGGTCGCTGCTTTTGGCAGCTGAGGAATAAGAGACAGCAACGTAAGAAGCAGGAGCTCCTCGGAGGGAGGTTTGTTTTGCTGCCATTTGGCAGCGTGACTGGGCAGATAGCTAGCAGGAACGCAGGGAGCTAGAGGAACGCAGAGAAGCAGCGAAAAAGAAATAAAGGAACAGCTCCCAGAAAGTTAGAAGCTCTCGGCGAGGGAGGAACAGACGCGGAAGGCTGGCGTGCAGCAAGGCTGCACGTGGGCGCAGCAAAACTGAAGGGAGAATTGAGCAGAAGCTGACGCGTGGAGGAGGAAGAACGGGCAGCTTGAGGGCTGCCTTGCTGCCAGGATAGCTGGCAGGCGAGAGGAGCCAGCTGGAGAAGACAGAAGCTGCGCAGAGACAGCTGTTGGGAAAGAAAGGCTGCCAAGGCAGCCACTTGGCAGCTGGCGTTCTGTCAGCACGGAAACTTGGCAGCACAGTGGCGCTTAAGCACTCTACTCTCTCGGTTAATTCGTTCCAAACTCAAGTTTAATTTCTGTTTTAATTTATAAATAATGTGTAACTAATTTTATTTTGGCTAGAGTTTAATTCAAAACCATGGATATATTTGTAATTTGAATTGATTACCTTCAGTTGTGATTTCTGAGTTGTGATTTAATTTGCTTAACTGCTTGATTGATAACTTATTTTTGTGTGTCGATTAAGGATGCATACTTAATTTACATGCATGAATTTGATGCTAGAATATAAGTGAATTTCACCTAATCGTTATGAACTTATATTCACAAGTAGTGAAGGTCGCTTATAAACGATCGCGTTAGGTAAATTCTTGGCATAAGTTTCATGCAATTCATAGTAACAAGTGCCTCGTCAATGCTTATGATTTTCATAAAACTTAATGATTCTTGCTTGTATCTCTATTATGCAATTCATGTAGGGAACTTGTAGGGAATGTTTTGGGTTGTCGTATGCAATCATCCAACCTAATAAAAGTAGGAAAATCTGAAGGTTAATTTAAGCGGACCTAATTAACTTGGGGCGTTGAAAATTTACAATTTATTGAAAGAACAACTGAAAATCAATTTAGGTTGCATATGTATCATGTGTGGAGAATAATCCTCTAGCCAATCCGTCATTTATCATTTTACCTTAATTTTATGTTTTTGTCAATTTTGTAATTTATTTAAGTTTAATTTACTTTTCGTCAAAATCAATCCCCCGTTTATTTTAAAGTGTTAGATTTATTAGAAATCAATTTAGTTTGTATTTTCTTGAGTCTTGAATTATTTTGAGTCTTTTGATTTGTTTTAGTTTATTTGTTAGTTTTATTTTGAGTGTTTCTATTTAAGTGTTTTGAGTCTAGTTTAGTGTTTTAAATTTTGTTTTTACGTTTTTAATTTAATTTTACTTTGGTTAGCATCCCTAGTTAATCCCCGGCCTAGAACGATCCCTACTTACATCATTACTACAACTGTCACAAATAGGGTTTAAATTTGTGCGTGAATTTATTTTCGCATCAGGTGGCCGGCCTCTTAGAGAGAAAAGAGAGCTTGTGTTCTCATCTTTTCTCCAAAAGAAACCCTAATGAAGAAAAGGCTATAAAGTCATATTTATACCTACCTTCATTGGAGTGGAAAACTTGTAATAAGTCCAAAACCCACTCCTTTATCAATATGGCCGGCCATAGGGTTTTATTGGGCTGTTTGGGCCTTTGTGAATTATTAGTCATTAAGTTGTCATACAACTTAAGTCAATGGGCTTGACGTTCGAACCCCATTGGGCCTTGAGGCCCAAAGCTAACCCAAGGTCTTTAACGAACTTTATTCGTTTGATTAATTAACATATTAATTAATCCTTGCCATAAATAATTAAACCATTTAATTATCCTTACTCATTTCCGTTGTTTCTTCAATCTCTACCTTACACGGTGTACGATCCATTAGGTTCCTTTTAGCGAGGCAGTGGGCGATTAGAACTCTTTCAAATCGATTGTGAATTGAAACTTACTTTCAATTCTCCCTTTAGTGATTATACACGTTTAGGGTTTCCACAAACCATGAGTGACACCTAGCAGCATGTCATGGTTACCCAAGCTAATCAGAAGAGGTGGATAACCTATTCAGTTTAGGATTACAATGCAATACGGTCTTTCTCTAATACAATACTCTTGACCACATTGTTTGGTTTGATAGTTTATTCATGTCTACTATCCAATGTGATTCTCTTACTTATATGATTACGTTGAATGCGATTTGGAACGATTTCCTAAATCTCATTCATACTCTGGCTAGAGATTCTTAATCATATCATAGAGTATTCTCCCTCAAATGGTTTAAAGGTTAGAGATCCCTTGTTGCGCATTCACTTGCCTCCATGGCTAAGTGGCTTAACCCCAACTATGCCGTGGACACCCTCTGACGGAGTGACTTTGACACAGTCAAAGATCAAGGACCTAACCACAAGACAACTATGATGCCTCAGGTCAAAGGACTACTTTGCATTATCCCAACCATAAGTTCTCATGTAACATGAGTATGAGAACTCCTTGTTGATCGTGTTTAGTGGACTCATTCTCTATTGAGCACCTACATGCTTGTCTTGGTGTCAGTCACACCAATGACTCGAGACCAGTCACTCTCCCTAAGAGAAGACATAGCACGTACTGATCTTAACGGACTGTCAATGCCCAATTGGCAATCCTATGATCAGGAACGTTTAGGATATGTATACGAAAGAGAATGGTCTCATGAATCTAACTTCTTTAGATCGCATTCTCCCAATTACATATTCCTTGGACTTTTCGTTTAAGCGTATAACATTTATATGAGACGGCTTCAAACAATAATCTTTGCTCTTTATATTAAACTATATTAGTTTAACATGTGAAATGTCCGTAAAGTATCATCATATGATTGGTTTTAGGGCACATTTCCAACAACCACGAGGGCAGCCTAAGCCCACGACGTCTAGGCAGCAGTAAGGCCGCCACGAGCCCAAGCCCACGCCACCTTGCAAGAACAAACCCAAGCTCCAGAGGCATCCCAAGTCGCCACCCTAACAGCGAAAGCCCAAGCCCACACCACTGAGCAACTAACCATAACCCAAGCCCATCATGTGCCCACACACACAGCATGTGGCCTAGCAAGTAACCCAGATAGATCCAAGATCAGTTCAATCGTTCCGACTTCAGATTTCTGGATTGACTATTAAACCATGGGTATTTTCACCCCACCTTTATATAGATTTGGTCATTCCCCGCTTGAATCTAACACCTGAAATCCATTACACTTCCACCCCTCAAGGAGACGCATACCGTCTAAGCTTTTACACTCCCAATGGCGAACAACACTTGTCCCGACAGGTCATAAAGTTGACAAGTGCCCTTGCGCAATAGACGACCTTAGTGAATCAGCTCTTGCAGCTCAATGAGCATGCCCTAGACAAGGTGTCCCAAAGCAGGACAAAGGGCAAATGATATCCCTCTCCATCAATGTCCCAGCAAGCAGCCCCTCAACCAGCCAAGAACCTAAGCTATGACATCGGCCACAATATTTCTTTCTTATTAACATGACTTCATTTGACTTCCTGAAACGAGGTAGCATACCATTTAACATCTTCTAGATGGATCTAATGTTCCAAGGAGTGTCATTAAACCCTTGGATAGCTTCAATGATAAGATTGGAATATCCCTTAACGATAATGTGGTTCAACCTTTTCCTTTTAGCCCATCACATAGCTTCACAAAGTGCCAAGGCCTCTGCCACAATGATAGTGTTTTCTCCCAGATGTAGTGCACCAGCAATGATAGGATTAACTTGAGAATCCCTTATAATAAAGCCTTACACTGCTACCTTGTTGACAAAAGAACCATCAACATTTATTTTAACAAAATGGGGTTTTGGGCAAGACCACTTAATCTGATTACTTATTATCTCATTTTTCTGGTTGTTATTATCTGTATTAGGTTTAAAGTAGGATGACCAATTTCATTGCATAGTTAAATGACATTTTTACATTTGGTTGATCATTCCTGAACTCAATGCCATTCTTGCCATTCCTGCCATTCCATATTTGCCAACATACTAAAAGCTCAAAGAATTTAATTCCGAACTTTCTTGGTAAGGAAGAGTCCCTAGCCATTCCACCATACTACCTGAGACACCAACTTACTTAGGTACGAATCATTTGAAGCACCCCAAAATTCCTTTGCATAGTAACAATCTAGAACGATATGATCTTAATCTCCATCAATACTCTTACAAAAAGGACATATAGTATCAATATTTTTAATGTACTTACTCACCTTTTTCCTAGTTTGAAGTTTACCTTTAATCAAGAGTCAACCAAATTTTTTATTTTGGAGGAATAGTTAGCTTCCACATTTTATTTAGCATCTTTCGGCTTGGAGAGAGTTCTTGGCTATCATTCTTAATCCATGTTGCAAATTTAACAGTGAACTTTCCATTAGTATTTTGACCCCAAACGAGCTTATCATGTGTTGAATTTAGGGTTGTATATTTCATGGGAAGAAACCTTTACAAGAACTAAACATATATATAAGAGAGAAGAGTGAAGAAACAGACTTCAATCAATCCCCTTAATCACTACTTGAAACACTCCTAATCTATTTACAATAACAAGAAAAGCAAAGTCCCTTAATTGAAGGTAAAGTACAACATGAATAAGTATCCAGGATAAAACCCTAAACCCTTGCCGAGAGTTATACACTAGATAAACAACTAACCCTAACTGACACTGTTTGCTGCAATGAGACTCCCAATAGCCTCCAACTTCCAACACTCACCCTCAAGCTGGATCTAAAGGATTCCTTGAGCCAAGCTTGGACAAAATCTGTAGAAACTGAGCAGTGGGAAGGGGCTTAGTAAGAATATCAGCCAATTGATCATGACCGTATGTATAGTGAGTGTCGATGACCTTGGATTGCACTTGTGCCCAAACATAGTGACAATCTACTTCAATATGCTTTGTTCTCTTGTGAAAGACAGGATTATAGGCAATATGCATGGCATCTTGATTGTCACAAAACAAGGACATTGGTTAGTTATTGAAGAACCCTAGATCAGAGAGAAGACTTTTCAGCTAAATAAGCACACAAGCAGTGGAGGCCATGGCTCGATACTCTGCCTCAGCACTGGATCGAGCTATTACACTTTGTTTCTTGCTTCTCTATGTGACCAAATTGCCACCCACAAGGTATAGAATCCAGTAATGGACTTGCGCTCCAGAGAGTTCCCAGCCCAATCGGCATCGATGTATGCCATGACTTCAGTGTTGTCATTTTTCTTCATCAAGATACCTCTACCAATAGACCCTTTGAGATAGTGAAGAATTCTCTTAACAATTTGCATATGTGCCACAGTGGGGGCATGCATAAACTGACTCACTATGCTTATAGAGTATGAAATATCAGGTCGTGTGATAGTAAGATATATAAGCTTGCCTACCAACCTTTGATACTCAGTGACATTAGTGAGAGCTTCACTATGTGCATTGAGCTGAAGCTTGCTATCAAGAGGGGTACATGCAGGTTTGCAATCCACCAAGTTAGCATCCCTTAAGAGATCGAGAACATATTTTCTTTGGTTGAGAAAAAGTCCATTTTGGGATGTAGATAGCTTAATACCAGGAAAGTACATGAGATTTCCCAAGTCTTTAAGAGCAAATTTTCATTGAAAGGCCTGCTTAAGAAAATGGATTTCTTCAACATTGTCACCTCTCACTATTAAGTCATTGACATAAATCAGAACCACCAATTTTCCCACTGAAGCAATACGAACAAAAAGTGATGAATCAGCATTACTTCTTTGGAAACCAAACTCTTCAAGAACTGAACTAAGTTTGGCATACCATGCACGTGGGGATTGCTTCAACACATAGATGGATTTGTGAAGCTTACACACAATGTATGGATCATAGGATTGAGGGTGACCAGGTGGCAATCTCATGTAGACTTCCTCTTCTAGCTCACCATGTAGGAAGACGTTCTTTACATCCATTTGATAGAGAGGCCAAGAATAATTCACTACAACTGACAACAGTACTTTTACTGTGTTCATTGTGGCAACTGGAGAAAAGGCTTCTTTGTAATCCAAACCATAAGTCTGAGTGAAACCACAAGCCACCAAACGAGCCTTGTGTCTTTTAATAGTCCCATCTGAGTTGTATTTGGTTTTATACACCCAACGACTACCCACTAACTTCTTTCCTTTAGGTAGTCTAACAACACTCCATGTTTTATTATCATGGAGAGCTTTGAGCTTATCATTCATAACAGTCTGCCAAATTTCATGCTCATTTGTTGCTTCAAATGTTTGTGGTTCATACGAACTGTCTAGGGCACTGAGGAAAGATGCATGAAAGGGTGAAAAAAGTTTCTAAGTGACGAAGTCTGTGAAGGGATACTTGGCAGTGTAAGTAATATAGTCATGAAGCCTCACTGGTTGTTGACGAGCCCTTGTAGGGTTCCTTCGAATTTCAGCTTGAGGTGATAGATCAGGTACATATGATTAAGGCTCAGAGGTCATAACTAGGGTATCATGCACTACCTGGTTTAAGAAGTCCCCCTGACCTTCATCACCCACTCTTCTTGAGAAATAGGGAGTTGTTTAATCAAATCTAACATCCCTTGAGACACCAAGTTTTCTAGTGACTGGATTGTGGCATTTGTATCCTTTTTGGATAAAGGAATAGCCCATAAAGACACACTTAATTACTCTAGGATCAAGCTTGTCACGGTGTGGCGATTGAATGTGAACAAAACATGTGGAACCAAAAACACTCAAGTGAGAAATGCCAACCTTTCTATTCTTCAATACTTCATAGGGAGATTTGAAACCTAGCACCTTACTAGGAAGTCTATTGATAAGGTAGGTGGTTGTAAGCACTCATTGTGACCAGAATCTTTTTGGTACATGCATATGAAACATGAGAGCCCTTGTATTCTCAAGAAGGTCTCAATTTTTTCTCTCGATAACCCCATTTTGTTGGGGTGTGCCAACACAAGATGTTTGATGTAAGATGCCATGAATGCTCAGGTATTAAGACATGTTATGGGACATATATTCAGTGCCATTGTCGGACCTTAATATGTGAATTTTAGATGAAAACTGAGTACCAATAAGTTTATGGAAAATCTTGGATAACATTTGCAAGCTCACTCTTAAATTTCAAAAGATACAACCAAGTGATCCTTGTAAAAGCATCAACAAAGGTTAGAAAATACCTATATCCATCAAAGGACTCAAGGATTTGATCCCCAAATATCTGAGTGTATGATTTCAAAAGGATTACTAGCCCTAGACAATGAGGGATCAAAAGGTAACCTAGCAAACTTTGACAAGTGACATACATCACATTGTATCTTGTCTTTACAAAGCTTTGGGAACAAAGAAGACATCATTTTCTCATAAGGATGTGCTAACCGTTGGTACCAAAGGTGTTGGTTCTGAAAAACACAGGAACTAACTTGAAAAGCCTTGGATTTCTTGAAGTCTTTAGCTAGATAATATAGTCCATTCAAAAAGAAACCTTCACCAATCTTCCTTTTGGTGGTAATGTCCTGAAGAACAACATTATGGGGAGAAAAAATGGCTAGGCAATTTAGAAAGTTTGTGGTGGTTCCTACTGATAACAACCGGTACGGAAAAGAATGAACATAAAGAGCTACTGATTCAATAAAGTTTGAAAACAATTTGATTTTTCCCTTCCCTACAACTGGAGCACCTTTTCCATTTGCTAATGACACTTGAGATGCATTGGATAATTTTTTAAAATCATACAGGTTAGTGAGTTGGTTGGTCATGTGATATGTGGCACCTGAATCTACAATCCAATAATCATGCTCACTGTTGGAAATGTGCCCTAAAACCAATCATATGATGATACTTTACGGACATTTCACAAGTTAAACTAATGTAGTTTAAATATAAAGGGCAAAGATTATTGTTTAAGCCGTCTCATATAAATGTTATATGCTTAAACGATAAAGTCCAAGGAATATGTGATTGGGAGAATGCAATCTAAAGAAGTTAGATTCATGAGACCATTCTTTCGTAGACACATCCTAAACGTTCCTGATCATAGGATTTCCAATTGGGCATTGACAGTCCGTTAAGATCAGTACGTGATGTGTCTTCTATCAGGGAGAGTGACTAGTCTCGAGTCATTGGTGTGTGTGACATCAAGACAAGTACGTAGGTGCTCAATAGAGAATGAGTTCACTGAACACGATCAACGAAGAGTTCTCATATTCATGTCACATGAGAACTCATGGTTGGGATAATGCAAAGTAGTCATTTGACCTGAGGCGTCATAGTTGTCTTGTGGTTAAGTCCTTGATCTTTGACTATGTCAAAGTCACTCCATTCGGGGTGTCCACGGCATCGTTGGGGTTAAGCTACTTAGCCATGGAGGCAATTAAATGCGCAACAAGGGATCTCTAACCTTCAAACCGTTTGAGGGAGAATACTCTATGATATGATTAAGAATCTCTGGCCAGAGTATGAATGAGATTTAGGAAGTCGTTCCAAATCACATTCCAGGTAATCATATAAGCACACGAATCACATTGGATAGTAGACATGAATAAACTATCAAACCAAACAATGTGGTCAAGAGTATTGTATTAGAGAAATACCATATTGCATTTGTAATCCTAAACTGAATAGGTTCTCCACCTCTTCTGATTAGCTTGGGTAACCATGATATGCTGCTAGGTGTCACTCATGGTTTGTGGAAGCCCTAAACGTGTATAATCACTAAAGGGAGAATTGAAAGTAAGTTTCAATTCACAATCGATTTGAAATGGTTTTAATCGCCCACTGCCTCGCTAAAAGGAACCTAATGGATCATACACCGTGTAAGGTGGAGATTGAAGAAACAATGGAGATGAGTAAGAATAATTAAATGGTTTAATTATTTATGGCAAGGATTAATTAATATGTTAATTAATCAAACGAATAAGTTCGTTAAAGACCACGGGTTTAGTTATGGGCCTCAAAGCCCAATGGGCTTCGAACGTCAAGCCCATTGACTTAAGTTGTATGACAACTTAATGACTAATAATTCACAAAGGCCTTAAAAGCCCAATGAAACCCTTAAGGCCGGCCTGAAGGGAAAATTATGAGTTTCATGTATGGGATTTCTAAATGACTAGCATGCATATACAATTCAAAATTTATATACATGAGCAACGGAAGCAATTTATCAAATAATATCAAAGCTATAGTCATGCAAATCCCCTTCAAGGTTCATAGGTTTATATATAAAGCATAAAAACATTTAACTTAAGAACAAAGTCAATGGATAGATCTATACCTCTTGATCTTGATTTTAGACCAAGGATGAACCACCTCCAAGCCCTTTGCTCCTTGAAGTCCTTGAGCCTAGCCTCCCTCCTTGCCTCCTCCACTTTGTTAGAAAGAGTGCTCCTAGGTTCTCCTTGAGTTTCCAAAGTAGAAAACCTCTAAAGATCCACACCCACTAGTGTAGTAAGATGGATGGAGGAATAACCAAAAGGGTGAAAGATTTGTTAGTAAAATCACCCCCAAGGTGGCCGGCCTTTGTTGTGTTTTAGAGAGATGTTTCTTTTGCCTCTTTGTTGTTTTAAACACACAAAAAACCCTAAGGAATAAATCTCTATAAAGTTCCTTATATAGACAAAAAGAAACCTAGTCAACAAATTGACTTCCTATCTCTCCCAAACCCTTTAAGTGGCCGGCCCTTTAGTGTTTGGTTTGGGCTTTGGGCTTTTATTATTTCAAGTCATCCTATGCTTGAATAAAAGCCCAATGGGTTTAGGCCCAATGGGCCCAATTAAACCCGAACGTTTCTTTAAGCCCAAAACGATCTTTTATCGCTTTTATGATTTCTTTAGACTTTCTAAATTAATCAAAACACTTAATTAATCCAATTAATTATTTCCTTCATCCAGTAATTACTCACTACAATAGTGTATCGGTGTACAATCATTTTAGGTTCTAATTAGCAAGGCAGTGAGGTGATTGGCATCAATCCAATTGATTATATTTAATTCAATCACTTAGTGAATTAAACTTCCTTTTAATTCACCTTTCTTCTTTGATGACTACATTTAATCATCTAGAAGAACTCACAAGCTATGAGTGACATCTAACCATATGTCATAGCTACCCAAGCTAATGTAGAAGTTGTTCGGAGAACCTATTCAGTTGGAATTACAATGTAATTCGATCATTCTCTAAAACAATACTCTCAACCACATTATTAGGGTATGGATATATTATGTCAAACCCCTAATGTGATTATTCCTTCTTATATGATTCAATTGAGTCGTATAGGAACGCTTTCCTTTATTACGCTCGATACTTCGGCCGAAGATTCCCGAATCATATCTTAGAGTATTCTTCCTCTCTTATCGAAGATTAGAGATCCCTTGTTGAGCATTCACTTGCCTTCATGACTAAGTGGCTTAACCCCAACTATGCCGTTGACATTCTGATAGAGTGACTTTTGACATAATCAAAGATCAAGTACTTAACCACAAGACAACGACGATGCCTCAGGTCAAAGGACTACTTACATTATTCCAACCATTAGAGTTACTTGCTTGACATGTGAGTAGACCTCCATGCAAGTACTCTCGTTCGATTGTGTTCAGTGAACTCATTCCCTTAATGAGCACCTACATACTTGTCTTAGTGTCACTACACGAATGGGATGAGACTTTCCATCCTTCCATTTGAAGCGGACACAGTATGTACCGGTCTAAGCATTGTCAGTATCCCTCCGACAATCCAATGACCAGGAACCTTTTGGACATAATGGTTATGTGAAGAAAGTCTCTGTAATCTAACATCATTAGATTACTTCTTCAATCGATCCATTGTCAATGGATTCACTGTTTAGGACATATATCGTTTATTGAGATAGTCCTAATTAGTATCTTTGCCATTTGATGTATAAGATTCATCTATACATCGATTCATTTGTCCTGAAAGGTTTCTTCCAAAGATTGACTTTCAGGGCATATTTCCAACACGGCCATTTAGTTAAAGGAGTGGGTTTTGGACTTATTTACAAGTTTGCCACTCCAATGAATTAAGGTATAAATATGACTTTATAGCCAAAATTCATTTAGGGTTTCTTTTGGAGAAAATTGGTGAGAACATGTCTCTCCATTTCTCTCTAAAGAGGCCGGCCCCCATGGAGGGATTAGCTAGCAATCCAACTCCTCCAAGGTCACTCATTTCTTCTTCAATCTAACCTTGGTGAAGAGACTTAGAGGTTCTCAATTTTGGGAACTTGGAGAACCATTTCATCCATCCAAATCCATAGATCTAAGATGCAAGGAATGAAGGCCCTCTCTTTGGGTGATTAACCTTTGCTTATGCAAAGAGGAATCTACAAAGGTATAAATTTCTCAACTCACTTTGATTTGAGTTGAGTCTTGGTTCACCAATCTACTAGGCTTTGAATTTCATGGTTATTGTTTTGTTTTTAAGTGCATGCAAGCATGATTCCGCCTTTTAATTGTTAATTGCATGCTATAGATGTTGCTTAAATGAACATGTTTTTCACAAAATTTCCTTCACTCACTACTAACATTAAGGGTAGTTAAGAATGCATTCATTATACCTGGAACGTCTCTATGTGGAACATGATCACTTTCAGCTAGAAAATCGGCAAACTTTCCCAGCAAGGCAGTGTAGTTCTTTTCTTTAGACATATGAGCTTCTTCACACTCATTGTGCATCTGGTTTTTATGAAGATAATCAGCAAATTGATTGATCAGCTCGACAAGTTAGCCGTGAAGTTTAACATTCCCTCAGTTGTAGAGCTAGCTGCATGATTGGCCTTGTAAGAAGAGTGACTCAGACCCTTTTGGGGACCCTTATTCTCCTTTAAGAACTTAGGTTTTAGCTCAGGATGAAGGATCCAACACTGTCTCTAGTATGCCCCGTGGTATCACAATAATTGCACTTTAAATCAGGTCTTTTTCCTTCGTATACCTTTGCTTCAACTCAATTGTTGCTAAAGATGTAAGCCCTAGTTTCAGGTATACTAGTCTTAGCCTCTTGACTCATTACTTTCTTCCTCACTTCTTCCCTTTGAATGATAGCACAGACTTCAGTGAAGGAAGGACGCTCGGAGTTCATCAGAATGTGGCTTCAAACTTGCCAAGAGTTGAAAGATCTTGTCCTCCTCAGCTCTCTTGATTAAAACAGTAGCATCAGTGGTATGAGGACGGTAAACATTGAGCTCATTCCACATGCTTGTCAGGTTGCCAAGGTGTTGAACGAAGGGCTTCCTTGCTTGTTGCAAACTTAAGATGTATTTCTTGAGCTGGAAGACACGTGTAGCATTGTTTTGGTTGCCATACATTTCTTGGACTTGCTTCCATAGGTGCATAGATGATTCCGAATAGCTGAATATTTCAGCAATTCTACGCCCCATGGAATTAAGTAACCAAGACATGACCAATTGGTCCTTACACAACCACGACTCATAGGTAGGAGAAATAGTTTCATGTGCCTTAATAACACCATTGACATAACCTAGCTTGGATCTTCCTCCCAATGCGAGAGAGATAACACGAGACCAGGGAAGTTAGTTGAATTCATTCAACAAAACGGAACTGAGAAAAAGGTTGGGATTAACTTCAACGTCAGATTGAGTTGAAGCAGCCAATGAGCTTTCGGCTTTAGATGAATTATCTTTAGCCATCTTGGCGTGAAGGAAAAGAAAGAAAGCACAGCGAAAACAACAGAGTCAGGAATTTAGGGTTCCTGCTCTGATACCATGTTGAATTTTAGGGTTGTATATTTCATGGGACGAAACCTTTATAGGAACTAAACATATATAGGAAAGAGGAGAATGAAGAAACAGACTTTAATCAATCCCCTTAATCACTCCTTGAAACACTCCTAATCTATTTACAATAATAAGAAAAGCAAACTCCCTTAATTGAAGGTAAAGTACAACATGAATAAGTATCCAGGATAAAACCTTAAAACCCTTGCCGAGTGTTATACATTGGATAAACAACTAACCCTAACTGACACTGATTGCTGGAATGAGACTCCCAATAGCCTCCAACTTCCAACATCATGCGTCTTCTGAATAGGAATAGCAATACTACAAATTCTTCTTGCAATATACTTGTCTTGCACCTGGGTGAGTTTAGCTTAATCCCACATAATATTATCAATACACTCCTCCACTTTTAGATTCAAATTAATTTGAAGCCACTGGCCCAGAACAAGATGCTTCTACCATCACCCACCACCCACCTCATTCCTTCCTGGATAACATTCATGTAGCTCATATTACCTTTCCAGGCTAATGAGTGATTTTGTTTTATTTTACTATCTAAAAATTGTTCGTGTCTCAAGTACTTTTTCCTTACATTTTGCACCTACCAATTATCCTACTCCATCAGAACTTTCCAAATCCTAATTTGGCCAAGCACACGTTATTGAAATGATCTAACCTTTGTATTCCCAACCACCCAGAGCTTTTTGGAGCGCACACATTCTCCCAACTCACAGGGTTGAGACTACTCTGTTTCCCCAGAAAAAATTCCTACATTTACGATTGAGTAGAGCAGTAAGTTTATTTGGGAATTTAAGACACGATATTACATGATTTGGCATTCCAGTGATATTTGATTGCACTAAAGTAAGCCTATGGGCTCTAGAGAGGGTATTAGTCTTCTAGCCAGCAAGCTTTGGTTTCACGTGTGTAATTAACTCACTCTCATTAACCAGATCCTTCCAAAACACAATGTTGTATATATCTATGTATTTTCAATTGTAGTTCTATGTTGAATTTGTATTATATTAACAATTTCATTCCTTAAGTGATTAGTTGTATTACTTGAAAAATAAGGGGAAGATGTATGGAAATTTATCTTCTGGCTAGAGGCTTTTGCAAAGCTATTTAAAATGACTAAAATATTCCTAGCGCCCTTCGTGGATGCCTTAGCGAATAAACAATCATTTACAAAAACTAAGTTAGAAATCTTGTAACCAAAGGGACAAGTTAGCAGGCCAACATGGGCTTTTGGAGTTAAAGCTAATTCATTTAGTTGCCTAATTAAAGGTTCCATTCATAGAATACAAATGTTGGGAGATAGAATTCCTCTCGTTGGATAGAAGTAACCATGAGTATCACCATTAATGTTGCTTGAGAAGGACGTAGAAGTGTTGCATTCCATGACCAAGTTCACCAACACAAAAACAAAATTTTAGTAGGACATACCTGATAAAATCGCTATTAAGCATATTATAGGTTTTCTCCAGATCCAGCTTGATGGCCATATCCCTCGTCCTTCCCTTTTTAATAGGTAGAGAATGATTCATGGTAAAATATTATCCTTATAGATCTACCAGTGCAGAAGTCCCCTTATTTGGTTAGAGATATTAAACTATTATAATAAATGTTTAAAACATAAAAAAATAAAATGAATTTAATAATCAATTAAAAAAAGATTTGATGTTGCTGTCAATTTTGGTAGCAAGGGTGAGGGTTGCTTATCCATGTCATGCCACATCAGATTTGGCTTTTCGGTTGAAAAATATTATTCCTGCCGTTTCTTTACTGTTAATTTTGACATCTCCTTTGAAGCTACTCTTATAATTTAGGCAAAAACTTAGAATTTGTTGCAGTCCTAATTTAGTTAAAGATGTGATTTTGTAAATCCTATTGGGATTCTATAGTATCTTTTAGATAATGTCCTATTTAAGATGTATTACTTGAAAGGCAAAGATTTTCCTTTCTTCACTACCATAAATAAAGGCACAATGATGTGAGAAATCACACCACATAATTCACCCAACTCTGTCTTTTCTCTATGCTTGCCGCACCTCTCCATCTCTTTATAACTTTTCAGTTAAATAGGACTACAACACGTTATTAGCATGATCTTGATGCTACACTAAAAAGAGTTTGTCAATCTTTAATCATGAGATGTTTCATTTCAATCATTCTTATTATGATTAACTTTTTATTTTATTGAGTTGATCTACATGCTATTAATTCAATTATTTTTTCTTTCAATGTCTATGTTGAATGTAATACGATGCATTGGTGAAATCTCGTATTTTAGAGATGGATCTTCTACAACTAGCATTCAAATTACAGACTTGATATTTTAACAGCTTATGTTTGCATGAGAACATTCCTCATGATGCGTAAATCTCAATCTTTTATTTCATAATTTTATTAGGAAATTGTTCTTAGCACTCAAAAAATCTCATTCTACACTTCTCACAAGTGTATTTTTCTTTCTAATTATAGAAAGTTAGGAGTGTGAAATGAGATTTTTTAAGTGCTAATAACAATTCTCTTTTACTATTATATATATGTACAATATTACATATGTTTGTTAATGTGTATAAGCATGTTTAATATTTCATATTTTGATTATGCAATAAATGTTATATTTTGATGAAATAACTATGTGAGTCAAAGAAAAACAAGAAAATTGAAGCAAGAACTGGGGTTTTGTAAACCCTTAAAAAACGACATGAAGCCGCTGCTTGCAACCGCGCTCGCACTGGGCCGAGCCACCGAGCTGCCAGCAACCAGGAACGACCCTTGTGTCTCTCACCAAAATTCGAGAACCACACCAACGGTTGTGGAATCTCTGCAAATCTGCAGATTCAGACGACTAGGTCGTCTCTGATGAATGTTATCATCGTCTCAACTAAGATTGAAGTCGTGGTCTTCCGCCTGCAATTATCGTTGCCATAATTGCAATGTTTCTCGACGACACACCGAGAAATCCTGTTGATTTCTCTTCGGATTTGGGTACCCAAATCGAACCCCTCGATCGAATTCGAGGATGATTGACGGCACGCAATCACCATGATGATGTTGACTTCCAGCACCCATACTTCGTTTTGGGCCCATTTTTGAGCCTTGATTTTCTTGTCCGGAAACAGAGAAAGATACCCTTTAGGGCCAAATCGCTTAACGAACAACAATCTCACCCCAAAAGAAAAACAACATATAAACAAACAATGGGCAAAAAACAATCTCGCCCCTCAATAAACAACATATAAATCATTTTACATGATTCATCTGATTCAAAGAAAAACTAAAACGAGGCAGTATTGCTGCATGGGAGATGCCAAAAACAATGGGCAAAGAGGAGGACAGTCTGAATAGAAGGTAGGGTTTAAGAGTTAAATTGCTAATTGATTTGCTTAGATATAATGTCGAGTAATTCTAAATATGGTAAAATTTTTAAATAATGAAATTATAGGCATATTCTGCATAATTAATGTTCAGGAGTTATGAATATCTAGTGGCCAGAAGGGTCAAATTATAAGCATATTGTACGTAACTAATAATTTAAATGAAATATTATTTAACTTGATGAAAAACATAGGAAGTGCACAAGGGCTAGTTGACCACTGTGAACCTATATTGGCTCCGCCCATGGTGCAAAACCCACCTTTTGTCGATGTGGTTTTTCAGTTTACTAAACCCCTCTTTTACTCCCTTGTTTTAAATTTTTAATCCCATTTTATCTTCACTACTTTTTAAAGCTACCCAAACAAGATTGTTAAAAATGGGGATTTCCAAAACTTTTTTTTTATTTTTTGTCAATCCAAACCTCTTTTTAATCTTTTACCCAAACAAACCCTTAGTATTCACTAGTGTAGAATATCGTTTGTGCTAAAAGAAATTTCTATCATACTTCATGGAAACAAAATTTATATAGGTTTCATATTCTTCTACACAAAAAGGACGTATATTATTCCCTGGACAGATAAAGCTTTCTCCACATGAGGCACGAAGCTCTCTTGCCAACAAGAACAACTAATATGGAAATGATACACCGCCGTAACGTTCAGATCCAATAATATATTGTCATATGAAAAATAAAAAATAAAAAATAAAACCTTAAACATGTTAATACATTATTGAACAAGAATCCAGATTGATTGATTGTGTAGATTTAGTGAAAATGACTCCACAACCTTCATTGACATCTAAAGGTGATGTGATGTATAAAAGCTAAGAACATGTATAGAGTAGGGATTCATCACTTCGTTACTCTAGTTGAATATTTTACTTTAAACCGTTAAATTACATTAAATTACTGATCAGCAAACCAATTGAAATCATAATCAAAAAGTAGAAAACAACTGAATTGAATAAAAAATAATCATCTAAAATAAAATCGTCCTTTTTCATTTGTAATTATTAATTCGTTCTGTTGAAGAAAAATTGCAATTATTATAATTAGTTGTAAATAAGGGGAAGGAAAAAAAAAAGAGAAAAGCCAGCTTTTAATTGAAAAAAAGGTTACTGGAGGAGTTGGCAGTTAGAGATTTATGACTTGTACTTTCAATAACACAACCAGATGTTGTTACTTAAGTTACACTCCTTTCCCCTTTAATGTCAGACAAACTTTATATCCAATTATAAGATTTTATCCTTTCGGAAAGTTACCCCTCATTCATTTGTTAAACAATTATTTTCAGCCCAAAAACAACTCATCTTTTCGTGAGCATTTTTACTCACCATAGTAAACTATTCTTGTTTTTCAATGGGAGACCTCCGAATTAGGGATGAGTAAATACTCATTGGTTATGGGTAACCGCGGTTACCCGTCCATTTAAATTAAACGGTTACGGTTATGGGTAACCGTTTAGATAAATAAACGGTTATGGGTATAACCGTTTACCCGCGAAATTTAAATGAGCGGTTATAGGTATTAACCGAGGTTATAAACGGGTAACTCTTTACCCATTTATTTTATATATGTAAAACTAACACAAACCGTGTTCTCGATCCAATAATACTTAGCACCTAATAAATTAGCAAGGAATTCATCGGTCATTCTCTCAATAACACTGCTACAGGAATGATGATTCTCATCATCAAGGAATTGGCCAAATTAATTTAAATTTCTTGCGGGTAACCGTGAAATTGACAGAAATGCTTTGACAGAAATGTATTCTAAACAATTTTTGTAACCCAATAATACTTGGCAAATATTATATTTACCTTCATTGGTAACAGTTAAAAATATCATCCGTAAACTATTATTTCAATTATTGGAATGGTATAAGAACTTAAAAAATTAAAATATGGAAATGTATGATGAATGTACCTATAACGGTGTTTAATTGTCAAAAAAAAAAAATAATTATGACAATTTTTTTTTAATTTTCAAGTTGTTAAAAAACATGTAGATGGGTAAAAAAGGGGTAATGGTAAAAAAAGAAAAGATACACGGATTAAAAATGATAAATGGGTAAACGAGTATTAAACGGTTACGGTTAAATGGGTATGCGGTTATGAGTATGGTTAACCGTTTATAAACAGTTATGGGTATGGGTATAACCGTTTAGGCAATTATCCAACGGGTATATGGTTATGCGGGTATGAGTATAAACGGTTATGGGTAAATAATCATGATTACCCGCCCGCCATAACCGTTGCTCATCCCTACTCCGAATTATCAAAGCCTTATTTTTAGCCAATTCTCACACGTCTGTCCCTATTTTATCGTAGATTCACCTGTACTGGATAACGGAGTCATTTTCTAGAAAGAGAAAAAGACAGATAGACCGACTGTGATTAAGAAAAAGATAAGATTTTCACAGACCCTAACCCTAATTACTTAAAGGGTTCATTTATTTTTGTCTTGTCTCTCTCTCTTTCTGTCTCTGTGTGTGTGTGTCTCTCTCTCTTCCAAAAAGCTTTAATTAATGTCTCCAAATTCACCAGACAGAAAATCCGGAAGCCCAAAAAGATCACCACCGCCAGTTCTGCCCAAGCGGCCGCGCCCACTGAGCCTCCCGGACCAAGCTCTCAAGCATGTTATCATGAAGATGCAGCTCCAGAACCACTTGAACTCCCTCTCTCCCTCCACCGCCTCGCCGTCTCCCCATTCCGAGCCCGACCTCTCCTCCGCCTTCAATTCCCTTACCCTTGACCCTCCTGCACCCGATTCCACCTCCCTCCTCTCCGACGAGCTCCTCCTCCGCATCTTCTCCAAGCTCCCCATTTCCCACTACCTCCCCAACTCCCTCGTCTGCAAGCGGTGGCTGTACCTCCACGGCCGGCTGGTGAATTCCGTGAAGCTTTTCGATTGGGGGTTTTTGGACTCGGGTCGGGTTTTCGCCCGGTTCCCGAATCTGGACGATGTCGATATTGTCCATGCCTGCATTCGGTCCCCAAGGAATTCGGGGATTCTGGTGACCAGGAAGCCTTTGACTGTTCATATCGACTCGCTTTTTAGCCCCAATGGATTCATTGAGGAGAGCGATGTTTTGAAGAACAGTGTTGTGGACCATGGGCTGAGATTGATCGCTCAATCGTACCCGAATTTGCGGCGAATTGCGGTTATCGGCGCCAGTGAAAATGGATTGGTGAGGATTGCTGAGGAGTGCCAGATATTGCAGGAATTGGAGCTGCATTGTTGTGGGGACTTGGCGTTGAAGGGGATTAGTGGGTGTAGGAACTTGCAGATTGTGAAATTGATTGGTTCAGTTGATGGGTTTTACAGGGCTGTGATTTCAGATATCGGGTTGACGATTTTAGCTCAGGGGTGTAGGAGGTTAGTGAAGCTTGAGCTCTGTGGGTGTGAAGGGAGCTATGATGGGATTAAGGCAATCGGGCAGTGCTGCCAAATGCTTGAGGAATTGACTCTCAGTGATCATAGGATGGATGGTGGGTGGTTGGCTGCTCTGCCCTTTTGTGGGAATTTGAAGACTTTGATGCTTCAGTCTTGCAAGAGCATTGACTCAAGCCCTGGCCCCGATGAGCATTTGGGGTCTTGTCCCACCATCGAGGAGTTGCTTTTGCGGCGGTGTCAGGTGCGGGATCAGCATGCTGTGAGATCTTTGTTCATGGTGTGTGAGGCTGTTAGGGATATTGTTTTGCAGGATTGTTGGGGATTGGTGGATGAAGTATTTGCATTCGCTAGCATTTGTAGGTACGAGATTTTTTTTCTTCCCATTTGTGTTTAGCTCTATTTGTTTCCTGAGATATGTTGAAGAAACTTAAGATTAGATTTTGTGTTATTTCTGACTTTACATTGTTGTGCAAATCGGTTATTTAAAAGAGAAAAATACTTTTACGTACTATAAATGCCATCTCCATGGAAGATTATTAGAGGACTACGCCATAGGAGATGGTTGTATTGTTCGCCCATATATTATCTGGTTTGTACTAAATGGAAGATGTATAGTCCTAAAGTATGCAAATAGTTAAACATGGTTTATTGCTTTTAGATCTGTGGTTCTTCTGTAGCGAGCGTACCTGACTAATTAATCTTTCAGCGGAAAAACCTTTTTTAGGCATTACGTTAATGGAAATACCAATCATAAGATGTGTCGTGTTAGAATTTCTGTCATTTAGGAAAGAGATTCCGGAATAGTTGGAGGGTCGTCACGATGAGACTCCACCGATGGTGATAGGGTAGGGTAGTTTTCTTCTTTAAAAACTTTTGAAAGATACCCAGTCCCTAACTAATGGCATGTATTTATTGTAAGCACTCCCATGGAAAGATCAGAAATAAACTTTGAGAATGCTCTGCCACTAAGGCTAGAACTGCCTTGGAATGGCCCATCTAAATTCTTTGGGAGTCCCACCTTTGTCTTGTTTACTAAGTTGTACAATTTGCGTAATGCAATCATCAAAGCTTTATTAAACAATAATTAAGCAAATCAAAGCTTATACCATATTTGTTTGGCCTCCAACTCCTATGGTGTTTGATCTAGGAACTTGAGCCTCATAAAATTCCAAATATTTGAATGTCTCAAATTGCTTCAATAATTCCGTTATGAGACTTGTTTTCATGATGTGGATTGATACCTTTATAATTACTTTCATATAATCTTAGTCGGATGTTGTGCAAGGGTTTGATGAGTTGTTCTCAATTGTCAACTCTAAAGTTTTAAGGTTTAGTGGATTGTTACCCAATTAAGTCTAAAGTTTCAAATTTTAAATAACATTTGCCTGAGTTTTTGCATGGGGACCTTAGAAATGGGCGGTTCAGATCTTCTTATCACAATGAGGGTTAGGCGTGCACACGATGATCCCTCTTAATAGGTTTTCTACGCATTATGATTTCCATAAAGAGACATAGGATACTTTGGACAAAACAAAAAAATGAACTCGAATAAGTTTCAGCAAGTTGGAACTTGAATACAGACACAATAAGGCTGTGGTGTCCACTATTCTTGGAAGTGCATTTTCCAATTGGTCAGATATGCATTTCTGTGGAAAATTGAGAGGTTCCTCCAAATTATTGGAACACCATTTTTTTTAATTTATGGTGCATGAGGAGGAAAGTTCTCGAGTTCAGATGGCATAAAACTGCATTTATATCCAAGAATAGGTTGGTAAAAGGTGATGTTCCAGAGGTTTTCTCCATTTGGGATTATGTCAGAAAAAGGAAAATATTTAGAGTCGCTTGAAGGTTGTCTGTGGATTCATTTTGCTAGCAAGAATAAGACGGTAACAATTTGGAAAAAGTTAGAAAAAGTAGTTGTCTTGGTATGATGCCTTCTTACATGTCTTCATGAACAATATGACTTTGCTGCAGAGTATTGATATGAACTGAAATCTGTTGGCTGCATGCAGAGATCAGTTTGTATTTTTTTTTTTATTCTATGAATTTTGTGCTTTTTACCTTCATCTTCTGCCTTTTGAAGATTTCTTTTGCCGTAAATATTTCGATTGAACTTCTTCCCATTTGTATGTACGAGTAGCCATCATTGTTATCTTTATAAACTAGCTTGAGATCGATGTTAAGCAAGACCTATTAATTAATGTCAAGTTTGATCGTTGTTAATCTTTTTACCCTTTCCATCACGCAGGAGGGTGAAGCTGGTTGCTCTAGAAGGATGCTCACTGCTGACAACAGGAGGTCTGGAGTCGGTACTCCTTTGCTGGAAAGAGCTTCAAAGGCTTCGAGTAGTATCATGTAACAATGTAACGGACAGTGAAATTACTCCTGCCTTGGCAACCTTATTTTCTGTTCTTAAAGAGTTGACATGGCGACCGAATTCCAAAGCTCTCTTATCAGCAAGTCTTGCCGAGGCTGGAGTGGGAATGAAAGGTGGTAGGTTTTTCAAGAGATTAAAGCCTTGATTCCACTGCTTGATGACGGGGAATCTTGACCTGTTCAGCGAGCATCCACATATTGGGCAGCTGTTCAGTGTTTGGATCAACATAGAAAATAGATAGATTGAAATGTTATTTAGATGTTCAGCGTTGTGATGATCGAGGGGTCATTTGCTTCCTTGCCCACAGAAACCATACCAAGTGCAGGTCAGTGTCAAGTTGTCGGTGTTATTTAAAACTAGTCCTGTTTCTCTAATATTCAGCAAGGTTAGACGTGCTAGTTTGGTCATTTTAAATAGCTGTACTGACTTGCTAGGAGTTAAGAGTAAGCGAACACATGGGTAGAGTTTATCAACTCTTTCGACATCGTCGATATGTAACAATGTAACATTTACTAGGAATGAACTTCTTTTACCTCAAAAGTGTAGTGGCATTATGTGTGTTCATTGTGTTCTCATGCAACTGTTATGGGATTATTTTTCGTCATCCTGGTGTTAATGTCTCAACTCATTTTGGCGTTCAAGTTTCTTCAACGTTGTCAGTAACGCGGGCGATATATTTCGATAAACTTTGAGAGTATACAAGATTAGTTGATGATGTACCTTTATTATCAAGGAAATTTCATGAATCGCAACAGTACCTGTAATTTGTTGTCGATGCATATTTTCATGGAAATTTTAAGGGTAAAGTACAAAAAACTACCTCAACTATTGGTGTCACGACACTTTCATACCTCATCTTTTAAAATCGACAATGTTATACCTCATCTTTAGAATTTGTGCCAATGTTATACCTTCCGTTAGTTTGGCTGCTTATTTCTCAGTTAAATGCTGACGTGGCTTGATCCGGGACCCATTTTCTATTTAAAAAATTAATAAAATATTATTAAAAACTAAAAAAAAAATATTTAATATTTTTTAAATATTAAAACAAAAGTTAAAAAAAAATTAAAAATTAAAAAAAAAAAACCTCACGTCCCCTTTCCCCACCCCCTTCTCTCTCTTCTCCCCCATCTTCATCTTCTTCCCCTTCCAGCGCCCTTCCTGCAACCCAGAAAAGAGAAGAAAAAAAAAAAAAAAAAAAACCAATTTATCTCCCCCCCCCCCACACTCGCGATTTTCCCCGACCCCCCTTCCTTTCTTCCCCCCTCCCGTCTTCCCTAAACCCCCACCCACCCTCGCACCCACTACCTGCAACCCAAAAAAAAAAACCCAGGAAAAAACCCAAATCCCGTTGAAGTGGAATCGGGAAACCTTTGTGATGGGGTGGGAGTGGTGGATTTGGGGTTGGCAGGGGGTTGGGTTTTGAGGGGAGGAACTGGGTTTGGTTTGGGTTTTTTTTTTTTTTTTTCTTCCTTCTTCTTCCTCCTTCTTTCTGGGTTGCAGGGGGTTGGGTTTGTTTGGGGGGGGGGGGACGAACTGTGTTTGGTTTGGATTTTTTTTTTTCCTTCTTCCTGTTCTTCTTCTTTCTGGGTTGCGTTTTTTTTCCCTTCTTCTTCTTCTTCTTCTGGTTAGGGGGGGTTGATGGGTTTTCAATTTTTTTTTTTTTGTTGAAGATTAAATAGGAAGATGAAGATGGGGGAGAAGAGAGAGAGAGAGAGGGAGGGGGGAAAGGGACGAAGTGAGGGCTTATTTTTTTTTTAACTTTTGTTTTAATATTTAAAAAATATTAAATAATTTTTTTTGAGTTTTTAATAATATTTTATTAAGTTTTTAATAGAAAGTGGGCTCCGAATCAAGCCACGTCAGCATTTAACTGAGAAATAAATGACCAAGTTAACGGAAGGTATAACATTGGCACAAATTATAAAGATGAGGTATGACATTATCAATTTTAAAAGATGAGGTATGAAAATGTCGTGACACCAATAGTTGATGTAGTTTTTTGTACTTTACCCAAATTTTAACTTGAATTAGGGAAACCTTACCATTAGCTTTGAACTTTTGAATGGAAAATTTTCTCATACTAAGTGATGACGGGGAAATTAATGCTTTCAACTAACAGAGCTATAAGACCGTTGTGGAATGGCAATTAATCTCGTATGTAATACGTGGATTAGGATGATGACCTAGAGACCACGAAAAGTAAAAGGGCTTGTTTGGCAAATGCTTTTAAATGACTAAAAGTGCTTTTTAGAGGAAATATTTTTGGGTTTCAAAAGCACTTGAAGAGTTTCCTGCTAAAAACACCAAGTATTTGCTTCTTACTTGAAAATAGTATGCGTATAATGTTTGGTTTAATTTCCTTTTAATCTTCTTTTCCCTTTCTCTCATTTTTTTTTTGGAAGCAGGGATTCATTACCCGGGCAAAGATGCCAGCAAATACAGAGAAAGCCCACAACAAGGCAAGCAAACAGGAAAGAAACAGAAAACAACGGACATAATAGGGAGTTACAAGGAAGATATAGTAGCCAAGCTAGCATGTCGCCCCCTCCACTGCACCCAAAAAACCTTACGGAGGATAGGGTAAACCATCACTAAGGAGCACAAGAACCAAAGAAGATGGGGGTCTATTGACCCATGTAACATCGCACATCTCCACACACCGATGCGACGCCAGAGAGTCCGCCGCCATATTGGCTGATCTTGGAATCCAAGACCAGCAACAGTCCTGGAAAGACTCTCCTAACCTTTTAGCTTTCACTAATGAAGGAAAGGCTTCCCATCTGCCCGTCCCAAGAGAGACCGAAAGAGAGTAAATGGATTCTTGGGAGTCAGACTCAACGATCACCTTTTGAAGTCCCAGAGCTAACCTAAATTGACAACCCATAGAAATGGCCATTGCTTCAGCAGCATTCACACAAGGAGCCTTAATAGCATGTCTGATTGCAGCCACAAAGGATCCATCGGCATCCCGCAGAACAATGCCAACGAAACCAGCTCGCGTTAACGCTGATCAGCTGGCGTCAACGTTAATTTTAGTGTACTGCAAATGAGGAGTGGCCCATCTGGGCTCCGGAGTAGCCACATGTCGACGGACAGGGAGGTTCGGATTCCTACAGACAGCTTCAAAAAAAGCACCAGCCGAGTTGGAAATAGGCCACAGTACCTGAGTGGGATTGATATGGCTGTGATTATACACAAAATTACACCTAGCTTTCCAAATGTGCCAGCACGAAAAGGCAACAAATGAAATGAGGGACAACCTATCATCATTAGGACCGCCAAGGACAGTTGA
Source organism: Malus fusca (assembly GCA_035220775.1). Lineage (NCBI taxonomy): Eukaryota > Viridiplantae > Streptophyta > Magnoliopsida > Rosales > Rosaceae > Malus > Malus fusca. The sequence goes on from CM069060.1 coordinate 19,775,914, forward strand.
AGCAGAAATGAACCACTCCAACCAATTCGAAACCTCGGTCCTCGCAATCCGGAGATTGAGAGCACCACCAAACCAAACGAGTTCCACCCAAGGGCAAAATAACAATAAGTGCTCGACGGACTCTTCCTGATTATGACAAATGGGGCAATTCGGATAAGGCATAGATCGCTTTTTAAACAACTCAGACATCGTTGGGAGAGCTAATTGCAACAACTTGAGCAGATTATTGCAACAAATGGTGTGTGAGAAGTAAAAAGAGGTGTGTGGATAGCACACCCAAAAAAGTATCATGATAGAGGCCTCCAAAACCAGTGCAGTATGAATCTCCAAACAAACCACAAGAAAATTGGCTGCCAAACAGAATTTTGAACCAAGCCTACCAAGTTGTGCTTCTACCCCATGCATGATCTCTGTAGAAGTGCAGGAGCCATGAAGCACACATCTCGTAGACTGGTATTCAACCTCTCATTTGGTTTGACAAAAGCTGAAAGCCCAAAAACCATGGCTGGCAAAGGATAGAGAAGATAACAGAGGAGTGCCAATTCAATCCTAGCAAACTTGACCTCAGTTGCTGAATATGTACCTGCATATACGCTTGGTGAAAATGCTAAATTCCCAAATCGTCTAGCATTCCACAAGCACACTAGTTTCCAAAAATCCAAAAAAGTGATATAACCGAAGAACTTGGGCCTTAATGAACCTGATGCATATAATGCTATTGAACAAAGACCCAAAATGATCTTCAAGTTATACCATGATACATTCTGGAAGGAGGTATCATCCAATTTGGTGTTGATCGAATAATAATCTTGCATCATCAGAGTAAGTAGTGATGCATCAGACAAATTGGCATTGTCATCACAATATTGCATCAACTCTGCCAAAATTGACAGCTCTTTGACCATGAAAGAATGATCTGCAAACAAAATGGCCCAAGTTTTGATATCATGAACATTTCCAAAATGGCTCAAAACACCATACATCACAATACATGTTTGTTCAAGACTCTTGGCAGTCCAAAGTCCCAAAATGGCGTGGTTATATATAGTGTGGTCCAACTGGACCCTAACACTTCTCACCAGCTTGATAATTAGCTCAAAACAACCTGTTCCTGTGTATTGTGTAAGACATAGCAGCCTTAAACATCCAAAGTAGATATAGTTTATAAATTGCTGATAGGCTCCATAAAAGTATGTGCCATTGATGAACATAAGGGAAATAAGAGCTTAGAAAAGATATTGCCAGATTGAATTAGAGAAGAGCAGTAATCCCATTGTCATGAAAATTGAAGTAAGCAAGGCCTAAACTAACCTGTCTAGCACCAAATTGCTCCAGGAGCGGAGGATGCTCAGTCGTATGCTGAGACTGCAACTTTGGAAGAATGATCATCTAATAGAAGTTCTTAATCTCAACAAGATTAGGAGAAAAAGAAGAGCAACCAATCTGCTCAGTACCCACTGCTAGAGAAAAAACCATAGAAATCAACTTCTGAAAATTAAGAGAAAGTAACTTTTCCATGATTTGGAGAGGATCAGGTATGTGTCCCCGGATAAGAACTGCAAACACTTCCTCTTCGTGTCTAAAATGTCCATTTGTAGGCCATTTCAAGTTGGTAGATTTTTCCAAAAGGCTGATAATGGTTCTAGTAACACATCTGTTGCAATGGGAGGCAAGTAGACAAGCTGATGTCATAGTATCAATCATATGTCTAGATAAAGTAAAAGTAGAAATTACTTTAGTCAAGCCACTCATGAACGTGGAAAAAATACTATGGCCCATCAAGTTAAATTATTGGTCTAAATGGTAGAATAAACCATGGAACCTCTAGCAGTAAATCTAGAAGTTTGTAGTGCAGTTTGCTGCAGCCTATCAATTGGGTCAAAAGTATCAAAATGGATTCCCCAGTGCGTACTGTCCAAATTAAAACCGAAAGCGGTCAAAATCCTCATATGATGATAGATTTCCCCAAGCAGTATGTCAAAGAGCGATATATGAACAGAAATGTTTGTGCCTTGTATATATCCAAAAAACTACAGAGCACTAAAAATTGCTATAATCAGTTGCAGATTAGTGAACGGAATGAATCCGAAAGACTTACAAATGCCACTGTCCTGTAAATCTTTGGAAGAAAGGGAAAGTCCATTTTGTTGTTCATGGTGAGCCAGTGCCATTAGCTCCGCTTTCACAGCAAATATCTGTTTTGAGCTCAAAACATGTTGAACCACAGAAGTATTACCCAACAAAAAGTGCAATTGTAGCCAATCCCACTGCTGGAAGTATTCCATGTTGTGGTCATTCCCAAAAAATAACTGCTGAATATGACAACAAAGGAACCTTCCTTGGAATACAGCTCTCGGTCCACTTGGATGACTTCGCTTCCTGCTAACAAAAAATTCCCACTTCGGTGCTTGCCCAAGCATCCTTAAAAAAGTATACATAGCACACAAACTTACCCCTACAAAAGTGCCAGTTAACAAGGTAATGGGAGAGCGCAAAATGGTCTCAACATCACGTTGAACAGTGCTAGCCAGGAAAGAAGTATTGAGGAACTCCAAGGCAGGAAAATGAGGGGACAAGGTAGGGTAAACCCTTTTGTTCACAATACGAACATATTCGAATGCATAAATAAACACATCCCTGGTGGAACGTTCCCCAATTTCAATAAGCAGAAAATCAGGAATCGATTTTGGAATCTTTATCCAAGGGAGCGGATCAAGTAAAAGGTCAGGCCTATATTGCTGGCCAATTTCGCTCTGCTGCATTTTATCAAACACATCTTGGGCAAATATGTTTCCCCTACTCACAGAGGAAGTAAACACAATCATTGCCCAGGTCACCTGATATGTAATAAAGTCCAAATTCAACAGTGCATTGTGTAGCGAAGGATGTGATACGAGTACCTGACGGAGACGGACCATGTCTGGCTCTTTAGGTGGAGGGATTGGGTGGGCGATCTGAATAACAGCTACCTTAGGAGAGAGTTTTTCCATCGCATCAGTAGGGTGACCAAACGGTGGTACAACTCACCTATCAGTGTAGGTCTGAAAGTAACACTTCAAGCGAGATGCGGCAACATCGTTAACCAGCATGGTATTGACGAGACCGTTATTGCAAAAGTAGGAGCACAAGCTTGATTCTACAGAAGAGGAGGAAAAGTGTGAAGAGTTTATGGACTGTCGGTATCCAAGGACCCCTGACTTAGGCTTCATCTTCATCGCCACGGAAGAAGTCGTTTTCAGGAAACGATTGATTTGCTTTGAAGTATGGCCAGAACGATTCGTTGTGCGGGAGCCCTCAACCGTTATGGAGGCCCGGGTCCTGGATGGAGTCGCCATTGCTGTAAAAAACAGAGATGTCTAAAACAACGGTGGAACACGATGGTTTCGGAGCTGCCATGGTGTAGATGATGGAATCCGCGATGGAAGATGTGGTTGGTGCGAAAATAACTAACGCACAAATTTAAACCCTATTTGTGACAGTTGTAGTATATGGATAAGTAGGGATCGTTCTAGGCCGGGGATTAACTAGGGATGCTAACCCAATGTAAAATTAAATTAAAAACGTAAAAACAAAATTTAAAATACTAAACTAGACTCAAAACACTTAAATAGAATAACTCAAAATAAAACTAACAAATAAACTAAAATAAATCAAAAGACTCAAAACAACTCAAGACTTAAGAAAACACAAACTAAAATGATTTCTAATAAATCTAACACTTTAAAATAAAATGGGGGATTGATTTTGATGAAAAGTAAATTAAACTTAAATAAATTACAAAATTGACAAAAACATAAAATTAAGGTAAAATGATAAATGACGGACTGGCTAGAGGATTATTCTCCACACATGCCACATATGCAACCTAAATTGATTTTCAGTTGTTCTTTCAATAAATTGTAAATTCTCAACGCCCCAAGTTAATTAGGTCCGCTTAAATTAACCTTCAGATTTTCCTACTTTTATTAGGTTGGATGATTGCATACGACAACCCAAAACATTCCCTACAAGTTCCCTACATGAATTGCATAATAGAGATACAAGCAAGAATCATTAAGTTTTATGAAAATCATAAGCATTGACGAGGCACTTGTTACTATGAATTGCATGAAACTTATGCCAAGAATTTACCTAACGCGATCGTTTATAAGCGACCTTCACTACTTGTGAATATAAGTTCATAACGATTAGGTGAAATTCACTTATATTCTAGCATCAAATTCATGCATGTAAATTAAGTATGCATCCTTAATCGACAAACAAAAATAAGTTATCAATCAAGCAGTTAAGCAAATTAAATCACAACTCAGAAATCACAACTGAAGGTAATCAATTCATATTACAAATATATCCATGGTTTTGAATTAACCTCTAGCCAAACAGAAAATTAGTTACACATGTTTAATATAATTGAAAAGCAAATTAAATTAAACATGAGTTTAAGAAAAATAAAACATAAAAATAAGACGTGAGTTTAGGAAAAATAAACCGAGAGAGGAGACAGTTTTTCTGCGCCACTGTGCTCCCTTGCTGACTGCGTCAACACCTGTCTCCTTCTGTTTTTCCGCAAGTTGACAGCTGCCTTGTTCTTCCTCTGTCACCTGCCCGCGTCCCTCTTGCGCTGCCAAAGGGCAGCCTTCCTGCTCTCAGCCTGCACACCTCGTCAGCTAGCTGTCTCCCTGACCTCATCAGCTCTCACGAGCCTCTTTCCTTCTCCTTCCCGTCGTGACGTGCTCCCCCTGCTGCCAGGCAGCAACTCCCCTTCTCCTAAGCTTTTCACGTGTCTCTCTTTCCAAGCTGCCAAAAGGCAGCGACCTCCTCCCCCATTTATTTTCCCGCACTGCCTTGCTTTTAAAGTCCCCGAGTTCCTTTGCTTCTTTATTCTTTTTCTTTTCTGCCTGATTTTCTGTGTCACGAGGCAGCACTCTGCCTTTCTTTTATCCCCCTTGCGCCAGACAGCTTTCCACTCCCATTGTTTATTATTTCCACTCTTTGTTTTCTTTTTCTGTCACTGCCCGTTGGTTCCTTCCATCTCTTTCTTTATTCTAGCTTTCCTTATTATTTATTTATGGCAGCCCACTGACCTCCCAACTCACCCTATTTCTTTTATTTCCTCTCCTTCTTTATTCTTTTCTGCCCAGTGCTCCTTCCACCTCTCTTTTATTTATTCCCTCAATTTCTGCTTCCCCTCCATTCGTGACTTCCTAGCTGCCAAGTTTATCATTCATCATCATTTTCTTTCTTATTTTATTTGTTGCACTCACTCAACATCATATATATATATATGTATATATATATTTATAATACTATCTTATTTTTATTAACCAAAAATAGTGGGTAATGCAGTTTTAACGATTTTATTACTAAAAATATACACTTAAGCTATTATTAATTTATTTGCTAGCCAAATCACATAAAACACGAAAATAAAGTAAATAGCTCAAAAATACAAGAAACTAACTAAGAAAAGACGAGTGAATTTGATGTAAAAATATATAAAAATATGAGCTTATCAAATACCCCCACACTTAGCTTTTGCTAGTCCTCGAGCAAAACAAACAAAAACAGAAAAAGTAATAACATGAAAATTATTAGTTTCCCCCTATATGACCCTCATAGAGCTTCATTTGAGAACACAATCATCAAGAACCATAGCTAACACCAATAAGCAATTCAAGTTCATTTTCCTTACTCAAATATTAGCAGTAATCTTTGAAACATCCTTGAAGTGTAGTGTGTGAGATAGCCATGTTAATGCAATTTCAAATTTTTATTTTAAAATCACCATATGCAAATTAGCGACATTCTCACTGGATATACACTCAATCACACATGTGTTTAGTTTTAATGTGTTTCTCTCAAAGAATCAAATGTGAAAGTTCTACCATAAGCTTGCATAAAGATCACTTCTCCACAGTCATAATTGCAAAACTTAAATCAAGAGGACTTTTATTGGATGTAATGAGGCTTAGGGATAGGGTTATTGAAACGAAAGAATAGGAAAACACAAGTTCCAAGCTACATTGCAAGCAATTATTTTCTTTAGATTTATAAGAACTCAAGCTCTCCAACGATTCTTCAGACATCTCCAACCACACCCATAAACTGAAACTTTTAAAAACTTTTTATTTTCTTTGTATACAATCTTTTTTTTTTTTTTTTTTTTTCTTTTCTTCTTTTTTTTTTTTTTTTTTTTTTTTTTTTTTTTTTTCAAACAGAAACAAATATGAAAAACCCCCACACTTATTCTTTTGCCAAACACCCTCAAAGTACTTCACAAACATTCACATAAGATAATCTTGCATTGCTCGCTTGGAAAGGGTAAGGAAAAATATTTATTTCAGGCATAAGGGTAGACATATCTGGTGATAAGAAATAAAAGGCTCATAAACACGGCTCAAATTGGCAATCTAATGATATCATTTTTCTTTGGGAAACAAGGTTATTTGGGCCATGGTGGTAAACCTAATGCCTCTATCATTTTCAAGTTCATGCAATTAATGACAAATATTTCGAAAGATCGTTATGCAAGTTCTAGAGAATTATCTCACATAAGTTCATCACACATAAAAAAAATAGGAGTGTATGAAAAATGCACACACTTTCAATAGGCTCAAAAACTCACATAGGATGTATAAGGTCACTAAATTCACATATGGAGCTTTAAATCATGCTTTAGTTTCACATTAACAAGGCTATGTGCATTTAGTTTTTCAAGGATAATCAAATATGTACAGAACTAACACGAGAATAAGGAATTTCACACAACACATGTTAACTAAGTTCTTGATAATCATGATTCAAATTTGATCCAATTATATCATTGGGTCGGGAAACTAACAAAAATCTAATTCAAAACAATAAGGAAAACAAGGAAATATTTTTGGATTTTTTAAAATTTTCCGAATTTTTTTTTTTTTAATAAAACAAAACTAATTAAGAAAACAAAGCAATAACATGGAAACAAATGAAACCAGTTCAAAGTCGAAGGTACAAAAATTTTCAATTTGGTCATTTTTCATACTCTTTACCCCCACACTTAAACTAGACATTGTCCCCAATGTCAGAAAATATAATAAAATGCAAATAACAAATAAAAATAAAGTAGATAAAAATAAAGAAACAAAATAAAGCAATAGGACTGAAAACTTCCCTAATTTGCAGAAAAAATCAAGCGATGACCCCCCAAGCTAAAATTTTGCAATCAACTTCAAGGGTGGAAATAACCAAAAGTTCCTGCAAAGAAAAGAAATAAGTCAGTTAAGCACGCAAGAAAAAACAAACAAACGAAAAATTGAAAATGAAAATAAAAGATAATAATAAAACTAAAAAGTGATCATTGGTCCTGTTTGGTGACTTTCCACAGCTTTGAACTTGAACTGGTCTCAGGAACTTCTTAGCAAGGAAAATGAGACTTGATTGGTGGTGTTGTTGAAGCTTCTCGAGCTCTTGGTTTCAACTCAGACTCCTTCTGCCGGGTTGATTGAGTCTGCAGGCTACATTCTTCTCTTTTTGTTCTTCTGCATGGCAGGTAGGCACGAGGAATAGGTGGTGGTCTGCTTCTTTGTTCAATCTGTCCAAGTGCCGACCGATTGCCTTTCTTTCACCTTGCTCCGTAGCCAAGAGCAAGGGTAAAGGAAAAGCATGCCATGAGAAATCTTTGCCTCTGACTCTGATGATATGGGATACTTTTGCTTTTGAAGAAGTATCGTTCCACAGGTGTATGCTTGAACTGGGCTGGGGAACTTCTTAGCAAGGAAAATGAGACTTGATCTTGAAGATGAAGCAGCACCTTGTCTCCACATGCTTCAAGTAACATTTTCACTTGCCTTGGCTGTTCTCCAGGCAGATGTGGCGTCTTCTTCGGAAGTACATCAGTGGTTGATGAAGAGCACTCGAGAGCAATGCTAGGTAAGCAATCAGGAAGGATTTCCAGGCAGTCAGTTCTTAGATTGGAAGATTGACACCGAGTGCTGGCTGATTGCCCGCTTTCTCCTTGCCACAAAGACAAGGACAAGGACAGGGAGAAAGCGTGATATGAGATACTCTTGCTTTCAACCTTCATGATATGAAATACTCTAGCTCTAGATGACTTATTTGCAAAGGTATCCCAGGGAATGAGAAACACAGAGAAACTCGAGAGGGTTTGTTGGAAAGGCATTTTGGGAGATGAAAAATTTCGGAGATGAAGAAGTGTTGAGAGTGTGCCTTTGCTGTTGAAGGCGAAGGTAGACGTTTATAGAATTTTTCTTCACAACCGAAACTATTCCTTTACCCTGTCGGCAGCCGGTGGATGGATGAACAGTACAGGTCACGCGCTTTCTGAAAAAGCAGCCCGTAATTTGCGCAAAGCTGACAGCGCGTGACGAGTGACGACAAAATTGGAAAAATCAGGGAGCGGCTCGTGGTTTCTGAGCAATCCCGACTTTTGAGAAAGGAATTGCATGTGACACGTCTGGACAAATCAGGGAGCGGCTCGCCTCGTGATTCCTGACCGCTCCGACTTTTGAGAAAGACGCCCGACTTTTGAGAGAGCGGCGTCCGACTTTTGAGAAAGGAACCGACTTTTGAGACGGAGTCCGACTTTTGAGAACGGCGACGCCGCTTTTGAGAAAAGAATCCGGCTTTTGAGAAAGGAGCCCGGCTCTTCGATTTGCGAGAGGGCGCCTCTTCGACTGCTGAGTGATGCCTCAACGATTTCTTCTTCTTATAAGAACGCTCATTTTTTGTTCCACAACACACTTGCTCTCTCCTGTAAACACTTCCTCCTGTAAACACTTCCTCCTTGCATTTCTTTTAATCTTGATCAGTCCGACTCTTCATTCTCAACACCTTCAGAAAATGTCTTGCCCTTCTGACCGTCGCCTTAACTTGAATGTTGGGGAAGATAGTGATATATCTTCTCCAACCAACATTTGGCAGCCATCCTTCATATCCCCGAATGGTCCTCTTACAGTTGGGGATTCCATGATGATGAACGAAACAACCGCATCGGTGGTGGCCAGAAATCTGCTCACTCCTAGAGACACTAGGATACTTTCTAGGCGGTCCGACGAACTGGCTGTTCAGGACTCTATGGCCTACAGCGTCCGATGCGCAGGCTCAGTATCAAACATGGGCCAGCGCCTTCTTGCACGAACCCGTCAGGTAGAGTCGTTGATGGCTGAAGTGGCTAGTCTTCGGCATGAGGTCAGAGTGCTTAGGCATGAGAACAGGGATTTGCACATGCTTGCAACCAATTACTCCACAAGCATGAAGAGGAAGCTGGATCAGATGCAGGAGTCCGAAGTGCGGATTCAGAGTGATCATCAACGGTTTATGGCGTTACTCCCGAGGTTTGTGTTGCCTTCGTCCTCGGGAGCAGCACCAAGTATTGAGGCTCTGAATGATCCAGCTCTGGCGCTTCGTCTTTCAGGGGCTCCGTCGACCTCCGAGGCACCACCAACCAATGACCAATGAACGAAATTAAATTACAAGTTATTGTAAAAAAAATTTATGCATTTAAGTTTTTTATTTTTTTTTTATTTTTTTTTTATTTTTTATTTTTTTTTTATTATTATATGAATGTTTATGTTTTTAAGTTTTTTTTTTTTTTTTTTTATTATTATTATTATTATTTTTTTTTTATTTTTTTTTTATTTATTTTTTTTTTTTTATGTTTTTTATGTATTTTTAACAACTTAATTAAGAAAACACAACAATAAGTAAAACAAAGTAAAAAGACTAAGTTTAACTTTCTAAACAAAAATCACAACTAACTAAACAAAACAAAATGAAATCAACGTAAAAAGAAATCAACGTAAAATAAATTCATACAAGAGCCAACAAACAATGAAAGAACTAAATACAGTAAAATAAATTCAGTAAAGAGAAGGGATTAGGAATGCAAATCTGATTGTGGGTGATTCCTAGGCCTCCCTTCATTATTCAAATGCATGGGCTTATCATTGAACGGACGGTGGTACTTGAAATGATCCGACAACGGTCTAAGTTCTAATGACGGTGCCTGAATCATCAAAATTAAAAACAAGTTAGTATAAATTAAAATAAAAAATGGAGAAGATGGCTTACAGTCACATTCAAACTCAATTATAAACACCACGTCTTTGAACGTTTCCGGGACTTTGAACTTGGCCAGGTTTACTATGATGGTTGTGGCTTGTCCCGTGTCATCAAACTCAACTGCTTTAGGCTTGATTGTCTCATGCACAACCTCTTGGATGTATTCTTGAAATTCTCCGGCCACCTCATTTTCTGGAGTCCCTCTTCTTGGTGTACAAGTTTCTTTGATTGTTTCAACATCGTCGGGAACATGATTTGGTGCACCAAGAATTGGGATATCATTTTTCACCTCTGGAAGAGCTTCCACAACCTATTTTTCATTCACTTCTTCCTTGGGATTTAAAAACCTGCAAGAAAAAAGGACATTTGGTGGAACGATGTTAGAATGAATTGAATTTAGAACCTCCTCACCTGAGTTGGATGACATAAGGACTTGAGGGGTTTGCGACAAGAATTCTTCTAAACTGCCCAAGTCGTCATCCTCATCTTCTTCTTGAAGCGGCAATTCATCCATGTCCGGGCCATGTTTGGATGGTTCTGGAACAACTTCATCCTCCATATCACTTCCCAAAGTGATGGCTTCATCGATTTCCATTTCTCCCCTTGAATTTGCAAATGTGGAGTTGGAGAGTTCTCTTTGATCTTGAATTTGTGCCATGATTTCCAAAATCTGCCCAACTTGCTCCTCCAATTCGTCCACTCTTCTGACTCGGTCTTGCATCTCCTGGTTTTGATTTTCTACTCCCTGATTCAAAGAGGTGAGTAAATTATTAAGTGTATCATTATCCAAGGATGTACCTGAATTGAATTGGGGAGATTGTTGTGGTGGATGTGGTGGTGCACATGGCCATTGATAGTACTCCTCTGATGGCTGTAATTGTTCTTCGTTTTGTGAGCCCTGCACCAAAGAAATTAATTCATCAAGCCTTTGATTATAATCCACGGGCATACTTTGATTTGATTGGAATTGCTGTGGGGGATGCTGTGGTAGCTGCATAGGTCTTGAATAGAATTCGTCTTGCTGCCAATATCCACTTTGTTGAAAGTGTTGAGGTTCATCCCACATATAATCTGAGTAGTCTCTCCAATCCGAATTATAAGCGTTGGAAAACATGTTGCCCCTTGATTGGTTATAGCCTTGATATCCCCAAACATCTTCATTTGCAGAAAATTGGGGATATTGATGAGTTTGAAATCCTTGCTCATAGGGTATATCAAATGTAGGGCCACTTGGCATTGTGGTCCGTTCGGCATTAGGAGTTAATTGAGCAGTGAGCTGTGCCAATAGATCTTGAATGCTAGTAGAATCCAGGTCTTGCTCCATTTGTACCTCAATTCAAAGAAAGAAAAATAAATCAAATATCAAAAGTAACATACACAAACACAAATAAACATAAGCAAAAACAAAAATAAAAGGATTAGCAAATTTGCTAATCCCCGGCAACGGCGCCAAAAATTTGGTGCGAAAATAACTAACGCACAAATTTAAACCCTATTTGTGACAGTTGTAGTATATGGATAAGTAGGGATCGTTCTAGGCCGGGGATTAACTAGGGATGCTAACCCAATGTAAAATTAAATTAAAAACGTAAAAACAAAATTTAAAATACTAAACTAGACTCAAAACACTTAAATAGAATAACTCAAAATAAAACTAACAAATAAACTAAAATAAATCAAAAGACTCAAAACAACTCAAGACTTAAGAAAACACAAACTAAAATGATTTCTAATAAATCTAACACTTTAAAATAAAATGGGGGATTGATTTTGATGAAAAGTAAATTAAACTTAAATAAATTACAAAATTGACAAAAACATAAAATTAAGGTAAAATGATAAATGACGGACTGGCTAGAGGATTATTCTCCACACATGCCACATATGCAACCTAAATTGATTTTCAGTTGTTCTTTCAATAAATTGTAAATTCTCAACGCCCCAAGTTAATTAGGTCCGCTTAAATTAACCTTCAGATTTTCCTACTTTTATTAGGTTGGATGATTGCATACGACAACCCAAAACATTCCCTACAAGTTCCCTACATGAATTGCATAATAGAGATACAAGCAAGAATCATTAAGTTTTATGAAAATCATAAGCATTGACGAGGCACTTGTTACTATGAATTGCATGAAACTTATGCCAAGAATTTACCTAACGCGATCGTTTATAAGCGACCTTCACTACTTGTGAATATAAGTTCATAACGATTAGGTGAAATTCACTTATATTCTAGCATCAAATTCATGCATGTAAATTAAGTATGCATCCTTAATCGACAAACAAAAATAAGTTATCAATCAAGCAGTTAAGCAAATTAAATCACAACTCAGAAATCACAACTGAAGGTAATCAATTCATATTACAAATATATCCATGGTTTTGAATTAACCTCTAGCCAAACAGAAAATTAGTTACACATGTTTAATATAATTGAAAAGCAAATTAAATTAAACATGAGTTTAAGAAAAATAAAACATAAAAATAAGACGTGAGTTTAGGAAAAATAAACCGAGAGAGGAGACAGTTTTTCTGCGCCACTGTGCTCCCTTGCTGACTGCGTCAACACCTGTCTCCTTCTGTTTTTCCGCAAGTTGACAGCTGCCTTGTTCTTCCTCTGTCACCTGCCCGCGTCCCTCTTGCGCTGCCAAAGGGCAGCCTTCCTGCTCTCAGCCTGCACACCTCGTCAGCTAGCTGTCTCCCTGACCTCATCAGCTCTCACGAGCCTCTTTCCTTCTCCTTCCCGTCGTGACGTGCTCCCCCTGCTGCCAGGCAGCAACTCCCCTTCTCCTAAGCTTTTCACGTGTCTCTCTTTCCAAGCTGCCAAAAGGCAGCGACCTCCTCCCCCATTTATTTTCCCGCACTGCCTTGCTTTTAAAGTCCCCGAGTTCCTTTGCTTCTTTATTCTTTTTCTTTTCTGCCTGATTTTCTGTGTCACGAGGCAGCACTCTGCCTTTCTTTTATCCCCCTTGCGCCAGACAGCTTTCCACTCCCATTGTTTATTATTTCCACTCTTTGTTTTCTTTTTCTGTCACTGCCCGTTGGTTCCTTCCATCTCTTTCTTTATTCTAGCTTTCCTTATTATTTATTTATGGCAGCCCACTGACCTCCCAACTCACCCTATTTCTTTTATTTCCTCTCCTTCTTTATTCTTTTCTGCCCAGTGCTCCTTCCACCTCTCTTTTATTTATTCCCTCAATTTCTGCTTCCCCTCCATTCGTGACTTCCTAGCTGCCAAGTTTATCATTCATCATCATTTTCTTTCTTATTTTATTTGTTGCACTCACTCAACATCATATATATATATATGTATATATATATTTATAATACTATCTTATTTTTATTAACCAAAAATAGTGGGTAATGCAGTTTTAACGATTTTATTACTAAAAATATACACTTAAGCTATTATTAATTTATTTGCTAGCCAAATCACATAAAACACGAAAATAAAGTAAATAGCTCAAAAATACAAGAAACTAACTAAGAAAAGACGAGTGAATTTGATGTAAAAATATATAAAAATATGAGCTTATCAGTGGTGCGGTTTGAAAAGAGCACATCGGCGATGTGGGCGAAGACCCAAGTTCCGACGAAAAAGTGGGAATCAAAACTGTTGAGAAGGAGCAAGGAACCTTCGTAACTGAGTCTAAATGTGGAATGGAGGTCAGTGGCGGCGAGTATAATGAGGGCCGCGATGACGCTACGGTTGAGCTAGGAATGGAAGGCGCCGAGTCAATGGCACAGGAAGGGTTTAATCCAAGTGGTAAATCCAAACCCTCCAGTGGAGACTCTATCCCTTCTTCTCATTCCGTAGTCGGAGTTTGCAACATGTCTTGGCAAACACACCGAGAGGACACGAAGTCTGTACCACTCGTAACCTGCTTGCCCAATACTTCACAGTGAAAAGCAGGCGCGAGCACTGCCGTGGTGACCTTAACGTCGGGTGTGGACTTTGTTGTCCCCAGAAAGTCCAAATCTGGAATGGTCATGGTCAAAGTTGTAGGGATCGAGAATGGGTGGGTGAAATGGAGGTCGTGGGTCGGTGGAGGGGGCGAGTAGTGGTGGGAGGAATGTGGGGTCTCAAAATCGAAAACCAACGAATCCTGTTCGTATGATAATGGAGGGTAAATTTGGGGATCGTGAAAATTAGGGTTTGTGGCATAGTAATGAGGGATTTGAGGGACGTCTATGTGACTGGTAAATGAAGAAGATACGGGAAACTCAGACATATACGAGGCTGGGTAATCTGGTGGTCGATAGGTAAGATCCAAGGAAGGAAATGTGGGTTTATACTCGAATGGAAACTAGTAGTGATCAGGAGGAGGATGAGGTGGTGAAGGCAGAGGAGGGGGCGGGGGCGGATTTGGATAGAACACCATACCACTGGAATCATCCGTTACACTTTTCCATGGCGTTGGAAGTGTGGGATCAACGGGTCCAAACCATAGATACACGGTGGATCTCTGGCTCTGGTACCAATTGATAGGATCAGACATGGTAAAAGGGAAATTGCAAGAAAGTAAATGTAGGAAATGGAAAAAGAAATTAAGGGAAATTCATATCTTCATTCATGCCCAATTTAGATGAACATAGTAGTTTAAATACACAGAAGGATGGTGTGACGACCCGTCCCTAATTTTCCTATGTAATTTCTCCCCGAGTATGTGTATTTACGGTTATGCCCTTAATGGCGAGTGACGTGGACGTATTTATATCGCTTTTATTTTATTTCTCGTTATCACATTTAAATTGTACACGTAGTTACGAGTGTACGAGAATTTCTATCAGTGTAGAAACACTGTTACAGATAGATTTCGATTCCCTTTTCTGTACCAAATCTAAAACTCTATCCCTAGCCTTCTATTTAGCCCATCCCGTGCTCCCCTTTATGTCATCCACCAATCCCATCCACTCCCCCTTTGCAGCAACCAATCAGAAAAAGAGAAAAAGGGACTCTCTCTATCTTCCTTCTCTCTCTCTCCCTCCCGTATACTCTCCCTCTCTGCAAACCCCTTGAACGAACCCTAAACCTCACAGATCGAGCCCAAAAACCACACCATTGTACTCCTCTCATCTTCACGAACACAACCATGTTCTTGAAACTCGGAATGGACGAGTTTTTGACGTCGAACTCGTGAGGTCCTAACTCAGTGCTTTTAGTTCATCATGTTTAGGACCGAGTTGCAAACTTTTAGGAATTTTGAAGGCTTCCATTAAACTCCCCGAGATCCCTAGTGAAACTTTGGTGAAGAAGCCATGTCGAAACAACAGAGTTTCGAAAAGTTCTAGTTTGGTCGGAACTTTCGAGGTGATTTCCGACCACCTCCATCCACTTTTTGGACTCCAAACAGGTATAACGCCATTCTACACTTCATTAGCTTCAAATCCATATAAATTGGGTTAAAAATGGATGACAAATGAATAAGTTATGTTAATTCGAAAATTTCCCAGAAATCCGGCGAAAATCAAGTTGCAGACAACGGCGGATGACGGCGACGACAAGGACAATCGGAGAAGGTGACGGAATATTCCGTCAGAGTTGACGAAATATTTCTGATGACGTCAGGTAACGCCGTTAATCTCTGTTAACGTTTAACGGAATATTCTTAACGACGTCAGACTAGCTGACGGCACTGGCCTGCGCGTGGGGGCGTGTCTGGCCGTGCCATTGCCGACGCGTGGGGGCGTGTGAAGGGTCCATAATTTATTCTAAATATATGGGGATGTTCATGACGTCGAGTAGGTCACGATGGTATATTTAAACCCTAGGTTTGGGCAAACTATGGAGGTTTTATTTAGGTTTAAGTATATGTGCTTTGATTAATTCGAAATTAGTTATTTCACATATAGGGGAAATGTATCCCGAGGACGTTCGAGGCCAAGCTAGGCTCAGGGGCTACGACCCAACGACGTACTTGTGAGTGGGCAGTTTATTTTTATATCTATACGTATTTACAGTTTCCAGAATTGCATAAATTCATCACTTTACGTATATTGCCAAATAATTGATAACTGCGATATAATTGTGATAAATGCTGCTATATGGTTGAGATATTACTGTCATGACATTCATACATATTTGTACATTCTCATCTTGCTGCACCGGTGTTAGTAATTGCCCCAGGGCCAGGGCTAGTACTTCACGTGTATGTTCACATCGCACCGTTCGCTCTCCTTGGATCCAAGTTAGGTGCTAGTCCTGTCTAGTATATTGCAGTAGACAATCCGACTTGTATGTGACCGTGCTCCTGCACTAGCCTTCACGTGATCGTAGTACTAGAGCATATTGATTACACCCAGTCCTGTTCGTATCATAAATTATCTGTTCAAACTCGTGTGTCAGCCTAGATGGATGAGCACTTAGCTATACTTGATTATCACATAATTATATTATTATGGCATTTGATACATCGTGACTTGGCATATTTCTGGTTATAATACTATTATAATGCTGTTGATTTATCGTTTACATACCTACGTAGTATGTTTTAAAGAAACTATACTTGTTTTACGGCTAGGGGTTAGTATATTCGAAAATAAAGGATTTCGTATAAGCATTGTTTTGCTGACCCACTCAACTTTGTTTTTCACCCCTCCAAGACCAAGATAGCTGTACTCTTTGTGGCACTCGAGGAATCTCGGCAGTTCTGACATTCTCTTCTGTTTAGACGTACGAACTTATCACTGTTATGTAATAAGTGTACTTTGACTACTCTTCTGTAGTCTCACTGTCTATTATGCTCAGAATAATTGTAGTGGGATCTTCCCACAATTGCGCACTCTTTCACTATTTAGTATAATTAGTTTCAATTAGTCTTGAAATTATTCACTTTTTACATCACTTACCTTTATGGTTACGTCACCTCACGGTGATGCCCAACATGCTTCGACCTTCCTAGGTCAGGGTGTGTCAGATGGCTAGGGTTTAGTAGTCTTAGTGGGCTTAACATTAGCAATGGGCCTAATAAATACTAGTAACCTATGGTGGCCTAAAGAGTCCTAACACAAGTCTATGGAAGTTTGGGGAAGAAGAATGGTGAGTGTGGATGTGAGTGAGTTATTGGGGAAATTGGGGCTGTTGGGAAAATTAGGGTTATTGAAGAGTGGTTGTGGGTGTTGGTCCACGGCGGAAGGGGGAGGAGGATTGCATAAGAATTAGGATTTTGTGTTCCAGCTGAGGGAGAAAGAGGGAAGATTGGGGAGAGATTTTTCAGTGTGACCGTCACACAGGATGGTACATCATGTGTCGCTATATAAATGGTGGGACCTGTGTGTTAAAAAGTTAATAACTTAAAAAATAAAATTTCTCACCACTTACATAAAAACACGTGGTGTATCATCCGTGTTCCCGCCATAACTAAAAATTTCTCGAGATTGGGGATGGGGGGCCCACAAATTTTTTTGTTTTCAATTAATTTTAATTATTAAATAAATAACAAATAATTTTTTATTACTTAATTAATTTTTTATTCTAGCTGGTGAATGCGTGGGTCCTGCTTCTGTTATGTCAGCATTGAATAGAAAAATTAACAGAAAAGTTAACGGAGGTATGACATTGCAACAAATTCAAAAGAAGAAGTATGATATTATAATGTTTACATGAGGTATGAAATTGTTATGCAACTCATAATTGAGGTGGTTTTGTGTAATTTACCCTCCAATTTATATACAAATGGGAAATTTTATTTAAACCCATTCAACCTCTTTTTACACCCAACTTAAAAATTTAAATGTTAATTGCCTATTTTACCCTATTGCATAATTAATATTAAGTACAAAATGAAATTAATAATAAAACTCAAATTTATCAATAAACCCAAACATTGTAATTAAACCCTACGATCAAATTTAACTTGTGTAATTGAGGAGGCATGGTACAAGGGTCTATTGCTGATGGACTCTTAACTAATGATTCAGTTATAGACTTCTTGGGCGACTCATCTGCAGGACAAGCCCAAGCACAAATGTGCAGCGCCTTTGGGTATTCGTGGCTCAAATCTTAAGAGTTTAGCATATTCATTTAACAGATGAAACATGTAGTCGTACACATAGTCCATGTTTAGCTCCTCCTGGATGAAGTTGCTTGCTGCTTTTCCAATTGCTTGTGCCTGTTCCAAAATCCCTAAGTAGCAGAAACCGTAGAGTATAAACTTCCGGAGTAATGCTAGGTCACATTGTTGACCGCACCTCTATAAATGTGGCACAAATAGCTCTGCTCGGAGTTTAAAAGGGACAATAACATAAATTACGAACAAAATGGAAAGTTAATTAGAAAGAGGAGTCACCTTTTGTTTGTGGTTGTTGCCCCAATCCACAGCAAACTTAATGGATCTACATTATAGGCCAGTAATGGTGCACTGGTTGCAGACCTCTTGTGAAGAAATCATAGTACTTCGGTTTTACCAGCAATGTTACTGAATCACAGGCTAGAATGTACTTCTCCCTCACAGACCATGCATAACCCTCAATATAGATCTTGTACCTGCATAAATCATGATAAAATGGAATGACGATTAAAATGAAATTTAATTACCAAACAAGAGAATTTTATTTATATGTCTACAAGAAATACCTGTGTGTGCATTGGTCTGCTACATTTGATTGCTTGAAGCCTTGTTGAGATTCAAGAATCCAATCCTGAAATTATACCTAATTAGTTTGTAGATTTATTGGCTAATTGGGTTTTCAATCAAAAGTTAATGTTGTTGATAACATATGCCATTTGTTTAAACGAAATTGGTTTTTATCTTTAATGGTACCTGGATGAATAGGCGAGCATTCCAGTCCTGTGTCTTTGAGACATGGCATTTTTGAGTAAGTTTTTCCTCGTATCAGCAACAAAGGGGTTCCCGTTCTAGTATGCATAAGGTTCTCTGTCCATCCATTTGATCCTTTCATTGCCTTTCTTGACATCTTTCAACAATTGAATTATCAGCTTTTGTGTTGTGAAAAACCATGCAAAGAACTTAGGTCTAAACACATCAAATTTAGCTTCTAAAAATCAAATGGGTGTAAAAATAAATCCACATATTGAATTGGGTTTATGAGGGTATATTAGGTATCAAATTTGGGTTTAAAGAGATATTAATAGTTTAGTTAAAAATCAAATGGGTGCAAAGAGTAAGTTGGGTGTAGAAATATGTTAGATGAGTTTAAATAAAATTTCCCTATACAAATATACCATGGTGGGTCTAGTTCCCAAATTTCACTACCGTTGCATTTCAAAAAAAAAAAAAAAATTAAAAAAATAAATTAAATACAGATATCACTTTATATTTATTATATCATATACTAATACTATAGTAAGAAATCTTGCTTTATCAGCTGAAATATTACTAATAAACAAACGATGAATATACTCTAAAGAGGGGTTTAAAGAATTATGTAAAAAGCAAATTGATAATTAGGACAGAAAAATGTAAATTTTTCTAATTTTGCTCATTTTATTCCAATTTGACCAACATATTAACTACATTTAAACCAACCAAATTCAAAGTTATTTGGACCAAAAATCAAGCCTTGGATATAGCTTAATTTACGAGGGTTGGCGACCCGATAGGAAAACAAGTGTCCGTTTGAAATTGCTTATTTAGAAAACACTTATACTCATATGTACTTTTGTTAAAAATATCTTTATTACAAAAAGGTTGAAATTTTTATTAAAATTTGAAACATAACTTCTTGAAATGGTACCTGCAATGGCTTATATGTACAAATTAAAAATATTTTTTTTATAAAAGTGGATGACCCACTTAAAGAAATATGCATCGACAGCTAATAGATGTTGAATTTGTGTCGGGTAGCATATGCTACTTTCACAGTTCTTGCCTTTAGCGGGGAACTATATATTTTCCTATATGAAGGCCTATTAGCTCCCATATATAGAGAAGATACATAATATGTTGTTTCCATTACCTTTGTAATTTCAATTTGATAATGAAAGAGGCTACTGTTACTGCCTCGAGGACGTATAGGCATACTTGCCGAACCTCATAAATATCGTGTATTATTTACTTTATATTCCACTGCACAATATCGTCTATTTCACAACACGTTATCAACGCGAAAAGTTGTCGTGTCAGTGGAAAGCACTCCGTTCCGGGCTCCCTCCAAACCTCAGTCGTCGATCCTGTTGTCAGAGCCGCCACCAACCGCAAACTCTCATCCCTTCAATTGCAACCCTTACTAGGCCACTACTTCTCCCGAGACGGTGGCTGTGACTCTTCCTCCCTCACTAGCTCCAAGGTTTCCTCTAAAGTGGGGTGATGCTAAAACGTGGCTCATAAGCACTTCTGCCATAACTCTCCCGCTCACACCACCAAAAGGCCACTGGAAAAAAAAAAATCCAAAAGGCTAAGGGAAGAAAGCTTCACGACCTAAGGCAGAAGATAGAGGTGCTCAAAGTTCAAAACAAGACAAAGAAGTTAACGACTTTGGTGGTGGTGTTTTTGGTGGGTATGGCTTCGGAGGGTGTACTGTAGGTTGGCTGGGCTTTGGTGGATGTACGTGTTCGGGTGGTGCAGCACCATAAGAAGGCTTTGGTGCATGTACATGTTCAGGTGGTGAAGCACCACAATGAATAGAAAAGAAAGAATGGAGGAAATAGAATAGAGCAAAGAAGGAAATTGTTTGCATATTTAGTGGTGGACCATCATGAGTGTCGATGGTGGCAATCAATTAATTTTTGGAAAACTAATCAAAACAGTACCCTAATAAACTTCCATTTAACCATAAAGACATAATTTCAAAATTGTCTGTTTGGGTTAAATATTTGAACTTTGGGCTGAAGGAAGAGAAGCCCGAAAAAGAAGCCCAGGCGGCATGACTCTGCCCGAAGGCCCAGCATCAAACCCATTCGCCCAGCCCAAGGCAAAATGATGATTCCACATTAATGCAAGAGCAAGTAGGAGTAAGTGGCCTATATGGAAGTGACACTTGATGGAAATCAACCTACTCTCAGCCCAAAAACACGTTCTGAATGGCAGAGTACGTAAAATGCTGATGAGTCACTACCCCTCATGTTGCTTTCAGGTAGGAAACAAGCTGCAAGTAGTTAGGCTAATTCGCCTATAAAAGGAGGAAGAGGGCCCAGAGACAAGGACACTCAACCAATCAAACAAACAAATACACAAACTCTACTCAAGCCAGATTTGCATATGAAGCTATAGTCAGCCCCCAACCTCAATCCTTCTCAGGATCAGCCCTCACGAAAGCCATCTTTTGTCTAGTTTAATAGCTCTGCTGCTCACCAGTAGTATCGATTCTCCTGTGTAAATTTATTTGTCATCCATTCTCTCTTAAAACCCTCAGATCCCTGTAGTTGCAAAGAAAAGAAACGACAAAAGGTCCAGCCTTGCCTGACAAGGTTGAATCTTGCCCGATTCCCTTTGTTTTGTCTTTTAGTTAATAGATCTGGTGTTGTAATGAATTCCCTAGTATGTATTCAAATCATTTTAGGTCTTTTAATGATCCAAAGTTTACTTACTCTCAGATCTAGTTTTAGTTAAATGGTTTTACTATCTTAAGAGTGAATCCACTTAATGCCTTGATTAGATCCGGACCTCTGCCCTTTTACCATACAAGATAAACAAAAGTCCTTGATCTTAAGGCATAGAAAAGAATCTAATGTGGACTTAACCCATCCACGACAATCCTTTGATAATGAGAAGTCAGAGTAACTTGGGGCGCAAGTAATCGACTTAAATCTACTCATTTTACATCTGCCATAATGAGATGGCAGTGGCACGCCTCAGCACATAAGTTAGTTTTGATTGCGAGCCTCACGGCCTATACTTAAGACCCGACAAAAGCACATTTCAGAATTAACTTTGTCCTCTTCTTGCAGCCCGATGAACAAAGCGAGAACCCGATAGTCAACCAAAGTGCCAACTCCGCGGGAGCTGTGTGCTCGAGCCAGGAACGCCCACAGGCGACATTCCTGCCCGAACATAGTTTTGGCACGCCAGGTGGGATCAAATCTTGTATGCCAAAAAGACAAAGGAAGGAACAAACCTTTGAGTGAAGATCAATGCAAAGACTGCCCCACTCACACTGAGATCCAGCATGAAAAATCTCCCTGAACATTTACAAGGACCTATCTTGATGGGAAGTCCGACCCTTTCTGAGAAATCAAAGGAGAGGGTTACAAAAGAAGATTTACAGGCTACCCTGATGGCTCTCTTGAAAAGCCTGGAGAAAAGTTCTCTAAATATGGAGAGGAACTTTGGGGGAGCTAAAGAAGAAATGGACAAAGGCTGTTCCATGAATCCGCAAAGAAGGTCAGACCTAGAGCACTCTACTCCAGAAAATGATAATGTTGGAAGGGCAGCAAACCAAACTAGCCCTACTAAGGAACCAGTTGTTTCCTTGTTCCCTTTACTAAAAAAAGAAGGAGATAAGGAGAAGAACAAGGAAGAGACCGGAGCCGGCCAGTTAGCTTTGAATGAGATCAAGAAGCCCAAGTTGTCTGACCCCTTGTCGTTCTCATTGAATAACATGGGGCAATACAGGCTAGAAATAGTACAAACATTGGGAGAATCTCAAACTAATGCAGTAACATGTGCTGATCCTTTTCTACAAGCCCCCGTAACATGATCAATTTAAAGTGGGCAGAGAAAGAGAAAGAAAAAGCTACCGAGGAAGTAAGAGCTGAAAGGCGACAAATTGATAGGCCTACGGAATGAGCTATCAAGTTGCCTAAAAAGCCTAAGGCAGCAATAATCAAAGGGGTGGTTTTGTGCAATAAATGTAAATGGGTGTGCGAGCTGGAAGTACCAGTTGCAGGAGCCATCCTTGATCAAGAATTGATCAAGATGAGAGGAAAAGAAGAGCAGGAATCCCGTAGAGATATCATGTGGGCAGCCAAAAAGGAAACCTCTCGAAGCGTCTTCCAGAGGTTGGGAGAAGACTCTCAACCAAAGAACTTGTCAGAAGTATTAAGAAACTATGAAGCTTCAGAAGAAGTAGAGGGCAAGAAGGCTGAGACACCAATGTGGGTAGACGTAAGGCCACCTCAACCAAGTTATGCCAGTGATGTTAGAATAAAAGAAAAGACAGTGAACCTAGTCACTAAAAAGAATGTTGCCCGACTCGGGCGGAGATGGTATATAGTTGGAAGGGATTGATAGGAACATATTTATGTGACTTAGTTAGCTTGTTCTTGTGCATTTGTGTTGTTATTTCTTAGTTAATTATGTATTTTAAGCTATTTTCGTGTGTTTGTAGGTCATAATAACAAAGTTGGCAAGAAAGTGCATTTTGGAGCATTTTAGAGCATTTTTTAGCCAAGATTGGATAGTGCAAGCATGGAGACATGAGGATGGACGTTTTTGAAGATTTGAAGGCTAGAAATCAGCATGTGTGTGTGCAAGTGTGTTGACCTACAACTCCAAACATCCATCCACTACACCCATTACATCCACTCATTACCAAACATCCACCCACTACACCCATTACATCCACTCATTACCACAACACTCATCCACTACACCCATTACATCCACTCATTACCAAACACTCATCCACTACACCCATTACATCCACTCATTACCACAACACTCACCCACTACACCCATTACATCCACTCATTACCAAACATCCATCCACTACACCCATTACATCCACTCATTACCAAACACTCATCCTCTCCCTAGCCTATAAATACATCCATCCTTCACCATAACAAGAGAAAGATGAGAAAAGATCCATCCAAAGACACTACATCAAAAACACAATCAGTCACACCATCATACCATCTCCCATCCACTCCTCCATACAAATACCATCCAAACCTTTCCCCAAAACCTTATGCCGCACCAAAGAGGAAGGAGGAGAAGCCTTGGACGTGCATGCCATTCAAGTTAGGATCGTTGAAGCGTTTAGGTGTTTTCTTTCTTTTGATTTCAATGTTTAAATTCTATACTCTTTGTTTTGTACGTATGAGGAACTAAACCCCCCCTTGGCTAGGGGGGGGATTCGAAACCATGTTTATGCTTGCTATATGATTGGATTACTTTCAATTGTGTTTCATAAGTTGTGAATTCAATTTACTTATCTACATGAATTAAAACTGATTTGTGTGTGTTGGTTGAGAGTGCACGCTTAATTTTCATGCATAAGTTTGATGCTAGGATATAAGGGAATTTCACCTAATCGTTATGAACTTATATTCAAAAGTAGTAAAGGTTGTTGATCACAATCGTGTTAAGTAAATTCTTGGCATACGTTTCATGCAATTCATAGTAACGAGTGCCTCGCCAATGCTTATGATTTTCATAGAACTTAATGATCTTTGCTTGTATCTTTGTTATGCAATTCATGCAGGGAACTTGTGAGGAATGCTTTGGGTTGTCGTATGCAATTCATCCAATTCGATAACTTTAGGAAAATCTGAGGGTTAATTAGTGCAATTCACGGTTAATTTGGGGTGTTGGGAATTCATGGTTTATTGAGACGCAATTGGAAATCGTTTTGTATGCAAGTGTGACATGTGTGGAGAAGAACCCTTTAGCTAGCTTTCCATCCATTCACTTTTATCAAATTCGTTTTAGAATCTGTTCAATTTATAAAGTTTGTTCTTGTTTTCAATTTTCGTCAAAATTCAATCCCCATTTATTTTGAAGTGTTAGATTAGTTAGAAATCAATTTAGTTTGTGTTTTTAAGTGTCTTGAGTCAAGTCATAACCCAATTTCGTCAAATTTAGTGTTAGGTGTTCAAAACTGCCCAGAAAGTGTTTTTAAGGCAGTTTTGAGTGTTTATTTGCTGTTTTGAGTCTTTTGGTTTGTTTTGGTGTTTTATAGTTTAGTTTTGCATTCTTTGAGTCTAGTTTAGTGTTTTAAACTTTGTTTTTACGTTGAGTCAGTTTCAAGTGATTTGGCAATCCCTCCTAATCCCCGGCCTAGAACGATCCCTACTTACATACTTTGCTACAATTGATAAAAAGAGGGTTTAATTTGTGTGCTTATATATTTCGCATAAATTTTTTGGCGCCGTTGCCGGGGATTAGCAACTTTGCTAATCCTTTGGATTGTTTTATTTCAGCTTGTTTTAATTCGTTCCAGATTCTGAGTTTGTTTTGTTTTCTGGTTTTTAGGTACTAGTTTATGACTCGGAGTTCTCATCCGGTTCGTGAACACATCTTGGACTTTGACGATGATTTCGAGCGAGAATTGAGACGAAAAAGGAAGAATCCAGAACCTAGTGAATCAAGTTCGAATTCAGAAGCCGAAGTTGAGTTTGAGGAAGAGATACCCACGGCAAGAGTGGGTGAATTTGAGGAAGTCATGGCACAAGACAATCGTACAATCAAGGAGCTTTCGGCTTCGGGATTGGACAATGCCGCACCCTTATGCATCCAATACCCCGCGGCGGCCCAAGGAAAGACCGAGGAATTCAAGTTGAAGTCAAGTTTGCTACACCACATTCCGAAGTACCATGGGTTGTCCATGGAGGATCCTAACAAGCACTTGAAAGAGTTCGAGGTGGTGTGTTCAAGCATGACTCCAATCAACGTCGATGGGAGCATATTGAAGATGAAGGCGTTTCCCTTCTCTCTCTTGGAAAGGGCGAAAGATTGGTTGTATGAATTAGCTCCCGGAACGGTCGCATCTTGGGAGAGCATGAAACGGGCTTTCTTGGAGAAGTTTTTCCCAACTTCTCGAGTCATCCTCCTACGAAAAAGGATAAGTGGAATTCAACAAGATGAAGGTGAATCTTTTCCTACGTACTATGAACGTTTTAAATCTCTTGTTGGTTCATGTCCACAGCATCAGATGAAAGATGAACTTCTTCTACAATACTTCTACGAGGGGCTACTACCAATCGAACGTCAAATGCTAGATGTCTCGGCGGGAGGAGCCTTGGTGGACAAGACCCCCACGGCAGCCAAGACATTAATCTCCAATCGAGCGTTGAATGCCCAACAATACGAAGGTGTTGGACAAAGGAGCAACCCACGGCAACACCAAGTGAATGAGGTAAGTGCCATAACCGAACTTCAATATAAAATGGCTAACCTTACTACTTTGCTTTCTTAGGTGGTGGAAGGTCCAAAAGTGCAAAACGTGGCAGCTTATGGTGTATGCTCCATGCAAGGACACCTTATGGACAAGTGCCCACAATTGATAGAGAATGGAGGTTGGGAGACCCTCAATGCCGTGGGATTTGGCAACCAATACCAACCGAGGAATGACCCATTTTCTAATACTTACAATCCCGGTTGGCGTGATCATCCAAATTTCAAATGGCGAGAACCCCAACAAGGCCAACAACAAAGCACATTTAGACAACAACCCCCGAGTTTCTATCAAAAGCCGTTTGCACCAACTCAACCCCAAGCACAACCCGCCCAAAAATCAGGTTCTTCTATTGATAATGATCAGATTTTTAATTTACTAACTTCTATGGCGCAGGGCATGCAAACTAGTGACAAGAAGGTGGACGAGTTAGAGAAGCAAGTGGGGCAAATTGCCGAGTTTATGGGGCAGTTTCGAGAGCAAGGCAAGTTGCCTAGCTCAACCGTGGTCAATCCAAAAGGTGGATTCGAATATGCAAAAGCTATAACTTTGCAAAGTGGGAAGCACGTAGGATCTGACCCCCAACACTCCAAATCACGTTCTAACGAGGTGGAGGAGTTGATGATTGAAGAGGAAGAACAAAAACCACCCACGGCAAGGGTGAAAACACCTTTGCCGCAAGCCAAGGCCACGACAAGGAAGGAAACACCCTTGCCGCAGCCTCCTAAATCCCATAATCAATCCAATCCGTCCAACTCAGGTAAGAAAGTTCCAATTCCAATTAATTCTAACGTTATTCCTCCAAATGTACCCTTCCCTAGCAGATTTTTGCAAGCCAAGAACGAAGAAGAGCAAAAAGATATTCTGGAGACGTTTAGAAAAGTGCATGTCAATATTCCACTCCTTGATGCTATTAAGCAAATTCCAAAGTATGCCAAGTGTTTGAAGAAGCTTTGTACAACAAGGAAGCGTATTCGGGAGAAAGAAATGGTACATGTAAGCGAAAATGTCTCTGCAATGTTGCAAAGAAAGCTGCCACCTAAATGCAAAGATCCGGGTAGTTTCACAATTCCGTGTGTAATTGGTAATACAAGATTTGAGCATGCTACGCTAGATTTAGGTGCATCAATTAATATCATGCCATATTCTGTTTATGCATCTATGAATCTAGGAGAACTTAAAAATGATGGTGTGATTATTCAATTAGCCGATCGATCTAATGCATATCCAAAATGAGTGTTGGAAGATGTTTTGGTGCAGGTAGACCACTTAATTTTTCCTGCAGATTTCTATGTGCTTGATATGGAGGATTCAGGACACTCTTCACCATCACCGCTCTTACTTGGACGACCTTTCATGAAAACGGCTCAAACAAAGATTGACGTGGCCAAGGGAGCAGTAACCATGGCATTCGGTGGTGATATGATTAACTTTAAGATTTATGAATTTGTTGAGAAGACTAATGATGTTCGTTCTTGTTGTGCTATTGATGTAATTGAAAATATAGGGCAGGAATGTTCAACAAGAATCAAGAGGGATGTTTCTCGCACCACAATCAAGGAGGGACTTGGATTAAAGCACAAGGAGCACGTCCCAACCTCCAAATCACCAAATCTGGCCGAGAATACTCATTGTGCATTTGTTCAATGTGTTGCCACTTCAGTGCAGCACATGGGTAAGCCATCTTCTCCACTTTCAATTCTCATTTCGAATAATAGGTTGTTACCTTGTTTGGTGCAGGTACCTAGGTGCATTCAAAGTGGTGGGAGAGTTCATTTAGGGAAGCAAAGCACAAAAATCAGGAAGGATCATTATCCCCTTCCATTCAAAGATCTAAAGCATGAAGTGGTTCGTAGGGCAGGTTAGAGAGGAAGCATCATTGGATGCCGTGGGCCCTAATGAGGAGTGAATGAGGTCTTCGTCCAGCTGTACGACGTTAAAGCAAGCGCTACTTGGGAGGCAGCCCATGTATTCAAATAAGGAAGATCTATGAATCGCTTCACAATCAGTTTTGCGTTTCTAAAACCTTCCCTCTTTTTTTTTTTTTTTGCATTTTTATTTTGCCATGATTGTCATTTTTATTTGTTGTTGATTTAATTATTTTTGGGTGTGGGTTTATTTTTGAAACATTGACAGATATGCAAGGTATTTTCACATTAATTTTCATGGAAAACGAACATCAGGTAGAAAGGTAGAAAATACAAGCAAGTGCAAACAAGCAGGAAGGAGCCTTCATTGGTTAGGTGGTGCCTCAGCATTCGACGGACCTCCAGAAAGTCGAAGCGCCAGAGTTTGATTTTCCGGAGACTCAACACTTGGTGAAGCGCCAGATGACGAAGGCAGAAGTTGCCGCTGGAGTAAGGCCACAAACCGTTGATGATCACTCTGAATCCGAACTTCGGACTCCTGCAGCTGGTCAAGCTTCCTCTTCATACTTGTTGAGTAATTAGTTGCGAGCATGTGCAACTCTTTATTCTTATGCCTAAGCACTCAGACCTCTTGCCGAAGACTAGCCACTTCAGCCATCAACGACTCAACCTGACGAGATCGAGCAAGAAGGCGCTGGCCCATGTTTGATACTGAGCCTGCACATCGGACGCTGTAGGCCAGAGAGTCCTGAACAGCCAGTTCGTCGGACCGCCTGGAAAGTATCCTAGTGTCTCTAGGAGTGAGAAGATTTCTGGCCACCACCGAAGCGGTTGTATCATTCATCATCATGGAATCTCCAACTGTAAGAGGACCATTTGGGGATACGAATGACGGCTGCCAAATGTTGTTTGGAGAAGACATATCAATATCTTCCCCAACATTCAAGTTAAGGCGACGGTCAAAAGGGCAAGACATTTTTGAAGGTGTGAAGAAAAAGAAGAGGTCGCACAAATCAAGTTCTTAGAAGTGCAGGTAGGGAGCTTTTACAGGCGGAAAATTCAAGTGTGCTTTGGAATGTGATGCGTGCCTCTCTTTAAAAATTAGCACTCGACAGAGCTTCAGAAATTGAAGAGGCAAGTTCAGAAATCGAAGAGGCAAGCTCAGAGATCGAAGAGACGTCTGCTTTCTCAAAAGCTGGGCTGCTCAGAAACCACGGGCCGATCTCAGATATCGGAGAGGCATCTGTTTTTCCAGACGTGTCAACATCTGTCACATGCAGAGTCAGCTTTGCAGAAATCACGGGCAGTTTGTCGAAGCGCCGATTCCAGATATCGAAGAGGCACTTGTTTTTCCAGACGTGTCAGCGCCTGTCACATGCAGAGTAAGCTTTGCGGAAATCACTGGCAGTTTGTCGAAGCGCCGATTCCAACCATCTACTTTTCCAGACGTGTCAACATCTGTCACATGCAGAGTCAGCTTTGAGGAAATCACGGGCAGTTTGTCGAAGCGCCGATTCCAGATATCGAAGAGGTGCCAGTCTTTTTCAGCCTCGTCAGCACCTGTCACACGCAAACTCAGCTTTGCAGAAATCACGGGCAGTTTGTCGAAGCGCCGATTCCAGATATCGAAGAGGCATTAGCTTTATCCAGACGTGTCAGCATCTATCACATGCACACTCAACCTTGCAGAAATTACGAGCAATCTGTCGAAGATTTCTGGTGAAGTAGAAAGCACGTGAAGTTTACTGTTCAATCATCCAACGGGAGCCGACAAGAGTGAAAGAATAGTACCGGTTATTAATTCCTATAAATGTCATCCTTCACCCTCCATAGCAAGGTAGACATACATAATCCTTCTTCATCTCCGAAAATGCATTCCCAACGAAGCCTCTCGAGTTACTCTGTGTTTCTCATCCCTTGGGGTACCTCTGCAAACAAGTCATCAAGAGCAAAAGTATTTCATATCATGAAGGTTGAAAGCAAGAGTATCTCATATCATGCTTTCTCCCTATCATTTTCCTTGTCTTTGTGACAAGGAGAAAGCGAGCAATCAGCCAGCACTTGGTGTCAATCTTCCGATCTAAGAACCGACTGCCTAGAACTCCTTTATTTTGAAGTGTTAGATTAGTTAGAAATCAATTTAGTTTGTGTTTTTAAGTGTCTTGAGTCAAGTCATAACCCAATTTCGTCCAATTTAGTGTTAGGTGTTCAAAACTGCCCATAAAGTGTTTTTAAGGCAGTTTTGAGTGTTTATTTGCAGTTTTGAGTCTTTTGGTTTGTTTTGGTGTTTTATAGTTTAGTTTTGCATTCTTTGAGTCTAGTTTAGTGTTTTAAACTTTGTTTTTACGTTTTGAGTCAGTTTCAAGTGATTTGGTAATCCCTCCTAATCCCCGGCCTAGAACGATCCCTACTTACATACTTTGCTACAATTGATAAAAAGACGGTTTAATTTGTGTGCTTATATATTTCGCATAAGGGATGGAAAGTCCGTTAAAGAGATGATAGCTTCCATGATCAGGAGAGTCTAAAGGCAACATAAAGCCCACATGAACTCATTGAAGGTCCCCACCACCTCAGAGACCTCTAAAAATGGAGAGGTAAACAAGGTACCTAATGAAGGAAAGAATTAAATCCATTGGAGAACCAAGAAGGAGGTAGAGAAAGCCAGTAGCAAGACTGAAGGGGAAAGATACCATGCGCCACCAAGCCTTCCCTCGGGAAAATATAGAATCCTAGGAAGAGCTTAGGAAGAAATGGTAATGATGCCAACACCTAAGTGGAGGCCAGAACTAAGCTATTTTGGAACAATCTCGCCTGAGAGAGGGGTACCCTCACCATTGTTGGTTGATACACTTTGTGAGAGCCTAGTGCAGGTGCAGAACTTCAGCATAACTCGTGAGGAGGCGATGCCTGAATTAATATTGCCAGAAGAAGCACAAGCCTGGTTATATGGGTTTATGAACCACATAGGGGGTAAGGAAGGAGATGTACCTAGGCCCAGTGACTTCCACGTAAACATGACATATGTTTTATCAACCATGTTTCTCGTCGAGCATGATCAACCTCCCATCATGGAAGGTGATTACCTGGCGACAGAACCCATGATGGTGCATGTTAGTGTTGAGGATACAGGACAAGGAGAACCTAACCAAACTGGATTGCCCGAACTATCAATAAGGAAGCCTGAGAGGATATACTCGAACAAAATGGTTTTTGTTCACCCAAGTTTAAGCCTGGCCAACCATCTCAAGCCCATATATGTAACTGCATACCTGAAGGGAGTACCCTTCAAGAGGGTCTTGATCGACGGTGGGGCCGCAGTTAATGTGCTGCCATACAAGCAGATGAAGAAGATGTGTAGGAGTGAAGGGGATCTTATTCCCACCGATCTTACAGTTTCTAGTTTCTCCGGAGCCATCACCAAGATGTATGGGATACTGCTGTTAGAGGTGGATTTAGGATCAAAACAAATTATGTTGGCCTTTTTTGTTGTTGACAACACTTCCACTTATGGACCTTTACTAGGCAGAGATTGGATTCATCAGAGTGTCTCTGTGCCATCTACCTTACACCAACAAGTGGCCGTCTACCATAAGGAAGAGGAAGCAAGACTTGGATTCTGGGAGATAGTAGAGGCTGAATCACGACCATTTCTCTTTACAGCCAACGTTGCAGAACCCAACTTCTATAATCCCAGTATTGGGATTCTTCAATGTTCAGAAGCTGATAAGAACGGCCGCCCGACCAAGGTGACGACCTAAAAACGTTTGGAACAAGGGCTAACTCTTACAAGGGAAGAATGTGATCGACCTTATATCATCTCGACTCCCCAACACCTTTAAATGTCAGAGCAGAAAAGAAAGGACTAAGTGATCGCAGTCAGGTCTTTAATAAAAAGACTGTTGGTATATGGGAGAGAGAAAAAATAGGAAAGGGAAAGCTCAGCCAAAGAAGAAAATGGCTAGAGCAGAGAAGCCTCAAGTAGCCAGATGACTAAAGAGGATTGTTTTGGGAAAGAGCTAGAAACGGCCATCCAAATGGATGAGTGTATATATGACTTGGACGGGCCAGAAGATTTGCCCGAGAGTCCAGAGTTGGTTGAGTTTTTGTGTGCAGAGCCTGACAAACCGGCCCCAGAGTTGCAAAATCCCTTGGAGACCATTGATCTAGGGACAAAGGAAGATCCAAGACCTATACAGATAAGTTGTTTGTTGAAAATCGAAGATCGGGCAGGGATTGTCAACCTTCTGCATGAATTCAAAGATTGTTGTGCTTGGCATTACACTGAGATGCCAGGTTTAGACCCAACCTTAGTAGAACAAAAGATGCCTATTAATGAGGGGTTTAAACCTGTCAAACAAGCACCACCGAGAATGTCAAAAGAGATTGAGGATCTTGATGTAGCCAGAATTGAAGCTTTAAACAAGATTCAAGAATGAAAGGAAGCTATTGCCCGAGCATACAATAAAAAGGTAAAATTGAAGAATTTCAAAGAAGGAGAGTTAGTCTGGAAAGCAATACTCCCTTTAAGAGCACAAGTTAGGGGCTTCGGGAAATGGAGCCTGATTTGGGAAGGCCCTTTTATTGTTAATCAGGTATTGGGCAAGGGTGGATATTACTTGGCGGATGTGGAGGGAGTATTACAAAAGCATCCAATCAATGTTAAGTTCTTAAAAAGATATCATTCGACCTTATGGGATGTTAGAGATTACTACATAGAAGAAGAATAAGCAAAGCCTGGGGTGTAAGAGGTCAGTTTTTACATTCATCATACGTAAACCTAAAGAAAAATACAAGATAAAGCAATTTGAGAAAATCTTATTCATTTGAGCGAAAAATGAAAGTTACATAAAATCTAGCTCAATGGCTTCATACTAGTAGAGATCCTAGAATATGGGTGTTACATTTTTGCTCAACCATTTCCAAATGATGTTCCAACTCTCGTGATTCTCCTGCATCTTCATCCATAAAACCCGATCGAGTTGTGCGGCCAATAAAAGCCTGATGACTGGCCCCGGAACATACCCTCATGGAGGTGATGGTGAAGTCTGACTTAAGGGGGCAGCAGGTAAAGTGGTGATTACTCGACTAGCTTGTAAGGTTTCAACAGGCTTAAAGCGAGCAGAGCACCTGACAGAAGTTGTTGAAAGCAGTGATTGTTCCTTAGGAACATTGTTTCTAACAGAAGGGAAGGTTAGAGAATACCATGCCAATCCTAAGGGATACAATCCCCTATCTCTAGAAGAAAATCTAGAAAACAAGGTTGCCCGAGGACGATGAAGACCATCAAGAGGGAAGGACTTAATAGCGATCCCTTCAATAAACATGGAAGAATAAGTTAGGCTCGTAGGGCTTCGGGTATCATGGTGAAAAATTAAGGGAAGAAAGGATTAGGGAAAACTGAGAGGGATCACAGAACAAGTTGGGAAATATTCGAAGGCTTTGAGGTTTTTTCTCGAGGAAATTCTGGGAATATGAAGAATCAATCGGTTTTAAAAATGCAGAAGCTGAAATTAAGCCGGATTTCATAAAGGGGACCAGATGAAGATTGGAATTCGCGGGAAGATGACCCAAGTTTGCATTAACTATGTCAGAAAATGCAAGTTCCGAGTGAAGCGAGCGAGGGTATGACGGCTGTTCAAATCATTATTAGCGCCTAAAGCTTGAAGGCTTAACAACGATTGAAGGGGGCACTATTTGGGTTAAATATTTGAACTTTGGACGGAAGGAAGATAAGCCCGAAAAAGAAGCCCATGAGGTATTACTCTGCCCGAAGGCCCAACATCAAACCCATTCGCCCAGCATCAGACCCACATTAGTGCAAGAGCAAGTAGGAGTAAGTGGCCTATATGGAAGTGACACTTGATGGAAATCAACCTACGCTCAGCCCAAAAACACTTTCTGAATGGCAGAGTACTTGAAATGCTGATGAGTCACTACCTCTCATATTGCTTTCGGGCAGGAACCAAGCTGCAAGCAATTAGGCTAATTCGCCTATAAAATGAGGAAGAGGGCCTAGAGACAAGGACACTCAACCAATCAAACAAACAAATACACAAACTCTACTCAAGCCAGATTTGCATACGAAGTTGTAGTCAGCCCTTAGCCTCAATCATTCTCAGGATCAGCCCTCACAAAAGCCATATTTTGTCTAGTTTAATAGCTCTGCTGCTCACCAGTAGTATCGATTCTCCTGTGTAAATTTATTTGTCATCCATTCTCTCTTAAAACCCTCAGATCCCTGTAGTTGCAAAGAAAACAAAACGGTAAAAGGTCCAGCCTTGCCCGACAAGGTTGAATCTTGCCCGATTCCCTTTGTTTTGTCTTTTAGTTAATAGATCTGGTGTTGTAATGAATTCCCTAGTATGTATTCAAATCATTTTAGGTCTTTTAATGATCCAAAATTCAGCTTACTCTCAGATCTGGTTTTAGTTAAATGGTTTTACTATCTTAAGAGTGAATCCACTTAATGCCTTGATTAGATCCGGACCTCTGCAATTTTACCATACAAGATAAACAAAAGTCCTTAATCTCAAGGCATAGAAAAGAATCTAATGTGGACTTAACCCATCAACGACAATCCTTTGATAATGAGAAGTCAGAGTAACTTGGGGTGCAAGTAATCGGCTTAATTCCTCGAGCCAGGATAACTCGAGCCAGGAACGCCCACAGGCGATATTCCTGCTCGAACACTGTCATGGTTGGCTTTGGAAACCTTCAGGCAACATTTGCCCACAAAAAGTGGTCCATCAGACAAAAGCAGGAGAAAAGTGGTCCAAAAAGACAAAATGATCCAGGAAAATAACGTAAAGAGAACATGCAGCAAGTGAAAAAGAAAAAAGGAACCAGAAAAATTAGAAACAGTTGCTAGAACTGTCCAATTCAAAAACAATGACAATGACAGTCGCTCTTAGAAATAATGCATCAGATTGAAAAAACAGTGCAAGAAAAAGTTGACAAACATCAAAGAAGACATCCACACCATCCATATATATAAGAGGTATTTTCTTTCATTATAATACACACCTACACCTATACACGAATCCTCACTACTACACTTCATCCCATAGAGCATTTAAAGCCTTCCTTTCCTTTTGGTAAACTTTCATCTTTGTAATCATCTTTTGCGTATTAATAAAAGTTCAAGTGTATATATTCAAGCAAAGTATCCAATCTTAAGTAAGTTTTCTTGTTTTCTTTAGTGTGTTTGTTTAATTAGACTTCCAGTTTAAAACAGAGAAACACTATTGTAGTTATATTATTAACATGATAAACCTACGACCATACTTTGTTCGAGCACACTGTTATAGTTGAATGCTTTCCATACAAATAACTAGACATTAACCAGGGTACCTATGAGTTCTTCGTACCTCTGAGTTCAACCTTAAAGCCTTGTACTTGCATTTTGAGTGATCGTCATGCTGAAACATGTTGAGTTCTATGTGCAAAGTTTTATGTTTAGTTGTTATAATGGTCATCTGACTATTTAACCGGGTCTTGCTCTCCGAAATTGGTATCAGAGCCAAGTTTAGCATTTAATAGTATAATTATAATAGTAAAGTACTTTGAGGATGGAAATCATCAACAAAACTGATATCACACACTTGTTTAATTTATATGAACACTTTATATTATTTTCCTTGTCGACCCTGACCCTGTCAATCACAACCACCAGGAATTTATTGTCCAAGACACCCAACTATAACTAGCATAAGAAGAAGATTAACATATATTTCTAAGAGAATTAGCAAGACTTTGAAGAAGCAGAAGTTTTGTCTTGGTTATCTTGAACACCCTTCATTTATTAGTAAATATAAAACACAGAAGTGCAACATAATGTATTAGCAGCAAAAAAAAGCAACAGATCATACTTTAGAGACCTTGAGTGAAGAAAGAGAGTTTCTAAGAAATCAATTAGCCATAACCTTAGAGAAAGGTAGATTGTAGTTTATGAACGATTACCTAAATTTAGAAACTTGTGAACCATAAAAGAGAAAAATCACTTTAGACCAAAATAGCTTTGACACACCTCGACCTGGGAAGGTCGAAGCATGCTGGCCATCACCGTGAGGTGACGTAACCATAAGGGTAAGTGATGTAAAAAGTGAGTAAATTTAAAACTAATTAGAACTAATTATACTAAATAGTGAAAGAGTGCGCAATAACGTAAAAGTGAAGTAAATACGCATTTATGGAGACTATAAATATGTATAGGTATAAAAACAAATTGCCCACTCACAAGTATGGAAACCTAAATAAAACCCCCATAGTTTGCTCAAACCTAGAGTTTAAATATACCATCGTGACCTACTCGACGTCATGAACATCCCCAAATTTTTAAAATAATTTTTCGACGGCTCACGCGCCCCCACGTGCCATCAAGGGCATGGCCGGACGTGCCCCCACGGGTAGGCCAGTGCCGTTAGTTAGCCTTACGGCGTTAGGAATATTCCACAGAATATTCCGTTAAAAGCTAATGGCGTTACTTGACGCTGTCAGGAATATTCCGTCAACTCTGACGGAATATTCTGTCTCCTTCTCTGGTTGTCCTCGCCGTCACCGTCTGCAACTTGATTTTTCGCCGGTTTTCTGGAACATTTTCAAACCCACTATTCTCCTTCATTTCTCAACCATTTTTTATGTACTTTATATGGATTTGAAGCTAGTGAAGTGAAGAATCATATTATACCTATTTGGAGTCCAAAAAGTGGATGGAGGTCGTCGGAAAACGCCTCGAAAGTTCCCGCCAAAAGTGAACTCATTGAAACTCTGTCGTTTCACGTTGACCTTCTTCCAAAACAAGCCTAGGACCCTTAAAATGTCATGTAGAAGCCTTCCCAAGCTTCAAAACTTTTTAACTCGCTCGAAAGCACGTCGAACTCAGTTTGCCAGAGTTCGACGTTGAAAACTCGTCCATTCCAGGTTTCAAGAACATGGTTATGTTTGTGAGCAAGAGATTAACATGAAAATGAGGTTCTTCGGTTCGATCTATGAACTTTAAAGCTCATTTGAGGGGTTGCAGAGAAGAAGAGAGTTTCGAGAGGGAAAAAGAGAGAAGGAAGAGAGAAATAGAGTTCTTTTTTCTGATTTCTGATTGGGTGTCGTGTAGAGGGAAGGGATGGGATTGGTGAGAGATTTGAGGGAGTTGATTGGTGAGAAAGTGAAATAATGGGGGAGGGTGCATGGTTTGGGTTAAAAGGGTAGATAGGGATAGGTTTTCATATTTTCTACTGTAAGGGAAATCAAAATCTATCCGAATTAGATATTTCTACACTGGTAGAAATTCTCGTACAATCGTAACAACGGGTACAATTTAAATGCGATAACGAGAAATAAAATAAAAGTGATATAACTACGTCCACGTCACTTGCCAATAAGGGCATAACCGACAATACACATACTCGGGGAGAATTACATAGGACTACAAATTAGGGACGGGTCTCACAATCTACCCCCTTATAAAGATTTCGTCCTCGAAATTTCAATACTGACTACAAATCAAAGCCATAAAACAGATGTGGATACATATCTCACATACGCTCTTCAGTCTCCCAAGTAGCTTCCTCGACCGAGTGGTTCCTCCATAAAACTTTCACCATCCGCACGGTCTTGTTCCTAAGAACCTTATCTTTCCAATCAAGGATAGTCACTGGAACCTCATCATAGGTCAATTCTGGATTGATCTCCAGTGGCTGAGGAGGGATCACGTGTGACGGATCAGAGACGTACCTTCGTAGCATCGATACGTGAAACACATTGTGCACTCTCGCCAACTCTGGTGGCAAAGTAAGTCGATAAGCAACTTCACCAACTCGTTCAACTATCTGGTACAGTTCGATGTACCTAGGGCTGAGTTTCCCTTTCTTACCGAATCGCACAACACCTTTCCGCTGCGATAATTTCAAGAATACCCAATCACCAACCTTATAAACTCTGTCGGTAGAATGTCTGTCTGCGATACTCTTCTGCCAATCTTGGGCCGCTTTCAGGTTAGCCTTTATCACCTGAATTGACACGTCCCGACCCGATATTCTCTGAATACCCGGATAGGCACATGTTGGTCGACACCTGAGGGTGACGAAAGCCATTTATTGATTACAAGAGTAATAATTAGGAGGAAATATTCATGAATAAACATTAGAATCTAGAAGTAATAAACAAGGTTTAAGGAAAAGTCTAGAGTGCACAGAACACATTCTAAAACAAGATCACTAAAGGAAAGATCAT
The DNA here is from genome assembly GCA_035220775.1 of Malus fusca. NCBI lineage: Eukaryota > Viridiplantae > Streptophyta > Magnoliopsida > Rosales > Rosaceae > Malus > Malus fusca. The sequence continues at coordinate 19,814,091 of CM069060.1, forward strand.
TACAAGGTATCACACAAGTGAGTGATAGATTTCTACTGGTAGGTGAATGCCTCGTACGTTGTGTCGTAGTCCTCGTTTTTAAGACCTGAATGGGGGCGCAAAACAAAGGTGAGTGGACCAAGTTCATATATACAATAATAATAAAACAGTTATCAAGATACTAACCCCCACAGTTTATATAAAGAAAACTACTAGCATGCTGAAAAATCTAGCATGCCAAAAAAATTATCTCAAGAGATATATCGTGAAACACAAAATATCAAACGTCTCATAAATTGTCTCGTAGCGTAATGCACTACTAGTAAGATCACTGAAATAAATATATCTCTCGGCCCTATGCCAGCACCGTGGTCTCTGCACCCGTAGCCAGAGATTACCAACTCCCGGCCCAATGCCTGCTTCATGTCCCTCAGCCCGTAGCTAGGGATTATTTCTCCCAGCCTAACTGCCAACACCAAATCCTCACCCCAGGAGGCATAGTGTCCACTCGGTACGTACAAATAGTTACGCCTCTCATAAATAACCACTTCATAGTATAAAGTCATCCATCGTCTATACTATAAAGAGGGGTTTCTAAAACATGTTCTAGCATCCTATCGTCATCCATCAGATAGTCTACTAGTTCATGGTTTTTATAGAAAATACGATATATTAAAATATAGCTCAATATAAGCCAACAATTAATTCCTCACCAAAAACACAAGACGAAAATCAACATATTTCATAAACATGCTTAATATAAAATCAGTTCATAAACTCGTAAGGAATGCATTTAATTTATGCAATTAAACTATGAAATTATGAAAATTTTAGAAATGGTCCACTCACAGATACTCCTTAGCAGTAGAGTTGTGTGGATAAGAGTTAAGAATTTCCTCACTAGCAACTTCACCTAAGCACAAAAAAATGTAATAAATAAATAAAAGGATTTTCTAAAGGATTTGGGCTTGAACTAAATACAATAAAAGATTTGGGTTGAATGGTTAAAGCCTAAAGGGTTTAAGGTAAAGGGTTTTAGTTTTGGGTAGGTTTAGGAATAAAAAGAAATGGTTTGGGCTTGAGCCCAAGCCCACACCACACCCACACATATGCCAGCACACACAGATATACCTACATGCACAACACACGCACACACGCACACACGGACACACACTCACACAGCACACACACGTACAACACACGGGCACACACACGAGCACAACACCCACACACGTACACACGGACATACACTCACACAATACACCCACGCACAATGTGCATGGCCCAAAACACACACACAACCCACACACATGCACGGCCCATGTAGGGCACGGCCCACAGGCCAGTTAACTAAAAGGGAACTGGGCTGGTTCAATTTAAGGGCTAAGGCCCGTGGGTGATTTTGAGAAAGCTTGAAATGGCCTAGGTGTTATCGGGTAAGAACACCGGAGCTGTTATAGCTCCGGTCGACGATAATTGTGCAAACTAAAACCCAAACCAAGTACTAAAATGAAGAGGGAAGAGAGTGGAGTATTTTCCATACCCTAGCTTTGTCATGAACGACCATGAGAGCTCGGAAAGAATCCTCGAAAGTCACGGTTCTGTCGGAAAATGCGGGTGAGTTTCTCCCGTGCCGTTCCTGTCTTCAAACCTTGGAAAAACTACATAACTTTCATCACACAACGTCCATCAACCTCAATGGTAATTTAAAAAGGTAAACAAACTTACCTAGCCGGAAAGAATGGAGAGATCCGTCGAAGGTCCTTTCTCTAAGTTCCTCGACCTCACTGCGGTGGAGAGAGAGGGAGAGAGATATGGTGCAAGGTAGATGATGAAAATAATCTACACTGGAGCTGCATGCAAGTTGCTTGGTTGGTTATGGTGCAGGGAGTGAAATGGAGAGAAGAGAGAGATCCCGTGAGAGAGAGAGATGTCTAAGAGGGAAAACTTGGGCAGAGGGGAAAGAGAAGAGAGTTGAGGACCTGCCACGTGGCAGTTTAGGAGCACTAGGGAATCCAAATCAAGGGTTAGGATTTAAAAGAGATAAAGGATTAAATTGATAGATTTAAAAATGTTCTAGGGGAAAAATAGAAATAAAATGGAAATATGGGGGTGGTTGTAACATGAATGTTCTGTGTCGTCTCATCCACGATCTCAGGGCCCACCAAAACTCGTTCACCGACTTCAGACCAACAAAGTGGAGTACGACACGGTTTCCCATACAACGCTTCAAATGGTGTCATACCAACGGTAAACGCTGTTGTTGTAACTAGAATGGAAGCTGTTGTTGTACGCGAACTCTATCAACGGTAAACACGTGTGCCAAACGTCTCTAAACTGTAGAACTGATGATCTCAACATATCTTCCAAAGTCCGAATAGCTCTCTCTGACTGCTCAGCAGTTTGAGAATGATAGGCGATGCTGTAGAGTAATCTTGATCCCAAAACGTCATACCCAGAACTTTGAAGTAAATCAGGGATCCTGGTTAGAAATGATACGAACTGGAACTTCGTGGTACCTAACCACTTCATAGATGAACCGTTTGACCAACTGACTTAACGAGTAATTCTCACGAACGGGTATGAAGTGCGCTGACTTGGTAAGCCTATCAACTATCACCTAGATACCATCGTAACCATTTCGCGTACGAGGTAATTTGTACATAAAATCCATTGTAATATCTTCCCATTTCCACTGAGGTATCAGGAGTGGTTGTAGCAATCCAAATGGCTTTTTCCTTTCTGCCTTAACCTACTGGCAAATTGCACAACGACTAACATACTTTGCAATTTCTCTTTTCATACCTGACCAATAATAGAAGTGCCGGATGGTATGGTACATCTTGGTACTCCCTGGATGCATCGCATAAGCAGAAATATGCGCTTCATCCAATATGTCTCTCTTTAGTTCCTCAACATTCGGTACATACATATGTTCACCTTGCATAAGCATGCCGTCAGGATCTCTAATCCAAAGGTCCTTCTTTTTCCCGTCTGACACTACCTGTAGCAATTCTTGAGATTCTGTATCGTTCCTTTGGGCTTCGAGAACACGATCCAACAGAACCGATCTGACCTAAAAACTAGCAATTAGAGCCCCCCGTCGACCCTCTTTCAATGCTACTCTAGTGGATCTTAGGTCAGTCAAAAGAGGAATGCGACTAGCATAAAGAACATTAAGTTGGCCATGAGACTTCCTACTAAGAGCATCAACTATTGAATTGGCACGACTTGGGTGATACTTAATGGTGCAGTCATAATCACTGAGTAACTCTACCCATCTCCGTTGCTAGAGATTGAGATATGGCTGAGTGAAGATATACTTAAGGCTCTTATGATCAGTGAAAATCTTACACTTTTCCCCATATAGATAGTGCCTCCAGATTTTCAAAGCAAAGATGATCGCTGCCAACTCGAGATCATGAGTAGGATAGTTCATCTCATGGGGTTTTAACTGCCGTGATGCATAAGCAATCACCTTATCATGCTGCATTAACACACATCAAAGACCATTCAGAGACGCATCACTGTAGATCTCGAAGTTTCCACCATCATCGGGAAGTACTAAGACAAGTGCATACGTGAGAAGGTACTTCAACTGCTGGAAACTCTGTTCACACTCATTACTCCACACAAATGGAACGTCTTTTCTAGTCAATTTTGTCAGAGGTAATGCTATGGTTGAAAAGTCTTTCACGAAGCGTCGATAATAGCCAGCAAGACCAAGAAAGCTTCGAACTTCCGTAACTGTCTGAGGTTGTTCCCAATTCTCCACGGCTGCTACTTTCTGAGAATCCACAAGCACACCCTGAGCTGATACCACATGCCCTAAGAATGACACTTGATCCAGCCAAAACTGACATTTGTTAAACTTAACATACAACTTATTTGCCCTTAGCATCTTTAGAACCAAACGTAGATGCATGGCATGATCGATTTCATTCCTCGAATACACCAAAATGTCATCTATGAAAACAATGACGAACCTGTCGAGGTATGGATGTGATGCGAAAATAAGTTAACGCACAAATTAAACCCTATTTGTGACAATTGTAGTAATGATGTAAGTAGGGATCGTTCTAACCGGGGATTAACTAGGGATGCTAACCAAAGTAAAATTAAATTTAAAAACGTAAAAACAAAATTTAAAACACTAAACTAAAATCAAAACACTTAACTAGAATCACTCAAAATAAAACTAACAAATAAACTAAAACAAATCAAAAGACTCAAAATAATTCAAGACTCAAGAAAATACAAACTAAATTGATTTCTAAAAAATCTAACACTTTAAAATAAATGGGGGATTGATTTTTGACGAAATTGAATTTAAAACTGAAACTTGAAAATAAACTTCAAAGAAAATATATTTTGATGAAATAAAATGATGAGACACTAGTTAGAGGGGTCCTTATCCACACATGAACATATGCATATAATTTAATTCCCAGTTATGATTTCAACAAACGAATAAATGACAATGCTCCAAATTAATTAGGTCCGCTTAAATTAACCTTCAGATTTCCCTAGATTCATTGAATTGGACGGGATACGCATCACAACCAAATTATTCTTATCAAGTTCCCTAACTATGGAATACGCATGATAGAGAGACATATCAAAGATCATTAAGTTCAATGGAAATCATAAGCATCGACTAGGCATTCATAACTATGGAATACGCATGTTAATCCAACCTAGGGTTTACTAAACACAATCGTGACTAGCGATTTTTACTACTCATGAATATAAGTTCATAACGATTAGGTGAAATTTCCTTATATCCTAGCATCAAGTCTAAGCATGCAAATTAAGTGTCGACCCTCAACCCACATACATAAACAAGTTCTTAATCAACACAGAAAAGTAAACCACATCCAACGTTCAAGAATTCATAACTGGAGTAAATCAAATCATAATAAACATTTATCCATGGTTTCAAATTCCCCTCTAACTAGACAGAAATTAATTATACATTATTCTTAAATTAAACCATAAAATAAAACATAAGTTGAGGAAGAATAACACCGAAGTGAGAAGGCAGCTTGCTGTGCTCTCCCACGTCTCGCCCTTCTCTCTCGCGTCTCTCCCTCGTCTCTCCTCCTGTTGTGCTTCTCTTTGCACCTTCTTCTGCCCGAGGCAGCATGCAATTTCTGCACAGTTTTTTTTTTTTTGTGCTTCTGTTTTTCCTCTTTGTTCTCTGTTCTCTCGCTGCCTAAGGCAGCTCCCCCCCTTGCGTCAGTCCTCCTGCCTTCTCTTATATTTTTCTTCTGCGTCACTTTTTCTTTCTTCACGCACTGCCCTGCGTCTCTGTTTTTCCATGCACCTGTCCTGCGAGCTGTCAAGGGCAGCTTTGCTGCTTCTCGTCCTCTCGCCCTCCTTATTATTCTTTCCGCCTTCTTTCTGTCTCCCCACACCATCTTATTTTATTTCTTTCTTTATTCTTTCCACATTTCCTTGTCTGCCATGCTTCTAGTGGTCCACTTCTTTCTCCCCCATTCCTTATTCTTTTATTTTCCTTTTATGCTTGCCACTCATTCCGTGTCCTCCTTCATGCCTTTACTATTTTTTTTATTTCTTTTCTTCTCCAAGCTGGGAGCTGCCAGCTTTCTTTCTTCACTCCAAAGGGCAGCCCTCCTATTATTATTTTATGCTTTCAAACAAAAGGGACAGTGACAATGCAGTTAACAAATTTATTAACCAAATAGAATGGGTAAGGTTGTTTTAACGAATTTATTACTTAAAACCTCACTAGTGCTATTTTTATTTTCTTAGCTAGATAAATTCTATAAAACACAAAAACAAAGTAAATAGCACAAAAATATAAGAAACTAACTAAGAAAAGACAAGAGAATTTGATGTAAAATATATATAAATATGAGCTTATCAGGATGAAATACTCGATTCATCAGGTTCATGAAAGTTGTTGGTGCATTAGTCAATTCAAATGGCATCACCAGAAACTCGTAATGACCATATTGAGTTCTGAAAGCTATCTACGGATCGTCATCGCTTCTGATCTTCAATTGGTAGTAACCAGACCTTAGGTCAATCTTCGAGAACACACAATCACCTTTAAGTTGGTAAAAAAGATCATCAATACGAGGTAACGGATAACGGTTTTTAATCGTCACCCGATTCAACTACCTGTAATCGATGCATAACCTCAAAGTTCCATCTTTCTTCCTTACAAACAGAACTGGAGCTCCCCACGGGGAAGTTCTTCCTTTAACTCTGCAGGATCCATACAGGAAGGTGTAAGGGAAATATGATTACTACCTGGAAGTAGATCGATGGTGAACTCCACTTCATGATCTAGGGGTAAGCCAAGTAGCTCATCGAGAAAAACATCGGGAAAGTGCCTGACTACTCCGACGTCTTCCACAAATGCAGTAATCTCTTCCGATAGCACAACATGAGCTAAGTAGCCTTGACAACCTTTATTCAACAGTCATCTCGCTCTCATGATAGTGATAACTCCGTGCTTTAGACAACTACGTTCACCAACAAACGTGACAGTAGGCATGCCCGGTCGGTGAAAAGTAACAGCCTTCTCATAACAGTCCAACCTGACACGATTGTAGTGTAACCAATCCATGGCTAAGATAACGTCAAAATCAACGATATCCAAAGGGACAAGATTAGCTGACATAACTACATCTTCGATAAGGATGGGACATCCTTGATATTCCCACCTAGCATAACAGATTTCACCCTTAGGCATCAAGAATTCCAACTCGTAGCCGAGTGAAGTAAAGTGTGGTTGAGTCGTTTGAGCAAACTTATGGGAAATAACTAAATGTGTAGCACCAAAATCAATTAAAACCCTAGCAAAATGGCCTAGAACATTCAACGTACCCATGATCAAGTCTGGATTAGCCTGAGCATCTTGTAGGGTGATGTTGTTAACTCTTCCCTGAACTTGTTGCTTGCCTCCACGACCTCTGTTTGCCTGAGTCTGATTACCTCGACCCTGATTACCTCGGCCCTGATGGGGTAGATTTGCCTGTCTGCCTAAACCTCCACTACTAGACGCTACGTCTAGATTCTGATGTTGTCCCCCAGTATACATTTGTGCTCCACCACCCTGATATGGCGTATAGTCTCCCTGAAACTGTGGATAACCTCCATGAGTCTGTTGATAGCCTCTCTGATAGTAGGGAACCTCAGTTGTGTACTAGTATGCTCCTTCTTAATTCGGGGCTACGTCCTCTTGGTAGTGGAAAGCTCCACCATGACTTATCTACTGACGATTACCAGGTGCTAGAAACTACTGTAAGGGAATTAACAGGCCAATTCTTCTGATTCTCAGGACAATTATACGCCATATGCACTGTCTGTCCGCAAGTAAAACATCCTCTGCTTCATTTCCTACACTCGCCATAGTGACGGGTGTTACACCTGCGACAAAACTGAACACCTGAATTGCTGGAGTTTCCTTGATTCTGAAAACGAGAACCACCAGTAGATCTGCCTCCTCTATGAGGTGTACCGGAGTTAGAACCCCGGCTCGACGATCCAGAGCTGTTTCCACTCCTTTTAAAATTTTGAGCCCTTCTCGAACCAAGTGACGATTACCCCATGTTACTGTACCTCTGGGCATTCCTGCCAACATCCTCATCCTCATCGTCAGGAGCATTCTCTGAATCTTCAATCCGAAGCAAGACCTCGAAGAATTCCTGGTAAGTAGCACATGGAGTAGAGGTTACTATAGTACGTCATTTCTTACAAGTTCATCTCTTAAACAAACAAAGCATCTCCCAGGGATTAGCAGCAGTCTCGGGGATATAACGAGATAAGTCTATGAACCTTAGATGATACTCAGTGACTGACATCTTACTTTGCCTCAGATTTGTGAACTCATTATTCTTACTATCCAAATACTCCGAAGGAACAAATCTGGTCTGAAATATCCGCTTGAAAACATCCCAATTCATAGCATCCTCATCAGATAATGATTTCTTCTCATGATCCCACCAAGATTCTGCTCCCAACCGAAAGAACCAGGTCGCTGTCTCGACCCATCTCTCTAGGGGAAGATTACCCTCCCTATGCATAACTCGAAAGGTCTTCTCAACGTGATCGAACCATATCTCTGACTTCTCCGATCCCTCATTACCAAAGAAATCATTAATCTTCAGGCGAGATACAATATCCCGAGTATTCCTTGGGGTAGAACAGAGTGAAGACTGAATAGCATTGGCGATAGCCTCACCAAACTGTCCAAAGTTCGGAAAGTTATTCTCAGCTGGAGAACGTGGCTCTCTACGAGGTGGCATGGTTCTAACATAAGAAAACAAGAGTTAAAACACACTAGGAAGTGCAGGAATGTCTAAACCTATGCTCTGATACCAAGTTGGCACACCCCCACCTGGGAAGGTCGAAGCATGCTAGCCATCACCGTGAGGTGACGTAACCATAAGGGTAAGTGATGTAAAAAGTGAGTAAATTTAAAACTAATTAGAACTAATTATACTAAATAGTGAAAGAGTGCACAATCGTGGGAATAACCCACTACAATTATTCAAAGCGTAATAGACAATGAGACTACAGAAGAGTAGTCAAAGTAACTAAAGTACACTTATTACATAACAGTGATAAGTTCGTACGTCTAAACAGAAGAGAATGTCAGAACTGCCAAGATTCCTAGAGTGCCACAAAGAGTACAATTATCTAGGTCCTGGAGGGGCGAAAAACAAAGTTAAGTGGGTCAGCAAAACAATGCTTATACGAAATCCTTTATTTTCGAATATACTAACCCCTCGCCGTAAAACAAGTATAGTTTCCTTAAAACATACTATGTAGGTATATAAACAATAAATCAACAATATTATAACAGTATTATAACCAGAATATGCCAAGTCATGATTTATCAAATGCCACAATAGTATAATCATGTGACAATCAAGTATAGCTAAGTGTTCATCCATCTAAGTTGACACACGAATTCAAACAGATAATTTCTGACACGAATAAGACTGGGTGTAATCAATATGCTCTAGTAATACGATCACATGAAGGCTGGTGCAGAAGCACGGTCACATACAAGTCGGATTGCCTAGTGCAATCTACCCGACATGACTAGCACCTAACTTGGATCCAAGATGAGCGAACGGTGTGATGTGAACATACACGTTAAGGACTGGCCCTGACCCTGGGCAAGTACTAACACCAGTGCAGCAAGATGAGTATGTACAAATATATATATATATATATATATATATATATATGAATGTCATGACAGTAGTATCCCAACCATATAGCAGCATTTATCACAATTAATATGACAAGAATGATATTTGGCAAAATAAACGTAAAAGTGAAGTAAATACGCATTTATGGAAACTATAAATATGTATAGGTATAAAAACAAATTGCTCACTCACAAGTACGTTGTTGGGTCATAGCCCCCTAGCCTAGCCTATCCTCGAACATCCTCGGGATACGTTTCCCCTATGTGTGAAATAACTAAAATAGAATTAATTAAAGCACATATACGGAAACCTAAATAAAACCCCCATAGTTTGCTCAAACCTAGGGTTTAAATATACCATCCCCAAATTTTTAAAATATTTTTTGGACGGCTCACGCACCGTCAAGGGCACGGCCAGACGCGCCCCCACGGGCAGGCCAGTGCCGTCAGTTAGCCTGACGCCGTCAAGAATATTCCACTGAATATTTCGTTAAATGCTAACAGAATTAACGATGTTACCTAACGCCGTCAGGAATATTCCGTCTCCTTCTCTGGTTGTCATCGACGTCGTCGTTGTCTGTCGCCGTCTGCAACTTGATTTTACGCCGGTTTTTTGGAAAATTTTCAAACCCACTATTAAAGTGAAGAATCACTCTATACCTATTTGGAGTCCAAAAAGTGGACGGAGGTCGTCGGAAAACTCCTCGAAAATTTTGGCCAAAAGTGAACTTCTTGAAACTCGGTCGTTCACGTCGACCTTCTTCCAAAACAAGCCTAGGACCTTTAAAATGTCGTGTAGGAGCCTTCCCAAGCTTCAAAACTTCCTAACTCGCTCGAAAACACGTCGAACTCAGTTTGCCCGAGTTTGGACCTCACGAGTTCGACGTTGAAAACTCGTCCATTCCAGGTTTCAAGAACATGGTTATGTTTGTGAGGATGAGATGAACATGAAAATGAGGTTCTTGGGTTCGATCTATGAGCTTTGAAGCTCATTTAAGGGGTTTCAGAGAAGGAGAGAGTTTCGAGAGGGAGAGAGAGTTCGTTTTTCTGATTTCTGATTGGGTGCCGTGTAGAGGGAATGGATGAGATTGGTGAGAGATTTAAGGGAGTTGATTGGTGGGAAAGTGAAATAATGGGGGAGGGTGCACGGTTTGGGTTAAAAGGGTAGATAGGGATAGGTTTTTAGAATTTCTACTGTAAGGGAAATCAAAATCTATCCGAAGTAGATATTTCTACACTGGTAGAAATTCTCGTACACTCGTAACAATGGGTACAATTTAAATGCGATAATGAGAAATAAAATGAAAGCGATAGAACTACGTCCACGTCATTTGCCAAAAAGGGCATAACCGACAATACACATACTCGGGGAGAAATTACATAGGAAAATTAGGGACGGGTCGTCACAGCTTAGTCTGTTATTTTCCATTAAGAAAACATTATCATATTTTGCATAGTGAGGAAAATTCACAAGCTAATAATATTGTAAATCTTATAATTAGTCAAGCAGAAAATATAAAATTAGAAAATAATAAGCATAATTATTTATTGAACCAGTTATTAGAGAATTTTCAGAAAAATTCCATAGAAACAGTTAAACTAAATTTAGACTATGTTACATCCCAACTAGAAGATAATAATAAAAATATTCAAAGGTTTCCTTACAAAAGAGAAATAAAAGAACTTATTGACCTTATAGATAGTAAGCCTAAGCAAGTAAAACTTAGATCACTAGAAATAGTTGAGCAATTAAAGTTAGAAGTTAAAAAAATTCAACTAGTACAATAAAAATTTGAGTGAACAAGTAGATAAGTTGTAACATCCCACATCGCCCAAAGGAGTGGATCCTATAACCTTATATGTATCTCTACCTAGCACGAGACCTTTTGGGAGCTCACTGGCTTCGGGTTCCATCGGAACTCCGAAGTTAAGCGAGTTCGGGCGAGAGCATTCCCAGAATGGGTGACCCATTGGGAAGTTCTCATGTGAGTTCCCAGAAACAAAACCGTGAGGGCGTGGTCGGGGCCCAAAGCGAACAATATCGTGCTACAGAGAAGTCGAGCCCGGGATGTGGTGGGGGCTCGAGCCGGGATGTGAAAATTTGGTATCAGAGCCAATCCCTGGCCGGAAGTGTGCCGACGAGGACGCCGGGCCCTTAAGGGGGGTGGATTGTAACATCCCACATCGCCCATGGGAGTGGATCCTGTTAGCCTTATATGTATATTCCCATCTCTACCTAGCACGACGCATTTTGAGAGCTCATTGGCTTTAAGTTCCATCAGAACTCTGAAGTTAAGCGAGTTCGCGTGAGAGCATTCCCATGATGGGTGACCCACTTGGAAGTTCTCGTGTGAGTTCGCAAAAACAAAACCGTGACGACGTGGTCGGGGCCCAAAGCAGACAATATCGTGCTACGGTGGAATTGAGCCCAGGATGTGGTGGGGGCCCAGGTCGGGATGTGACATAAGTTACATAATAAAATAGATAGGTTTAGTTTAATGACCGATTCTAGAACTAATAGAAAATATGTTCAAGTCTTGAAAGAAATTAGATAAAGAACTAATAGGTTTAATAGATTTTTCAACACAAGTAGCTAGTAATAATATCTCTATTAAACAAAATAGTTTTACTCATCTAATTAGTTTTAAATTTAACTGAAAAATTAGATCAAGTCGAAGAACAAATAGCAAAAACAAATAAAGTTTTACATAACACATTTCATATATTGCTTCCACCATCTTTTTTGCAAAAATTAGAAAATTTAATCTTGAGTACAAATAATCATATTAGAAAACCTAAAACAAATTCTTGTCATAATAGAAAATGGAACTTTTTAGAAGAAAATGAAAAGAAATAGTTAGAGCTGAATATATTTATCCAAACGAAGAAGAAGCACAAAAGTTTACTAGAAGATGTTTTGATAGAAGTAGAATTGTACGTAGCATCAATTAACATGAATTTAGCTGTATTAATAAAGAAGTAACACTTCATTTTCTTAGTAAAGAAGCAGTTAATCACTTGAGAAAGTCACACTTTAATCAAATTCATATAGGAACAATTTTAATTGGAATTGCATGATTAACTAGAGCACAAGTAGGTACAGAAGTTTTAGTGCACATATATCATGATAGATGAGATAATCACCAATAAGCCGCAATAGTAACAGCTGAGGTAGACTTAAATTTAGCAGTCATAGGTTGTATTCCTAATTGTGTTATGAAAATTAATGAATGTAGTAAATTTATTAAAGTAAGCATAAGAATAAAAATTTATAATATGAAAGTGAATATAAAAATTTAGGGTAAATTACATAAAACTACCTCAACTATTCGGTCATTAACAGTTTCATACCTCGTCTATAAAAAGTTTCAATGTCATACCTTATCTTCGAATTTGTTGCAATGTCATACCTTCCCCGACCCCCCTTCCCTTTCCCCTTCCCTGCAACCCCCGACCCCTTCCCCACCCACGCCAACATCTCCCCCCCTAAATCCACCTTCTCCTTCTCAGCTGCCCACTCATCCTTCGTCTTCCCACATTTTCATAAAAACCAAACGGCGTCGCATTAGAAATGAAAAATTCAGCAAATGCTAGGAGAGAGAGAGAGACCTGGCCTCGAACTGGTTCGTGCAAGTTCCAAAAGACATAGGTCTTGATCATGTCCAAGCCTCAGTCTTTCAATTTCGGAATAAGGTCCGGCCACATCTGCAACCAAAGACACACAAAGCAAAATTCAGACAGAAAAAAAAAATGGAAAAATGGAAAAACGAAAGGAAGAAAAGTACCTCGGGAGTGCTTCGAGGATAGTGAATGGAGCCAGACACCAAAACCCTACGCTTCCCATCAATCACCAGCGCTCTGTGGTCGTACGTTACCTTCGCGTAATATGACGCTATCGCCAGAACTCTGACCACCAAAACCACCACTTAAATCCTCATCTTCTTCAATTTTGAGTTCGTTTCTGTATAGAATCCTTTTTTAATATATAAAATTTCATTTTTGGAGTACGATTTCTTAAGGTAATCTCGAGGTTTACCATTGTCGAAAACAACAGGAACTTCGTCGTGGGAAGTCGGGTCCGAGACGGAGATCTTCGATTCGATGGCTTGGGGTTTAAAAATCACCAAGTAGAGACTTGGGTTTTGCTCCATGAGAAACATTGGGTCATGGTGGTGGTCTGACGTCGATGAGGGACGACGGTGGAGCCGCTGTATGAGTTGTCTGGGTGCGTCGGGTCGTTGGAGGAGACGATGAAAAGTGGGGGTGGGCGGCAGAGAAATAGGAGGTGGGTCTGGGGTGGAGATGTTGGCGTGGGTGGGGAAGGGGTCAGGGGTTGCAGGGAAGGGGAAGGGGAAAGGTCTGGGTTTTGGATTTGTGTTGCAGGGAAGGGGGTCAGGGAAGATGGTGTTTAGGGTTTTTTTTTTTTTTGGGTAAATTATTATTTTATTAATTTTTTAATAAAAAAATGGGTCCTGCCTCAAGCCACACTAGCATTTAATAGAAGAATTGACAGACAATTGACAGAAGGTATGACATTGCAACAAATTCGAAGATAAGGTAGGACATTGAAACTTTTTAAAGATGAGGTATGAAATTGTTAATGACCCAATAGTTGAGGTAGTTTTATGTAATTTACCAAAAAAATTATGTATTAGCTTAATATACATAGGAAAAATGTCTGATAAATATAATCATAAGTTGAATTTAGAGTTTCAAAATTTAGTTTAGACATTTAGTAGTAAATATATAAATATGATAGAAGCAAAACCGTAAATAATAACACACCCGTAAATATTAGTTTTTGAGAAGGAACTCAATGGACATTACATAATTTACAAGTAGCAAGAAATAGGCAATCAGATAATGTACAAATATATGAAACTTGTACAAAAGAAGTAGCAAGTAAATTTAGTAATTACAAGCAATTAGAAAATTTAGAAGAAGATGAGAGTGAAAATGAAAGTATTGGAGAAAGTATACATATGACTTTTGATAATTTAGATATTAATTTAGTTAAGCAAAATTTTGATCATATTGTAGACAAGCTTATGGAAGATATTAATAATTTAAATGAAGAACAATATTTAGAAAAAGATAAGATATATGATTTAGGACTACATAGGATTTCAGATGAAGAAATGAAAAAATGAATTGTAGATATAGGAGTAGAACATATTTTAGGATCAAAAGAATATAATAATTTATAAGAAGTAAAAATTGAAATCCAGCATAAGAAAGTTGCATCAGAAGTACAAAATAATTCAGGATATGTTGCAAGAAAAGATCAACAATTTATAAGACAAAAAAATGAACAATATAATGAACAAGGAGAAGTAGATTACATGGATGAAAAGAATGGTGAGTCCACGTATAAAAAAATTGGATACCTTACTTAAGAGGAATAGAACAAATTAATATCAAGGTTCTAAAAGACGCTAGGCGCTAGTCGGGCAGCGGGCTGGGGCCTAATGCCTAGGTGGATAGTAGGCGGATTTAAGTAGATCTATTATATTTCGTGTAAATAAGTGTCTGTTTATACTTAAAATATATATAATTTCATCATAAACTATAAAATAGAATGACATATATATTATGAAGTATTGGAATATAAGGAAAAACATGGGAAACAAGCTTATAATGTGTGTTCTTTAAGTATTCAATAAGTTTCTTACAATTTATTGAAAAAAATAAAATACAAAATAAAAGTTATCTATTTTCTGTCTAAATGAGTCGCAACCTAGGCGGGTGTCTAGGCAGTCTAGGAGGGCGCCTCAGCAGGTCTAGGTGCCATTTCTTAATTTTCAAACGTCTAGGCATTAATCGGGGTGGTCACCAATTGCCTAGCGCCTAGGCGGCGCTAGGTGGGGATTTTTAGAACAGTGATTAATATAGCATGAAATATATTAAATTTATATAATGTGGATCCACAAGATTGGGAAAAAACAGCTGAGATGTTACATTTCTTGTGAAGCACAATACCAATATATGAGTATTGGCATGAAATGAAACTTACCTATTGTTGGGGGACTTTTAAGTCGAGGTGGACTTGGGCTTTGAGAGTGTCCTCTTGTCTCCCTTGGTGCGGATTTGTACCAAGTCCTGAAATATCTCAAAATAGTTAGCTTGTCTTAGAAAATACCCCGGTAACATCAAAGGCTCGAAGATAGCATGACCGATCAAGATAATGAATTTTTCAAGTGAAGCATTGTGTGGAAGCTAGAAGATTATCGGTTTAACATGATAGAGAAGGGATTTACATGGTTGCATGGCATTCTTGACTGGATAATCTAGGCTTTCCTAGGGTGGTAGTAAGGTTTCTAATGGCTCAGATCTTTAATGGAAGGCTGTGGAAGTTACTAAGATTGCATGGATGATGATGCTTGATGGTTGGAGTATGTTTTTGGGCTAAATGAAACTCTCTGGGCTTATTTCCTGGGTGGTTCTCTCCCTTGCGTTCTCTCTATCTCTCTCTGTGTTACCTCCCAATCTTCTATCTCCCTCTCTCTAATGGCTTCCCCTCCTCCTTATGTAAGTGAAGGGTTATTCTCTAGGCTTCAAGAGAATTTCCCTTTGTGGCTTGGTCTTCCCTTCCTTTCTCCCTAGCCCTCATATTATTCACCTTTTGGTGTAAGGTAGCTGCATTGTTAAGACTTGTAGTCTACTTCTTCCCGAGGAGCGGGTTTCCCAGGGTGGCTTTCCATAAGCACTACTTCTGGTAGCGCGCCTCATGGCTTTTGCGCGTTGGTTATTTGTGCAAACAGGGAAGGGAAAGTCAACATTAAATGCCTAACTTGATGGGCTTAGCATGCATTTAATGCAGGAAATTAGTTTAGTCCTAACTAAGAGGGTTGACTTGCTAGAGAAAGTGGGTAAACTAGACTAATTCTCTCTCAATGTTGCCTATGTGAAATGCAAAGGGTATGGGCTTGGATCATTGGGCTCCCAAGCAATCCAAAGTCTTCCAAAACCCCGATTCCACTTAGGCCCAATAACCTTCTGTAACCATCCACACCCCAATCCACTTAACAAGCCTCGAATATGTGACTTGAGCTTAGCATGAATAGTGAGTAGCATAAGGAAGAATGGCGTGATGAATAGGTATGAGCATGGCGTGAATATCCGGGTTAATCGCCGTGACATGGCATGTTTGTATATATATTTCTCATCAATCCCGCACCTTGGCATGCATTTAGCTTGAATGTAGGCTTTGCATGACAATTGGGCCTTGAGACTTAGTTGGATTGGTGTGTGACATTTTTGGGCCCCAACACCTATTTATATCTTCGAGAAAACATGTGCTTGTTCTATTCCAATGAACTCGCTAATAGGCATGGTCTTATTGGAAAAGCAAAATCTGAATCTCTCTCTCACTTGGATAAATATCGCTCACACAAAGAATTAAGTAATGGAAAGTGGAGAAACGCATTCAAAGCTATGGTAAACAACCTCACCAACTATCTATCAAAGTTCTACTTCAAAAGTTCAAGAATTGCACGACATGCATCGACTTGATGACTTGTTAGCTAATCCAAGATCAAGGGGAGATATCATCAAGGAGAGCGTTATTAGAGAAGTTCTAGTGAAGACAGTCAATCAAAGACTTGTGGTCATCTAAGGGGGAGTGTTATAAAAGTAGATGACCCACTTGAAGAAATAGGCAACGACAACCAATAGATGTTGAATTTGTGCTACCAGCCTCATGTAGCATAGCATGTGCTACTTTCACAGTCCTTAGTTTTAACATGGAATTATATATTTTGCGAAACAAAGGTCTATTCTCTCCCACATATAACATAGAGAAGATGCACAATCTATTATTTTCAATGGGGGTGTGTTATCCACACATCCCTTTTTACTTCATACACACCCTCTTAATTTACGTCCGTCAGATCGACTAAATTAAAGAAGATCACATGACAAAAATTAACTAGGGGTATTTGAGAAGTAAAAAGGAGTGTGGATAGCACACCCCTTTCCATTGCTTTTGTAATTTCATTTTGATAATGAGAAAGACTACTGTTATTGCCCTAATGACGTAGGCATATTTGTTGAACCTTATGAATATTGTGTCTTATTTACTTTATATTTAACTGCACACATATCATCTATTTCACAACATTTTAAAGTTTTTCAAGCAAACGTCAATTTTGGTTTTAAACTTAAAACGTTTGAAGTGAAAAATACCAACACTTGTCTTTTCGTGAGGACGTCCACACTACTGCTAGCCATTGTTGGTTTGCATCTTCTCATACTTGGCGGAAAAGGATCCTCGCCGGATCCTTGTTCTAGGAATCCTAGGGATTCCATGATCGTGACCATTCACCGTACATCGTGTGGTCAATTTTCGTTAGGTACTATTAATATTTAATTTTAAATTTTAAATTTTGAAATGATTTCTCACCGCACGATGTACGATGAACGGTCACGGTCGCGAGATCCCTAGGATCCCTAGGAAAAGGATTCGGCGATGATCCTTTTCCAGGATCAAGATCCTCTCCTGAGCTAAGGGTGAGGATCCTCCTGAGCAAGCCTATCGGGCCGTTCAAATTTTATCCAACGGTTACAATTATTATAAGTTTTAAAGGGGCTCCTTGTTTGTAGCCGTTGAATAAAATTTGAACGGCCCGATGAGCTTACTTAGGAGGATCATCACCCTTAGCTCAGGAGAGGATCCTGATCCCCTTTTCCATACTTGGCAGGACTGCATAAGCATATTCCACGTGGCCGAAAATAATTGGTTGAATCGGCGTGGAAGCCATGTAGACAAAAAGAACCGCGTTTGCACTCCCCAAATAAGGATAAAACGGATTTTTCAGCTCATGAGTCAAAAAAACGTTCTCCGGATCTTCAAACTCTTAAACCAGCAGCTTCGATAAACCTTAGTATTCCAACTTGTTCTCTCCACCGGGTCGACTCAGGTTCGTTCCCCTCTCCCTCTCTTTCCATTTGTTCGTGTGCGATCATAGATCTACTGCGTGCAATCTTCAATTATATATTTTTATGTGATTTAATTTTGCGAATTCTTTTGTATTGCTTTCGTAATTGTATCTTGGATCTGATTCTCGGATTTGAATTTTTGTGCATATTTCAAGATTTGCATGGCTCAATTGAGTATTAGAGTTTATTGTATTAATTTGAATTACAAATTGATTGATTAGATGAATTGTGATGGTTGATTTGCAACTTAAATAATATTTTGATGCTTCAAAATTTGATTTTTCATTTGAATTCGTCAATTCTTTAGATCTCTGGATGTTGTTATCATTTCTTGTGGTTTGAATCACAGCTGGGTGCTTTTAGTTTAGACTCTAGATAGTTAGATATGGAGTTGGTGTATTTTGTGTAGAAAATTTATCAGCACTCAAACGGCTTCGCTATTTTCTCTGAAACCCTAATGACTGTCAATAAAATCCCAAATGTCTTTGTTTATCATTGATCGGGTCTTTAATTCGGTTACGAATCAAATCCAATGCCATTCTTTCTTGTGTTACCCAACTTCAATTAGAGTACATTCTTCGATTTTGCACAAGTAGAATCAACCTATGTTGCTTTTTCCGAATGAGGTACTATAATTTTTTTCCCAGCCAAGCGAGTTGAATCTGGCTAAACTCCTTAAGTTTTCTTTTCCCCTGTTGTATATTTCTTATTCTTTTAGTTTTTTTTTATTATTTTTTTTATTATTTTATTTTTTTTATCAAGTATGTTGAATTGAGGTTATAATTCGGTTTGGTGTTACAGAAAATGGTCCTAGGCGGTGGAGCTGCTCCCCCAAGAGGAAGTGCCGCAGCTACTGCGAGCATGAGGAGGAGGAGGACGACAAGTGGTGGTGCTTCAGGAGGTGCAGCAGGGACTATGCTCCAGTTCTACACAGATGATGCCCCGGGACTCAAGATCTCCCCGAATGTTGTTCTCATCATGAGCATTGGTTTCATTGCCTTTGTTGCCGTTCTTCATGTCATGGGTAAGCTCTACTTTGTCCGCAGAGAGGCTTAGAGAAGGGTGCTGCGCTAACAATAGGAAATCAAAATCTTATATGGTGTTTTATGGATCATGGATCAATAGACTTTGGTTTTATAAGGTTTCTTTGTACTTTGTGAATGGTTGAAGCAAAGTTTGACATTTTTGGTTCATAGGTTGCTTTACTTGATGGAACTCTTGTCCCTCATCTTCTACATTTTGATCACTTTTTTGAATGAATTTTGGCTCTTTGCACGAACGCGGTGAGAGTCGCAGGCTCAAAATTCTACATAGGGTTGATGATCTTTGCGCACCATCTCTTAATTCTGGCCATTGATTCTTCTTTGACTTGTTTAATCGAATGGTTTGAAGAATAAAAAGGGTGTGCAAATAGTGAAAAGGGGCATGCAAAAATCATTTTCCTTGTACATGTTTTGCATTATAAGGTGTAGAATTTTGAGTTCGAGGAATATTTATTTGATGGTAAATCAACAGCAATGCTTTCCCAAGGCTTTTGTGGGTTGTGCCATATCTTGTAGTTACCTATCTTAGGAAAGAGATGAAGCGTGAATTCGCACCCAACTGAACTTCCGTCTTACGTCGTCTAGGTATGGGATTTTAACTCAAAAGGTCTCGGTCTAACATTTAATTTTCACCACGAATCATACGAACTTCTATCATTTGAGCATTGGTCAGGGCAATTGAGCAAGCCCAAAGGAACCCAGCAGTTCAAGAGGGGCCCTGTCAAACCACCTGCAAAGCTACTAATACACGTGCGTAGAGAGGATGGCATATCACGCCAAGCACAAAAGAAATTTTTCGTTGTGTCCGTAACACAATTGGTACACTACATGTTATTAAATAAGTGGTGGGAATTTTTACTTTTTATGTTATTACTTTTTTAACACAAGAATCTCATCATTTGTATAGGGACACCTGATATACCACCTCGTGTTTCAGATACATTGAAAAATCTCCGTACACAACTCATTGTCTCCAACCCATGACATGAGTAAGACCAGTTCCAGTTAGTAAGGCCCCTTTGGGCTATAGGCAACTCAATCCCCTTGAATAGTAAGGCCATCACCAACTGAAGGGGCTATGTTTAGCCAGCATTTAAAAAATCAGCCTAAACATCTCCTAGGTGCTAGGCGGTGAAGGCCCGCCCCGGTTTAGCGCTAATCGTTTCGAAAAATCGGTCTGGAGATAGGTGGTTTGGTTTTTTTTATTTTTTATATATATTTATTTTATTAATATTGTGTTTTTTTTTCTTTTTTAGTTTCATGGTGGTATACTTAAGGAAATGGTGTGCCTAATTTGCGAAGGATGGATTGACAACAAGTTCATCCAATTGTGAAATGAATTGGAGCACTTTTGAGGGGATACATTCAAAGAAAAGAAATAAACTAGATGCAACAAGATTAAATAATTTAGTCTATGTCCAATCCAATGCAAGGATCATGAACAAGAAGTATTTAGTCTATCATCCAAGAATACTCCTCATTATGATTATATGCTTACTGTTTTTTAAATATTAAGCTTGTTGGATGGATGTACTTTGTGTATTCTTCTACTTCTATTTTTGCATTTTATCATTCTTTTAATATCCATACAAGTATAGTTTTTTTTTTTTTTTTTTTTTTTTTAATTTTTTTTTAATTTTTTAAGTGTAAATAGGCCCGTATCTACAAGATATACAATAAATTTACATAAATCCGCCTAGGCGTTAGGCCCCTGCCCGCCGTCTGACTAGTGCCAAGTGTTTTTAGAACCTTGTGTTTAGCCTCGTCCAATAGCCTTGCAAGAAATTATTTTTTTAATGAATAGTACCATACCATATTTATATACTATCTCCAATCGAATGTGGCTATTTTTTAGCCTCCTCAATAATTTATTATTTTAAGTTTTTTCTTTAATTTTATTGGTTAATTGAATTAAACTACCTTTTTTTTTAGAATTAAACTACCATATTAAAATAAGGTTTCCCTACATATTTTGAGAGTCAATTATCGCTAAATGAATAAGCCTCCAGATTATCTTGATATAATCTCAATAATTTTTCCGATAGGATTTCGAGTGACACGTGTCGCTAAAGTGAGTAACTCTCCATATTTCTTATCTTTATGTAATCTTAATAATTTTTCAAATAAGATTTTCAAGTGCCACGTGTCGAGATGTAATTGGTTATGAAAATTTCAAATAGGATTCTTATCTACGTGGGACTTGTAACAACCCATTGCTAATTTTACGATTTTATTAATTTTAAAAGAGTGAATTGACCAAAATGCCCCTAGAGGCAAGGATTTTGACTTTTATTGACCATCGTTTAGAGAGATGTATGACTCATTCTTTTAGCGTATTTGTGTAGTACTCAACGATACAAACACATGGGCACAAGCGGAATCGAATTTGGAGCTACGATAGAGATTTTACGGACTTACGAATGTGAAGGGTGATTTGGTAATTTCATATTTAGAGATATTTTGTGTCTTGTGTGAGCCACGTGGGGCCCACACCCCACTCTTCCCTTGCTCTCGTGCCCCCTTTCAAATCTCTTCGACCTCTCCCTTGCTGCCATCTCACTTTGTCTCTCTCTCGGCCCTCTCTTCCCTCAGGCTCTCTCATTCTCTTATCTATTTTCGTCATTTTCTCCCTCTCTTCGAGCACCCCACAACCATTACTGCAACCACCACGCTGATAAGCTCATATTTTTACATATTTTACATCAAATTCTCTCGTCTTTTCTTAGTTAGTTTCTTATATTTTTGAGCTATTGACGTTATTTTTGTGTTTATAGGATTTGTTTTTGCAAAGAAAATAAAAATGGCACAAATGAGTTTTAAATAATAAATTCGTCGAAAATTGCTTTAGTCGTTCTCATTCTGTCATGGGTTATTGGTACAATTATGTCACGGATTATAGGTCATGGAAGTTAGGCTAAATTTATTAGGTATGCATTAGAAATTATATGGCATTAGAAATTATATGATATATCTAAAATTGAAATGTTTTGCAGTTGGTGAGTAAAGAAAAGAAACAAAAAGAAATAAGCCTTTGCAGCTAGTGGAAAACCAGTCGGAGGCCAGAAATAAAAAAAAACAAGAAGAATAAAGGAGAAAGCTGCATGGAGGCAGCGAGTGGAGAGAGAGCACTGAGAAGTGCGGAAGAAAAAGAAATAAAGTGAGCACAGCAGGAACCAAGAAAAGAAAATAAAATAAAAGAACGTGGGAAACAAGCAGCAAGTGGAGGAGGCACTGGACGAAAAGGAAGAGAGGGCTCTGGCTTAAAAGACCTTACGGGAATACGTAGAGCCCTGGGGGCGGGGAGCTGCTCTGGAGGAGAGAGCTGGGCGAGACGCAAGCACGAAGACGCACGGATCGACAGGGGGGAAGACGCTGCCTTTGGCAGCTTGGAAAGAAAGACAGATGCGCAGAAATTGAGAGCACAGGGAGATTGGCAGCTGGCGCAAAAGGGAGAAGAAGGACGCGCAGGAGGAGCTGAGAGGGGAGACTGGCAGAAGAAGCTACCCTTGGCAGTAGGCGGAAACAGGAGTGACAGAGACCAGCAGGAGAGACGGGCGTGCGAAGCAAAGCTGCCCGAGGCAGCAAGCTGAAGAAGGAGGGCGAGACGCTTGGCAGCTGGCAAAGGAAGTCGGGGACGTGAGAGTCAGTCAGAAGCAGCTGCCTTTGGCAGCTGGAAAACGAACGGAATAAAAAAAAAGGAAAAAGAGGGCGCTGCCTTAGGCAGCAAGAGAGAGAAAGGCAGCTGGCGCGCGCAGAAGGCAGCAGCGCGGAAGGGCAGAAGGCTCTCGGTGTGGAGACGTGAGGGAGTAGGACTGCATAGATCTTCCTGACGCGGGAGAGAAGTGCAGAAATAATTGGAGGTGCTGCCTTTGCAGTGGGGGATGAAAGACAGCTGCCTCGAGCTTAAGCACAGAGGAGCAATTCCCCATTTGGTTTTATTTTTCTTAAACTCATGTTTAATTTAATTTTCTTTTCAATTATATTAAACATGTGTAATTAATTTCTGTTTAGTTAGAGGGGAATTTGAAACCATGGATAAATGTTTATTATGATTTGATTTACTCCAGTTATGAATTCTTGAACGTTGGATGTGGTTTATTTTTCTGTGTTGATTAATAACTTGTTTATGTATGTGGGTTAAGGGTCGACACTTAATTTGCATGCTTAGACTTGATGCTAGGATATAAGGGAATTTCACCTAATCGTTATGAACTTATATCCATGAGTAGTAAAAATCGCTAGTCACGATTGTGTTTAGTAAACCCTAGGTTGGATTAACATGCGTATTCCATAGTTATGAATGCCTAGTCGATGTTTATGATTTTCATTAAACTTAATGATCTTTGATATGTCTCTCTATCATGCGTATTCCATAGTTAGGGAACTTGATAAGAATAATTTGGTTGTGATGCGTATTCCGTCCAATTCAATGAATCTAGGGAAATCTGAAAGTTAATTTAAGCGGACCTAATTAACTTGGAGCATTGTCATTTATTCGTTTGTTGAAATCATAACTGGGAATCAAATTGTATGCATTTATTCATGTGTGGATAAGGAACCCTCTAACTAGTGTCTCATCATTTTATTTCATCAAAATATATTTTCTTTGAAGTTTGTTTTTAAGTTTCTGTTTTAAATTACTTTTCATCAAAAATCAATCCCCCATTTATTTTAAAGTGTTAAATTTGTTAGAAATCAATTTAGTTTGTGTTTTCTTGAGTCTTGAATTATTTTGAGTCTTTTGATTTGTTTTAGATTATTTGTTAATTTTATTTTGAGTTATTCTAGTTAAGTGTTTTGAGTCTAGCTTAGTGTTTTAAATTTTGTTTTTACGTTTTTAATTTAATTTTACTTTGGTTAGCATCCCTAGTTAATCCCCGGCCTAGAACAATCCCTACTTACATCATTACTACAATTGTCACAAATAGGGTTTAATTTGTGCGTTAGTTTATTTTCGCATCAAATTTTTGGCGCCGTTGCCGGGGATTAGCAAATTTGCTAATACCTTGTTTATGTTTTTGTTTGTGTTTTATTTTATTTTATTTTATTTTTGGTTTGTTATGTCTTTTACTTTTGATATTTGATTTAGTTTTCTTTCTTTGATTTTAGGTACAAATGGAGCGAGACATGGCACTTACATTGATATAAAAAAAAAATAATAATAAAAAAAAAAAAACAAACAAAAATACTTATATTTATATATATAATTAAATAAACTTAAAAGCATAAATATTTTACAATAATGTGAACTAATAGCTTTCATTGGTCGTTGGTAGGTGGTGCCTCGGAGGTCGACGGAGCCCCAGAAAGACGAAGCGCCAGAGTTGGATCATTCGGAGCCTCAATACTTGGTGCAGCTCCCGAGGACGAAGACAACATAAACCTCGGGAGTAACGCCATAAACCGTTGATGATCACTCTGAATCCGCACTTCGGACTCCTGCATCTGATCCAGCTTCCTCTTCATGCTTGTTGAGTAATTAGTTGCGAGCATGTGCAACTCCTTATTCTCATGCCTAAGCACTCTGACCTCTTGCCGAAGACTAGCCACTTCAGCCATCAACGACTCAACCTGACGAGTTCGTGCAAGAAGGCGCTGGCCCATGTTTGATACTGAGCCTGCGCATCGGACGCTGTAAGCCAGAGAATCCTGAACAGCCAGTTCGTCGGACCGCCGAGAAAGTATCCTAGTGTCTCTAGGAGTGAGCAGATTTCTGGCCATCACCGATGCGGTTGTTTCATTCATCATCATGGAATCCCCAACTGTAAGAGGACCATTTGGGGATATGAAGGAATGCTGCCAAATGTTGGTTGGAGAAGACATATCACTATCTTCCCCAACATTCAAGTTAAGGCGACGGTCAGAAGGGCAAGACATATTTGAAGATGTGAAGAAAAAGAAGAGGTCGAACTGATCGAGATTAAAAAAGTGCAAGGATGAAGTGTTTACTGGAGGGAGTGTTTACAGGAGGGAGCTCAAGTGTGTTGTGGAACAAAATTGCGCCTCTATAAAAAGAAGAAATCAAGAGGCGCTCATCAGAAATCAAAGTGGCGTCCTCTCGCAAATCGAAGAGTCGGGGCTCATTTCTCAAAAGCCGGATTTTTTTTTCTCAAAAGCGGCGTCTCCGTCTCAAAAGTCGGACGCCGTTCTCAAAAGTTGGGCGCCTCTCTCAAAAGACAGAGCGGTCAGGAATCACGAGGCGTGCGGCTTTTCCAGATTTGTCGTCACTCGTCACGCACACTGTCAGATTTGCGGAAATTACGGGTAGCTTTTTCAGAAAGCGCGTAACTTGTACTGTTCATCTATCCACCGGCTGCCGACAGGGGTAAAAGAATAGTTCCGGTTGTGAAGTGAAGTACTATAAGTTTCTACCTTCGCCTTCCACAGCAAAGGCACACCCTCTCAGCACTTCTTCATCTCCGAAAATGCCTTTCCAACGAACCCTCTCGAGTTACTCTGTGTTTCTCATTCCCTGGGATACCTTTGCAAATAAGTCATCAAGAGCTAGAGTATTTCATATCATAAAGGTTGAAAGCAAGAGTATCTCATATCATGCTTTCTCCCTGTCCTTTTCCTTATCTTTGTGACGAGGAGAAGGTGAGCAATCAGCCAGCACTCGGTGTCAATCTTCCGATCTAAGAACCGACTGCCTGGAAATCCTTCCTGATTGCTTACCTAGCATTGCTCTCGAGTGCTCATCTTCAACCGCTGATGTACTTCCGAAGAAGACGCCACATCTGCCTGGATAACAGATAAGGCAAGTGAAAATGTTTACTTGAAGCATGTGGAGACAAGGTGCTGCTTCATCTTCAAGATCAAGTCTCATTTTCCTTGCTAAGAAGTTCCGAGGCCAATTCGAGTTCAAAGCTGTGGAAAGTCACCAAACAGGACCAATGATCACTTATTAGTTTTATTCATTATCTTTTATTTTCATTTTCAATTTTTCGTTTGTTTGTTTTTTATATTTTCTTGCGTGCTTAACTGAATTATTTATCTTCTTTGCAGGAACTTTTGGTTATTTCCACCCTTGAAGTTGATTGCAGAATTTTAGCTTCGGGGTCATCGCTTGATTTTACTGCAAATTAGAGAAGTTTTCAGTCCTATTGCTTTATTTTGTTTCTTTATATTTATCTATTTTATTTTTATTTGCATTTTATTATATTTTCTGACATTGGGGACAATGTCTAGTTTAAGTGTGGGGGTAAAGAGTATAAAAATGACCAAATTGAAAATTTTTGTACCTTCGACTTTGAACTGGTTTCATTTGTTTCCATGTTATTGCTTTGTGTTTTTTTAATTAAGTTGTTGTTTTTTTTTAAAAAAAATAAAAAATAAAAAATAAATAAAAAATAAAAAATAAAAAAATCGGAAAATCTAAAAAATCCAAAAATATTTCCTTGTTTTCCTTATTGTTTTGAATTAGACTTTTGTTAGTTTCCCGACCCAATGATATAATTGGATAAAATTTGAACCATGATCATCAAGAACTTAGTTAACATGTGTTTTGTGAAATTCCTAATTCTCTTGTTAGTTTTGTACATGTTTGATCATCTTTGAAAAAACCAAATGCACATAGCCTTGTTGATGTGAAACTAAAGCATGACTTAAAGCTTCATATGTGAATTTAGTGATCATATACATCCTATGTGAGTTTTTGAGCCTATTGAAAGTGTGTGCATTTTTCATACACTCCTATTCTTTCATGTGTGATGAACTTATGTGAGATATTTCTCTAGAACTTGCATAACGATCTTTCGAAATATTTGTCATTGATTGCATGAACTTGAAAATGATAGAGGCATTAGGTTTACCACCATGGCCCAATTAACCTTGTTTCCCAAAGAAAAATGATATCATTAGATTGCCAATTTGAGCCGTATTTGTGAGCCTTTTATTTCTTATCACCAGATATGTCTACCCTTATGCCTGAATTTTTTTTTTTTCCTTACCCTTTCCAAGCAAGCTAATGAGTAATGTGAAATTGTCTTATGAGAAGTGTTTGTGAAGTACTTTGAAGATGTTTGGCAAAAGAATAAGTGTGTGGGTATTTCATGTTTGTACTGAGTTGTGAATTAAAAAAAAAAAAAAAAAAAAAAAAAAAAAGAAAAGGAAAAGAAAAAGAAAGATTGTATACAAAGAAAATAAAAAGTTTTTTTTTAAAGTTTCAGTTTAAGGGTGTGGTTGGAGATGTCAGAAGAATCGTTGGAGAGCTTGAGTTCTTATAAATCTAAAGAAAAGAATTGCTTGCAATGTAGCTTGGAACTTGTGTTTTCCTATTATTTCGTTTCAATAACCCTATCCCTAATCCTCATTACATCCAATAAAAGTCCTCTTGATTTAAGTTTTGCAATTATGACTGTGGAGAAGTGATCTTTATGCAAGCTTATGGTAGAAATTTCACATTTGATTCTTTGAGCGAAACACATTAAAACTAAACACATGTGTGATTGAGTGCATATCCCGTGAGAAGGTCGCTAGTTTGCATATGGTGATTTTAAAAATAAAAATTTGAAATTGCATTAGCATGGCTATCTCACACACTACACTTCAAGGATGATTCAAAGATTACTGCTAATATTTGAATTAGGAAAATGAACTTGGATTAGCTTGTTTGGTGTTAGCTATGGTTCTTGATGTTTTGTGTTCTCGAATGAAATTCTATGAGGGTCACATAGGGGGAAGCTAATAATTTTCATGTTATTACTTTTTCTGTTTTCTCTGTTTTGCTCGAGGACTAGCAAAAGCTAAGTGTGGGGGTATTTGATAAGCTCATATTTTTACATATTTTACATCAAATTCTCTCGTCTTTTCTTAGTTAGTTTCTTATATTTTTGAGCTATTTACGTTATTTTTGTGTTTATAGGATTTGTTTTTGCAAAGAAAATAAAAATGGCACAAATGAGTTTTAAATAATAAATTCGTCGAAAATTGCTTTAGTCGTTCTCATTCTGTCATGGGTTATTGGTAGAATTATGTCACGGATTATAGGTCATGGAAGTTAGGCTAAATTTATTAGGTATGCATTAGAAATTATATGGCATTAGAAATTATATGATATATCTAAAATTGAAATGTTTTGCAGTTGGTGAGTAAAGAAAAGAAACAAAAAGAAATAAGCCTTTGCAGCTAGTGGAAAACCAGTCGGAGGCCAGAAATAAAAAAAAAAAGAAGAATAAAGGAGAAAGCTGCATGGAGGCAACGAGTGGAGAGAGAGCACTGAGAAGTGCGGAAGAAAAAGAAATAAAGTGAGCACAGCAGGAACCAAGAAAAGAAAATAAAATAAAAGAACGTGGGAAACAAGCAGCAAGTGGAGGAGGCACTGGACGAAAAGGAAGAGAGGGCTCTGGCTTAAAAGACCTTACGGGAATACGTAGAGCCCTGGGGGCGGGGAGCTGCTCTGGAGGAGAGAGCTGGGCGAGACGCAAGCACGAAGACGCACGGATCGACAGGGGGGAAGACGCTGCCTTTGGCAGCTTGGAAAGAAAGACAGATGCGCAGAAATTGAGAGCACAGGGAGATTGGCAGCTGGCGCAAAAGGGAGAAGAAGGACGCGCAGGAGGAGCTGAGAGGGGAGACTGGCAGAAGAAGCTACCCTTGGCAGTAGGCGGAAACAGGAGTGACAGAGACCAGCAGGAGAGACGGGCGTGCGAAGCAAAGCTGCCCGAGGCAGCAAGCTGAAGAAGGAGGGCGAGACGCTTGGCAGCTGGCAAAGGAAGTCGGGGACGTGAGAGTCAGTCAGAAGCAGCTGCCTTTGGCAGCTGGAAAACGAACGGAATAAAAAAAAAGGAAAAAGAGGGCGCTGCCTTAGGCAGCAAGAGAGAGAAAGGCAGCTGGCGCGCGCAGAAGGCAGCAGCGCGGAAGGGCAGAAGGCTCTCGGTGTGGAGACGTGAGGGAGCAGGACTGCATAGATCTTCCTGACGCGGGAGAGAAGTGCAGAAATAATTGGAGGTGCTGCCTTTGCAGTGGGGGATGAAAGACAGCTGCCTCGAGCTTAAGCACAGAGGAGCAATTCCCCATTTGGTTTTATTTTTCTTAAACTCATGTTTAATTTAATTTTCTTTTCAATTATATTAAACATGTGTAATTAATTTCTGTTTAGTTAGAGGGGAATTTGAAACCATGGATAAATGTTTATTATGATTTGATTTACTCCAGTTATGAATTCTTGAACGTTGGATGTGGTTTATTTTTCTGTGTTGATTAATAACTTGTTTATGTATGTGGGTTAAGGGTCGACACTTAATTTGCATGCTTAGACTTGATGCTAGGATATAAGGGAATTTCACCTAATCGTTATGAACTTATATCCATGAGTAGTAAAAATCGCTAGTCACGATTGTGTTTAGTAAACCCTAGGTTGGATTAACATGCGTATTCCATAGTTATGAATGCCTAGTCGATGTTTATGATTTTCATTAAACTTAATGATCTTTGATATGTCTCTCTATCATGCGTATTCCATAGTTAGGGAACTTGATAAGAATAATTTGGTTGTGATGCGTATTCCGTCCAATTCAATGAATCTAGGGAAATCTGAAAGTTAATTTAAGCGGACCTAATTAACTTGGAGCATTGTCATTTATTCGTTTGTTGAAATCATAACTGGGAATCAAATTGTATGCATTTATTCATGTGTGGATAAGGAACCCTCTAACTAGTGTCTCATCATTTTATTTCATCAAAATATATTTTCTTTGAAGTTTGTTTTTAAGTTTCTGTTTTAAATTACTTTTCATCAAAAATCAATCCCCCATTTATTTTAAAGTGTTAAATTTGTTAGAAATCAATTTAGTTTGTGTTTTCTTGAGTCTTGAATTATTTTGAGTCTTTTGATTTGTTTTAGATTATTTGTTAATTTTATTTTGAGTTATTCTAGTTAAGTGTTTTGAGTCTAGCTTAGTGTTTTAAATTTTGTTTTTACGTTTTTAATTTAATTTTACTTTGGTTAGCATCCCTAGTTAATCCCCGGCCTAGAACGATCCCTACTTACATCATTACTACAATTGTCACAAATAGGGTTTAATTTGTGCGTTAGTTTATTTTCGCATCACACGCGCCACTCCTCTAGCGAGCTTCACCACCCAGACCATGGTCAAGAATTGTCGAACTTAGAAATGGGGGAAAAACACCCCTAAGCTCCTACGATCACCTTCTCTGCTTCATTTCATCGAGACACACCACCCTCGCCCTCGCTAGCTCCGACGACGGCGACGAGTCCCTCACTCCTCCTCGTGTTAGCTTTGACTACTTCTCTGTACTTGTTGCACATGAACATCAGGCTGTGACTAGCCATCACCTTCTCCAACGAGTTTGACCTGGAACTCAATGAAATCTGGATTCCAGCGTGAACCGTAGGTTTCAAACCATTTTTTCGGCCATCTCCGGCCACGGCGAGAGACCACGACGGTATAATCTCATTCTTTTTCTTTCTTATATTTCTAGCTTCAATTTGACTATTTATAGGCTAATTTTAGTTGAGATTCGAAGCTAAACGAAGCTCGGGAAGTTTCCAGGCCAAACCAGCCCAGTTTCGGCTTTCTTCTTTAATGTGAAAATTACTTGACACACAAATTAAACCCTATTGTTGACAATTGTAGCAAAGATGTAAGTAGGGATCGTTCTAGACCGAGGATTAACTAGGGCTGCTAATCTACACAAATATGACTCAAAAATACCAAACTAGACTTAGAAACACTTAACTAGACTCAAAAACACAAAACTAGACACTTAAGACTTAAAACTGACTCAAACTACTCAAAACAACAAAACTAAGTTAAAAAGACTCAAAACAGACTCTAGGGAGTTATTTGGACGAATTTAAGACTAGTAAGACTCAAAACACTAAATTGGACAGATTTAAACACTTTTCTAACTAATCTAAGACACTTAATTAAAAGGGGGATTTATTTTGACGAAATTTAACTAAATTAAACAGATTACAAAACAAAGTAAATTAGGTGATTTGAATGGTGAAAACTTAGCCAGAGGATCCTTCTCCACATATGACATATGCATATAAACCAATTTCCAGTATTGTTCCCTTAGACCATGAATGACAACACCCCAAGTTAACCGTGACAACACAAATTAACCATCAGATTTTCCTTAACTCATTGAATTGGATGGGATACGCATCATAACCAAATTATCCTTATCAAGTTCCCTAACTATGAAAAGCATGATAGAAAGACATATCAAAGGTCATTAAGTTCTTTGAAAACCATAAGCATTGACGAGACATTCGTAACTATGAAAAGCATGATACTCCTGCCTAGGATTCACTTAACACAATCATGACTAGTGACTTTTACTACTTGTGAATATAAGTTTGTAACGATTAGGTGAAATTCCCTTATACTCTAGCATCAAGTTCATGCATGCAAATCAAGTATGCATCCTCAATCAACATACATAAACAAGTTTTGACAACGCAGATAAGCAAATCACATTCAAGACACAAGAAACAATAATTGGATGTAATCAATTCATATAAAACATATAGTCATGGCTTCGAATTCACCTCCAACTAAAAAGAAATTAGTTCCTCATGTCTTTGAAAACATAAAACCAAATTAAAAGCAACATTAAAGCAAATCTAAGGATAGAAAGAACCAGGAACGTCCCAGCAACTCCAATGGCAGATTCGAACCCTCCTTGGGTTGCAAGCCACAGCACAAAGCTCCTTCTTCTCCTTCCTTCCTTGCAAGCACTTGATGAATCTCTATGCTTTGGCGTGAATTGTATGGTAGATGGTGATGTCGAATTATGTGGAGGGTGGTGGTCTGATTTGTGCAACATAATGATGTATTTATAGTCTATAACTCACGACACAAAGGTAGCATAGGAGAAGGATTTTAGCACTTCAAATCCATAAAGAAAAAGGTTAGGGTTTGGCAGAAACCTGATGCGATGAAAGTTAAGCACTCAAATTAAACCCTCTTGTTGTCAAATTGTAGTATAAATGCAAGTACAGATCGTTCTAAACCGGGGATTAGGAGGGCTTGCTAAAACCTCTAAACTAACTCAAAAACATAAAAACAAAGTTAAAAACGTTTGAATAGACTCACAAGACTCAAAACAACTTAAAAACACTCAAAATTGCCTAAAAACACAAACTAGGCAGTTTCTGACTCAACACAACTTTGGACGAATTTAGTGTTTTGGCTTGAATCAAAATACTCAAAAACACAAACAAAACAGAAATTTAACACTTTGAAACAAGAAAGTAAAAAGGGGGATTTTGGTTTTGATGAATTTGAAACAAACAAACAAGTTATAAAACTAGGCAGATTGTAAAACAAATTTGAGGAATACGATGATGGATGGATTAGTTAGAGGTCCGTTCTTCACACATGACATACTTATACATGAATTGATTTCCAATTGCTTTTCAATAAACTATGATGCTCAACACCCCAGATTAACCGTGATGCACAAATTAACCTTAAGATTTTCCTTTACTCATTGAATTGGATGAATGCATGCGACAACCCAAATCATTCTCTAAAAGTCCCCTATATGAATGCATAATAGAGATACAATCAGAGATCATTACGTTCAATGAAAATCATAAGTGTTGACAAGGCAATTATAACTATGAATGCATGATACAATTGCCAATAATTCAATTAACGCAATTGTGATAAACAACCTTCACTACTCATGAATATAAACTTGTAATGATTAGGTGAAACTCATTTATATTCTAGCATCTAATTCATGCATGAAAACTAAGTATGCATCCTTAATAAACATACAAGAATCAATTATGAATAAAATAGATAATTGAATTGCAATCACAACTTATCAAATCACAATTGGAAGAAATCAATTCAAATCTCAAGCATGTTCATGGCTTCAAACTTCCCCCTAACTAAATAGGGGTTTAGCCACTCATAATTGCAAAAAAATTAGAAAATAAAAAGTAGACATTGAAAGCAAGAACGGAGTACACCTAAAACGCTCCAAAGTTCCAAGCTTGAAACGTCAAGGACCTTTGTTTTCACCACCTTGTTGTAGCACAAGTTTCTAGGATGTGTATGGATATATGGATGGAATGGATTTGCACGGCTAAGAGATGAAAGTGTATGGATTGGTGAGATGTAGTATGGCTAGATGAATGGATGGAGGTCACGGCAAGGAAATTGTGTTTGTGAATGAAGTTGTGAGATGTGAAATGTAGTGTCTTTGGATGATGGCCCCCAAATTATGGTGAAGGGTGGATGTATTTATAGGCTAGGGAGATGAGTGTATGGAGTTGTAATGAGTGGATGTAATGGGTGTAGTGGGTGAGTGTTTGGTAATGAGTGGATGTAATGGGTGTAGTGGGTGAGTGTTGTGGTAATGAGTGGATGTAATGGGTGTAGTGGGTGGATGTTTGGTAATGAGTGGATGTAATGGGTGTAGTGGAAGAGTGTTTGGTAATGAGTAGTGTTTGGTAATGAGTGGATGTGATGGGTGTAGTAGGTGGATGTTTGGTAATGAGTGGATGTAATGTGTGTAGTGGATGAGTGTTTGGTAATGAGTGGATGTAATGGGTGTAGTGGATGGATGTTTGGTAATGAGTGGATGTAATGGGTGTAGTGGATGGATGTTTGGAGTTGTAGGTCAACACACTTGCACACACACATGCTGATTTCTAGCCTTCAAATCTTCAAAAACGTCCATCCTCATGTCTTCATGCTTGCACTATCCAATCTTGGCTCAAAAATGCTCTAAAATGCTCCAAAATGCACTTTCTTGCCAAATTTGTTATTATGACCTACAAACACACGAAAATAGCTTAAAATACATAATTAACTAAGAAATAACAACACAAATGCACAAGAATAAGCTAAGTCGCATAAATATGTTCCTATCAAAACCAAGGGGAAAAAGGATTACACATCAAAAACCATAAGGAATAAGGATATAGGGTGCGGCACAAACTAGGAAAAGGGATTCTAGAAAGGCTAAGGTGCGGCACCAAAATAGGGTTCTAGATGGAACATGTTGTGGCAGGTTTCTAGAAAGAACACAAGGTCTTCTAGAAAGGAATGAGGCGCCACCTTTGTAGGATAGGGACAAGACTTCTAGAAATCAAGTATTTATGTCCCCTTGCAGCTAGATTTAAGGTATGATAAGATTAGGATAGGATAAGATAAGATAAGGTTAGTTTGGATAAGATAAGGTTGGATAAGGTTTTGGATAATGTTTCCTTCTTTTGAGCTGATTCCTTATCTTCTTTGTCTTGAATTTATTTTCTTCATCTTTTTAGCACATTCCTAGCCTCTTGAACTTCAAAAATG
The DNA here is from genome assembly GCA_035220775.1 of Malus fusca. Taxonomy (NCBI): domain Eukaryota; kingdom Viridiplantae; phylum Streptophyta; class Magnoliopsida; order Rosales; family Rosaceae; genus Malus; species Malus fusca. The sequence goes on from CM069060.1 coordinate 19,848,530, forward strand.
TCCATCCACCTTGCTTCATGCATGTGATATCCATTCTTGGCCTAAAACTGCTCTAAAATGCTCAAAAATACACTTTCTTGCCAACTTTGTCATTTGGACCTACAAACACACGAAAATAGCTTAAAACACTATAGTAAGTAGAAACTAGATATGAAAATGCAAGAAAACAAGCTAACTAAGTCGCATAAATATGCTCCTATCAAATTCCCCCACACTTAGCTTTTGCTAGTCCTCAAGCAAAACAAAATAAACAAAACATAACCTAGACCTTCCAACATTCGCCTCAGGGATTTCCAATGAAACATGACACGTTAAAAATCACTACTCCCACAAATTTTAGTTATCCTTACCCTCGAGCACACACTTAATCACAGTCACCACTCACTAGCTCGCATTTAATCAACTAAAACAACATTTTAAATGTAGTAACATGCCTTAGAGAATTCCCTCAATTCCTCACCGGATATACTCTCTATTTTCACACAGATTTTCTGACTACACTCCCTATACTAGGTATATGTGAGAAGATTAATGTAAACATGTAGACTAGCACTCACATATGTTATAATCAAAGAAGTCACTTTTTGGAATTATTAATACGTGTATATATATATGATCTCATGAATTGAATGCCACTACTTAGACGCGAGAACCAAGGATACCATATGCTCATACCAATCCCAAACTCCACATATTGAAACACACAACAACCAAGATTAAAGTCTAAGGGTTGTAATGGGGCTAAGGGTATTGGCTAACAAAGAAAGGTAAGGATAAACAAAGGTTCTTAAAGAAATAGTAAGCAAAGTAATGAAATCAACTTAGAATTCACTCTTGAATGCAGCAAATAACTCGAAACACTAAGGGGATTTCGTACATACTTAGGGTCATATTCAAACTTTTTGGACCCTTTCTTCAACAACTGATGTGAAAATTAACTTGACACACAAATTAAACCCTATTAAACATGTAAATGTAGTATTAAGCAAGTAGGGATCGTTCTAAACCGGGGATTAACTAGGGCTGCTAATCAATGCAAATAAGACTCAAAAACACTAAACTAGACTCTATAAACTCAAAACTGACTTAAATGACTTAAAATAGCAACAAACAATCAAAGAGACTCAATTCTAGACCTAACAAGTGATTTGGACGAAAATAAAACTTAACTTGACTCAAAAGACTCAATTAAAACAGATTATGACTCAACTAACTCAAAACACACTAAAAAGACTCAAAACAGCACAATACTAACAATTGGACTCAAAACATACTCTAAGGAGTTATTTGAACGAATTTAAGACTAATAAGACTCAAAACACTCAATTGGACAGATTGAAACACTTTTTAAACTAATCTAACACACCTAAGTAAAGGGGGGATTGAATTGAACGAAATTAATTAAATTGACCAGATTGTAAACTAAATCAAACTAGGCACAAAATTAGGTGAATTGAATGGTGAAAAGCTAGCTAGAGGATTCTTCTCCACACATGAAACATATGCAACATAAATTGATTTCCAGTATTGTTTCTTTAAACCATGAACGACAATGCCCCAAAGTAATCATGAAAAGCACAAATTAACTTTCAGATTTTCCTAAGTTGATTGAATTGGATGGAATACGCATCGGCAACCAAATTATTCTTCTCAAGTTCCCTATATGAACAATATGATAAAGATATAATCAAAGATCATTAAGTTCTATGAAAATCATAAGCATTGACATGACATTCGTAACTATGAACTGCATGATACTCCTGCCATGGATTTATCTAACACGATTGTGACTAGCAACCTCCACTACTTGTAATTATCAGTTCACAACGATTAGGTGAAACTCCCGTATATTTTAGCATCAGATTCATGCATGCATATTAAGTGTGCACCCCTAATCAACATACATAAATAAGTTCTCAATCAATCAGATAAGTAAACCACATTCATGTTTTACCAAACAAAAACTGAAGGTAATCAATTCATATCAAACATATGTCCATGGCTTCGAATTCACCTCTAACTAATAAGAAAATTAGTTACACATGTTCATAACAATTGAAAAGCAATATGAAATAAACATGGAAACAAAACAAGGGAAGAAAGAACTCTAGAAACTCCAAAGGATGCAGGTAGGCTTGCGGCACATTCCTCATTCTCCAATGGAAACCACGGCAAGGTCTTGTCTTCTCTCCTCTGCGGCAAAATATGGATTTTCTGAATGGGTGGTGGTGTAGAACGAATTATGGTGTAGTGGGTGGTGTTTTTGCGGCTGAAAGGGGTGTAGAATTATATGGGGGATGGTGGTGCGAAATTATGGCTGAAAACACATATTTATAGCCTAGGGTTTTGACAAATTCTGATGGGAAAAGGCTTAGGATTTTCGGCAAAGGCTTGGGCCTCAATCCAAAGGGGGGAAGAACTAGGGTTTGTACAGATTTTAGGGTTTCTAGAAGGGTTTGGGGCGCCACTTTTGTAGGGAATTCTAGAAACAATGTTATGTGGCTGATTTCTAGAAGAACAAGGCCTAAAAACATGCAGCACTAATGTAGGAACAGATAAGGCCTTCTAGAAAGGTTTCTAGGTGATTTAAATTAGAAATTAACTCCCCCTTGCAGCAAGAATTAAGTTAGGAAAAGATTAGGATAGGATAGGATGAGATAAGGTTAGTTACAGTTTGGATAAGATAAGGCAGTTTGGATAAGGTTTGGATAATGTTCCTTCTTTCTTGTTGATTCCTTATCTTCCAAGTCTTGAAATAATTTCTCCAGATTTGTAGCACATTCCTAGCCTCATTTAAGCACCAAAAACGTCCATCCAACTTGCTCCATATGCATGCAATCTATTTCAGCCCAAAACTGCACCAAAATGCACTTTCTGGCCAACTTTGCCATTAGGACCTACAAACACACGAAAATAGCTTAAAACACTATAATAAGTAGAAACTAGCTAAGTAAATGCAAGAAAGCAAGCTAACTAAGTCGCATAAATATGCTCCTAGCAACAACCATTACTTGTGAGTTCTTTCTCACTTATTTCACAACTTTTTTTCTTTCTTTTTCCACTTTTTCTTCTTTTTCACGTTTTTTTTTTCTTTTTTTTTTCTCTTTCTACTCGTGTACATAACCTTCCCACACACTTGATTTCTGCAACATGTTTGATCAAAAGGAATTCTCTCTAAGTCATGCTCCATTATACTTTAAGAACAAGGGTATGGATAGTCCTATTCTAGGCTAGGTCGGGGTAGTATGACTAACAACGAAAATAGGCTAAATAAGGTTCAAAGAGGTTAAACCTACAAAACAAATGCATGGGACGAAGGCTTTTTGGCTCTGGTGGTAACTACTAAACAACTTCATCTTGTTATATGTTATGCATTCAATTTTAAACTTTGAATGAAACGGGCATGAGTTATAGTATTTGGAACTAAAGTGATAAAACGCATTCTAAGTAGCAACCAAGCAAAGAATAATGAGATCATGCAACGACTTTAGAAAACAAGAAATCATAGATTAATAACTCTCCAAATAACATTTAGGCTCAAGTCTCTCAGGGTTAGGGTTGTAGCGTTAGTTTGAGTTCCTTCCTTCAAGCATGTTACAAAAACTGATTTTTTTCCTTTGTGATTACACGTGAATTCGTAAACGACAACTATAACCAAGCATAAAAACACTTGTTTACCCCCCCGCCACACTTAAACCAAACATTGTCCTCAATGTTTCAAACATAGACTCACACATAAAGAAGCAAACGACACAACGAACAAACATGACAAACATGGCAAAGTAAAGTAAGAAAGAGTAGAGTTTAAGAACGCAAATCTGGTTATGATGCCGGAGCTTCCTAGTTCTTCTTTATTCGCATGGGTTGCCTCCCAAGAAACGATTGCTTTAACGTCTTCCAGTCGGACGATACCTCATTTTAAGCTTCATTAGGGCTCATGGCATGGAGGGGTACATCCTCCATGACATGCTCCTCAAAACTTCCATGCATTGGATCTATGAATAGCAGGGGATAGTGATCCTTCCTGATTGTGGCGTTGAGCTTCCTAAAGTCAATGTAAATGCTCCCACCATCTTGGATTTGATTGGATACTTGCACCAAAGAAGGTAACAACCTATTATTTGAAATGGGAATGGGAATTGGAATAGGTGGCTCACCAATATGCTGCGATGAAGTGGCAGCACAGTTAACAGATGCACAAGGGGTGCTCTCGGCCAAATTTGATGGTTACTCCAATTCCCTATTCGTTGGTGGTTCTAGATATATCCTTCTTGATTGGTGCTGCTGAACGTTCTTGCCCTAAATTTTTAATCACATCTATAGCAAAACAAGAATGAACATCATTAGGATTTGTAACAGATTCAGAAACTTTAAAGTTAATCATATCACCACCAAACTCTATAGTTAAGGCTCCCTTGGCCACGTCAATCTTGGTGTGGGATGTTTTCATGAAAGGTCGTCCAAGTAAGATTGGCGATGGTGGAGAGTGGCCTGAGTCCTCCATGTCAAGCACGTCAAAATCTGCAGGAAAAATCAAGTGGTATACCTGCACCAAAACATCTTCCAAAACTCATTTCGGGTATGCATTAGATAGATCGGCTAATTGAATAATAACACCATCATTTTTAAGCTCTCCTAGATTCATAGATGCATAAACAGAATATGGCATGACATTAATGGAAGCACCTAAATCTAGCATAGCATGTTCAAACCTTGTATTACCAATTACACAAGGGATAGTGAAACTACCTGGATCTTTGGATTTAGGTGGCAGCTTTCTTTCCAACATTGCAGAGACATTCTCACTTACATGTACCATCTCTTTCTCCCGAATTCGTTTCCTTGTTGTACAAAGCTTCTTAAAAAACTTAGCGTACTTCGGGATTTGCTTTATAGCATCAAGGAACGGGATATTGACGTGCACCTTCCTAAACGTCTTTAGAATGTCTTTTTCATCCTCTTTGTTCCTGGTTTGCATAAACCTGCTAGGAATGGGCACATTTAGTGGAATAGAACTAGAAAAATTTGAATTTGTACTTACCTTGCTTGTTTTGGACGGCATAAAGGGCTTAGGAGGCTGCGGCAAGGGTTGTTCTACCCTTGCCATGGGTTTGTCCAATGTTTCATCTTCTTGCTGCAACTTTTCATCCTCCTCTTGGCTAGATTTTGACATTTTGGGGCTGGTTCCAACCTCCTTGCCACTTCTCAATGTGATAGCGTTATCGGTTTCAAATCCTCCATTTGGATTCACAATGGTTGAACTAGGAAGTTTGCCTTGTTCTCTAAACTGCCCAAGGAACTCTGAAATCTGCTCTATTTGCTTCTTCATGTCACCCATCTCCTTTTCTTGATTTTGTTGGCCCTGCGTTAATGAAGTTAATAATTGAGCGCCAGGCTTCACGTGTTTGTTCACATCACACCGCACACTCACTTTGGATCCATTATAGGTGCCAATCTTGTCCTAGATTGCTATAGGAAATTAGGACTCGTATGTGATGCGCATAGCGCCAGTCTTCACGTGATTGTAGTACTAGAGCGTAAATCATTATTACACCCAGTCTTGTTCATGTCAGAATATCTTTGCATGAACTCGTGTGTCATCATATGTCGATGAGCACTTGCTATGATATGTTTGTTTATGCGAGATTATGTGATACTGGGCGTTATGTGTTTATTTACGAAATATTGTGACATATTGCATTCTTGAGATATTGCTGGCTACAGTAAGTATTTCCATACTATACGTAGTACGATGTATTGGAAACTACACTTGTCTTACAGCAAGGGGTTATTATGTTTTTGAAAAGATTTTACAAAGTTTTATTTTTAGGCCTACTCATCCTTGTTTTTTCGCACCTCCAGGTTTTAGTGGCAGAGCTTTCGCGTCGACGAGGATTTCTGGCAAAACGTTGTTATGGGAATACTCTCGATGGTATAATTCTTCTTTCACTCTTACTGTACAATGCTTATGCTCTGATATCATGTGTGAAATAGGTTCAATCCCACTCACATGCACACTCTTCCATTTAGTCACCTTTATGTTTAAATTTTTTCACATTTTCCATATCACCACACTTTATGGCTTCGTCACATTTATGGTGTTGGACAACACAGCTCGATTCGGAGTCCAAGTGGACATTCCGGGTCGGGGTGTGTCACACTTCTTTTCTTCAACTTCCAATGTCAATAAGTTGGTTGGATATTGGGTATAATTCGCACACCTTTATCTTTGCGCTATCTAATATCTCTTGTCATTGTCTAAAATTTGTCATTTCAATTCAAGTTTGCAATAAATTCCAACTTTGGATCCTCTTCGCATTCCAACTAGGGGTCCTCACCCAATACCGAATTGGAAGATAAATGGGCGGGGCTGAGACGAGAATATGAGGTGTCCGATGAAGACGATGAGGAATGGCGCAACACAAAATTTATGGTAGCAATGGCCGGGACCATGGCGTGTGAGGAAACTAAAAAAAAAACCTTAATGAGGTGGCTCTATTGTTGGTCGCTCTTACAAACCACGACAAAGAGAGATCACACATGAACCTCTGATGAACAACTACTTGAACTCTAGCATGGTGTACCCAGAAGAGGATTTCAAACGCCGCTTTCGGATAAGGCATCATGTCTTTGAGCGTTTGCTTCATGATGTCCAACATGTTAATCCATACTTTCGGCAGAAGATTGATAAAGCAGGTCGTCCTGGTTTCTCACCTCACTAAAAGGTTACTATTGCACTCCGAATAAGTACCTACAATAGGATCTTGTTGCACATCTTAGGGCCAAAAGAACAATGGAGTAGTACTAGAGTGGAGATTGTGTTGTGTTTTAAATTTCATGTTGTTTAAGTTTCAATAACTCATGGAAGTAGTACTAGGGTGGAGATTGTGTTGTTTTAAGTTTCATGTTATTAAATATTTTAATTTTACTTGCATGTTAACAACTTAAACATTAAATGAGGTAATAGAATGTGAAGAATTAAAATAAAATGAGGTAAGATAGTATGGAAGGGTGAAAATGATGTGAGAAACAGCTTAGGTATTTTATAGGAAAAAAAATTAGAATTTAATTTTTTTTTTAAATTTTGTCTTAAAAAAAAATTAGATTCCAACTACTACATGACGTCATGTTACCGTTGGAAGCACAGTTGGGCCTAAGAAAACAGGTTGGCTGGCTATGCTTGCCCAGCCTGCTGGCCATAAGGCTAGATTTTGGCCCGGTGGGTCCCAAGATTTTTTGGCCCAGACCTCCATTGAAGATGAGTTTTGTGTCAAAACGGGCTATGCTTTGGCGTATGGCCCTTTGGTCAGCCTGGTTGGAGAAGGCCTTCCAGCGTAGTAAGGCCCCATCTGGGCTATACGCAACTCAATCCCCTTAGTGAACAGTAACTGCCCAAGTGCATTTCCACCCCTAAACTAAATAGCCCAAACAAATCATATTAAAATATTATTATTTTCTTTTTTATAAATGATAAAAAAAAAATTTTGGTTTCAGATAATAATAATAAAAGATTGGTTGAAAGTATTTGAAAATAACATGGTTAGTTATTTATAGAAAAAATATTATAATTTTTTATATTTTAAATAAATTTTTATAATTTTAATAATTTTTTTTTTATTTTAAATGAATTTTTATTAATTTTTTGTATTTTAAATTTCTACTTACTTCCTTGTGACGGTCAGCATTGCATCACATAAACCAGGCGCTAAGATTGTGGATTTCTGTCTGCGGGGGAAATTGGGCTCCATGGGAGCCTAGTGGAATTGGATATGCTGGAGCCCCTTTTGTTGGCAGGATGGGCCAATCCCCTAGTGGATTGGTTCACGGTGGAAGTGCTCTAATGCGAGGCTTTTGCATGCTTGGTAGCATGCATGGAGTTGGCAAATGAAGGCACCACTTGAAAGTTGAAAAAGTGGCATTCTTGTCTTTTTCATGGAATCAAGTGTAGAGTTAACTCCTATTTGGCCACTCCAAAGGGCTGACAACACATTTATTTCCCAGATCTCTTCGGGTTTGAAGGGTTTGGTGCATTTTCGTTGAATATTTTGAGCAATAATAGTTAAAATTTTCAATAGTGTTTAAGTTTGATTTGATCACCTTTCGTTTTTAGTTTTAAACATTTTTTAAACGAGGAAAACAAAAGAGTAGTAAAATGATAGGAGAGATGTAGAAGAAATGCACAAGAAAAGAGACAAATTGAAAATTGAAAAGAAAAATAAGAAACTTCTCAATTTGAAGATTTCATTCATCTTTAGGTTGTCTCCCCCCCCACCACCCTTCACATCCTTCTCATCTTTTTTCTATATATTTTCCTCATATCTCAAGCACATAATGAAACTAAATTTTTTTTATTTTTCTTATCAATGTTGTAGGATTATTTTACTGAGGGAAAACAAGGGAGAGAGCTGGCGTCATATAGGGAGAAAAAAGACAATTCGGTTCGGTTTTCTCCATGAAAATTGTTATTTTTTTATTTTTTTGAAATCTGGAGCTTGAAGCACATGTTTCCCTTGTCACATCCCGGCCCGGGCCCCCACCACATCCCGGGCTCGACTCTGTCGTAGCACGATATTGTCCGCTTTGGGCCCCAACCACGCCCTTACGGTTTTGTTTCTGGGAACTTACACGAGAACTTCCCAGTGGGTTACCCATCATGGGATTGCTCTCTCGCGAACTTGCTTAACTTTGGAGTTTCGATGGAACCCTAAGCCAATGAGCTACCAAAAGGCCCCGTGCTAGGTAGAGATGGGTATATACATATAAGGCTTACATGATCCACTCCCCTGGAAGATGAATTGTCACATCCCGGCCCAGGGCCCCACCACATCCCAGGCATGACTCCGCCGTAGCACGATATTATCAGCTTTTGGCCCCGACCACGCCCTCATGACTTTGTTTATGGGAACTCACACGAGAACTTCCTAGTGGGTCACCCATCATGGGATTGCTCTTGCACAAACTCACTTAGCTTCTGAGTTCCGATCGAACTCGAAGCCAGTGAGCTCCCAAAAGGCCTTGTGCTAGGTAGAGATGAGAATATACATATAAGGCTTAGAGGATCCACTCCCCTAGGCGATCTGGGATGTTACAATCCACCCTCATTTGGGGCCCAATGTCCTCGTCAGCACACTCGCACTGAACGACATAATGGCTCTGATACCAAATTGTCACATCCCAACCAGGGCCCCCACCACATCCCTGGCTTGACTTCGTCGTAGCACAATATTGTCCGCTTTGGGCCACGACCACGTCATCACAATTTTGTTTCTAGGAACTCACATGAGAACTTCCCAATGGGTCACCCATCATGGGATTGCTCTCGCGTGGACTCACTTAACTTCAGAGTTTCGATGGAACCTGAAGTCAGTGAGCTCCCAAAAGGCCTCATGCAAGGTAGAGATGGGAATATACATATAAGGTTTAGAGGATTCACTCCTTTGGGAGATGTGGGATGTTACAATCTACCCCCCTTAAGAAAATTTTGTCCCCGAAATTTAAAATAACTGGCTAAACGTAACATACTCGAAAATAGGAAGAAAATATGTATGTAAATACATACATAAGGCCTTTTGGGAACTTACTAGCTTCGGGTTCCATCGGAACTCCGAAGTTCAGCGAGTTCGCGCGAGAGCAATCCCATGATGGGTGACCCACTGGGAAATTCTCGTGTGAGTTCCTAGAAACAAAATCGGGAGGGTGTGGTTGGGGTCCAAAATGGACAATATCGTGCTACGACGGAGTCGAGCCGAGGTCCCCACCATATCCCAAGCTCGACTCCGCCGTAGCACGATATGTCAGCTTTGGGCCTCAACAACGCCCTGACGGTTTTGTTTCTAGGAACTCACACGAGAACTTCCCAGTGGGTCACCCATCATAGGATTGCTCTCGCACGAACTTGTTTAAGTTCGGAGTTCTAATGGAACCCGAAGCTAGTGAGCTCCCAAAAAGCCTCGTGCTAGGTAGAGATGGGAATATACATATAAGGCTTACATTATCCACTCCCATGGGCGATGTGGGATGTTATAATCCATCCCCTTTATGGGCCTGATGTTGTCGTCAGCACACATCCGGCCAGGGATTGGCTCTGATACCAAATTATCACATCTCGGCTTGGGCACCACCACATCCCGGGCTCGACTCCACCGTAGTACGATATTGTCCGCTTTGAGCCCCGACCACGCCCACACGATTTTTTTTTTGGGAACTCACACGGGAACTTCCCAGTGGGTCACCCATCATGGGATTGCTCTCACACGAACTCAAAGCCAGTGAGCTCCCAAAAGGCCTCGTGCTAGGTAGATATGAGAATATATATATAAGGCTTAGATGATCGACTCCCCTGGGCGATGTGGGATGTTACAATTCACCCACCTTAGAGGCCCGACGTCTTCGTTTGCACACTCGCACCAAATGGCAGAATGGTTCTGATACTAAATTGTCCTATCCCGGCCCGGGCCCCCACCACATCCCGGGCTTTGGACGAGGCCTTTTGGGAACTCACTAGCTTCGGGTTCCATCGGAACTCCGAAGTTAAGCGAGTTTGCGCGAGAGCGATCCCATGATGGGTGACCCACTGGGAAATTCTAATGTGAGTTCCCAGAAACAAAACCGTGAAGGTGTGGTCGGGGCCCAAAACGGACAATATCGTGCTACGACGGAGTTGAGCTGGAGCCCCTACCATATCCTGGGTTCGACTCCGCCGTAGCACGATATTGTCCGCTTTGGGCCCCGACCACGCCCTCACGGTTTTGTTTCTGGGAACTCACCTGAGAACTTCCTAGTGGGTCACCCATCATGGGATTGCTCTGGCGCGAACTCGTTTAACTTCGGAGTTCCAATGGAACCCGAAGCTAGTGAGCTCCTAAAAAGCCTCGTGCTAGGTAGAGATGGGAATATACATATAAGGCTTACAGGATCCACTCCGTTGGGCGATGTGGGATGTTACAATCTACCCTCCTTAGGGGCCCGACGACTCGTCGACAAACATCCGGCCAAGGATTGGCTCTGATACCAAATTGTCACATCCCAACCTAGGTACTTGATCTTTGATTATGTCAAAGTCACCCCATCCGCGGGTGTCCACGACATCGTTGGGGTTAAGCCACTTAGCCATGGAGGCAATTGAATGCGCAACAAGGGATCTCTAACCTGCAAACCGTTTGAGGGAGAATACTCTATGATATGATTAAGAATCTCTGGCCAGAGTATGAATGAGATTTAGGAAGTCGTTCCAAATCACATTCAAGGTAATCATATAAGTAAATGAATCACATTGGATAGTACACATGATTAAACTATCAAACCAAACAATGTGGTCAAGAGTATTGTATTAGAGAAAGACCGTATTGCATTGTAATCCTAAACTGAATAGGTTATCCACCTCTTCTGATTAGCTTGGGTAACCATGACATACTGCTAGGTGTCACTCATGGTTTGTGGAAGCCCTAAATGTGTATAATCACTAAAGGGAGAATTGAAAGTAAGTTTCAATTCATAATCGATTTGAAAGAGTTCTAATCGCCCACTGCCTCGCTAAAAGGAACCTAATGGATCGTACACCGAGTAAGGTAGAGATTGAAGAAACAATGGAGATGAGTAAGGATAATTAAATGGTTTAATTATTTATGGCAAGGATTAATTAATATGTTAATTAATCAAACGAATAAACTTCGTTAAAAGACCTTGGGTTAGTTTTGGGCCTCAAGGCCCAATGGGCTTCGAACGTCAAGCCCATTGACTTAAGTTGTATGACAACTTAATGACTAATAATTCACAAAGGCCCAAATAGCCCAATAAAACCCTATGGCCGGCCATATTGATAAAGGAGTGGGTTTTGGACTTATTACAAGTTTGCCACTCCAATGAAGATAGGTATAAATATGACTTTATAGCCTTCTCTTCATTAGGGTTTCTTTTAGAGAAAAGATGAGAACACAATGTCTCTCCCTTTCTCTCTAGGAGGCCGGCCCCCTTGGAGGAGATTAGCTAGCAATCTCTCATCCTCCAAGGTCACTCATTTCTTCTTAAAGTCTCTCCTTGGTGTGGAAAATTAGAGGTTCTCAAATTTGGGAACTTGGAGAATCCTTTTCAACCATCCTCATCCAAGAAAGCATGGATCTAAGAAGCAAGGAATGAAGGCCCTCTCCTTGGGTGATTAGCCTTTGCTTATGCATAGAGGAATCAACAAAGGTATAAAATCTCTCAACTCACTTTGTTCTTGAGTTGAGTCTTGGTTCACCTAACTACTAGGCTTTGAATTTCATGGGTAATGTTTTGTTTTGAGTGCATACAAGCATGTTTCCGCCTTTAATTGTTAATTGCATGCTATAGATGTTGCTCAAATGAACATGTTTTTCACAAAATTTCCTTCAAGTGGTATCAAGAGCCTAGATCTAGTAGTTGGTGAATCCTTTTGAGTTTTGTTTTTTCATAGTTTATGATTTGAATGTTGTAATTGTTACAAGCTTTATTCTTACTTCTTTGAATGTAAATTTTGTTAGAAAATTTGCCATCTCAAATGTTGTAGATGTAGTTCATATGAGCATGAATTTTGGAGCTAAAATTTGGAGCCATGTTTTTGGGGAAATTCGGCCAAATCCAAAGGGTGGATTTTTGGGTTCTTGTTTGTCTTGTTAAAAGTGTTTTAAGGTGACTTTTCGAACCCCTAAGTACCCTAGGATGTTAACCCCATTTTGAGTAGTGAAAATTTGAGTTTTATTGAGTGAAAATGTTCATGGAACTCTTATGGGTTTTCATGGATGTTCTTCATTGTTCTTGATGTTCTTACCAAGAACAAAAAGTTTGGTGTTTTGATTCAAAGTTTTTGGTTGATTTCATAAAGTCTTTGTTTTATGTTGGTTGGTGTGATTTTTCAAATTTTGAAAAGTGTTTAAAATTTGAAAATGTGTTTGAAATTTGAAAATGTGTTTGAATTTTGGTACTTCTCTTACACACCAACCCATCACCCACTTGTTCAACTTGCATGACTTTATGACTTTGCTTTTCATCAAAAATCAACTCACACACCATCACTCACACTACTCCAAAACCGGCCACTCCCTCAATGGGAGTACTTTTGGGGCTTTTATGCAATTACATAAAGTTTTGATACTTTTGTGTATTTGTAGTTTGACCCAAAAGTTTACGTTTTTAAGTAAAGGCCCAAAATCACTAAAGGACAAATTGTTTTGTTCCTTTAATGAAGTTTTTGAATTTGTTGAAATTTTTGGGTTCTAGTTGTAATTACATGAAGTAGTGGACTTTTGTGTTTTTACAAAGTGACCTCAAAAGTTTATGTTTTGCAATATAGCCCAAAAAGTTGAGGTTATTGCTTTTCGGCCCAAATTAGGTTGAGAACAAAATGGTTTTGTCTCTTAAAATGAGAATTGAATTTTCATTTCATCTAGCTCCATTTAAATCAATTCTATGGATACAAAAACCAAATGACAATGTTGCATTCAAGTTTAATTAGTTAAAGCGTTAATTAATTAAAGAAAGGGTGATTATGAACCTAAGCCTACGATAATTGAGTTATGTGAAAGGCCATCTCAAATTTGTTTGAACCATGGGAATGTGTAGATTAGATTTTGGTTGTAATTTGATATGATCAGATGTTGTAAAAGAGCATAAGCTCTTCTTTACTTTAAAGTAATTTGTTTTGATCAAATGTTGTAAAAGAGCATAAGCTCTTCTTTACTTTGAAGTACTGCTTTCTTGTTTTATTTGATATGCATGAAAATTTGAGTAGTTGGGTCCAACGCCCAATAGGAAAAACACGCCTTAATATGATTAAACGCGTAACTAAAATCAATCACAATCCCTAGACTGAGATCCAACACTAGGCTTGTGTTGGATCTAATCAAAGGTTCATAGTCATCCTAAGGCCCTAGGGCAACTATATAGTCCATCAATGAATGCAAACCTTATGTTAGTAGTACCATATACTCTTGCTTTAAAAACCGTTTTACAAGCTTAGTGGGAGTACTATATACTACTAAATCAATCACATGGACCAATAGTTGTAATAGGACCAAATTGTTTTAATAAGATTAAAATGTATGCTTATATGTGATGAGACCTAAATCCCTCAACCAAACCATTATTAAGTTGATAAGCGTGAGAATGCTTTGAATACTCTTTCGTGGCCTTCCACTGTGGTAGGCTCCGATCTTTTATGACTCGTGCAACGACTTCACCCTATCATGGGGGAGTACAAAGTGCGTGCTTACACTCAGGAGGAGTTCTATATGCATACATGATGTTGTGAAGGTAGGCAACGAGAATAGCCAACATCATATCATTGTGAGGTTGTTCTTGAAGCCCTACTCGAACTTGCATGGTGGGAATGACTTAACTAAGTGCAATGGAGCCAACATCATATCATTGTGAGGCTTCATTCTCTAGAGGCCAAATAAGATGGGTACTTGCAAGAGATGCAAATGAGTAAGCGTACTCTCTCATTATTATTGATGCTAGCCAACATCATATCATTGTGAGGTGGGCTTGGTAATGATGAGTCTCCCATACCCTACTAAGAGTTTCCTCCAAAACTCTCGAATTCCGATGAGGGATATGGAATTTGCCAAAAATAGTGGGTGGTGCTATTTGATTTAAAGACCCAAATCAAATGGCTTAAAATCAATCAATTTATATTCGTTATGTATTTGTTTACCGATATATTTGCAAACGCTATCCAAAACTTGACAAAGAAAAGCCGAATGCTTTAGTTTCCGGACTTGGTACCACAATCCCAAAGATTGTCTTAAATGGATTGTATATGTACCTAAGTAGTCTCATCCTCAAAATCTTCCTATTGGTAATGTATTATTGGAAGAACATGTTAGATAAGTCTATCATAAAGAGGACAACACAAACAACCAATGCTTATTCCTTCGTTATATGAACAAAGGAACTTACGAAGATTAGCATAAAGACAAGGACACTTTTAGTGTCATAGTTCTTCACTTACAAATCGTTGTATGAAGAAATAAGAGTTGCTTTGAACAACCCTTAGTTAATGCAAACACTAGTGCTTGTTTCTTTGTTAAATGAACAAAGAACTTGAGAACAAAGCACAATGGCATAGACACTTTATGTTCCATGATTCTTCACTTACAAATTGTTGTATGAAGAAATGAGAGTTGCCTTGAACAACTCTTGAAAGTTTGTAATTATGTTTGGAACATAATGGTTGGTTGACAAAAATAGTCCATCAATATGGACTTATGATGACTTTGAATCATTGAGTGTTGAAGTGTTAAACCACTTCACGAGACGGAAACTAGGCAAGGACTTCACCTTCGTGTCCCTATCCAAATGGTTCACTAAGTTTATTGTAAACTATATAGTGAACAATAACCACACGCTCTCTAAATTGTTTGATGTATATAACACAATTGAAATAAGTTTCAAGAGAGATAGTGGGAGTTTAGGGACCATGACTATTGTAGTCAAATGAGAAGTCAAATGAAGAAGGCGAAATAACTCCAAGGGAACAAACTTTCTTTATGAAAGGATGGACATTGGAAGGGGTATTTGCAAGAAATGTCTTGCAAGTGTCAAGAACACACATTTCGAAGGTGTTGTAAATTGTTCTTGAAAAGTTCAAAACAGTTGGTTCTTCTACTTGAATGCTTGATTCCATATTAGTAACTATGTTTTACAATCGTTGTAAAAGTGTGGCTAATAAGAAGTAGAAGATTAATGAGAGAAGAGAAAGTACTTCACATTCGGAACGTGAATCAAATGTAGATCTCTGCGAAAGCAGATCGTACTTACTTCCTCATATGAACTACCAAAGAAATTGGAAAAACCAAAGATTGTCTTTACATTCCAATTTTAAGGAACTTAATTCCGTCACTATAAGAGATGGATGAATGTTTTGTTTGACAAAACATTGTTCTTTATTAATGAATGATTGGATTATTGTAATCTAATTGATTATCTCTATAGTAGAGATGATATGGTAGTGTAACTGTTTAGAATATAACGATGCTCAAAACCCAAAAGGTTGCAAGGTAGTGATTAATCCCAACTGAGTTGTGATACCTCTAAAACATAAATTACGAGTTGGTCATAGATGGATGCTTTGGATCGTTAGATCCGGATCCAATACCTTCTTATTAAAATTGTGTAGAGGCGAAATGTTCGAATCTTTATTCTTTTGGAAAGAAGAAAGAATCACAAAGTTGTTGAGGATAATTCACTTAGATGTTAGTGGCACTTGTCCACAACATAATACTACTCATGTTGTATGACATTCACCGAAGATCGCTCTTGGTTGGACTATCGTTTATTTTGAATAAACACAAGTCCGAATACTTTGCAAAAGGTTTCAAAGAATTCAAGAAATGTAAGGTTATGAGTAAGACGTCTAAAGTATTTACCTCCTTAGATTTGATCCAAGGAAAGATAACACTTTAGAACAGTTTCCTTGAAAAATATCAAGGAAAGAAGCATCATAAGATAATGGATTTCTCCATTGAGAAAAAGAACGAACTCGAATAAGATTTAGTTCGTTGGATGTTATCAATTACCCATATATATAGGATATATACTTCTAAGACAATATGATTGTCAATTAGAAGATCTTCCAAAATTTTCATGACTCCATAGGATGTAGTTGGAAAGAAAGACAAATCTTAATCATGTTAAGATTTGGGGTTATGTGCTAATAAGCAATATTTGTTTAAGAATTATCTTGTGGATATCTTTAAATTAACATTTGGATATCACTTCTATAAACCAACCAACAAATATTGTTTGTTGGGTAGTTCATTGTAATCCTACAATATGATTTGCCTAAGCGCAAATGAACAAGAGATAGAACTCAAATAATGGGTTCTTTGAGAGACAAGATGATAATCAACAAATATAACAACCTAGTTCCTACACCACAAGCTCCAAGGTAGTCGAGAAGGATTTATAAACTGTCTCAGTTGAATGGTTTGAACTTTATGACTATGTCATAGAGTTACACCTCTTAATTCGAAAGAAATAAGAATGAAAATCCTTATGACTACATTAAGTGTATATACGACATATACTCAAGGAAATGGTAAAGTACCATTTGACCCGAAATAATGAAACCTTTATAGCTAATTGGTTGCTTAAGGTGACTACAATTAAAGAGATTGGTTGACTTGGAAGAAACCATCTTTGACGTAGTCTTGGTTTCAATTAATTCGAAAATTGCTAGCTACAACTAAATGGTGATTCAATGTTTGGACATAATATGGGTTTCCGAAACCATTATTAAGATAGTCTTGATAATATATGTCTAAAACTATGAATCACAAGACATGTAAGTTGTAGAGATCCATCCATCATGGATCTTAGCAAGCTAGTGGGAGCTATAAACGTCTTATGAGAGAAAGATCAAATCGTTTGATTTCTCATAAAGATGTAAATGAATCTTTTGTTGACTAGGTTTACAAAAGATTAGTGGGAGTTAATCATGTTCCTAAATTTGAATATATATACAAATATATAATATATTAATTTTGGAAATGAAAAAGAATACTTCTTCGTTAAAGTTATGACTTTAAACATTCTATAACGATAGAATGTATATGGGAGACATAGTCTATAAACATGGGATGTAAATCTATAATGATAGACTTCAGGATATAATTGGATTATATCAAGCCCTAATGATAGACAAAAGATGCTAGGAAGTTTCTCATTTGATGATAAACTTCAATCAGAAGAACAACTCTAGTAAGACTAGGAGGTAGCTCTTCTCAAAGGGAACGTACCCTTTGACTCCCAAAGAAATAATGCGTAAATAGAATCCTTTATGCATACGCAGAAAAGTGATTTACGTATTTCATATTGTATGAAAACATTGATATGAGTTGTACCTAGAACGGTACAAGACGATATCAGTGCAAGCCCAGGATCAGAACCATGGCAACTGTCAAGTGAGTCCTTAAGTATTTAAGAAATACTAAAGGATAGATTCCTCAAAGAATGAGGAAGAATTAGAGTAACGTAAAGGAAGCGTAAATGTATTAGATTATGAATCTAATCCATCATTGCATGTTTCTTCATTATGAATGAAGAGATAATCATATATCTCTTTATTATGACTAAAGAGATATTTGGATGGAAACATTAAAAGTAATGACTTTAGTGTGTTCCATTATGAATGCAAAATATATTGCCATATAGAAGCTTACAACAATGTTGTTTGGATGGGAAAGTTCATTTATGAACTCTCTATTCGGTTCCAACCAGAAAGTGTCTCTAGTGTACCGACACTACGACACTAATGGGGCAATAGCTCAAGCCAGGGAATCAAGGTCTCATCAAGATCCGAACTCAAATGAGAGTCTGAACCACATGATTGAGAATCATGTATAATGGTGACGTCGTTATTCTCAAGGTTGCTTCTAAGGATAACATATAGATATCCATTGTCTAGGCCTACTACTCAGCCATTTTTGAAATGACTACAGAAAAGGTATCATCACTGATGACCAAGCTGATTGGCTCTAGTGCAAGTGGGAGATTGTTGGAAATGTGCCCTAAAACAAATCATATGATGATACTTTACGGACATTTCACATGTTAAACTAATCTAGTTTAATATCAAGGGCAAATATTATTGTTTTAAGCCGTCTCATATAAATGTTATATGCTTAAACGATAAGTCCAAGGAATATGTAATTAGGAGAATTTAATTTAAACAAGTTAGATTTATGAGACCATTCTCTTTCGTATACATATCCTAAACGTTCCTGATCATAGGATTGCCAATTGGGCATTGACAGTCCGTTAAGATCAGTACGTGTTGTGTCTTCTCTCAGGGAGAGTGACTGGTCTCGAGTCATTGGTGTGATTGACACCAAGACAAGCATGTAGGTGCTCAATAGCGAATGAGTCCACTGAACACGATCAACGAGGAGTTCTCATACTCATGTCACATGAGAACTCATGGTTAGGATAATGCAAAGTAGTCCTTTAACCTGAGGCATTATAGTTGTCTTGTGGTTAAGTCCTTGGTCTTTGACTATGTCAAAGTCACTCTATCAGAGGGTGTCCACGACATAGTTGGGGTTAAGCCACTTAGTCATGGAGGCAAGTGAATGCGCAACAAGGGATCTCTAACCTTCAAACCGTTTGAGGGAGAATACTCTATGATATGATTAAGAATCTCTGGCCAGAGTATGAATGAGATTTAGGAAGTCGTTCCAAATCACATTCAAGGTAATCATATAAGTAAATGAATCGCTAAAAGGAACCTAATGGATCGTACACCGAATAAGGTAGAGATTGAAGAAACAACGGAGATGAGTAAGGATAATTAAATGCTTTAATTATTTATGGCAATGATTAATTAATATGTTATTTAATCAAACGAATGAAGTTCGTTAAAAGACCTTGGGTTAGTTTTGGGCCTCAAGGCCTAATGGGCTTCGAACGTCAAGTCCATTGACTTAAGTTGTATGACAACTTAATGACTAATAATTCACAAAGGCCCAAATAGCCCAATAAAACCCTATGGCCGGCCATATTGATAAAGGAGTGGGTTTTGGACTTATTACAAGTTTGCCACTCCAATGAAGATAGGTATAAATATGACTTTATAGCCTTCTCTTCATTAGGGTTTCTTTTAGAGAAAAGATGAGAACACAATGTCTCTCCCTTTCTCTCTAGGAGGCCGGCCCCCTTGGAGGAGATTAGCTAGCAATCTCCCATCCTCCAAGGTCACTCATTTCTTCTTAAAGTCTCTCCTTGGTGTGGAAAATTAGAGGTTCTCAAATTTGGGAACTTGGAGAATCCTTTTCAACCATCCTCATCCAAGAAAGCATGGATCTAAGAAGAAAGGAATGAAGGCCCTCTCCTTGGGTGATTAGCCTTTGCTTATGCAAAGAGGAATCAACAAAGGTATAAAATCTCTCAACTCACTTTGTTCTTGAGTTGAGTCTTGGTTCACCTAACTACTAGGCTTTGAATTTCATGGGTAATGTTTTGTTTTGAGTGCATACAAGCATGTTTCCGCCTTTAATTGTTAATTGCATGCTATAGATGTTGCTCAAATGAACATGTTTTTCACAAAATTTCCTTCACTGGGCCACCACCATATCCCGTGCTCAAGTCCGTCATAGCACGATATTGTCCGCTTTGGGCCCTGACCACGCCCTTATGGTTTTGTTTTTGGGAACTCACACGAGAACTTCCCTGTGGGTCACCCATTATGGGATTGTTCTCGCCCGAACTTGATTAATTTCGGAGTTCCGATGGAACTCGAAGCCAGTGAGTTCCCAAAAGGCCTCGTGCTAGGCAGAGATGGGAATATACATATAAGACTTACAGGATCCACTCCCCTGGGCGATGTGGGATGTTACATCCCTGCCTTGAGCACCCTCAGTGAGAAATCAACCTGCAACATCAGTTATTAAAATTAACAAACTTGTAGTTAAATCCATGAAACATTCCTATAATGTCAAATGAAGCATTCCTATAATACCAGTCATGCAATAAAGATCCTCACACATTCAAATTACCAAAAAAATTAGAATTTAGACCAGAAAGCTTTAATTTTTTATAAAAAAAAAACCCAATAATTTATTCTTTTTTCTAGTTCACCCAGAAAACCAAGATTTAAACCTTTACCTTCATCTTGCAGATCGAAGAAAACTCGTTTGGTCAAATCCAATGAACTTGCAAAGGAGAACAAAAACAAATGTTGAACTATTGAAGGATAACCAGAGCACTTACCTCGCCGAGTGGAACCGTTCTAGCTGCAAGGTGTCCAGCATGGTTAATTTTTCCAAGAAATTGGGTGGTGAGTTCTGCCGATTTGGCTCGAAAATTTAGGGGAGGTGGCAATTGGAGGTTGGGGAAGTGGGTGAGCTTGATTTTTGTGGTGGGATTTCTAGGTTTTGGGTGTGTTCGGTTGGAGGGAAGGAGGGAGAGAGAGAGAGAAAGAGAGAGAGATGGTTTTTTAGGCAAGGGTATAATTTTGGGAGGGAGGGAGGGAGGGAGGGAGGGAGAGAGAGAGAGAGAGAGAGAGAGAGAGAGAGAGAGAGAGAGAGATAGAGATGGGAATTGGGAAAGATGGTTTTTTTCCGGCTAGGGTTAAAGAAAAGTTGGGATTTGATGAAAGATGGGAATTGATAACCTATTAAACAATTATGATCCAGTTTTTTAATAAATATACTACCCATAATGGTATTAGCAAGAAAAAATTTGTTGTCAAAATGGTTCAAGGGAAAGATACTCAACCAAGTGGGAATGGGTTCGAACTAGACCCGACAGTTTCTGACACGACACGAAAATAACGGGTTTCGGGTCAACACGATAACTTATCGGGTCATTATCGGGTGACCCGTTAAGAACCCGTTAATAACGGGTTCTTAACAGGTATATGAAGGAAGATTTGTGAAAAACATGTTCTTCTGAATAACATCACATAGCATGCAATTAACAATTAAATGTGGAATCATGCTTGCATGCATTCAAAAACAAAACATTAACCAAGAAATTCAAAGCCTAGTAGATTGGTGAACCATGACTCAAATCAAATCAAAGTGAGTTGAGAAATATATACCTTTGTTGATTCCTCTTTGCATAAGCAAAGGCTAATCACCCAAGAGATAGGGCCTTCATTTCTAGCTTCTTAGATCCATGGACTTGGATGGAAGAAAAGGTTCTCCAAGTTCCCAAAATTGAGAACCTCTAAAGATTCTACACCAAGGAGAGTATGGATGATGAATGAGTGACCTTGGAGGACTAGATGACTAGCTAATCACCTCCAAGGTGGCCGGCCTCTCTAGAGAGAAATGGGAGCTTTGTGTTCTCATCTTTTCTCCTAGAAAAACCCTAATGAAGAAATGGCTATAAAGTCTTATTTATACCTTTCTTCATTGGAGTGGCAAACTTGCAATTAAGTCAAGTTCACTACCCCTTAACATTATGGCCGGCCACATTGGGTTTATTGGGCTTTCAAGCCCTTTGTTTATTCAATTGTCATACAACTTGAGTTAATGGGCTTGACATTAAAATCCCATTAGGCCTTGCGGCCCAAAACTAACCCGAGGTCTTTAACGAAATTATTCGTTTGATTAATTAACATATTAATTAATCCTAACCATAAATAATTAAACCATTCAATTATTCTTACTCATTTCATTTGTTTCGTCCATCTCTACCTTACACGGTGTACGATCCATTAGGTTCCTTTTAGCGAGGCAGTGGGCGATTAAAACTCTTTCAAATCGATTATGAATTGAAACTTACTTTCAATTCTCCCTTTAGTGATTACACACTTTTAGGGCTTCCACAAACCATGAGTGACACCTAGCCGTATGTCATGGTTACCCAAGCTAATCAGAAGAGGTAGAGAACCTATTCAGTTCAGGATTACAAATGCAATACGGTCTTTCTCTAATCTAATACTCTTGACCACATTGTTTGGTTTGATAGTTTATTTATTCATGTCTACTATCCAATGTGATTCGTTTGCTTATATGATTACCTTGAATGTGATTCGGAACGCATTCCTAAATCTCATTCATACTCTGGCCAGAGATTTTAATCATATCATAGAGTATTCTCCCTTAAACCATTTGAAGGTTAGAGATCCCTTGTTACACATTCACTTGTCTCCATGACTAAGTGGCTTAACCCCAATGATGCCGTGGACACCCCGATGGGTGACTTTGACATAATCAAAGATCAAGGACTTAACCACAAGACAACTGTGATGCCTCAGGTCAAAGGACTATTTTGCATTATCCCAACCATGAGTTCTCATGTGACATGAATATGAGAACTCTTCGTTGATCGTGTTCAGTGAACTCATTCTCTATTGAGCACCTACGTACTTGTCTTGATGTCACACACACCAATGACTCGAGACTAGTCACTCTCCCTGAGAGAAGGCACAGTACGTACTGATCTTATCGGACTGTCAATGCCCAATTGGCAATCCTATGATCAGGAACGTTTAGGATGTGTCTACGAAAGAATGGTCTCATGAATCTAACTTCATTAGATTGCATTCTTCCAATCACATATTCCTTGGACTTTATCGGTTAAGCATATAACATTTATATGAGACGGCTCAAACAATAATCTTTGCCCTTGATATTAAACTAGATTAGTTTAACATATGAAATGTCCGTAAAGTATCATCATATGATTGGCTTTAGGGCACATTTCCAACAGTATACACGCGGGTAACACGTGGATAACCCATTTCAACCCGTTAAGAAAAAGTTTATTTTGATAATTTTAAAATTTAATTACTAAATGATTTATTATAAACTACAATAGCCATATTAATATATACAATATATTCTATATTAAATATATAGTTTTGTATTATTATTCTATATAAGTTTTAAAAAAAAGTTTTAGTCATTATTTATTTTTATTATGAGAGTTCCTTATTATCATTACTAGGATAAATTTTACTTAACATGTTGTTGTCCAAAATTAAAATAAAATAATATAGTATTTGTATAGGCAAGAACTAAAAAGACATACATACAAGTATGAAAAATGTGAAAGAATATATAAACACTCGTGATTCATCATTATTCCTTCACGAGTAGATAATGGTTACACTTACATTATCATTTAGATTTTTAAAATCCTCCAAACCTTCATGAATAATGTTTTTTTTCAAATTAATAATAATTATTGTAGAAGTGTAAAAAATGTAAAAAAATATATACAATCACTCATAGTGACAAACTTTACAACTTTCATGAAGGGGTTAGCTTCGAAATCCAACATTATAATTCATAAACCTTAAATTTATATTTAACCGTCGATTGCCATTTACGCTTTATTCTTCTTACTAAATTTCATTTTTAAAATTTTCTTTTTTGAAAACATGATCATCTGGCGGATGTAAGAAGATAAACGATTCAGATCTTTGATATCATGTTTCGATATTTACGATTAACTGAAATATGAGTCGATATCATATAGTTTGTAGAAACTTTATAAACATCAAGCAATATTTTCACTAACCGTAAAACTCTGAATATAATATCAACGATCCAAACCGTTCATCTTCCTGCATCCTCTAATAGATCAAGTTTTCAAAAAAGAAAATCTGAAGAAAAAAAAACAAAATTTGATGAGAACAATGAAGCGTAAATGTAAACAACAATCAACGGTTAAATTTTGATCTATGATTTATATGATTATAGTGCCGAATTTCGAAGTTAAGCTCTTGTTGACCCTAAAAACTACCAAGCCTACGTGGCGTGCAGGCCGAGTAACTAATGAGATAACTACGTCCTTTGGTTGATGCAAGGAGTGCCAACTCGTCGGTTGAGTTCGGCCGAGGAGTAAAATGTGTTGATGTTGCGTTGAGTACGCTGCTGGCTTCTAGATCTTGCGACTGCGGCCGAGGAAGGAACACGTCTCAGCCTTCGGGTTCTAAAGCCTGAAGACAAGGCTGCTAGTTCTGCGAAGTTCAATATCAAATTTGGCTTTCAATGTGCCGAATGTAGTAACTTGTAACACCTCACTTTGCAGAGAAGGCTAATGAGATGACCTCTACCAATAAGGATTCGAAAATCCTTCTCGACTGAGACTTGGATAGATAACCAGTCGGCCTCGACGCAGTACTGTTTATCCAAACTAAGGTGCTCTATGGTCAGCTGATTCTACGGCAACAGTGTTGTTTATCCAAACTAAAGATGTTCGCCGGTTGCCTTCACAGTGCTGTTTGTCCAAACTAAAGATGTGTTGGTGAAAAAGAAAATAAAAATCTCAAGATGTTTGAGAGGTTTCGCGTAGAGCGAGGGTTTGCGCAGGGCAGTTTGTGTGTTGTGTTGGAGGTCCCTTTTCCGTTGCCACTACCTCTGTATTTATAGGGACATATGCGTGTTGGTTGATAAACTGATATAGGCTTTTGTCATGTATTAGAACTCTTCCACTAATTGCGTCAGATAAGCCTTACTATTCCCAAGACTCTGAACTTAGCCAAAAATGCAACCCAATGCAATCCTTGTGCTTAGCCTTATCACATCAAATCCCAATATCACGTTGCTTGGATAACCTTCACCTAAACAACCACCAATTATATACATACATATACATATATATATATATATATTGATAGGAGCATATTTATGCGACTTAGCTTGCTTGTTTTCTTGCATTTTGGTAATTATTTAGTATTTATAATAGTGTTTAAAGCTAAATTCGTGTGTTTGTAGGTTTTATGGGCTAAGGGTGCATTTTGAGCCAATTTGGAGTAGTTTGGAGTGTTTTTGGGCCCAAGATGGATTGCTTATGATCCAAGCTAGATGGATGGACGAATTTGAAGTCAAAAGAAGCTAGGAACATGCTAAAAATATGGTGAAACAAATACAAGTTGCAAGAAGGGATAGGTTTCTAGAAGAATTGACCAAAACTCCACTCAAAACAATACCTAACCCATTAGGAAAGTGTGTGGATGATTCAATACCTAACCCATTAGGAAAGTGTGTGGATGGTTCAATACCTAACCCATTAGGAAAGTGTGTGGATGATTCAAGACCTAACCCACCATAAAAAACAAGTCCATCCTCTCCCTATAAATACCCATGGCAACAACCTCATTTAGCATCAAGAAAATAAACCATTCTCCAAGCCTTGCCTTGCCTCTCCCTACATATCTAAACCCCTTCCCATCCATTCCTCCAAATAACCAACCCTTCAACATCATTCCAACCTTGTTGTTGGGGCAAAGAGAAGGAGAAAAGTCCTTGGACGCGCTTGCTATCCAACATGGATCGTTGGAACGTTTAGGTGCTTTCTTTCCTTTGTTTTTCAATGTTTAAATTTGTTTATCTTTGTTTTGTAATAATGAGGAACTAAACCCCCCTTGGCTAGGGGGGGATTCGAAACACATGTCCATGCTTGCAATATGATTTGATTACTTTTAATTGCGTTTCATAAGTTATGAATTCAATTTACTTATCCGTTCGTATAAAAACTGATTTGTGTATGTTGATTGAGGGTCGACACTTAGTTTGCATGCATGAATTTGATGCTAGAATATAAGGGAGTTTCACCTAATCGTCATGAACTTATATTCACAAGTAGTGAAGGTTGCTAGTCACAATCGCGTTAAGTAAATTCTTGGCATAAGTTTCATGCGTATTCCATAGTAATGAGTGCCTCGTCAATGCTTATGATTTTCATAGAACTTAATGATTCTTGCTTGTATCTCTATTATGCAATTCATGTAGGGAACTTGTGAGGAATGCTTTGGGTTGTCGTACGCAATCATCCAACTCAATAAAAGTAGGAAAATCTGAGGGTTAATTTAAGCGTACCTAATTAACTTGGGGCATTGAGAATTAATAAGTTATTGAAATACAATTGGAAATCGTTTTGTATGCAAGCAAGACATGTGTGGAGAAGAACCCTCTAGCTAAAGCCCATCATCCATAGTTTTTAAGTTTTAGTTATTTGTTTTACTTTCACTTCACAAGAACCAAATCCCCCCTTTTACTTTCTTGTCTTAAAAGTCTTTTGTTTACATTTTTTTTAACTTTGTTTTTATGTTTTTAAATTAGTTTTGAGAGGTTTTAGCAAGCCCTCCTAATCCCCGGTTTAGAACGATACCCTACTTACATCTATACTACAATTGTCACAAGAGGGTTTAATTTGTGTGTCAAGTAATTCTCACTCCAAAATTTTGGCGCCGTTGCCGGGGATTAGCAACTTTGCTAATCCCTTGGTTCTTTTATTTTTGTTTAGTTTGTTTTTGTTTTAGTTTCTAACTTAGTTTTATTTTCTTTGGTTGATGTTACTTTTGATATTTGCTTTAGTTCTTTTTCTTTGATTTTAGGTGCTTGAGAAGTAAGACATGGATTTTGCTAGCATTCAAGCTCAATTGGCAAATCTTAATTCTCAATTGTCGCAGTTTGCTGAAAGGACCACAATGCAAAATGTCCCTACATTTAGTGCGTCTTATAGGCAAGGATACCAAGCCAATCAATATCCACAAAGCGATTGGAGTGATCATTCAAACTCTATGTGGTGGGAAGCTCAACAAGTTCAAAACGAAGCATATTGGCAACCATATGAGGAGTTCTATTCAAGACCAATGCAGCCGCCACAACCTTATATGCAATATGCTCAATCAAACTCAGGTTCGTCAATAGATTATAATCAAATTCTTAATGAATTAAACTCTTTGGTGCAGAGTTCACAAAATCAAGCTAAGGAGACTCACCAAGAAACATATTGGCAACCATATGAGGATTCATATGCACCACCACAGCCTCCCCCTCAATCTTCACATCCAAATTCAGGTATATCAAATTATTATAAGGAAGTTATTCAACAACTGAATTCTTTGGAGCAGGGCAGGGAAGCTCAACCATTTCAACAAGACGCATTTTGGCAACCAATTGAGGATTTCTATCAAGCAAAAGAGTTGGCTGAGTGGAACAATCAATTTAGGCAGAATGCAGAATGCATTGAACAAATTCAAGAACAAATGGTTGAAGATGAGCCTATGGATGAATTGCTACTGTTCGAAGAGGAGGAGGATGCACAAGGCACGGCAAGGGAAGAACAACCCTTGCCGCAACCTCCCAATATTCCTACACCACCCCATTCAAGTAAGGTTGTTCCAAATTTAATTATTTCTAACTTTGTTCCCCCAAATGCACCTTTCCCTGGCAGGTTCATGCAATCCATGAAAGATGAGGGGAAGAAAGACATCTTGGACACCTTTCCAACAATTCACGAGGAAAAAGTGGTTGAGGAGTATCAAGAATTCATCAAAGAGGATGTAGTTGAAACAACCAATACCAAAGAAGTTGAATTTGATGACACGGGACAAATCACTGCCCTAATGCCCAATCTAGCCGAGAGCAAACCTAGTGAAATTGTTGAAAATGCTGCTACTTTCAAATCCCCATTGCAGCACATTGGTGAGCCACCTCTTCCAATTTCAATTCCCATTTCAATTAATAGGTTGTTACCCTCTTTGGCGCAGGTGCCGAATCAAATCCAAATTGGTGGGAGAATTTACACGGACTCTAGGAAGCTCAATGCCATAATTAGGAAGGATCACTATCCCCCTCCATTCATAGATCCAATGCATGGAAGTTTTGTGGAGCATGTCGTGGAAGATGTACTTGTGTTCTTGTCACAACACACAGGTAAGCCACCTCCTCAAATTTCAAGTTTGTTTTATACTAACAAGTTGTTGAGTTCAATGATCCAGGCACCCATTTTAGAATTTAAAGCATTACCGGATCATTTCAAGTATCACGTTCCATTTAAAGATCACCTCCATGCCGTGGGCCCTATTCAAGCTTGATTGGAGGTATCGTCCGGCTGTACGACGTTAAAGCAAGCGCTACTTGGGAGGCAACCCATGCATGCAACAAAGGAAGACCTAGTGAGCGCTCCAACAACCAGATTTGCGTTCCTAACCCCTTCTCTTTGCTGCACTTATTTCATTCATGCCATGTTAGATTGTTTAGTTGCTGTTTTGTTGTTTGGTTGTTATTTGTGTTAGTTTATGCTTGAAACATTGAGGACAATGTTTGGTTTAAGTGTGGGGGGGGTAAACAAGTGTTTTTGTTGCAAAATTCGTAGGATTTTACCACCTAACATTTCAAAAGTTGTTTTTCACTGTTTTTGAGTGTTTTAGTGTGTTTTGAAGTAAAAATCCGAAAATCAAAAATTTGAAAATTTTGTTTTAAAAACCCAAAAAGAGTTGTTTTTGTGTGTTTGTTTGTGTCTTAGGGTACCTTCCAACACAATAATGAGGATTCGGTTTGTAATTGCATGACGGTTAAAGAAAGTTATAAATATGGATAAAAGTTTGATTTACTCTTTGGTTTATGCTTGGTTGAGGTTATAACTTATGAATTCACATGCAATCATAAAGGAAAAATCAGTTTTGTAACATGCTTGAAGGAAGAAACTCAACTAACGCTACAACCTTGTGAGACTTGAGCCTAAACGCTTATTTGGAGAGTTAAAATCTGTGCATTCTTTGTTTTCTAAGTCGTTGCATGATTTCACTATTCTTTGCTTGGTTGCTACTTAGAAGGCGTTTCATCATTTAGTTCCAAATGCTAGAACTCATGCCCATTTCATTCAAAACATGTCATTGAATTGCATAACACATATTCAAGATTAAGTTGCGTAGTGACCACCATAGCCAAAAAGCCGTATATCCCTATGTCATTATGTTTTGTAGGTTTTAACCCCGTCGAGCTTTGTCTAGCCTTTTCTTTGTTAACCCACATTACCCTCACCTAGCCTAGGTTAGAACTATCCATACCCTCGTTCTTAAAGTACAGTAAGCATGATTCAAATTGAATTCCTTTTTGTGGGCAGAAAATAAGTGTGGGGGAAGTGTTTATCGTGTGAGTTTGTGTGCCATAGGCACGAGTAAAAAAAAAAAAAAAAAAAAAAAAAAAATCCAAAATATTGTTTGTTGAAGTAAGGGTCCAAAACAATGAATTCGGCCCTAAGAAGTTGTTTAAATCTTCCCTTTAAGACTAAAAGATGATTTCTGCATTCTAAGTGAATTCTAGGTCTCAATTTCACTACTTTGCTTACTATCGCTTGAAGAACGTTTGTTTTCCCTATCCTTGCTTTGTTAACCAATACCCCAAACCCCGTTACAACCCTTAACTTCTATCTTGAGTGTTATGTGTTTCAATTTGTGGAGTTTGAATTTGGTATGAGCATATGGTGTCACTGGTTCTCGCATCTAAGTAGTAGCATTCCATTCATGAGATCATATCTAAACATGCTTGTTAACTCCGGAAATTGCGTTCTTTGTGATACATATATGTGAGCATTCGTTTTTATATCTACATCCATTCTCTCACATATAACTAGTATAGGGTGTGTAGTTAGAAAATCTGAGTGAAAATAGAGTGCATATCTTGTAAGGATTGAGGGAATTCTCTAAGGCATGTTACTACATTCAAAACATTGTTTTAATTGGTTAATTGTGAACTAGTAAGTTGTGACTATGATTAAGTATGTGCTTAAGTGTTAAATTGACTCAAATCTGTGGGAATGATAATCTTTAACTTGTCATGTGCTTTGGAAATCCCTGAGGCGATTGTTGGAAGGTTGAGGTTGTGTTTTACTTGTTTTTGATTCATTTGATTACTTTGTTTCGTTTTGTTTTGCTCGAGGACTAGCAAAAGCTAAGTGTGGGGGAATTTGATAGGAGCATATTTATGCGACTTAGCTTGCTTGTTTTCTTGCATTTTGGTAATTATTTAGTATTTATAATAGTGTTTAAAGCTAAATTCGTGTGTTTGTAGGTTTTATGGGCTAAGGGTGCATTTTGAGCCAATTTGGAGTAGTTTGGAGTGTTTTTGGGCCCAAGATGGATTGCTTATGATCCAAGCTAGATGGATGGACGAATTTGAAGTCAAAAGAAGCTAGGAACATGCTAAAAATATGGTGAAACAAATACAAGTTGCAAGAAGGGATAGGTTTCTAGAAGAATTGACCAAAACTCCACTCAAAACAATACCTAACCCATTAGGAAAGTGTGTGGATGATTCAATACCTAACCCATTAGGAAAGTGTCAATACCTAACCCATTAGGAAAGTGTGTGGATGATTCAAGACCTAACCCACCATAAAAAACAAGTCCATCCTCTCCCTATAAATACCCATGGCAACAACCTCATTTAGCATCAAGAAAATAAACCATTCTCCAAGCCTTGCCTTGCCTCTCCCTACATATCTAAACCCCTTCCCATCCATTCCTCCAAATAACCAACCCTTCAACATCATTCCAACCTTGTTGTTGCGGCAAAGAGAAGGAGAAAAGTCCTTGGACGCGCTTGCTATCCAACATGGATCGTTGGAACGTTTAGGTGCTTTCTTTCCTTTGTTTTTCAATGTTTAAATTTGTTTATCTTTGTTTTGTAATAATGAGGAACTAAACCCCCCTTGGCTAGGGGGGGATTCGAAACACATGTCCATGCTTGCAATATGATTTGATTACTTTTAATTGCGTTTCATAAGTTATGAATTCAATTTACTTATCCGTTCGTATAAAAACTGATTTGTGTATGTTGATTGAGGGTCGACACTTAGTTTGCATGCATGAATTTGATGCTAGAATATAAGGGAGTTTCACCTAATCGTCATGAACTTATATTCACAAGTAGTGAAGGTTGCTAGTCACAATCGCGTTAAGTAAATTCTTGGCATAAGTTTCATGCGTATTCCATAGTAACGAGTGCCTCGTCAATGCTTATGATTTTCATAGAACTTAATGATTCTTGCTTGTATCTCTATTATGCAATTCATGTAGGGAACTTGTGAGGAATGCTTTGGGTTGTCGTACGCAATCATCCAACTCAATAAAAGTAGGAAAATCTGAGGGTTAATTTAAGCGTACCTAATTAACTTGGGGCATTGAGAATTAATAAGTTATTGAAATACAATTGGAAATCGTTTTGTATGCAAGCAAGACATGTGTGGAGAAGAACCCTCTAGCTAAAGCCCATCATCCATAGTTTTTAAGTTTTAGTTATTTGTTTTACTTTCACTTCACAAGAACCAAATCCCCCCTTTTACTTTCTTGTCTTAAAAGTCTTTTGTTTACATTTTTTTTAACTTTGTTTTTATGTTTTTAAATTAGTTTTGAGAGGTTTTAGCAAGCCCTCCTAATCCCCGGTTTAGAACGATACCCTACTTACATCTATACTACAATTGTCACAAGAGGGTTTAATTTGTGTGTTAACTTATTTTCGCATCATATATATATATATATATATATATAGTTTGCGCCTTTCCCATGGCATGCAGACTGCAACCTATACGGCAGCCACCAAATATATATATATATGGTAGCCTTTCACACGGCATGCAGGCTAACCTTCTGCCACATCACATCACCATTTCATTATCCCACCTATAGGCTAACGCCTATCATAACCTTCACATCCCAGCCATGCCACATGATAAGAATTTCAACTCGAACTATGTTGTTTACTACCAGATCACAGATATAGTTTGCATCTTATTTATCTTAGATAAGAAAAAGCCAAGATAATTCATATTAAAAAATAATTATTATGATAAAAACCATAATATTATCCTTTAATAATAACCAAAAAGTATCCCCGCTTTTCCATCCGAAGGTTGAGAACTATGCTTACTCAACGGCCTTGATTACACGGGCCGATGGTGTAAATTTAGGTCCAAACATTGTCCCCCAATTTCCTTGAACTTCGGCTCGTAAGCCGAATGGTTAAGGAAATTAGTCATCAAACATTCTTCTTCGGCGAGGCTTATAAATAAATAGGCCTCATGCCCAGGTCAGCAATTTCCTGAGTATCCATTATTGACGAACCACCTTGGCTAGCATGTGTACGAACACAACTAATAAAAGTGGCTTAGGAACAACATCGTGGCCGAGGAACTACATCTTGGCTGAGGACATCAGAGGGTCTTAAAAGTGGCCGAGGAACATGTAGTTGGCTATATATGCTTGGTCGGCATATATATTACTTGGAAAGTATTCCTCGAAAGTTGGCCGAGCTCGGCCTTAAAAAAAAACTTTTGTCTTTTCCCCAATGGTATTCTGATATAACTTGGAAGCAAATCATGATTCCTCATTCCAAACATGTCATAGGTTGAAGCCTACTACCTCTTTTGTCTTAATCACATCACATTCTGAAGCAAGCATATAAGTATTGGAACCACATGAAGGCCTACCATCTAATAAAGGTGGCCTTTTCCAAATGGCTTTGTTAAAACCAAGGCTTTTTGTTTATATATATATATATATATATATATATATATATATATATATATATATATATATATTTTCCACCGAAGCCTATATATGTTTGATGGCCGAATTACCAAGTTTCTAGCACCAAGGCTCCAAAGCTGGCCTCAATCTGCCAATCTTTTATTTGGCCTTTTTTTTTGTGTGTACGAGGGCTCAATGCTTGTTACCCCCCTATTTTATTAAGTATCGGCCAAGAGGCCGAATGGTTAAGAAAATAATTTAGCAAATGGAAATATAAGTGGCCGAACCATAAACAGGAGGAGGCCAACAATGCTTTATTCCAAGCCGAGATCTTTTTATATCAAAATTTTCAAATTGATTTCGCTCTAGGCCGAATAAAGAATTTTCTCCAAATATTTTTGACTTGGCGAAATATTTTTCATTTTCAGTCGCCAAAAGTGTTGAACAATTATGAAGCCCCCTGGGTATAATAATTTCGTCAATTTCGGCTTTTAACTCGAACAACTTAGCCGAATGGGATTTCTCTATATCGGCTTTATCGCCAATAATCATATCGATTGGCGTGGTTTTTTCGGCTAGGTGTATGTCTTGGCCTTGTTCGTCATTGGAGCACTTTTCTGACGAATCATTTTCTAAGTCAATTTGTGGCTTTTAGACTTGATTTTTTTCTTCTAGGCCTACCATACTTTTAGTCTCGACCGAAACAACAAGTGGCCTAAGTTCTTCGGCCGTCTCAACAATGTTTTGATTGTGGCCGAAGTGAAAAATTGTCGCCTGGCCTCTAGCCCTTTTTTAAGAACTCTACAGTACTCCTCAAAGAGTTTTGTTTACTCTTCGACATTTTCCTTTAATAGGCGCCAAATATCATCCTCACTGAGATCTTGATATATCATGTGAACTTCGTAGTTTTAGCACTTGGTCCCACTGGGCATGCCAAAATGTTGACCCTAAAAACTACCAAGCCTACGTGGCGTGCAGGCCGAGTAACTAATGAGCTAACTACGTCATTCGGTTGATGCGGGGGGTGCCAACTTGTCGACCGAGGAGTAAAATGTGTTAATGTTGGGTTAAGCGCACTGCTGACTTCTTGATCTTGCGACTGCGGCCGAGGAAGGAACACGTCTCGGCCTTCGGGTTCTAGAGCCTGAAGACAAGGCTGCTAGTTCTGCGAAGTTCAATATCAAATTCGGCTTTCAATGTGCTGAATGTAGTAACTTGTAACACCTTACTTCGCAGAGAAGGCTAATGAGATGACCTCTGCCAATAAGGATTCAAAAATCCTTCTCGACCGAGACTTGGATAGATAACCAGTCGGCCTCAACGCAGTGCTGTTTATCTAAACCGAAGGTGCTCAATGGTCGGCTGATTCTACGACAACAGTGTTGTTTATCCAAATTGAATATGTTCTCCGGTTGCCTTCATAGTGCTGTTTATCCAAACTGAAGATGTGTTGGCGAAAAAGAAAATAAAAATCTCAGGATGTTTGAGAAGTTTCGAGTAGAGCGAAGGTTTGCGCAGGGCAGTTTGTGTGTTGTGTTGGAGGTCCCTTTTTCGTTGCCTCTGCCTCTGTATTTATAGGCACATATGCGCGTTGGTTGATAAGCTGATATAGGCTTTTGTCATGTATTAGAACTCTTCCACTGATTGCGTCAGATAAGCCTTACTATTCCCAAGACTTTGAACTTAGCCAAAAATGCAACCCAATGCAATCCTTGTATTTATAGGGACATATGCGCGTTGGTTGATAAGCTGATATATGGTAGCCTTTCACACGGCATGCAGGCTAACCTTCTGCCACATCACATCACCATTTCATTATCCCACCTATAGGCTAACGCCTATCATAACCTTCACATCCCAGCCATGCCACGTGATAAGAATCTCAACTCGAACTATGTTGTTTACTACCAGATCACATATATAGTTTGCATCATATTTATCTTGGATAAGAAAAAGCCAAGATAATTCATATTAAAAAATAATTATTATGATAAAAACCATATTATTATCCTTTAACAATAATAAAAAAGTATCCCCACTTTTCCATCCGACGGTTGAGAACTATGCTTACTCAACGACCTTGATTACACGGGCCGATCGTGTAAATTTAGGTCCAAACAGCTCTTCATGAAAGTTGGAAAGCGTGTCGTTATGAGCGTTTATATGTTTTTTTCTTCTATATTTTTTACATTTCTACATTAATTAAAAAACTATTAAAGACTTTAGGTAAGTGAAAATATACTTAAAAGAAAAATGCGTTTTTATGTTTTGGATGTGACAATATGGTATGTATATACTTTATTTAGTATTATGTTTTTCATTTGATTATTTATTGGTATAAAATATATTTTCCTTAACGGGTAACGGGCCGGATCATATTACCTGTTAATATTATCTAGTCGATTTCGGGTCGGGTCATTTTACCCATTTATTTTAACAGGTGTTACACGACACGACCCGTTAAGATATTGGGTATGACACGAACACGGAAAACACGACACGAATGCCAGGTCTAGTTCGAACCCCTTTTGGGTATAATTTTTTTTTTTGTGTTTTTTATAATTAAAATATATTTCGGTTCGGTTTTCGAACCTTAAAAACCGAAATCGAACAAACCAGATTCAGTTCGTTTTATTCGGCCTGAGTCCAATTTTTTTTTCTGGTTTTCGGTTTTTCGAACCCACCCCTAATTTTCCGACCGGTATAAATACATGTCTCTAGGGTTTGCCTCTGGTAATGCAATCATCGCACTATAATTCTATTGTCCACTATTTGAGTCTTATACTTTCTTACTAACTTGACCGTTTGAGAGTCTTTGGCTGGTACACCCCTCCCCCCCCCCGGGGGGCGAGGTCTTAGGCTTACTCAAATTTGTGCATCTCTACAACCTGCAGCGATGCACGAATTTGGTTTCAACAATTGGTGCTTTCATTAAGGGCGAACTCAGATTCCACTTAACCAAATCATTTTACCTCTATGGAGACCCCTCTTAAGCGATCATGATGCAATTTTCTGTCTTCTCGCACGACGTCGACCTAGAGAACGATGAAATTTCTACCATAGACCATATATGGGAGAATCTGATGCAAATATCTGTATTTTTTAAGATATCCAAGAAAGCCCGCAAGCTAAGGAAAAAACATGACTCGCTGACCTCAAAACCGTCTCCCACTTTAAGAAGCCAATGGTCTAGGCAACATCTGCTCATAACCTAACAAAAATCGTTGATCTGAGCCCAGAAATGCAGCCCTAACTACCTGCTCCCGTAACGCGATGTAAAAAGTCTAGAAAGATTCGAGATCTTTATCCAGTCTAATGCTCTAGGAAAGAAACACTCCCTAAAGTCAACTACATATAAGGGGAATAGTAGTATATGGGAAGGACTCGAAAGGAAAGAAAGGAGGCATGCAAAAAGCCTCGGATGGTGGCCTCGATCAACAAACCGCTAACCATCAATTCTAACATCCTTATGTTCTCTGACCAAGATTTAGAAGATCTTCACTCTCCCTATTATGACTCTCTTGTCGTCAAGGTGCAGATCTCTAACACTATGGTTAGCCGAGTCCTGATGGATAATGGATAAGGAGTAAATGTCCTTGATAAAAGCATATTTATGTGACTTTGTTATCTTATTTCTTTGCATTTACTTAGTTAATTTCCATTTATTCTAGTAATTTAAGTTATTTTTGTTTTATTGTAGGTCAAATTGGTAAAGTTGACAACTACATATCAAATGGAGCAATTTGGAGCAGTTTTGGACTTGGATTGATTAGCATGCGTGGATATCATATGGGCTGAACATTTTTTGTCACATCCCGGCCCGGGCCCCCACCATATCCTGGGCTCGACTCCGCCATAGCACGATATTGTCCGCTTTGGGCCCCGAACATGCCCTCACGGTTTTGTTTCTAAGAACTCACACGAGAACTTCCCAATGGGTCACCCATCATGGGATTGCTCTCGTGCGAACTCGCTTAACTTCGGAGTTCCAATGAAACTTGAAGCCAGTGAGCTCCTGAAAGGCCTCGTTCTCGATAAAGATGGGAATATACATATAAGGCTTACAGGATCGTCACCCCTGGGCGATGTGGGATGTTACAATCCACCCCCCTTAGGGGCCCGATGTCCTCGTCGGCACACTTCCGGCCAGGGATTGGCTCTGATACCAAATTGTCACATCCCGGCCCGAGCCCCCATCACATCCCTGGCTCGACTCCGCTGTAGCACAATATTGTCCGCTTTGGGCCCCGAACATGCTCTCACGGTTTTGTTTCTGGGAACTCACATGAGAACTCCCCAATGGGTCACCCATCATAGGATTACTCTCGCGCGAACTCGCTTAACTTCGGAGTTCCGATGAAACTCGAATCCAGTGAACTCCCAAAAGGCCTCGTGCTAGGTAGAGATGGGAATATACACATAAGGCTTACATGATCCTCACCCCAGGGCGATGTGGGATGTTACATTTTTTGTGTTTAAAAGGTGTTAAACATGTGCTAAAATCTGGTGAAATTAAAGTTGAGGCTTGAAAGACAAGGAATTGCATAAGAAAGTAGAATCCTAGTTGGATTGAAACATTATCTTATCCTTGGAGTCCTAAAATAATTCAAAACGCCTAATCCATTTCCTCCTTGGATTCAGCTGTGCCATATATATAAAGTGTCATGCAACGTTTTACAAAAGTGTGTCTTGCCTATGATTCATCTATTGAAGTTGCTGGAATTCTCAGAGTTCTTTCTATCTTTGTTTTAAGTTCAATGCTTATTTTAGATTTCTTTCAACTATGATGAACACGTGTAACTAAGTTTCTTTTTAGCTAGAGGTGAATTCGAAGCCATGATCATATGTTTTATATAAATTAATTACATCCAGTTATTATTTCATAAAACATGAATGCAATTTACTAGAGAAAACTTATTCTTGTATGTTTATTAAGGATACATACTTAGTTTGCATGCAGGGATTTGATGTTAGAATATAAGGGAATTTCACTTAATCGTTATGAACTTATATTTGCAAGTAGTAAAAGTCACTAGTCATGATTGAGTTAAGTAAATCCTTGGCAGGAGTATCATGCTTTTCATAGTTACGAATGCTTCATCAATGCTTATTATGATTTTCACAAAACTTAATCATCTTCGAGATGTATCTCTATCATCTTTTTCATAGTTAGGGAACTTAAGAAGAATAATTTGGTTGCGTCACTGAGTCCAATTCAATGAACTTAGGAAAATTTGAGAGTTAATTAGTGTTGTTCACGATTAATTTGGGGCATTATCATTCATGGTTTATAGGAAGAATAATTGGAAATCGATTTGTATGCATATGTTTCATGTGTGGAGAACAATCCTTTACCTATCTTTTTAACCATATGTCGTTCACAACTTAATTTACTCACTGCCATTTACTTATGTTTTAATTAAATTCATCCAATATCCCCACAGTCACTGTTTTGTTGTTAGTTTGACTTAGATTTCAGTTTTATTAGCTTAATTTGTGTTGATTAGCATCCCTTCTAATCCCCGTAATAGAACGATCCATACTTACTTGTACTACGATTGCATAATTTATAGGGTTTAATTTGTGTGTTAGTTTGTACCAAATCAGTTCTCTTCAAAGATGTAGCTGAGAGAGTGGGCATTCTTGATAGCATCAACAAGGAAAAACCCACCCTCCACACCTTCAACGGGGCCCTTGTCTGGTCTTTAGGTATGACGAAACTTATGGTTCAACCAAAGCCCTACAACCACCTGGTGACCCTCCATGTTATGTATTGCCTGACTTCTCACAACGCCATTCTCGGTCTTTAGGTATGATGGAACTGGCTGTACAAAATGAGAGTCATTCCCTCAACCTAACACCATCTGCTCTGCTACCTCACTCCGGATAAGGTAAAAGAAATAAAAGGAAGCCAAGCGCTGGCAAGCTGTTGCGCTATCGAAAGTATGAACATGATCCAGAAGGGATAGCTGAGCTTCAGCATTCCCATGGACGAGTCAGCATAGCAATCATAGCCTGGGGTCAACAAACGGGATACAAAGAATTTGACCTAGTTATTGACCCCGAAGACGTTAGCACCGAGAAAAATAGTTGTCCACTAACTTCCTATAGGTGAACAAAGATGTGTTCTCCTGGTTGATAGGAGCATATTTATGCGACTTAGTTAACATGTTTTCTTGCACTTACTTAGTTAGTTATTGCTTATAAGAGCGTTTTAAGCCATTTTCGTATGTTGGTAGGTCCTAATAACAAAGTTGGCAAGAAAAGTGCATTTTGGTGCATTTTGGAGCAATTTTGGGCTGAAATGGATTGCATGCACTTGGAAACATTAGGATGGACGTTTTGGGAAGATTAGAATTCAATATATGTGTGTGCAAGTGTGTGACCTACAACTAACAAACATCATAGCTGCCATGTGATGGAGAAAATGTGTTGATTTGTGGCTGAAATAATGAAGAGCATGTGTGTGTGCAAGTGTGACAACTTGTGGATGTGGAAATAATGATAACATGACAACAAAGACACATGCAAAGAGGCCTTGAGCACCATCCTTCACACTTGTGCAGCAGCAACCCTTCATCATTACTTAACATTTCTGCCACAAGAACATGGAGACAACATCATACAAGGCATGTGCAAAAGAGAAACATGGACAGCCAACAAATTCGTCAAAACTGCCTGTGCAGATTAGATGACTTTGGAAGCATGTTACGAACAACTCACAATGAATGAGAGAATGAGCCTTATATGCTTGGAAAGCTACGGATGTCTATTTTCTGGAGCAATTTACGGATTGTTAATATCATTTTTCTAGAAGAAGTTATGGGCATTGTAACACTGAAAGGTTCAGAAACGGGCTAAGCAAATTTGGCTAATCAAATGAGAAAGTAAAGGCACTTGTTTTGTGTTTTGCTTTGTCATCAACACTCAGCAGCAAATGGGGTTATGATTGCACTCATTTGGCTTTGGAGCAAGTGGAAATGCACAGCTAGAAAGAGAAGACACACCCACATGCAAAGGAAAGGAGAAACATGGGCAGAATATGGGTGCATTGGTGGTTGAAATGATGAAGCATGTGTGTGCAAAAGAAAAGGAGAAACATGGACAGCACACACCAATGCAATCTGCACATGCAAAGGAAATGGAGTAGTCCTCTCCCTAGACTATAAATACATCCACCACCCCCCTTCCAAAAGAAACACCATCTTGATCCACAAATGCTACATCTCCATACACTTCCATTTCCATGCCTTGAGCTCTATTCCATCTCCATCCTAAGACACTACATTTTCACATCTCACAACTCCATACACTTACACTTTCATCCCTTGCCGTGACCTCCATTTAGCCACTCCCCTTTCTTGTGCCGCTACAAGGTGGGGAAAAAGAAGGTCCTTGGCATTTCAAGCTTGAAGATTGGAGCGTTTTAGGTGTACTTCGTTCTTGCTTTCAATGTCTACTTTGTTATTTTCTAATTTTGTTGCAATTATGAGTGGCTAAACCCCTATTTAGTTAGGGGGAAGTTTGAAGCCATGAACATGCTTGAGATTTGAATTGATTTCTTCCAATTGTGATTTGATAAGTTGTGATTGCAATTCAATTATCTATTTTATTCATAACTGATTCTTGTATGTTTATTAAGGATGCATACTTAGTTTTCATGCATGAATTAGATGTTAGAATATAAATGAGTTTCACCTAATGTTACAAGTTTATATTCATGAGTAGTGAAGGTTGTCTATCACAATCGCGTTAATTGAATTCTTGGCAATTGTATCATGCATTCATAGTTATAATTGCCTCGTCAACACTTATGATTTTCATTGAACGTAATGATCTCTAATTGTATCTCTATTATGCATTCATATAGGGGACTTTTAGAGAATGATTTGGGTTGTCGCATGCATTCATCCAATTCAATGAGTAAAGGAAAATCTGAGGGTTAATTTGTGCATCACGGTTAATTTGGGGTGTTGAGCATCATAGTTTATTGAAAAGCAATTGGAAATCGATTCATGTACAAGTATGTCATGTGTGAAGAACGGACCTCTAACTAATCCATCCATCATCGTATTCCTCAAATTTGTTTTACAATCTGCCTAGTTTTATAACTTGTTTGTTTGTTTCAAATTCATCAAAACCAAAATCCCCCTTTTTACTTTCTTGTTTCAAAGTGTTAAATTTCTGTTTTGTTTGTGTTTTTGAGTGTTTTGATTCAAGCCAAAACACTAAATTCGTCCAAAGTTGTGTTAGAGTCAGAAACTGCCTAGTTTGTGTTTTTAGGTAGTTTTAAGTGTTTTTAAGTTGTTTTGAGTCTTGTGAGTCTATTCAAATGTTTTAACTTTGTTTTTATGTTTTTGAGTTAGTTTAGAGGTTTTAGCAAGCCCTCCTAATCCCCGGTTTAGAACGATCCCTACTTGCATTTATACTACAATTTGACAACAAGAGGGTTTAATTTGAGTGCTTAACTTTCATCGCATCACTGGTCTAAAGACATGCCCGGATTGATCCATCCGTGATTTGCCATCGCCTCCACCTGGGCCCAATTAACAGACCAGTTATCCAGCATAAGTGAAATCAATGGAACTAAGTGAAGCAAGACTATATATGCCGAGATCGACAAGCTCAAGGACGTTCATCATCGAAGGTAAAGAGAAAAAAGACAACTTGACCCACCCCCAAGAGGCGTTTGATTTACTCCAGAAATACAAGATGAAGTTAAACCTTAAGAAGCGCACCTTAGGGCTATCATCAAACAAGTTCCTGGGATACATAATCACCAAACGTGGAACCGAAGCTAATTCAATCAGATCAGGGCAATCATTAAGATGAAGTCGTGCAGAACCATGAAAGAGATACAAAGCTTGATAGGAAGAGCGATTGCCCTCAGTTGGTTCCTCTCACGATGCAAACCTTTCTTTTCCTCAATAAAGAAAAGCAAAAGCCTACTTTGGATAGACGTGTGTAAAAGGCCTTTATGAAGTTAAAAGAGCACTTGTCCAATCTCCCATTGTTGTCCAAACTAGTGGATGGAGAAGACTTGTACTTGTATCTGGCGGAAAAGAAATCAGTGTACTATGTATCGAAAGAAGTCAGTGCAACTCTGATTCGAGAAGACTCAGGGGAAAAGAAATCGGTGTACTTTGTATTGAAAGCTTTTCTCAAACCAAAAATTAGATACTAGAAAATGGAAAACTCATCCTCGCATTGGTGATAGCAGCCAGAAAGCCTTGATCGTACTTCCAATTATTCAGAGAAATTACATGACAGAGTACCTGATGCGATCCATTTTGCACAATCCCGACGAGTCAACCAGAGTCACCAAATGGGCCATTGAGCTAGGACAACACGAGATTATCTACTGGCCCATGACTTCTTTCAAAGCCCAAGCGATGGGCCAACTTTGTGACAGAATTCACTCCGGCCGCCCAAGATACATTGGGCACGGCAAATTCCCGAGGAGTACCTGAGAACCCTCACCTTTGGAAACTCTATGTGGAAAAATCATCGAACCTGAATGGGGGAAGGGCACATAACCCTTATCAGCCGCATCACCACGACTTCCATCACTTTTCAGCACCTTAACTAATGCCAGCCACGAAAGGTATCAGCCCCACCACTTCAACTTCCACCACCTTCCAGCGTCTCCTCTCCTCCTCCTCTCATGTTCTTTCTCCCTCCCCTTCCATCGTTACCTCTCACTACCTCCTCTTTTATCTCTTTATGTTGTTTAGACAACATTCGAATATGGCAGCCATGAAAGGGGTATTAATGCTTTTGAGTTCGATTTGAAGTTCCGAATGGCTTTGGAGTTTGAGATTTTATTTCTATAATTGGGC
This sequence comes from Malus fusca, assembly GCA_035220775.1. Classification (NCBI taxonomy): domain Eukaryota; kingdom Viridiplantae; phylum Streptophyta; class Magnoliopsida; order Rosales; family Rosaceae; genus Malus; species Malus fusca. Next base: position 19,891,097 of record CM069060.1, read on the forward strand.
AACCATGGAAGAGAAGCATCAAAACCCTATAGCTGGAATAAATTCTCAACCCATCGCTGGATGTGGAAAGAGATATTTTTTTTTTCAGTTTTATTTCAGACTAACATAGGAAATTCAAGAAAGTATTTTTAAAGTTGGATTTGGAAAGAGATTATTTGGGTTCGAATAAACTTTCCCTAAACAATTATATACATTATAATTTATATTGAAAGTATTTATTGACTTCTTGTCTTGCAAACTATTTGGTGATTTTTCATGGCTAATATGCTATAAGTTGATACTGCAATATTATTAACAATAAGGAATAGTGATGAACTAAGCCACACAATGAGATGGTCAAAAATATTACTCCACCTACCAAACAAACTGATAAGGTCAAGTGTTGGGTTTCCCTTTACTCAATGTTGTTTAGATAAGAAAATAGTGTATGGAAAATCCAACAAAAATAAGTAAATCTTAGGACATACAAATCTACACCACTGAGAGTAGAAAATATTTGCTTTTCAGATATGAGAGCAATGAGAGAGGGTCAAAAGGTATGAAAATTTGCAACCGACAAGTAACTCAAGTGATCAAGAGCATTTTTTTTTGCACATGAGGTTTTATGTTCAATCTCCAATGCCAGTTTTCACTTGTATATTAAAGAAAAGATTGTGAAAATCCAAAGAGATATAAAACTGTATCCGAAGACATTATGATTCAATCTGCTAAATACTCTAACAGATTTCAACATTCCATAAGAGTCACTTACCAAAAACTATATTTCCACAAGGGCCAGTCAATTCAACCATATTAAAGTTCTTTCAGAAGATGAACCTATCTCAATTCTTGATGCAGCGATCTCCCTTTGACTGTGACAGCGACTAACAATCAAAATTACATTTCAAGAAATCAACACCCCAAAAAAAAGATGTCCAGGACAGAAACAAGCCCAAGTTTCTCCCATACCAGTAACACTAGGACCAAACCCAATTCGATTGCTGCATCAACATCACCGTTTGATAAAACTCCTGACTCTCCTCATCCCTTGTCAGCCAGAACCTTCAAAAACACAAGGGCAACTTGGAGCATGAATCCTCTCAAGGATGCTTTGCCAGGATCTCCACCACCATTTTGTAGCGGTGGCTCCAGCCCTCTCAGCAGCTCTGCCACATTATGTACTCCCATATCAGATAGCTTCTACTCTGACTTGCCCACCACTGAATTCTCAACTCCAAGAAACAAGGTATATACATATATTCATAAGTATAGAGATATTCCTTTAAGAAATTATAGCTCTTTTGATATTCTTCTATAATGGCTTTATGTGCAATTGTAAATTTGCATGTGTAGCTTGAAGGTTTTATCTGAAATTTTCGTTGGAATGATTTACAGGACTTTGTACATTGTCGATAGTTAGTCAATATTATCAAATTCCAATAAACTATTAACAAAATAATGAAAATATCACTGTGTCATACACTTTAGATTCGTACTCGCCACAGAACAATCATTTCTCTATCTCTTTTTATATGTTCTATCTTCTATGTGGATTCTGCATGGAAAAATGTGGTCAAAATAGCAGAACCTAAATGTATGGAAGTGGGGTGTTGCATATACCTCCAATTGGTTTCTTTTTATTTCCTTTTCTTCATTTTTTCCATTAAAATTTTCATTTCGATGATGAAAAAAATTTCATTCCAAAAACAATTTTATGATGTGAAATATGATTGCGCGCTGCTTCTTATTAGGGCATAACTTCTGGTTTTGAAGTAAAAGAAGGGATGGAGAGTAGTGCCAAAGGCTTTGGTCGTTTTTGTCAACCCAAATTGCTGAACAACAGTCCTAAAGGTTACTGCCTGAGCAAGTTATCGATGCATGAAACTGTGTTTTCAGATCCTAACCGTACATTTGATCTTGGCCGGGAATCACCTTCAGAAAGAGAAGAGAGCTCGGTTTATAATGAAGAGTATAAACATATTGTACCTTCCGCTGATCAGAGCAGCGATGAAGAATCTGATGGCAGAAGCCTGAATTTCCGAACGGATAAGCTTATGGATAGGCCAAAGCCGTACCATGAATTCTTAGATGAAGTCAAGAACCAGGAGCTCAAGGCTGAAATAAAGGCATGGAAAAAGGCTGAGCATATGAGACTCATGACCAGGTGAGGAAAACAAGATTTTTCTTTTTCCTCATTGTATTCATTGTATATATTAATATGAATATATACTGTTTGTAGAATGAGAAAATAGGTGTTCGAAAATCATTTACCGTGCTTTGATATTGACAGGTTGAGAAAAGAAGAAGCTGCTATAGATGACTGGGAATTCAAGCAGACCAGCAAGGCCTTGAAGGAGATTAAAAAGCTTGAGGTATGAAATTTTTTTAAGGTTAATCTTCTTTACTTAATTATAATAGCAAAAGGAAAATGGTAGAGCTCTTTTTAATTGAGACAGTATTATAAGGGGATATGCATAATACAATGTGAAAAACAAGAGGCCTAGGAAGAAGGTATAGGATACAAGTTGGGTTGCTTTGCATTGCTATTTGGGTAAAGAGTTTTGTGTGCATGTTGGTTTTACTATTGGGAATTGTTATTAACACTAAAAAAAATCTTATTTGGCATTCCAAATTTTCCATAATTAGATAGAAAAATACACTTGTAAGGAGTATAAAATGAGATTTTTGAAGTGTTAATAACAGTTCCCTTACTAAATTACCCAGATTCTAACTCCCAGTAGCTGGCAAGTTTATAACGAAGGTTATAATATTCATAAATATATACATATGATAACGGAGGTTATAATATTATAACGGAAGCCATAATATTCATAAAATATACTCGATATAAGTTTTTCACTCGAACAAAATTCATTGTTAGATTTCACATAAACAAGTTCATTAATTATGTTTGGCTTAACATATTTTTTATTTTCTGGATGCCTAAAATACCCTTATTTGAATGTTTGATATACACAATTCATTCCATGTGGATTGTAACGAAGAATTAGTGATTTTCTAAAAAAAAAAAACATTAATATATATATAACACAAAAAATACCTAATATGTGCAATAATACATGATTAACTAATATCATTAAAATTATGCTAGTGGCCCTTTACCACAGTAGTGGAAAGGTGCCCTTGCATGACGGTGTGGGTTCAAACCCCGTCGGTGACTAATCTAATATTTAATCTAACAAAATCTATTGTTTGACAAAAAAAAAATGACGAAAATTATATTTTACTATAATATATGTAAAAACTCATGCAAAATAATTTACCTATGAAATAAAGAAATGGTATTTGACTAAAATTTAATTTATCTACATTACATATTTTTCATGAAAACGTAGGTCATGTTTGCATGTAAAATAATAATAAATCCAAAATGTTTTACCTACAAAATAATTTATCTACAAAAAAAAAATAACGTGCTAATAATAAATGAATTTAAAAAAAGGTTAATTAATTACTAAAAAAAGGCATATTATTTGTTTAAAACGAATTTATCTATTCTTTTCATATAAAAAAATATAAGTAAATTATTTGCATATCATAAATTATTATTATGTAGTCAACTCTTGATAGAATACATTTTTTCACTTCCACAAATAGCGCACCTACTACTTGAATTTTAAAATGTTAGATTGCATTCAAAAAAAGCTAGATGGAAATAAGGATTTCACGAAGAAAAAAACTCTAAAATCATGTCTATTTATACTCAACGAAATTCATCATTATAGTTGGTAATAATAAAATGGAGAAATTAGTTTCACATCCTTGTTTTTGCTACTCCATTGATTAAAATCTTATTCATTTTCAATTTTTGATCAAGGTCCTTGGCAAAAGAATATATTCCTTTAGTGTTAAAAATGTTACAATTAGTATATTTATATTTATGGCTAAATTTTTATCATATATTTTTATTTTTAGTTTGTACCAATTTTTTTTTTCATTTTTAATTTGTACCCATATATTAGTTTCTTTTTGTACCCATATCTTTTAAAGTTTTTGACACACCCCGACCGAGATCAAGGCATGCTGGCCGTCACGTGAGAGTGACGTAGCCATGTGCACGGTGCGGAAGCGAGAAAGATAAGAATTATACGAATAATTAAAAACTGAATTACTAGAGTGCACTACTAAATAGAAAGTGGTAGGAGTTAGTTACAACAGTAAACACTCCTAATCAGAGCATAAAGTCTAGGTGCAGTCCAGTAGGACAAGTACTAGTTATACAGTACCAGGAATGTCCTACTATTATCTAGATAAGTCAGAACTGCTGACGTCCTCAAGCCACCAACAACAAGCTTGCTTAAAACCTGGAGGGGCGCAAAACAGAAAACGTGAGTGAGCAAAAACAATTGTTTTACAAAATCATTCCAGTGGACCTCAAATCTGCTAAGAGAGGAACGTGACAATCATAGATGGCATTAAGTCTGGCTGGAGTCTTTCTACTAAGTGCGTCCGCCACTGCATTTGCACGACCAGGGTGATACTCAATCGTGCAATCATAGTCACTAAGTAACTCAATCCACCTTCGCTGTCGAAGATTAAGATCTCTCTGAGTAAACAAATACTGAAGACTTTTATGATCTGTGAAGATCTTACATTTCTCACCATAAAGATAATGTCTCAAAATCTTCAAGGCAAAGAAGATAGCTACTAATTCCAAATCATGTGTAGGGTAATTCTTCTCATGAGGTTTCAACTGTCTCGAAGCATAAGCAATCACCCTACCATGTTGCATCAATGCACAACCCAAACCATTCAGAGAAGCATCACTATAAACCTCATAATTACCGTTATCATCCGGAAGTGCTAGAACAGGTGCATGAGTGAGATAATACTTCAACTGTTGGAAACTTTGCTCACACTTACTATCCCACTCAAACTTAACATCTTTTCGAGTCAACCTCGTCAATGGCAGAGCAATCACTGAAAAATCCTTAACGAACCGTCTATAATAACTTGCTAAGCCAAGAAAACTCCGTACCTCGGTGACGGTTCGAGGTTGCTCCCAATTCTCCACATCTGCCACTTTCTGAGAATCCACTTGAATGCCTTGAGCAGAAATGACATGACCCAAAAATGCCACTTGATTCAACTAGAATTCACATTTGCTAAACTTAGCATATAGTTGGTGTTCCCTCAAACTGCTCAACACCAACTTCAGATGTCTAACATGCTCAGCCTTAGACTTAGAGTATACCAGAATATCGTCAATGAAGACAATAACAAACCTGTCCAAATATGGCTGGAATACTCGATTCATCAAATCCATAAAAGCTACTGGTGCATTAGTTAACCCGAATGGCTTCACAAGAAATTCATAATGACCATATCGAGTCCTGAATGCGGTTTTAGGGACATCTTCATTTTTAATCTTCAACTGATAGTATCCCGACCTCAAGTCAATCTTAGAAAATACGCAGGCACCTCTGAGTTGATCAAATAAATCATCTATACGAGGCAATGGATAACGGTTTTTAATGGTTACCCGATTCAATTGCCTGTAATCAATGCATAGCCTCAAAGTTCCATCTTTCTTCCTCACGAATAAAACTGGAGCTCCCCAAGGTGAAGTACTTGGCTGAATAAAACCTTTATCCACTAACTCTTGCAACTGGACTTTCAATTCCCTTAATTCAGCAGGAGCCATTCTATAAGGAGTTAAGGATATAGGATTCGTACCTGAAAGCAGATCAATAACAAACTCCACCTCTCTATCTGGCGGCAATCCTCCACGCTACTAGGAGCATCATCATTCAACACCACATGAGCCAAATATCCCTGACAACCTTTCGACAACAATCTATTTGCTTTCATGGCTGAAATAATACCATGCCTCACCCCACTAGGCTCTCCTATAAATGTAACTTCAGATAATCCAGGACAATGAACTGTGACTGTTTTTCCATAACAATCTATCTTGGCACGATTATAGTTCAACCAATCAGTGCCCAAAATCATATCAAAATCCATAATATCCAACGGCATAAGATTAGCCGGCATAATAACATCCTCTACTATCACTGGACATCCTGGATATACCCGATCCACAAAACATCTATCCCCTCTAGGCATAGAAAATTCTAAATTATATCCTAGATGTGTAGGATGAGGTTGTGTCACTTGAGCAAATGTATGAGAAATAACAGAATGTGTAGCACCTCAATCAATCAATACTCTAGCAAAATGACCAAGAATATTTAACGTACCCATGATTAAATCTGGATTATTCTAGGCATCTTGCAGTGACATGTTGTGGATACGCCCTTGATTCTGCTGTCGTCCACCATGACCTATGTTGGCATGAATACCACGTCCCTGCCTCTGCTGACCCGACTGCCTCGAAGATCCTGCACTACTAGCAGCAATCTCTCCCTGCTGGGGCTGTCCCCATTGGTACCACTGAGATCCCACCGGCTGAATGTGGCTTGTAAGACATAGATCATCCCTGATATTGAGGGTACCCACTTTGATACTGAGGATCCTGAGAGTATTGTTGTTGTCCTGAGGTGTAGGGAGCGGTGTCGCCCTGGTAGTGGTAGGCACCTCCTCGTCCAGTCTGAGTTTAACCACTAGATCCTGAAGAGTGCTGGGTAGGTGCAGGTGGTGGGAAGGAAGGCTACTGGGGTCTCTGCTGACTCTGAGGGCATTGAGCAGCCCTATGACCCATCTGACCACAAGTGAAGCATCCATTGCTGCCTCTCCTACACTCCCCAAAATGCCGATTATTACACCTGCGGCATAAGGGAGCACCAGATCCACCTGAACCACCAAAATCTCTCTGCCTTTGGAACCTAGGGCTTCCAGTGAATCTACCACCTCTCCTCTGCATATTAGTACTCAATCCTCCGCTAGAAGAGCTGGAACTGGCACCACTCCTCTTAAAGTTCTAGGTCTTGCGGGGTCCCTGAAATGCTTGCCCTTTTCCTTTATCATCTCGTCTCTGGCCCCCAATCTTTCCTTCCTCATCCTTACTCTCACTAGGCATGTTCTATGAGGCCTCAATCCTCAGTAGAATCTCATAAAACTCCTGGTAAGAGGCACAGTGAGTCGATGTCGCTATGGAACGCCATTTCTTCTTAGTACCCAAACTGAAACGGTGAAGCATCTCTACCGGATTAGCAGCAACCTCCGGATCATATCTCGACAGATCAGTAAACATCCTGTAATACTCATTAGTGGACATCTTTCCTTCCCTCAGATGAGTAAACTCTTGTTTCTTAAGATCGATATACGCAGGAGGAATGAACCTTTTCCGAAACAACTCCTTAAACACTCCCCAGTCTGCAATCTCTTATGGGGTCATCTGGTAAGACTCATGTCTCCACCAGGATGCAGGTTGTTCTCCCAAAAACCAGGTAGTCGTCTCGACCCACCTATTAGAAGAAAGATTCCCCTGACTCTGCATCACCTGAAAGGTCTTCTCCACATGATTCAGCCATTTTTCTGCCCCCTCATGACCTTCATTTCTCATGAAGTGAGTCAACTTCAGATTATGAACTGTCTTAACAGGTGTCATCTAAGGAGTACGAAATGTTGTTTGAATGGCAAGAACTATAACTTCCCCTAATTGAGCAATATCAGGGAAACTAGATTTAGCTGATTGACGGGGCTCTCTACGAGACGGCATAGTTCTGACATAAGACATCACAAGGATTAGAACATTCAAGAATTATACAGGACTGCTAAACCTAGGCTCTGATACCAAACTGACACACCCCGACCGAGATCAAGGCATGCTGGCCGTCACGTGAGAGTGACGTAGCCATGTGCACAATGCGGAAGCGATAAAGATAAGAATTATACGAATAATTAAAAACCGAATTACTAGAGTGCACTACTAAACGGAAAGTGATAGAAGTTGGTTACAACAATAAACACTCCTAATCAGAGCATAAAGTCTAGGTGCAGTCTAGTAGGACAAGTACTAGTTATACAGTACCAGGAATGTCCTACTATTATCTAGATAAGTCAGAATTGCCGACGTCCTCAAGCCACCAACAACAAGCTTACTTAAAACCTGGAGGGGCGTAAAATAGAAAATGTGAGTGGGCAAAAACAATTGTTTTACAAAATCATTTCATTTATCAACATATCTAACCCCTCACTATAAAACATGTATAATTTTCCCAGAATCAAGATATAAGCATATACATATACATATATATATATATATATCTAAAATCATAACAATTCAATTCATGCTTCACATAATCATATTCATATGTATGCCATGCCAGGTAAGAATGATTTCATAGAAATATGAAATATTAGCCGGAACCCCTATGGTAGTCCGTACGGCTGAAATCATAGCTCAAAAGTCAATCTAGCCGGAGTCACTACAATGACCTATACGGCAATATACTGCACATAAGTTGGAACCACTAAAAAGGGTTATGTACGACAAGATTGGGTGTAATATAATTATGCTCAATTCTATTCTTTCATAATAGCCGGGCGATAAATCGCTAGTCACCTACGAGTCGGAACCATAAATAAGGTCTGTACAACAAGACTGTGCACTTAAGTTGGATCCAATATGAGCATATAGTGCGGAAGGTGACATAAATAAACAGGCCTGTACTTCATATCTCTGGCTAAATCACAATCACCCTAGGTGCAGTTTTATGAGCTCAACATTATTCAATCACATATCACATCATCGATGATTCACATAACCGAACATAACTTACCTGAACTTACCTGTGCGTCCACATCACCACATTTATATATATATATATATATGCAACCATGAAATGTATATTCAGAATATAAAAGTATTTGGCATATTATTTCAAAGCATACTTTCCTTAAAAAAATGCATTTCTGGGAAATATATCAAGTATATAAATATATACTGAAAACAAAAGCCCACTCACTGGTATGTCGAAGGGTCGTAGCCCCCGAGTCGCCCGTGGATAAGCTCGTCCTCGGGATAAGTCTCACCTATATGCGAATTAACTATAAAAACGTTATTTTAAGGCACATATACAAAACTAGCTAATAACTTCTCATACAAAGCTCAATTTTGGTATTTGAATATACCAACGTGACCTACATAACCTCACGAACATCGTGATATTTTTAGAATAATTTTTCTGTGGCTCACGCGCCCTCACGCGCCGGGGAGGGCACGGCCTCACGCGGCCTTACGCGCATCACCTTCAACCTTTATACGCCGGAATAGTGTCACCGGCGCCGGATTCTGGGCAGACCTGCAACTGCTTTTTTCCCGCTCGATTTTGCACCATTTTCTACGAAATTTTCACCTGAATGCCATAAATCACGAGAGGAAGAAGGTTATACCTCTTGGGAGCTTCAAATCCTTCGAAAACTCGTCGGGAAAATCCTACCAAAATCGGCCAACTTCGAACCTCGTGATCCCGACATCAAAACTGAGTCAACGAAGCACTCTGAGCTTCGTGAGAACCTCCTAGAGCTCGCTGTGAGCTTGGATTGTCCTAAAACATAACCATTCAAAAGTTCATGAATAGTGCTTAACTCGGAGCTTGAGTTTTCAACGTGATATCGAACGAGTTCTTACCTGAAATGGGTACCTTTAAACTCAAAATGGACTAAGGAACACAATGGTGTGCTCAAAACCTTCGATCCGTGAAGATTTAGCTTGGTTCATGGTTGTCCGTACGTATAGCAAGGAGAGAAAGTGAAACCGAGAGAGAGAGAAGAGAGCACGGGAGAGTGAGAGAGAGAGAAAAGATGTGTGGTCTAAACAGTTTGGATCACCAATCAAAACAAAACAATTTCCTTACTTCCAATTAGGTCCAAAGACTTAGGAAAACAAAACACTTTAATGTCCAAGGGTAAAATTGTCATTTCATGCCATCGAAAATTAATTATTCGGGACGGGCTGTGACAATTTTATTTGTGTTTGTACCCATGTGTATACTATCACGTGACATTGTATATTTAATCAATGATAGAAAAATTACATATGGTATATTTATGTTTTATGCCTAAACTTTGTATCATATATTTATATTTTTAGTTTGTACCCACTTTTAATTTGCAACATTTTTTAAAATTTGTAGTATTTTCTTTTTAGTTTTATTTTGTACCCATGTATTAATTTCTTTTAGCGCCTATATTTTTAATCTTTTATCTGTACCCTAATTTATTTATAATGTACCCATTCTTCTTTATTAATGTACTACTTTGTTATATGTGATATGTACCAATTTTTTTTAGCACTATGGATACATTCTTTTGCCATTTAATTATTTCTTATTTTTACATAGTTTTTATCCATTTATTCAATCAAAATGTTTGATTTTTTTTATTGTAATTGTTTCTAATAGTATTATAATGAGGGATTTTAAATTTATAGGATTATAAATCTCATAAAATATCAAACAATTAATGTCAAAACTATAAAAATATAAATATTAATTGTAATATAATGAGGTGCACAAAGTCAGGGATTTTGATCAAACTTTGAATACCATTAAGGTTTTAGTCAAAGAATGTTAAGGATTAGGGACCACATCCAAAGTATCCCTAATAAAATTCATTAGCATAATTAGGATATTGTGGCATAAGTGGTAGAAAATTTGTAGTAATAAGTTACTTATTGTTCCTCATGGCAACAAAGTGTGAATTTTGGGTTTTATTTGAATGTTTAAAGATAGATGAGTTTAAGTTTAGGAAACAAGAGTTACAATGGCCTATTTCTAATGAACCATAAATATACACACACTATATAACATGAGGTAATTATAATACTACCACCCAGATTTCCAACAAGTCTTTTTGTTAGAGCAAGAAATGAAACTACAAGCGAATTTTAAACATTATAGATAACCCATTCATTTTCAAATACAGTTGGGAGACCGTGACAGTATGACGGTCATACTAAAGACTTGCTCATTTTTAGAAAGATTACAGACCACATCTCTAATAGACATAAAACCTACTTGTATAGACGTTTCCCATCTCTAATAGGAATGTGAAAGGCAATGTGGTTTAAAATGTTGCTCTTGTAGCATTACTCCTACTCATGTTAGAGCCACCCGTTGTGATTCCAAACTTCCTCATTTTTTGTATCTACAATTTGGCAGAGCAAACTGGAGAAGGAACGTGCAAAAGCAGTGGAAAACACATGGAAGACAATAAGCATAGCCAAGGAAGAGGCCAACAATAAGAAGATAAAAGTAAGACGATCCACTATCGGAAAAATCTCATCAGTCTCAGAAACTTATCAGAAGGCTTCCTTTTCCACCAAGAAATTCATATGGCACAAGGTCACCGCCTACTGCAAATCAATGTATCTCAAATCTGTTCGATGCACTGCGCTACCAGCGGAAGCGCGACGTTCATGAATTTTCTTTCACTTGCTCCTTAAACATAAGAGGGCATACTCGCATAAGCTGTTTGGCACCGGAGAGAATCAGACTTATGTAATCGACTCATTTTTCATGTCATGCCATGTTGGTTTAGTAAAGTTAATTAGGACTGTTATGAACTTATAATTCTGTTATCCGAACTACACCATATAAACTTGGATATTTACTTGCCAGTTGTGGACTGCTCCGGTGGATTGGCTTTCCTCCTCAACCCACCTTCCTGTTTCAAATCTTCACAATTCACCCTTAATTTAGCTTAAAGTAATAATATTACTTGTAATAAAAAAAAAATGATTTTTTTTATTAGCACCTCACATTATGTTGAATACACTTCACATTAGAATTTAATATTATATGAGTTATATACGTACCTTAATATGGAATGACAATATCGACCTTATAATGTTTTTTTTTTAAATAAAAATAAAATAAAAAATAAAAAAAACTCTAAATCCAAGATTATTTATCTTCTTCAACTCTCAGCACCACTCTCACCTTCCTCTTACATGTGACAATTTACCGTGTTCAATTGCTTTCTCAAGTTGGGCAATGAGACATGCAAGCTTTTTTCGCTAGAAACTTGTTGCCTTGTAAAATGAATCAGAAAAAAAAAATGTTCTTACTAGATTTATACAAATAACATACAATTGTCAAAAATTGCAGATTTTTAAGGTTAGTTTGGGCTTACTTCCTTTCAGACCTTTAAGTACCACACAATGTTTCATACAACAACAATCTTTCATATATGCTTTATTTTATTAGTGGTTTTTACAATTTTCCTTTTGGGTAAGCATGGTTTTTACAGTAATTAAGTTCTAATGAAAGGGACAAGGGCGGAGCTACCATGGGCCTAGGGGGGGCGGATGCCCCCACTGAGATTTTTCTGACGCTGGCATGCTCATCTGTTTCTGCAGCAGCAAAGCCCCCACTGCGATTTTGAGCAGCAGCAAAGCCCCCACTGCAATTTTCTGGTTCCTCCGATCTGGGTCTTTTTTTTTTTTTGGGAAATCAATCTGGGTCTTTCTAAACCAGGCCAAAAGGCAAAACGAACCTCTGCAGAAGCCTGATCTGATTTTTTTTTTTTTTTTAAATGTAAACGAAACGGCGTCGTTTCGTATATGTTTAAAAAAAAAAAAAAAGTTATGTTATAGTATTAGTGGGGGACCGCTTGTCCCCATGGTCCAGACTCCCATTTCTTTTTTTTTTTCCTCCCTTTGTTTTCGTTGCCCTTTGTCAGAGAGCAGCTTGGTGCTGCTCTGTTTGTCTTCTCCAAAGTCCAAAACCAACACCTTGAAAGTTGCTCTCCTGTCCAGGTGCTCTCTGGAGCAAAGTTGCTCTTCCCAGCCATGCCAGCAGCCAGCCATTCTCTAGTCTCTAGCCAAGGGCGGAGCTACCATGGGCCTAGGGGGGGCGGATGCCCCCACTGAGATTTTTCTGACGCTGGCATGCTCATCTGTTTCTGCAGCAGCAAAGCCCCCACTGCGATTTTGAGCAGCAGCAAAGCCCCCACTGCAATTTTCTGGTTCCTCCGATCTGGGTCTTTTTTTTTTTTTGGGAAATCAATCTGGGTCTTTCTAAACCAGGCCAAAAGGCAAAACGAACCTCTGCAGAAGCCTGATCTGATTTTTTTTTTTTTTTTAAATGTAAACGAAACGGCGTCGTTTCGTATATGTTTAAAAAAAAAAAAAAAAGTTATGTTATAGTATTAGTGGGGGACCGCTTGTCCCCATGGTCCAGACTCCCATTTCTTTTTTTTTTTCCTCCCTTTGTTTTCGTTGCCCTTTGTCAGAGAGCAGCTTGGTGCTGCTCTGTTTGTCTTCTCCAAAGTCCAAAACCAACACCTTGAAAGTTGCTCTCCTGTCCAGGTGCTCTCTGGAGCAAAGTTGCTCTTCCCAGCCATGCCAGCAGCCAGCCATTCTCTAGTCTCTAGCCGACATATATATATATATTTAGGTAAATTTTTTAATTCCTAAATCTATAATTCCTAACCCTAATTAATTATTTAAGACGAATTTTTGTTTAATTGGTATAGAAATATAGAATCATATGGATATGGTATGCACTAATATGGATGGTTATTGACTTATTGATTATTGATATGATGAATTTTATGATTATTGATGAATGAAATTATGAAATTACGAATTCTATAAATATGGGTATACATTTATTCATATGATTAGTTGAATTAAATGTTTATTTGTTGAATAATTTGTATGCTTATTGGTATTAGTTAATTGAATTGTTGCCTTGGTTGGATATGGATTAGTTATTAGGCATTTATTTTATTTTTTGGTTAAGAAAGCATATATATTAATATGGATAACATTGTCAACATCTCCAAGAAAACTCAATTCTACGGCTTAACAGTCTAAAAACAAATCCATTTTTCAGAAATGGAATCATAATCATCCCCTTTCGAAACCCAAAAAAGAAGAAGAAATGGATTAGTTATTATTAGGCATATTAGTATAGTATACTCTAGGATTAAGAGTCTAAGAATTTTATTGAGATTTTTATTCTATAAATTCTACAAATTACGTATGAACCTTATATGTTATTGGTATATGACTAACTTTGTAGGCTGAAACATCATGGAGAGGTTTTTCAAAAAAATATCAGTGCCGCCATCCCCAATTATTGTGAAAAATAATGATACTCGGGGACATGATAGTGCAGAATTTATTTTATCAAATCTTCCATCAGATCCTGGTAAGAGAATTCGAATTTTGGATTACAATCCTAATATTCGAGATCAAGTACGAAGAGCGTATGTACTAGCTGGTCCTCAACAACCTAAAACCCATAATTTTCCTTACAAGAAATATGGAGACACGCAAAGACGATTCAACCCTGCTTGGTTTGATGATTTTCCTACTTGGTTGGAATATAGTGTAGAAAAAGATGCTGCCTTTTGTCTGTGTTGCTACCTTTTTAAACCAAACATTGGAGAACAAGCAGGTGGTGATTTCTTTGTTGGCGAAGGATTTTCTAACTGGAAGAAGAAAGAAAGACTTCTAACTCATATTGGAGGCGTCAATAGTGCACACAATCAAGCGTGGAGTAATTTTGAAGCTTTAAGGAGTCAAAAGCAACATATCCAGTCTTTTTTCTCTAAAACTCATGATGAAGCTCGAATTCAATATAGAGCTCGGTTGAATGCATCAATTGATTGTTGTCGATTTCTTTTGAGACAATGGCTTGCATTTCGTGGTAATGATGAATCTGAACATTCAAGCAACCATGGAAACTTTCTTGAGCTTCTACAGTTTATTGCTGACCACAATGAGGATGTGAAAGCCGTTACTTTGAAAAATGCTCCGGAGAATCACAAATTGACATCACCAGATATTCAAAAAGACATTGTAAATGCTTGTGCAATTGAGACGATCAAGGCTATTATTGAAGACGTTGACACTTCGTTGTTCTCTATTTTGATTGATGAATCTCGTGACGTATCAACGAAGGAACAAATGGCTATTGTATTGCGTTATGTGGACAAGAATGGGCATGTCGTTGAGCGTTTTATTGGCATTGAGCATGTTACTAGTACCGCTGCTCTCTCACTCAAGGAAACCATTGATGAGGTATTTTCTAGGCATAAATTGAGCATGTCTAGGTTGCGTGGGCAAGGTTACGATGGGGCCATCAATATGCAAGGTGAGTTCAATGGTCTTAAAGCTCTTATTATGAAAGAAAGTGGTTGTGCCTATTATATTCATTGCTTTGCACATCAACTTCAATTAGCTCTTGTAGCTGTGGCAAAGAAGAACATTCAAATTGAGTCTCTTTTTAGTATAGTTACTATTTTGGTAAATGTTGTTGGAGCTTCATCGAAGCGTTGTGATCTTCTTCGGGAGAAGCAATCTATTGCAGTTATTGAAGCACTAAACAGTGGTGAGTTTACAAGTGGGAAAGGCAAAAATCAAGAAACTACTTTGAAACGTGCTGGAGAAACACGTTGGGGTTCACACTTGGGTACTTTAGTAAGTATAATGACTATGTTTTCATCCATACTTGATGTACTTGAAGTAATAGCAGATGATGGAGTAAGCTCTCAACAAAGATGTGAAGCGAATAATTTATTGGATTCCATGCAATCATTTGATTTTGTGTTTAATCTACACTTGATGAAAGATATACTTGGAATAACCAATGAATTGTCACAAGCATTGCAAAGGAAGGATCAAGATATTGTAAATGCTATGAAGTTGGTTGGAGTTTGTAAGCAAAGGTTGGAGATAATGAGGAAAAATGGTTGGGATTCTTTACTCAATGAAGTCTCAGAATTTTGTCTTAAACATGATATTGATGTGCCTAATATGGATGATATGTTTCTTTCTCGAAGGCGAGGGCAACGAAAAGCAAAAGCAGTCACAAATATGCATCACTATTGTGTTGGGATATTTTATGTTGTTTTGGATTGGCAGCTTCAAGAACTAAATAATCGTTTCAATGAGACCAACACTGAGTTACTTCTTTGTTTGGCATGTTTATGTCCAGCCGACTCCTTCTCTGCTTTTGATAGCCAAAAGCTATTGCGTCTTGCCCAATTTTATCCTAAAGACTTCTCTATGAATGAGCTGGTGATACTTAAGATTCAACTTGAGACTTACATTGTGGATATGCGGTCTAGCATTGAGTTTTCAGGTTTAAAAGAGATTGGAGATCTTGCAAAAAAAATGGTTCAATGCAAGAAACACAAGGTGTATTCGCTGGTTTACTTGCTTGTGACATTAGCACTAACTCTTCCAGTTGCTACTGCAACCGTTGAAAGAGCATTTTCGGCCATGAAAATTCTGAAGAATCGATTGAGAAATCGGATGGGAGATCAATGGATGAATGATAACATGGTTATTTTTATAGAGAGAGAGATATTTGATGGTATTGGTAATGATGTTGTCATGCAACGCTTTCAGAACATGAAAACGCGTCGAGGGATATTGTAAATGACTGTTGTATGAAAAACTTTATGGATTAATATATAAGTATTGTGTTTAGTAAATTCTTAAGCTTTTTAATTATGACTTTGTTGTTTGAGGATGCCCCCATTCACACAAATCTCTGGCTTCGTCCCTGGAAAGGGAGGAAACTAATATTAATGTTCTATTTCTTCTGATGTGGTTAGAATTTTGTGAAGCAATGGAGGGAAGTACTAAATTTTTAAAAGGTTTAGGCAAGCTCCTGTCGAATATTATAGTAGTTTCGTGTAACTTACTGTTTTCATGGTTTTTTCATTATCAAAAAGTAGGCTAGCTTCTGGAAAAGTATGAAGCAACCCAAAAATAGTATTTATCAAGTTAATGCAAAACCAATTATGCTATGCATTTTTTGAAGGAAAAATTTTGTCCTAACTAAGAACATATGTGAGAACATTTGAACACATAAGCAAACTAATAATACTTTAAAGTAGGCATGCATTAAAAAACAATTCTAAAACCCATGACTTTCAAAGCCTAGTGAATGGTGAACCACAAGACTCTTTAACAACATTAAAGAGAAGAAAGGATTTTGAGATTCATTACCCTTGAAGCTCATCCTTGTTTACGTAAGGGATTCACCCAAGTGGAGGGCCTTCAAGTCACCTCCTAGCTCCTTAGATCTTCCTTGTGTTTTTCTTCCTTTTGATACTCCTTTGCTCCTTGAGGATGTGAGGAAAGGATCTCCAAGAACACCAAAGATTTAGTGTCTCTAAGTCTCCACACCAAGGATGAGGTGTGAAGATGAAATGGATGACGTAGAGGAAGAAAGATTGCTAGCTATCCTTCCCCTAAGTGGCCAGCCTCTATGGAGAAAAAGAGAGAAAAAGTTTTCCTTCTTTTCCTCAAGAAAACCCTAGTGAGAGAATGCCTATAAAGTTGCCCTTATACCACCTCACATATGAGTGGCAAACTTGCAATTAACCCAAGTTTGCTACCACTCACCCTTGGCCAGTTTTGACCTTGTTTTTGGTTAATTTCCATTTAGTTTTAGTTGTCACACAACCTAAACTCAATGGGCCTTGTGGACCAAAAACCCTTTTGGGCCCCGAAACCCAAAACCAACTTAAAAGCCCAATACGAACCTTTCATAAGATTAATTAACTAATGAATTAATCTTGACCATTCTCAATTAAACTATTTAATTGCTTATCCATCTCATATAAATTTCTTCACTTTCATCCTTACTTGGTGTATGGGCCCAAAATATCAGTTTGGGCCGAGTATAGAATCATTCTCGGCCCGGAAGGCCGTACGACAAGGGTACCATGGATCGTTTAGTTCGTGGGCCTCCAAACCTAAGTCGGTTAGGTCATGCTACAAGGCAAGTCGAGTCCTGGCGCAATAAGGAGTCTCGGCAGGACTAATAACCCGGAAGTGAATCCGACTTAATAAAGGACTAGGTTCACAATTATAGTGAAAATAAGACTGGTCGAGTTGGTGTTTGATCAGGAGAAGAAGACCTAGTCCGAGTAGGGTTTTTAACTCGACCTTAAAGGTATCCAGTGCTATAAATAGAGGAGGCTGTACATCATTCAGCCTCTCGCCAATTCAACACACAACTGCCATGCGCAAACTCTCTCAACAACTTTGAGATTTTTATTTTCTTTTTTCGCTGACACATCTTCCGTTGGCATCAACAACACTGTGAAAGCAACCGGTGATATCTGAAGTCGGCATAGATGGCTCTGTCATCGTAGAATCAGCCGGTCTCGTATTACCTTCCATTGGCATCAACAGCACTGCGGCGAGGACGGTTGGTTACATATCCAAGTCACGGTTAAGAAGGATTTCTGAATCCTTATTGATTGAGGTCATCTCATTAGCTTTCTCGGCGAAGTGAGGTGTTACAGTTTACTGAGCTCGGCACATTGCACGCCGAGTTATTTTATGATTGGATACTCTCAAGTGGGATTTAGAGTTCGGCATTCAGACGGCCGAACCACGTTCACTGTTAAGACTTATATTCGCTTTGAGTATTTGTGCCCTTACACTTTGGTGTCGATTCGGCGTGAGTTTACTCTGATGAATAACATCACTGTGACCGAATCCGACGACGGCGATTTGTGAACTTCGTAAGAATAGTAACCTTGTCTTCAGGTTCGAGAGCCCAAGAGGCCGAGATGTGTTCCTTTCTCGGCCGCAATCGCAAGACGCAGAAGTCAGCCGCGCACCCAACGCAACATCAACAAATTTTACTCATCGGTCGAGCTCGGCCGACGAGTTGGCACGCTCTGTATTCACCGAATGACGTAGTTAGCTTATAGATTACTCGGCCTGCGCGCCACGTAGGCTTGGTAGTTTTTAGGGTCAGCATTTTGGCACGCCCAGTGGGACCCAGTGCCAAACTACGAAGTTCATGCCAATTGAAACGCGATCGGTAAAAAAGAAAACAGCTATGGGAAAATCAACAGCCGATTTGCCAATTCAGAACATAGGACAAAGTGCGCCACGGGCGCAGAATCCCATCAGTGCCATAACACTTGAGTCCACGAGCGCCACTCGTCGAGAAATGAAAGTTAATATCGGCGGACAGTTTCGCAGTCTTGAAATCCCTAACAGGAACACCTGTGTTCTCAATGAAGAGATAATAGAGGATTGTGACGAGGATGGTGGTGAAGGATCTGATCCACCAACAAGGTCGTTTCTTCGAAAACGACTTGACGAGCAATCTCGGACGATTGAACAGACGTTTAGTCGAGGAATCGATAAACTTCATGACGTGATAAGCAATACCAGTGAGGCACAAACCAGATTACTCGAAATACTGGTTAGTAAGGTTAGTGACAGTAGGTCTTTAGATCTTGCCCAGCACTTGCCACCAAGAAATAATCTATTACCAAGTGCACCGGTCGAGTCAATCCCTGCTCGGCTCAAACCAATTAACTTGGAAAAATGAGGAGGATCAAATAGTAGGTCAGACGGATCCGACCAGAGAGTGGAAGCAACACCCGTCGATATGAACGAGGTCCAACGAATGATCGATTCGGCCAAAGTTCCCTAAATTTATACATATGTATCCAGCTTATGTGGAACAATTCGAATACCCTAGAGGTTTTAAAATCCCAGATTTTAGCCTTTTCACCGGAGAATCATCCTTATCCTCGTTAGAACATGATGCGTAAAATAACTAAACACACAAATTAAACCCTCTTTTGACAATTGTAGTAAAGTATGTAAGTAGGGATCGTTCTGGACCGGGGATTAGGAGGGATTGCTAAACACTTGAAAACTGACTTAGAAACATAAAAACAAAGTTTAAAACACTAAATTAGACTGAAAGAATGCAAAACTAAAGTTTTAAAACACTAAAACAAACCAAAACTCAAAACAGCAACCAAAAGACTCAAAACTGCCTTAAAAACACTTTCTGGGCAGTTTTGAGCACAAAGCACCAAATTGGACGAATTTGGGTTTTAACTTGTACCAAAACACTTAAAAACATAAACCAAAACACTTTCTAACTAATCTAGGACTTCAAAATAAATGGGGATTTGATTTGGACGAAAATAAACTAACAAAACAGATTGCAAAGTAAAAACAGATTTGAAAACGATTTTGGGGTTTTAAATGGATGATGGACTAGTTAGAGGCTCTTTCTCCACACATGACAAGTATGCAAACGACTCGATTTCCAGTTATTCCTTCATTGAATTATGAATGACAATGCCCCAAATTAACCGTGACATCACTAGTTAATTCTCAAGTTTTCCTTGTGTTATCGGATTGGATGACATCATTCGACAACCCAAAGCATTCCTCAAAAGTTCCCTACATGACATCATAATAAAGATACAATCAAAGATCATTACGTTCAATGAAAACTATAAGCATTGACAAAGCACTTGCAACTATGACATCATGTCACTCATGCTAGGAACTGGACTTAACGCGATCGTGACTAGCGACCTTCACTACATATGAATATAAGTGTGTGACGATTATGTGAAACAACCTTATATTCTAGAACCATATTCATGCGAGCCAATTAAGTGTCGACCCCTAATTAACAAACACAAATAAGTTATTACTCGCACAGTTAAGCCAATTGCATTCACGATTCAAGAACTCATAACTGGAATTTATCAAATCAAATTGCACACATAGTCATGGCTTCGAAATCACCCCTAACCAATAGGGGTTTAGCCACTCATGTTCATAGCAAAACGAAAGGAAAAGAAATTAAACATTGAAATCATAAAACGAATTACACCTAGAATGCACCAACGATGAAGCTTGAGCATCCAAGAGTCCTTCCTTCTTCCTCCTTGTTGCGACGCACAAGTGGTTGGGTTGTGGGGATTGTGGATAGTGTAGAAGTATGGATTTAGGGTTAGGATGAGTGTATGGGGCGGCTAGGGATGTTTTTAGGCAGAAACTAGGGTGAATGGTGAAGTAAGGATGTGTTTAGGAGTGGAGGATGATTTCTGACGTGAATCCCCTTTTTGTGGCTGCAAAAGAGAGTTTATTTAAAGGGATTTCAGGAATTAAAAACCCTAACTTATTTAGGTAAACATAAATTAAGTCTAAGGCTTCTAGAATTAGGAAACAAAATCAGAAACTTAAGGGAAATTAGCTAAAAGGTGCGGCTAAGGTAAGAAACACAAAAGGAATGTGTTTAAATTCAGAAAATAGGAAAGATTCACTCTCCCTTGCACGGCAAGGAAGAGGAAAGGTCAAGGGAATGCGGCTGTGATGTAGGAAAGGTTTAGGGAAAGGTTTGATGTCCTAAAACTAAAGAGAAAGTGGATTCCTTGTGCGGCAAGGTAAGGAACTTGGTGGGAAAGGTGCGGCTGAATCCTAAGGACTAAGGGAAAGGGTTTTTCAAAGTCCTAAGGGGAAAAGGAAAGGTTTTTACATGGTTTAAGGATAGGGAAACATAGCAAGGGGATATGTTGCAACAAGGGAGACAATGAGGGAACACAAAGGGGACAAGGCGCCACCTTTGTAGGGATGCTTCAATTTGTGTCTTTCTTTGTCTTCCAAACTGATTTCTTAAGTCTTCTAACACCTTTCTAGCCTCATTTGATCTTCAATTTCGTCCATCCTCCTTGCTCCATGCATATGCAATCCATTCCAAGCCCATTTTTGCTCCTAAAAGCTCCAAAATGCACCTTTTTGCATACTTTGACCATAAAACCTGAAATTGCACGAAAATGACTTTAAACACTAAACTAACTAAGGAAAAACAACATAAATGCATGAGAACAAGCCAAGTAAGTCGCATAAAAATGCTCCTATCAAATTCCCCCACACTTAGCTTTTGCTAGTCCTCGAGCAAAACAAAGAAATAAAACGAAACAAAACAAACAAAACACAACCTAAACCTTCCAACTTTGCCTCAGGGATTTCCAAAGCACATGACATGTTAAAGATCATCATTCCCACAGATTTGAGTCAATTTAACACTTAAGCACATACTTAATCATAGTCACTACTTACTAGTTCACATTTAATCAATTAAAACAATGTTTTGAATGTAGTAACATGCCTTAGAGAATTCGCTCAATTCCTTACAAGATATGCACTCAATTTTCACTCAGATTTTCTAACTACACAACCTATACTAGTTATATGTGAGAAGATTGATGTAGATATGAAAACGAATGCTCACATATATGTATAACAAAGAACGCAATTTCTGGAGTTAATAAGCATGTTTAGATATGATCTCATGAATGGAATGCTACTACTTAGATGCGAGAACCAGTGACACCATATGCTCATACCAAATTCAAACTCCACAAATTGAAACACATAACACTCAAGATAGAAGTTAAGGGTTGTAACGGGGCTTGGGGTATTGGTTAACAAAGAAAGGATAGGGAAAACAAATGTTCTTAAAGCAATAGCAAGCAAAGTAATGAACTTGAAACTTAGAATTCACTTAGATTGCAGAAATCAACTTTTAAACACGAAGGGAAGATTCAAGCAATACTTAGGGCCGAATTCAATGTTTTGGACCCTTTCTTCAACAAACAATACTGTAGAACTCTTTTTCTCATAATTTTCAACTCTTTTTCACTCTTTTCACAACTTTTCTTTTTTTTCTTCCTATTTTCCACGAATTTTTCTTTTCTTTTCTTTATACCCGTGCCTATGGCATACTAACTCACATGAAAACACTTCCCCCACACTTGTTTTCTGCCATACATCAATCAAAAGGAATTCAATTTGAATCATGCTTTACTATGCTTCAAGAACAAGGGTATGGATGGTCCTAATCTAGGCTAGGTGAGGATAGTGTGAGTTAAAAAAGAACATAGGCTAAACAAGGCTCAACAAGGTTAACTTAAACATAAAATGAGGTAGAGGATACACGGCAATTTGGCTTTGGTGGTGGTCACTACACAACTTCATCTTGAATATGTGTTATGCAAATCAATAACATGCTTTGAATGAAATGGGCATGAGTTCTAGCATTTGGAACTAAATGATGAAACGCCTTCTA
Organism: Malus fusca; assembly: GCA_035220775.1. Lineage (NCBI taxonomy): Eukaryota > Viridiplantae > Streptophyta > Magnoliopsida > Rosales > Rosaceae > Malus > Malus fusca. The sequence goes on from CM069060.1 coordinate 19,913,881, forward strand.
AGTAGTAACCAAGCAAAGAATAATGAGATCATGCAACGACTTTAGAAAACAATAATGCACAGATTTTAACTCTCCAAATAAACGTTTAGGCTCAAGTCTCACAAGGTTGTAGCGTTAATTTGAGTTCCTTCCTTCAAGCATGTTACAAAAACTAATTTTTTCTTTATGACTACATGTGAATTCATAAGCTATAACCACAACCAAGCATAAACGAAGAGTAAATCAAACTTTCATCCATGTTTATAACTCTTTTTAACAGCCATGCAATTAAAAACCAAATCCTCATCATTGTGTTGGAAGGTACCCTAAGACACAAACAAACACACAAACACACATACGACAAATAATTACGTTGTGTTTCGAGACAACGTCCAAAGCTGGATTGATAATGGCAAACTTAGATTTCCGAAGAAGAAGATGAGTGTTGATACTGACCCATTTCCCACGGCAACAGTGAATATGGTAGATGTATACCTACCTAAGGATAAAGGAAAAGGGAAGGCCGAAGCCGTTACTGAAGGAAATTTTGTGAAAAACATGTTCATTTGAATAACATCATATAGCATGCAATTAACAATTAAAGGCGGAATCATGCTTTCATGCATTCAAAAACAAAACATCTACCATGAAATTCAAAGCCTAGTAGATTGGTGAACCTTGACTCAACTTAAAAACAACAATTTGTTAGTTGAGAAATATTTACCTTTGTAGATTCCTCTTTGCATATGCAAAGGATAATCACCCAAGAGATAGGGCCTTCATTCCTTGCTTCTTAGCTCCATGGATTTGGTTAAAAGAATAGGTTCTCCAAGTTCCCAAAATTGAGAACCTCTAAAGATTCTACACCAAGGTTGGATTGGAGAGGAAATGAGTGACCTTGAGGAAATAGAATTGCTAGACAATATCCCCCAAGGTGGTTGGCCTCTTAGAGAGAAATGGAAGCTTTGTGTTCTCACCAATTTTCTCTAAAATCAACAACTTATGAATTTATGTTATAAAGTTCTTTATATAGTCACTTCTTTAAATGACCTAAAGAACCAAAAACCCTAATTCATCACCATATGGCCGGCCACTCTAATGGATTTGGGCTTTTGGGCCTTTGTGAATCTTTATTCATTAAGTTGTCATACAACTTAAGTCAATGGGCTTTGACGTTCGAAGCCCATTGGGCCTTAAGGTCCAAAAACTATCCCGAGGTCTTTAACGAACTTATTCGTTTGATTAATTAACATATTAATTAATCCTTGCCATAAATAATTAAACCATTTAATTCATCTCCTTTGTTTCTTCAATCTCCACCTTATTTGGTGTACGATACATTAGGTTCCTTTTAGCGAGGCAGTGGGCGATTAAAACCATTTTACATCGATTGTGAATTGAAACTTACTTTCAATTCTCCCTTTAGTGATTACACACGTTTAGGGCTTCCACAAACCATGAGTGACCCCTAGCAGCATATCATGGCTACCCAAGCTAATCAGAAGAGGTAGAGAACCTATTCAATTTTAGGATTACAAATGCAATACGGTCTTTCTCTAATCTAATACTCTTGACCACATTGTTTGGTTTGATAGTTTATTTATTCATGTCTACTATCCAATGTGATTCTTGTGCTTATATGATTACTTTGAATGTGAATTGGAACGCATTCCCAAATCTCATTCATACTCTGGCCAGAGATTTTAATCATATCATAGAGTATTCTCCCTCAAGCCAATTGAAGGTTAGAGATCCCTTGTTGCGCATTCACTTGTCTCCATGACTAAGTGGCTTAACCCCAATGATGTCGTGGACACCCCGATGGGGTGACTTTGACATAATCAAAGATCAAGGACTTAACCACAAGACAACAACTGTGATGCCTCAGGTCAAAGGACTAATTTGCATTATCCCAAACATGAGTTCTCATGTGACATGAGTATGAGAACTCCTCGTTGATCGTGTTCAGTGAACTCATTCTCTATTGAGCACCTACGTACTTGTCTTGATGTCACACACACCAATGACTCGAGACTAGTCACTCTCCCTGAGAGAAGACATAGCACGTACTGATCTTATCGGACTGTCAATGCCCAATTGGCAATCCTATGATCAGGAACGTTTAGGATGTGTCTACGAAAGAATGGTCTCATTAATCTAACTTCATTAGATTGCATTCTTCCAATCACATATTCCTTGGACTTTATCGTTTAAGCATATAACATTTATATGAGACGTCTCAAACAATAATGTTTGCCCTTTATATGTAAACTAGATTAGTTTAACATGTGAAATATCTGTAAAGTATCATCATATGAATGGCTTTAGGGCACATTTCCAACAATCTCCCACTTGCACTAGAGCCAATCAGCTTGGTCATCTGTTATGATTCCTCTTCTGTAGTCATTTCCTAAATGGCTGAGTAGTAGGCCTAGGAAATGGATATCTATATGTTATCCATAGAAGCAACCTTGAGAATATCGACGTCATCATTATACATGATTCCCAATCATGTGGTTCAGTCTCTCATATGAGTTCGGATCTTGATGAGACCTTGATTCCCTGGCTTGAGCTATCGCCCCATTAGTGTCGTAGTGTCAGTACACTAGATACACTTTCTGGTTGGAACCGAATAGAGAGTTCATAAATGAACTTTCCCATCCAAACAACATTGTTGTAAACTTCTATATGGCAATATATTTTGCATTCATAATGGAACACACTAAAGTCATTACTTTAATGTTTCCATCCAAATATCTCTTTAGTCATAATAAAGAGATATCTGTTTATCTCTTCATTCATAATGAAGAAACATCCAATGATGGATTAGATTCACAATCTAATACATTTACGCTTCCATTACGTTACTCTAATTCTTCCTCATTCTTCGAGGAACCTATCCTTTAGTATTTCTTAAATACTTAAGGATTCACTTGACAGTTGCCATGGTTCTGATCCTGGGCTTGCATTGATATCACCTTGTACCTTTCTAGGTACAACTCATATCAATGTTTTTCATACAATATGAAATACATAAATCACCTTTCTGCGTATGCATAAAGGATTCGATTTACGCATTATTTCTTTGGGAGTCAAAGGGTACGTTCCCTTTGAAAAGAGCTACCTCCTAGTCTTACTAGAGTTGTTCTTCTTATTGAAGTTTATCATCATATGAGAAACTTCCTAGCATCCTTTTGTCTATTATTAGGGCATGATATAATCCAATTATATCCTAAAATCTATCATTATAGATTTCCATCCCATTTATATAGACTATGTCTCCCATATACATTCTATCTTTATAGAATGTTTAAAGTCATAACTTTAACAATGAAGTATTCTTTTCATTTCCAAAATTAATATATCATATATATATTTAAATTTTAGGAACATGATTAACTCCCACTAATCTTTTGTAAACCTAGTAAACAAAAGATTCATTTACATCTTTATGAGAAATCAAACGATTTGACCTTTTCCCTCATAAAACGCTTATGGCTCCCACTAGCTTGCTAAGATCCATGATGGTCGGATCTCTACAACTTACATGTTTTGTGATTCATAGTTTTTAGACATATATTATTAGGACTATCTTAATAATGGTTTCGGAAACCTATATTATGTCCAAACATTGAATCAACATTTAGTTGTAGCTAGCTATCTTCGAATTAATTGAAACTAAGACTACGTCAAAAATGGTTCCTTCTTGACTACCTTGGAGCTTGTGGTATAGGAACTAGGTTGTTATATTTGTTGATTATCATTTTGTCTCTCAAAGAACCCATTCTTTTGAGTTCTATTCCTAGTTCATTTGCTCTAAGGCAAATCACATTGTAGGATTGCAATGAACTACTCAACAAACAACATTTGTTGGTTGGTTTATAGAAGTGATATCCAAAGGTTAATTTAAGGATATCCACAAGATAATTTTTAAACAAATATTGCTCATTAGCACACAACCCCAAATCTTAACACAATTAAGATTTGTCTTTCTTTCCAACTACATCCTATGGAGTTATGAAAATTTTGGAAGATCTTCTAATTGACAATCATATTGTCTTAGAAGCATATATATCCTATATATGGGTAATTGATAATATCCAACGAACTAAATCTTATTCAAGTTCGTTCTTCTCCTAATGGAGAAAATCATTATCTTATGATGCTAATTTCCTTGATATCTTTCAAGGAAACTCATCTAAAGTGTTACCTTTCCTTGGATCAAATCTAAGGAGGTAAGTACTTTAGACGTCTTACTCATCAACTTACATTTCTTGAATTCTTTGAAACCTTTTGCAAAGTATTCGGACTTGTGTTTATTCATAATAAACTATAGTCCAACCGAGAGTGATCTTCGGTGAATGTCAAACAACATGAGTAGTATTATGTTGTGGACAAGTGCCACTAACATCTAAGTGAATTAACCTCAATAACTTTGTGATTCTTTCTTCTTTCCAAAAGAATAAAGATTCGAACATTTCGCCTCTATACAATTTTGACAAGAAGGTATTGGATCCGGATCTAACGATCCAAAGCATCCATCTATAACCAACTCGTAATTTATGTTTTAGAGGTATCACAACTCAGTTGGGATTAGTCACTTACCTTGCAACCTTTTGGGTTTTAAGCATCATTATATTCTAAACAGTTAACGCTACCATATCATCTCTACTATAGAGACAATCAATTAGATTACTATAATCCAATCAGTGATTAATAAAGAACAATGTTTTGTCAAACAAAACATTCATCCATCTCTACTATAGTGACGGAATTAAGTTCCTTAAAATTGGAATGTAAAGACAATCTTTAGTTTTTCCAATTTCTTTTGTAGTTCATATGAGGAAGTTAGTACCATTTGCTTTCGCAGAGATCTATATTTTATTCACGTTCCGAATGTGAAGTACTTTCTCTTCTCTCATTAATCTTCTACTTCTTATTAGCCACACTTCTACAACGATTGTAAAACATAGTTACTAATACGGAATCAAGCATTCAAGTAGAAGAACCAACTGTTTTGAACTATTCAAGAACGATTTACAACACCTTCGAAAGGTGTGTTCTTGACACTTGCAAGACATTTCTTGCAAATACCCCTTCCAATGTCCATCCTTTCATAAAGAAAGTTTGTTCCCTTGGAGTTAATTTTATCTTCTTCATTTGACTTCTCCTTTGACTACAATAGTCATGGTCCCTAAACTCCCACTATCTCTCTTGAAACCTTTTTCAATTGTGTTATACACATCAAACATTTTGGAGAGTGTGTGGTTATTGTTCACTACATAGTTTACAATAAACTTAGTGAACCATTAGGATAGGGACATAAAGGTGAAGTCCTAGCTTAGTTTCCGTCTCATTAAGTGGTTTATCACTTCAACACTAAATGATTCAAAATCATCATAAGTCCATATTGATGGACTATTTTTGTCAACCAACCATTATGTTCTAAACATAATTACAAATTTTCAAGAGTTGTTCAAGGCAACTCTCATTTCTTCATAAGTTCCTTTGTTCATATAACGAAGGAATAAGCATTGGTTGTTTGTGTTGTCCTCTTCATGATAGACATTTCTAACATGTTCTTCCAATGATACATTATCAATAGGAAGATTGTGAGGATGAGACTTCTTAGGTACATGCACAATCCATTTAAGACAATCTTTGGGATTGTGTTACCAAGTCCGGAAACTAAAACATTCTGCTTTTCTTTGTCAAGTTTTGGATAGCGTTTGCAAATATATTGGTAAACAAATACATAACGAATATAAATTGATTGATTTTAAGCCATTTGATTCGGGTCTTTAAATCAAATAGCACCACCCACTATTTTTGGCAAATTCCATATCCCTCATTGGAATTCGAGAGTTTTGGAGGAAACTCTTAGTAGGTTATGGGAGACTCACTGTTACCAAGCCCACCTCACAATGATATGATGTTGGCTAGCATTAATAATAATGAGAGAGTACGCTTACTCATTTGCAACTAATGCAAGTACCCATCAATTTGGCCTCTAGAGAATGTTGCCTCACGATGATACGATGTTGGCGCCATTGCACTTAGTTAAGTCATTCCCACCATGCTTAGTTCGTGAAGGGGTTCAAGAATAGCCTCACGATGATACGATGTCGGCCATCCTCGTTGCCTACACTAACCTCATCAAGTATGTATATAGACTCCTCCTGAGTATAAGCATGCACTTTGTACTCCCCCATGATAGGGTGAAGCCGGTGTACAAGTCATAAACGATTGGAGCCTACCACGGTGGAAGGCCACGAAAGAGTGTTCTAAGCACTCTCACGCTTTTCAACTTAATAATGGTTTGGTTGAGGGTTTTAGGTCTCATCACATATAAGTATTCATTTTAATCTACATTAAAACAATTTTGGTCCTATTACAACTATTGGTCCATTTGTTTTTAGTTGTATATAATACTCCCACTATGCTTATAAAACAGTTTTTTAAAGCAAGAGTATATGATACTACTAACATAAGGTTTGCATTCATTTGATGGACTATATAGTTGCCTTAGGGCCTTAGGATGACTATGAACCTTTGTTTAGATTCAACACGAGCCTAGTGTTGAATCTCGGACTAGGGATGGAGATTGATTTTAGTTACGCGTTTAATCACATTAAGGCGTGTTGTCTTAGGGGCGTTGGACCCAACTACTTCATTTTCATGCATATCAAATAAAGCAAGAAAGAAGTACTTCAAAGTAAAAGAGAGCTTATGCTCTTTACAACATTTGCATAAAACAAATTACTTTAAAGTAAAGAAGAGCTTATGCTCTTTTACAACATTTGATCAAATCAAATTACAACCAAAATTAATCTACACATTCCCATGGTTCAAACAAATTTGAAACGGCCTTTCACATAGCTCAATTATCGTAGGCTTAGGTTCATAATCACCCTTTAATTAATTAACATTTTAACTAATTAAATTGAATGCAACATTTTCATTTGGTTTTTTGTATCCATAAAATTGATTTAAATGGAGCTAAATGAAATGAAAATCCAATTCTCATTTAAAGAGACAAAACAATTTTTTGTTTCCTACTTAATTTGGGCCATCATGCAATAACCACAACTTTTTGGGCTATATTGCGAAACACAAACTTTTGGGGTCACTTTGTAAAAACACAAAAGTCCACTACTCCATGTAATTACAACTAGAACCCAAAAATTTCAACAAATACAATAAACTTCATTAAAGGAGCAAAACAATTTTGTCCTTTAACGTTTTTGGGCCTTAACGTAAAAACGTAAACTTTTGGGCCAAAGTGCAAATACACAAAAGTATCAAAACTTTATGTAATTGAATAAAAGACCCAAAAATACCCTATTTAATTAGGGTGGCCGGCCATGATAGAAAAAATATGATTTTTACAAAGTTTTTGTAAGTGGGTTTTGTTAGGTGAGGTAAAGATGAAATATTTTGAATTTATGTTAAACTTTTAAAAAAGTTTGTCTACCATTATAGCCATTAATTGAATTTATGTCAAACTTTTAAAAAAGTTTGTCTACCATTAAAACCATTAATAATACTTTACAAATAATCATCACCCACTAAAATCACCCACTAAAATTAAACCAAAACTTTATGTAAAAACATAAAACATTTTGAATCAAAACTTCAAAACTTTTTGTTCTTGGCAAGAACTTCAAGAACATTGAAGAACACTCATGAAAACTCATAATAGCTCCATGAATGTTTTCACTCACCAAAACTCAAATTTTCATCACTCAAAAGAGGGTTAACATCCTAGGGTACTTAGGAGTTCCAAAAGTCACTTTAAAACCATTTTAACAAGACAAACATGAACCCAAAAAATCACCCTTTGGATTTGGCCGAATTTCCCAAAAAACATGGCACCAAGTTTTAGCTCCAAAATTCATGCTCATATGAACTACATCTACAACATTTGAGATGGCAAATTTTCTAACAAAATTTACATTCAAAGAAACAAGAATAAAGTTTGTAACATATTACAACTTTTAAATCAAAAACAATGAACTACAAAACCCAAAATGATTCACCAACTACTAGACCTAGGCTCTGATACCACTTGAAGGAAATTTTGTGAAAAACATGTTCATTTGAATAACATCATATAGCATGCAATTAACAATTAAAGGCGGAATCATGCTTTCATGCATTCAAAAACAAAACATCTACCATGAAATTCAAAGCCTAGTAGATTGGTGAACCTTGACTCAACTTAAAAACAACAATTTGTTAGTTGAGAAATATTTACCTTTGTAGATTCCTCTTTGCATATGCAAAGGATAATCACCCAAGAGATAGGGCCTTCATTCCTTGCTTCTTAGCTCCATGGATTTGGTTAGAAGAATAGGTTCTCCAAGTTCCCAAAATTGAGAACCTCTAAAGATTCTACACCAAGGTTGGATTGGAGAGGAAATGAGTGACCTTGAGGAAATAGAATTGCTAGACAATATCCCCCAAGGTGGTTGGCCTCTTAGAGAGAAATGGAAGCTTTGTGTTCTCACCAATTTTCTCTAAAATCAACAACTTATGAATTTATGTTATAAAGTTCTTTATATAGTCACTTCTTTAAATGACCTAAAGAACCAAAAACCCTAATTCATCACCATATGGCCGGCCACTCTAATGGATTTGGGCTTTTGGGCCTTTGTGAATCTTTATTCATTAAGTTGTCATACAACTTAAGTCAATGGGCTTTGACGTTCGAAGCCCATTGGGCCTTAAGGTCCAAAAACTATCCCGAGGTCTTTAACGAACTTATTCGTTTGATTAATTAACATATTAATTAATCCTTGCCATAAATAATTAAACCATTTAATTCATCTCCTTTGTTTCTTCAATCTCCACCTTATTTGGTGTACGATACATTAGGTTCCTTTTAGCGAGGCAGTGGGCGATTAAAACCATTTTACATCGATTGTGAATTGAAACTTACTTTCAATTCTCCCTTTAGTGATTACACACGTTTAGGGCTTCCACAAACCATGAGTGACCCCTAGCAGCATATCATGGCTACCCAAGCTAATCAGAAGAGGTAGAGAACCTATTCAGTTTTAGGATTACAAATGCAATACGGTCTTTCTCTAATTTAATACTCTTGACCACATTGTTTGGTTTGATAGTTTATTTATTCATGTCTACTATCCAATGTGATTCTTGTGCTTATATGATTACTTTGAATGTGAATTGGAACGCATTCCCAAATCTCATTCATACTCTGGCCAGAGATTTTAATCATATCATAGAGTATTCTCCCTCAAGCCAATTGAAGGTTAGAGATCCCTTGTTGCGCATTCACTTGTCTCCATGACTAAGTGGCTTAACCCCAATGATGTCATGGACACCCCGATGGGGTGACTTTGACATAATCAAAGATCAAGGACTTAACCACAAGACAACAATTGTGATGCCTCAGGTCAAAGGACTAATTTGCATTATCCCAAACATGAGTTCTCATGTGACATGAGTATGAGAACTCCTCGTTGATCGTGTTCAGTGAACTCATTCTCTATTGAGCACCTACGTACTTGTCTTGATGTCACACACACCAATGACTCGAGACTAGTCACTCTCCCTGAGAGAAGACATAGCACGTACTGATCTTATCGGACTGTCAATGCCCAATTGGCAATCCTATGATCAGGAACGTTTAGGATGTGTCTACGAAAGAATGGTCTCATTAATCTAACTTCATTAGATTGCATTCTTCCAATCACATATTCCTTGGACTTTATCGTTTAAGCATATAACATTTATATGAGACGTCTCAAACAATAATGTTTGCCCTTTATATGTAAACTAGATTAGTTTAACATGTGAAATATCCGTAAAGTATCATCATATGAATGGCTTTAGGGCACATTTCCAACAGTTACAACGCAACGCTTTCTGAATCAGAATTCTCGGCCACGTTTCACTGCTGATTTTCGTTCAAATAAACCACCTACAGCTCTAACGGGACCTGCTATTGTGAAGCCCATGACAGAATACAACACTGACGAAGAAGGTGGGTCGGCACTTTTATGCAGAAAGTGTAAAACAAATGTCAACGCCGAGCAAAAGGAAAAGATATCTCCGGCTATAATGGAACAACCTACGGCCGCAACACAGCAAAAAGTGCTTAACGCAGGCCAACACCAAGGGGTTTTTGATAGGCTCGGCCCTAAAGTGCTGGTAGAAGAAACACCTTCGGCCAGACGGCGCCTCGATTTTGATGCCCCATTTTATGACGAAGATTATCACATCCGCAATTCTAGCGGCTCGGAATCATCGCAAAGCCAAAAAACTTTCAAACCTCCAGAACCTCGAGACTAGCGTTGGTATACGTATCACTCTTCGAAAGGTGTATACACCGCACTGTCCAAATCCCATAAACGTCGGCACCAAAGAATAGACTGCATGGTGCGCCGACGGGCAGCCCAAGAAACCGTTGCCAATGATGATGACCGACCATCTCCAACTATTATGAAAGAGCTGGTTCAAGGGAAACGGCTAGTCAATCGAGATGTTGAAACCACATTTGAGGAGGCTGATAAACGAATCAAACTTCTTCTTCGACCCGGAGAAATGAAGGCACGCTTCGAGCATTTCAAGCAAGAAGCTGAAAGCAAACTGTCCCCACCAACCATACAAGAACCTTTGATCAAAATTCGGTGGAATTTACATCCACCATTTCTCGGGGAGGCCTTGGAATATATGCGAGAGTTTCATAAAAAACATTCGGCCAACGATCTATATGGTTTGCCGAAAGCATGTCAAGATACAATCGATCTCGTCCTAACTTGCCCGGATGCCGAGCGAATTATTCAGAAGACTTCAGACCCAGGATTGAAAGCTAGGTTCTAGCACATACGAGAAGCTCGAGTTCTTGGCTTTGAAGTCAACCCATATACTGATATCGATGCAGCCGACTTTCCTTTCTCCATGGAGGACCTTCAATATTTTCGGCTGTTTCTCTCTTCGGCCTCACGGCCGATGAAATAACACGAGTTGCATGGTTGGATGCCTATCTCGACACCAGGGATGCCCGTATAATGTACCAAGAGCAAGCTCGTATCCTGGCATTGATCCCAGACACAATTCCGATTTTAGACGCACTTGAGGCACCTACACAAAACAAACAGGCTTCCGAAGAAACACCGCGGGAACAAACCATTGAAGAATGAGCAGAGGAGTCTCTTAGTACCACTCTGACGGAAGCAGATGCCGCAGTCGGTGACCAGGAAAGAGAAGAGGCTGAAGAGGATGATCGTAACCCGATGGGCCCGTCGGTTCTGGATAACATGGAAATCAATATGGTCCATGTTTTGCCCACTGATTTTCAGTCGAGCACATCTCAACTGAATTTCCTTGATGGTGACGTAATTGCCGAGGAAGCCGGTCACATTGATTTTGTAACTGTTGCTAACGACGAGTCGACAACAAAAGATGACAATCTCAAGGCAGCTTTAGCCGAATTGTTTCCTCGCTCGTCATCGGCCAAACTTCATCATTTGAAGCCATTGTATGTCACGGCCCATATCGAAGGGTATCACTGTCAATATCATGCCTGTAAACGTCATGAAGGCATTACGGCGCTCCAATGACGAACTTATTCCCTCCGGGATCACAATGAGCAGTTTCGTCGGAGATAAATCCCAAACCAAAGGGGTGCTTCCTTTAGCGGTAAATATTGCCGGCTGTAATGACATGACCGCCTTTTTTATCGTCGACTCCAAAACCGAGTATAATGCACTGCTCGGTCATGATTGGATTCATCAAACTAGCTGTATTCCTTCATCATTATATCAAGTGTTCATTTTTCGGGACGGCAAATCGGTCATTGTTCACCCGGCCGGTAGTCAGCCCTTCGAAGCTAACATGATCCAAGCACTGTATTATGATGACCACGTCGGCTACATCACCCTACAGGGTTTCAATGATGAGGGACGACCGACTCGAATTTTTGTTCAAAAACCTATCGAGGTTGGTGCCGAAACTGTCCACCAGGATTCAGCGAGACTTGGTTTAGCTAACTTCATCCCCGACCCCAATGTTTAACACCGATCGGGAAAAACGTCGGGCCGCGGTTTCATCTTCCTCCAAGGGACAAACAAGTACCATTTTCTACTTTATGTGGTTTTTTAAATCCTTTAATATCATATCAGACTCTTAATCCTTTAAATTGCTTTGTAGGCATTCATATCTGCTCAAGGACAATCACCATCAACAAATCCAGCCGAAGCTGCACCTAGAAAGAGGACAAGGAAAACAAAGGTAAAAACCTAACCATTTTCTTAGTTGTAAAACATTTGGATTTTGTTAAAAACCTTGCTTTGTCTCTTATAGTTTTAATGAACTTTGGATATAGGCATCACAACCAATAGCTGAATCATCTAGCAGCACCTAGCAGAGAAAGACCAAGCAAACCAATAATTGAATCATCCAAAGGCACCAAGCACAGAAATACCAAGCAATCCAGCCATTAGTTTTTTTTGCACAGATGGTTGTTTTTTGTAAAGGAATTGTAATGTTAGAACAGATTTTATGCATCCAGTAGGTCTTTTGTGAATTAAATTGATGATGTAGCAGGTTTTTATGAATTAAGTAGGTTTTGTAATGTTGGTTGGAGATGCTAGATGAATTCAGTTAGTTTTTTTAACAGGTTTATGAATTTCTAGATAATTAAGCGGGTTTTATGCATAATTTGGTCCACTTCATATTTTTCTTCGGAAATGATGAGTAGTTTGTGTTTGAATACACTAGTTTTGTTGTGGTTATATCATTATTTTTGGGTGAGATTTTTCAAATTTGGGTTCAAGGATGATAATCTATGATTAAAATGTTAGATCACCTTTTTCTCACTTTTTGGCGGGAAATTTGAATTTCAAATTTTGAAATTCAAATTACCAAAAAAAAAAGTCAATTATTTTTTGACGTGTCCATTTTTGGTGGGAAAACTTTGGGTGTGGTGCCACGTGGAATCCATCTGGGCGAGGAACTGGGCCCCGCATCAAGCCAAGTCTGTATTTAATTGAGAAATTCACGGACAAACTAACGGAGGTATAACATTGCAACAAATTCTAAAGATGAGGTATGACATTGTCATTTTTAAAAGATGAGTATGATAGTGTGGTTCGACCCATAGTTGAGGTAGTTTTGTGTAATTTACCCTAAGGTTTATGTTAAGAGTGTGGGGTGTGAAGGTATTATGGGAAAGTATGTAGGGTGCATTAAGATACATTTTAATTAAAAAAACAAATATGGAGTGTAATAAGTATGGGGCTGTATTCAACAATATTTTCACTTTCCCAACCGACCATCACTAGCAAGTAGGGGTGGGTATAAAACCGTAGAACAAATAAACCGAACAGAGCCAAGATTAAAAATAAAAAAAAAACAAAAAAAAAAACTTAGGTTCAAGAACTAGACCAAACCGATTCCGACCAATTTTGGTTCCCAGTTTTCATCTTGACAAAACGGACCAGAACATAATAGGCTAAATTAATGTAGGATTCTACTCCTAGATATCCTTTGGGTTTCTCCCGATTTAATGTAGGATTCTATTCTAAAAATGTTGAACTCCTGACTAGTATAAATACACCCTTTTGGGGTTCAGGTCTAGTAACGCAATCATCGCTCTATGCCTACTGCTTGAGTCTTATACTTGCTTAGTAACGTGACTGTTGGAGAGCCTTATGTCGGCACACCTCCACCTGCCCGTCCCCCTCTTGCCAGAGACTTGCTCACGGTAGTTTGCTCTTTTACAAGGTACTCAGATTTGTGCATCTCCACCAGTTGCTACGGTGCACAAATTTGGTTCCAATAGATACCACTAAATTTCCATGGACTTAATGATATTCCTAATTTGATACCATTAGATGTTTTATTGGTAGTTTTAAACTCTTTAAAAAAATCAATAGACTGCTTTATTAGTCAGCAAAAAATAGTAGAAAGGATGGCTGTTATATGTACACAAATATTAGTAATCTACATGTGTAAAAAGGCACGTTGCCTGATTACCATCAAGGGGCAAATATAATAAAGATGCCAAAAATCAACAATCCTAACTATATACAAAAACAATGAAAAAAAATACAGAGGCTGCAAGCAGAGCGTTGTGTGGTAATGATGTGGGCCTCAATAAAAAAAATTCCTGAAGAAAACGACGTGTAGCAAAGCTTCCGAATAGGTAAAAACAACAATACAATAGGAGACCACTAATGAGGTTGCCTCGTCCACAAGCTTCGGAAACCGAAACCAACTTGGAACCCGCTACACCATCGCTGACAAACCCTAGAATCCTACATGGCCAACCTGCTTAAACGCATCCGAACTGTCATCCTTGGATCCAAATCTCCTAAACGCTGAACACCCAAAAGTTGATCCACATTTAGTTTGTACAAATGATCACGAGATCTCATATGCGGCATATGAGATGCTGGTCTATCATTGTTGGAAACATTCAATCTGAAATTTTGCTGATCTATGGCTGCCAATTAAGAGAGAGAGAGAGAGAGAGAGAGAGAGAGAGAGAGACTGACAATCAATTTACAATTTAGGTAAATATTTAATTACAACACTACTAAAATACAAAATACAAAATAAGCAAATACAATCGCATGGGGATTGAACACCTAAAACATTGCAGATGCAACTTGCTGCTCATTACAGTCGAAAAAAAATACAAATCTTGTCTTTCGGCCATGCAAATAATTAGTGGGCACTCTCCGATACCCAACCTGAGACCATACTTTCGTCCACATGTTTTGGACCGCCGCAAGACCTTGAGACAGATTCGAAAAGTTTTTCAATCTCCGGTGCACATCTGATGAATGCTCGGTTCCAGAACTGGTATCTCGGATTCTGAAAAATTATTAAATAGCGATTTAGAATAAATTTGCAGACTGCCAAACTGACTTTCTTTTGATTTATCGTTTTGGAAGGACAGGAAGTTACCTTGATAAGCTCAATGAAGGTAATCAGAAGACCCCATGGATGAGGTCGGTTAACAATCAGACGTTCCAACAATACCCTTGTGATTTGCTCCTGGATAATTTCATGCTGAAGTAAAAAACGTCGACAGTTAGAAGATGCAGCTCAATCTTAAATCGATGTAAAAACAATCCAAAAACATGCGTTAGAATAAATAAATTCTCCCATCAACAAAAAGAATAGACGACTATCATAGAGCAAATGTGAAGCATCTACGTTGTCTCACCTGGTTTGAATCGGCAAACAAGTACAGAACAATGAAGGAAAAGTAATGGGTATGGGTGTTTGGATAACGCAATTGGTTCGCAATCGCATTTAGGAAAAGGTAGCGCCCTTCAGTATCTAGGTCCACTATCAAAGTCTGAAAAATATCCAAAGCAGCACCCACCAAATAGACAGCCAATGGAACAGTTTGGGTAGATTGCGCTTGAGGCGTTCTAGCCTGAAGCTGCTGGATAGCCTGTAAAATGAAACCCAAAATATAAGCACCCAACTGTCCGTTCTACTCAAGTCAAGACCATCTCTTATTACAGATATAGTCATGAAGGTCTTCAGATTTCGGATTCGTAAAATTATGTCCCCACTTCATCCTTACTCCCACTTTGTGAAGCACAACAGTCATAATTAACTAGAACGTGGAAATCAAGAAATCTTGCAAACAATTAGTGAATTTTTTAGGAGTTAACACCTTATTGAAAGCAATGGATTACATAACAAGTACTGATGATAAACAAAAAAGCATTAGAACAGTTGGATCTCGCAGCAAAATCCAGCATAAGAAAAAGTACCTGCATCCCAACATAAAGCACAAGGGAGTTGATCAGGGGTACATTGTAACGGGTACCAGCTGAGGCAGCTTCGCTTGGTAAAAGGAGCAACTTTTGCTTCAGTTCAGTCAGAAATGAAGAACCCTGTTGCCTTGTCTGCAAAGTATTTCGAAACAATGTTTAAGCATGATAAAATATTTTAACAGGAAAACCACGATGGGAACCCACTGTGTAATCTAGAAAACTGACGACGAAGAGTTTAGGCAGAAGACTAACAAAAGGGAAAATTTGGGATGATCAACTGGTATAAGTACAAAATGAGCATTCATGCATTGCTATAGATAATGTATCATGTTTGATTAGATTATTCCATGATACTTAATTTAGCATTGTCAATTTACTGTTCTAAGGTTATGTTCCTACTAAGCTGTTAAATCTCACTGCTCTATTGTTGTGCAGGTTTATGAACTAGATAGTGAAAAAGATAGGCGGGATGAGATCGTACTATATGTAAGGCTAGAATTTGTTTATTTATTTTGGCTCTGTAAAGATTCTTGATTCTTTTATGAGAGGAATTTATTTTTCACCCAGTTTCTATTTTTTTATTCATTATTTAATTTTTAGCTCATGCACCCAGCACAGGGTTATTTTTCCACCAACTCTGAGTCTGGGGTGTGACAGACAGGTTGGTTAAGTGGGCATTTAGATCTGGATCCAAAAAATCAACATGGCTATTAGGTCATGTTTAATGTTCACTTTTCCTTCACTTTCATACTCATTTTACATTTCTTTAAATATTAAAGATCTATAATAGAGAATAGAAAGGCAGCACCAGAAGGCAAATCAAGAATGTCCACACAAGAATGTCAAACCAAATTAGCAGATGAAGAATGAAATAGTATAAGATTACTGCCAAAAAGTCTGCATACCTTGAGGTACTCATCCACATCAGCTTTCATCTGCTTCGCTTTTAGAGCTGCATCAACCTCAGAGAGAATACGTGGAGACTGACTGATTTCAGCGAGCAAATCAATCTGCATATATACCAACCAGTCCCCACCAGATCAGTTTTCATAACCTAACAATGTTACAAAATACAAAGTAAATATGCAAGATCATCAGCCACCTTTAAGTTGGGAGTAGATGGATCTGGTAGCCTCATATTACGGGGAAATGCACTGAGGATGATATTTCGCATTTGAATGCAGCTTGGAGGAATTACATCACAGAACGTAAAATGATAATCACAAAGGAACTCTGGAAAGTCATGGAGTAGCACTAGCAGCACCCTAAGTGTGCCTTTATACAGGAAATGAACCTGCATGGATAAAAATAAAAGAAAATCCTATGAGACAGATGGCAAGATGTAAACAATGAAATCCAACAGAGTAAAGAGGCAGACCGGGACTCCAAGTTCAGCATTCCTCAAAAATGGCTCCATGAATTGAAACAAATGTACCAGCAAACGTTGGATATAGGGCCAACCCTTCTGGCCATTTCCAGCAAGCATTTTTGGCATGAAACTCCTATGACTCACCAACTCAAGCCATGCAAAGCTGATAAAAATAAATTCTCAAAATTGGAATGCACGCAGATCCAAGGAATATTAGGATCACAAAGTCTATTACATAAATCCTCGTATCTAACTTGTTTACAAACAAGAATGTTACATAAGCAATAGAGGAAAGAACAGAGAGAATAAGGTAATTGTAGTATAATTTTACCCTATTCTCAGCTATCTATACAAACAAGAATGTGAATACACAAAGTCCATATTAATCTTATAATTTTACCCTATTCTCAGTTATAAAACCAAAATTGAGGAAAAGACGGTAGATAACAAAGTTTTGCAATTTCTATATACGGATCAAGAAGAGACACCCATGGACTAGTTACAAGGGACAGTCCAAAATTAACTCGACGGCCAATCCCCAATTAAATAAAATTCCAACAGTGTCATCCAATCATAATCAATGTATTAAAAGGCGAAGGCGTAGGCGAGGCGTTCCATGGATAGCCCCGCCTAGGCGTGAGGCGAAGCCTCACGGGACCTAAAATTATATATATATAATACAATACTTGTAAAACAAATTAATCAACTTCAACAATCAAACAAGTAGCCAAACTACCAGTGACCAATTAAAATAGAATACCAAAACACTTGGTGGTGTGGAGAATTTTGAAACAAATTGAGGTATGAGATTGGAGTAAAATTGAAATATAGGATTGGGATTGAGAATTTAAAGTGAGGGATTGGGTGAAATAGAGAGAATCGTGTTGAGAATATCGCGTTTAAGAATGGGAAAAACAAATAACCAAGATAAATAACACCAAGAAATTACGTGGTTCAGCAATATGTGCCTACGTCCACGGGACAGCAACAACAATCTTTCACTATATCAATAATGAGTACAACCAATAATCTTGCCAAATCTCTAGAACTAGGACTTGACGAAAAACCTGAAAGAACAAGAACAAGAAATACACTATCTCTTTTCTTTTCTCTCGCACACACAATATTCTCTCACTCTAATCCCTTGAGTGGTATACAATTTATTGTTTTGCTCCCTCTTTTCAAAACTAGTACAATAGCCCCTTTATATAGACATAATAAAAGTCTTCTTCAATAGGGATTATTAATCCTAATTGGAATCTAGTTATGAATCCTACTCCAATTGAGAAACTAACTCCAATTGGGAAAACAACTCCAATTGGGAAAACAATTTAATCCTCTAAGACTATTAATTCCCAATAGACTTAGGACAACTAATCATGGGCTGGAAAAAACCCAACAAATCGTGCACTGGGCATTGGGTGGGGAAGGAGGAGACCTCCTGTGATTGGGTTGCTTGTTGCTGATATATGGGGACCAAATGTTCCTATATTACAAAAAATAAAAAAAAAGACTTGGCCAAAACGACATCATTTTGGGCCAAGTCATTAAAAACATTAAAAGGCGGCCAAAACGGTGTCGTTTAGGGCCAAGTTTTCATAAAAAAAATAAAAAAAACAACCATTCTTCTTCGCGTGGTCGTCTTCTTCATGAAGACGCCGCTGCAAGCCAGAAACGGAACCAGGTTTCCAGAAAACTTCAAATATCAAGCAAGATTTGGGTCGCTGAAGGGTACTGGGAACGCGCAATCAAACACCTTAGGTGTGCATTGGCCGCCTAGGCACGCTCTGACGAAGCCTAGGAGAGTTTCCGCCCACTCCCAGAAAACAGAGGTAAATTGCTGCCGCCCCGCCTCCAAGGCCGCCTAGGCGTGCCCCGAGGTAGAGTTTTTTAAAACACTGATCATAATCAGTAACAGCCTAGAAGTTCATAATCACAAAACCAAAAAACATATATATACCACTTCAACCATATAAGCTACAATTCCTTATCATAACAACTCACATTTCAATTTCATTTCCTACCAATGAAGAAACAGTAAAGAATATGACCGACGCTAACCTGAATGTAGGAACCTTAAGGGGCTGCAAAGCATGAAATGCATTTGCAAATGCTGTCAATATCTGCAACATAGATAACCAACATTAGTGATTCAACAGAGGCAAAAAGGACAAATCAAAGCCAAAAGAGACCCCAGAGGTCCAGACCTGAAAGTTAGCACCATCAATCACAGGATCCAAAGAACCAAGGTCTAGAAGCCAGTTAACAATCAATCTAAAATACGGTCTTGGGTTGAAAGATCCTTTTTTCTCCTCTGCATCCTTTTGAATGAATCTCACTATGACTGCTAAAATCTGCCAAGTGTCAAACAATCAGCCACAAGAGTTATTGACTAATAAAAAAAAAAGACTCAGTCAAACCAAAAATCGCTTTGTGCTCACCTTGGACAAGAGAAATAGTTTATTTGATCCCTGCACCAACAGACAATCCATAGTTAAAATTAGGTCCAGGAATCATAAAGAGCATAAAACATATTCACAAAGGAATAATTACCTTCAAAATTAAGAAAACAAGTTTAGCATAGATATCAATAGCAAGGAAGGAGAAATTCGGCACTTGTTGAGGTGTTTGCAGTGTCCCTGGAATTGTCATCTCAGAAGACAGGCAATGTGCAACAGATAGCTCCTGAAAAGGAGTAAAAGAAAATATGTTTTATATCACTAAGTATCATTCTGAAAGCAAACCAATTTAGGAATTGAGAACTCACTGTGAGGACACAGAAAAACCGGTCTGTCATATCATCCCCTTTCAGCAGACCATTTTGATGCAGCTGCAAGATAAAATGGGTATAAGCTGCATCATTTGCACCAGGAAGTTCACAAATCCGGTACCACTCTGCAAACAGCATTGACACCTACAAGATATCCGGAGAAGTCCAACCACTTAAGAGAAACATTGTATGTACCACTCCATATACAGATAAAACTCCATTTGTACTCACAAAATTATCTAAGATCTCATTCATTTATCCATCTAAAATATAGATCTTCCCACTCTTTTCAATTTCAAATGCTCAGTCTCCCAAGGATATGTATCAAGCAATAATGTGACAGACTATGTAAAAGGAAAAAAGCAACAGGAGAACAGCATTCCCACTCCCAGAAAAAAATTAAAATAATAATAAAAGAAACATGCAAAAACAGGCATTCTTCTGTAAATATACATTGCAACTAATATTTCTATTTAATATCCTTATAATCTAACAATGTGAGGCTTATGAATATAAATAATTGTGTACAGATACCTGCTCACGGAATCCAGGAGGATCTGGTTCGACAGACTCCACATTACTAAAGTCTTCCCTGCTCACCGGAGAGTGAACAGAAGCCTGTTACAACCAAAGCAAAATATCAGTTAGCGCTGGAAAAAATACAAAGATAATAAAGAAATCTCCACCGACCTTTTTATCCTTGGATATTCTTCCCTTGTCCTCTTTTCCTACATTAATAGCAGACGGAGCACCCACAATAGAAGCAGGATACTTTACCATTTCAACCAGCTGCTGTAGCGACTCAGGAAATCCAGGCTTTGCAGCGAGCTGTGTATCAGCAGAAGAGGTAAATGGACAGTACTTAAAATAAACACGAACAATATATTTGTTCTTTTACACAAACCTTTGCCAATGTGTCAACAAGATTTTGAAGTTCTGATATAACTTTAGATTCTTCAATCACCAAAGATTGGAGAAGGGAAATTGAAAATTCAGTTGCAGGCTCTGCATATTTTAAGAAATTGGTGAGTTACAACTCTAGTAGTATTAATCAGTGATTCAGTATACAACACAGCCATTTAACTTACTATTTCTGCCCCCATCAATGAGTTTTGCCATTTGAACATTGTACTCTGCAAGATTTAGTAATTCACTGTGAATAAGGCCAACAGTAATATCTTTGTTAAACTTCCGCTCTTCATCAGAATAAATAACCTGCAAGAAGTTGCAAACCAACAGATTATAATGGGAAAACGTGAAGGCCAGAAGCCTCAGAACAATATCTATCACGATTTTGTAAGTTTCTAACTAATATGAAGGTGACATAACCTACAAATGAAAACTCAGAAATTTATAAAGTTTTGCTCAACTAGAAAAGATAAAATGTGACCAAATATTTAAAGATCATCAAGGCAAACAAATTATAACAAGAAAATTTGGTAACCCAATATGATCCCAAACCCAAAACAATAAATAGATCAGTTTTAAAAGAAGATAAGAGGCTTTCCAGTCAACAATAGTTATCTCAGAACACAAGTACAATAGCTCATACCCAACTAGTGAGCTCCTTAACAACAAGCTTGCAAACATCACGAATAGCTGTCAGCATTGCAATATGAGCACTGACGTGAGTATGGTTCGATGCATTCTCGTATAAACCCTTGAAAACCTGTATCAAGATTAAAAACAAGCATCAGTTATCAGAGATAAATTTTCTTCCTAGGGTTAATTAAAGCAATTTCTTGACATCAACAGAGAACTCCAAGAGCATCCAAGTTAACTGCAGTGATTAACTATTCAAACAAATAAATAAAGCTTCACATGAAGGGTAGCACTGACCTTTTGAGCCACAGCCAAGGCAGCCTCATCTCGACTAACACATCTGAGTATAATCTCAGGAACTTCACCAATTACTCCCTGGATAGACATATAAGTCAAAGAACACTCAACTCGTGTGAAATATGTGCGCCAATGTATGCATACATGTAAATATGTATAATGTATGTACGAGTACAGAAAGGAAAATACTACCAATCTAGTTCAAATTAGATGCATATCGAGAATATCTTTCAAGTTCACAATTTGGAGGCAGTATATAACACAAGGAAGAACGTATACGATACCTGAACTTCTGACTCTTTAGCATCGTTGGTCACCAAAGCTTCAAGCTGAAAATATAAACAGAACATATGTCAAGCTAAGAAAAGTTTTACATTTTTATTAATTCATTAACACTCAAAATAAAAAAATGAACCAAAAAAGACATCCATAAAGAATATAATAAGAATTCATTCCCTGCATAAATAAGAACTAGACAGACATCAGAAAGTTCAGGACTCAAAGATAAGGCATATGAGAAAGAAAGGAGCCACATAGGTGCGATTTTCAACCTTTTGTGAAACAATCTGGTATTTATCCAATGCATCCCTCGTATTGAGAGAAGGTTCTGAGATGTTGCATGCCAGAAGTTCAGTTGCAGTAGATGAAGGTAGCGGCTGTGAAGAAATTCCAGATTCCTAGAATCAAAATGCAAGTACGAGAAAATAACAAAAAATGCAACTTACGCATTGTACAATCATGTAAAAACTTTCAACCTTTATAGCATCAGCCGACTCTACTGACTGCAGCTCTGGGGCAGAAGCAGCAGAAAGAAATGAACCAATGACAGAATCATTCACAGAACTATGCTGGGAAACACCATCACCCGCTCCAACACAAATAGATGATGCACTGAAACATCACACCAAATTATAAACATTCAAGCAATTAATACGTCCCAAGTATATAAACCAAAGAACTAACAAAATATAAAATCTAATAAAAAGAAACCTTGAATGCAGAGCTGGATTGGGTTCAACCGCCTCATCCAGTGGACGAGAAACAACATCAAACTTGCTTCCAGGACCTGCTGAGTAGCCTGTGCTAAGTTGAACCGAGGCTGAACCAAATATGCTATTTAGACCAGCACTTGCAGATGGAGCTGCAGTACTAGCAGGAAGAACATGTGAATTCTGGCTAGACTGGTTTTGCCAGGGAAGCCGCACGAAGTCCTACATGATAGACGGGTGGTAAGAAGAAATAAAATTACTAACCATTCATATAAGCACCGGACTATACTAAAAAAAATAGCAATCACCTCATAAACTCGTTGTTGAGAAATGGACAAATGACCAGGTTTAGGGCGAAGGGACTCAGGCACACTGCCACTTTGTGTATACATGTTAGCATCAAAAAATGTTGTACCCGCACCTTCCCTCTTCCTTCTTAATGACAGTTGTTGAGCTATTTCTCCATCAATTGTTTGTAATGCCTGCAAACAATTAGACAGTAGTTAACAAAAGAATATTTCAATTTCCACGTTTTTTCTGTAAATATGAACGATTTTGTTTAATTATAAAATTATTAGTTACTATGTTTATCTAAATTGACTTTTTAATAATTCCCAAAGAAAACTTCCATTAATATATAATTCTTAAAAATATTTCTCCCTTTCCATTTACCCAGAAAGTGGTGTGAAATGCTTTCAAACACAAATTAACCCAATACTGAGCAACAGAAAAATATTTGAATAGTGGTTTGACATCTTGCCACCATAATAAATCATCACATACAGAGCCAACACTAAACAAACAATAACACGGAATTCCATAGCATATATACTTATCATATAAAGCATCCATTCATCAAACCAGACCTTATCAGTAGCAGCCTGTTCAATGATTGCACAGCCAAGATCCAGATTGTCATTAGTAACAAGTTGTACAGCATGTTCCAGATGATCATTTGGAATGTTTGATCCCTGAAGGGAATTTCGCAGCTGAGTTGATATAGAAGTACGCAAGGGTTCCTGCTTCAAGACAATGCAAACCAAAGATGAACACCAGGACATAAAAGGTCATTCACCAAAAAAAGGGCCCACCAAAGAAGTTTACAGCAGGGAAGAATACATCGTCAGGAAAATAATAGGAAAGTAGGAATTGTTCTTTGTATAAGAATATAAGATGCATCACGTAGCATGCCAAAAGGTGTTACAAATGTGCCCAACTTATAACATGGGTAAAAATACCCTATAAAACAGGTAGGATACACACTAAATTTTACCAAAAGAATCCCAAGAAATTTACTGTAAGAGGAAATACCTTGCAAGTTACATGAGCTAGACTTCCTGCCAAACTTGCAACCATCAAGTGAGCTGCATATAATATTCTTGTCTCATCAGATTCCATGGCATAATCCTGCCACCACAAGTAATTGAGGAGATGTGGATGAATTAGTTTCTATTCTGTAGAACTTTTAGTCATGCACCCAAACCAAGCCTTCCCACGAATCTCACTACAGAAATGTAACCCCAAACACAACCCATAGCAACAATGCAGGGAATGATAATAGAGCAGGGTAAGAGAGATGAATAAGATCTACATTACAATTCTTATTTTTGACATCCAACCAATGTATTAAAAGCGTGAGGCGTGGGCGAGGAGTCCAAGGCGAAGCCCGGCCTAGGCGTGAGGCGTGAGGTGTGAGGCGAAGCTTTACGAGATTAATTTTTTTTTTATATATATGTTTTATATATTATACATATAATCGTATAAAAAATAATACTATGTAAAATAAACATCCATTCTCAATTATTCATTCAAAAAATAATACTTGCGGTTAATAAACAGTTTGTGCAAGTAGTGGAGCAAAGTATTCAATTAATTAACATTATCGTGACAAACCCCAACCTATAAGTAGCACGCAGAGGCTTGTCCGCAATTTATATTTGTGGTCAATGTGTAAAAGACAAATCCCAAGGCAACCTATAAGTTTATTGTGGCTTTAGTTTAAAGTAAGGAGCTGGATATACTTTTCTGTCTATTAACCCCTCTACACTTTCTGACCTACTAGCACCTTCCACTATTATCCCCTTATCCACACTTTCTGTTTTCTATCTAATACCAACTATTCAAACATTCTACAAACAAGGCAGCACGCAGAGGCAGAGCTCTTCCCCAGAAAACTAAATCCCTAACTTTTTCAGAATTTCAGAAACCCTAACCTATGGGATCTTGCTGACGGCGCTGGGGGTGACGGCGGCGGGGTGATGGCGGCGTGGCGACGGTGCTGCTCCAAGCGGCAGCATGGCGACCGGTGCTGCTCCAAGCGACGGCTGTGTTCTCTGTTCTGGGCTTCTGGCGCGCGGGAGAAGAAGCAAGAAGGCAAAGAAGGCAGAGGCAGACAAAGGCGATCGAAGGTATGGTATAAAGAGGATGTTTAAAACTGAAAATCCTTACCCAAACGGCGTCGTTTTGGGTTTGGATGGTTTTTAAAATATAAAAAAAAAAAAAAAAAAAAACAGGGGCAGACAAGGCGCCTGGACGCCTTGAGGCGCGCCTCTGCCGCCTCGGCGTCTCCGGCGAAGCATTTCGCCTACTCCAGAAAAACAGAGGCGTTTGCCTCACCGCCCAGCCTCAAGGGCGCCCTAGGCGCGCCCCGAGGCGAGTTCTTTAAAACATTGCATCCAACATATAAAAATGATTTACAGCACAAATTTTCTCACAACTTGGTGCCTCACATGACATGAAAACATAGAGGTGAGGTAAGGTTTTCCCAAATAGTTAGTTTATTGAATTTTTGATGTAGGAAGTGTGACACTAATCTTAACAATAAAGAAAAAAAAAATCGAGTGAAAGAAATAAAAACACCTATAAATGTTCTATTCAAGCCTGATGGGTGTATGAGACATATTGGAGTGGTAAATCAACATCAATGTCAACTCTTGATTGAATTGACCTCAACCCCATTAATACAGACTAAAGCATGAGGAGCAATGCCATGCGAACAAAATAGCAATCACAGAATAGCAACCCCATATGAAGACAAAAAAAAGTTATTGAACTAGGCCCACTATTCTTTACAGAACAGAAACATACACTTGGTACTCAAAAATCAGCATATAAAAAGTGCTACCGCAACACGGATATCAATACAAGTAAGCACGCATGACAAGATGGACTAGATGAAAGGGATGCCATAAAAGCTATAATATGCAAAGGGGGCAAAGAGTCGGAGTCATCAAAGAGCAATCCAGGACAAGAAATATTACACGAAGATGAGAAAATTTTAAATATAACACAGCATTAAAGATAAAACAATGGCTAACAGTAACGAAAATTAAAACCTCAAAATATGAGTTAACTTACCTTTAAGACAAGTTCTTTAGTTGTCTGAGTAGCTATAGAAACACTGCGCTGAACGATACCAGATACTATCTCTTTGATAGCTCTGTCCATTGCAATCGGAACCACCCTGCAATATGTGAAAAGAAAAATGAGTGATTCTACCAAAGAACTGTCTAACATAATATGTAAGAAAGGAGTATCATAGAACCTCTGAAAATGCAAGTGCAATCCCAAAGCACTGAGTTTCGGGTTGATAACCACGTGAGTTGCAATATTAGATATTGGTGTGGGAACCTGCAAAAGACCGGAGATCCAGCCAAGAAGAGGATCAGGGGACGAAAACTAACAAAAACATCTCACATGCACACAAACATCTCAAACAAAAACAAAACGTTGAACTGCATCTGACTAACAGAGAATGGTGACTGGGATGGAGTAGCTTGTAACAGTCCTTGAGCAGGAATCTGATCAGGCAACAGCTTTTCATCCTCAATTAAGGTGCCAGTTGAAATATGAACAGGGGGCGCATACTAGTTAGATGATACACCAAAATGTCAAGCTAATAAGAAAATGTGTCCCACAACTGATATCACCCAAAAGATTTGAATTCTTCAACAACTGGAAACAAACCTGAGATAGTAGATGTGTATGGCTTCCAGAATTAGATGGAGCAACCTCAACGGGTAGTTCAACCTGATTTAGTGGAGATAACATTCCGGATTTCACATCAGCAACCATCTGTGGTTGGGATGATCCAATATCTTTGTTAGAGAAATCAGGATTCCCTTCAAGTTCTCTGTTCCGGTCCTTGAGAAGAGAACTTGGGGTTATCTCCTTCAAATCCACACCAAGATTCTTGAATAGAACCTGCAATTCCAAAATAATAAGGTATAAACACAAATGGTATAACAATACTACAGAGGTCAAGCTGTCTAGTAGCAAAACAAAAAACCAACATACGATACCTCAATATCAAACTTCAGGTTCATTTTCAAGTTTGGCATTGAATATATCTCAGCAAGTAATCCAAGAATACCCATTGTCCAAGGATTTGGTGGCTGATATGCCAAGCTACTTTGGCATGGCTCCAGAATCTGCAGCAAAAGCGTAAGGTCTTCATACATCTTAGGTCAGAGAAAAAGAAAGCAAAACAACCATAACTATACCTTTGAAGTAAAGGGTATAACTGCAATCATCAACCCCTTTTCATATGCCTGCAGAGAGGAGGTAAAGGAGGGATCCATTAGCATAAACCAAATGATAACCATTTAATAGGTAGCACAAGTCTTATGCCACAGGTCAACGAAAATAACATTGATCAAACTATTACCTCTATAATCAAAGATTTGGGATCTATTTCCCGAGCCCTTAAGACTTGATTCCTTCCAATTGTAAGCTTCCCAAGCCAGCTGCCTAAATTTTTTAACAATGAACGCTCTTCTGAGCTTGATTTTATAAGATCAGATCCAAGAAGAACCTGAGAGAATGCGCAGGCATTAAATAATACTGCCACATAACCATACTCAAATGCGCAAATAGCACACACGTAAAACAAGAAACCTTGCACCAACCACAAAAGGAAAAGACACAATAAGAAAAGACAAAAAAAAAAAAAAAAACCTTGCAGTTCTCGTAAGTGGCTTGAACAATCTCCTTATTCAAACACTTAGAATTAACTTTGTCCAGAAATTTCAGGTACAAATCATGAAAATTCGGCTCAATGCTTGCCCTGCCAAGAGGTTAGGTTGATGCACAAGTTAGGACAATCACCAAAGCAGACACAATCTAAGTACAAAAAAGAACAGAGGAAAATAAAAACTAAAATTATCTTTATATATCACAAGAAAGTGTCGTACCTTTTCATAACCATATACTGCGCAAACCAAGGATGGTACTGCTCTTTCATTATTTCAGCAAACTCCTTTGACTTAGCTTCAACATTGGCAACTGAAATATTATTAATTATAAATGATATCTTGTCCTGAATCTCTGATGCTGGAGCCTGTGCAAGAAAAAACACCCACAAGCATTAAACTCAGAATCTTATAATATGGACAGCCCGGATACTTCACCCAGAGACTGCAAAACTCTAACATAACATTAACTTCAGAAAATTAAGAACTTCTCAAAAACATAGGAGGATTATGCAGAATAAATATGAGATAATGAAACAAAGAAACCTCTCTCTCTGTTCTATACCCCGTCAAGTCATAAACAAAAGATATATGAGTACAGCGAGTAGCATCTTTGATGTTCATCGAAGTCAAGATGGGCAAAGCACAAATACTTATGCAAGGGAACAAAGGGTGAAGAAGCGAAGCACCTTGTTAATAAAGAGGAAGTCCAATTTTTTAAACCAGAAATCAGATACAGATTTATCCAGTGATTGCTGAAAAGATCTTGTTAAAGGATACACTGGACCCACAAATCAGATCCATTGCCTAATAGAGATACCACTCACATCACGCACACAGGCCAATCGGCACATGCTCATGAGAGCTAATCTTAAGCAAGAAAATTCAAACTGGAGAACAAGAGAAAAGAAAACCAATAACAATATTACGAATGGATAATTGCAGTACGAAAAACAAAATATCATCCCACTCGAGTCCCACATAGGCCAATCAGTCCATAAGAGCTGATATGAATACTGGTGCAAGAAGTTCACTTATCCAAATATAGTAATATCAAACAAGTATGGTAATAAGCTTTGTCAAACAGATACTGCTATAGAAGCTAAAAAACAATTCAACCAAGTGAAGTTGCGTTCCACTTAAGTAATAGGAATCTGACTGCAATGATCCACGCCAGGCAGGTGACAATGAAGAACAGACATCAACAATTGCAGGAATTAGAGACCTATAAGATGGAACACAATACCTCAATGGGAGTATCTCTTTTCTCGGCAGCAGCAACTAATGTTTCAATACTCAAAGCAGAGCCAAACCCTGCATTCATATTGCATAGTTATTGTCACATACATCAAGATAATAAATATTTAATGAAAAATCAATGGCTTGGAGATAAAGTTGAAAATTACTGGTAGAAGTAACTCCTCGAGAAGGACGAACAAAACCAGGGGAAGCAGAAGATAACATTGCTGGAGCACCGAGTGCACTTTGTGACTGCAAGTTTCAGTAAAAAAAAATGTAAGGGAATCAAAATTTCATGACATACTGAGCTGATAGCATCTAGTCCCAACCCCCCTTTTAGAAAAACAAAACAAACATGCCTTCTGAATACTAGGAGGATCGTCAACAGGACCAACTGAAGGTTGCACAGCAGAAGATAAAGGTGGCTTTATGTCATTTGATGAATTTGAGGCTTTATGATGGTCATCAAGAGAACTTTCATGTCTCTGTTGAAGCTGGAGTGGTGAAGAAAGTTGTTGCCCGGTATGTAAGATGGTAGAGCCATTTAACTGCAAAAATAATTTAGTATAAGAAGAAATAGACAACAATAGAGTAGCTCTACCAATCCGCCTACACCACCTACCTCTACATTTCCTGGGGTAGCTTGACTGGGACCATGGTGATGAGCAGCGGAAGCATGGTTACTTCCATCTGAATCTAAATGGCCTAATGAAATCCTGGCAAGAGCCTGTTCAATGAAAGCCACAAGCTCTGAATGAGTACTCCGCAGATGGGATATTTGAAGAATATGATTGCAATACTGAGGCCACTCAATCAGACGATCCACAAACTGCTCCAAGGCCTTAGTTCCGAACACAAACATCTGCAAGTAGAGAGACAATCAGCAAATCATAATAGGAAAACATGATGAGTATTCAATGAGAAAAAGTACAAACTTTTGAATCCGCAGGTTTGCGCAATGCATCTAAAACACCACGCAGAGCGATCCCAAGAGTCAGATGAGTTACAAGCTGGTGTTTGATGACAGAGCCTGAAATATGATTATGAAAAATTGCTTACAAACATTGACAGTTGAAGTAAAGTACAAAACAGGCATACCCCAGAACAAATAATAGCATACTAAGACACATAATTAAATAAAAATAAAAGAAAAGGTCTACAGAAGAAGCATATTCACAACAATTTTATAAAAAAAAAATAAATAAATAAATAATACATAAGGGAATGCACAGCGGAAAAGAACATCAAATTACAAACAAACTCAAATCTTATGATTTTCTCCACACATATACACAAGAATGCATAAAATAACCAAAATCACATCTAGTTAATTTATTAACAAGTGCATGCTCTGTTTATTTGTTTGTTTGGATGAAAGTGCATGCTATAAATATGCCAAATAATGCTCATCAAGACCACAAAATATAAAACTACAAGATATAAAATATATATAAATAGTTTATTCTTACTGCTTCTCATACATCCACATACCAGAAAAATATACATATAGACGCATGTGCCTACCTAAAAATAATCCTTCATCTCAACCAAAATTATTTTACTGAACTCTGTTTTGCATTATTCTTTACAATACACAAACAAAAGTTCCAAAAAGGCAAAGCTAGATATATGATTTGGACCTGCAAGTCATTGACAGCAAAACTTGGAACAAAACTCACCAAACAGAACTGCGGCAATTTTGAGCTGTCTTTCAGGATACTTGGGGAAAAATCTATATTCTTCAAACAGATTTGCAATCATGCACTCAAAAATTGACTGTTCCCTGTCAATTCATGCAGCACAGGCTTCTTAATTAAATCTCAATTCAAAGGTAGTATAAACACAAGTAGTGTCAGAAAATTCCAGTATGGAGTCTATATCCCTTCCCTTGACACACAGGAGAATATCAAGTGCCAAAATAAAACCAACCCCTTCTAAAGCAATCCCTTTATAATCTTTTACATCATGTTAAAAGTTTGAGTTCACACGTACCTTTTTACATAATATTACATCCGTATAGCATGTAAGAAGATGAAATTATTAGAAAGCAATTCAGCCTCTCAAACTTGAGCAAAGGGTTTGAGTTGAAGGTGGTTGAGAGTCTTGAGACATAATAAAAAAAAAAGTAGAAACTCAGAAGATACATATTTAGATTCTTTTTGAAGATACATATTTATGACTGACACCATAATAGTACTGTAAACGTTTAAAAAGATGAGAGAACATGTTGGAAATATTATTAAAGTAACCAGATGAAAAGGCTTTAACAGACATACCTTTTTATAGAAGATTCCTTGAATCGGGCAAGCATTTGGACCATTGAATCAATTGTCAACTGACCAGAAAACATTTGATGGAAGTAAGAGTTTGCTTCAGCTTCAATATCATCTGCATATCCATCAGTTGACTCCGTAGGGTCACAATTCTGCAGCCTTGGATTAGAATCCATAATTGTTACAGACAACCTTTCCAACTCCTCAGTAAGTTGGCTAGAGGCAATCAAGCCAACATGAGCTTTAAGAACCTAAAATTAAATACAGATAATGAAATTATGCATGATACATGATGAGGCAACATCCAAGATAACAAAATCACATGCCAAGTTGTAAAACCTTCAAGAATATAGTAGCAGTCTCCACGTAAATATTAGACACGGCACCAGAATGTTGGAAAGGTCTGGTGGAGAAATCCTGTGACCCACCGAATTGAATCTCCTTCAAGAACTTTATGCACTCCTGAAAATTTGCATTATGATTATAAGGCGTCTATATTCATGATTCTGATATTATTGTTTCTAAACTTTATAGAAGAGTTACATTACCTCAAAGAAAATATCCTTATGCGCATTCAAATTATTACTCAACCACTTCTCAAGGTCTACAAGCTCTTTTCTGGAAGCAAGGGCTGCCAGTCTGATACTAAAAGGGGAAGGGATCATCTCTAGGACAGATGATAGAATCTACAACACAAATAAGACATACCAGAATAAATGGCAATTCCACTAAAATTAGGAAAAAAGGAACCCACAGACTACATATCCATATTACTTCTCAATTACGCAAAAACAAGTGCAACAGACAACTGGTGAGCAAGCAGCTTACCTTTAGCTCTTGACAGATATCCAATATTCTAGCTATGCTATCTGGATCACAATTGTGAGAATCCATAAATCCCCGCAGCACCAGTGAGGTGTTAATATGCCAGAGGTGGTTAATTATGCCACTGCCCGTTGCATTTTTTACCATCATGGGGAAAACGGTATAAGACACTTCATATTGCAGCAGGTTATACACAGTCTGCAATTTCAAATGTAAACTAATAAGAGAAAACTGGTGGTTTAAAACAACAAAGCACAAAAACAATTCAGAGTGGTACATTTGTATGGGCCATCCCAAGAAGCAGGACTTCAGGACAGTGTTTAAGAGGATGCTCAAGCATTGATCGAACAGCAAGAGCATGACCCCTCTCAGCTAGTAGACACAGTACATCCAAAAGGTCAAGACTCAACCATGCATGATTTGCATGTCCAAGTTGAAGCTTATGGCCATGCACTGCATCAATATAGGCCTGAAAGGATGATAGACAATTCATAAAGGTCAAACAAATATAACATGAGGGAACAGAGAAAAATGTTAACTGCTGGATAAATATTAGTTCATACCTGCCTAACAGAGTGGGCGAAGGTAAACACTTCAGGTGGTGCTGATATAGCATGTTTAAGGAAGGATAACTGACCCTCGGTATTCTTCCAAACAGACCCGCAGATAACATGGAGGGGGAATGGATCCTGCACAGCTCAAGCCCGAGACCACAGATTGATAGACAGAAACATCACAATTTGCAAATTACTGATCTTATAAAAATGCAAGAATGCAAACCATACCTGACACACATGCTGATACACGGACATGAAAAAAGAGAAAGCCTCCTGATTAGGAATGTAGAATCCCTCATGATCCAAATTTTCAATAACTTGTATCCAGTTAGTGCCGGGAGCCTGTAATAAGCATGCTATATTAGAAAACAAAAGGGTTGCAGTTTCCTTCACTAAGTCACAAGACTCGCAACTCAAAAAAGAAAAGGAAAGAAAAATTACAAAGTGTAAGAATATAAGAAGTAAACTTACAAGTTGCTTGATTGTATCTACAAGGACATCAATATTCCAGGTGTTCAACATAGGCAGATCGGATAAAGTGCTGTTACCAAGCGCCAACCAGAACGTTGAAAATGTATTCTGATTGTCCTCAAGACCAACATGAGTAGAGGCAATCATACCAAGGATTTTTGAAATAGTAATCTCAGTGAGAGGTAAGAAAAGAGATAAAATCTCGCTGCACTGAGATGAATCAACTGTGCATCCATAACCTAATTCCTTCATTATATCTCCCATGCTGATTTCCTTCTCCATTTCAGATAAAATAGCATCAAAATTATTTTCTCCGTTTTCATGCAACAAATCCACATTGCTGCACAGAAGATAAATGCTATTGAGTTCAGGATGCATTCTGGCATGACAAAGAGAGAGAAAAAAACAAGTAACAGAAAGACAATCAGAAAAATAACTATACCTCAAAAAATTGGCATCACGGAGCTCATCTGAAAGCAATGGAGTTAAAACAGAAAAACTGTCATCTTTCAGCTGCAGTAAAGATAACATCTGCATAAAGGAATCCACATGCTTGGAAAGGCCCTCAGACCGGTGGAGGAACATAACAATGTTCTGAATTTGCTCAGATGAATTCATAACATTAGGATTTTCACACAACTTCTGGATCTGAGCCATACAGAAGTTCTTGCCTGGAAACAAAAAGTAATCAGTTCTGTGTTGAAATAGGCTGCAAATGAAAAGATGCTGCCACTGCAACAGAAATTTGTAGAGAAAAAATACATCAGCCAAACAGTCCGCAGTTTATCCAAGACTTTACCACATATCCTGGTGTCTAGGTTTTCAGAATCTGACAACGCAAGAGCAATGCCAGTTTTCTCAGATACAGACAGGTGTAATGCATTAGAGACATTCTCAAGAATTCCTTCGCTAATCTCCGTATTTCTTAGGGACTGACAAAACACCGTACTGAAATTAGGTCTATCAAGGAGAGATTTGAAAATTGAGGCAAAAACCCGCTCCAATGCTGCATTCTTTAACTCTGTTCTGTAATTAGTGAGATGATCCAGACAGGTCTGTAACAGCAAAATGCTTCCCTCAATTCCATATTCAATAAACTGCCATGAAACCACAGACTATATCAGCAAGAGATCCAGTGAGAATCATGATTGATAAACTCCATACAAAAAACTGTTATTCCAGCCTACTAGTTTATCAGCAACATAAAATGTTCAGACCTAGAAATAGATCATAATCTAATAACTCAAGATCTCAAAAGATTTACTCAAATTTTTAACCTTCACCTCCAGCTTCAAAATAAACACTAACTTTCTATTGGCCATGTATAAGAGCTAAAGCTGCTGCAAACTGTACTTCAAAAATAAAGCAAAGAGATCTCAAGAAAAACTAGTAATTACTAATTTAGTGTGTGTTTCAACCATTCGCTTAACCACAAAAACTTATACCAAAAAAACCAAACAATGTTCAGGTTTCATATATTAAAGCTGTTAGCTGAAGACATTGCCTTAAAATAGTCGTCCACAACCCAATACATGGTCGAGAAATGAATGAATATGATAATTTATCAAGTAAATCCAATCTGCAAATATTTTACAACACAAAACCAAAAAAGATATCAACGTTTCACATGTTCCCCTTACTTAGGGCTGGTTTGGTATTGCTGTGCTTTGAAAAAAAACTGATGTGAGAATAAGCGGCTGTGAAATAAATCAGCAGAGTGTTTGGTAAACTTTTTTGTAAAAGTGCTTTTGGAAAAAAAAAGCAGTCTGATAGTGAGTCTTTTAATTAAAGGAGCATTGTAGCTCCGTGTGCTTTGAAAAAAAAGCCAGTTTTCCAAAGCTGCAAATAGCAGCTTCAGCTTTTTCCTTTGATTTCAGCTTATTCTAACTGCAGCTTCCAAAATAAACCCTTTTTTTTCAGTTTACCAAACACCTAAAACCCTCACATCTTTTTTTCATGGGTGCTTTTTTTTTAAGCACCTCACTCCCAAACCACCCCTTAACCTCCCCACTTCTAATTCAACTCGTCATGGTCTGGAAACCCACTCAATAAACACACTTTCAAACAAAACTTTACTGCCGGGGTTGCAAAGTGTAGTACTATAAATTTACTGGCACAAACCGATGTGACAGATAAGTGGCAATGCCATGTCAATTTGAGAAACACCAGCTGCCCCATCAGTTTGTAAATCAACTTTTGCGCAAATTTACGACGACAGAAAAAAAAAACACATGGGTTTCTTCAGTTTCCACACTGCATTCAACCATCATACAGAGCCACACTACGGCGGCTCGCCTTCGAAAATATCAAAGGCTACGCTCACTGAGTGATTCAAATTAAACAACACAGCCATATTCCAATCATGTTTTCCGCCATTTCTCCTGATATTAGTTACTAAACTCCACAAATGCAATTGAAGTTCGTCTTAATCCCACAAACCACCAAAACATTACAGAAAATTAGGCTTCGAACTAAGTACGCAAACAAGGCGAATCAAACCCAAAAGGGAAAACAGAGGTGGCAGTACCTTAGAGAGCTCTCGAAGAATGGAGTCGGAGTTGGCGTCGTTGAGGCTCTGGAGGAGGAAGCGAATCTGGCTGGCGGTGGCCGGCGTAAACTTCAGCATCGCGACGACGGAAGCTAGGGCTTGTTCAGAGAGAGATGAATGCAAAGAAGAAGGGTAGTTTGGGAATTCGGAGAAATCGTCGACGGAAGAGAGAAGCGAGAAAGAGGGAGAGAGTTGTTGGCTTGATGGCGTCTGATCTGAAATTTGAGTGTGGAATAATATAGTGGTAGCGGACACCCGGTCCTTCTTCCCCTCAAGTTCGACTCCATCACCTGCGGTTCTTTTTCCAATCGACTGGTGCTACCTTCTGGTGGCCCCACGTGTACTGGCAAATCAAAAATACAGAAAATTAAGAATAAAAACAAATGTGTTGCAATCCTACTAGATTAGGAATGTGATTATGTAAATCTTAGTGTATCTAGAAATATCTTAGAATATTCTCTAGGATTAGATATTATCCTATTAGGGTGCGTTTGATGCATCGGACTGTCTCGGACTGGACTAGTTCAGGGACTAAGCTGGACTAACTTAGTGAAGCGTTTGGTGCAATATCGGACTAAGAAGCAGGATAATGAAAACAGTATTGTCACCAGTTTGGTGTTTGCTCAGACTAGGACTACATTACTGTTCTATTTTAATTGTTTTTTTATTAAAGATATTATTAAAATTAATAATATTGGATGAGAGTAAGAGACTCAATAAAAATACAAAAACCAAATTTTCTTGCCAACGAAAGAAACATACATGATTCAAGATTAGCATTGTTCCAAAAATCAATATAACAAAGTGTTCTCCCAACTATCAACAGGTTCAGGATGCTTTTCTTAATTATTCACCTTTGGTTTAAACTTGTAGATTAAAGTTAAAGGTGTTGGTTTATACTTGTATTTGAGTAGAACGAAAATTGATGTCTGACAAGTTCAGTTTTTTACTCAATTGTGAAATAATTACTTGGAATTGCTCTTGTATGTATAAACCAATTTCAGTCCTTACTATGACAATTGCATTCAATCCCAAGACCACAATGATGAGAGGCACAATGACAAATGGATAGTTGCGCATTTTGATCATTGCTACATTTAGATTCCTAGCACGTAAATTGACTTGTTCCAACTAGTTTGAAGAAAACTAGTAACAATATGCAAAAGGAAAAGATCATGAACAATTTATGCATTCCTAAGCTAGTAATAACAATAATCATGCGTATTGTTTTGTCTAATTAAGCGCGTATATACATATATATACTAGTAATTATACAACATCCTCTATTAACAATATGCAAAAGAAAGAGATGAGCAATTACTTCATCATTTCATTTCATTGTACAAGTCAATCTTTGCCATTGACTGACTCTCTAAAACATCATTCACTAAACTTTCCTCCAGGATATTTTACAAAATGCTAGTTAACTATAGTATAGCATTCCAAAGTAGATCCCCATAATTTACAAAATCCTAGTTAATACTAGCCAAAATATTTCAAAGTGCAAGGCTAAGTTAGAAGCCATAACCTAAGATTGTACGATTAACAAAATACATCCATGTTAAAGGGCACCACATAATATAATCATCCGCTTGCTTTGTCGTTGAAAGCCTTTGGACGAACACTTTCTTGAGTTCTGAATCTATTGACCTGAACACTCCCACATTTTATGGTTTTTCCAAAATAAGAGTAAATCCATCAATTTGATCTATAGGAGAAAGACCCATTGTTTTAAGTTCGTTACCTATGTCACTATGATCTGCAGTACCTCTAACTATAGTTTCAGCAACCATTTGCATCATTTTCCCACTTTCAACATAAAATTCTTTCAGTCCATTGATAATTGCCTTGATTCCATCACTTGAACTTCCTGTAGCTTTTTTCCTCTTTCTTTGGCTATTTGCAGATTGGTTGCTTTGTTGGCCTTGCTGGTTCACGGAAAAACATCATTTTTAGCTCCAATATTACTTGTATCAACTTGATTGTGACTTTGTTCCTCCAACATTTCAGCAAGATTTTTGGCTACATTACCCGTAGCCCAATCATTTCCAAATATATATGCAAATCTATCATATAGTGGAAAAGGTTTGCTTCTTCATCCATCGGCTTCCTTATTTTTCTAAAATTATATCAACATAGCATTACTTAAATTTAGCATGCATAACAAATATAGCTGCAAGAATATAACTAATGTATAAATAAAATAGGATATGAACCTGCACATAAGTTTGTCATGTGTCATCATTGTCAACTTCAATGCACTTTTTGACATCATTCCATGAAAATCCACTCGTGTTTATCATATCAATGACCAAACTATATGTTTTTTTCCATTTCTTCAACTTTGACTCAATATGAGGAGTTGCCTTTATATTTGAATTAGGACATAAAACATTGACATCTTTTGCTACTTCAATCAAAGTACCTTGTTTGAAAGCACCTATGTCACATCGTTGCCTCCGAGCAACAAAATCCTGAAGAACATATAGTAATGCTTCTTCTTCAAATGCTTCCCATTTACGCCTCCTTCATTTTGGCTTTTAAGCAACATTCAAATTATTGTCGTTATCCATACCTAAACAAAAAATATTTGAATGTACTAAAGTACAATACAAAGAATCAATTTGCATAATATTCAATCAATTTGCATACTATCCAATCAATAAATCAAATTACATTCAATGATGAGCAATCTAATAATTTTATAATATCCAGCATATGCATGATAAAAAGGAAAACTAAAATAAGGAAACTAAAATAAAATGTTATCATTAACACATATACCTAGTTCAGTTGCTGGTTCTTAATTGCTCTCCACTCATTATACATTTCCTAAGCCATGACATTCCTCTTTGCAGTCCACTGGTCAGATGTTCCAACACTACCAACATATTCACCTTCTTCCGTATTTTGTCCATCTTCTATTATTGGCAAATTCTCAATTGGATCTACATACATCTCTTGCCTAATAAGATTGTGTAGTAGGCAACAAGCGGTAATTATTCGACCTTGTGTCTGAAGGAAATTTTGTGAAAAACATGTTCATTTGAATAACATCATATAGCATGTAATTAACAAATTAAAGGCGGAATCATGCTTTCTTGGTATTCAAAAACAAAACATCTACCATGAAATTCAAAGCCTAGTAGATTGGTGAACCTTGACTCAACTTAAAAACAACAATTTGTTAGTTGAGAAATATTTACCTTTGTAGATTCCTCTTTGCATATGCAAAGGATAATCACCCAAGAGATAGGGTCTTCATTCCTTGCTTCTTAGCTCCATGGATTTGGTTAGAAGAATAGATTCTCCAAGTTCCCAAAATTGAGAACCTCTAAAGATTCTACACCAAGGTTGGATTGGAGAGGAAATGAGTGACCTTGAGGAAATAGAATTGCTAGACAATATCCCCCAAGGTGGTTGGCCTCTTAGAGAGAAATGGAAGCTTTGTGTTCTCACCAATTTTCTCTAAAATCAACAACTTATGAATTTTAGGTTATAAAGTTCTTTATATAGTCACTTCTTTAAATGACCTAAAGAACCAAAAACCCTAATTCAACACTAAATGGATTTGGGCTTTTGGGCCTTTGTGAATCTTTATTCATTAAGTTGTCATACAACTTAAGTCAATGGGCTTTGACGTTCGAAGCCCATTGGGCCTTAAGGTCCAAAACTATCCCGAGGTCTTTTAACGAACTTATTCGTTTGATTAATTAACATATTAATTAATCCTTGCCATAAATAATTAAACCATTTAATTCATCTCCTTTGTTTCTTCAATCTCCACCTTATTTGGTGTACGATACATTAGGTTCCTTTTAGCGAGGCAGTGGGCGATTAAAACCATTTTACATCGATTGTGAATTGAAACTTACTTTCAATTCTCCCTTTAGTGATTACACACGTTTAGGGCTTCCACAAACCATGAGTGACACCTAGCAGCATATCATGGCTACCCAAGCTAATCAGAAGAGGTAGAGAACCTATTCAGTTTAGGATTACAAATGCAATACGGTCTTTCTCTAATCTAATACTCTTGACCACATTGTTTGGTTTGATAGTTTATTTATTCATGTCTACTATCCAATGTGATTCATTTGCATTTTATGATTACCTTGAATGTGATTTGGAACGCATTCCCCAATCTCATTCATACTCTGGCCAGAGATTTTAATCATATCATAGAGTATTCTCCCTCAAGCCAATTGAAGGTTAGAGATCCCTTGTTGCGCATTCACTTGTCTCCATGACTAAGTGGCTTAACCCCAATGATGCCGTGGACACCCCGATGGGGTGACTTTGACATAATCAAAGATCAAGGACTTAACCACAAGACAACAACTGTGATGCCTCAGGTCAAAGGACTAATTTGCATTATCCCAAACATGAGTTCTCATGTGACATGAGTATGAGAACTCCTCGTTGATCGTGTTCAGTGAACTCATTCTCTATTGAGCACCTACGTACTTGTCTTGATGTCACACACATCAATGACTCGAGACTAGTCACTCTCCCTGAGAGAAGACATAGCACGTACTGATCTTAACGGACTGTCAATGCCCAATTGGCAATCCTATGATCAGGAATGTTTAGGATGTGTCTACGAAAGAATGGTCTCATTAATCTAACTTCATTAGATTGCATTCTCCCAATCACATATTCCTTGGACTTTATCGTTTAAGCATATAACATTTATATGAGACGCCTCAAACAATAATGTTTGCCTTTTATATGTAAACTAGATTAGTTTAACATGTGAAATGTCCGTAAAGTATCATCATATGATTGGCTTTAGGGCACATTTCCAACAGTGTCCTTATCGGATGGAAAGATGGACTCCTTAGTATCGCCCACCTTCCTTTTATCAAGCCAAAAGCATTCAATTCCATTCCTTGCCTTAGAATGCTTCATGTTAAAATATTCTTCCTTATTGGAAGTTCTTCGTCCCTCCCATTCAGATAAATGATAAGGTATTCCTTTATAGGGTGCAAGGAATCCTTCACCATTTGTATAACTGATGCGAAAATTAACTTAACACACAAATTTAACCCTCTTTTGACAATTGTAGTATAAGTATAAGTAGAGATCGTTCTGGACCGGGGATTAGGAGGGCTTGCTAATAACCTCTAAACTGACTCAAAAACATAAAAACGAAGCTAAAAATGTTTGAATAGACTCAAGGGACTCAAAACAGGTTCAAAAGACTTAAAACAACTTAAAAACTCTCAAAACTGCCTAAAAACACTTGTTGGGCAGTTTCTGACTTTAAACACAACTTTGAACGAAAATTGGGTTTTGGCTTCACCTAAAACAATAAAAAACATAAACAAAACAGATTTGAAACACTTTGAAACAAGAAACTAAAAGGGGGGTTTTGATTTGGATGAAGTTGAAACAATCAAACAAGTATGAAAAGCTAGATAGATTGCAAAACAAATTTGAGAAATAAGATGATGGATGGGATAGCTAGAGGCTTTTTCTCCACACATGACATGTATGCAAACAACTCAATTTCCAGTTACTACTTCATTAAATTATAAACGACAATACCCCAAATTAACCGTGACATCACTAGTTAACCTTTAGATTTTCCTTGTATTATTGGATTGGATGACATCATTCGACAACCCAAAACATTCTTCAAAAGTTCTCTACATGACATCATAATAGAGATACAATCAAAGATCATTACGTTTAATGAAAATCATAAGCGTTGACAAAGCACTTGCAACTATGACATCATGTCACTCATGCTAGGAATTAAACTTAACGCGATCGTTTATAAGCGACCTCCACTACTTATGAATATAAGTTTGTAACGATTATGTGAAACTTTCTTATATTCTAGCATCGGATTTATGCATGCCAATTAAGTGTCGACCCTTAATCAACAAATACAAATAAGTTATCAATCAAATAGTTAAGCCAATTGCATTTACGATTCAAGAGTTCATAACTGGAATTTATCAAATTATATTGCACACATAATCATGGCTTTGAAATCACCCCTAGCTAAGAGGGGTTTAGCCACTCATATTTACAACAAAAAGAAAGGAAATGAAGTTAAACATTAGAAACAAAAGAAAGAAAACACATAAACGCTCCAACGATCCAAGTTGGACAGCAAGCACATCCAAGCACTTTCCTTCCCTTCCTTTGCTACGGCACTAGGTGTTGGTGAGTGTTTGAAGGTTTGTTTGTATGGAGGAATGGATGTGAAGATGAATGGATGTGTTTGGATGAAGGTTGTATTGAAATGGGGATGAATGATCAAGCAAAAACTAAACTCTATGGCTGCCACACACACTTCCTTTTATAGAGGAAGTGCACGGCAAGGATGGGGAATTGGTGGTGTGTGCAATGATTCAAGGGTGAAATTGAAGTAATGATGCAAAGCATTGATAAGCTCATATTTATATATATTTTACATAAAATTCACTTGTCTTTTCTTAGTTAGTTCCTGATATTTTTGAGTTATTTACTATGTTTTTGTGTTTTGTGTGATTTATCAAGCAAAGAAAAGAAAAGTAGCACAAGTGGGATATTAAGTAACAAATTCGTCAAAACTGCCTGTGCAGATTAGCTGACTTTGGAAGCATGTTACGAACAGTTCAGAATGAATGAGAGAATGAGCCTTATATGCTTGGAAAGCTACAGATGTCTATTTTCTGGAGCAATTTACGGATTGTTAATATCATTTTTCTAGAAGAAGTTATGGGCATTGTAATACTGAAAGGTTCAGAAAAGGGCTAAGCAGATTTGGCTAATAAAATGAGAAAGTAAAGGCACTTGTTTTGTGTTTTGCTTTGTCATCAACACTCAGCAGCAAATGGGGTTATGATTGCACTCATTTGGCTTTGGAGCAAGTGGAAATGCACAGCTAGAAAGAGAAGGCACACCCACATGCAAAGGAAAGGAGAAACATGGGCAGAAAATGGGTGGATTGGTGGTTGAAATGATGAAGCATGTGTGTGCAAAAGGAAAGGAGAAACATGGACAGCACACACCCATGCAATCTGCACATGCAAAGGAAATGGAGTGGTCCTCTCCCTAGCCTATAAATACATCCACAATCCCCCTTCCAAAACAGACCATCTTGATCCACAATTGCTACATCTCCATACACTTCCATTCCATGCCGTGAGCTCCATTCCATTTCATCCATACATTCAAACACATCTCCATACACTTCCATTTCCATGCCGTGAGCACCATTCCATCCATACATTCATAAATCCCACATTTCACAAACACAAATACATTTTCCTTCCCTTGGCCGAGACATTCACCAATCCTAAAAACATTCCTAACCTTTCCATGTATCCATACACATCCTAGACACTTGAGCTGCAACAAGGTGGTGGAAACGAAGGTCCTTGGCGTTTCAAGCTTGGAACTTTGGAGCGTTTTAGGTGTACTTCGTTCTTGCTTTCAATGTCTACTTTGTTATTTTCTAATTTTGTTGCAATTATGAGTGGCTAAACCCCTATTTAGTTAGGGGGAAGTTTGAAGCCATGAACATGCTTGAGATTTGAATTGATTTCTTCCAATTGTGATTTGATAAGTTGTGATTGCAATTCAATTATCTATTTTATTCATAACCGATTCTTGTATGTTTATTAAGGATGCATACTTAGTTTTCATGCATGAATTAGATGCTAGAATATAAATGAGTTTCACCTAATCGTTACAAGTTTATATTCATGAGTAGTGAAGGTTGTTTATCACAATCGCGTTAATTGAATTCTTGGCAATTGTATCATGCATTCATAGTTATAAT
Organism: Malus fusca; assembly: GCA_035220775.1. NCBI lineage: Eukaryota > Viridiplantae > Streptophyta > Magnoliopsida > Rosales > Rosaceae > Malus > Malus fusca. The sequence continues at coordinate 19,957,260 of CM069060.1, forward strand.
TGCCTCGTCAACACTTATGATTTTCATTGAACGTAATGATCTATGATTGGATCTCTATTATGCATTCATATAGGGGACTTTTAGAGAATGATTTGGGTTGTCGCATGCATTCATCCAATTCAATGAGTAAAGGAAAATCTGAGGGTTAATTTGTGCATCACGGTTAATTTGGGGTGTTGAGCATCATAGTTTATTGAAAAGCAATTGGAAATCGATTCATGTACAAGTATGTCATGTGTGAAGAACGGACCTCTAACTAATCCATCCATCATCGTATTCCTCAAATTTGTTTTACAATCTACCTAGTTTTATAACTTGTTTGTTTGTTTCAAATTCATCAAAACCAAAATCCCCCTTTTTACTTTCTTGTTTCAAAGTGTTAAATTTCTGTTTTTTTTGTGTTTTTGAGTGTTTTGATTCAAGCCAAAACACTAAATTTGTCCAAACTTGTGTTAGAGTCAGAAACTGCCTAGTTTGTGTTTTTAGGTAGTTTTAAGTGTTTTTAAGTTGTTTTGAGTCTTGTGAGTCTATTCAAATGTTTTAACTTTGTTTTTATGCTTTTGAGTTGGTTTAGAGGTTTTAGCAAGCCCTCCTAATCCCCGGTTTAGAACGATCCCTACTTGCATTTATACTACAATTTGACAAGAAGAGGGTTTAATTTGAGTGCTTAACTTTCACCGCATCAAGCATGGGGGGTAAAATGGAGTGGTGTTGCAGCAATGAGTGCATTGAGTGGTGTTTGAAATGATTCAAAGGTGAAAGTGAAGTTATGATGCAAAGCATGGGGGGTAAAATGAAGTGGTGTTGCAGCTAGGGAACATGAATGATTGTGCACATGGTAGAGAAATGAAAGGGAGGTGGAATGGTGCAGAAATGAGTCAAAGGTGCATCAAGACTCATGATGCACGGCATTGGATTCCAAATGTGGTGGATTATGCATCAATGAGTGCATGTAGTGGAGGTAAAAGTTGTATGAAATCTGATGGGTGAAGGGGACAAGAAATGTGCAACAATTGAGTGCAATGATTCAATGTTTTGATGCATGAAATCAGAAATAATGAAGGAGACAAGGGTGATTATGCATGGCATGGGTGGAAATGTGAGTAAGTGGTGAATCAATGAGTGCAAGGAGGGAACATGGATGAATGTGCACGGCATGGAGTGATTTATGGCAGAAAATAGGAAAGGAATGGCTCCCTTGCACGGCAAGGAAGAGAAATGGTGAAGGATGGTATGGCTTGGACTTTTAGGGCAGGTTTAGGACTTGTAGAATATGTAATGAGATGTCCCAAAGTATTTAGGAACCCTTCGTGTGACTAAATCTTTGGTAATTTAGGATTAGGAAAGGTAACGACAAGATAAGGCAAGTTTGACTAGTCTTTCCTCATTCTTAATGGTTTCCTTGTCTTCCTTGGTCCTCAATTTATTTTCTTCCTTTCCTTGTGATAAGCTCATATATATATATATATATTTTACATCAAATTCTCTTGTCTTTTCTTAGTTATTTCCTCATATTTTTGTGCTATTTACTTTGTTTTTGTGTTTTATCGAATTTATCTAGCTAAGAAAATAAAAATAACATAAGTGTGATTTTATGTAATAAATTCGTGTCAAAAATGTTTAGCTTTTAAATTAAATAAAATATAGATATATATATATATATAATAATAATAATTGTTTGTTTTGTAGACAGTGGGGAACCAAGTGGAGCACGAAGAAAAGAAAAAATAAAAGCTGCTGAGTGCAGCTTGGTAGGTGGGCAGCTGGTGGGAAAAGCACTGAGGAAAATGGGCAGAAAGGAATAAAAGGAAGGAAGTCAGACGTGAGCTCTAGCGGGGGGAAGAGGAAAGAAGAGAACTGACAAAACAGAAAGAAACCAGCTGCACTTGGCAGCTGGCAGCGAGAACGTGGGCTCTTGGAGAGAGGGAGAAACTGTGCAGCTGCAAGCTGCTTGGCAGTGGGAGACGGAAACTTGGGGGGACGCTGCCTGGAGGCAGCGAGAGGGGGAGGTCTCGGGCATGCTGCCTGGCAGCGAGAGAAGATGTGCAGCGTGAGGAAGCTGGCGCGAGGTGCAGTCAGGAGTCAGGAGGACAGCGAGCTGTCCTTGGCAGCAGGGAGAGCGACAGGGAGCTGGCGAGTCAGGTTTGTGAGGCTGCGTGAGGACAGGTCAGAGAAAGCAGCATGCAGCTTGCGTGAGCAGTCAGCACGGAGGAAAGGCAGGACGGGGGAAGTTCTCACAGTTTTGGAGTGCTGCCTCGGGTGAGGAAAATGGAGAGGTGCAGCGAGCTTGGGGAAAGGAAACACTGCCTTGGCAGTGTGTGAAGAACAGAAAATACAACCCGCATTTCTCAATTCGGTTTAACCCTCCAACTCACGTTTTATTTCTGTTTTAATTTTAATAATGTGTAACTAATTTTATTTTGGCTAGAGTTTAATTCAAAACCATGAATATATTTGTAATATGAATTGATTACCTTCAGTTGTGATTTCTGTGTTGTGAATTTAATTTGCTTAACTGCTTGATTGATAACTTATTTTTGTATGTCGATTAAGGATGCATACTTAATTTACATGCATGAATTTGATGCTAGAATATAAGTGAATTTCACCTAATCGTTATGAATTTATATTCAGAAGTAGTAAAGGTTGTTGACCACAATCGTGTTAAGTAAATTCTTGGCATAAGTTTCATGCAATTCATAGTAACAAGTGCCTCGTCAATGCTTATGATTTTCATAAAACTTAATGATTCTTGCTTGTATCTCTATTATGCAATTCATGTAGGGAACTTGTAGGGAATGTTTTGGGTTGTCGTATGCAATCATCCAACCTAATAAAAGTAGGAAAATCTGAAGGTTAATTTAAGCGGACCTAATTAACTTGGGGCGTTGAGAATTTACAATTTATTGAAAGAACAACTGAAAATCAATTTAGGTTGCATATATGTCATGTGTGGAGAAGAACCCTCTAACCAATCCGTCATTTATCATTTTACCTTAATTTCATGTTTTTGTCAACTCTGCAATTTATTTAAGTTAATTTACTTCTCGTCAAAATCAATCCCCCATTTTATTTTAAAGTGTTAGATTTATTAGAAATCATTTTAGTTTGTGTTTTCTTAAGTCTTGAGTTGTTTTGAGTCTTTTGATTTAATTTAGTTTATTTGTTAGTTTTATGTTGAGTTATTCTATTTAAGTGTTTTGAGTCTAGTTTAGTATTTTAAATTTTGTTTTTACGTTTTTAATTTTAATTTTACTTTGGTTAGCATCCCTAGTTAATCCCCGGTTAGAACGATCCCTACTTATCTATATACTACAATTGTCACAAATAGGGTTTAAATTTGTGCGTTAATTTATTTTCGCATCAAATTTTTGGCGCCGTTGCCGGGGATTAGCAAATTTGCTAATCCTTTTATTTTTGTTTTTGCTTATGTTTATTTGTGTTTGTGTATGTTACTTTTGAAATTTGATTTATTTTTCTTTCTTTGAATTGAGGTACAAATGGAGCAAGACCTGGATTCTACTAGCATTCAAGATCTATTGGCACAGCTCACTGCTCAATTAACTCATAATGCCGAACGGACCACAATGCCAAGTGTCCCTACACTTGATGTGCCCTATGGGCAACGATATCAAGGTCCTCAATTTTCTGCAAATGAAGATGTTTGGGGATATCAAGGCCATAACCAATCAAGGGGCAACATGTTTTCCAATGCTTACAATTCAGATTGGAGAGATTATTCAGATTACATGTGGGGAGAACCTCAACAATTCCAACAAGGTGGATATTGGCAGCAAGAAGACGCGTTCTATTCAAGATCTATGCAGCCACCACAGCATCCCCCACAACAATTCCAATCGAATCAAAGTATGCCCGTGGATTATAATCAAATGCTTGAAGAATTAATTTCTTCAGTACAGGGTTCACAAAAAGAAGAACAATTGCCGCCATCGGAAGAGTTCTATCAGTGGCCATATGAACCGTCACATCCACCACAACAATCAACCCAATTCAATTCAGGTACATCCTTGGATAATGATACACTTAATAATTTACTCACCTCTTTGAATCAGGGAGTAGAAAATCAAAACCAGGAGATGCAAGACCGAGACAACAAGATGAATGCATTGGAGAAGCAAGTTGGGCAGATTATGGAGATCATGGCACAGATTCAAGATCAAAGAGAACTCTCCAACTCCACATTTGCAAATTCAAAGGCAGAAAGTGAAATCGATGAAGTCATCACTTTGGAAGGTGATATGGAGGATGAAGCTGTTCCAGAACCATCCACACATAGCCCGAACATGGATGAATTGCCGCTTCAAGAAGAAGATGAGGATGACTACTTGGGCAGTTTAGAAGAATTCTTATCGCAAACCCCTCAAGTCCTTATGCCATCCAACTCAGGTGAGGAGGTTCTAAGTTCATTTCATTCTAACATCGTTCCACCAAATGTCCTTTTTCCTTGCAGGTTTTTAAATCCTAAGGAAGAAGTGAATGAAAAATACGTTGTGGAAGATCTTCCCAAGGTGCAAAGTGATATCCAAATTCTTGGTGTACCAAATCAAGTTCCCGATGGTATTGAAACGTTCAAAGAGACTTGTACACCAGAAAATGAGGTAGCCGGAGAATTTGTTGAATACATCCAAGAGGCTGTGCATGAGACAACCAAGCCCAAAGCAGTTGAGTTTGATGACACGGGACAAGCCACAACCATCATAGTAAATTTGGCCAAGTTCAAAGTCCCTGAAACGTTAAAAAACGTGGTGTTTGTCATTGAGTTTGAACGTGAAAGTAAGCCATCTTCTCCATTTTTAATTTTAATTTATACTAACTTGTTTCTAATTTTGATGATTTAGGCACCGTCATTAGAACTTAGACCGTTGTCGGATCATTTCAAGTACCACCGTCCGTTCAAGGATAAACTCATGCATTTGAATAATGAAGGGAGGCCTAGGAATCACCCACAATCAGATTTGCATTCCTAATCCCTTCTCTTTACTGAATTTATTTTACTTTGTTTAGTTCTTTCATTGTTTGTTTGCTCTTGTGTGAATTTATTTTATGTTGAATTTTTTTTATTTTACGTTAATTTTATTTTGTTTTGTTTATTTAGTTGTGATTTTTGTTTAGAAAGTTAAACATAGTCTTTTTACTTTGATTTACTTATTTTGCATTGATATTTAAAAAAAAAAAAAAATTAAAAAAAATAATAATAATAATAATAATAATAAACATTACATAATTTAAAAAAAAAAAAAAAAAAAAAAAAAAAAACTTAAATACGTAAATATTTTACAATAACTTGTAAACTAATTTCGTTCATTGGTCGTTGGTTGGTGGTGCATCTGATGTCAACGGAGCCCCTGAAAGACGAAGCGCCAGAGTTGGATCATTCGGAGCCTCAATACTTGGTGCTGCTCCCGAGGACGAAGGCAACATAAACCTCGGGAGTAACGTCATAAACCGTTGATGATCACTCTGAATCCGCACTTCGGACTCCTGCAGCTGATCAAGCTTCCTCTTCATGCTTGTGGAGTAATTAGTTGCGAGCATGTGCAAATCCCTGTTCTCATGCCTAAGCACTCTGACCTCCTGCCGAAGACTAGCCACTTCAGCCATCAACGACTCCACCTGACGGGTTCGTGCAAGAAGGCGCTGGCCCATGTTTGATACTGAACCTGCGCATCGGACGCTGTAGGCCAAAGAGTCCTGGACAGCTAGTTCGTCGGACCGCCTAGAAAGTATCCTAGTGTCTCTAGGAGTGAGCAGATTTCTGGCCACCACCGATGCGGCTGTTTCATTCATCATTATGGAATCCCCAACTGTAAGAGGACCATTCGGGGATATGAAGGATGGCTGCCAAATGTTGGTTGGAGAAGATATATCACTATCTTCCCCAACATTCAAGTTAAGGCGACGGTCAGAAGGGCAAGACATATTTGAAGGTGTTGAGAATGAAGAGTTGGACTGATCAAGATTAAAAGAAAATGCAAGAGGGAGTGTTTACAGGAGGGAACGTTTACCAGTTGAAGTGTTTACAGGGGGAGTTTAAGTGTGTTGTGGAACAAAAATGAGCGTTCTTATAAGAAGAAGAAATCGTTGAGGCATCACTCAGCAGTCGAAGAGGCGCCCTCTCGCAAATCGAAGAGCCGGGCTCATTTCTCAAAAGCCGGATTCTTTTCTCAAAAGCGGCGTCTCCGTCTCAAAAGTCGGACTCCGTCTCAAAAGTCGGTTCCTTTCTCAAAAGTCGGACGCCGTTCTCTCAAAAGTCGGGCGTCTCTCTCAAAAGTCGGAGCGGTCAGGAATCACGAGGCGAACAGCTTTTCCAATTTTGTCGTCACTCGTCACGCGCGCTGTCAGCTTTGCGCAAATTACGGGTGGTTTTTTCAGAAAGCGCGTAACCTGTACTGTTCATCCATCCACCGGCTGCCGACAGGGGTAAAGGAACAGTTTCGGTTGTGAAGAAAAGTTCTATAAACGTCTACCTTCGCCTTCAACAGCAAAGGCACACTCTCAACACTTCTTCATCTCCGAAATTTTTCATCTCCCAAAATGCCTTTCCAACAAACCCTCTCGAGTTTCTCTGTGTTTCTCATTCCCTGGGATACCTTTGCAAATAAGTCATCTAGAGCTAGAGTATTTCATATCATGAAGGTTGAAAGCAAGAGTATCTCATATCACGCTTTCTCCCTGTCCTTTTCCTTGTCTTTGTGATAAGGAGAAAGCGGGCAATCAGCCAGCACTCGGTGTCAATCTTCCAATCTAAGAACCGACTGCCTGGAAATCCTTCCTGATTGCTTACCTAGCATTGCTTACCTAGCATTGCTCTCGAGTGCTCATCTTCAACCGCTGATGTACTTCCGAAGAAGACGCCACATCTGCCTGGAGAACAGCCAAGGCAAGTGAAAATGTTACTTGAAGCATGTGGAGACAAGGTGCTGCTTCATCTTCAAGATCAAGTCTCATTTTCCTTGCTAAGAAGTTCCCCAGCCCAGTTCAAGCATACACCTGTGGAACGATACTTCTTCAAAAGCAAAAGTATCCCATATCATCAGAGTCAGAGGCAAAGATTTCTCATGGCATGCTTTTCCTTTACCCTTGCTCTTGGCTACGAGTCAAGGTGAAAGAAAGGAAATCGGTCGGCACTTGGACAGATTGAACAAAGAAGCAGACCACCACCTCTACCTCGTGCCTACCTGCCATGCAGAAGAACAAAAAGAGAAGAATGTAGCCTGCAGACTCAATCAACCCGGCAGAAGGAGTCTGAGTTGAAACCAAGAGCTCGAGAAGCTTCAACAACACCACCAATCAAGTCTCATTTTCCTTGCTAAGAAGTTCTGAGGCCAGTTCAAGACCAAACTGTGGAAAGTCACCAAACAGGACCAATGATCACTTATTAGTTTTATTCATTGTCTTTTATTTTCATTTTCAATTTTTCGTTTGTTTTTTTTTATTTTTTATATTTTCTTGCTTGCTTAACTGAATTATTTCTTTTCTTTGCAGGAACTTTTGGCAATTTCCACCCTTGAAGTTGATTGCAAAATGGAAGCTTGGGGGTCATCGCTTGATTTTCTGCAAATTAGGGAAGTTTTCAGTCATATTGCTTTATTTTGTTTCTTTATATTTATTTATTTTATTTTTATTTTTTGCATTTTATTTTATTTTCTGACATTGGGGACAATGTCTAGTTTAAGTGTGGGGGTAAAGAGTATAAAATGACCAAATTGAAAATTTTTGTACCTTCGACTTTGAACTGGTTTCATTTGTTTCCATGTTATTGCTTTGTTTTCTTAATTAGTTTTGTTTTATTTAAAAAAAAAAAAAAAAAAAAATCGGAAAATTTAAAAAATCCAAAAATATTTCCTTGTTTTCCTTATTGTTTTGAATTAGATTTTTGTTAGTTTCCCGACCCAATGATATAATTGGATAAAATTTGAACCATGATGATCAAGAACTTAGTTAACATGTGTTGTGTGAAATTCCTTATTCTTGTGTTAGTTTTGTACATATTTGATTATCCTTGAAAAACTAAATGCACATAGCCTTGTTGATGTGAAACTAAAGCATGTTTTAAAGCTCCATATGTGAATTTAGTGACCATATACATCCTATGTGAGTTTTTGAGCCTATTGAAAGTGTGTGCATTTTTCATACACTCCTATTCTTTCATGTGTGATGAACTTATGTGAGATACATCTCTAGAACTTGCATAACGATCTTTCGAAATTTTTGTCATTGATTGCATGAACTTGAAAATGATAGAGGCATTAGGTTTACCACCATGGCCCAAATAACCTTGTTTCCCAAAGAAAAATAATATCATTAGATTGCTATTTTGAGCCGTATTTGTGAGCCTTTTATTTCTTATCACCAGATATGTCTACCCTTATGCCTGAAATAATTTTCCTTACCCTTTCCAAGCGAGCTAGTGAGCAATGTGAGATTGTCTTATGAGAAATGTTTGTGAAGTACTTTGAAGGTGTTTGGCAAAAGAATAAGTGTGGGGGTTTTTCATATTTGTTTCTGTTTGAAAAAAAAAAAAAAAAAAAAGAAAAGAAAAGGAAAAGAAAAAGAAAGATTGTATACAAAGAAAATAAAAAGTTTTTAAAGTTTCAGTTTATGGGTGTGGTTGGAGATGTCTGAAGAATCGTTGGAGAGCTTGAGTTCTTATAAACCTAAAGAAAATAATTGCTTGCAATGTAGCTTGGAACTTGTGTTTTCCTATTCCTTCGTTTCAATAACCCTATCCCTAAGCCTCATTACATCCAATAAAAGTCCTCTTGATTTAAGTTTTGCAATTATGACTGTGGAGAAGTGATCTTTATGCAAGCTTATGGTAGAACTTTCACATTCGTTTCTTTGAGCGAACACATTAAAACTAAACACATGTGTGATTGAGTGCATATCCCGTGAGAAGGTCGCTAGTTTGCATATGGTGTTTTTAAAAATAAAAATTTGAAATTGCATTAGCATGGCTATCTCACACACTACACTTCAAGGATGTTTCAAAGATTGCTGCTAATATTTGAATAAGGAAAATGAACTTGAATTGCTTATTGGTGTTAGCTATGGTTCTTGATGATTGTGTTCTCAAATGAAATTCTATGAGGGTCATATAGGGGGAAACTAATAATTTTCATGTTATTACTTTTTCTGTTTTCTCTGTTTTGCTCGAGGACTAGCAAAAGCTAAGTGTGGGGGTATTTGATAAGCTCATATATATATATATTTTACATCAAATTCTCTTGTCTTTTCTTAGTTATTTCCTCATATTTTTGTGCTATTTACTTTGGTTTTGTGTTTTATCGAATTTATCTAGCTAAGAAAATAAAAATAACATAAGTGTGATTTTATGTAATAAATTCGTGTCAAAACTGGTTAGCTTTTAAATTAAATAAAATATAGATATATATATATATATAATAATAATAATTGTTTGTTTTGTAGACAGTGGGGAACCAAGTGGAGCACGAAGAAAAGAAAAAATAAAAGCTGCTGAGTGCAGCTTGGTAGGTGGGCAGCTGGTGGGAAAAGCACTGAGGAAAATGGGCAGAAAGGAATAAAAGGAAGGAAGTCAGACGTGAGCTCTAGCGGGGGGAAGAGGAAAGAAGAGAACTGACAAAACAGAAAGAAACCAGCTGCACTTGGCAGCTGGCAGCGAGAACGTGGGCTCTTGGAGAGAGGGAGAAACTGTGCAACTGCAAGCTGCTTGGCAGTGGGAGACGGAAACTTGGGGGGACGCTGCCTGGAGGCAGCGAGAGGGGGAGGTCTCGGGCATGCTGCCTGGCAGCGAGAGAAGACGTGCAGCGTGAGGAAGCTGGCGCGAGGTGCAGTCAGGAGTCAGGAGGACAGCGAGCTGTCCTTGGCAGCAGGGAGAGCGACAGGGAGCTGGCGAGTCAGGTTTGTGAGGCTGCGTGAGGACAGGTCAGAGAAAGCAGCATGCAGCTTGCGTGAGCAGTCAGCACGGAGGAAAGGCAGGACGGGGGAAGTTCTCACAGTTTTGGAGTGCTGCCTCGGGTGAGGAAAATGGAGAGGTGCAGCGAGCTTGGGGAAAGGAAACACTGCCTTGGCAGTGTGTGAAGAACAGAAAATACAACCCGCATTTCTCAATTCGGTTTAACCCTCCAACTCACGTTTTATTTCTGTTTTAATTTTAATAATGTGTAACTAATTTTATTTTGGCTAGAGTTTAATTCAAAACCATGAATATATTTGTAATATGAATTGATTACCTTCAGTTGTGATTTCTGTGTTGTGAATTTAATTTGCTTAACTGCTTGATTGATAACTTATTTTTGTATGTCGATTAAGGATGCATACTTAATTTACATGCATGAATTTGATGCTAGAATATAAGTGAATTTCACCTAATCGTTATGAATTTATATTCAGAAGTAGTAAAGGTTGTTGACCACAATCGTGTTAAGTAAATTCTTGGCATAAGTTTCATGCAATTCATAGTAACAAGTGCCTCGTCAATGCTTATGATTTTCATAAAACTTAATGATTCTTGCTTGTATCTCTATTATGCAATTCATGTAGGGAACTTGTAGGGAATGTTTTGGGTTGTCGTATGCAATCATCCAACCTAATAAAAGTAGGAAAATCTGAAGGTTAATTTAAGCGGACCTAATTAACTTGGGGCGTTGAGAATTTACAATTTATTGAAAGAACAACTGAAAATCAATTTAGGTTGCATATATGTCATGTGTGGAGAAGAACCCTCTAACCAATCCGTCATTTATCATTTTACCTTAATTTCATGTTTTTGTCAACTCTGCAATTTATTTAAGTTAATTTACTTCTCGTCAAAATCAATCCCCCATTTTATTTTAAAGTGTTAGATTTATTAGAAATCATTTTAGTTTGTGTTTTCTTAAGTCTTGAGTTGTTTTGAGTCTTTTGATTTAATTTAGTTTATTTGTTAGCTTTATGTTGAGTTATTCTATTTAAGTGTTTTGAGTCTAGTTTAGTATTTTAAATTTTGTTTTTACGTTTTTAATTTTAATTTTACTTTGGTTAGCATCCCTAGTTAATCCCCGGTTAGAACGATCCCTACTTATCTATATACTACAATTGTCACAAATAGGGTTTAAATTTGTGCGTTAATTTATTTTCGCATCACCTTGGCACATTCCTAGCTTCTTTAGATCTTTAATTTCGTCCAACCACTTTGCTCCATGCATGTGATATCCATTCCATGCCCAAAACTGCTCCAAAAGGCACCAAAATGCACTTCTTTGCCTCTTTACCCTTTGTACCTACAACCACACGAAAATGGCTTGAAATACTAAATCAACTAAGAAATAACAACATAAATGCATGAGAATAAGCTAACTCAGTCGCATAAATATGCTCCTAGCAAATTCCCCCACACTTAGCTTTTGCTAGTCCTCGAGGAAAACAAAACAAACGAAACAAACAAAACACAACCTAGACCTTCCAACATTTGCCTCAGGGATTTTTAATGAAACGTGACATGTTAAAAATCATCATTTCCACAGATTTTGGTCATCTTTACACTTGAGCACTGATGCGAAAATTAACTTAACACACAAATTAAACCCTCTTGTATCAATTGTAGTAAAGAATGTAAGTAGGGATCGTTCTGGACCGGGGATTAGGAGGGCTTGCAAATAACCTCTAAACTGACTTAAAAACATATAAACAAAGTTAAAAACACTAAACTAGACTCAAAGAACTCAAAACAAACTTAAAAGACTCAAAAAGCTTAAAACAACTAATTAGATTCAAACTAGACACTAAGAATGACTTTGGACGAAAATTGGTTTTAACTTAACTCAAAACACTTAAAGACACAACTAGGACATATTCTAACTAATTAGACACTCTAAAGTAAAAGGGGATTTGGTTTTGGATGAATTTAAGTAAAAACAAGTAACTAAAGACTTAAAACAGAATTTGGACGAATTTGGTGATTTGAATGGATGATGGGCTAGCTAGAAGGTCTTTCTCCACACATGACACACTTGTTGGAAGTATGACCACAAAGCCACTCATTTGATGTAATAGCTTTTTGGAATACTTAATGTATTAAACTTTTATATGTTTAATGAAGGGCAAAGCTTATTGTCAGACACTATTTATTGTATCATGTGTTTATGCAATAAGGGAATCCAAGGGATGTATTTGATCTAAGAGACAAGTGATCTAAGTGAGTTAGATTATCGAGACCATTCTCTTATATTCATTCCTAAAACGTTCCTAGCCATAGGATTGCCAATTGGGTATTGACAATCCGCTAAGGTTAGTATGTGTTATGTCAACTCAAGCTTGAGTATGACTAGTCTCAAGTCATTTGGTGTTGGACACTAAGACAAACACATAGGTGCTTGAAAGAGTAATCGAGTACACTGAACAACGATCAAAAGAGAGTTCGAACATACATGTCATGTAAGAACTCTAAAGTTGCAATATGCAAAGTAGTCCTTTGACCTGAGGCATCATAGATGTCTAATGGTTAGGTCCTTGATCTTTGATCATGTCAAACGACATTCCATCGGAGTGTCCACGGCATTGTTGGGGTCAAGCTATCTAGTCATGTAGGCATATGAATGCACAACAAGGGATCTCTAACCTTCCATGGTGGAAGGAGAATACTCTAAGATATGATTCTAAAGTCTTTGGCCAAAGCAAATGAATATGACTTAGGAAGTTTGTTCCAAATCATATTCAAGGGAATCATATAGAAAAGTATCACATTGGATAGTAGACATGAAACAAACTATCACTTAAACAATGTGATTAAGAGTATTGTATTAGAGAAGGACCGTATTGCATTGTAGTTGTAACTGGATAGGTTCTCCAACCAATTCTACTTAGCTTGGGTAACCATGATATGCTGCTAGGTGTCACTCATGGTTTGTGGAAGCCCTAATGATTAGCAAACACTAATCATTAAAGGGAGAATTGAAATGTGGTTTCAATTCACAATCGATCGTTAAGAGTAACAATCGCCCACTGCCTCGCTAATTGGAACCTAATGGATCGTACACCGAGTAAGGGTGATAGTGAAGAAATTAAATGAAATGGATATGCAATTAAATTGTTTAATTGAAGAATGGTCAAGATTAATTAATTAGTTAATTAATTTTACGAAAGGTTCGTATTGGGCTTTTAAGTTGGTTTTGGGTTTCGGGGCCCAAAAGTGTTTTGGTCCACAAGGCCCATTATGTTTAAGTTGTATGACAACTAAAACAAAATGGGCAATAAGCCCAATCACAACATATAGGCCGGCCATGGTGAGGAGATGGTGAAAGTTTGCTTAATTGCAAGTTTGCCACTCACCTAAGAAAAATGTTATAAAAGCAACTTTATAGCAATTTTCTCATTAGGGTTTTTCTTGGTGAAATGAGGTGAAACACTTTCTCTCATTTTTTCTCTAAAGAGGCCGGCCACTCAGAGAGATTAATCTAGCAATCTTTTCTTCTCTAAGTCATCCATTTCATCTTCACACTTAACCCTTGGTGTGGAGACTTAGAGACACCAAATCTTTGGTGTTTTTGGAGATCCTTTCCTTACATCCTCAAGGACCAAGGGAGCACAAAAGGAGAAGGAAATCACAAGCAATATCCAAGGAGTTTGGAGGTGACTTGAAGGCCCTCCACCTGGGTGAATCCCTTGTGTAAACAAGGATGAGCTTCAAGGGTAAAGAAACTCTAAATCTTTACTTCTCTTTAATGTTGTTAAAGAGTTTATTGGTTCACCATATACTAGGCTTTGAAAGTCATGGGTTTTATGAATTGTTTTTTAATGCATGCCTACTTTAAAGTGTTAATAGTTTGCATATGTATTCAAATGTTCTTACATGTTCTTAGCTAGGACAAATTTTTTCCTTCAAGAACTAATTGGACAACCGAAATTACAATCCAGGTTAAAATTCCTTACCAAAGTGTGTTTGGACCTATCTTTCCCACATTGCCCAAGGTAACCCTGTTGTCTTACAAGTGGGAAAGGAATTGTAATGAGATGAATGGACTAGTGGAATATGATGCATGCCTTACTGTTGGAAATGTGCCCTAAAGCCATTCATATGATGATACTTTACGGATATTTCACATGTTAAACTAATCTAGTTTAACATATAAAAGGCAAACATTATTGTTTGAGGCGTCTCATATAAATGTTATATGCTTAAACGATAAAGTCCAAGGAATATGTGATTGGAAGAATGCAATCTAATGTAGTTAGATTAATGAGACCATTCTTTCATAGACACATCCTAAACGTTCCTGATCATAGGATTGCCAATTGGGCATTGACAGTCCGATAAGATCAGTACGTGCTATGTCTTCTCTCAGGGAGAGTGACTAGTCTCGAGTCATTGGTGTGTGTGACATCAAGACAAGTACGTAGGTGCTCAATAGAGAATAAGTTCACTGAACACGATCAACGAGGAGTTCTCATACTCATGTCACATGAGAACTCATGTTTGGGATAATGCAAATTAGTCCTTTGACCTGAGGCATCACAGTTGTTGTCTTGTGGTTAAGTCCTTGATCTTTGATTATGCCAAAGTCACCCCATCGGGGTGTCCACGACATCATTGGGGTTAAGCCACTTAGTCATGGAGACAAGTGAATGCGCAACAAGGGATCTCTAACCTTCAATTGGCTTGAGGGAGAATACTCTATGATATGATTAAAATCTCTGGCCAGAGTATGAATGAGATTGGGGAATGCGTTCCAAATCACATTCAAGGTAATCATAAAATGCAAATGAATCACATTGGATAGTAGACATGAATAAATAAACTATCAAACCAAACAATGTGGTCAAGAGTATTAGATTAGAGAAAGACCGTATTGCATTTGTAATCCTAAACTGAATAGGTTCTCTACCTCTTCTGATTAGCTTGGGTAGCCATGATATGCTGCTAGGGGTCACTCATGGTTTGTGGAAGCCCTAAACGTGTGTAATCACTAAAGGGAGAATTGAAAGTAAGTTTCAATTCACAATCGATGTAAAATGGTTTTAATCGCCCACTGCCTCGCTAAAAGGAACCTAATGTATCGTACACCAAATAAGGTGGAGATTGAAGAAACAAAGGAGATGAATTAAATGGTTTAATTATTTATGGCAAGGATTAATTAATATGTTAATTAATCAAACGAATAAGTTCGTTAAAGACCTCGGGATAGTTTTGGACCTTAAGGCCCAATGGGCTTCGAACATCAAAGCCCATTGACTTAAGTTGTATGACAACTTAATGAATAAAGATTCACAAAGGCCCAAAAGCCCATATCCATTTAGTGTTGAATTAGGGTTTTTGGTTCTTTAGGTCATTTAAAGAAGTGACTATATAAAGAACTTTATAGCCTAAAATTCATAAGTTGTTGATTTTAGAGAAAATTGGTGAGAACACAAAGCTTCCATTTCTCTCTAAGAGGCCAACCACCTTGGGGGATATTGTCTAGCAATTCTATTTCCTCAAGGTCACTCATTTCCTCTCCAATCCAACCTTGGTGTAGAATCTTTAGAGGTTCTCTATTTTGGGAACTTGGAGAATCCTATTCTTTCAACCAAATCCATGGAGCTAAGAAGCAAGGAATGAAGGCCCTATCTCTTGGGTGATTATCCTTTGCATATGCAAAGAGGAATCTACAAAGGTAAAAATTTCTCAACTAATAAATGTTGATTTAAAAGTTGAGTCAAGGTTCACCAATCTACTAGGCTTTGAATTTCATGGTTGATGTTTTGTTTTTGAATGCATGAAAGCATGATTCCGCCTTTAATTTTTTAATTGTATGCTATATGATGTTATTCAAATGAACATGTTTTTTCACAAAATTTCCTTCACTTACGACGCAAGGTTTCTCTCAAACGCCCTGTGATTGATTGCAGCATTACGAATGTGGTTAGTGTTTCTCCATGGGGATATTGGTATGGAGATTTACATGTACGTTCCCGAAGAATTACATGGACTGGTTTAAATAGTTCTAAACCACGGAACACCCTCTCAACGCGGTTGAGGTGTTCATTTACGGATTGAAACAATCTAACGGATGTGGTATACCTGTCAAAGTGATTATTTGATCAGTCATGAATATGAATAAATGCCCTTGCGTATTAAACTATAAAGTCTTATTCCGAATTGCTAGAGTTATAGTTTATGTCAATGACATGAATCTCACTAAGACTTTATAAGAGCTTGAGAAAACTGTCTCGCACCTAAAGATGGAATTTGAGATAAATGATCTTGGGAAAACTCGTTTATGCTTTAACCTGAAGTTCAAGCCTTGTTTTAATGGTACTTTGGTTTACCAGTTGAACTACACCCCGAAGGTGTTACCTTTGAGAATACCAATGATCTTCCATATGCTATATGCAAATGAAACCTTTGAAGAGGTTATGGAATCCGAAGTTCCAGATTTGAGTTCAACTTTGCGCTTTGTTGTACTTAGCTCATTGTGTTAGACATGACATCTATTTCGTTGTTGATCTATTAGTAAAGATGCAGCACCGCACCTACACGCAACCACTGAATTGGTATTAAAGATGTTTTTCCGCTACCCTGAAGGTACTACGGATTTGGGAAATTCCCAACGCATCCCGAGCGGGATCCAACCCCCTTGATCCTCGGAATGATGCTTGCCTTGTTTGTTATGTTGACGCTGGTTATTTATCAAACCCGCACAAGGCATGTCCCCGAATGGTTATGTCTTTACCATTAGGGATATCGCAATATCTTGGAGGTCCACAATATAACCTTAGTTGCGAAATCATCAAAACATTCCAAGACTTACCTCACCTCACTTTGCCACACTTGAGACATAGTTGAGAGCTTTTGTTGAGCATATTCGAAGTACTTGCTGTTTTCATCCATCGTTGAGTCCCAACGACGATCCATGAAGATTATGCTGTATGTATCAACCCGACCAAGACATGATACATCAACGAAGTCAAGGCTAAGACATATTGCGTCTACATCTACATCAGTAAAGCATGAGGAGATTAAAGTCATACAAGCCGATCCCAGACAACCTTATGTTGGAAGTATGCCCACAAAGCCACTCATTTGATGTAATAGCTTTTTGGAATACTTATTGTATTAAACTATTATATGTTTAATGAAGGGCAAAGCTTATTGTTAATCACTATTTAATGTATCATGTGTTTAAGCAATAAGGGAATCCAAGGAATGTATTTGATCTAAGAGAGAAGTGATTTAAGTAAGTTAGATTAACGAGACCTTTCTCTTATGTTCATTCCTAAAACGTTCCTAACCATAGGATTGCCAATTGGGCATTGACAATCCGCTAAGGTTAGTATGTGTTATGTCAACTCAAGCGCGAGTATGACTAGTCTCAAGTCATTTAGTGTTTGACACTAAGACAAACACATAGGTGCTTGAAAGAGTAATCAAGTACACTGAACAACGATCAAAAGAGAGTTCGAACATACATGTCATGTAAGAACTCGTAAGTTGCAATATGCAAAGTAGTCATTTGACCTGAGGCATCATAGATGTCTAATGGTTAGGTCCTTGATCTTTGATCATGTCAAAGGCATTCCATCGAGAGTGTCCACGACATTTTTGGGGTCAAGCTATCTAGTCATGTAGGCATATGAATGCACAACAAGGGATCTCTAACCTTCCATGGTAGAAGGAGAATACTCTAAGATATGATTCGAGAGTCTTTGGCCAAAGCATATGAATATGACTTAGGAAGTTTGTTCCAAATCATATTCAATTGAATCATATAGAGAAGTATCACATTGGATAGTAGACATGAAACAAACTATCACTCAAACAATGTGATTAAGAGTATTGTATTAGAGAAGGACCGTATTGCGTTGTAGTTGTAATTGGATAGGTTCTCCAACCACTTCTACTTAGCTTGGGTAACCATGACATGCTGCTAGGTGTCACTCATGGTTTGTGGAAGCCCTGAAGATTAGCAAACACTAATCTTAATCAAAGGGAGAATTGAAATGTAGTTTCAATTCACAATCGATCGTTAAGAGTAACAATCGCCCACTACCTCGCTAAATGGAACCTAATGGATCCTACACCGAGTAAGGATGAAAGTGAAGAGAATAAATGGAATGGATATGCAATTAAATGGTTTAATTGAAAAATGGTCAAGGTTAATTAATTAGTTAATTAATTATACGAAATGTTCGTATTAGGCTTTTAAGTTGGTTTTGGGCTTCGGGGCCCAAAAGCGTTTTGGTCCACAAGGCCCATTATGTTTAAGTTGTATGAGAACTAAAACAAAATGGGCAATTAGCCCAATAAATGTTGTAATAGTTTATGGTGAATCCTTTTGGGTTTTGTGATTTTCATGATTTGTGATTTAAATGTTGTAAATGTTACAAGCTTTGTTCTTGCTTTTGAATATAAATTTTGCTTGAAAATTTAGCATCTCAAATGTTGTAGATGTTGTTCATGAAGGGAAAATTATGAGTTTCATGTATGGGATTTCTAAATGACTAGCATGCATATACAATTCAAAATTTATATACATGAGCAACGGAAGCAATTTATCAAATAATATCAAAGCTATAGTCATGCAAATCCCCTTCAAGGTTCATAGGTTTATATATAAAGCATCAAAACATTTAACTTAAGAACAAAGTCAAGGGATAGATCTATACCTCTTGATCTTGATTTTAGACCAAGGATGGACCACCTCCAAGCCCTTTGCTCCTTGAAGTCCTTGAGCCTAGCCTCCCTCCTTGCCTCCTCCACTTTGTTAGAAAGAGTGCTCCTAGGTTCTCCTTGAGTTTCCAAAGTAGAAAACCTCTAAAGATCCACACCCACTAGTGTAGTGAGATGGATGGAGGAATAACCAAAAGGGTGAAAGATTTGTTAGTAAAATCACCCCCAAGGTGGCCGACCTTTGTTGTGTTTTAGAGAGATGTTTCTTTTGCCTCTTTGTTGTTTTAAACACACAAAAACCCTAAGGAATAAATCTCTATAAAGTTCCTTATATAGACAAAAAGAAACCTAGTCAACAAATTGACTTCCTATCTCTCCCAAACCCTTTAAGTGGCCGGCCCTTTAGTGTTTGGTTTGGGCTTTGGGCTTTTATTATTTCAAGTCATCCTATGCTTGAATAAAAGCCCAATGGGTTTAGGCCCAATGGGCCCAATTAAACCCGAACGTTTCTTTAAGCCCAAAACGATCTTTTATCGCTTTTATGATTTCTTTAGACTTTCTAAATTAATCAAAACACTTAATTAATCCAATTAATTATTTCCTTCATCCAGTAATTACTCACTACAATAGTGTGTCGGTGTACAATCATTTTAGGTTCTAATTAGCAAGGCAGTGAGGTGATTGGCATCAATCCAATTGATTATATTTAATTCAATCACTTAGTGAATTAAACTTCCTTTTAATTCACCTTTCTTCTTTGATGACTACATTTAATCATCTAGAAGAACTCACAAGCTATGAGTGACATCTAACCATATGTCATAGCTACCCAAGCTAATGTAGAAGTTGTTCGGAGAACCTATTCAGTTGGAATTACAATGTAATTCGATCCTTCTCTAAAACAATACTCTTAACCACATTATTAGGGTATGGATATATTATGTCAAACCCCTAATGTGATTATTCCTTCTTATATGATTCAATTGAGTCGTATAGGAACGCTTTCCTTTATTACGCTCGATACTTCGGCCGAAGATTCCCGAATCATATCTTAGAGTATTCTTCCTCTCTTATCGAAGATTAGAGATCCCTTGTTGAGCATTCACTTGCCTCATGACTAAGTGGCTTAACCCCAACTATGTCGTTGACATTCTGATAGAGTGACTTTTGACATAATCAAAGATCAAGTACTTAACCACAAGACAACGACGATGCCTCAGGTCAAAGGACTACTTACATTATTCCAACCATTAGAGTTACTTGCTTGACATGTGAGTAGACCTCCATGCAAGTACTCTCGTTCGATTGTGTTCAGTGAACTCATTCCCTTAATGAGCACCTACATACTTGTCTTAGTGTCACTACACGAATGGGATGAGACTTTCCATCCTTCCATTTGAAGCGGACACAGTATGTACCGGTCTAAGCATTGTCAGTATCCCTCCGACAATCCAATGACCAGGAACCTTTTGGACATAATGGTTATGTGAAGAAGGTCTCTGTAATCTAACATCATTAGATTACTTCTTCAATCGATCCATTGTCCATGGATTCACTGTTTCGGACATATATCGTTTATTGAGATAGTCCTAATTAGTATCTTTGCCATTTGATGTATAAGATTCATCTATACATCGATTCATTTGTCCTGAAAGGTTTCTTCCAAAGATTGACTTTCAGGGCATATTTCCAACAGTTCATTTAAGCATGAATATTGGAACTAAAATTTGGTGCCATGTATGTTGGGAAATTCGGCCAAATCCAAAGGGTGGATTTTTGGGTTCATGTTTGTCTTGTTAAAATGGTTTTAAAGTGACTTTTGGAACCCCCTAAGTACCCTAGGATATTAACCCTCTTTTGTGTTGTGAAAATTTGAGTTTTAATGAGTGAAAACATTCATGGAGCTCTTATGAGTTTTCATGTTTGTTCTTCAATGTTCTTGATATTACCAAGAACAAAAAGGTTTGGAATTTTGATTCAAAGTGTTTGGTGTTTTTCATAAAGTTTTGGTTTATTTTTTATGGGTGATGGATTATTGGTGAGGGATGATAAATGCTATTAATGTTTCACAAAACATTTCTCTTACAACCCATCCCATTCACCTTTATCCTCACCCACCTTTCCACTTGCATGCACCACTTGCATAAAACCCTTTCACACTCCTTTTCACCTCTAAAAACCGGCCAACCCCAAGTGGGGGTGATTTTGGGTCTTTTATGCAATTACATAAAGTTTTGATACTTTTGTGTTTTTGTATTTTGGCCCAAAAGTTTACGTTTTTACGTTAAGGCCCAAAAACTCTAAAGGACAAATTGTTTTGCTCCTTTAATGATGTTTTTACATTGTTCAAATTTTGGGTTCTAGTTGTAATTACATGAAGTTGTGGACTCTTGTGTTTTTACAAAGTGACCCCAAAAGTTTTTGTTTATTAAATAATGGCCCAATTGTTGAGGTCATTGTTTTGGCCCAAATAAGATGAGAACAAAATGATTTTGTCTCTTTAATGAGAATTGGATTTTCATTTTAATTAGTTCCATTTAAATCAATTATATGAATCCGAAAACCAATTGTTTAAGTTGCTTTCTTAGTTAATGTGATTGATTAAGAAAAGGGTGATTATGAACCAAAGGCCTCGATAATTGAGCTATGTGATTGGCCGCTTTACATTATGAATGTTTGGGTTTAGTAGTTTAGATTTGAATGTAATTTGATTAGTTCAATTTGTTGTAAATGGACATAAGTCCATCAAATGTGTTGTAAAAGGGCATAAGCCCTTCTCTTTATTTCAAGTATTCCTTTTTGTTTAAATGTATGCAAATTGGAATAGTTGGGTCCAACGCCCAATAGGAAATAATGGTTTAATTAGATTAAACGCGTAACTAAAATCAACAACTATCTACCTTAAACCCAAGGTCCAACACAAGGCTCGTGTTGGATCAAATCAAACGGTTCGTAATCATCCTAAGACCTAATATGACTATATAGTCCATATGAGGATGCAAAGCGTTCGTTAGTAGTTCCATATAGTCTCGCTTATTTCATCGAAATAGTGGGAGTATTATATACTACTAATTCATATTAACTTGGACCAATGGTTGTGATAGGCCCAAGTTCTTTTAATAAGATTAAAATAAATTTGATGTAGCCCAACACTACTCCCTCAACAAAACGAATATTAAGTTGATAAGCGAGATATGTTTTGAACATCTCTTCGTAGGCCTTCCACCGTGGTGGGCTCTAATCGTTTGTGACTCATACACCGGCTTCACCCTATAATGGGGGAGTTCAAAGTATGTGCTTACATCCAGGAGGAGTCCATAGACATATATGATGAAGTGAGTGTAGACAACGAGTATGACCAACATGATATAATTCTGAGGTTGTGCTTGAACCCCTACATAAACTAGCATGGTGGGAATGACTTAACTAAGTGCAATGGTGCCAAAATGATATAATTATGAGGCAATCATTCTCTAGAGGCCAAAACAGATGGGTAATTACAAAAGTTGTAAATGGCTAAGAGTTATCCTCTCATCATTATTGTTGCTAGCCAAAATAATATAATTCTGAGGTGGGCTTGGTAATGGTGAGCCTCCCATACCCCGCTAAGAGTTCAACATAACTCTCGAATTCCATTGAGGGATGTGGAATTTGCCGAAAATAGTGGGTGGTACTATTTGATTTAAGACCCAATCAAGTAGTTTTAAAACAACAATCTAATACGATTTCTGTTATGTTATGTAGTTAACGACATGCCTCAAATTATACCCACCATTATACTTGACAAAAGGGGCCTTAGGGGCCAACGTTTCCTTGCTTGGTATCGCCACATTGAGAATGTCTCAAAGGTGAAAGACATATTGTATGTGCTTAAGCAATCCCCTCCTCATGTACCTCCTACGAAACTAGCTTCAAAGAAGGAGTGTCAAGATTATGCTAGACACTATGAGGATGACTTACAAACTAAATGCTTAATCCTCACTTCACTTAGTGAGGAGCTTATGAAGCTACATAAGCACATGGACACTTCTTGTGAAGGAAATTTTGTGAAAAACATGTTCATTTAAGCAACATCTATAGCATGCTATTAACAATTAAAAGGCGGAATCATGCTTGCATGCACTTAAAACAAAACATTAACCATGAAATTCAAAGCCTAGTAGATTGGTGAATGATAAGCTCATATTTATACATATTTTACATCAAATTCTCTCGTCTTTTCTTAGTTAGTTTCTTATATTTTTGAGTTATTTACTTTGTTTTTGTGTTTTATCGAATTTATCTAGCTAAGAAAATAAAAATAGCACAAGTGTGATTTTATGTAATAAATTCGTCAATGTAGATTAGCTTTTAAATTAAATAATATATATATATATATATAATAATGATTCATGATGATGTTTGAAACATCATCATGGTTTGTTTTTTTAAAGAAAAGGATATAAAAATAAAAAGAAAGGTTGACAGCTTGCATGGAAACAAAGCTCGGGATTTAAAAGGGGAATGAAATGGTGGGATGAAAGGGGGGAAGAGTCTGGGCATTTGGCAGGATTGGAGCACCAGCAGCTGCCTGGGGGGCAGCTAGGAAGAAGTAGAAGAAGGCAACGCTGCCTTTTGTGGGCAGCTGACTGACGCAAGCAAGTCAGCACAGCACAGCTGGCAGCTGGCGAGAGGCTTGAGGGCCTTGCGAGAGAAACCAGGCAGCAGAAACCGAGGTGAGGACAGGGCAGCTGGCGAGTCAGCGCGCGCGGAAGGGAAGGAAAGCTCTGCAGCTAGAGAGAAATCCTCGGGCTTGGGGGAAACTGAGCAGATGTGGGGGGATTTTTGGAGAGAGGAAGACAGTCAGCACAGCGCGGAACGAGGCAAGTAACCAGAAGCAGAAGCAGAGGTGACTGCCTCGGGCAGTCAGCAAGGAAAGAAGTCATGACATGCGGAAAATAGCAGAAGCACAGCAGGGAGAACTCCTCAATTGGTTTTATTTTTCTGAAACTCATGTTTAATTTAATTTGCTTTTCAATTATATTAAACATGTGTAATTAATTTCTGTTTAGTTAGAGGTGAATTTGAAACTATGGTTAAATGTTTATTATGATTTGATTTACTCCAGTTATGAAATCTTGAACGTTGAATGTGTTTATTTTTCTGTGTTGATTAATAACTTGTTTATGTATGTGGGTTAAGGGTCGACACTTAATTTGCATGCTTAGACTTGATGCTAGGATATAAGGGAATTTCACCTAATCGTTACGAACTTATATCCATGAGTAGTAAAAATCGCTAGTCACGATTGTGTTTAATAAACTCTAGGTTGGATTAACATGCGTATTCCATAGTTATGAATGCCTAGTCGATGCTTATGATTTCCATTGAATTTAATGATCTTTGATATGTCTCTCTATCATGCGTATTCCATAGTTAGAGAACTTGATAAGAATAATTTGGTTGTGATGCGTATCCCGTCCAATTCAATGAATATAGGGAAATCTGAAAGTTAATTTAAGCGGACCTAATTAACTTGGAGCGTTGTCATTTATTCGTTTGTTGAAGTCATAACTGGGAATCAAATTATATGCATTTATTCATGTGTGGATAAGGAACCCTCTAACTAACGTTTCATCATTTTATTTTAATTCTAAAAGAAAAAAAAAATATATTTTCTTTGAAGTTTGTTTTTAAATTTCTGTTTTAAAATCAATTTCATAAAAATCAATCCCCGTTTATTTTAAAGTGTTAAAATTGTTAGAATTAAATTTAGTTTATATTTTCTAGAGTCTTGAATTATTTTGAGCCTTGTGATTTATTTTAGTTTATTTGTTAGTTTTATTTTGAGTAATTCTAGTTAAGTGTTTTAATTTTAGTTTCGTATTTTAAATTTTTGTTTTTACGTTTTTAATTTAATTTAGAATAGATTAGCAATCCCTCCTAATCCCCGGTCTAGAACGATACCCTACTTACATCTATACTACAATTGTCAAAAAGAGGGTTTAATTTGTGCGTTAGTTAATTTTCGCATCAAATTTTTGGTTTTATGTTTTTGTTTGTGTTTTATTTTATTTTATTTGTGTTTTATTTTTATTTTATTTTATTTTTGGTTTGTTATGTATGTTACTTTTGATATTTGATTTATTTTTCTTTCTTTGAATTGAGGTACAAATGGAGCAAGACTTGGATTCTACTAGCATTCAAGATCTATTGGCACAGCTCACTGCTCAATTAACTCATAATGCCGAACGGACCACAATGCCAAGTGTCCCTACACTTGATGTGCCATATGGGCAACGATATCAAGGTCCTCAATTTTCTGCAAATGAAGACATTTGGGGATATCAAGGCTATAACCAATCAAGGGGCAACATGGTTTCCAACGCTTACAATTCGGATTGGAGAGACTACTCAGATTATATGTGGGATGAACCTCAACACTTTCAACAAAGTGGATATTGGCAGCAAGACGAATTCTATTCAAGACCTATGCAGCTACCACAACATCCCCCACAGCAATTCCAATCAAATCAAAGTATGCCCGTGGATTATAATCAAAGGCTTGATGAATTAATTTCTTTGGTGCAGGGCTCACAAAACGAAGAACAATTACAGCCATCAGAGGAGTACTATCAATGGCCATGTGCACCACCACATCCACCACAACAATCTCCCCAATTCAATTCAGGTACATCCTTGGATAATGATACACTTAATAATTTACTCTCCTCTTTGAATCAGGGAGTAGAAAATCAAAACCAGGAGATGCAAGACCGAGTCAGAAGAGTGGACGAATTGGAGGAGCAAGTTGGGCAGATTTTGGAAATCTTGGCACAAATTCAAGATCAAAGAGAACTTTCCAACTCCACATTTGCAAATTCAAGGGGAGAAATGGAAATCGATGAAGCCATCACTTTGGGAAGTGATATGGAGGATGAAGTTGTTCCAGAACCATCCAAACATAGCCCGGACATGGATGAATTGCCGATTCAAGAAGAAGATGAGGATGACGACTTGGGCAGTTTAGAAGAATTCTTATCGCAAACCCCTCAAGTCTTTATGCCGTCCAACTCAGGTGAGGAGGTTCTAAGTTCAATTCATTCTGACATGGTTCCACCAAATGTCCTTTTTCCTTGCAGGTTTTTAAATCCCAAGGAAGAAGTGAATGAAAAATACGTTGTGGAAGATCTTCCCAAGGTGCAAAGTGATATCCAAATTCTTGGTGTACCAAATCAAGTTCCCGATGGTATTGAAACGTTCAAAGAGACGTGTACACCAAGAAGAATTATTCCAGAAAATGAGGTGGCCGGAGAATTTGTTGAATACATCCAAGAGGCTGTGCATGAGACAAATGCCAAGGAAGTTGAGTTTGATGACACGGGACAAGCCACAACCATCATAGTAAACCTGGCCAAGTTCAAAGTCCCGGAAACGTTCAAAGACGTGGTGTTTGTAATTGAGTTTGAATGTGACTGTAAGCCATCTTCTCCATTTTTAATTTTAATTTATACTAACTTGTTTCTAATTTTGATGATTCAGGCACCGTCATTAGAACTTAGACCGTTGTCGGATCATTTCAAGTACCACCGTCCGTTCAATGATAAGCCCATGCATTTGAATAATGAAGGGAGGCCTAGGAATCACCCACAATCAGATTTGCATTCCTAATCCCTTCTCTCTACTGAATTTATTTTACTGTATTTAGTTCTTTCATTGTTTGTTGGCTCTTGTATGAATTTATTTTACGTTGATTTCTTTTTACGTTGATTTCATTTTGTTTTGTTTAGTTAGTTGTGATTTTTGTTTAGAAAGTTAAACTTAGTCTTTTTACTTTGTTTTACTTATTGTTGTGTTTTCTTAATTAAGTTGTTAAAAATACAAAAAAAATAAAAAATAAAAAAAAAAAAATAAAAAAAAAATAAAAAAAAAAAACTAAAAAACATAAACATTCATATAAATAAAAAAATAAAAATAAAAAAAAAATAAAAAAAAAAAAAAAAAAAAAAAAAAAAACTTAAATGCATAAATTTTTTTTACAATAACTTGTAATTTAATTTCGTTCATTGGTCATTGGTTGGTGGTGCCTCGGAGGTCGTCGGAGCCCCTGAAAGACGAAGCGCCAGAGCTGGATCATTCGGAGCCTCAATACTTGGTGCTGCTCCCGAGGACGAAGGCAACACAAACCTCGGGAGTAACGCCATAAACCGTTGATGATCACTCTGAATCCGCACTTCGGACTCCTGCATCTGATCCAGCTTCCTCTTCATGCTTGTGGAGTAATTGGTTGCAAGCATGTGCAAATCCCTGTTCTCATGCCTAAGCACTCTGACCTCCTGCCGAAGACTAGCCACTTCAGCCATCAACGACTCCACCTGACGAGTTCGTGCAAGAAGGCGCTGGCCCATGTTTGATACGGAGCCTGCGCATCGGACGCTGTAGGCCATAGAGTCCTGAACAGCCAGTTCGTCGGACCGCCTGGAAAGTATCCTAGTGTCTCTAGGAGTGAGCAGATTTCTGGCCACCACCGATGCGGTTGTTTCGTTCATCATCATGGAATCCCCAACTGTAAGAGGACCATTCGGGGATATGAAGGACGGCTGCCAAATGTTGGTTGGAGAAGATATATCACTATCTTCCCCAACATTCAAGTTAAGGCGACGGTCAGAAGGGCAAGACATTTTCTGAAGGTGTTGAGAATGAAGAGTCGGACTGATCAAGATTAAAAGAAGTGCAAGAGGGAACGTTTACAGGAGGAAGTGTTTACAGGGGGAGCTTAAGTGTGTTGTGGAACAAAAATGAGCGTTCTTATAAGAAGAAGAAATCGTTGAGGCGCTCACTCAGCAGTCGAAGAGACGCCCTCTCGCAAATCGAAGAGCCGGGCTCCTTTCTCAAAAGCCGGATTCTTTTCTCAAAAGCGGCGTCGCCGTTCTCAAAAGCCGGATTCTTTTCTCAAAAGCGGCGTCGCCGTTCTCAAAAGTCGGGCGCCTTTCTCAAAAGCCGGAGCAGTCAGGAATCACGAGGCGAGCCGCTCCCTGATTTGTCCAGACGTGTCACATGCAATTCCTTTCTCAAAAGTCGGGATTGCTCAGAAACCACGAACCGCTCCCTGATTTTTCCAATTTTGTCGTCACTCGTCACGCGCTGTCAGCTTTGCGCAAATTACGGGCTGCTTTTTCAGAAAGCGCGTGACCTTTACTGTTCATCCATCCACCGGCTGCCGACAGGGGTAAAGGAATAGTTTCGGTTATGAAGAAAAGTTCTATAAACGTCTATCTTCGCCTTCAACAGCAAAGGCAAACTCTCTCAACACTTCTTCATCTCCGAAATTTTTCATCTCCGAAAATGCCTTTCCATCAAACCCTCTCGAGTTTCTCTGTGTTTCTCATTCCCTGGGATACCTTTGCAAACAAGTCATCTAGAGCTAGAGTATTTCATATCATGAAGGTTGAAAGCAAGAGTATCTCATATCACGCTTTCTCCCTGTCCTTTTCCTTGTCTTTGGGGCAAGGAGAAAGCGGGCAATCAGCCAGCACTCGGTGTCAATCTTCCAATCTAAGAACCGACTGCCTGGAAATCCTTCCTGATTGCTTACCTAGCATTGCTCTTGAATGCTCTTCTTCAACCACTGATGTACTTCCGAAGAAGTCGCCACATCTGCCTGGAGAACAGACATGGCAAGTGAAAATGATACTTGAAGCATGTGGAGACAAGGTGCTGCTTCATCTTCAAGATCAAGTCTCATTTTCCTTGCTAAGAAGTTCCCCAGCCCAGTTCAAGCATACACCTGTGGAACGATACTTCTTCAAAAGCAAAAGTATCTCATATCATCAGAGTCAGAGGCAAAGATATCTCATGGCACGCTTTTCCTTTACCCTTGCTCTTGGCTACGAGTCAAGGTGAAAGAAAGGAAATCGGTCGGCACTTGGACAGATTGAACAAAGATGCAGACCACCACCTCTTCCTCGTGCCTACCTGCCATGCAGAAGAACAAAAAGAGAAGAATGTAGCTTGAGACTCAATCAACCCGGCAGAAGGAGTCCGAGTTGAAACCAAGAGCTCGAGAAGCCTCAACAACACCACCAATCAAGTCTCATTTTCCTTGCTAAGAAGTTCCGAGGCCAGTTCAAGTTCAAAGCTGTGGAATGTCACCAAACAAGATCAATGATCACCTATTAGTTCTTTTCATTGTCTTTTATTTTCATTTTCAATTTTTCGCTTGCATTTTTTACATTTTCTTGCGTGCTTAACTGATTTATTTCTTTTCTTTGCAGGAACTTTTGGTTATTTCCACCCTTGAAGTTGATTGCAAAATTTTAGCTTGGGGGTCATCGCTTGATTTTCTGCAAATTAGGGAAGTTTTCAGTCCTATTACTTTATTTTGTTTCTTTATATTTATTTATTTTATTTTTATATGCATTTTATTATATTTTCTGACATTGGGGACAATGTCTAGTTTAAGTGTGGGGGTAAAGAGTATAAAAATGACCAAATTGAAAAATTGAAAATTTTTATACATGACCAAATTGAAAATTTTTATACCTTCGACTTTGAACTGGTTTCATTTGTTTCCATGTTATTGCTTTGTTTTCTTAATTAGTTTTGTTTTATTTAAAAAAAAAAAAAAAAAAAAAAAAATTTCTGAAAATTTAAAAAATCCAAAAATATTTCCTTGTTTTCCTTATTGTTTTGAATTAGATTTTTGTTAGTTTCCCGACCCAATGATATAATTGGATAAAATTTGAACCATGATGATCAAGAACTTAGTTAACATGTGTTGTGTGAAATTCCTAATTCTCGTGTTAGTTTGTACATATTTGATCATCTTTGAAAAACTAAACGCACATAGCCTTGTTGATGTGAAACTAGAGCATGATTTAAAGCTCCATATGTGAATTTAGTGACCATATACATCCTATGTGAGTTTTTGAGCCTATTGAAAGTGTGTGCATTTTTCATACACTCCTATTCTTTCATGTGTGATGAACTTATGTGAGATACTTCTCTAGAACTTGCATAACGATCTTTCGAAATATTTGTCATTGATTGCATGAACTTGAAAATGATAGAGGCATTAGGTTTACCACCATGGCCCAAATAACCTTGTTTCCCAAAGAAAAATGATATCATTAGATTGCTAATTTGAGCCGTATTTGTGAGCCTTTTATTTCTTATCACCAGATATGTCTACCCTTATGCCTGAAATATTTTTCCTTACCTTTTCCAAGCGAGCTAATGAGTAATGTGAAATTGTCTTCTGAGAAGTGTTTGTGAAGTACTCGGAGGGAGTTTGGCAAAAGAATAAGTGTGGGGGTTTTTCATATTTGTTTCTGCTTGAAAAAAAAAAAAAGAAAAAAAAAAGAAAAAAAAAAAAGAAAAAGAAAGTTTGTTTACGAAGAAAATAAAAAGTGTTTAAAGTTTCAGTTTAAGGGTGTGGTTGGAGATGTCAGAAGAATCGTTGGAGAGCTTGAGTTCTTATAAATCTAAACAAAAAAATTGCTTGCAATGTAGCTTGGAACTTGTATTTACCTATTCTTTCGTTTCATTAACCCTCGCCCTAAACCTCATTACATCCAATAAAAGTCCTCTTGATTTAAGTTTTGCAATTATGATTGTGGAGAAATGATCTTTATGCAAGCTTATGGTAGAACTTTCACATTTGATTCTTTGAGAGAAACACATTAAAACTAAACACATGTGTGATTGAGTGTATATTCAGTGAGAAGGTCGCTAGTTTGCATATGGTGATTCTAAAAATAAAAATTTTGAAATTGCATTAACATGGCTATCTCACACACTACACTTCAATGATGATTCAAAGATTACTGCTAATATGTGAATAAGGAAAATGAACTTGGATTAGCCTGTTTGTTGTTAGCTATGGTTCTTGTTGATTTGTGTTCTCGAATGAAATTCTATGAGGGTCACATAGGGGGAAGCTAATAATTTTCATGTTATTACTTTTTTCTATTTTCTCTGTTTTGCTCGAGGACTAGCAAAAGTTAAGTGTGGGGGTATTTGATAAGCTCATATTTATACATATTTTACATCAAATTCTCTCGTCTTTTCTTAGTTAGTTTCTTATATTTTTGAGTTATTTACTTTGTTTTTGTGTTTTATCGAATTTATCTAGCTAAGAAAATAAAAATAGCACAAGTGTGATTTTATGTAATAAATTCGTCAATGTAGATTAGCTTTTAAATTAAATAATATATATATATATATATATATATATAATAATGATTCATGATGATGTTTGAAACATCATCATGGTTTGTTTTTTTAAAGAAAAGGATATAAAAATAAAAAGAAAGGTTGACAGCTTGCATGGAAACAAAGCTCGGGATTTAAAAGGGGAATGAAATGGTGGGATGAAAGGGGGGAAGAGTCTGGGCATTTGGCAGGATTGGAGCACCAGCAGCTGCCTGGGGGGCAGCTAGGAAGAAGTAGAAGAAGGCAACGCTGCCTTTTGTGGGCAGCTGACTGACGCAAGCAAGTCAGCACAGCACAGCTGGCAGCTGGCGAGAGGCTTGAGGGCCTTGCGAGAGAAACCAGGCAGCAGAAACCGAGGTGAGGACAGGGCAGCTGGCGAGTCAGCGCGCGCGGAAGGGAAGGAAAGCTCTGCAGCTAGAGAGAAATCCTCGGGCTTGGGGGAAACTGAGCAGATGTGGGGGGATTTTTGGAGAGAGGAAGACAGTCAGCACAGCGCGGAACGAGGCAAGTAACCAGAAGCAGAAGCAGAGGTGACTGCCTCGGGCAGTCAGCAAGGAAAGAAGTCATGACATGCGGAAAATAGCAGAAGCACAGCAGGGAGAACTCCTCAATTGGTTTTATTTTTCTGAAACTCATGTTTAATTTAATTTGCTTTTCAATTATATTAAACATGTGTAATTAATTTCTGTTTAGTTAGAGGTGAATTTGAAACTATGGTTAAATGTTTATTATGATTTGATTTACTCCAGTTATGAAATCTTGAACGTTGAATGTGTTTATTTTTCTGTGTTGATTAATAACTTGTTTATGTATGTGGGTTAAGGGTCGACACTTAATTTGCATGCTTAGACTTGATGCTAGGATATAAGGGAATTTCACCTAATCGTTACGAACTTATATCCATGAGTAGTAAAAATCGCTAGTCACGATTGTGTTTAATAAACTCTAGGTTGGATTAACATGCGTATTCCATAGTTATGAATGCCTAGTCGATGCTTATGATTTCCATTGAATTTAATGATCTTTGATATGTCTCTCTATCATGCGTATTCCATAGTTAGAGAACTTGATAAGAATAATTTGGTTGTGATGCGTATCCCGTCCAATTCAATGAATATAGGGAAATCTGAAAGTTAATTTAAGCGGACCTAATTAACTTGGAGCGTTGTCATTTATTCGTTTGTTGAAGTCATAACTGGGAATCAAATTATATGCATTTATTCATGTGTGGATAAGGAACCCTCTAACTAACGTTTCATCATTTTATTTTAATTCTAAAAGAAAAAAAAAATATATTTTCTTTGAAGTTTGTTTTTAAATTTCTGTTTTAAAATCAATTTCATAAAAATCAATCCCCGTTTATTTTAAAGTGTTAAAATTGTTAGAATTAAATTTAGTTTATATTTTCTAGAGTCTTGAATTATTTTGAGCCTTGTGATTTATTTTAGTTTATTTGTTAGTTTTATTTTGAGTAATTCTAGTTAAGTGTTTTAATTTTAGTTTCGTATTTTAAATTTTTGTTTTTACGTTTTTAATTTAATTTAGAATAGATTAGCAATCCCTCCTAATCCCCGGTCTAGAACGATACCCTACTTACATCTATACTACAATTGTCAAAAAGAGGGTTTAATTTGTGCGTTAGTTAATTTTCGCATCAGTGAACCAAGACTCAACTCAAATCAAAGTGAGTTGAGAAATTTATACCTTTGTAGATTCCTCTTTGCATAAACAAAGGCTAATCACCCAAAGAGAGGGCCTTCATTCCTTGCATCTTAGATCTATGGATTTGGATGGATGAAATGGTTCTCCAAGTTCACAAAATTGAGAACCTCTAAGTTCCCAAAATTGAGAACCTCTAAGTTTCCACACCAAGGTTAGATTGGAGAAGAAATGAGTGACCTTGGAGGAGTTGGATTGCTAGCTAATCCCTCCAAGGGGGGCCGGTCTCTTTAGAGAGAAATGGAGAGACATGTTCTCACCAATTTTCTCCAAAAGAAACCCTAAATGAATTTTGGCTATAAAGTCATATTTATACCTTAATTCATTGGAGTGGCAAACTTGTAAATAAGTCCAAAACCCACTCCTTTAACTAAATGGCCGGCCATAGGGTTTCATTGGGCTTTTAAGGCCTTTGTGAATTATTTGTCATTAAGTTGTCATACAACTTAAGTCAATGGGCTTGACGTTCGAAGCCCATTGGGCCTTGAGGCCCAAAACTAACCCGTGGTCTTTTAACGAACTTTATTCGTTTGATTAATTAATCATATTAATTAATCCTTGCCATAAATAATTAAACCATTTAATTATTCTTACTCATCTCCGTTGTTTCTTCAATCTCCACCTTACACGGTGTACGATCCATTAGGTTCCTTTTAGCGAGGCAGTGGGCGATTAAAACCATTTCAAATCGATTGTGAATTGAAACTTACTTTCAATTCTCCCTTTAGTGATTATACACGTTTAGGGCTTCCACAAACCATGAGTGACACCTAGCAGCATATCATGGTTACCCAAGCTAATCAGAAGAGGTGAAGAACCTATTCAGTTTAGGATTACAAATGCAATACGGTATTTCTCTAATACAATACTCTTGACCACATTGTTTGGTTTGATAGTTTATTCATGTCTACTATCCAATGTGATTCGTGTGCTTATATGATTACCTTGAATGTGATTTGGAACGACTTCCTAAATCTCATTCATACTCTGGCCAGATATTCTTAATCATATCATAGAGTATTCTCCCTCAAACGGTTTGAAGGTTAGAGATCCCTTGTTGCGCATTTAATTGCCTCCATGGCTAAGTGGCTTAACCCCAACAATGCCATGGACACCCCAAATGGAGTGATTTTGACATAGTCAAAGATCAAGGACTTAACCACAAGACAACTATGATGCCTCAGGTCAAATGACTACTTTGCATTATCCCAACCATGAGTTCTCATGTGACATGAATATGAGAACTCTTCGTTGATCGTGTTCAGTGAACTCATTCTCTATTGAGCACCTACGTACTTGTCTTGATGTCACACACACCAATGACTCGAGACTAGTCACTCTCCCTGAGAGAAGACATAGCACGTACTGATCTTAACGGACTGTCAATGCCCAATTGGCAATCCTATGATCAGGAACGTTTAGGATGTGTCTACGAAAGAATGGTCTCATGAATCTAACTTCTTTAGATTGCATTCTCCCAATCACATATTCCTTGGACTTATCGTTTAAGCATATAACATTTATATGAGACGGCTTAAAACAATAATCTTTGCCTTTGATATTAAACTAGATTAGTTTAACATGTGAAATGTCCGTAAAGTATCATCATATGATTGGTTTTAGGGCACATTTCCAACAATCTCCCACTTGCACTAGAGCTAATCAGCTTGTTCATCAGTGATGATACCTCTTCTGTAGTCATTTCAAAAAATGGCTGAGTAGTAGGCCTAGACAATGGATATCTATATGTTATCCATAGAAGCAACCTTGAGAATAACGACGTCACCATTATACATGATTCTTAATCATGTGGTTCAGTCTCTCATATGAGTTCGGATCTTGATGAGACCTTGATTCCCTGGCTTGAGCTATCGCCCCATTAGTGTCGTAGTGTCGGTACACTACAAACACTTTCTGGTTGGAACCGAATAGAGAGTTCATAAATGAACTTTCCCATCCAAACAACATTGTTGTAAGCTTCTATATGGCAATATATTTTGCATTCACAATGGAACACACTAAAGTCATTACATTAATGTTTCCATCCAAATATCTCTTCAGTCATAATAAAGAGATATCTGTTTATCTCTTCATTCATAATGAAGAAACATTCAATGATGGATTAGATTCATAATCTAATACATTTACGCTTCTATTAAGTTACTCTAATTCTTCCTCATTCTTTGAGGAATCTATCCTTTAGTATTTCTTAAATACTTAAGGACTCACTTGACAGTTGCCATGGTTCTGATCCTGGGCTTGCACTGATATCGTCTTGTACCGTTCTAGGTACAACTCATATCAATGTTTTTCATACAATATGAAATACATAAATCACCTTTCTGCGTATGCATAAAGGATTCTATTTACGCATTATTTCTTTGGGAGTCAAAGGGTACGTTCCCTTTGAGAAGAGCTACCTTCTAGTCTTACTAGAGTTGTTCTTCTGATTGAAGTTTATCATTATATGAGAAACTTCCTAGCATCTTTTGTCTATCATTAGGGATTGATATAATCCAATTATATCATGAAATCTATCATTATAGATTTCCATCCCATGTTTATAGACTATGTCTCCCATATACATTCTATCGTTATAGAATGCTTAAAGTCATAACTTTAACGAAGAAGTATTCTTTTCATTTCCAAAATTAATATATATATATGTATATATATATATATATATACAAATTTAGGAACATGATTAACTCCCACTAATCTTTTGTAAAGCTAGTAAACAAAAGATTCATTTACATCTTTATGAGAAATCAATTGATTTGATCTTTCTCTCATAAGACGCTTATGGCTCCCACTAGCTTGCTAAGATCCATGATGGATGGATCTCTACAACTTACATGTCTTTTGATTCATAGTTTTAGACATATATTATTAAGACTATCTTAATAATGGTTTCGGAAACCCATATAATGTTCAAACATTGAATCACCATTTAGTTGTATCTAGCAATCTTCGAATTAATTGAAACTAAGACTACGTCAAAGATGGTTTCTTCAAAGTCAACCATTCTCTTTGATTGTAGTCACCTTAAGCTACCAATTAGCTATGAAGGTTTCATTATTTCGGGTCAAATTGTACTTTACCATTTCCTTGAGTATATATCGTACATACACTCAATGTAGTCATAAGGATTTTCATTCTTATTTCTTTCGAATTAAGAGGTGCAACTCTATGACATAGTCATAAAGTTCAAACCATTCAACTGAGACGGTTTATAAATCCTTCTCGACTACCTTGGAGTTTGTGGTATAGGAACTAGGTTGTTATATTTGTTGATTACTATCTTGTTTCTCAAAGAACCCATTCTTTGAGTTCTATCCCTCGTTCATTGCTCTATCTTAGGCAAATCATATTGTAGGATTACAATGAACTTCCCAACAAACAACATTTGTTAGTTGGTTTATAGAAGTGATATCCAAAGGTTAATTTAAGGATATCCACAAGATAATTCTCAACCAAATATTGCTTATTAGCACACAACCCCAAATCTTAACACGATTAAGATTTGTCTTTCTTTCCAACTACATCCTATGGAGTCATGAAAATTTTGGAAGATCTTCTAATTGACAATCATATTGTCTTAGAAGTATATATCCTATATATGGGTAATTAATAATGTCCAACGAACTAAATCTTATTTAAGTTCGTTCTTCTCCTTATGGAGAAATCCATTATCTTATGATGCTTCTTTCCTTGATATCTTTCAAGGAAACTGTTCTAAAGTGTTACCTTTCTTTGGATCAAATCTAAGGAGGTAAATACTTTAGACATCTTACTCATCAACTTACATTTCTTGAATTCTTTGAAACCTTTTGCAAAGTATTCGGACTTGTGTTTATTCAAAATAAACTATAGTCCAACCGAGAGTGATCTTCGGTGAATGTCAAACAACATGAGTAGTATTATGTTATGGACAAGTGCCACTAACATCTAAGTGAATTAACCTCAACAACTTTGTGATTCTTTCTTCTTTCCAAAAGAATAAAGATTCGAACATTTCGCCTCTATACAATTTCAATAAGAAGGTATTGGATCCGGATCTAACGATCCATAGCATCCATCTATGACCAACTCGTAATTTATGTTTTAGAGGTATCACAACTTAGTTGGGATTAGTCACTACCTTGCAACCTTTTGGGTTTTAAGCATCATTATATTCTAAACAGTTAACACTACCATATCATCTCTACTATAGAGATAATTAATTAGATTACAATAATCTAATCATTCATTAATAAAGAACAATGTTTTGTCAAACAAAACATTCATCCATCTCTACTATAGTGACGGAATTAAGTTCCTTAAAATTGGAATGTAAAGACAATCTTTGGTTTTTCCAATTTCTTTGGTAGTTCATATGAGGAAGTAAGTACTATCTGCTTTCGCATAGATCTTTATTTTATTCACGTTTCGAATGTGAAGCACCTTTTCTTCTCTCATATATCTTCTACTTCTTATTAGTCACACTTTTACAACGATTGTAAAACATAGTTACTAATAGGGAATCAAGCATTCAAGTAGAAGAACCAACTGTTTTGAACTATTCAAGAACATTTTACAACACCTTCGAAAGGTGTGTTCTTGATACTTGCAAGACATTTCTTGCAAATACCCCTTCCAATGTCCATCCTTTCATAAAGAAAGTTTGTTCCCTTGGAGTTATTTAGCTGTCTTCATTTGACTTCTCCTTTGACTACAATAGTCATGGTCCCTAAACTCCCACTATCTCTCTTGAAACATATTTCAATTGTGTTATACACATCAAACATTTTGGAGAGAATGTGTTTATTGTTCACTACATAGTTTACAATAAACTTAGTGAACCATTAGGATAGGGACACAAAAGGTGAAGTCATTGCCTAGTTTCCGTCTCTAGAAGTGGTTTAACACTTCAACACTCAATGATTCAAAATCATCACAAGTCCATGTTGACGAACTATTTTGTCAACCAACCATTATGTTCTAAACATAATTACAAACTTTCAAGAGTTGTTCAAGGCAACTCTCATTTCTTCATACAACAATTTGTAAGTGAAGAATCATGGCACATAAAGTGTCCATGCCATTGTGCTTTCTTCTCAAGTTCTTTGTTCTTTTAACAAATAAACAAGCACTAGTGTTTGCTTTAACTAAGGGTTGTTCAAAGCAACTCTTTTTTCTTCATACAACAATTTGTAAGTGAAGAATTATGACACTAAAAGTGTCCATGTCTTTATGCTAATCTTCATAAGTCCCTTTGTTCATATAACGAAGGAATAAGCATTGGTTGTTTGTGTTGTCCTCTTTATGATAGACTTATCTAACATGATCTTCCAATGATACATTACCAATAGGAAGATTTTGAGGATGAGACTACTTAGGTACATTTACAAGCCATTAAAGACAATCTATGGGATTGTGGTACCAAGTTCGGAAACTAAAGCATTCGGCTTTTCTTTGTCAAGTTTTGGATAGCGTTTGCAAATATATATTGGTAAACAAATACATAACGTATATAAATTGATTGATTTTAAGCCATTTGATTCGGGTCTTTAAATCAAATAGCACCACCCACTATTTTTGGCAAATTCCATATCCCTCATTGGAATTCGAGAGTTTTGGAGGAAACTCTTAGTAGGGTATGGGAGACTCATTACTACCAAGCCCACCTCACAATGATATGATGTTGGCTAGCATTAATAATAATGAGAGAGTACGCTTACTCATTCACAACAACCTCTTGTGATTACCCATCTTTTTGGCCTCTAGAAAACAATGCCTCACGATGATACGATGTCGGCATCATTTCTCTTAGTTAAGTTCTTTCCCACCATGCCGGTTTAGAAAGGGGTTCAAGTATGACCTCACGATGATACGATGTTGGCCACACTCGTTGCCTACCTTAACCTCATCAAATGTTTTAAATAAACTCCTCCTGAGTATAAGCATGCACTTTGCACTCCCCCATGATAGGGTGAAGGCGGTGTACAAGTCATAAACGATTGGAGCCTACCACGGTGGAAGGCCACGAAAGAGTGTTCAAAGCACTCTCACGCTTTATCAACTTAATAATGGTTTGGTTGAGGGTTTTAGGTCTCATCACATATAAATATTCATTTTAATCTTTATTAAAACAATTTTGGTCCTATTACAACTATTGGTCCATTTGATTGTTTTAGTTGTATATAATACTCCCACTATGCTTATAAAACGGTTTTTAAAGCAAGAGTATATGATACTACTAACATAAGGTTTGCATTCATTTAATGGACTATATAGTTGCCTTAGGGCCTTAGGATGACTATGAACCTTTGTTTAGATTCAACACGAGCCTAGTGTTGAATCTTGGACTAGGGATGGTGATTGATTTTAGTTACGCGTTTAATCATATTAAGGGGTGTTGTCTTAGGGGCGTTGGACCCGCTACTCCATTTTCATGCATATCAAATAAAACAAGAAAGGAGTACTTCAAAGTAAAGAAGAGCTTATGCTCTTTTACAACAATTGATCAAAACAAATTACTTTAAAGTAAATAAGAGCTTATGCTCTTTTACAACATTTGATCAAATCAAATTACAACCAAAATTAATCTACACATTCCCATGGTTCAAACAAATTTGAAACGGCCTTTCACATAGCTCAATTATCGTAGGCTTAGGTTCATAATCACCATTTCTTTAATTAATTAACGCTTTAACTAATTAAATTGAATGCAACATTTTCATTTGGTTTTTGTATCCATAGAATTGATTTAAATGGAGCTAAATGAAATAAAAATCCAATTCTCATTTAAAGAGACAAAACCATTTTGTTCTCAACCTAATTTGGGCCAATATTGCAATAACCTCAACCTTTTGGGTTATGATGCAAAACACTAACTTTTGGGGTCACTTTGTAAAAACACAAAAGTCCACTACTTCATGTAATTACAACTAGAACCCAAAAAATTCAATAAATTCAAAAACTTCATTAAAGGAGCAAAACAATTTGTCCTTTAGCGTTTTTAGGCCTTAACGTCAAAACGTAAACTTTCGGGTCAAAATACAAATACACAAAAGTATCAAAACTTTATGTAATTGCATAAAAGCCCCAAAAATACCTTATTTTAATAGGGTGGCTGGTTTTAGGGAGAAAATAGAGAAAAGATAAGTCCACAAAAATTTGGAAATTTTTCAACTTAGTCATAAAGCCTTGCAAGTTGAAATTGGTTGGTGGGAACATGTGTGTAAGAAAGAAAAAACAATTATGTACATAAATTAAACACTCTTACAACATTTCCATCACCTTTTCAAATAAATGTTTTTGATGATGGAAAAGTCACACCAACCAACTTAAAACAAAGACTTTATGAAATAAATCAAAACTTTGAATCAAAACACCAAACTTTTTTGTTCTTGGCTAAAACTTCAAGAACAATGAAGAACATTCATGAAAAACCCATAAAAGCTTCATGAACATTTTTCATCCAAAAACATCCCAAAATAACTCAAACTTTAGGGAAATAACATATAACCAAACTAGGGTACATAGGGGTTCCAAAAGTCACTTGGAAACACTTTTAACAAGTCAAACAAGAACCCAAAAATCCACCCTTTGGATTTGGCCGAAAATCCCCAAAATCATGGCACCAAATTTTAGCTCCAATATTCATGCTCATATGAACTACATCTACAACATTTGAGATGGAAAATTTTCTAACAAAATTTACATTCAAAGAAACAAGAATAAAGCTTGTAACATATTACAACTTTTAAATCAAAGACTATGAACTACAAAACCCAAAAGGATTCACCAACTACTAGACCTAGGCTCTGATACCACTTGAAGGAAATTTTATGAAAAACATGTTCATTTAAGCAATATCTATAGCATGCTATTAACAATTAAAAGGCGGAATCATGCTTGCATGCACTTAAAACAAAACATTAACCATGAAATTCAAAGCCTAGTAGATTGGTGAACCAAGACTCAACTCAAATCAAAGTGAGTTGAGAAATTTATACCTTTATAGATTCCTCTTTGCATAAGCAAAGGCTAATCACCCAAAGAGAGGGCCTTCATTCCTTGCATCTTAGATCTATGGATTTGGATGGATGAAATGGTTCTCCAAGTTCACAAAATTGAGAACCTCTAAGTTCCCAAAATTGAGAACCTCTAAGTTTCCACACCAAGGTTAGATTGGAGAAGAAATGAGTGACCTTGGAGGAGTTGGATTGCTAGCTAATCCCTCCAAGGGGGGCCGATCTCTTTAGAGAGAAATGGAGAGACATGTTCTCACCAATTTTCTCCAAAAGAAACCCTAAATGAATTTTGGCTATAAAGTCATATTTATACCTTAATTCATTGGAGTGGCAAACTTGTAAATAAGTCCAAAACCCACTCCTTTAACTAAATGGCCGGCCATAGGGTTTCATTGGGCTTTTAAGGCCTTTGTGAATTATTTGTCATTAAGTTGTCATACAACTTAAGTCAATGGGCTTGACGTTCGAAGCCCATTGTGTTGGAAGTATGCCCACAAAGCCACTCATTTGATGAAATAGCTTTTTGGAATACTTAATGTATTAAACTTTTATATGTTTAATGGAGGGCAAAGCTTATTGTTAATCACTATTTATTGTATCATGTGTTTAAGCAAGAAGGGAATCCAAGGGATGTATTTGGTCTAAGAGATAAGTGATCTAAATGAGTTAGATTAACGAGACCTTTCTCTTATGTTCATTCCTAAAACGTTCCTAGCCATAGGTGGTGTGAGAATTACTTGACACACAAATTAAACCCTCTTGTGACAATGGTAGTATAGATGTAAGTAGGGTATCGTTCTAAACCGGGGATTAGGAGGGCTTGCTAAAACCTCTCAAAACTAATTTAAAAACATAAAAACAAAGTTAAAAAAAATGTAAACAAAAGACTTTTAAGACAAGAAAGTAAAAGGGGGGATTTGGTTCTTGTGAAGTGAAAGTAAAACAAATAACTAAAACTTAAAAACTATGGATGATGGGCTTTAGCTAGAGGGTTCTTCTCCACACATGTCTTGCTTGCATACAAAACGATTTCCAATTGTATTTCAATAACTTATTAATTCTCAATGCCCCAAGTTAATTAGGTACGCTTAAATTAACCCTCAGATTTTCCTACTTTTATTGAGTTGGATGATTGCATACGACAACCCAAAGCATTCCTCACAAGTTCCCTACATGAATTGCATAATAGAGATACAAGCAAGAATCATTAAGTTCTATGAAAATCATAAGCATTGACGAGGCACTCGTTACTATGGAATACGCATGAAACTTATGCCAAGAATTTACTTAACGCGATTGTGATTAGCAACCTTCACTACTTGTGAATATAAGTTCATGACGATTAGGTGAAACTCCCTTATATTCTAGCATCAAATTCATGCATGCAAACTAAGTGTCGACCCTCAATCAACATACACAAATCAGTTTTTATACGAACGGATAAGTAAATTGAATTCATAACTTATGAAACGCAATTAAAAGTAATCAAATCATATTGCAAGCATGGACATGTGTTTCGAATCCCCCCTAGCCAAGGGGGGTTTAGTTCCTCATTATTACAAAACAAAGATAAACAAATTTAAACATTGAAAAACAAAGGAAAGAAAGCACCTAAACGTTCCAACGATCCATGTTGGATAGCAAGCGCGTCCAATGACTTTTCTCCTTCTCTTTGCCGCAACAACAAGGTTGGAATGATGTTGAAGGGTTGGTTATTTGGAGGAATGGATGGGAGGGGGTTTAGATATGTAGGGAGAGGCAAGGGAAGGCTTGGAGAATGGTTAATTTCTTGATGCTAAATGAGGTTGTTGCCATGGGTATTTATAGGGATAGGATGGACTTGTTTTTTATGGTGGGTTAGGTCTTGAATCATCCACACACTTTCCTAATGGGTTAGTGATAAGCTCATATTTATATATATTTTACATCAAATTCTCTTGTCTTTTGTTAGTTATTTCCTCATATTTTTGTGCTATTTACTTTGTTTTTGTGTTTTATCGAATTTATCTAGCTAAGAAAATAAAAATAGCATAAGTGTGATTTTATGTAATAAATTCGTGTCAAAACTGTTTAGCTTTTAAATTAAATAAAATATTATATATATATATAATAATAATAATTCATATCATGGTTTGTTTTATATAAAATAAGAAAATAAGAAGAAATATAAAAATAAGGAGTGCTGGGCGCATTGAGCTAAAAAGGTGAGGGCAGTGGGAATGAGGAACGAAAAACAGAAAAAAAAGAAAAGAAAGCATTAGGCAGGTGGGAGTGCATGATAGAATAAAAAATAAATAAAAAAAGGAATGGTGCTGGGGGGAATAAAAGAAAGATAAGTGGGGAGTCACGAGAGCTGGCGCGGGGGAGCTGGTAGGAAGCTGCCATTGGCAGCAAGAGGCTGACAGCGCGAGAGGAATAAAAAGATTGAGGCAGCAAAAGAAAGCCAGAGACGAGAAGGAGAAAATAGGGGGATAGATGGA
This sequence comes from Malus fusca, assembly GCA_035220775.1. NCBI lineage: Eukaryota > Viridiplantae > Streptophyta > Magnoliopsida > Rosales > Rosaceae > Malus > Malus fusca. Next base: position 20,000,297 of record CM069060.1, read on the forward strand.
ATAAATAACAGCTGCCTTCCTGGCAGCTAGGAGGACTCGTGGTGGACAGGTGCAAGCAGCCAGAGACGCAACAGGAAGTGAGGGAGAGACGGACAGCAAAGCTGCCTTGGGACTGACGTGCGACACAGGAAGCAGCTGGCGAGAAGCACGGAGACGAGGGCTCTGGCGCATACAGCCATTCATACACATTTCCATTAGTTCCAAGGCTTGCAAAGAAGGAGGAGTGCTTGGAGTTGTGCTAGCCATTCCATTGGAGTTGTTGGAGCATTCTAGGTGTATTCTACTTTGTTTCTCTATGTTTAATATCAATTGTTTTTGTTTAATTGCAAGTATGAGGAACTAAACCCTTATTTTGGCTAGAGGTTAATTCAAAGCCATGAATATATTTGTAATATGAATTGATTACCTTCAGTTGTGATTTCTGAGTTGTGATTTAATTTGCTTAACTGCTTGATTGATAACTTATTTTTGTATGTCGATTAAGGATTCATACTTAATTTACATGCATGAATTTGATGCTAGAATATAAGTGAATTTCACCTAATTGTTATGAATTTATATTCACAAGTAGTAAAGGTTGTTGACCACAATCGTGTTAAGTAAATTCTTGGCATAAGTTTCATGCAAGTAACAAGTGCCTCGTCAATGCTTATGATTTTCATAGAACTTAATGATTCTTGCTTGTATCTCTATTATGCAATTCATGTAGGGAACTTGTGGGGAATGTTTTGGGTTGTCGTATGCAATCATCCAATCCATTAACTTAAGGAAAATCTGAGAGTTAATTTAAGCGGACCTAATTAACTTGGGGCGTTGAGAATTTACAATTTATTGAAAGAACAACTGAAAATCAATTTAGGTTGCATTTGTGTCATGTGTGGAGAAGAATCCTCTAGCCAGTCCGTCGTCCATCCATTCACCTTAATTTCATGTTTTTGTCAATTCTGTAATTTATTTAAGTTTAATTTACTTTTCATCAAAAAATCAATCCCCCGTTTATTTTAAAGTGTTAGATTTATTAGAAATAAATTTAGTTTGTGTTTTCTTGAGTTTTGAATTATTTTGAGTCTTTTGATTTGTTTTAGTTTATTTGTTAGTTTTATTTTGAGTGATTCTATTTAAGTGTTTTGAGTCTAGTTCAGTGTTTTAAATTTTGTTTTTACGTTTTTTTAATTTAATTTTACTTTGGTTAGCATCCCTAGTTAATCCCCGGCCTAGAACGATCCCTACTTATTCATTACTACAACTGTCACAAATAGGGTTTAAATTTGTGCGTTAATTTATTTTCGCATCAGTTAGGTATTGAATCATCCACACACTTTCCTAATGGGTTAGGTATTGAACAATCACTCAAATGTCATGGTGGGAAAACATCAAGGATGCATATGGCAAGGATGTGAAGAATAATGGTGGGTTAGGCATGGTTTTGAGTGGAGTTTTGGTCAATCCTTCTAGAAACCTATCCCTTCTTGCAACTTGTATTTGTTTCACCATATTTTTAGCATGTTCCTAGCTTCTTTTGACTTCAAATTCGTCCATCCATCTAGCTTGGATCATAAGAAATCCATCTTGGGCCCAAAAACACTCCAAACTACTCCAAATTGGCTCAAAATGCACCCTTAGCCCATAAAACCTACAAACACACGAATTTAGCTTTAAACACTATTATAAATACTAAATAATTACCAAAATGCAAGAAAACAAGCAAGCTAAGTCGCATAAATATGCTCCTATCAAATTCCCCCACACTTAGCTTTTGCTAGTCCTCGAGCAAAACAAATAAATAAAACAAAACAAACCATCAAACAACACCTAAACCTTCCAACGTTTGCCTCAGGGATTTCCAATGCACATGACATGTTAAAGATTATCATTCCCACAGATTTGAGTCAATTTAACACTTAAGCACATACTTAATCATAGTCACAACTTACTAGTTCACAATTAACCAATTAAAACAATGTTTTGAATGTAGTAACATGCCTTAGAGAATTCCCTCAATCCTTACAAGATATGCACTCTATTTTCACTCAGATTTTCTAACTACACACCCTATACTAGTTATATGTGAGAGAATTGATGTAGATATAAAAACGAATGCTCACATACATATATAACAAGAAAAGCATTTTCTGGAGTTAAATAACATGTTTAGATATGATCTCATGAATGGAATGCTACTACTTAGATGCGAGAACCAGTGACACCATATGCTCAAACCAAATTCAAACTCCACATATTGAAACACACAACACTCAAGATAGAAGTTAAGGGTTGTAACGGGGTTTGGGGTATTGGTTAACAAAGCAAGGATAGGGAAAACAAACGTTCTTCAAGCGATAGTAAGCAAAGTAGTGAAATTGAGACCTAGAATTCACTTAGAATGCATAAATCATCTTTTAGTCTTAAAGGGAAGATTTGAACAACTCTTAGGGCCGAATTCATTGTTTTGGACCCTTACTTCAACAATACTTTGGAACTCTTTTTCACATCTTTTCAATTCTTTTTTCATACTTTTCAACTTCTTTCTACCCGTGCCTATGGCACACAAATTCACATAACAAAAACTTCCCCCACACTTGTTTTCTGCCACAAAAGAATTCTAATTGAATCATGCTTTACTATGCTTAAAGAACAAAGGTATGGATAGTCGTAATCTAGGCTAGGTGAGGAAAACATGGGTTAACAAATAAAAGGCTAAACAAGGCTTAATGGGGTTGAAACCTACAAAACATAATGACATAGGGGATTCACGGCATTTTGGCTAAGGTGGTGGTCACTACACAACTTCATCTTGAATATGTGTTATGCAATTCAATGACATGTTTTGAATGAAATGGGCATGAGTTCTAGCATTTGGAACTAAATGATGAAACGCCTTCTAAGTAGCAACCAAGCAAAGAATAGTGAGATCATGCAACGACTTAGAAAACAAAGAATGCACAGATTTTAACTCTCCAAATAAGCGTTTAGGCTCAAGTCTCACAAGGTTGTAGCGTTAGTTGAGTTTCTTCCTTCAAGCATGTTACAAAACTGATTTTTCCTTTATGATTGCATGTGAATTCATAAGTTATAACCTCAACCAAGCATAAACCAAAGAGTAAATCAAACTTTTATCCATATTTATAACTTTCTTTAACCGTCATGCAATTACAAACCGAATCCTCATTATTGTGTTGGAAGGTACCCTAAGACACAAACAAGCACACAAAAACAACTCTTTTTGGGTTTTTAAAACAAATTTTTCAAATTTTTGATTTTCGGATTTTTACTTCAAAACACACTAAAACACTCAAAAACAGTGAAAAACAACTTTTGAAATGTTAGGTGGTAAAATCCTACGAATTTTGCAACAAAAACACTTGTTTACCCCCCCCACACTTAAACCAAACATTGTCCTCAATGTTTCAAGCATAAACTAACACAAATAACAACCAAACAACAAAACAGCAACTAAACAATCTAACATGGCATGAATGAAATAAGTGCAGCAAAGAGAAGGGGTTAGGAACGCAAATCTGGTTGTTGGAGCGCTCACTAGGTCTTCCTTTGTTGCATGCATGGGTTGCCTCCCAAGTAGCGCTTGCTTTAACGTCGTACAGCCGGACGATACCTCCAATCAAGCTTGAATAGGGCCCACGGCATGAAGGTGATCTTTAAATGGAACGTGATACTTGAAATGATCCGGTAATGCTTTAAATTCTAAAATGGGTGCCTGGATCATTGAACTCAACAACTTGTTAGTATAAAACAAACTTGAAATTTGAGGAGGTGGCTTACCTGTGTGTTGCGACAAAAACATAAGTACATCTTCCACGACATGCTCCACAAAACTTCCATGCATTGGATCTATGAATGGAGGGGGATAGTGATCCTTCCTAATTATGGCATTGAGCTTCCTAGAGTCCGTGTAAATTCTCCCACCAATTTGGATTTGATTCGGCACCTGCGCCAAAGAGGGTAACAACCTATTAATTGAAATGGGAATTGAAATTGGAAGAGGTGGCTCACCAATGTGCTGCAATGAGGATTTGAAAGTAGCAGCATTTTCAACAATTTCACTAGGTTTGCTCTCGGCTAGATTGGGCATTAGGGCAGTGATTTGTCCTGTGTCATCAAATTCAACTTCTTTGGCATTGGTTGTTTCAACTACATCCTCTTTGATGAATTCTTGATACTCCTCAACCACTTTTTCCTCGTGAATTGTTGGAAAGGTGTCCAAGATGTCTTTCTTCCCCTCATCTTTCATGGATTGCATGAACCTGCCAGGGAAAGGTGCATTTGGGGGAACAAAGTTAGAAATAATTAAATTTGGAACAACCTTACTTGAATGGGGTGGTGTAGGAATATTGGGAGGTTGCGGCAAGGGTTGTTCTTCCCTTGCCGTGCCTTGTGCATCCTCCTCCTCTTCGAACCGTAGCAATTCATCCATGGGCTCATCTTCAACCATTTGTTCTTGAATTTGTTCAATGCATTCTGCATTCTGCCTAAATTGATTGTTCCACTCAGCCAACTCTTTTGCTTGATAGAAATCCTCAATTGGTTGCTAAAATGCGTCTTGTTGAAATGGTTGAGCTTCCCTGCCCTGCTCCAAAGAATTCAGTTGTTGAATAACTTCCTTATAATAATTTGATATACCTGAATTTGGATGTGAAGATTGAGGGGGAGGCTGTGGTGGTGCATATGAATCCTCATATGGTTGCCAATATGTTTCTTGGTGAGTCTCCTTAGCTTGATTTTGTGAACCCTGCACCAAAGAGTTTAATTCATTAAGAATTTGATTATAATCTATTGACGAACCTGAGTTTGATTGAGCATATTGCATATAAGGTTGTGGCGGCTGCATTGGTCTTGAATAGAACTCCTCATATGGTTGCCAATATGCTTCGTGTTGAACTTGTTGAGCTTCCCACCACATAGAGTTTGAATGATCACTCCAATCGCTTTGTGGATATTGATTGGCTTGGTATCCTTGCCTATAAGACGCACTAAATGTAGGGACATTTTGCATTGTGGTCCTTTCAGCAAACTGCGACAATTAAGAAGTAAGATTTGCCAATTGAGCTTGAATGCTAGCAAAATCCATGTCTTACTTCTCAAGCACCTAAAATCAAAGAAAAAGAACTAAAGCAAATATCAAAAGTAACATCAACCAAAGAAAATAAAACTAAGTTAGAAACTAAAACAAAAACAAACTAAACAAAAATAAAAGAACCAAGGGATTAGCAAAGTTGCTAATCCCCGGCAACGGCTCCAAAATTTGGTGTGAGAATTACTTGACACACAAATTAAACCCTCTTGTGACAATGGTAGTATAGATGTAAGTAGGGTATCGTTCTAAACCGGGGATTAGGATGGCTTGCTAAAACCTCTCAAAACTAATTTAAAAACATAAAAACAAAGTTAAAAAAAATGTAAACAAAAGACTTTTAAGACAAGAAAGTAAAAGGGGGGATTTGGTTCTTGTGAAGTGAAAGTAAAACAAATAACTAAAACTTAAAAACTATGGATGATGGGCTTTAGCTAGAGGGTTCTTCTCCACACATGTCTTGCTTGCATACAAAACGATTTCCAATTGTATTTCAATAACTTATTAATTCTCAATGCCCCAAGTTAATTAGGTACGCTTAAATTAACCCTCAGATTTTCCTACTTTTATTGAGTTGGATGATTGCATACGACAACCCAAAGCATTCCTCACAAGTTCCCTACATGAATTGCATAATAGAGATACAAGCAAGAATCATTAAGTTCTATGAAAATCATAAGCATTGACGAGGCACTCGTTACTATGGAATACGCATGAAACTTATGCCAAGAATTTACTTAACGCGATTGTGATTAGCAACCTTCACTACTTGTGAATATAAGTTCATGACGATTAGGTGAAACTCCCTTATATTCTAGCATCAAATTCATGCATGCAAACTAAGTGTCAACCCTCAATCAACATACACAAATCAGTTTTTATACGAACGGATAAGTAAATTGAATTCATAACTTATGAAACGCAATTAAAAGTAATCAAATCATATTGCAAGCATGGACATGTGTTTCGAATCCCCCCCTAGCCAAGGGGGGTTTAGTTCCTCATTATTACAAAACAAAGATAAACAAATTTAAACATTGAAAAACAAAGGAAAGAAAGCACCTAAACGTTCCAACGATCCATGTTGGATAGCAAGCGCGTCCAATGACTTTTCTCCTTCTCTTTGCCGCAACAACAAGGTTGGAATGATGTTGAAGGGTTGGTTATTTGGAGGAATGGATGGGAGGGGGTTTAGATATGTAGGGAGAGGCAAGGGAAGGCTTGGAGAATGGTTAATTTCTTGATGCTAAATAAGGTTGTTGCCATGGGTATTTATAGGGATAGGATGGACTTGTTTTTTATGGTGGGTTAGGTCTTGAATCATCCACACACTTTCCTAATGGGTTAGGTATTGAATCATCCACACACTTTCCTAATGGGTTAGGTATTGAACAATCACTCAAATGTCATGGTGGGAAAACATCAAGGATGCATATGGCAAGGATGTGAAGAATAATGGTGGGTTAGGCATGGTTTTGAGTGGAGTTTTGGTCAATCCTTCTAGAAACCTATCCCTTCTTGCAACTTGTATTTGTTTCACCATATTTTTAGCATGTTCCTAGCTTCTTTTGACTTCAAATTCGTCCATCCATCTAGCTTGGATCATAAGCAATCCATCTTGGGCCCAAAAACACTCCAAACTACTCCAAATTGGCTCAAAATGCACCCTTAGCCCATAAAACCTACAAACACACGAATTTAGCTTTAAACACTATTATAAATACTAAATAATTACCAAAATGCAAGAAAACAAGCAAGCTAAGTCGCATAAATATGCTCCTATCAATAGGATTGCCAATTGGGCATTGACAATCCGCTAAGGTTAGTATGTGTTATGTTGACTCAAGCGTGAGTATGACTAGTCTCAAGTCATTTGGTGTTGGACACTAAGACAAACACATAGGTGCTCGAAAGAGTAATCGAGTACACTGAACTACGATCAAAAGAGAGTTCGAACATACATGTCATGTATGAACTCTAAAGTTGCAATATGCAAAGTAGTCCTTTGACCTGAGGCATCATAGATGTCTAATGGTTAGGTCCTTGATCTTTGATCATGTCAACGGCATTCCTTCGGATTGTCCACGACATTGTTGGGGTCAAGCGATCTAGTCATGTAGGCATATGAATGCACAACAAGGGATCTCTAACCTTCCATGGTGGAAGTAGAATACTCTAAGATATGATTCTAAAGTCTTTGGCCAAAGCAAATGAATATGACTTAGGAAGTTTGTTCCAAATCATATTCAAGGGAATCATATAGGAAAGTATCACATTGGATAGTAGACATGAAACAAACTATCACTTAAACAATGTGATTAAGAGTATTGTATTAGAGAAGGACCGTATTGCATTGTAGTTGTAACTGGATAGGTTCTCCAACCAATTCTACTTAGCTTGGGTAACCATGACACACTGCTAGGTGTCACTCATGGTTTGTGGAAGCCCTAATGATTAGCAAACACTAATCATCAAAGGGAGAATTGAAATGTGGTTTCAATTCACAATCGATCGTTAAGAGTAACATCGCCCACTGCCTCGCTAATTGGAACCTAATGGATCGTACACCGAGTAAGGATGTATGTGAAGAAATTAAATGAAATGGATAAGCAATTAAATGGTTTAATTAAAGAATGGTCAAGATTAATTAATTAGTTAATTAATTTTACGAAAGGTTCGTATTGGGCTTATATGTTGGTTTTGGGTTTCGGGGCCCAAAAGCGTTTTGGTCCAAAAGGCCCATTGTGTTTAAGTTGTATGACAACTAAAACAAAATGGGCAAATAGCCCAATAACATTAATATGGCCGGCCATTAGGGTGAATGGGCAAGCTTGGATTAATTACAAGTTTGCCACTCACTTGTAATGAAGTATAAATTAAACTTTATAGCTTTGTTTTCAAAAAGGGGTTTTCTTGTTGAAATTGGGTGAAACATTTTCTCTCCTTTTTCTCCAAGAGGCCGGCCACTAAGGGGAGGGACATCTAGCAATCTCTTCTTCCCTAAGTCATCCATATCATCTTCACAAGATACATCCTTGGTGAAGAGACTTAGAGACATCAAACTTTTGGTGTTTTGGAGAACAAATCCTCATTTCCTCAAATCTTCAAAGGAGCACTAAAGGGAGGATAACACAAGGAGGATCCAAGGAGCTTGGAGGTGACTTGAAGGCCCTCCACTTGGGTGAATCCCTTGTGTAAACAAGGATGAGCTTCAAGGGTAAAGAAACTCTAAATCTTTACTTCTCTTTAATGTTGTTAAAGGGTTTATTGGTTCACCATATACTAGGCTTTGAAAGTCATGGGTTTTATGAATTGTTTTTGGATGCATGCCTACTTTAAAGTGTTAATAGCTTGCATGTGTATTCAAATGTTCATACTTGTTCTTAGCTAGGACAAATTTTTTCCTTCAAGTGATATCAGAGCCTAGGCCTAGTTTATGGTGAATCCTTTTGGGTTTTGTGACTTTCATATTTTGTGATTTAAATGTTGTAAATGTTACAAGCTTTATTCTTGCTTTTGAATATATAAATTTTGCTAGAAAATTTAGCATCTCAAATGTTGTAGATGTATTTCATTTAAGCATGAATATTGGAACTAAAATTTGGTGCCATGTGTTTTGGGAAATTCGGCCAAATCCAAAGGGTGATTTTTTGGGTTCATGTTTGTCTTGTTAAAATGGTTTTAAGGTGACTTTTGGAACCCCTAAGTACCCTAGGATATTAGCCCTCTTTTGAGTGGTGAAAAATTGAGTTTTGGTGATTGAAAACATTCATGGAGCTATTATGAGTTTTCATGGTGTTCTTCAATGTTCTTGAAGTTCTTGCCAAGAACAAAAAGGTTTGAAGTTTTGATTCAAAAATTTTATGTTTTTCATAAAGTTTTGGTTTATTAGTTGATGGTTGATGGTTATTGGTGAGATGTGATGAATGGTTTTAATGTTTTGTCATAGTCTTTATTTTTCTTACAAACCATCAATTTCACCAATAACTCACCCACCAAAATCAACTTGCATTTGCACATGCACTCACAACTTGCATAAAACCCTTTCACACTCATTCACACCTCTAAAACCGGCCACCCCCTAGTGGGGGTACTTTTGGGGCCTTTTGTGCAATTACATAAAGTTTTGATAATTTTGTGGTTTTGTATTTTGGCCCAAAAGTTTACGTTTTTACGTTTAGGCTTAAAAACTCTAAAGGACAAATTGTTTTGATCCTTTAATGATGTTTTTACATTAATAAAATTTTGGGTTCTAGTTGAAATTACATGAAGTTGTGGACTTTTGTGTTTTTCAAAGTGACCCCAAAAGTTTTTGTATTTGCATTATGGCCTAATTGTTGTGGTCATAGTTTCCTTTTGGCCCAAATAAAATGAGAACAAAATGGTTTTGTCTCTTTAATGAGAATTGGATTTTCATTTCACTTAGTCCCATTTAAATCAATTCTATGGATCCAAAAACCAATTGTTTAAAGTTGTTTTCTTAGTTAATTTTGATTGATTAAGAAAATGATGATTATGAACCAATGGCCACGATAATTGAGCTATGTGATTGGCCGATTTACATTATGAATGTTTGGGTTTTAGTAGTGTAGATTTGAATGTAATTTGATTAATTCAATTTGTTGTAAATGGACATAAGTCCATCATTTGATTTGTGTTGTAAAAGGGCATAAGCCCTTCTTATTATTTCATGCATTCCTTTTGTTTATATGTAGCTAAATGGAATAGTTGGGTCCAACGCCCAATAGGAAATAACGGTTTAATTGGATTAAACGCGTAACTAAAATCAACAACTACCTACCTTAGACCTAAGGTCCAACACAAGGCTCGTGTTGGATCAAATTAAACGGTTCATAATCATCCTAAGACCTAATATGACTATATAGTCCATATGAGGATGCAATGCATTCATTAGTAGTTCTATATAGTCTCACTTATTTCTTCGAAATAGTGGGAGTATTATAAACTACTAAATTCATATTAACTTGGACCAATGGTTGTGATAGGCCCAAGTTCTTTTAATGTGATTAAAATGTTTTGATGTAGCCCAAAACTACTCGCTCAAAACGAATATTAAGTTGATAAGCGAGAGATGTTTATAATATCTCTTCGTAGGCCTTCCACCGTGGTGGGCTCCAAGCGTTTGTGACTCATGCACCGGCTTCACCCTATTATGGGGAAGTACAAAGTATGTGCTTACATCCAGGAGGAGTCCATAAACATATGATGAGGTGAGTGTAGGCAACGAGGATAGCCAACATCGTATCATCGTGAGGCTATTCTTGAACCCCTTCACGAACTAAGCATGGTGGGAATAACTTAAACTAAGTGCAATGGTGCCAACATCGTATCATCGTGAGGCAACATTCTCTAGAGGCCAAACGGATGGGTAATTACAAAAGTTGTAAATGAATAATGCGTTATTCTCTCATCATAATTTTTGCTAGCCAACATCGTATCATCGTGAGGTGGGCTTGGTAATGGTGAGTCTCCCATAACCCGCTAAGAGTTCAATACAACTCTCGAATTCTATTGAGGGATGTGGAATTTGCCAAAAATAGTGGGTGGTACTATTTGATTCAAAGACCCAATCAAATAGTTTTAAACAAACAATCTAATACGATTTCTGTTATGTTATGTAGTGAACGACATGCCTAAAATTATACCCACCATTATACTTGACAAAAGGGGCCTTAAGGGCCAACGTTTCCTTGCTTGGTATCGCCACATTGAGAATGTCTCAAAGGTGAAAGACATATTGTATGTGCTTAAGCAATCCCCTCCTCATGTACCTTCTACGAAATTAGCTTCAAAGGAGGAGTGTCAAAATTATGTTAGACACTATGAGAATGACTTACAAGCCAAATACTTAATCCTCACTTCACTTAGTGAGGAGCTTATGAAGATACATAAGCACATGGACACTTCTTGTGCCATGGTTGAAAGTTTGCATAAGATGCATGACATTGAGACTAGTAATGTACGATTCTCAAATGTTTGTAGTCTAATGAATGCCAAGATGGCAAAGGGGGCCTCGGTCCACAAACATGGACAAAAGATGGAAAAGATATTTAAAGATCTTAAAAGTTTAGGAACTTCCATCGATGGGAAAATGGCCCAAGACTTTTTCCTTGCATCTCTCTCGGATGATTTCACTAAGTTTATTGTAAACTATAAAGTGAATAGATTCGATCATTCTTTGAAAGAGATGATTGACATGTGCTGTAAATTTGAAAAAGGTTTCAAAATGGACAGTGGGAGTGAGAATGCAAACATAAGGAAAATGTTGCATAAGAAGAAGGCAAAGAAATCCAAAGGAACATGCTTTCATTGTGGAAAGGATGAACGTTGGAATAAGAAATACAGGGTGCGCATTGCGAGCCTTATGACACGAACTTTTGAAGAGACTATTTCTATCATAGAGAGTTCTTTTACAGTGAGCTCCATGATGCGAAAATTAACTAACGCACAAAATTAAACCCTATTTGTGACAATTGTAGTATATGGATAAGTAGGGATCGTTCTAGGCCGGGGATTAACTAGGGATGCTAACCAAAGTAAAATTAAATTAAAAACGTAAAAACAAAATTTAAAACTCTAAACTAAAATCAAAACACTTAATTAGAATCACTCAAAATAAAACTAACAAATAAACCAAAATAAATTAAAAAAACTCAAAATAATTCAAGACTTTAGAAAACACAAACTAAATTGATTTCTAACAAATCTAACACTTTAAAATAAACGGGGGATTGATTTTTAAAGAAAAGTAAATTTAAAACAGAAACTTAAAAACAAACTTCAAAGAAAATATATTTTATAGAAATAAAATGATGAAACGTTAGTTAGAGGGGTCCTTATCCACACATGAACAAATGCATATAATTTGATTCCCAGTTATGACTTCAACAAACGAATAAATGACAATGCTCCAAGTTAATTAGGTCCGCTTAAATTAACCTTCAGATTTCCCTAGATTCATTGAATTGGACGGGATACGCATCACAACCAAATTATTTTTATCAAGTTCCCTAACTATGGAATACGCATGATAGAGAGACATATCAAAAATCATTAAGTTCAATGGAAATCATAAACATCGACTAGGTATTCATAACTATGGAATACGCATGTTAATCCAACCTAGGGTTTACTAAACACAATCGTGACTAGCGATTTTTACTACTCATGAATATAAGTTCATAACGATTAGGTGAAATTCCCTTATATCCTAGCATCAAGTCTAAGCATGCAAATTAAGTGTCGACCCTCAACCCACATACATAAACAAGTTCTTAATCAACACAGAAAAATAAACCACATCCAACGTTCAAGAATTCATAACTGGAGTAAATCAAATCATAATAAACATTTATCCATGGTTTCAAATTCACCTCTAACTAAACAGAAATTAATTACACATGTTTAATATAATTGAAATGCAAATTAAATTAAACATGAGTTTAAGAAAAATAAAACGCGAGTTTGGAACGAATTAACCGAGAGAGAATTGCAGTGAAACTTTGCTCGTTTTCTGTTTCTGCGCTGACTGCCCAAGGCAGTCACCTTGGTTCTGCATGCACTGCTTTTCTTCTTTATCCCTGCACACACTTCTGACGCTGCCCGCAAGCTCCTGCCAAGTCCCACGTCCTCTCTTAGTTCTCCTTGGTCTCTGTCTGCCTTGGTCCCTGTCTTCCTGCGTCAGGCAGCTCTCACATTTTTCTGCGCAGCTCACCTTCCGCCTCTACCAACTGCCTTAGTTGGCAGCTCCCCTTCTTCTCTCGCAGTCCCGCGTGTCCTGCTGCCAAAGGCAGCTTCTTCTCCAGTTCCCTTCTTTCCAAGCTGCAAAGGCTCTTTTGCTGCCTTTCAATCCCCCCCAAAAAATGCCGAGACTTCCCCCTCACTTCTCTTTAATTATTTATGTCCCCTTTAGCTTTTCTTTATTTCTTTTTGCTTTCCATATCCGCACATTGTCCCTCCAATTTCTATTCTTTTGCTTTTTTTTTCTACAAAACAAACCATGATGATGTTTCAAACATCATCATGTTTTATTATTATTATTATATATATATATATATTATTTAATTTAAAAGCTAATCTACATCGGACGAATTTATTACATAAAATCACACTTATGCTATTTTTATTTTTTTAGCTAGATAAATTCGATAAAACACAAAAACAAAGCAAATAACTCAAAAATATAAGAAACTAACTAAGAAAAGACGAGAGAATTTGATGTAAAATATGTATATATATGAGCTTATCAAATACCCCCACACTTAACTTTTGCTAGTCCTCGAGCAAAACAACGAAAACATGAAAAAGTAATAACATGAAAATATTATTAGATTCCCCCTATGTAACCCTCATAGAATTTCATTTGAGAACACAATCATCAAGAACCATAGCTAACACCAACAAGCTAATCCAAGTTCATTTTCCTAATTCAAATATTAGCAGTAATCTTTGAAACATCCTTGAAGTGTAGTGTGTGAGATAGCCATGCTAATGCAATTTCAAAATTTTTATTTTTAGAATCACCATATGCAAACTAGCGACCTTCTCACGGGATATGCACTCAATCACACATGTGTTTAGTTTTAATGTGTTTCGCTCAAAGAAACAAATGTGAAATTTCTACCATAAGCTTGCATAAAGATCACTTCTCCACAGTCATAATTGCAAAACTTAAATCAAGAGGACTTTTATTGGATGTAATGAGGCTTCGGGATAGGGTTATTGAAACGAGAGAATAGGAAAACACAAGTTCCAAGCTACATTGCAAGCAATTCTTTCTTTAGATTTATAAGAACTCAACATTTCCAGCTATTCTACAAGTCACCTCCAACCACAACTTTAAACTGAAACTTTAAACACTTTTTATTTTCTTTGTAAACAAACTTTCTTTCTTTTCTTCTCTTTTTTTTTTTTTTTTTTTTTTTTTTTTTTTTTTTTTTTTTTTTAATACAAACATGAAATACCCCCACACTTATTCTTTTGCCAAACACCTTCAAAGTACTTCACAAACGTTTCATATAAGACAATCTTGCATGGCTCGCTTGGAAAGGGTAAGGAAAAATATTTATTTCAGGTATAAGGGTAGACATATCTGGTGATAAGAAATAAAAGGCTCACAAATACGGCTCAAATTGGCAATCTAATGATATCATTTTTCTTTGGGAAACAAGGTTATTTGGGCCATGGTGGTAAACCTAATGCCTCTATCATTTTCAAGTTCATGCAATCAATGACAAAAATTTTGAAAGATCGTTATGCAAGTTCTAGAGAAGTATCTCACATAAGTTCATCACACATGAAAGAATAGGAGTGTATGAAAAATGCACACACTTTCAATAGGCTCAAAAAAAACTCACATAGGATGTATATGGTCACTAAATTCACATATGGAGCTTTAAATCATGCTTCAGTTTCACATCAACAAGGCTATGTGCATTTGGTTTTTCAAAGATGATCAAAAATGTACAAACTAACACGAGAATAAAGAATTTTACACAACATATGTTAACTAAGTTCTTGATCATCATGGTTCAAATTTTATCCAATTATATCATTGGGTCGGGAAACTAACAAAAATCTAATTCAAAACAATAAGGAAAACAAGGAAATATTTTTGGATTTTTTTAAATTTTCAGAAATTTTTTTTTTTTTTTTTTTTTTTTAAATAAAACAAAACTAATTAAGAAAACAAAGCAATAACATGGAAACAAATGAAACCAGTTCAAAGTCGAAGGTATAAAAATTTTCAATTTGGTCATGTATAAAAATTTTCAATTTTTCAATTTGGTCATTTTTATACTCTTTACCCCCACACTTAAACTAGACATTGTCCCCAATGTCAGAAAATATAATAAAATGCATATAAAAATAAAATAAATAAATATAAAGAAACAAAATAAAGTAATAGGACTGAAAACTTCCCTAATTTGCAGAAAATCAAGCGATGACCCCCAAGCTAAAATTTTGCAATCAACTTCAAGGGTGGAAATAACCAAAAGTTCCTGCAAAGAAAAGAAATAAATCAGTTAAGCACGCAAGAAAATGTAAAAAATGCAAGCGAAAAATTGAAAATGAAAATAAAAGACAATGAAAAGAACTAATAGGTGATCATTGGTCTTGTTTGGTGACATTCCACAGCTTTGAACTTGAACTGGCCTCGGAACTTCTTAGCAAGGAAAATGAGACTTGATTGGTGGTGTTGTTGAGGCTTCTCGAGCTCTTGGTTTCAACTCGGACTCCTTCTGCCGGGTTGATTGAGTCTCAGGCTACATTCTTCTCTTTTTGTTCTTCTGCATGGCAGGTAGGCACGAGGAAGAGGTGGTGGTCTGCATCTTTGTTCAATCTGTCCAAGTGCCGACCGATTTCCTTTCTTTCACCTTGACTCGTAGCCAAGAGCAAGGGTAAAGGAAAAGCGTGCCATGAGATATCTTTGCCTCTGACTCTGATGATATGGGATACTTTTGCTTTTGAAGAAGTATCGTTCCACAGGTGTATGCTTGAACTGGGCTGGGGAACTTCTTAGCAAGGAAAATGAGACTTGATCTTTGAAGATGAAGCAGCACCTTGTCTCCACATGCTTCAAGTATCATTTTCACTTGCCATGTCTGTTCTCCAGGCAGATGTGGCGACTTCTTCGGAAGTACATCAGTGGTTGAAGAAGAGCATTCAAGAGCAATGCTAGGTAAGCAATCAGGAAGGATTTCCAGGCAGTCGGTTCTTAGATTGGAAGATTGACACCGAGTGCTGGCTGATTGCCCGCTTTCTCCTTGCCCCAAAGACAAGGAAAAGGACATGGAGAAAGCGTGATATGAGATACTCTTGCTTTCAACCTTCATGATATGAAATACTCTAGCTCTAGATGACTTGTTTGCAAAGGTATCCCAGGGAATGAGAAACACAGAGAAACTCGAGAGGGTTTGATGGAAAGGCATTTTCGGAGATGAAAAATTTCGGAGATGAAAAATTTCGGAGATGAAGAAGTGTTGAGAGAGTTTGCCTTTGCTGTTGAAGGCGAAGGTAGACGTTTATAGAACTTTTCTTCATAACCGAAACTATTCCTTTACCCCTGTCGGCAGCCGGTGGATGGATGAACAGTACAGGTCACGCGCTTTCTGAAAAAGCAGCCCGTAATTTGCGCAAAGCTGACAGCGCGTGACGAGTGACGACAAAATTGGAAAAATCAGGGAGCGGTTCGTGGTTTCTGAGCAATCCCGACTTTTGAGAAAGGAATTGCATGTGACACGTCTGGACAAATCAGGGAGCGGCTCGCCTCGTGATTCCTGACTGCTCCGGCTTTTGAGAAAGGCGCCCGACTTTTGAGAACGGCGACGCCGCTTTTGAGAAAAGAATCCGGCTTTTGAGAAAGGAGCCCGGCTCTTCGATTTGCGAGAGGGCGCCTCTTCGACTGCTGAGTGATGCCTCAACGATTTCTTCTTCTTATAAGAACGCTCATTTTTGTTCCACAACACACTTAAGCTCCCCCTGTAAACACTTCCTCCTGCAAACACTCCCTCTTACATCTTCTTTAATCTTGATCAGTTCAACTCTTCATTCTCAACACCTTCAAATATGTCTTGCCCCTCTGACCGTCGCCTTAACTTGAATGTTGGGGAAGATAGTGATATATCTTCTCCAACCAACATTTGGCAGCCATCCTTTATATCCCCAAATGGTCATCTTACAGTTGGGGATTCCATGATGATGAACGAAACAACCGCATCGGTGGTGGCCAGAAATCTGCTCACTCCTAGAGACACTAGGATACTTTCAAGGCGGTCCGACGAACTAGCTGTCCAGGACTCTATGGCCTACAGCGTCCGATGCGCAGGCTCCGTATCAAACATGGGCCAGCGCCTTCTTGCACGAACTCGTCAGGTGGAGTCGTTGATGGCTGAAGTGGCTAGTCTTCGGCAGGAGGTCAGAGTGCTTAGGCATGAGAACAGGGATTTGCACATGCTCGCAACCAATTACTCCACAAGCATGAAGAGGAAGCTTGATCAGCTGCAGGAGTCCGAAGTGCGGATTCAGAGTGATCATCAACGGTTTATGACGTTACTCCCGAGGTTTGTGTTGCCTTCGTCCTCGGGAGCAGCACCAAGTATTGAGGCTCCGAATGATCCAGCTCTGGCGCTTCGTCTTTCAGGGGCTCCGTCGACCTCCGAGGCACCACCTACCAACGACCAATGAAAGCTATTAGTTTTACATTATTGTAAAATATTTATGCTTTAAGTTTATTTAATTATAAATATAAATAAAAGTATTTTTGTTTTGTTTTGTTTTTTTTTTTTTTTTTTTTTTTTTTTTATTATTATTTTTTTATTATTTTTTTTTTATTATGTGATGTTTATTATTATTATTATTTTTTTTTTTCATTTTTTATTTTATATAAATGTAAAATAAGTAAATCAAAGTAAAAAAAAAAAGACTAAGTTTAATCTCCTAAACAAAAATCACAACTAAATAAACAAAACAAAAATCACAACTAAATAACAAAACATAATGAAATCAACGTAAAAAAAATCAACGTAAAATAAATTCACACAAGAGCAAACAAACAATGAAAGAACTAAACAAAGTAAAATAAATTCAGTAAAGAGAAGGGATTAGGAATGCAAATCTGATTGTGGGTGATTCCTAGGCCTCCCTTCATTATTCAAATGCATGGGCTTATCATTAAACGGACGGTGGTACTTGAAATGATCCGACAACGGTCTAAGTTCTAATGACGGTGCCTGAATCATCAAAATTAAATTGTTAGTATAACATAAAATTAAAAATGGAGAAGATGGCTTACAATCACGTTCAAACTCAATTACAAACACCACGTCTTTGAACGTTTCAGGGACTTTGAACTTGGCCAGGTTTACTATGATGGTTGTGGCTTGTCCCGTGTCATCAAACTCAACTGCTTTGGGCTTGATTGTCTCATGCACAGCCTCTTGGATGTATTCTTGAAATTCTCCGGCCACCTCATTTTCTGGAATCCCTCTTCTTGGTGTACAAGTTTCTTTGATCGTTTCAATACCATCGGGAACTTGATTTGGTACACCAAGAATTTGGATATCACTTTGCACCTTGGGAAGATCTTCCACAACGTATTTTTCATTCACTTCTTCCTTGGGATTTAAAAACCTGCAAGGAAAAAGGACATTTGGTGGAACGATGTCAGAATGAATTGAACTTAGAACCTCCTCACCTGAGTTGGATGACATAAGGACTTGGGGGGTTTGCGATAAGAATTCTTCTAAACTGCCCAAGTCGTCATCCTCATCTTCTTCTTGAATTGGCAATTCATCCATGTTCGGGCTCTGTTTGGATGGTTCTGGGACAACTTCATCCTCCATGTCACCTTGATCTCGAATCTGTGCCATGAATTCCATAATCTGCCCAACTTGCTCCTCCAAAGCATCCACCTTGTTGGCTTTATTTTGCATCTCCATGTTTCGATTTTCTACGTCCTGGGTCAAAGAGGTTAGTAACTTATTCAAAATGTCATTATCCGAGGACGTACCTGAATTTGGTTGGGGAGATTGTGGTGGAGGCTGTGGTGGTTCATATGGCCATTGATAGTACTCCTCCGATGGCTGCCAATATTCTGCTTGGTGAGTCTCCTCAGCTTGATTTTGTGAACCCTGCGCCAAAGAAATGAGTCCATCAAGAATTTCATTATAATTAATGGGCACACTTAAATTCGATTGAAATTGCTGTGGGGGATGCTGTGGTGGCTGCATAGGTCTTGAATAGAACTCGTCTTGCTGCCAATATCCACCTTGTTGAATTTGTTGAGGTTCATCCCACATATACTCTGAATTACTTCTCCAATCCGAATTATAAGCGTTGGAAAACATGTTGCCCCTTGATTGGTTATAGCCTTGATATCCCCAAACATCTTCATTTGCAGAAAATTGGGGATATTGATGAGTTTGAAATCCTTGCTCATAGGGCATATCAAATGTAGGGCCACTTGGCATTGTGGTCATTCCGGCATTCTGAGTCAATTGAGCAGTGAGTTGTGCCAATTGAGCTTGGATGGATTCGAGTGCCATGTCTCGCTCCATTGTACCTAAAATCAAAGAAAACTAAATCAAATATCAAAAGTTAAAAAAAAAACATAACAAACACAAACAAATAAAATACAATAAACACAAAAAAATAAAATAAAATAAAACACAAACAAAAACATAAACAAGGGATTAGCAAATTTGCTAATCCCCGGCAACGGCGCCAAAAATTTGATGCGAAAATTAACTAACGCACAAAATTAAACCCTATTTGTGACAATTGTAGTATATGGATAAGTAGGGATCGTTCTAGGCCGGGGATTAACTAGGGATGCTAACCAAAGTAAAATTAAATTAAAAACGTAAAAACAAAATTTAAAACTCTAAACTAAAATCAAAACACTTAATTAGAATCGCTCAAAATAAAACTAACAAATAAACCAAAATAAATTAAAAAAACTCAAAATAATTCAAGACTTTAGAAAACACAAACTAAATTGATTTCTAACAAATCTAACACTTTAAAATAAACGGGGGATTGATTTTTAAAGAAAAGTAAATTTAAAACAGAAACTTAAAAACAAACTTCAAAGAAAATATATTTTATAGAAATAAAATGATGAAACGTTAGTTAGAGGGGTCCTTATCCACACATGAACAAATGCATATAATTTGATTCCCAGTTATGACTTCAACAAACGAATAAATGACAATGCTTCAAGTTAATTAGGTCCGCTTAAATTAACCTTCAGATTTCCCTAGATTCATTGAATTGGACGGGATACGCATCACAACCAAATTATTTTTATCAAGTTCCCTAACTATGGAATACGCATGATAGAGAGACATATCAAAAATCATTAAGTTCAATGGAAATCATAAACATCGACTAGGTATTCATAACTATGGAATACGCATGTTAATCCAACCTAGGGTTTACTAAACACAATCGTGACTAGCGATTTTTACTACTCATGAATATAAGTTCATAACGATTAGGTGAAATTCCCTTATATCCTAGCATCAAGTCTAAGCATGCAAATTAAGTGTCGACCCTCAACCCACATACATAAACAAGTTCTTAATCAACACAGAAAAATAAACCACATCCAACGTTCAAGAATTCATAACTGGAGTAAATCAAATCATAATAAACATTTATCCATGGTTTCAAATTCACCTCTAACTAAACAGAAATTAATTACACATGTTTAATATAATTGAAACGCAAATTAAATTAAACATGAGTTTAAGAAAAATAAAACGCGAGTTTGGAACGAATTAACCGAGAGAGAATTGCAGTGAAACTTTGCTCGTTTTCTGTTTCTGCGCTGACTGCCCAAGGCAGTCACCTTGGTTCTGCATGCACTGCTTTTCTTCTTTATCCCTGCACACACTTCTGACGCTGCCCGCAAGCTCCTGCCAAGTCCCACGTCCTCTCTTAGTTCTCCTTGGTCTCTGTCTGCCTTGGTCCCTGTCTTCCTGCGTCAGGCAGCTCTCACATTTTTCTGCGCAGCTCACCTTCCGCCTCTACCAGCTGCCTTAGTTGGCAGCTCCCCTTCTTCTCTCGCAGTCCCGCGTGTCCTGCTGCCAAAGGCAGCTTCTTCTCCAGTTCCCTTCTTTCCAAGCTGCAAAGGCTCTTTTGCTGCCTTTCAATCCCCCCCAAAAAATGCCGAGACTTCCCCCTCACTTCTCTTTAATTATTTATGTCCCCTTTAGCTTTTCTTTATTTCTTTTTGCTTTCCATATCCGCACATTGTCCCTCCAATTTCTATTCTTTTGCTTTTTTTTTCTACAAAACAAACCATGATGATGTTTCAAACATCATCATGTTTTATTATTATTATTATATATATATATATATATATTATTTAATTTAAAAGCTAATCTACATCGGACGAATTTATTACATAAAATCACACTTATGCTATTTTTATTTTTTTAGCTAGATAAATTCGATAAAACACAAAAACAAAGCAAATAACTCAAAAATATAAGAAACTAACTAAGAAAAGACGAGAGAATTTGATGTAAAATATGTATATATATGAGCTTATCACTCCAATTCCTGGATATTTGATTCAGGCGCTAGTCAACATATCTGTAATACGATGCAGGGACTAGTGGGGAGCAAGTCACTGAGCAATGGGGAGATGATTGTGCGAGTTGGGAACGACACTAAAATCTCGGCAAAAGCAATAGGCACCTACATGCTTAACCTACCCTCTGGGGAAGTCCTGGAACTTAAAAATTGTTTATATTTTCCTTCATGTATAAAGAATTTGATTTCCATCTCTAAGCTTTTACGAGATGGGCACTCAGTATTGTTTGACAAAATGAGTTGCACTTTATACTTGAACGGTTGTATTATCTCTCATGGTAATATGATAGATGGACTTTTCCACCTAGAGACGAATAGTGGGATGCACTGTATTGCAAGCAGGAATACCTCAAAACCCAAAAGGGCTAGAGAAGAAGTTAAGCAAGAAAAGATGTGGCATTTTAAACTTGGACATGTGAACCTTGATAAGATTCACAAGATGTCGAAAGACGGATATATCCACACATTAGGTAATGACCAGATGGGTACTTGTGAATGTTGCTTGAAAGGGAAAATGACCAAATCTCCATTTACTGGAAAAGGAGAGCGTGCCACTGAAATTCTAGGGTTAATCCACACTGACGTATGTGGACCTATGTCTACTACGTTGAGAGGAGGCTTCTCCTACTATATCACATTCACCGACGATCACTCTCGGTTTGGCTATGTGTATCTTATGAAGTACAAGTCAGAATCATTTGAAAGGTTCAAAGAATTCAAGAATGAAGTTGAGAAGCAAACTGGGAAACAGATAAAGATCCTAAGATCGGATCGAGGGGGTGAATATCTGAGTAACGAGTTCCTAGATTATCTCAAAGAGTGTGGAATAATCTCACAGTGGACTCCACCGGGAACTCCACAACTCAATGGAGTTTCTGAAAGGAGAAATCGAACCTTGATGAACATGGTTCGTTCTATGATGAGTTCTGCTGATCTACCAGTAACATTTTGGGGATACGCTCTATATACAACAGCTTACTTGCTTAATAGAGTACCTTCCAAATCAGTTTCACAAACGCCCTATGAGATATGGCATGGAAGAAAGCCAAGTCTTAAACACATTAAGATTTGGGGTTGTGAAGCATATGTCAAGAAGCTTGAAGCTACTAAGCTTGAAGTGAGATCAGTAAGATGCTATTTTGTGGGATATCCTAAAGAAACTATGGGATCTGAGTTCTACCATCCTGACGACCAGAAAGTCTTTGTCGCCAGAACTGCTAAGTTTATAGAGGACGAATTTGTTCTCAAAGGAACTATAAGCAAACAGATGGAAATTAATGAGATTAATAATGAACCACAAACAAGCACACGACATATTGACAACCCTGTTTCTGAACCCCTAGCTCCACGTAGATCTGAACGGGTTAGTAAGCCACCTAAGAGGTATGGCTTAGACAATGACTTTGCGGAATTGCACCTTCTAGGTGACAATGACACAAAGGAGGACCCTAGGGACTACACTGAAGCAATGTCCCGCATTGATTCAAAGAGATGGCAAGAGGCCATGAAATCCGAGATGGATTCCATGTATCAAAATCAGGTCTGAACTATTGTAGACCCTCCAAAAGGTATAGTACCTGTTGGAAACAAATGGGTCTTCAAGAGGAAGATAGGCGTTGATGGGAACGTGGAGACTTATAAGGCTAGACTAGTAACCAAGGGTTATAGGCAACGAGAAGGGATTGACTATGAAGAAACCTTCTCTCCTGTAGCCATGATTAAGTCCATTCGGATTTTGCTTGCTATAGCTGCGTACCATGATTATGAAATCTGGCAAATGGACGTGAAGACGGCCTTTCTGAACGGCTACCTAGAGGAAGAGCTCTATATGACTCAACCCGAAGGTTTCGTGTCCAAGTCTGAAAAGACTAAGGTATGCAAGCTTCAAAGGTCCATTTATGGACTTAAGCAAGCCTCCAGGAGCTGGAACATTCGTTTCGATACTGAAATCAAAACGTTTGGTTTTACTCAAAACGAAGACGACAATTGTGTTTATCAAAAAGTCGTTGGGGATGCAGTTGTATTCCTAGTGTTATATGTAGATGACATATTACTATTCGTGAATGACACTGCAGTACTTTCTTCTGTAAAAGTGTGGTTGTCCAAAACCTTCCACATGAAAGATTTGGGAGATGCATCTTACGTACTTGGGATAAAGCTCTATCGTGATAGATCCAGAAAATTAATTGGATTATCCCAATCTATGTACATAGATAAGGTGCTAAGTAGGTTCCAGATGGAACAATCTAAGAAAGGTTTTCTTCCTGTGAGACATGAAATTCACTTTTCTAAGTCCATGGAACCTAAGACTCCTGAAGAGATACGGCAAATGAATATTATTCCTTATGCTTCTGCCATATGGAGTCTCATGTATGCCATGATATGCACAAGGCCTGATATCGCATATGCTGTGAGCATTACTAGTCGATATCAATCTAACCCAGGACCAGAACACTGGGCAGCTGTCAAGACGGTCCTTAAGTACTTAAGAAGAACTAAGGACATGTTCCTCGTATATGGAGGAGCATCAGAGTTGCGAGTGGAAGCTTATACAGACGCAGATTTCCAATCTGACGTCGATGATAGAAGTTTCAACTCCGGATATGTATTCACTCTGAATGGTGGGGCTGTCAGTTGGAAAAGCAAGAAACAAAGTGTAATTGCTGATTCCACAACAGAGGGTGAATATGTCGCTGCAGCTGAAGCCGGCAAAGAAGCGTTCTGGATGAAGAAGTTCATCACTGAACTTGGAGTGGTTCCAACCATTACATCACCAGTAACTTTGTACTGTGATAATAGCGGGGCGATAGCTCTAGCCAAGGAACCAAGGGCACATCAAAAGAACAAGCATTTTGACAGACGCTTTAATATCATTAGAAGATATGCTGCCGAGGGGAAAGTCAACATCCTCAAGGTTGCTTCAGCCGATAACGTAGCAGATCCACTGACAAAGCCAATGTCTCAAATCCAGCTTGACCGTCATATGGAAAAGATGGGTATTAGATACATGGGAGGATGGCTTTGAGTGCAAGTGGGAGATTGTTGGAAGTATGCCCACAAAGCCACTCATTTGATGAAATAGCTTTTTGGAACACTTAATGTATTAAACTTTTATATGTTTAATGGAGGGCAAAGCTTATTGTTAATCACTATTTATTGTATCATGTGTTTAAGCAATAAGCGAATCCAAGGGATGTATTTGGTCTAAGAGATAAGTGATCTAAATGAGTTAGATTAACGAGACCTTTCTCTTATTTTCATTCCTAAAACGTTCCTAGCCATAGGATTGCCAATTGGGCATTCACAATCCGCTAAGGTTAGTATGTGTTATGTTGACTGATGTGAGAATTACTTGACACACAAATTAAACCCTCTTGTGACAATTGTAGTATAGATGTAAGTAGGGTATCGTTCTAAACCGGGGATTAGGAGGGCTTGCTAAAACCTCTCAAAACTAATTTAAAAACATAAAAACAAAGTTAAAAAAAATGTAAACAAAAGACTTTTAAGACAAGAAAGTAAAAGGGGGGATTTGGTTCTTGTGAAGTGAAAGTAAAACAAATAACTAAAACTTAAAAACTATGGATGATGGGCTTTAGCTAGAGGGTTCTTCTCCACACATGTCTTGCTTGCATACAAAACGATTTCTAATTGTATTTCAATAACTTATTAATTCTCAATGCCCCAAGTTAATTAGGTACGCTTAAATTAACCCTCAGATTTTCCTACTTTTATTGAGTTGGATGATTGCATACGACAACCCAAAGCATTCCTCACAAGTTCCCTACATGAATTGCATAATAGAGATACAAGCAAGAATCATTAAGTTATATGAAAATCATAAGCATTGACGAGGCACTCGTTACTATGGAATACGCATGAAACTTATGCCAAGAATTTACTTAACGCGATTGTGACTAGCAACCTTCACTACTTGTGAATATAAGTTCATGACGATTAGGTGAAACTCCCTTATATTCTAGCATCAAATTCATGCATGCAAACTAAGTGTCGACCCTCAATCAACATACACAAATCAGTTTTTATACGAACGGATAAGTAAATTGAATTCATAACTTATGAAACGCAATTAAAAGTAATCAAATCATATTGCAAGCATGGACATGTGTTTCGAATCCCCCCTAGCCAAGGGGGGTTTAGTTCCTCATTATTACAAAACAAAGATAAACAAATTTAAACATTGAAAAACAAAGGAAAGAAAGCACCTAAACGTTCCAACGATCCATGTTGGATAGCAAGCGCGTCCAAGGACTTTTCTCCTTCTCTTTGCCGCAACAACAAGGTTGGAATGATGTTGAAGGGTTGGTTCTTTGGAGGAATGGATGGGAGGGGGTTTAGATATGTAGGGAGAGGCAAGGGAAGGCTTGGAGAATGGTTAATTTCTTGATGATTTGAATGAGGTTGCTGCCATGGTATTTATAGGAAGAGGATGGACATGTTTAATGCAAAAATCTGGTGGAATGAAGTAGGTAAGGCATGGCAAGGTGGAGAATTGTTGGTGAGGGTAGGTTTTGAGTCATCCACTCACATGTCATGGTGAGTTAAGCATTGCATCATCCACTCACATGTCATGGTGATTTAAGCATTGCATCATCACTCAAATTTCTGGTGAAAGTGAATCAATGCCCACGGCATTGAAGAATTTCTTGGTTTTGAGTGAAGTTTTGGTCAATCCTTCTAGAAATTTATCCCTTCTTGCAACTTGTATTTGTTTCACCAGATTTTTAGCATGTTCATAGCCTCTTTTGTCTTCAAATTCGTCCATCCATCTAGCTTGCATCATAAGCAATCCATCTTGGGCCCAAAAACACTCCAAACTACTCCAAATTGGCTCAAAATGCACCCTTAGCCCATAAAACCTACAAACACACGAATTTAGCTTTAAACACTTTTATAAATACTAAATAATTACCAAAATGCAAGAAAACAAGCAAGCTAAGACGCATAAATATGCTCCTATCATTGACTCAAGCGTGAGTATGACTAGTCTCAAGTCATTTGGTGTTGGACACTAAGACAAACACATAGGTGCTCGAAAGAGTAATCGAGTACACTGAACTACGATCAAAAGAGAGTTCGAACATACATGTCATGTATGAACTCTAAAGTTGCAATATGCAAAGTAGTCCTTTGACCTGAGGCATCATAGATGTCTAATGGTTAGGTCCTTGATCTTTGATCATGTCAACGGCATTCCTTCGGATTGTCCATGACATTGTTGGGGTCAAGCGATCTAGTCATGTAAGCATATGAATGCACAACAAGGGATCTCTAACCTTCCATGGTGGAAGTAGAATACTCTAAGATATGATTCTAAAGTCTTTGGCCAAAGCAAATGAATATGACTTAGGAAGTTTGTTCCAAATCATATTCAAGGGAATCATATAGGAAAGTATCACATTGGATAGTAGTCATGAAACAAACTATCACTTAAACAATGTGATTAAGAGTATTGTATTAGAGAAGGACCGTATTGCATTGTAGTTGTAACTGGATAGGTTCTCCAACCAATTCTACTTAGCTTGGGTAACCATGACATACTGCTAGGTGTCACTCATGGTTTGTGGAAGCCCTAATGATTAGCAAACACTAATCATCAAAGGGAGAATTGAAATGTGGTTTCAATTCACAATCGATCGTTAAGAGTAACATCGCCCACTGCCTCGCTAATTGGAACCTAATGGATCGTACACCGAGTAAGGATGTATGTGAAGAAATTAAATGAAATGGATAAGCAATTAAATGGTTTAATTGAAGAATGATCAAGATTAATTAATTAGTTAATTAATTTTACGAAAGGTTCGTACTGGGCTTATATGTTGGTTTTGGGTTTCGGGGCCCAAAAGCGTTTTGGTCCAAAAGGCCCATTGTGTTTAAGTTGTATGACAACTAAAACAAAATGGGCAAATAGCCAATAACATTAATATGGCCGGCCATTAGGGTGAATGGGCAAGCTTGGATTAATTACAAGTTTGCCACTCACTTGTAATGAAGTATAAATTAAACTTTATAGCTTTGTTTTCAAAAAGGGGTTTTCTTGTTGAAATTGGGTGAAACATTTTCTCTCCTTTTTCTCCAAGAGGCCGACCACTAAGGGGAGGGACATCTAGCAATCTCTTCTTCCCTAAGTCATCCATATCATCTTCACAAGATACATCCTTGGTGAAGATACTTAGAGACATCAAACTTTTGGTGTTTTGGAGAACAAATCCTCATTTCCTCAAATCTTCAAAGGAGCACTAAAGGGAGGATAACACAAGGAGGATCCAAGGAGCTTGGAGGTGACTTGAAGGCCCTCCACTTGGGTGAATCCCTTGTGTAAACAAGGATGAGCTTCAAGGGTAAAGAAACTCTAAATCTTTACTTCTCTTTAATGTTGTTAAAGAGTTTATTGGTTCACCATATACTAGGCTTTGAAAGTCATGGGTTTTATGAATTGTTTTTGGATGCATGCCTACTTTAAATTGTTAATAGCTTGCATGTGTATTCAAATGTTCATACTTGTTCTTAGCTAGGACAAATTTTTTCCTTCACATTGGGCCTTGAGGCCCAAAACTAACCCGTGGTCTTTTAACGAACTTTATTCGTTTGATTAATTAATCCTTGCCATAAATAATTAAACCATTTAATTATTCTTACTGATCTCCGTTGTTTCTTCAATCTCCACCTTACACGGTGTACGATCCATTAGGTTCTTTTTAGCGAGGCAGTGGGCGATTAAAACCATTTCCAATCGATTGTGAATTGAAACTTACTTTCAATTCTCCCTTTGGTGATTATACACGTTTAGGGCTTCCACAAACCATGAGTGACACCTAGCAGCATATCATGGTTACCCAAGCTAATCAGAAGAGGTGAAGAACCTATTCAGTTTAGGATTACAAATGCAATACGGTATTTCTCTAATACAATACTCTTGACCACATTGTTTGGTTTGATAGTTTATTCATGTCTACTATCCAATGTGATTCGTGTGCTTATATGATTACCTTGAATGTGATTTGGAACGACTTCCTAAATCTCATTCATACTCTGGCCAGAGATTCTTAATCATATGATAGAGTATTCTCCCTCAAACGGTTTGAAGGTTAGAGATCCCGTGTTGCGCATTTAATTGCCTCCATGGCTAAGTGGCTTAACCCCAACGATGCCATGGACACCCCAAATGGAGTGACTTTGACATAGTTAAAGATTAAGGACTTAACCACAAGACAACTATGATGCCTCAGGTCAAATGACTACTTTGCATTATCCCAACCATGAGTTCTCATGTGACATGAATATGAGAACTCTTCGTTGATCGTGTTCAGTGAACTCATTCTCTATTGAGCACCTACGTACTTGTCTTGATGTCACACACACCAATGACTCGAGAGTAGTCACTCTCCCTGAGAGAAGACATAGCACGTACTGATCTTAACGGACTGTCAATGCCCAATTGGCAATCCTATGATCAGGAACGTTTAGGATGTGTCTACGAAAGAATGGTCTCATGAATCTAACTTCTTTAGATTGCATTCTCCCAATCACATATTCCTTGGACTTATCGTTTAAGCATATAACATTTATATGAGACGGCTTAAAACAATAATCTTTGCCTTTGATATTAAACTAGATTAGTTTAACATGTGAAATGTCCGTAAAGTATCATCATATGATTGGTTTTAGGGCACATTTCCAACATCTTGTGCCATGGTTGAAAGTCTGCATAAGATGCATGACATTGAGACTAGCAATGTACGATTCTCAAATGTTTGTAGTCTAATGAATGCCAAAATGGCAAAGGGGAAATCGGTCCATAAACATGGACAAAAGATGGAAAAGATCTTTCGAGATCTTGAAAGTTTAGGAACTTCCATCGATGGGAAAATGGCCCAAGACTTTTTCCTTGCATCTCTCTCGGATGATTTCATTAAGTTTATTGTAAACTATAAAGTGAATAGATTCAATCATACTTTTACCGAGATGATTGACATGTGCTGTAAGTTTGAACAAGGTTTCAAAAAGGACAGTGGGAGTGAGAATGCAATCATAAGGAAAAGGTTGCATAAGAAGAAGGCAAGAAAATTCAAAGGAACATGCTTTCATTGTGGAAAGGATGAACGTTGGAAGAAGAAATACAGGGTGCGCATTGCGAGCCTTATGACAAGAACTTTTGAAGGGACTATTTCTGTCATAGAGAGTGCTTTTACAATGAGCTCCAATTCCTGGATATTTGATTCAGGCGCTAGTCAACATATCTGCAATTCGTTGCAGGGACTAACAGGGAGCAGGACATTGCGCAATGAGGAGATGATTGTGCGAGTTGGGAACGGCACTAAGATGTCTGCTATAGCAATAGGCACCTACATGCTTAAACTGCCCTCTGGGAAGTCTTGGAACTTAAAAATTGTTTATATTTTCCTTCATGTATAAAGAATTTGATTTCTATCTCTATGCTTTTACGAGATGTTCACTCAGTATTGTTTGACAAAATGAGTTGCACTTTATACTTGAACGGTCGTATTATCTCTCATGGTAATATGATAGAGGGACTTTTTCACCTAGAGACGAATAGTGGGATGCACTGTATTGAAAGCGGGAGTACCTCAAAACCCAAAAGGGGTAGAGAAAAAGTTAACCAAGTTAGACTTTGGCATCTTAAACTTGGACATGTAAACCAAGATAAGATTCGCAAGATGTCGAAAGACGGATATCTTAGTCCGTTAGGTAATGACCTCATGGGCACTTGTGAACCTTGTCTACTTGGGAAGATGACCAAATCTCCATTCACTGGGAAATGAGAGCGTGCCACTGAAATTCTTGGGTTAATCCACACTGACGTATGTGGACCTATGTCTACTACGTCGAGAGGAGGCTTCTCATACTATGTCACATTCACCGATGATCACTCTCGGTTTGGCTATGTGTATCTTATGAAGTACAAGTTAGAATCCTTTGAAAGGTTCAAAGAATTCAAGAATGAAGTTGAGAAGCAAACTGGGAAACTGATAAAGATCCTAAGATCAGATCGAGGGGGAGAGTATCTAAGTAACGAGTTCCTAGATTTTCTCAAAGAGTGTGGAATAGTATCACAGTGGACTCCACCAGGAATTCCTCAACATAACGGAGTTTCTGAGAGGAGAAACCGAACCTTGATGAACATGGTTCGTTCTATGATGAGTTACGCTGATCTACCAATATCATTATGGGGATATGCACTACACACAGCAGCTTATTTGCTGAATGCAGTGCCTTCTAAATTTGTTCCACAAACACCATATGAGATATGGTATGGGAAGAAGCCAAGTCTTAAACACGTTAAGATTTGGGGTTGTCCAACATACGTTAAGAAACAAGATGCTGGAAAGCTTGAAGCAAGATCTGTTAAATGTTATTTTGTGGGGTATCCTAAACAAACCTATGGATACGAATTCTATCACCCTGACGACCAGAAAATCTTTGTCGCCAGAACTGCTATATTCATGGAGGATGAATTCGTTGTTAATGGAACTAGCAAAAGAAAGATAGAATTGAAGGAAATTAATGAGATTAATGATGAACCATAAACAAGCACTCGACAAGTTGACAACCCTGTTCCTGAACCCCTAACTCCACGTAGATCTGAACGGGTTAGCAAGCCACCTAAGAGGTATGGCTTAGATAATGACTTTGGGGAATTGCACATTCTAGGTGACAATGACACAAAGGAAGACCCTAGAGACTACACTGAAGCAATGTCCGACATTGATTCAAAGAGATGGCAAGAGGCCATGAAATCCGAGATGGATTCCATGTATCAAAATCAGGTCTGGACTTTTGTAGACCCTCCAGAAGGTATAATACCTGTTGGAAACAAATGGGTCTTCAAGAGGAAGATATGCATTGATGGGAACGTGGAGACTTATAAGGCTAGACTAGTAGCCAAGGGTTATAGGCAATGAGAAGGGATTGACTATGAAGAAACCTTCTCTCCTGTAGCCATGATTAAGTCCATTCGGATTTTGCTTGCTATAGCTGCGTACCATGATTATGAGATATGGCAAATGGACGTGAAGACGGCCTTTCTAAATGGCTACCTAGAGGAAGAGCTCTATATGACTCAACCCGAAGGTTTCGTGTCCAAGTCTGAAAAGGCTAAGGTATGCAAGCTTCAAAGGTCCATTTATGGACTTAAGCAAGCCTCCAGGAGCTGGAACATTCGTTTCGATACTGAAATCAAAACGTTTGGTTTTACTCAAAACGAAGACGACAATTGTGTTTATCAAAAAGTCGTTGGGGATGCAGTTGTATTCCTAGTGTTATATGTAGATGACATATTACTATTCGGGAATGACACTGCAGTACTTTCTTCTGTAAAAGTGTGGTTGTCCAAAACCTTCCACATGAAAGATTTGGGAGATGCATCGTACGTACTTGGGATAAAGCTCTATCGTGATAGATCCAGAAAATTAATTGGATTATCCCAATCTATGTACATAGATAAGGTGCTAAGTAGGTTCCAGATGGAACAATCTAAGAAAGGTCTTCTTCCTGTGAGACATGGAATTCACCTTTCTAAGTCTATGGGACCTAAGACTCCTGAAGAGATACGGCAGATGAGTGCTATTCCTTATGCTTCCGCCATAGGAAGTCTCATGTATGCCATGATATGCACAAGGCCTGATATCGCATATGCTGTGAGCATTACTAGTCGATATCAATCTAACCCAGGATCAGAACACTGGACAGCTGTCAAGACGGTCCTTAAGTACTTAAGAAGAACTAAGGACATGTTCCTCGTTTATGGAGGAGCAATAGAGTTGTAAGTGGAAGCCTATACAGACGCAGATTTCCAATCTGACGTCGATGATAGAAGTTCCAACTCCGGATATGTATTCACTCTAAATGGTGGGGCTGTCGCTGCAGCTGAAGCCGGCAAAAAAACGTTCTGGATGAAGAAGTTCATTACTGAACTTGGAGTGGTTCCAACCATTACATCACCAGTAACTTTGTACTGTGATAATAGCGGGGCGATAGCTCAAGCCAAGGAACCCAGGGCTCATCAAAAGAACAAGCATTTTGACAAGCGCTTTAATATCAATAGAAGATATGCTGCCGAGGGGAAAGTCAACATCCTCAAAGTTGCCTCAGCAGATAACGTAGCAGATCCGCTGACAAAGCCAATGTCTCAAGTCCAACTTGACCGCCATATGGAAAAGATGGGTATTAGATACATGGGAAGGTGGCTTTGAGTGCAAGTGGGAGATTGTTGGAAGTATGCCCACAAAGCCACTCATTTGATGTAATAGCTTTTTGGAATACTTATTGTTTTAAACTATTATATGTTTAATGAAGGGCAAAGCTTATTGTTAATCACTATTTAATGTATCATGTGTTTAAGCAATAAGGGAATCCAAGGAATGTATTTGATCTAAGAGAGAAGTGATTTAAGTAAGTTAGATTAACGAGACCTTTCTCTTATGTTCATTCCTAAAACGTTCCTAACCATAGGATTGCCAATTGGGCATTGACAATTCGCTAAGGTTAGTATGTGTTATGTCAACTCAAGCGCGAGTATGACTAGTCTCAAGTCATTTAGTGTTTGACACTAAGACAAACACATAGGTGCTTGAAAGAGTAATCAAGTACACTGAACAACGATCAAAAGAGAGTTCGAACATACATGTCATGTAAGAACTCGTAAGTTGCAATATGCAAAGTTGTCATTTGACCTGAGGCATCATAGATGTCTAATGGTTAGGTCCTTGATCTTTGATCATGTCAAAGGCATTCCATCGAGAGTGTCCACGGCATTTTTGGGGTCAAGCTATCTAGTCATGTAGGCATATGAATGCACAACAAGGGATCTCTAACCTTCCATGGTAGAAGGAGAATACTCTAAGATATGATTCGAGAGTCTTTGGCCAAAACATATGAATATGACTTAGGAAGTTTGTTCCAAATCATATTCAATTGAATCATATAGAGAAGTATCACATTGGATAGTAGACATGAAACAAACTATCACTCAAACAATGTGATTAAGAGTATTGTATTAGAGAAGTACCGTATTGCGTTGTAGTTGTAACTGGATAGGTTCTCTAACCACTTCTACTTAGCTTGGGTAACCATGACATGCTGCTAGGTGTCACTCATGGTTTGTAGAAGCCCTGAAGATTAGCAAACACTAATCTTAATCAAAGGGAGAATTGAAATGTAGTTTCAATTCACAATCGATCATTAAGAGTAACAATCGCCCACTACCTCGCTAAATGGAACCTAATGGATCGTACACCGAGTAAGGATGAAAGTGAAGAGAATAAATGGAATGGATATGCAATTAAATGGTTTAATTGAAAAATGGTCAAGGTTAATTAATTATACGAAATGTGTTGGAAGTATGCCCACAAAGCCAATCATTTGATGTAATAGCTTTTGGAATACTTATTGTATTAAAACTTTTATATGTTTAATGAAGGGCAAAGCTTATTGTTAATCACTATTTATTGTATCATGTGTTTAAGCAATAAGGGAATCCAAGGAATGTATTTGATCTAAGAGACAAGTGATTTAAGTAAGTTAGATTATCGAGACCTTTCTCTTATGTTCATTCCTAAAACGTTCCTAGCCATAGGATTGCCAATTGGGCATTGACAATCCGCTAAGGTTAGTATGTGTTATGTCGACTTAAGCGTGAGTATGACTAGTCTCAAGTCATTTGGTATTAGACACTAAGACAAACACATAGGTGCTCGAAAGAGTAATCGAGTACACTGAACAACGATCAAAAGAGAGTTCGAACATACATGTCATGTAAGAACTCGATAGTTGCAATATGCAAAGTAGTCCTTTGACCTGAGGCATCATAGATGTCTAATGGTTAGGTCCTTGACCTTTGATCATGTCAAAGGCATTCCATTGGAGTGTCCACGGCATTGTTGGGGTCAAGCTATCTAGTCATGTAGGCATATGAATGCACAACAAGGGATCTCTAACCTTCCATAGTGGAAGGAGAATACTCTAAGATATGATTCGAGAGTCTTTGGCCAAAGCATATGAATATGACTAAAAGGAAGTTTGTTCCAAATCATATTCAATTGAATCATATAGATAAGTATCACATTGGATAGTAGACATGAAACAAACTATCACTCAAACAATGTGATTAAGAGTATTGTATTAGAGAATGACCGTATTGGATTGTAGTTGTAACTGGATAGGTTCTCCAACCACTTCTACTTAGCTTGGGTAACCATGATATGCTCCTAGGTGTCACTCATGGTTTGTGGAAGCCCTAAAGATTAGCAAACACTAATTTTAAGGGAGAATTGAAATGTGGTTTCAATTCACAATCGATCGTTAAGAGTAACAATCGCCCACTACCTCGCTAAATGGAACCTAATGGATCGTACACCGAGTAAGGATGTTGGTGAAGAAATTAAATGAAATGGATAAGCAATTAAATGGTTTAATTGAAGAATGTTCAAGGTTAATTAATTAGTTAATTAATTATACGAAATGTTCGTATTGGGCTTATATGTTGGTTTTGGGTTTCGGGGCCCAAAAGCGTTTTGGTCCACATGGCCCATTATGTTTAAGTTGTATGACAACTAAAACAAAATGGGCAATTAGCCCAATCAATTTGATATGGCCGGCCATTAGGGTGAGAAATGTCAAACTTGGATTAATTACAAGTTTGCCACTCACATGTGATGAAGTATAAATTCAACTTTATAGCTTTATTTTCATTTAGGGTTTTTCTTGGTGAAAGGAGGTGAAACATTTTCTCTCTTTTCTTCTAAAGAGGCCGGCCACTTAGAGAGGGAATAGCTAGCAATCTATTCTTCTCTAAGTCATCCATTTCATCTTCACTATACATCCTTGGTGAAGAGACTTAGAGACATCAAGCTTTTGGTGTTTTGGAGAACATATCCTCAAATCCTCAAAGAAGCAAAGGAGCACTAAAAGGAAGAAAATCACAAGGAAGATCCAAGGAGCAAGGAGGTGACTTGAAGGCCCTCTACTTGGGTGAATCCCTTGTGTAATCAAGGATGAGCTTCAAGGGTAAAGAATCTCTAAATCTTTCCCTCTCTTTAATGTTGTTAAAGAGTTGATTGGTTCACCATATACTAGGCTTTGAAAGTCATGGGTTTTATGAATTGTTTTTTAATGCATGCCTACTTTAAAGTGTTAATAGTTTGCATATGTATTCAAATGTTCTTACTTGTTCTTAGCTAGGACAATATTTTTCCTTCAAGTGGTATCAGAGCCTAGGCCTAGTTTATGGTGAATCCTTTTGGGTTTTGTGTTTTTCATGATTTATGATTTAAATGTTGTAAATGTTACAAGCTTTGTTCTTGCTTTTGAATATAAATTTTGCTTGAAAATTTAGCATCTCAAATGTTGTAGATGTATTTCATTTAAGCATGAATATTGGAACTAAATTTGGTGCCATGAATGTTGGGATTTTCGTCCAAATTTAAAGGGTGATTTTTTGGGTTCTTGTTTGTCTTGTTAAAATGGTTTTAAAGTGACTTTTGGAACCCTTAAGTACCCTAGGATGTTAACCCTCTTTTGAGTTGTAAAAATTTGAGTTTTAATGAGTGAAAACATTCATGGAGTTCTTATGAGTTTTCATGTGTGTTCTTCAATGTTCTTGAGTTTCTTACCAAGAACAAAAAGGTTTGGAATTTTGATTCAAAGTGTTTGGTGTTTTTCATAAAGTTTTGGTTTAATTTTGATGGGTGATGGATTATTGGTGAGGATGATAAATGCTATTAATGTTTCACAAAACATTTTTCTTACAACCCATCCCATTCACCTTTAACCTCACCCACCTATTCCACTTGCATATTGCACATGCATGCACCACTTGCATAAAAACCCTTTCACACTCCTTTACTACTCTAAAACCGGCCAATGATGTGAAAAATAAGTTAACACACAAAATTAAACCCTTTTTTTATCAATTGTAGAAAAGTATGTAAGTAGGGATCGTTCTAAACCGGGGATTAGGAGGGATTGCTAAACACTTGAAAACTGACTTAGAGATGTAAAAACAAAGTTTAAAACACTAGATTTGACTCAAAGAATGCAAAACTCACGTTTAAAATACTAAAACAAACCAATTACTCAAAACAGCAACTAAAAGACTCAAAACTGCCTTAAAAACACTTTCTGGGCAGTTTTGAACACAAAGCACCAATTTGGACGAATTTGGGTTTTAACTTGTACCAAAACACTTAAAAACATAAACCAACACACTTTCTAACTAATCTAGAACTTCAAAATAAATGGGGAATTGATTTGGACGAAAATGAACTAAATGGACAGATTGCAAGGAAAACAGATTGTAATAGAACAGATTGTAACACAAAGTTATGAATAATCAAAGGATGATAGAATGGCTAAGGGGTTCTTCTCCACACATGAAATATATGCAACCTAAATCAATTTTTAGTTATCAATTTAATAAGTTATGAATCTCGACACTCCAAGTTAATTAGGTCCGCTTAAATTAACCTTCAGATTTCCCTGGAATCATTGAATTGGATGAATATGCATCGCAAACAAATTATTCCTAACAAGTTCTTTATATGAACAGCATGATAAAGACACAAGTTAGAATCATTACGTTCTTTGGAAATCATAAGCATCGACAAGGCATTCGTAACTATGAAAAGCATGATACTCTTGCCAGGAATCTACTTAACACGATCGTGACTAGCGACCTTCACTACTTACGAACATAAATTCATAACGATTAGGTGAAACAAACTTATATCCTAGCATCAAATTCAAGCATGCAAATTAAGCGTGCACTCTCAACCAACATACAAGAATAAGTTCTAAATCAAACGGTTAAGCAAATTGTATTCACGACTTATACAACGATAACTGAAAGTAATTAACTTATTTCACATATATAATCATGGTTTTGAATCCACCCTTAGCCAAAACGAAATTAGCCAATCATACTTAAAGCAATACAAAGATTACGTGAATTAGACATTAAAATCCAAAGAAAGAAAACACCTAAAATGCTCCAACTTTGCAGCAAGTGCATCCAAGATTCCTCCTTCCCTTGCTTATGGCAGATTGGTTTGTGGACAGGTTTTTGGGTAGTTCTATAGTGTAGAATGGATGGGGAATGGTATGGAAAGGTTTATGGTGAGTGTGGAGGAGTGTTTGGTGGTGGAAGGGTGGTGGATAACTTCGGCAAAGAGGATGGAAGAAGGTGGAGTGGCTGTGATGTTTTCTGGGCAGTTTTGGTGTTTTTGGGGTGTTTTGCTGCCTAGGGTGAGTATGGACGAATTTTTGTGATGAATGGTGAATATGGGAGTGTCAACCCTTTGCCAAGGGGTGTAAACATCTATATATAGGCTCCAACAACCCTAGGGAATCAGATTAGGCAGTGGGGAAATGCACAGCAAGGAGGGTGAATTGTGATGTGCAATGGTCCAAGGATGAAAATGGAGCAATGATGCAAAGTATGGAGGGTAAAATGGAGTGGTAATTCAGCTAGGGAGCATGAATGATTGTGTTCATTGCATGGAAATGAAAAGGGGAGGTGAAATGTTTCAGAATTTAGTCAAAGTTACAGCAACATGTGTTGCACAAGGCATTGGATTCCAAATGTGGCTGATTTAGCATCAATTGGTGCATGGAATTGTTGTGAAAGTTGTGTGAAATCTGATGGGTGAAGGGAACAAGATGTATGCAGCAATTGAGTGTTATAATTAGATGAATTAAAGCATGAAATCAGAAATTATGTAGGGGACAAGAGTGATCAAGCATGGCATGGGAATCCAAAGGGAATTCTATGTGGTTAGCACGGCAAGGAAGGTGAAGACAGATTTTTGGGCTGAGTTCTTCATCTTTTGGACCATAATTCTTCACATTCTTGGCCTCATTAGTTCTCAAATTCGTCCATCCACTTTGGCCCATGCATTTGCTATCCATTCCAAGCCCGAAACTGCTCCAAAGGCCTCCAAAATGTATCATCTTGCATACTTTGTACTTAGAGTCTGAAAACACACAAAAATAACTTTAAACACTAAAATAACTAAGGAAATACAACGTCAATGCACAAGAACAAGCTAACTAAGTCGCATAAATATGCTCCTATCAAATTCCCCCACACTTAGCTTTTGCTAGTCCTCGAGCAAAC
Source organism: Malus fusca (assembly GCA_035220775.1). Lineage (NCBI taxonomy): Eukaryota > Viridiplantae > Streptophyta > Magnoliopsida > Rosales > Rosaceae > Malus > Malus fusca. Next base: position 20,038,660 of record CM069060.1, read on the forward strand.
AAAGAAATAAAACAAAACGAAACAAATACAACACAACCTAAACCTTCCAACATTTGCCTCAGGGATTTCCAATGCACATGTCATGTTAAAAATTGTCATCCCCACAGATTTTAGTTGTCTTCACACTTAAGCACATACTTAATCATAGTCACCACTTACTTGTTCACAATTAATCGATTAAAACAATGTTTTTGATGTAGTAACATGCCTTAGAGAATTTACTCAAGTCCTTACAAAGTATGCACTCAATTTTCACTCAGATTTTCTAACTACACACACTATACTAGTCATATGTGAGAAGATTGATGTAAACATGAAAACGAACGCTCACATATATGTATTACAAAGAAAGCGATTTCTGGAGCATGTTTAGATATGATCTCATGAATGGAATGCTACTACTTAGATGCGAGAACCAGTGACACCATATGCTCATATCAATTTCAAACTCCACATATTGAAACACATAACACTCAAGATTGAAGTTAAAGGTTGTAACGGGGCTTGGGGTGTTGGCTAACAATTGAACGTAGGGGAAAACAAACGTTCTTAAAGCAATAGCAAATAAAGTAATGAACTTGAACTTAGAATTCACTTAGATTGCAGAAATTAACTTTTAGACACGGAGGGAAAATTCAAGCAATAATTAGGGCCTAATTCGATGTTTTGGACCCTTTCTTCAACAAGCAACACTTTAAAACTCTTTTTCACATACCATTTAATTTTTTTTTATTTTATTTTTTATATTTTTTTTAATGCCGTGCCTATGGCATAATAACTCACACTTCCCCCACACTTGTTTTCTGCTATACATTAATCAAAAGGAATTCAATTTGAATCATGCTTTACGATGCTGCAAGAACAAGGATATGGATGGTCCTATACTAGGCTAGGTAAGGATAATGTGGTTAACAAAGAATGTAGGCTATCAAGGCTCAATGGGGTTAACTTAAACATATAACGATATGGAATATATGACAGTTTGGCTTTGGTGGTGGTAACTACACAACTTCATCTTGAATATGTGTTATGCAAATCAATAGCATGCTTTGAATGAAATGGGCATGAGTTCTAGCATTTGGAACTAAATGATGAAACGCCTTCTAAGTAATAACCAAGCAAAGAATAATGAGATCATGCAACGACTTTAGAAAAACAATAATGCACAGATTTTAACTCTCCAAATAAACGTTTAGGCTCAAGTCTCACAAGGTTGTAGCGTTAGTTTGAGTTCCTTCCTTCAAGCATGTTACAAAAACTAATTTTTCTTTTATGATTACATGTGAATTCATAAGTTATAACCACAACCAAGCATAAACAAAGAGTAAATCAAACTTTCATCCATGCTTATAACTCTCTTTAACAGTCATGCAATTACAAACCGAAACCTCATCATTGTGTTGGAAGGTACCCTAAGACACAAATAAGCACACAAAAACAACTCTTTTTGGGTTTTTTTTTTAAATTTTTTAATTTTTTAATTTTTTAATTTTTTTTTTCAAATTTTCGGATTTTTATGTCAAAACACACTGAAACACTCCAAAACAGCTTAAAAATACTTAAAACAGCAAGGAACAACACTAGAAGTAATGGGTGATGATTTTCTACGAATTTCATGCAAAACACTAGTTACCCCCCCACACTTAAAATCAAACATTGTCCTCAATGTTTCAAGCATATACTCACACCAAAAACAATCAAATAAACAAACAACGAATGAACATGACAAATATAGCAAGGTAAAAACAAGAAAGAGTAGAGTTTAGGAACGCAAATCTGGTTTTTGAAGATAGATGAGCTTGTTGACTTTCCACAGCTTTGATCTCGAACTGGTTTGGGATTTTGTGCACGGAATAAGAGAGTTGATTGGTGGTGGTTTGATGACCTTGTACGGCGAGGCTGTGCTCTTTGGTGACTGATGCGTCCATATGTTGTTGAAGCTTCTCGAGCTCTTGGTTTCAACTCGGACTCCTTCTGCTGGGTTGCTTGAGTCTGCAGGCCGCATTCTTCTCTGCTTGTTTCTTCTGCACGGCAGGCGGGCACGAGGTAGAGGTGATGGTCTGTTTCTTTGTTCAATCTGTCCAAGTGCCGACCTCTTGCTCTCTTTCTCCTTGTCCTTAGTTGAGGATGAATCAGCACGTTGTCTCCACATGCTTCGAGGTATCATCTTCACTTCTCTTATAAGTGAGAGACGAAGAGGAAGCATAAGATGATGAGTACTCGAGAGCAAGGCTAGGTAAGCAATCAGGAAGGGGTTCCAGGCAGTTGGTTCCAGATCGGAAGATTGATACCTAGTGCTGGCTGATTGCTCTCTTTCTCCTTGTCCGTAAACAAAAACAAAGACAAGGAGAATGACAGGGAGAAAGCATGATATGAGATACTATTGCTTTCAACCTTCATGATATGAAATACTTTTGCTTTGAATGGGTTGTTCGCAGGAGTATCCCAAGGAATGAGGAATACAGAGTGACTCGAGAGGGTTTGTTGGAAGGCCATTTCAGAGAGGATGACAAGTTAAGTGAGGCTGAAAGTTGGGTGAGGCTGCTTCAACATTTATAGAATTTTTCTAATGGCTGGGAAGGCATTGTTCCATTACTCGTGTCGGCAAGCCTGGGATAATTTAACAGTAGTCTTCACGTGCATTCCGCTTCTCCAGAAATTTTCGACAGATTGCGCGTGATTTACGCAACGCGGATGTGCAACTTGACAGATGCTGACACGTCTCGATAAAGCAGAGGCCTCTTTAATATCTGGAATTTGCGCTTCGAGTTCTGAGCTTTGTTGAGGGCAGAGATTGCATGTGACAAGTGCTGACGAGGCTGAGAAAGCTGACACTCTTCGATATCTGGAATTGGTGGTTTGTGAGCGAGCCCAACTTTTGAGAAAGGAAACGCCGCTTTTGAGAAAAGAATCCGGCTTTTGAGAAAGGAGCCCCGACTCTTCGATTTGCGAGAGGACGCCTCTTCAATTTATGAGGAGCGCCTCTTTGATTTCTTCTTTTTATAGAGGCGCTTATTTTGTTCCACAACACACTTGAGCTCCCTCCTGTAAACACTCCCTTCTTGCACTTTTTTTAATCTTGATCAGTCCGACTCTTCTTTTTCTTCACACCTTCAAATATGTCTTGCCCTTCTGACCGTCGCCTTAACTTGAATGTTGGGGAAAATATTGATATGTCTTCTCCAACCAACATTTGGCAGCCGTCCTTCATATCCCCAAATGGTCCTCTTACAGTTGGGGATTCCATGATGATGAATGATACAACCGCTTCGGTGGTGGCCAGAAATCTGCTCACTCCTAGAGACACTAGGATACGTTCTAGGCGGTCCGACAAACTGGTTGTTCAGGACTCGCTGGCCTACAGCGTCCGATGTGCAGGCTCAGTATCAAACATGGGCCAGCACCTTCTTGCTCGATCTCGTCAGGTTGAGTCGTTGATGGCTGAAGTGGCTAGTCTTCGGCAAGAGGTCAGAGTGCTTAGGCATGAGAACAAAGAGTTGCACATGCTTGCAACTAATTACTCAACAAGCATGAAGAGGAAGCGGGATCAGCTGCATGAGTCCGAAGTGCGGATTCAGACTGATCATCAGAGGTTTGTGGCGTTACTCCAGAGGCAAATTCTGTCTTCATCTTCTGGCGCTTCACCAAGTGTTGAGGCTCCGGATAATCAATCTCTGGTGCTTCGTCTTTCTGGAGCTCCGTCGAATGCTGAGGCCATACCTGACCAATGAAGGCTCCTTCCTGCTTGTTTGCACTTTCTTGTATTTATCTGCTTAATGTTCATTTCGCTTTTATGAATGTACAAATACCTTGCAAAAAGTTGTGGTAGAGTTTGCAAAATCATTACATGCATAAAGGAACAAAAGTAGGACTTAAACACACAAACCAGAAAACAAGAGAAAAACAGAACAAGAACATTTAAAATTATTCAAAATAAAGATGAAAGATAGAAAGCTTGGGTTGCCTCCGAAGAAGCGCTTTCTTTAACGTCGTGCAGCCGGACGAAGAACGCAATTACTCCCCACTGGAGCCCACTGCATGCAGTGGGATATCCTCCACAACATGCTCCACAAAGTTCTCGTAGTATGGCTTCAAGCGATGTCCATTCACCTTGAATTCTTGCCCGGTTCTCAAGCTCTTAATTTGGACTGCACCATGCACAAAAAGATTAGTAACAACAAACGGGCCAACCCACTTGGAACGTAACTTACCAGGGAATAGACGAAGGCGGGAGTTGAACAACAACACTTTCTGCCCAATTTCGAAAGTCTTGCCTCGAAGCATCTTATCATGAAATGCCGTGGTCTTCTCTTTGTAAATTCTAGCATTCTCATAAGCTTCATGCCTTATCTCATCAAGTTCACTCAATTGAAGTTTTCGATGAATTCCGGCTTGATCCACATTCAAATTGAAGGTCTTGATGGCCCAATGTGCCCTATGTTCTAATTCCACGAGAAGATGACATGGCTTGCCATACACAAGCCGAAAATGAGACATACCAATAGGGGTTTTGTAAGTCGTTCGATACGCCCATAGTGCATCATCCAACCGTAAGCTCCAATCTTTTCTATTTGGCCCAGCGGTCTTTTCCAAAATTTGTTTGATCTCACGATTAGACACCTCGGCTTGGCCATTGGTTTGGGGATGGTAAGGTGTGGAAACCTTATGCGTCACATGATACTTCTTGAGTAATGCCTCAATGGTACGGTTGTAAAAATGAGACCCTCCATCACTTATTAGCACCCTAGGCATCCCAAATCTAGAAAAGATATTAGTTTTCACAAAATCTGCCACAACTTTAGAATCGTTAGTTCGAGTGGCTTTCGCTTCCACCCACTTGTGCTGTGGGATCCTCTTTGTTCTGTTGGTTCCTCCTTCTTCTCAAAGTTCTCTCGAAATCGTCGTCAAAGTCCAAAATATGCTCACGAACAGGTCGGGAACTTCGAGTCATGCACTAGTACCTAAAAACAAAGAAAACAAAACAAATCAGCAACTTAAACAGAAACTTAAACAAAATACAATAATTCGAAAGAAAACAATCCAAGAGATTAGCAAAGTTGCTAATCCCCGGCAACGGCATTAAACAACATACAAAAATAAAAAAATACTTACATACTTTGCTACAATTGATAAAAAGAGGGTTTAATTTTGTGTGTTAACTTATTTTTCACATCAAATGTTGGCGCCGTTGCCGGGGATTAGCAGGGATTGCTAAACACTTGAAAACTGACTTAGAGATGTAAAAACAAAGTTTAAAACACTAGATTAGACTCAAAGAATGCAAAACTCACGTTTAAAATACTAAAACAAACCAATTACTCAAAACAGCAACTAAAAGACTCAAAACTGCCTTAAAAACACTTTATGGGCAGTTTTGAACACAAAGCACCAATTTGGACGAATTTGGGTTTTAACTTGTACCAAAACACTTAAAAACATAAACCAACACACTTTCTAACTAATCTAGAACTTCAAAATAAATGGGGAATTGATTTGGACGAAAATGAACTAAATGGACAGATTGCAAGGAAAACAGATTGTAATAGAACAGATTGTAACACAAAGTTATGAATAATCAAAGGATGATAGAATGGCTAAGGGGTTCTTCTCCACACATGAAATATATGCAACCTAAATCAATTTTTAGTTATCAATTTAATAAGTTATGAATCTCGACACTCCAAGTTAATTAGGTCCGCTTAAATTAACCTTCAGATTTCCCTGGAATCATTGAATTGGATGAATATGCATCGCAAACAAATTATTCCTAACAAGTTCTTTATATGAACAGCATGATAAAGACACAAGTTAGAATCATTACGTTCTTTGGAAATCATAAGCATCGACAAGGCATTCGTAACTATGAAAAGCATGATACTCTTGCCAGGAATCTACTTAACACGATCGTGACTAGCGACCTTCACTACTTACGAACATAAATTCATAACGATTAGGTGAAACAAACTTATATCCTAGCATCAAATTCAAGCATGCAAATTAAGCGTGCACTCTCAACCAACATACAAGAATAAGTTCTAAATCAAACGGTTAAGCAAATTGTATTCACGACTTATACAACGATAACTGAAAGTAATTAACTTATTTCACATATATAATCATGGTTTTGAATCCACCCTTAGCCAAAACGAAATTAGCCAATCATACTTAAAGCAATACAAAGATTACGTGAATTAGACATTAAAATCCAAAGAAAGAAAACACCTAAAATGCTCCAACTTTGCAGCAAGTGCATCCAAGATTCCTCCTTCCCTTGCTTATGGCAGATTGGTTTGTGGACAGGTTTTTGGGTAGTTCTATAGTGTAGAATGGATGGGGAATGGTATGGAAAGGTTTATGGTGAGTGTGGAGGAGTGTTTGGTGGTGGAAGGGTGGTGGATAACTTCGGCAAAGAGGATGGAAGAAGGTGGAGTGGCTGTGATGTTTTCTGGGCAGTTTTGGTGTTTTTGGGGTGTTTTGCTGCCTAGGGTGAGTATGGACGAATTTTTGTGATGAATGGTGAATATGGGAGTGTCAACCCTTTGCCAAGGGGTGTAAACATCTATATATAGGCTCCAACAACCCTAGGGAATCAGATTAGGCAGTGGGGAAATGCACAGCAAGGAGGGTGAATTGTGATGTGCAATGGTCCAAGGATGAAAATGGAGCAATGATGCAAAGTATGGAGGGTAAAATGGAGTGGTAATTCAGCTAGGGAGCATGAATGATTGTGTTCATTGCATGGAAATGAAAAGGGGAGGTGAAATGTTTCAGAATTTAGTCAAAGTTACAGCAACATGTGTTGCACAAGGCATTGGATTCCAAATGTGGCTGATTTAGCATCAATTGGTGCATGGAATTGTTGTGAAAGTTGTGTGAAATCTGATGGGTGAAGGGAACAAGATGTATGCAGCAATTGAGTGTTATAATTAGATGAATTAAAGCATGAAATCAGAAATTATGTAGGGGACAAGAGTGATCAAGCATGGCATGGGAATCCAAAGGGAATTCTATGTGGTTAGCACGGCAAGGAAGGTGAAGACAGATTTTTGGGCTGAGTTCTTCATCTTTTGGACCATAATTCTTCACATTCTTGGCCTCATTAGTTCTCAAATTCGTCCATCCACTTTGGCCCATGCATTTGCTATCCATTCCAAGCCCGAAACTGCTCCAAAGGCCTCCAAAATGTATCATCTTGCATACTTTGTACTTAGAGTCTGAAAACACACAAAAATAACTTTAAACACTAAAATAACTAAGGAAATACAACGTCAATGCACAAGAACAAGCTAACTAAGTCGCATAAATATGCTCCTATCAAATTCCCCCACACTTAGCTTTTGCTAGTCCTCGAGCAAACAAAGAAATAAAACAAAACGAAACAAATACAACACAACCTAAACCTTCCAACATTTGCCTCAGGGATTTCCAATGCACATGTCATGTTAAAAATTGTCATCCCCACAGATTTTAGTTGTCTTCACACTTAAGCACATACTTAATCATAGTCACCACTTACTTGTTCACAATTAATCGATTAAAACAATGTTTTTGATGTAGTAACATGCCTTAGAGAATTTACTCAAGTCCTTACAAAGTATGCACTCAATTTTCACTCAGATTTTCTAACTACACACACTATACTAGTCATATGTGAGAAGATTGATGTAAACATGAAAACGAACGCTCACATATATGTATTACAAAGAAAGCGATTTCTGGAGCATGTTTAGATATGATCTCATGAATGGAATGCTACTACTTAGATGCGAGAACCAGTGACACCATATGCTCATATCAATTTCAAACTCCACATATTGAAACACATAACACTCAAGATTGAAGTTAAAGGTTGTAACGGGGCTTGGGGTGTTGGCTAACAATTGAACGTAGGGGAAAACAAACGTTCTTAAAGCAATAGCAAATAAAGTAATGAACTTGAACTTAGAATTCACTTAGATTGCAGAAATTAACTTTTAGACACGGAGGGAAAATTCAAGCAATAATTAGGGCCTAATTCGATGTTTTGGACCCTTTCTTCAACAAGCAACACTTTAAAACTCTTTTTCACATACCATTTAATTTTTTTTTATTTTATTTTTTATATTTTTTTTAATGCCGTGCCTATGGCATAATAACTCACACTTCCCCCACACTTGTTTTCTGCTATACATTAATCAAAAGGAATTCAATTTGAATCATGCTTTACGATGCTGCAAGAACAAGGATATGGATGGTCCTATACTAGGCTAGGTAAGGATAATGTGGTTAACAAAGAATGTAGGCTATCAAGGCTCAATGGGGTTAACTTAAACATATAACGATATGGAATATATGACAGTTTGGCTTTGGTGGTGGTAACTACACAACTTCATCTTGAATATGTGTTATGCAAATCAATAGCATGCTTTGAATGAAATGGGCATGAGTTCTAGCATTTGGAACTAAATGATGAAACGCCTTCTAAGTAATAACCAAGCAAAGAATAATGAGATCATGCAACGACTTTAGAAAAACAATAATGCACAGATTTTAACTCTCCAAATAAACGTTTAGGCTCAAGTCTCACAAGGTTGTAGCGTTAGTTTGAGTTCCTTCCTTCAAGCATGTTACAAAAACTAATTTTTCTTTTATGATTACATGTGAATTCATAAGTTATAACCACAACCAAGCATAAACAAAGAGTAAATCAAACTTTCATCCATGCTTATAACTCTCTTTAACAGTCATGCAATTACAAACCGAAACCTCATCATTGTGTTGGAAGGTACCCTAAGACACAAATAAGCACACAAAAACAACTCTTTTTGGGTTTTTTTTTTAAATTTTTTAATTTTTTAATTTTTTAATTTTTTTTTTCAAATTTTCGGATTTTTATGTCAAAACACACTGAAACACTCCAAAACAGCTTAAAAATACTTAAAACAGCAAGGAACAACACTAGAAGTAATGGGTGATGATTTTCTACGAATTTCATGCAAAACACTAGTTACCCCCCCACACTTAAAATCAAACATTGTCCTCAATGTTTCAAGCATATACTCACACCAAAAACAATCAAATAAACAAACAACGAATGAACATGACAAATATAGCAAGGTAAAAACAAGAAAGAGTAGAGTTTAGGAACGCAAATCTGGTTTTTGAAGATAGATGAGCTTGTTGACTTTCCACAGCTTTGATCTCGAACTGGTTTGGGATTTTGTGCACGGAATAAGAGAGTTGATTGGTGGTGGTTTGATGACCTTGTACGGCGAGGCTGTGCTCTTTGGTGACTGATGCGTCCATATGTTGTTGAAGCTTCTCGAGCTCTTGGTTTCAACTCGGACTCCTTCTGCTGGGTTGCTTGAGTCTGCAGGCCGCATTCTTCTCTGCTTGTTTCTTCTGCACGGCAGGCGGGCACGAGGTAGAGGTGATGGTCTGTTTCTTTGTTCAATCTGTCCAAGTGCCGACCTCTTGCTCTCTTTCTCCTTGTCCTTAGTTGAGGATGAATCAGCACGTTGTCTCCACATGCTTCGAGGTATCATCTTCACTTCTCTTATAAGTGAGAGACGAAGAGGAAGCATAAGATGATGAGTACTCGAGAGCAAGGCTAGGTAAGCAATCAGGAAGGGGTTCCAGGCAGTTGGTTCCAGATCGGAAGATTGATACCTAGTGCTGGCTGATTGCTCTCTTTCTCCTTGTCCGTAAACAAAAACAAAGACAAGGAGAATGACAGGGAGAAAGCATGATATGAGATACTATTGCTTTCAACCTTCATGATATGAAATACTTTTGCTTTGAATGGGTTGTTCGCAGGAGTATCCCAAGGAATGAGGAATACAGAGTGACTCGAGAGGGTTTGTTGGAAGGCCATTTCAGAGAGGATGACAAGTTAAGTGAGGCTGAAAGTTGGGTGAGGCTGCTTCAACATTTATAGAATTTTTCTAATGGCTGGGAAGGCATTGTTCCATTACTCGTGTCGGCAAGCCTGGGATAATTTAACAGTAGTCTTCACGTGCATTCCGCTTCTCCAGAAATTTTCGACAGATTGCGCGTGATTTACGCAACGCGGATGTGCAACTTGACAGATGCTGACACGTCTCGATAAAGCAGAGGCCTCTTTAATATCTGGAATTTGCGCTTCGAGTTCTGAGCTTTGTTGAGGGCAGAGATTGCATGTGACAAGTGCTGACGAGGCTGAGAAAGCTGACACTCTTCGATATCTGGAATTGGTGGTTTGTGAGCGAGCCCAACTTTTGAGAAAGGAAACGCCGCTTTTGAGAAAAGAATCCGGCTTTTGAGAAAGGAGCCCCGACTCTTCGATTTGCGAGAGGACGCCTCTTCAATTTATGAGGAGCGCCTCTTTGATTTCTTCTTTTTATAGAGGCGCTTATTTTGTTCCACAACACACTTGAGCTCCCTCCTGTAAACACTCCCTTCTTGCACTTTTTTTAATCTTGATCAGTCCGACTCTTCTTTTTCTTCACACCTTCAAATATGTCTTGCCCTTCTGACCGTCGCCTTAACTTGAATGTTGGGGAAAATATTGATATGTCTTCTCCAACCAACATTTGGCAGCCGTCCTTCATATCCCCAAATGGTCCTCTTACAGTTGGGGATTCCATGATGATGAATGATACAACCGCTTCGGTGGTGGCCAGAAATCTGCTCACTCCTAGAGACACTAGGATACGTTCTAGGCGGTCCGACAAACTGGTTGTTCAGGACTCGCTGGCCTACAGCGTCCGATGTGCAGGCTCAGTATCAAACATGGGCCAGCACCTTCTTGCTCGATCTCGTCAGGTTGAGTCGTTGATGGCTGAAGTGGCTAGTCTTCGGCAAGAGGTCAGAGTGCTTAGGCATGAGAACAAAGAGTTGCACATGCTTGCAACTAATTACTCAACAAGCATGAAGAGGAAGCGGGATCAGCTGCATGAGTCCGAAGTGCGGATTCAGACTGATCATCAGAGGTTTGTGGCGTTACTCCAGAGGCAAATTCTGTCTTCATCTTCTGGCGCTTCACCAAGTGTTGAGGCTCCGGATAATCAATCTCTGGTGCTTCGTCTTTCTGGAGCTCCGTCGAATGCTGAGGCCATACCTGACCAATGAAGGCTCCTTCCTGCTTGTTTGCACTTTCTTGTATTTATCTGCTTAATGTTCATTTCGCTTTTATGAATGTACAAATACCTTGCAAAAAGTTGTGGTAGAGTTTGCAAAATCATTACATGCATAAAGGAACAAAAGTAGGACTTAAACACACAAACCAGAAAACAAGAGAAAAACAGAACAAGAACATTTAAAATTATTCAAAATAAAGATGAAAGATAGAAAGCTTGGGTTGCCTCCGAAGAAGCGCTTTCTTTAACGTCGTGCAGCCGGACGAAGAACGCAATTACTCCCCACTGGAGCCCACTGCATGCAGTGGGATATCCTCCACAACATGCTCCACAAAGTTCTCGTAGTATGGCTTCAAGCGATGTCCATTCACCTTGAATTCTTGCCCGGTTCTCAAGCTCTTAATTTGGACTGCACCATGCACAAAAAGATTAGTAACAACAAACGGGCCAACCCACTTGGAACGTAACTTACCAGGGAATAGACGAAGGCGGGAGTTGAACAACAACACTTTCTGCCCAATTTCGAAAGTCTTGCCTCGAAGCATCTTATCATGAAATGCCGTGGTCTTCTCTTTGTAAATTCTAGCATTCTCATAAGCTTCATGCCTTATCTCATCAAGTTCACTCAATTGAAGTTTTCGATGAATTCCGGCTTGATCCACATTCAAATTGAAGGTCTTGATGGCCCAATGTGCCCTATGTTCTAATTCCACGAGAAGATGACATGGCTTGCCATACACAAGCCGAAAATGAGACATACCAATAGGGGTTTTGTAAGTCGTTCGATACGCCCATAGTGCATCATCCAACCGTAAGCTCCAATCTTTTCTATTTGGCCCAGCGGTCTTTTCCAAAATTTGTTTGATCTCACGATTAGACACCTCGGCTTGGCCATTGGTTTGGGGATGGTAAGGTGTGGAAACCTTATGCGTCACATGATACTTCTTGAGTAATGCCTCAATGGTACGGTTGTAAAAATGAGACCCTCCATCACTTATTAGCACCCTAGGCATCCCAAATCTAGAAAAGATATTAGTTTTCACAAAATCTGCCACAACTTTAGAATCGTTAGTTCGAGTGGCTTTCGCTTCCACCCACTTGTGCTGTGGGATCCTCTTTGTTCTGTTGGTTCCTCCTTCTTCTCAAAGTTCTCTCGAAATCGTCGTCAAAGTCCAAAATATGCTCACGAACAGGTCGGGAACTTCGAGTCATGCACTAGTACCTAAAAACAAAGAAAACAAAACAAATCAGCAACTTAAACAGAAACTTAAACAAAATACAATAATTCGAAAGAAAACAATCCAAGAGATTAGCAAAGTTGCTAATCCCCGGCAACGGCATTAAACAACATACAAAAATAAAAAAATACTTACATACTTTGCTACAATTGATAAAAAGAGGGTTTAATTTTGTGTGTTAACTTATTTTTCACATCAAATGTTGGCGCCGTTGCCGGGGATTAGCAGGGATTGCTAAACACTTGAAAACTGACTTAGAGATGTAAAAACAAAGTTTAAAACACTAGATTAGACTCAAAGAATGCAAAACTCACGTTTAAAATACTAAAACAAACCAATTACTCAAAACAGCAACTAAAAGACTCAAAACTGCCTTAAAAACACTTTATGGGCAGTTTTGAACACAAAGCACCAATTTGGACGAATTTGGGTTTTAACTTGTACCAAAACACTTAAAAACATAAACCAACACACTTTCTAACTAATCTAGAACTTCAAAATAAATGGGGAATTGATTTGGACGAAAATGAACTAAATGGACAGATTGCAAGGAAAACAGATTGTAATAGAACAGATTGTAACACAAAGTTATGAATAATCAAAGGATGATAGAATGGCTAAGGGGTTCTTCTCCACACATGAAATATATGCAACCTAAATCAATTTTTAGTTATCAATTTAATAAGTTATGAATCTCGACACTCCAAGTTAATTAGGTCCGCTTAAATTAACCTTCAGATTTCCCTGGAATCATTGAATTGGATGAATATGCATCGCAAACAAATTATTCCTAACAAGTTCTTTATATGAACAGCATGATAAAGACACAAGTTAGAATCATTACGTTCTTTGGAAATCATAAGCATCGACAAGGCATTCGTAACTATGAAAAGCATGATACTCTTGCCAGGAATCTACTTAACACGATCGTGACTAGCGACCTTCACTACTTACGAACATAAATTCATAACGATTAGGTGAAACAAACTTATATCCTAGCATCAAATTCAAGCATGCAAATTAAGCGTGCACTCTCAACCAACATACAAGAATAAGTTCTAAATCAAACGGTTAAGCAAATTGTATTCACGACTTATACAACGATAACTGAAAGTAATTAACTTATTTCACATATATAATCATGGTTTTGAATCCACCCTTAGCCAAAACGAAATTAGCCAATCATACTTAAAGCAATACAAAGATTACGTGAATTAGACATTAAAATCCAAAGAAAGAAAACACCTAAAATGCTCCAACTTTGCAGCAAGTGCATCCAAGATTCCTCCTTCCCTTGCTTATGGCAGATTGGTTTGTGGACAGGTTTTTGGGTAGTTCTATAGTGTAGAATGGATGGGGAATGGTATGGAAAGGTTTATGGTGAGTGTGGAGGAGTGTTTGGTGGTGGAAGGGTGGTGGATAACTTCGGCAAAGAGGATGGAAGAAGGTGGAGTGGCTGTGATGTTTTCTGGGCAGTTTTGGTGTTTTTGGGGTGTTTTGCTGCCTAGGGTGAGTATGGACGAATTTTTGTGATGAATGGTGAATATGGGAGTGTCAACCCTTTGCCAAGGGGTGTAAACATCTATATATAGGCTCCAACAACCCTAGGGAATCAGATTAGGCAGTGGGGAAATGCACAGCAAGGAGGGTGAATTGTGATGTGCAATGGTCCAAGGATGAAAATGGAGCAATGATGCAAAGTATGGAGGGTAAAATGGAGTGGTAATTCAGCTAGGGAGCATGAATGATTGTGTTCATTGCATGGAAATGAAAAGGGGAGGTGAAATGTTTCAGAATTTAGTCAAAGTTACAGCAACATGTGTTGCACAAGGCATTGGATTCCAAATGTGGCTGATTTAGCATCAATTGGTGCATGGAATTGTTGTGAAAGTTGTGTGAAATCTGATGGGTGAAGGGAACAAGATGTATGCAGCAATTGAGTGTTATAATTAGATGAATTAAAGCATGAAATCAGAAATTATGTAGGGGACAAGAGTGATCAAGCATGGCATGGGAATCCAAAGGGAATTCTATGTGGTTCGCACGGCAAGGAAGGTGAAGACAAATTTTTGGGCTGAGTTCTTCATCTTTTGGACCATAATTCTTCACATTCTTGGCCTCATTAGTTCTCAAATTCGTCCATCCACTTTGGCCCATGCATTTGCTATCCATTCCAAGCCCGAAACTGCTCCAAAGGCCTCCAAAATGCATCATCTTGCATACTTTGTACTTAGAGTCTGAAAACACAAAAAAATAACTTTAAACACTAAAATAACTAAGGAAATACAACGTAAATGCACAAGAACAAGCTAACTAAGTCGCATAAATATGCTCCTATCAGCCAACCCCAAGTGGGGGTGATTTTGGGCCTTTTATGCAATTACATAAAGTTTTGATACTTTTGTGTTTTTGTATTTTGGCCCAAAAGTTTACGTTTTTACGTTAAGGCCCAAAAACTCTAAAGGACAAATTGTTTTGCTCCTTTAATGATGTTTTTACATTATTAAAATTTTGGGTTCTAGTTGAAATTACATGAAGTTGTGGACTTTTGTGTTTTACAAAGTGACCCCAAAAGTTTATGTTTTTGCATTGTGGCCCAATTGTTGTGGTCATTGTTTCCTTTTGGCCCAAATAAAATGAGAACAAAATGGTTTGTCTCTTTAATGAGAATTGGATTTTCATTTCATTTAGTTCCATTTAAATCAATTCTATGAATCCGAAAACCAATTGTTTAAGTTGCTTTTTTAGTTAATGTGATTGATTAAGAAAAAGGGTGATTATGAACCAAAGGCCTTGATAATTGAGCTATGTGATTGGCCGCATTACATTATGAATGTTTGGGTTAAGTAGTTTAGATTTGAATGTGATTTGATTAGTTCAATTTGTTGTAAATGGACATAAGTCCATCTTTTGTGTTGTAAAAGGGCATAAGCCCTTCTTATTATTTCATGTATTCTTTATGTTTAAATGTATGCAAATTGGAATAGTTGGGTCCAACGCCCAATAGGAAATAACGGTTTAATGCGTAACTAAAATCAACAACTATCTACCTTAAACCCAAGGTCCAACACAAGGCTCGTGTTGGATCAAATCAATCGGTTCATAATCATCCTAAAACCTAATATGACTATATAGTCCATATGAGGATGCAATGCGTTCGTTAGTATTTCCATATAGTCTCGCTTGTTTCAACGAAACAGTGGGAGTATTATATGCTACTAATTCATATTAACTTGGACCAATAGTTGTGATAGGCCCAAGTTCTTTTAATAAGATTAAAATGATTTTGATGTAGCCCAACACTACTCCCTCAACAAAACGAATATTAAGTTGATAAGCGAGAGATGTTTTGAACATCTCTTCGTAGGCCTTCCACCGTGGTGGGCTCTGATCGTTTGTGACTCCTACACCGGCTTCACCCTATCATGGGGAAGTTCAAAGTATGTGCTTACATCCAGGAGGAGTCCATAAACATATGATGAAGTGAGTGTAGGCAACGAGGATGGCCGACATCGTATCATCGTGAGGCTATTCTTGAACCCCTATACGAACTAAGCATGGTGGGAATAACTTAACTAAGTGCAATGGCGCCGACATCGTATCATCGTGAGGCAACATTCTCTAGAGGCCAAACAAGATGTGTAATTACAAAAGTTGTAAATGAATAAAGCGTTATTTTCTCATCATTATTTTTGCTAACCAACATCGTATCATCGTGAGGTGGGCTTGGTAATGGTGAGTCTCCCATACCCCGCTTAGAGTTCAAAATAACTCTTGAATTCCATTGAGGGATGTGGAATTTGCCAAAAATAGTGGGTGGTACTATTTGATTTAAGACCCAATCAAGTAGTTTTAAAACAAACAATCTAATACGATTTCTGTTATGTTATGTAGTTAACGACATGCCTAAAATAATACCCACCATTATACTTGACAAAAATGGCCTTAGGGGCCAACGTTTCCTTGCTTGGTATCGCCACATTGAGAATGTCTCAAAGGTGAAAGACATATTGTATGTGCTTAAGCAATCCCCTCCTCATGTACCTCCTACGAAACTAGTTTCAAAGGAGGAGTGTCAAAATTATGTTAGACACTATGAGGATGACTTACAAGCCAAATGCTTAATCCTCACTTCACTTAGTGAGGAGCTTATGAAGCTACATAAGCACATGGACACTTCTTATGCCATGGTCAAAAGTTTGCATAAGATGCATGACATTAAGACTAGTAATGTACGATTCTCAAATGTTTGTAGTCTAATGAATGCCAAAATGGCAAAGGGGACATCGGTCCATAAACATGGACAAAAGATGGAAAAGATCTTTCAAGATCTTGAAAGTTTAGGAACTTCCATCGATGGGAAAATGGCCCAAGACTTTTTCCTTGCATCTATCTCGGATGATTTCACTAAGTTTATTGTAAACTATAAAGTGAATAGATTCGATTATACTTTTACCAAGATGATTGACATGTGCAATAATTTGAAAAAGGTTTCAAAAAGGACAGTGGGAGTGAGAATGCAATGACAAGGAAAATGTTGCATAAGAAGAAGGCAAAGAAATCCAAAGGAACATGCTTTCATTGTGGAAAGGATGAACGTTGGAAGAAGAAATACAGGGTGCGCATTGCGAGCCTTATGAAGAGACTATTTCCGTCATAGAGAGTGCTTTTACAATGAGCTCCAATTCCTGGATATTTGATTCAGGCGCTAGTCAACATATCTGTAATACGATGCAAGGACTAGCAGGGAGCATGTCACTGCGCAATGGGGATATGGTTCTGCGAGTTGGGAACGGCACTAAAATCTCTGCAAAAGCAATATGCACCTATATGCTTAAACTACCCTCTGGGAAGTCCTGGAATTTAAAAATTGTTTATATTTTCCTTCATGTATAAAGAATTTGATTTCTATCTCTAAGCTTTTACGAGATGGGCACTCAGTATTGTTTGACAAAATGAGTTGCACTTTATACTTGAACGGTCGTATTATCTCTCAAGGTCGAGATGGGCACTCAGTATTGTTTGACAAAATGAGTTGCACTTTATACTTGAACGGTCGTATTATCTCTCAAGGTAATATGATAGAGGGACTTTTTCACCTAGAGACGAATAGTGGGATGCACTGTATTGAAAGCGGGAATACCTCAAAACCCAAAAGGGCTAGAGAAGAAGTTAACCAAGAAAGGATGTGGCATCTTAAACTTGGACATGTGAACCTTGATAAGATTCGCAAGATGTCGAAAGACGGATATTTTCGCCCATTAGGTAATGACCAGATGGGTACTTGTGAATGTTGCTTGAAAGGGAAGATGACCAAATATCCATTTACTGGAAAAGGAGAGTGTGCCACTGAAATTCTAGGGTTAATCCACACTGACGTATGTGGACCTATGTCTACTACATCGAGAGGAGGCTTCTCCTACTATATCACATTCACCGACGATCACTCTCGGTTTGGCTATGTGTATCTTATGAAGTACAAGTCAGAATCCTTTGAAAGGTTCAAAGAATTCAAGAATGAAGTTGAGAAGCAAACTGGGAAACAGATAAAGATCCTAAGATCGGATCGAGGGGGTGAATATCTGAGTAACGAGTTCCTAGATTATCTCAAAGAGTGTGGAATAATATCACAGTGGACTCCACCGGGAACTCCACAACTTAATGGGGTTTCTGAAAGGAGAAATCGAACCTTGATGAACATGGTTCGTTCTATGATGAGTTCTGCAGATCTACCAGTAACATTCTGGGGATACGCTCTATATACAGCAGCTTACTTGCTTAATAGAGTACCTTCCAAATCAGTTTCACAAACGCCTTATGAGATATGGCATGGAAGAAAGCCAAGTCTTAATCACATTAAGATTTGGGGTTGTGAAGCATATGTCAAGAAGCTTGAAGCTACTAAGCTTGAAGCGAGATCAGTAAGATGTTATTTTGTGGGATATCCTAGAGAAACTATGGGATATGAGTTCTACCATCTAGACGACCAGAAAGTCTTTGTCGCCAGAACTGCTAAGTTTCTAGATGACGAATTTGTTCTCAAAGGAACTATAAGCAAAGAGATGGAAATTAATGAGATTAATGATGAACCACAAACAAGCACTCGACAAGTTGACAACCCTGTTCCTGAACCCCTAGCTCCACGTAGATCTGAACGGGTTAGCAAACCACCTAAGAGGTATGGCTTAAATAATGAATTTGCGGAATTGCACCTTCTAGGTGGCAATGACACAAAGGAGGACCCTAGGGACTACGCTGAAGCAATGTGCGACAATGATTCAGATAGATGGCAAGAGGCCATGAAATCCGAGATGGATTCCATGTATCAAAATCAGGTCTGGACTCTTGTAGACCCTCCAGAAGGTATAGTACCTGTTGGAAACAAATGGGTCTTCAAGAGGAAGATAGGCGTTGATGGGAACATGGAGACTTATAAGGCTAGACTAGTAGCCAAGGGTTACAGGCAAATAAAAGGGATTGACTATGAAGAAACCTTGTCTCCTGTAGCCATGATTAAGTCCATTCGGATTTTACTTGCTATAGCTGCGCACCATGATTATGAGATCTGGAAAATGGACGTGAAGACAGCCTTTCTGAACGGCTACCTAGAGGAAGAGCTCTATATGACTCAACCCGAAGGTTTCGTGTCCAAGTCTGAAAAGACTAAGGTATGCAAGCTTCAAAGGTCCATTTATGGACTTAAACAAGCCTCCAGGAGTTAGAACATTCGTTTCGATACTGAAATCAAAACGTTTGGTTTACTCAAAACGAAGACGACAATTGTGTTTATCAAAAGGTCGTTGGGGATGCAGTTGTATTCCTAGTGTTATATGTAGATGACATATTACTATTCGGGAATGACACTGCAATACTTTCTTCTGTAAAAGTGTGGTTGTCCAAAACCTTCCACATGAAAGATTTGGGAGATGCATCTTATGTACTTGGGATAAAGCTCTATCGTGATAGATCCAGTAAATTAATTGGATTATCCCAATCTATGTACATAGATAAGGTGCTAAGTAGGTTCTAGATGGAACAATTTAAGAAAGGTCATTTTCCTGTAAGACATGGAATTCACCTTTCTAAGTCCATGGGACCTAAAACTCCTGAAGAGATACGGCAGATGAATGCTATTCCTTATGCTTCAGCCATAGGAAGTCTCATGTATGCCATCATATGCACAAGGCCTAATATCGCATATGCTGTGAGCATTACTAGCCGATATCAATCTAACCCAGGATCAGAACACTGGACAGCTGTCAAGACCGTCCTTAAGTACTTAAGAAGAACTAAGGACTTGTTCCTCGTTTATGGAGGAGCAACTGAGTTGCGAGTGGAAGCCTATACAGACGCAGATTTCCAATCTGACGTCGATGATAGAAGTTCCAACTCCGGATATGTATTCATTCTGAATGGTGGGGCTGTCAGCTGGAAAAGCAAGAAACAAAGTGTAATTGCTAATTCCACGACAGAGGCTGAATATGTCGCTGCAGCTGAAGCCAGCAAAGAAGCATTCTGGATGAAGAAGTTCATTACCGAACTTGGAGTGGTTCCAACCATTACATCACCAGTAACTTTGTACTGTGATAATAGTGGGGCGATAGCTCAAGCCAAGGAACCCAGGGCTCATCAAAAGAACAAGCATTTTGACAGGCGCTTTAATATCATTAGAAGATATGCTGCCGAGGGGAAAGTCAACATCCTCAAAGTTGCCTCAGCAGATTACGTAGCAGATCCACTGACAAAGCCAATGTCTCAAATCCAGCTTGACCGTCATATGACAAAGATGGGTATTAGATACATGGGAAGGTGGCTTTGAGTGCAAGTGGGAGATTGTTGGAAGTATGCCCAAAAAGCCAATGATTTGATGTAATAGCTTTTGGAATACTTATTGTATTAAAAGTTTTATTTGTTTAATGAAGGGCAAAGCTTATTGTTAATCACTATTTATTGTATCATGTGTTTAAGCAATAAGGGAATCCAAGGAATGTATTTGATCTAAGAGACAAGTGATTTAAGCAAGTTAGATTATCGAGACCTTTCTCTTATGTTCATTCCTAAAACATTCCTAGCCATAGGATTGCCAATTGGGCATTGACAATCCGCTAAGGTTAGTATGTGTTATGTCGACTCAAGCGTGAGTATGACTAGTCTCAAGTCATTTGGTGTTGGACACTAAGACAAACACATAGGTGCTCGAAAGAGTAATCGAGTACACTGAACAATGATCAAAAGAGAGTTCGAACATACATGTCATATAAGAACTCGATTGTTGCAATATGCAAAGTAGTCATTTGACCTGAGGCATCATAGATGTCTAATGGTTAGGTCCTTGACCTTTGATCATGTCAAAGGCATTCCATTGGAGTGTCCACGGCATTGTTGGGGTCAAGCTATCTAGTCATGTAGGCATATGAATGCACAACAAGGGATCTCTAACCATAGTGGAAGGAGAATACTCTAAGATATGATTCGAGAGTCTTTGGCCAAAGCATATGAATATGACTAAAAGGAAGTTTGTTCCAAATCATATTCAATTGAATCATATGGATAAGTATCACATTGGATATTAGACATGAAACAAACTATCACTCAAACAATGTGATTAAGAGTATTGTATTAGAGAAGGACCGTATTGGATTGTAGTTGTAACTGGATAGGTTCTCCAACCACTTCTACTTAGCTTGGGTAACCATGATATGCTGCTAGGTGTCACTCATGGTTTGTGGAAGCCCTAAAGATTAGCAAACACTAATTTTAAGGGAGAATTGAAATGTGGTTTCAATTCACAATCGATCGTTAAGAGTAACAATCGCCCACTACCTCGCTAAATGGAACCTAATGGATCGTACACCGAGTAAGGATGTTGGTGAAGAAATTAAATGAAATGGATAAGCAATTAAATGGTTTAATTGAAGATTGTTCAAGGTTAATTAATTAGTTAATTAATTATACGAAATGTTCGTATTGGGCTTATATGTTGGTTTTGGGTTTCGGGGCCCAAAAGCGTTTTGGTCCACAAGGCCCATTATGTTTAAGTTGTATGACAACTAAAACAAAATGGGCAATTAGCCCAATCAATTTGATATGGCCGGCCATGAGGGTGAGAAATGTTAAACTTGGATTAATTACAAGTTTGCCACTCACATGTGATGAAGTATAAATTCAACTTTATAGCTTTATTTTCATTTAGGGTTTTTCTTGGTGAAAGGAGGTGAAACATTTTCTCTCTTTTCTTCTAAAGAGGCCGGCCACTTAGAGAGGCAATAGCTAGCAATCTATTCTTCTCTAAGTCATCCATTTCATCTTCACTATACATCCTTGGTGAAGAGACTTAGAGACATCAAGCTTTTGGTGTTTTGGAGAACATATCCTCAAATCCTCAAAGAAGCAAAGGAGCACTAAAAGGAAGAAAATCACAAGGAAGATCCAAGGAGCAAGGAGGTGACTTGAAGGCCCTCCACTTGGGTGAATCCCTTGTGTAATCAAGGATGAGCTTCAAGGGTAAAGAATCTCTAAATCTTTCCCTCTCTTTAATGTTGTTAAAGAGTTTATTGGTTCACCATATACTAGGCTTTGAAAGTCATGGGTTTTATGAATTGTTTTTTAATGCATGCCTACTTTAAAGTGTTAATAGTTTGCATATGTATTCAAATGTTCTTACTTGTTCTTAGCTAGGACAAAAATTTTCCTTCAAAATGTTCGTATTAGGCTTTTAAGTTGGTTTTGGGCTTCGGGGCCCAAAATCGTTTTGGTCCACAAGGCCCATTATGTTTAAGTTGTATGACAACTAAAACAAAATGGGCTATTAGCCCAATAACAAAGGTAAGGCCGGCCATAAGGGTGATGGTTGCAAACTTGGATTAATTACAAGTTTGCCACTCACTTGAAATGAAGTATAAAATCAACTTTATAGCTTTATTTCTCATAAGGGTTTTTCTTGATGAAAAGAGGTGAAACCTATTCTCTCTTTTTCTCAAAAGAGGCAGGCCAGTTAGAGGGGATTTAGCTAGCAATCTTTTCTTCTCTGAGTCATCCATTTCATCTTCACACTTCATCCTTGGTGTGGAGACTTAGAGACACCAAACCTTTGGTGTTTTGGAGATCCTTTCCTCACATCCTCAAGGAGCAAAGGAGCATAAAAAGGGAAGAAAATCACAAGGAAGATCCAAGGAGCTAGGAGGTGACTTGAAGGCCTTCCACTTGGGTGAATCCCTTGTGTAAACAAGGATGAGCTTCAAGGGTAATGAATCTCTAAATCCTTCATTCTCTTTAATGTGGTTAAAGAGTATTATGGTTCACCATTCATTAGGCTTTGAAAGTCATGGGTTTTAGAATTGTTTTTGAATGCATGCCTACTTTAATGTGTTAATAGTTTGCATATGTGTTCAAATATTCTCACATGTTCTTAGCTTGGACAAAATTTTTCCTTCACCTTACTGACCTCTCACGACGTTACTGCCAAAGTCAACCTTCTAGAAGCTTGTCCAAGGAATTCGTATGCCTAACTATTCATATGCAATGCTTGTAGTTCTCATTTGGAAGTTTTGTCAAACTCAGGGGGAGTATCTAGAAGTATACTCACTTGATCTTAATGTACTCTTTTTCCTTATGATTAGGAGCATTTTTTGGGTCTTTGCTACCTAACTAGGTTTGGACGAGGCACCCAACTTGGGCTGGTCATACCCTTGTAAGCTCTTCTACTTGTGTCCAAAAGACATTTAGTTTTGATTTAATGCAACTTCTCACTTTTCTCTTTAGTCTATGGGTTTTTCTCTCACCTTGGGTTTTACCATAGCGAGGTTTTGTGAGTTTTACCTTTTATGCATTCTTCTGTTGTTTTGAGTCTGGCATTCGCTCATTGTGCCAACGACTTCATCAATTGTACTTACTTCATCACGGAAGACCTGATGTGCCATTTGTTTGAGTTAAATACACACTCAAGTGGGAGTGTTGTTGTTAGAAATGTGATTGTGTAAATCTTGGTGTATCTAGGGATATCTTGGATTATTCTCTAAGGTCAAATATTATCATATTAGAGTTGTAATCATATTAGGGTAATGAATTAACCTTCCTTACTACTATAAATAAAGGCACAATGTGTAACATCCCACATCATCCAGGGGAGTAGATCCTGTAAGCCTTATATGTATATTCCCATCTCTACCTAGCACAATGCCTTTTGGGAGCTCATTGGCTTCGGGTTCCATCGGAACTCCGAAGTTAAGCGAGTTCGCGCGAGACCAATCCCATGATGGGTGACCTACTGGGAAGTTCTCGTGTGAGTTCCCATAAACAAAACCGTGAGGGCGTGATCGGGGCCCAAAGCGGACAATATTGTGTTACGACGGAGTCGGGCCCAGGAAGTGGTGGAGCCCGGGTCGGGATGTGACAGTTGTGTGGAGTGTAACATCCCACATCGCCCAGGGGAGTGGATCATGTAAGCCTTATATGTATATTCCCATCTCTACCTAGCACGAGGTCTTTTGGGAGCTCACTGGCTTCGGGTTCCATTGGAACTTCAAAGTTAAGCGAGTTCGCGCGAGAGCAATCCCATGACGGGTGACCCACTGGGAATTTCTCGTGTGAGTTCCTGGAAACAAAACCATGAGGGCGTGGTAGGGGTCCAAAGCGAACAATATCGTGCTACGACGAAGTCGAGCCCGTGACGTGGTGAAGGCCCGGGCTAGGATGTGACACAATGGGGTGGAATAGAACACACCTCACAATTACACATCTCTTTCTTTCTCTCTACTATTTCCACACCCCCTCTCTCAGTTCTTTATATGATTCAGTAAATTAGGCCTACAACAAAATGCATCTTTTTCTCGTTTTTTATTATTTATTTTCACTTACACTCGGTTTGGATAAGTACATTTAAAATTATTAAAAAAATGTCACTTAGTACTACGGTCTACTAGTATTTCTCACTTGTATGTGAGAGGTCTTGGGTTCGATTCTCGTCAAATGCGAGTTTGAACCACATTATTGTTAGTCCAATGTGAGGTTAAGCCCACCCCCATCCCCTAATGTAGATAATATCGTTTGTTAAAAAAAAAAATATACAAAAAAATTAAAATGACAAAAATTGAAATAATGAAATTTTATTTTCTGTTGCAGTCCTAACAGTTTAGGAATGTAATTGTGTAAAAACTATGTTATCTTGAATATCCTTGTAGAATAGATGGTATCCTAATAGAGTTGTAATCCTATTGGGGTAAGGAATTAACCTTTCCTAGTATTATAAATAAGGCACAATGGGGGTGAGTAAACACAACTCAGAATTCACTTAATTCTCTCTCTATGCTTGATGCACCTCTCTATAATTCCTCAATGAAATAGGCCCAACAACACGATAGCAGCACACTCTTGACGCTGCGCTAAAGAAAGTTTGTTCATCTTCTTGGGGAAAGTTACGTTTTAATTATTCTTTTGTGATTAATTTATTATTTTATTGAATTGATCTACATGTTGTTGATTCAATTTAATTTTTCTATGTTGAACATGATACAACACATTGGAGATGCAATTATGGCTCAAAGACTCAATTATTTTCTGCCAATCATGTTCTTTTAAAATAAAGTTACATATTTTAAACGACCATGAAGCATGAAACGTTCCCTATGATGTGTGAACCCCTACATTTATATTTACCTTCCTATATATATTGTACTAGCCTTCATGCACACACTCACGTGCGTGTAGAAGATATTTTTTGAATAAAGGCTTGCTACGCATGATTTAGACGTTTAAATGTATTTATATGCGTAAATTGACAAAAGGAAAGTCAAATTTTGAAGTAAATGAATAATCTTAGATCATGCTAGAAGAAACCCCTCATAAACCAATTAAAGCAGCTGAATCCACATAATAAAATCTGTCACATCTCGGCCCGGGCCTCCACCACATCCCGGGCTTGACTCCACCGTAGCACGATATTGTCCGTTTTGGGCCCCGACCACGTCCTCACGATTTTGTTTATGGAAACTCACACGAGAACCTCCCAGTAGGTCACCCATCCTGGGATTGCTCTCGCGCGAACTCGCTTAACTTCGGAGTTCCGATGGAACCCGAAGCTAGTTAGCTCCCAAAAGGCCTCGTGCTAGGTAAAGATGGGAATATACATATAAGGCTTACATGATCCTCACCCCTGGACGATGTGGGATCTTATAAAATCGGTCTCTGTTGAATTTATATTAAGAATAGAGAAAATAATATTTAATAAACAATTGATTTAATCACATTATTGCTAGCTCATTGTGAATCTAAGCCCACACTATCGTTTTTTTTAAATAAAACACTCTTTCGACAATTAATTTA
Source organism: Malus fusca (assembly GCA_035220775.1). Taxonomy (NCBI): domain Eukaryota; kingdom Viridiplantae; phylum Streptophyta; class Magnoliopsida; order Rosales; family Rosaceae; genus Malus; species Malus fusca. Next base: position 20,064,314 of record CM069060.1, read on the forward strand.
ATTACATTATTATCCACGTGCGAAAGACTTTTTTTATAACTGGCATTACATGCCTCTTAAGATGTTTTGAACGTGTTTAAAAATAGAGAAAATAATATTCAATGAACAACTAATTGAATCACATTGTTGCTAGAATATTCTGAGGTACTAATTATTAAAAAAAAAAAAACTGTACAAAAAAAATTAATTATTAAAAAAATATTGTTAAAATGACGAAAATACCCCTTGGCACATTTGATCAATGTGGTCAATTTAGTCCTCGTGTTTTCAATTTGACCAATTTGGTCATTGTATTTATCTCTGATAGCCAATTAAAGACATTATATCCAATCTCTTTTAAATTATTCATAAACTATTACAAACTTATTCATATTTGATTTAAAATATTTAAAAAATATATAAAATTATCTATTTTTATAATAGGTTATAATATATTTATAAATATTTTAACAAAAATTGGATGGAATGTCCTCAATTGGCTAGCAGACAGAAACACGAGGACAAAATTGGCTAAATTAAAAACACGAGACTAAATTGGCCAAATGACTATAACACAACGGCCATTTTGACATTTGAGCCTTTTCCGACACACCTCGACCTAAATCAGGGCATGCTGGTCGTCACATGAGAGTGACGTAACCATGTGCACAGTGCGGAAGCCAAATTGATATAGAGAAATATGAGTAAATAAAAACCAACTACTAGCAGTAATGGATAAGATAAGTGCTAGTGTGAGATTAAGTGTGAAATACATAATCAGAGCATAAATAGCCTAAGTGCAATCCGACTGGACAAGTACTAATTATACACACCTAAAGGGGATCTTACATTTATGATGTTCTGTCAGAACCATCGTCTAAATCCCTGTGAGTTACCAAATCACTTCTACCTAAAACCTGGAGGGGCGCAAAACAGAAAGTGTGAGTGGGCAAAAACAAAGCCTTTTAAAATCATTTCATTTATCAAAAGCGCTAACGCCTCGCCGTAAAACCTGTATAATTTCCCAGAAAATAATATATGCTATAATAGAAATCATGCGCAGGATGAAAATCCATAGAAATATACCATGCCCAAGTATCTCAATGAAATGCCATAAGTAATCCAATTAAAATATATTAATGCCAGATATCATATTAGCCGGATCCACCTAACGTTACCTGCACGGTTGAGTATATAGCTCATAACCAATCTCAATCATATCCTGCACACGAGTCGGAACCACCTAAAGTGGTCTGTACGACAAGACTAGGTGTAAAATAAATATGCTCTAGCGCTACGATCACGTGAAGGCGCGAATGAAAAGGTTTTGAAAAACAAACCAAAAAGAGTCGTTTTTGTGTGTTTGTGTCTTAGGGTACCTTCCAACACAATGATGAGGATTTGATTTTTAAGTACATGACTGTTAAAGAAAGTTACAAACATGGGTGGAAGTTTGATATGCTCTTTGGTTAATACTTGGTTGTAGTTGATGTTTACGAATTCACATGTAATCACAAAGGAAAAAAATCAGTTTTTGTAACATGCTTGAAGGAAGGAACTCAAACTAACGCTACATCCTTATGAGACTTGAGCCTAAACGTTATTTGGAGAGTTATTAATCTGTGCATTCTTGTTTTCTAAGTTGTTGCATGATCTCATTATTCTTTGCTTGGTTGCTACTTAGAATGTGTTTTCATCATTATAGTTCCAAATACTAGAACTCATGCCCGTTTCATTCAAAGCTTAAAATTGAGTGCATAACACATAACAAGATGAAGTTGTTTAGTAGTTACCATCAGAGCCAAAGAGCCTTCATTCCATGCATTTGTTTTGTAGGTTTAACCCCTTTTGAGCCTTGTTTAGCTTATTTTCTTTGTTAAACACATTATCCCTACCAATCCTAGAATAGGATTATCCATACCCTTATTCTTCAAGTATAGTGGAGCATAACTTAGAAGGAATTCCTTTTTGGGCGACATTATTGCAGATACAAGTGTGGGGGAAGGGTTTCAAAGTGTGTGTTTTGTATGCCAAAGAAATAGGGCACGGGTTTAAAAAAAAAGAAAAACAAAAGAAAAAGTGTGTAGAAAAGAAAAGAAAAGAGTTAGAAATAAGTGAGAATGAGCTCACAAGTGTTGGTTGTTGAAGAAAGGGTCCAAAAGTGTGAATCTGACCCTAAGTGTTTTGTGAACCTTCCCTTTGTGTTTAAAGTGGATTTTTGCATTCAAAAGTGAATTCTAAGTGTCAATTTCATTACTTTGCTCACTATTGCTTTAAGAACGTTTGTCTATCCTTACCTTTCTTTGTTAGCCAATACCCTTGCCCTGTTACAACCCTTAGACTTCAATCTTGGGTGTTCTGTGTTTCAACCTGTGGAGTTTGAAATTGGTATGAGCATATGGAATCCCTGGTTCTCACTTCTAAGTAGTAGCATTCCGTTCATGAGATTATATATATACATGCATTAATAATTCCAGAAATTGCTTTCTTTGTTATAAACATATGTGAGTACTAGTTTTCATGTTTACATCAATCTTCTCACATATACCTTGTATAAGGAGTGTAGTCAGAAAATCTTGTGTGAAAATAAGAGAGAATCCGGTAAGGAATTGAGGGAATTCTCTAAGGCATGTTACTACATTCAAAATGTTGTTTTAATTGATTAAATGCGAGCTAGTGAATGGTGACTATGATTAAGTGTGTGCTCGAGGGTAGGGATGGCCAAAATCTGTTTAAGTAATGATTTTTGGCATGTCATGTTTCATTGGAAATCCCTGAGGCAAATGTTGGAAGGTCTAGGTTTTGTTTTGTTTGTTTTGTTTTGCTCGAGGACTAGCAAAAGCTAAGTGTGGGGGAATTTGATAGGAGCATATTTATGCGACTTAGTTAGCTTGTTCTTGTGCATTTATGTTGTTATTTCTTAGTTAATTTAGTATTTCAAGCTATTTTCGTGTGTTTGTAGGTTCAAATGGTCAAAGTAGCAAGAAAGTGCATTTTAGAGCATTTTGGAGCAGTTTTGGGCTTGGAATGGATATCACATGCTTGGAGCAAGGGAGATGGACGAAATTGAAGACCTAAAGATGCAAGGATTCCTAATTGAAGATGGATTCCTAGAAGAATGAGGATTCCTACTTACACAAGGATTCCCACAAGAAGAAGGAATGTTAAGCCAAGGTTTCCTACTTTGGTTTTAACCTTTCCTAATCCTAAAAGTCCCTAAAGTTCCAGCAACAAAGAAGACTCCTAATCATATTAAGACACTAAATAAGAACTTCTAGAAGACCTAAATCCCAGCCCTAGTGGGATGCCGCACCTCTCTTTTCCCTTTCTCTTCCTTGCCGTGCAAGGGAGAGCTTTTCTTTCCTATTTCCTGCACCAAATCACATTCCCTTTTCAATTAAATGCCTTTCCCTTTCCTTGCCGCATATCCCTTTCCTTTTGTCTTTAATTTATGACTTTTAATTCTTGTAGAACAAATTAGCTAAGTTCTAAACCTTTCCTATTATTTTCTGAGTACCCTAGCCCTATAAATAAAACACCCAGCCGCACCATTATACATCATACCATCTACCATTCAATCCATCACGCCATACACCAACCATTCATCCATACATCCATCTCTACACATCCAGCCGCATCCATCTTACACCATTCTTACCATCCAACACACATCCATAGATCAACCTAAGTCTCTGCCGCACCTCCTACACAACCTTAAGCCATTCTTCCATACAAATAACCATCCAAACCATCACCCATCCCTTGTCCCGCAGCAAAGGAGAAGGAATGAGACTCTTGGACATGCTTTCTATTCAAGTTGGATCGCTAGAACGTTTCTTAGGTGTTTTCAACCTTTTGTTTTCAATGTTTATGTTTAATAATCTTTGTTCTGTGAACATGAGTGGCTAAACCCGTTTTTGCTAGAGGGAATTCAAAGCCATGAACATATTTACAATATGAATTGATTACTTTCAGTTGTGATTTCATAAACCTTGAATGCAATTTACTTAACAGTTTGATTGATAACTTATTCTTGTATGTTGATTGAGGGTCGACACTTAGTTTGCATGCATGCATTTGATGCTAGAATATAAGGGAGTTTCACCTAATCGTTATGAACTTATATTCACGAGTTGTGGAGGTTGCTGGTCACGATCGTGTTAAGTAAATTCTTGGCAGAAGTATAATGCAATTCATAGTTACAAGTGCCTTGTCAATACTTATGATTTTCATAGAACTTAATGATCTTTGATCGTATCTCTATTATGCAATTCATGTAGGGAACTTGTGAGGAATAATTTGGTTGTCGGTGCATAGTCCAATTCAATGAAACTAGGAAAATCTGAAGGTTAATTAGTGCAATTCACGGTTAATCTGGGGCATTGAGGTTTATGGTTTATCGAAAGAACAACTGAACATCAATTTGTATGCAAGATGTCATGTGTGGAGAAGGAACTCTAGCTAACTAATCATCCATATTTTTCCCCAATTTCGTGTAGATTTCTCTAAGTCTTTAATTTACTTGTTTTACTTTCAATTTCGTCAAAACCAATTCCCCCTTTACTTTGTTGAGTCATATTAGTTAAAAACTGTTTTAGTTTGTGTTTTTAAGTGTTTTAAGTCAAGTTTCGTCCAAAGTCATTCCTAGTGTCTAGTTTGAGTCAATTAGCTTGTTTTGTGCTGTTTTGAGTTCTTTGAGTAGTTTTAGTGTATTAGAGTCTAGTTTTGCATTCTTTGAGTCTAGTTTAGTGTTTCAAACTTAGTTTTACGTTTTCCAGTCAGTTTCAAATGTTTTAGCAATCCCTCCTAGTCCCCAGTGTAGAACGATCCCTACTTATGCATATACTACATATACTTCTAGAAATAGATATTTAGGTCCCCTTGCAGCTAGATCTAAGGCATGATAAGATTAGGATAGGATAAGATAAGATAAGGTTAGTTTGGATAAGATAAGGTTGGATAAGGTTTTGGATAATGTTTCTTGTTTTGAGCTGATTCCTTATCTTCTTTGTCTTGAATTTAATTTCTTCATCTCCTTATCAGATTCCTAGCCTTTTGAACTCCAAATTCGTCCATCCATCTTGGCCCATACATGTGCTATCCATTTAATGCCCAAAACTGCTCCAAAATGCACTTTCTTGCCAACTTTGTCATTTGGACCTACAAACACACGAAAATAGCTTAAATCACTATAATAAACACAAACTAACTATGAAAACGCAAGAAAACAAGCTAACTAAGTCGCCTAAATATGCTCCTATCACATAACTTCTTGTCGAAACCTCCAAATCACAAGTTCTAAACACCATGAGAAAAAATACTTCTAGGGCTTTCCAACCATATATGGCCCATTTTCTAATTCGTTCTAAGCATTTCGGGGCAAAGGTCGCAAGTTGGCTGTTCTGCAAGGGCCTTTTTTGGCGGATCTTGGGCCACTTGTTACAATATTCAAAATAAGATGATTTCTTCAAGCCCTTACTTTCATCCTGAAATACAGTACAAACAACAAAATACCTTGTGATGCATAGAGATTTTAAGTCAAAGGACAAAATACCTTGGGGCGTAAAAGTATAACTTTATGCACTCAAAAATTATTGTCTGTTGCATGCTCGTGGGAATGTTGGTATGCCTCAAGGGTAATTTATCCTTTTTACCCAAAAGTCCACGTGTAACCTCCATAATTTTCTTGATTACTTTTAGCTCTACAAATGCCCCCACACTTGCTGGGTTGCTCACAGGAAAGGGCAATAGGTATAGAGATCTTCAACTTTGATGCAAATTCCCACTTGGACTTGGAATTAGATTCTTCTAGAAAAAGGAAATAAATCACCACCAAAGCCTATTTAACCTTACCTTAAGTAAGGGATTAAATCAACTTCGGATGACAATTATTAATCCCTACAAGAACGTGAGAAAGCTAGAGGATATTTGTTCCCCTTCCCCTAGCATTCTTCTTCACTTGCCCGTGCAATGAACTGTCTTTCGTTGATTTCTTTGCCTTCTCCGTGTCGCACCAAGGTAAGAAAAACTTAATTTTCTTTGTCTTTTGCTTGGGTGATGCTGTCGCGAGGCAGTTGTCGGGGTGGTGCGACACATCGGCTGGCAGATGCTAAGATGCATGGTACTGAATGGATGGGTTGAAAGGTGAGGCAAGGTCCTTTATTTATAGGAGAAGGAAAGGCATGGCCGGGAATTAAATTGGGAAGGGTTTAATACTCCAAATCCTGCAAGAAAAGGGTAACAAATCAGAATCCCAAGAGGAAAAGGGTAAGAAGGGTACGACAAGCCTAAAAAGAAAGGGGAATGTGGTTTGCCTTGCACGGCAAAGGAAAGGGAAAGGGAAAGGGATGTGGCAACCCTCTTTGACTGGGATTAGGTCTTCTAGAATCATTTATTTAGTGTCCTAAAATAATTAGAGATCCTCCTTGCAGCTGGAAATTAAGTGGTGAAGGATTAGGAAAGTTTAGGACAAAATAAGGTAACTTTGGCTAACATTCCTTCTTTCTTGCTTGCATCCTTTACTTCCTTTTCTTGAATTAATTTCTTCATAACTTCAGCATAATCCTAGCCTCTTTTGGTCTTCAAATTCGTCCATCCACCTTGCTCAATGCATGTGCTATCCATTCCAAGCCCAAAACTGCTCCAAAATGCACTTTCTTGCTACTTTAGCCCTTTGGACCTACTAAAATAACTAGGAACTAATAACATAAATGCAAGAAAACAAGCTAACTAAGTCGCATAAATATGCTCCTATCATGGACTAAAACCCTTTTGGGCCCCGAGGCCCGAAACTAACTTGAAAGCCTAATACGAACCCTTCGTATAATTAATTAACTAATTAATTAATCTTGACCATTCTCAATTAAACCATTTAATTGCTTATCCATCTCATTTATATTTCTTCACTTTCATCCTTACTCGGTGTACGATCCATTAGGTTCCAATTAGCGAGGCATTGGGCGATTGTTACTCTTAATGATCAATTGTGAATTGAAACTACATTTCAATTCTCTCTTTTGTGAAGATTAGTGTTTGCTAATCTTAAGGACTTCCACAAACCATGAGTGACACCTAGCAGTATGTCATGGCTACCCAAACTAAGTAGAAGTTGTAGGAGAACATATCCAGTTACAATTACAATGCAATACGATCCTTCTCTAATACAGTACTCTTAATCACATTGTTTGAGTGATAGTTTGTTTCATGTTTACTATCAAATGTGATACTTCTCTATATGATTCAATTGAATATGCTTACTAAGTAGAAGTCATATTCGTATGCTTTGGCCAAAGACTCCCGAATCATATCTTAGAGTATTCTCCCTCTACCATGGAAGGTTAGAGATCCCTTGTTATGCATTCATATGCCTACATGACTAGATAGCTTGACCCCAACAATGTCGTAGACACTCTCGATGGAATGCCTTTGACATGATCAAAGATCAAGCACCTAACCTTCCCCCACACTTGATTTCTGCAATATGTTTAATCAAAAGGAATTCTCTCTAAGTCATGCTCCACTATACTTTAAGAACAAGGGTATGGATAGTCCTATTCTAGGCTAGGTAGGGATAATGTGGCTAACAAAGAAAATAAGCTAATTAAGGCTCAAAGGGGTTAAACCTACAAAACAAAAGCATGGGATGAAGGCTTTTTGGCTCTGGTGGTAACTACTAAACAACTTCATCTTGTTATATGTTATGCATTCAATTTTAAGCTTTGAATGAAACGGGCATGAGTTCTAGTATTTGGAACTAAAGTGATAAAACGCATTCTAAGTAGCAACCAAGCAAAGAATAATGAGATCATGCAACGACTTTAGAAAACAAGAAATCACAGATTAATAACTCTCCAAATAACGTTTAGGCTCAAGTCTCTCATGGTTGTAACGTTAGTTTGAGTTCCTTCCTTCAAGTTACAAAAACAGATTTTTTTTCCTTTGTGATTACATGTGAATTCGTTAATGACAACTACAACCAAGTATTAACCAAAGAGCATATCAAACTTCCATCCATGTTTGTAACTTTCTTTAACAGTCATGTAATTAAAAACCAAATCCTCATCATTGTGTTGGAAGGTACCCTAAGACAGAAACACACAAAAACGACTCTAAAATGACTCTTTTTGGGTTTTTCAAAACTTTTTCTATTTTTTTTTCAAATTTTCGTATTTTTCTTTCAAAACACACTAAAACACTTCAAAACACACTAAAAACACTTAAAAACAGTGAGAAACAACTCTAGTGGTGCTAGGTGATAAAAACCCACGAAAATCAATGCAAAATACTTTGTTTACCCCCTCACATTTAAACCAAACGTTGTCCTCAATGTTTCAAACATAGACTCACACAAAAGCAAGCAAACGATACAACTAACAAACATAACAAACATGGCAAACTAAAAGCAAGAAAAAATAGAGTTTAAGAACGCAAATCTGGTTATGATGCCGGAGCTTCCTAGTTCTTCTTTATTCACATGGGTTGCCTCCCAAGAAGCGCTTGCTTTAACGTCTTCCAGCCGGACGATACCTCTTTTTAATCTTTATTGGAGCCCACGGCATGGAGGGGTATGTCCTCCACGATATGCTCCTTGAAACACTTCATACTTTGGACCTTTGAATGGAAAAGGATAGTGATCCTTCCTGATTGTGGTGTTTTGCTTCTTTAAGTCAATGTGAACTCGCCCACCACCTTGAATTCGATTAGGTACCTGCACCAAAGGAGGTAACAACCTATTAGTTGAAATCAGAATTGGAATTAGAGGAGGTGGCTCACCAATGTGCTACAATGAAGTGGCAGCACAGTCAACAGATGCACAAGGGGTGCTCTCGGCCAGATTTGATGGTTTGAGGCTTGGGGCGTGTCCTTTGTGCTTTATTCCAATTCCCTCTTCGTTGGTGGTTCGAAATTCATCCTTCTTAATTGGTGCTGAACGTTTCTGCCCTACATTTCAAATTACATCAATGGCAAAACAAGAACGAACATCATTAGGATTCTCAATAGATTCAAAAACTTTAAAGTTAATCATATCACCACCAAACTCCATAGTTAAGGTTCCTTTGGCCACGTCAATCTTGGTGTGGGCTGTTTTCATGAAAGGTCGTCCAAGTAGGATTTGTGATGGTGGAGAGTGGCCTAAGTCTTCCATGTCAAGCACGTAGAAATCTGCAGGAAAAATCAAGTGATCTACCTGCACCAAAACATCTTCCAATACTCCTTTCGGGTATGCATTCGATCGATCGACTAATTGAATAATAACGCCATCATTTTTAAGCTCTCCTAGATTCATAGATGCATAAACAGAATATGGCATGACATTAATTGATGCACCTAAATCTAGCATAGCATGTTCAAACTTTGTATTACCAATTACACAAGGGATAGTGAAACTACCTGGATCTTTGTATTTAGGTGGCAGCTTTCTTTGCAACATTGCTGAGACATTTTTACTGACATGTACCACCTCTTTCTCCCGAATCCGTTTCCTTGTTGTACAAAGCTTCTTAAAAAACTTAGCATACTTCGGGATTTGCTTTATAGCATCAAGGAGAGGGATATTGACGTGCACCTTCCTAAACGTCTCCAAAATGTCTTTTTCATCCTCTTCGTTTCTGGCTTGCATAAATCTGATAGGAAATGGCACATTTAGTGGAATAGAACTAGAAGAACTCGAATTTGGACTTACCTTGGTGGTTTGGGATTGTTTAGGGGCCTTAGGGGGCTGCTGCAAGGGTTTATCTACCCTTGCCGTGGGTTTATCCAATGTTTCCTCTTCTTGCTGCAATTTTTCATCCTCTTCTTGGCTCGATTTTGACATTTTGGGGCTGGTTCCAACCTCCTTGCCACTGCTCAATGTGATAGCGTTGGCGGTTTCAAATCTTTCCTTCGGATTCACAACGGTTGAACTAGGAAGTTTGCCTTGTTCTCTAAACTGCCCAAGGAACTCTGAAATCTGCCATATTTGGTTCTTCAAGTTGGCCACTTCCTTGGTTTGATTTTGGAATCCCTGCGCCAACGTAGTTAGTAATTGAAAAGTTTGATCATTATCAAGTGACGAACCTGAGTTTTGTTGGGCAGATTTGAAGGAAAATTTTTGTTCTAGCTAAGAACAAGTAAGAACATTCAAATACATATGCAAACTATTAACACTTTAAAGTAGGCATGCATTCAAAAACAATTCATAAAACCCATGACTTTCAAAGCCTAGTATATGGTGAACCAATATAAACTCTTTAACAACATTAAAGAGAAGTAAAGATTTAGAGTTTCTTTACCCTTGAAGCTCATCCTTGTTTGCACAAGGGATTCACCCAAGTGGAGGGCCTTCAAGTCACCTCCAAGCTCCTTGGATATTGCTTGTGATTTCCTTCTCCTTTTGTGCTCCTTTTGTCCTTGAGGATGTTAGGAAAGGATCTCCAAAAAAGACCAAAGATTTGGTGTCTCTAAGTCTCCACACCAAGGGTTAAGTGTGAAGATGAAATGGATGACTTAGAGAAGAAAAGATTGCTAGATTAATCTCTCTAAGTGGCCGGCCTCTTTGTAGAGAGAAAGAGAGAAAATGTTTCACCTCTTTGCCTCAAAGAAAACCCTATTTGAAAATAAAGCTATAAAGTTGCTTTTATACTTCATTACAAGTGAGTGGCAAACTTGTAATTAATCCAAGTTTGCACCATTCACCCTAACGGCCGGCCTCTCCTTGTTATTGGGCTAATTTGCCCATTTTGTTTTAGTTGTCATACAACCTAAACATAATGGGCCTTGTGGACCAAAACGCTTTTGGGCCCCGTAACCCAAAACCAACTGAAAAGCCCAATACGAACCTTTCGTAAAATTAATTAATCTTGACCATTCTTCAATTAAACCATTTAATTGCATATCCATTTCATTTAATTTCTTCACTATCGCCCTTACTCGGTGTACGATCCATTAGGTTCCAATTAGCGAGGTAGTGGGCGATTGTTACTCTTAACGATCGATTGTGAATTGAAACCACATTTCAATTCTCCCTTTGATGATTGGTGTTTGCTAATCATTAGGGCTTCCATAAACCATGAGTGACACCTAGCAGTATGTCATGGTTACCCAAGCTAAGTAGAATTGGTTGGAGAACCTATCCAGTTACAACTACAATGCAATACGGTCCTTCTCTAATACAATACTCTTAATCACATTGTTTAAGTGATAGTTTGTTTCATGTCTACTATCCAATGTGATACTTTTCTATATGATTCCTTTGAATATGATTTGGAACAAACTTCCTAAGTCATATTCATTTGCTTTGGCCAAAGACTTTAGAATCATATCTTAGAGTATTCTCCTTCCATCATGGAAGGTTAGAGATCCCTTGTTGTGCATTCATATGCCTACATGACTAGATAGCTTGACCCTAACAATGACGTGGACACTCCGATGGAATGCCGTTGACATGATCAAAGATCAAGGACCTAACCATTAGACATCTATGATGCCTCAGGTCAAAGGACTACTTTGCATATTGCAACTTTAGAGTTCTTACATGACATGTATGTTCGAACTCTCTTTTGATCGTTGTTCAGTGTACTCGATTACTCTTTCGAGCACCTATGTGTTTGTCTTAGTGTCCAACACCAAATGACTTGAGACTAGTCATACTCAAGCTTGAGTTGACATAACACATACTAACCTTAGCGGATTGTCAATACCCAATTGGCAATACTATGGCTAGGAACGTTTTAGGAATGAACATAAGAGAATGGTCTCGATAATCTAACTCACTTAGATCACTTGTCTCTTAGATCAAATAAATCCCTTGGATTCCCTTATTGCATAAACACATGATACAATAAATAGTGTCTGACAATAAGCTTTGCCCTTCATTAAACATATAAAAGTTTAATACATTAAGTATTCCAAAAAGCTATTACATCAAATGAGTGGCTTTGTGGGCATACTTCCAACAAGATTGTGGTTGAGGTTGAGATTGCGCGAATGGCCTTTGATATATCCCAGGGGTGGCTGTCGAAATCCTCCTTGTTGTTGAGGTTGTTGAGGCTCTCTCCACTTGAAGTTTGGGTGATCTCTCCAGCCTGGATTGTATGTATTTGAGTATGGATCATTCCTTTGCTGATTTTGGCCTTGATAACCTATGGCATTGGCACTTTCCCATCCTCCATTCTCTATTAGTTGAGGGCATTGATCATTGAGGTGCCCTTGCATAGAGCACACGCCATATACACTTGGTGTAATTCCTTGCACTTTGCATCCTTCGGCAACCTGAGATACAAGCATAGTGAGGTTAGCTAATTGAAATTGAATTTCAGCCATTGAACTTACCTCATGGACCTACTGCCCTGGGATGTCTCTTTGTCCAACACCTTCGTATTGTTGTGCATTCAAGGCTCGGTTTGCAATTAAGATCTTGGCAGCCACCGGTGTTTTGTCAACCAAAGCACCTCCCGCTGAGGCATCAAGCATTTGTCTCTCAATTGGAAGGAGTCCCTCGTAGAAATATTGAATTAGAAGCTCCTCCTTCATCTGATGTTGTGGGCATGATGCAACTAACGTCTTGAAATGCTCATAATATGCTGGAAACGATTCTCTTTGGTTTTGTTGAATACCACTAATTTTCTTCCTCAAAAGAATAACTCTTGAAGTTGGGAAGAATTTCTCTAAGAACGCCCTCTTCATGCTTTCCCAAGAAGTAACAGTCCTAGGTGCTAATTCGTAGAGCCAATCTTTAGCCTTTTCCAAGAGAGAGAATGGAAAGGCCTTCATCTTCAAAATATTCCCATCGACATTGATGGGTGTCATGCTCGAACATACCACTTCAAACTCCTTAAGATGCTTGTTTGGATCTTCCATGGACAACCCATGGTATTTGGGAATGTGATGCAACAAGCTAGACTTCAATTCGAACTCATCGGTCTTTCCTTGGGCAGCCATGGGGTATTGAACGCAAAGGGGAACGACATTGTCCAACCCCGAGGCTAAAAGTTCTTTGATTGTACGATTGTCCGCTGCTATGACTTGTTCTTCTTCTTCTTCTTCAAATTCAGATTCGGCCTCTGAACTTGAACTAGGTGGATTAGGTTTTGGTTGCTTCCTCTTTCTTCTCAAAGTTCGTTCAAAATCGTCGTCGAACTCTAAGATGTTTGCACTAATAGGTTGAGAACTACGAGTCATAAACTAGTACCTGAAATGAAGAAATAAACACAACTCAGCAACCAAGAATAATGCACGGCAAAGACACATACACACACATGCAAAACACTTTGAAACTAAAAGGAAACACAAAGACACACAACTCAAACAAAAGAGATTAGCAAGTTTGCTAATCCTCGACAACGGCGCCAAAATTTGATGTGAAAATTAACTTGACACATAAATTAAACCCTATTTATGACAATTGTAGTAAAGATGTAAGTAGGGATCATTCTATACCGGGGATTAACTAGGGATGCTAATCAACATAAATAAGACTCAAAAACACTAAACTAGACTCTATAGACTCAAAACTGACTCAAAACACTCAAAACAACAACAAACAATAAAAAAGACTCAATTCTAGACCTAACAAGTGATTTTGACGAAAATAAGACTTAACTTGACTCAAAAGACTAAAAGAAAACATGTTATGACAACTAACAAGACTTAATGAAAGGGGGATTGTTTTTGACGAATTTTAACTAAACTAAACAGATTGCAAAACAAAGTAAATTAGGTGATTTGAATGGTGAAAACTTAGCCAGATGATCCTTATCCACACATGACATATGCATATAAACCAATTTCCAGTATTGTTCCCTTAGACTATAAATGACAACACCCCAAGTTAACTGTGACAACACAAATTAACCATCAGATTTTCCTTAACTCATTGAATTGGATGGGATGCGCATCACAACCAAATTATCCTTATCCAGTTCCCTAACTATGAAAAGCATGATAGAAAGACATATCAAAGGTCATTAAGTTCTTTGAAAATCATAAGCAATGACGAGACATTCGTAACTATGAAAAACATGATACTCCTGCCTAGGATTCACTTAAAACAATCATGACTAGTGACTTTTACTACTTGTGAATATAAGTTCATAACGATTAGGTGAAACTCCCTTATACTCTAGCATCAAGTTTATGCATGCAAACTAAGTATGCATCCTCAATCAACATACATAAACAAGGTTTGATAACTCAGATAAGCAAATCACATTCAAGACTCAAGAAACAATAACTGGATGTAATCAATTCATATAAAGCATATAATCATGGCTTCAAATTCACCTCTAACTAAAAAGAAATTAGTTCCACATGTCTTTAGAAACTGAAATAAACATTAAAACCAACATTGAAACAAATTTAAAGATAGAAAGAACCAGGAACGTCCCAGCAACTCCAATGGCAGATTCGAACCCTCCTTGGATTGCAAGCCACGACACAAAGCTCCTTATTCCTTCCTTGCTGCGTTACTTGGTGAATCTTTGAGAAATTGGCGTGAATTGTGGTGTAGAATGAATATGGGGGTAGTCTCTTGAATTATGGTTAGAAAATATGTATTTAGAGGCTAGGGTTTCAGCACAAAGTAGTGGAGGAGAAGGATTACACAATCCTAGAGGAATAGGACTAGGAAATTCAACACAAAGCTTCTAGAAAGGGGTTAAATTCGTCAGATCTCTAGGGGAAAAGGAATCAGGTTATTTGCATTGTTTCAGGGCTTCTAGAATCAGATATTAGGTATTCTAATGTGATAAGGAGTCCCCCTTGCAGCTGGAATTAAGGTATGATAAGATTTGGATAAGATAAGATAAGGTTAGTTTGGATAAGATAAGGTTGGATAAGGTTTTGGATAATGTTCCTTCCTTTTAACTAATTCCTTATCTTCAATGTCTTGAATTAATTTCTTCAACTCTTTAGCACATTCCTAGCCTCTCTTGAACTTCAAGTTGGTCCATTCCTTGTGCTCCATATGTAAGATATCCATTCCAGCCCAAAACTGCTCTAAAATGCTCCAAAATGCACTTTCTTGCCAGCTTTGTCATTTGGACGTACAAACATACGAAAATAGCTCAAATCACTATAATAAACAGAAACTAACTATGAAAATGCAAGAAAACAAGCTAACTAAGTCGCATAAATATGCTCCTATCACCTACATGACTAGATAGCTTGACCCCAACAATGTCGTAGACACTTTTGATGGAATGCCTTTGACATGATCAAAGATCAAGCACCTAACCATTAGACATCTATGATGCCTTAGGTCAAAGGGCTAATTTGTATATTTAAACTTACGAGTTCTTACATGACATGTATTGAAACTTTCAGTGGCACACTCTCCCTTCCTAGTGAATGGAGATTTGGTCATCTTCCCTTTCAAGCAACATTCACAAGTACCCATTTGGTCATTACCTAATAGGTGAAAATATCCGTCTTTTGACATCTTGCGAATCTTATCAAGGTTCACATGTCCAAGTTTAAGATGCCACATCTTTTCTTGGTTAACTTCTTCTCTAGCCCTTTTGGATTTTGAGGTATTCTCGCTTTCAATATAGTGCATCCCACTACATGTCTATAGGTGAAAAGTCCCTCTATCATATTACCATGAGAGATAATACGACCGTTCAAGTATAAAGTGCAACTCATTGTGGAAATCAAATTCATTATACATGAAGGAAAAATATAAACAATTTTTAAGTTCCAAGACTTCACCAGAGGGTAGTATAAGCATGTAGGTGCCTACTGCTTTTGCAAAGATCTTAGTGCCGTTCCCAACTCGCATAATCATCTCCTCATTGTGCATTGTCCTGCTCCCTATTAGTCCCTACAACAAATTGCAGATATGTTGACTAGCGCCTGAATCAAATATCCAAAAATTGGAGCTTACTGTAAAAGCACTCTCTATGACAAAAATAGTCCCTTCAAAAGTTCGTGTCATAAGGCTCGCAATAAGCACCCTGTAATTCTTCTTCCTACGTTCATCCTTTCAACAATGAAAGCATGTTCCTTTGGATTTTCTTGCCTTCTTCTTATGCAACCGTTTCCTTGTGATTGCATTCTCACTCCCACTGTCAATTTTGAAACTTTGTTCAGACTTATAGTACATGTGAATCATCTCAGTAAAAGTATGATCAAATCTATTCACTTTGTAGTTTATTATTAACTTAGTGAGATCATTCGAGAGAGATGCAAGGAAAAAGTCTTGGGCCATTTTCTCATGATGAGAGAATAACGCTTTAGTCATTTACAACTCTTGTAATTACTCATCTAGTTTGACCTCTAGAGAATGATGCCTCACAATGATATGATGTTGGCACCATTGCACTTAGTTAAGTCATTCCCACCATGCTAGTGTAGGGGTTCAAGAATAGTCTCACAATGATATGATGTTGGCCATCTTCATTGCCTACCTCACCACATCATGCATGTACAAATGGACTCCTCTTGAATGTAAGCACATACTTTGAACTTCCCCATGATAGGGTGAAGTCGGTGTATGAGTCTGTTGACCCTAAAAACTACAAAGCCTACGCGGCGCGCAGGCCGAGTAATTAATAAGCTAACTACGTCATTCGGTTGTGTGCGGGGCGTGCCAACTCGTCGGCCGAGCTCGGCCGAGGAGTAAATTTGTTGATGTTGCGTTGGGTCGCGCTACTGACTTCTGCGTCTTGCGATTGCGGCCGAGAAAGGAACACGTCTCGGCCTCTTGAATTCTCGAGCCTGAAGACAAGGCTGCTATTCTTACAAAGTTCACGAATCGAATTAAGCTTTCAATGTGCCGAATGTAATAACTGTAACACCTCACTTTGCCGAGAAGGTTGATGAGATGACCTCGACCAATAAGGATCTAGAAACCCTTCTCGACCGAGACTTGGATAGGTAATCAACCGTCCTCGCCGTAGTGCTGTTGATGCCAACGGAAGATGCTACGAGACCGGCTGATTCTACGGTGACAGAGCTATCTATGCCGACTTAAGATATCACCGGTTGCTTTCACAGTGTTGTTGATGCCAACGGAAGATGTGTCAGCGAAAAGAGAAAATAAAAAATCTCAAAGTTGTTGAGAGGGTTTGCGCAGGGCAGTTTTGTGTGTTGAATTGGAGGTCTCTTAATGATGCATAGCCTCCCCTATTTATAGCACTGGATCTCCTTGAATCCGAATTAAAACCCTACTCGGACTAGGACTTCCTCTCCGGATCAACACCAATTCGACCAGTCCTATTTTCACTAGGATTGTGAACCTAGTCCTTTATTGAGTCGGATCCACTCCGGGTTATCAAACTTGCCGAGACTCCTTGTTGCACTAGGACTCGACTCGCAAATGTAGCATGACCTAGCTGGCCTAGTTTTAGAAGCCCACGTACTGAACGACCCGAGGCTTCCTTGTCGCCAGGCCTTCCGGGCCGAGAATGGTTCTATACTCGGCCCAAATTGATATTTTGGACCCAAACAGAGTCACAAACAATTGGAGCCCAACACAGTGGAAGGCCAACGAAGAGATGTTCAAAGCAGCTCTTGCTTATCAACTTAATATTCGTTTTGTTGAGGGAGTAGTGTTGGGCTGCATCAATTTCATTTTAATCTTATTAAAAGAACTCTGACCTATTACAACCATTGGTCCTAGTTTATATCAATTATAGTATATAATACTCCCACTATTTCGATGAAACAAGCGAGACTATATGGAACTACTAACGAATGCATTGCATCCTCATATGGACTATATAGTCATTTTAGGTCTTAGGATGATTATGAACCGTTTGATTTGATCCAACACGAGCCTTGTGTTGGACCTTGGGTCTAAGGTAGATAGTTGTTGATTTTAGGTACGCATTTAATGTAATTAAACCATCATATCCATAAGAGCTCCATGAATGTTTTCACTCATTAAAACTCAAATTTTCACTACTCAAAAGAGGGTTAACATCCTAGGGTACTTAGGGGTTCCAAAAGTCACTTTAAAACACTTTTAAGAAGACAAACATGAACCCAAAAATCCACCCTTTGGATTTGGCCGAATTTCCCCACATACATGGCTCCAAATTTTAGTTCCAATATTCATGCTGAAATGAACTACATCTACAACATTTGAGATGCTAAATTTTCAAGCAAAATTAATATTCAAAAAGCAAAAACAAAGCTTGTAACATTTACAACATTTAAATCACAAACCATGAAAAACACAAAACCCAAAAGGATTCACCATACACTAGACCTAGGCTTTGATACCACTTGAAGGAAAATTTTTGTTCTAGCTAAGAACATGTGAGAACATTTGAACACATAAGCAAGCTAATAACACTTTAAAGTAGGCATGCATTCAAAGACAATTCTAAAACCTATGACTTTCAAAGCCTAGTGAATGGTGAACCAAAAGACTCTTTAATAAATTAAAGAGAAGAGAGAGTTTAAGTTTCATTACCCTTAAGTTTCACCGTAGCACGATATTGTCTGCTTTGGGCCCCGACCACGCCCTCACAGTTTTGTTTCTAGGAACTCACACGAGAACTTCCCAGTGGGTCACCCATCATGGGATTGCTCTCGTGCAAACTCGCTTAACTTCAGAGTTCCGACGGAACCCGAAGCCAGTGAGCTCCCAAAAGGCCTCGTGCTAAGTAGAGATGGGAATATACATATAAGGCTTACAGGATCCACTCCCCTGGGTGATGTGGGATGTAACACTTGAAGCTCATCCTTGTTTACACAAGGGATTCACCCAAGTGGAGGGCTTTTAAGTCACCTCCTTTGCTCCTTAGATGGTTGCTTCTTTGCTTCTCCTTTGCTCCTTGAGGATTTGAGGAGAGAAACTCCAAGAACACAAAAAATTTGGTGTCTCTAAGTCTCCACACCAAGGATGAGGTGTGAAGATGAAATGGATGACTTAAAGGAAGGAAGATTGGTAGTTGTTTTCCTCTAAGTATGGCCGGCCCCTTTGGAAAACAAAGAGAGAAAAAGTTTTTCTCTTTTGCCTCAAAGAAAACCCTTAGTGAGAGAATGGCTATAAAGATGCCTTTATACCACCTCACATGTGAGTAGCAAACTTACAATTAACCCAAGTTTGCTACCACTCATCCTATAGCCGGTTCCCTTTAGTTATTGGGCAAATTTCCCATTTTATTTTAGTTGTCATACAACTTAAACATAATGGGCTTTGTGGACCAAAACCCTTTTGGGCCCCAAGATCCCAAACTAACTTGAAAGCCTAATACAAACATTTCGTATAATTAATTAATCTTGACCATTGTCAATTAAACCATTTAATTGCTTATCCATCTCATTTATATTTCTTCACTTTCATCCTTACTCGGTGTACGATCCATTAGGTTCTACTTAGCTAGGCAGTGGGTGATTTTTACTCTTAACGATCAATTATGAATTGAAATTACATTTCAATTCTCCCTTTAGTGAAGATTAGTGTTTGCTAATCTTCAGGGCTTCCACAAACTATGAGTGACACCTAGCAGTATGTTATGGCTACCCAAGCTAAGTAGAAGTGGTTGGAGAACCTATCCAGTTACTCTTAATCACATTGTTTGAGTGATAGTTTGTCTCATGTCTATTATCCAATGTGATACTTCTCTATATGATTTAATTGAATAAGATTTGGAACCAACTTCCTAAGTCATATTCGTATGCTTTGGCCAAAGACTCCCGAATTATATCTCAGAGTATTCTCCCTCCACCATGGAAGGTTAGAGATCCCTTGTTGTGCATTCACATGCCTACATGACTGGATAGCTTGACCCCAACAATGTTGTGGATACTCTCGATGGAATGCCTTTGACATGATCAAAGATCAAAGACCTAACCAATAGACATCTATGATGCCTCAGGCCAAAGGACTCTTTGCATATTGCAACTTACGAGCTCTTACATGACATGTTTGTTCGGACTTTCTTTTGATCGTCGTTCAGTGTACTCAATTACCTTTTGAGCACCTATGTTATTGTCTCAGTGTCCAACACTAAATAACTTGAGACTAGTCATACTCACACTTGAGTTAACGTAAAACATACTAACCTTAGCGGATTGTCAATGCCCAATTGGCAATCCTATGGCTAGGAACGTTTTAGGAATGAACATAAGAGAAAGGTCTCGTTAATCTAACTTACTTAGATCACTTCTCTCTTAGATTAAATACATTACTTAGATTCCCTTATTGCTTAAACGCATAATACAATAAATAGTGATTAACATTAAGCTTTGCCCTTCATTAAACATATAATAGTTTAACACAATAAGTATTCCAAAAGCAATTGCATAAAATGAGTGGCTTTGTGGGCATACTTCCAACATTATCCTTTCGCGCTGGAGAGCTTACCCAGATGGGTGTCTGGGAATTAGTTTACCCTCTCGCATTGAAGAGCAATTAGTTTACCCTCTCATATTGGAGAGCTTACCCATATGGATGTCGGGGAATTGGTTTACCCTCTCGTACTGGAGAGAATTAGTTTATCCTCTCACACTGGAAAGCAAACCCAGATGGGTGTCGGGGAATTTGTTTACCTTCCTGTATTGAAGAGTAATTAGTTTATCCGCTCACACTGGAAAGCAGACCCAGATGGGTGTCGAGGAATTAGTTTACCCTTTCGCACTAGAGAGCAATTAGTTTATCCTCGCGCACTAGAGAGCAGACCCATATGGTTGTCGGGGGATTGGTTTACCCTCTCACACTGGAGAGCATGAAAGTCGTTGTTTGTGAGCAAAGCTGAGGAAAACTGAACTGCTAGATAACTGAAATAATCCTCAGTTGTGAGGTATTGTTCGGTGATCTACTTAAGACTTCGAACAGCTTGTGGAACCCGTGTAAGAGTGTAAGTGGGAAGCGCAGCAAGCTACTCTTGGACTTTCTTCAAGTATTGCGCCATCGTTAGATGTTTCGTCGTGTGCCCTTCTGAGGCTTGGTTAGTGATCAGCTGAAAATCTAAATGGATTGTAAGCTTCTTCATAGCTAAGTTTTTCGCTAGCAAAGACTGCTAATAAAGCCTTGTCTTCTGCTCTGTCATTTGATGCTTTGAAGTTTGGAGTGTCATGGGCTTAGTCGGCGCGATTAGGAGCCATATGGCTGGGAGCCGTGGTGCAACATTGGCACTGTTAGGAGCCATGGTGAGAGATTAAAGGTTGCTGGGAGCCATGGAACAGGTAGACATGATTGTGAGCGCGGAGCTCGGGCCAGCTTGGGCTAGGTTGTGCATTGCAGGAGAAACTGGACCACTAGTTCATGGATGCTCGGCTATTGGTGATGTGCTGGTTCAGTATTGAATCGTCTAGATGTTGGAAATATGCCCTGAAAGTCAATCTTTGGAAGAAACCTTTCAGGACAAATGAATGGATGCATAGATGATTCTTATACATCAAATGGCAAAGACACGAATTAGGACTATCTCAATAAACGATATATGTCTTAAATAGTGTATCCATGGACAATGGATCGATTGAAGAAGTAATCTAATGATGTTAGACTACAGAGACCTTCTTCACATAACCAAATGTCCAAAAAAGTTCTTGGTCATTGGATTGTCGGAGGGATACTGACAATGCATAGACCGGTACATACTGTGTCTGCTTCAAATGGAAGGATGGAAAGTCTCATCCCATTCGTGTTGTGACACTAAGACAAGTATGTAGGTGCTCATTAAGGGAATGAGTTCACTGAACACAATCGAACGAGAGTACTTGTATGAAGGTCTACTCACATGTCAAGCAAGTAACTCAAATGGTTGGAATAATGTAAGTAGTCCTTTGACCTGAGGCATCGTCGTTGTCTTGTGGTTAAGTACTTAATCTTTGATTATGTCAAACGTCACTCTATCAGAGCGTCAACGGCATAGTCGGGGTTAAGCCACTTAGTCATGAAGGCAAGTGTATGCGCAACAAGGAATCTCTAATCCTCGATAAGAGAGGAAGAATACTCTAAGATATGATTCGGGAATCTTCGGCCGAAGTATCGAGCGTATTAAAAGGAAAGCGTTCCTATACGACTCAAAAGAATCATATAAGAAGGAATAATCACATTAGGGGTTTGACATAATATATCCATACCCTAGTAATGTGATTGAGAGTATTGTATTAGAGAAGGATCGAATTACATTGTAATTCCAATGGAATAGGTTCTCCGAATAAACTTCTACATTAGCTTGGGTAGCTATGACATATGGTTAGATGTCACTCATAGCTTGTGAGTTCTTCTAGATGATTAAATGTAGTCATCAAAGAAGAAGGTGAATTAAAATGAAGTTTCAATTCAGTAAGTGATTGAATTAAATATAATCAATTGGATTGATGCCAATCACCTCACTGCCTTGCTAATTAGAACCTAAAAGATTGTTCACCAATACACTATTGTAGTGAGTAATTAATGGATGATGGAAACAATTAATTGGATTAATTAAGTGTTGTGATTAATTTAGAAAGTCTAAAGAAATCATAAAAGCGATAAAGATCGTTTTGGGCTTAAAGAAACGTTCGGGTTTAATTGGGCCCATTGGGCTTAAACCCATTGGGCTTTCATTCAAGCATTGGATGACTTGAAATAAATGAAAGCCCAAAGCCCAAACAACACAAAGAGGGCCGGCCACTTTAGGTAGGAAAGGGTGAGATATTTAGTCAAGTTGTTGACTAGGTTTCTTTTGTCTATATAAGGAACTTTATAGAGATATTGTTCAATAGGGTTTTTTTGTGGGTTTAAAACAACAAAGAGGCAAAAGAAAAATAGCTCTCTTACTACCCAAAGGCCGGCCACCATTGGGGTGTTTTTACTAACATATCTTACACCCTTTTGGTTATTCCTTCATCATTCTCACTACACTAGTGGGTGAGGATCTTTAGAGGTTTCCTACTTTGGAAACTTGAAGAGAACCTAGGAGCACTCATTCTATCAAAGTGGAGGAGGCAAGGAGGGCAGCTAGGCTCAAGGAGTTCAAGGAACAAAGGGCTTGGAGGTGGTCCATCCTTGGTCTCAAGTCTAGATCAAGAGGTATAAGACTAAACCTTCACTTTGTTCTTCTCTATAAAATGTTTTGATGCATTATATATAAACCTATGAACCTTGAAGGGGATTTGCAGGACTATAGCTTTGATAATATGTTATAAATGCTTCCGCTGTTTTCGTATATTAAATTTGATTTGTATATGCATGATAGTCCTTTTTGAAATCCCATTCTAGAATCTCATAAATTTCCCTTCACTAGAGTGATGAGAATAAGACATACTACTAGTTTAGGCTAGGGTGTCTTTCTGGTACTCGTTTGCCCCCATTGTGCCATTAGGCTGGGTTGCTGTATTTGTCAAAATTGAAGTAGTCTTTGTATCCGCCAATGTATGTGGGATGCTTCCATTTGCTTGATCTTGTCAATGAAAGATGACCTACTTATGTTGGTCATATCTCATCGGAGCACCTCATCAGTAGCTTCATTATGCTAGAAATCGTGAAATCGTTCGGTCATGAGCCTCTCAACGTTTTCCTGAGTTTGCCTCTGCTGGGGCAGTAGAGCTTCCGGCTGCCCCCGGTCGTGACGTGTTGGTCTAGGCTACTCTTGCCTGTGCTCGACTCATCTATCTCATAGCTGCAGTGCATGTGGTACGTTCATGGCAAGCTAGCAGGTTTCTCGCAGGCTACTGATTGAACTTGAGCCGGATTGAGTGACTGTTTCTCTCCGTCCATCGTGCTGCCTACTCTGATATGAGGGGAAAGATGCTCCTTACGGCCTAACCACGAATAAACACTTCGCCTGGAAAGTTATCCATGTTGATTAAGAGTGAACGCTCCTCTGCGCGCTAAAATGAGAGTACACACTGATGCGAAAATAAGTTAACGCACAAATTAAACCCTATTTGTGACAATTGTAGTAATGATGTAAGTAGGGATCGTTCTAACCGGGGATTAACTAGGGATGCTAACCAAAGTAAAATTAAATTAAAAACATAAAAACAAAATTTAAAACACTAAACTAAAATCAAAACACTTAACTAGAATCACTCAAAATAAAACTAACAAATAAACTAAAACAAATCAAAAGACTCAAAATAATTCAAAACTCAAGAAAACACAAACTAAATTGATTTCTAACAAATCTAACACTTTAAAATAAATGGGGGATTGATTTTTTGACGAGAAGTAAATTAAACTTAAATAAATTACAGAATTGACAAAAACATGAAATTAAAAAACAAACTTCAAAGAAAATATATTTTATAGAATGATGATGAGACGTTAGTTAGAGGGGTCCTTATCCACACATAAACATATGCATATAATTTGATTCCCAGTTATGATTTCAACAAACGAATGCATGACAACGCTCCAAGTTAATTAGGTCCGCTTAAATTAACTTTCAGATTTTCCTAGATTCATTGAATTGGACGGGATACGCATCACAACCAAATTATTCTTATCAAGTTCCCTAACTATGGAATACGCATGATAGAGAGACATATCAAAGATCATTAAGTTTAATGGAAATCATAAACATCGACTAGGCATTCATAACTATGGAATACGCATGTTAATCCAACCTAGGGTTTACTAAACACAATCGTGACTAGCGATTTTTACTACTCATGAATATAAGTTCATAACGATTAGGTGAAATTCCCTTATATCCTAGCATCAAGTCTAAGCATGCAAATTAAGTGTCGACCCTCAACCCACATACATAAACAAGTTCTTAATCAACACAGAAAAGTAAACCACATCCAACATTCATAAATTCATAACTGAAGTAAATCAAATCATAATAAACATTTATCCATGGTTTCAAATTCCCCTCTAACTAAACAGAAATTAATTACGCATGTTTAATATAATTGAAAAGCAAATTAAATTAAACATGAGTTTAAGAAAAATAAAACCAAATGAGGAGTTGCTCCTGTGCTTAAGCTGCCTAAGGCAGCGCCTTCTGCGTGTTTCTCCCTATTTCCGCTGGCTCTTCTTTCCTCTCGCCAGCTGCCTCAGCAGCTTTTCTTCTCTCCCCTTCAAGTTCCGCATGTCCTCCCTTCCTGTTGCGTCAGTCCTCCTCCCGCTATCTCTTTCTTTCCCGCTGCACAAGGCAGCTGTTATTCTCTATCTGGCTGCGCAAGGCAGCTGTTGTAGTATCTGTCGCTTTTTATTTCCTGGTTTCTGCTTTTCTTTTCCGCAAGCCCACCTCGCGACAGTCCTGACTGTCCTCCACGTTTTCCTGCTTACATTTCCGCACGCCCTGCACAGTCAGTGCCTGCTTTCTGACCTGGTTTCTGACCTCTTCTTTCTGCTTTCCTGCGTGCGCCAGCTGCTCAGGGCAGCTTCTTCTTTTCTCTTATTATATCTAAGGCAGCTTGATGCCCTCTCTTTTTCTTTTCAGCCCACTGAATCATCAGCAGCCCACGCTGCCTTTATTCCTCTCTTTTATTATTTCCACTGCTTTCCGTCCCACACAGTGCTGTCTCCACAATCTTTATTTTCTTTTTATCTCAATGCACTCCCTCTTGCCGTCCACATGTTCTGCCAGTGAAGGTCATTTTTTTGTTATTTTATTTTTTTCTAAAGCTACAAAAATCAAATAAGTGAGCAATATAATTTTTACGAATTTTGTCAATTAAAATCACACTTGTGCTATTTTTATTTTCTTAGCTAGATAAATTCGATAAAACACAAAAACAAAGTAAATAACTCAAAAATATAAGAAACTAACTAAGAAAAGACGAGAGAATTTGATGTAAAATATGTATAAATATGAGCTTATCAAATACCCCCACACTTAGCTTTTGCTAGTCCTCGAGCAAAACAGAGAAAACAGAAAAAGTAATAACATGAAAATTATTAGCTTCCCCCTATGTGACCCTCATAGAACTTCATTCGAGAACACAAATCATCAAGAACCATAGCTAACACCAAACAAGCTAATCCAAGTTCATTTTCCTAATTCAAATATTAGCAGTAATCTTTGAATCATCTTTGAAGTGTAGTGTGTGAGATAGCCATGCTAATGCAATTTCAAATTTTTATTTTTAAAATCACCATATGCAAACTAGCGACCTTCTCACTAGATATCCACTTAATCACACATGTGTTTAGTCTTAATGTGTTTCGCTCAAAGAATCAAATGTGAAAGTTCTACCATAAGCTTGCATAAAGATCACTTCTCCACAATCATAATTGCAAAACTTAAATCAAGAGGACTTTTATTGGACGTAATGAGGTTTAGGGCGAGGGTTATTGAAACGAAAGAATAGGTAAACACAAGTTCCAAGCTACATTGCAAGCAATTCTTTTGTTTATATTTATAAGAACTCAAGCTCTCCAGCTATTCTTCTAGTCACCTCCAACCACAACCTTAAACTGAAACTTTAAACACTTTTTATTTTCTTCGTAAACAAACTTGCTTTCTTTCTTGTTTTTTTTTTTTTTTTTTTTTTTTTTTCAAGAAGAAACAAATATGAAAAACCCCCACACTTATTCTTTTGCTAAACTCCCTCCGAGTACTTCACAAACACTTCTCATAAGACAATTTCACATTACTCATTAGCTCGCTTGGAAAGGGTAAGGAAAAATATTTCAGGCATAAGGGTAGACATATCTGGTGATAAGAAATAAAAGGCTCACATATACGGCTCAAATTGGCAATCTAATGATATCATTTTTCTTTGGGAAACAAGGTTATTTGGGCCATGGTGGTAAACCTAATGCCTCTATCATTTTCAAGTTCATGCAATCAATGACAAATATTGAAGGAAAAATTTTGTCCTAGCTAAGAACATGTATGAACATTTGAATACATATGCTAACAATTAACTCTTTAAAGTAGGCATGCATCCAAAAACAATTCATGAAAACCCATGACTTTCAAAGCCTAGTATATGGTGAATCAAAAGACTCTTTAACAACATTAAAGAATATGAAGAATTTAGAGATTCTTTACCCTTGAAGCTCATCCTTGATTACACAAGGGATTCACCCAAGTGGAGGGCCTTCAAGTCACCTCCTTGCTCCTTGGATCTTCCTTGTGATTTCCCTCCTTTTAGTGCTCCTTTGCTTCTTTGAGGATTTGAGGATTAGTTCTCCAAAACACCAAAAGTTTGATGTCTCTATGTCTCTTCACCAAGGATGTAATTTGTGAGAATGAAAAATGGATCACTTAGGGAAGTAAATTTGCTAGATAACTATCCCCAAGTAGCTTAGAAAACCCTAATTGAAAAACAAAGCTATAAAGATGAATTTATACTTCATTTCTTAGGTGAGTGGCAAACTTGCAATTAAGCAAACTTGCATACCCTCACCCTAAATGGTTGGCCTATATGGTTATTGGGCTTATTGCCCATTTTTGTTTTAGTGGTCATACAACTTAAACATAATGGGCCTTGTGGACCAAAACACTTTTGGGCCCCGAAGCCCTAAAACCAACTTAAAAGCCCAATACGAACATTTCGTATAATTAATTAACTAATTAATTAATCTTGACCATTCTTCAATTAAACCATTTAATTGCTTATCCATTTCATTTAATTGCTTCACATATATCCTTATTTGGTGTGCGATCCATTAGGTTCCAATTAGCGAGGCAGTGGGCGATGTTACTCTTAACTATCGATTGTGAATTGAAACCACATTTCAATTCTCCCTTTTTGATGATTAGTGTTTGCTAATCAATAGGGCTTCCACAAACCATAAGTGACACCTAGCAGTATGTCATGGTTACCCAAGCTAAGTAGAATTGGTTGGAGAACCTATCCAGTTACAATTACAATGCAATACGGTCCTTCTCTAATACAATACTCTTAACCACATTGTTTTAAGTGATAGTTTGTTTCATGTCTACTATCCAATGTGATACTTTCTTATATGATTCCCTTGAATATGATTTGGAACATCTTCCTTAGTCATATTCATTTGCTTTGGCCAAAGACTTTAGAATCATATTTTAGAGTATACTCCTTCCACCATGGAAGGTTAGAGATCCCTTGTTGTGCATTCATATGCCTACATGACTAGATCACATGACCCCAACAATGCCATGGACAATCCGAGGGAATGCCTTTGTCATGATCAAAGATCAAGGACCTAACCATTAGACATCTATGATGCCTCAGGTCTAAGGACTACTTTGCATATTGTAACCTTAGAGTTCGTACATGACATGTATGTTTGAACTCTCGTTAATCGCAGTTCAGTGTACTCGATTACTCTTTCGAGCACCTATGTGTTTGTCTTAATGTCCAACACCAAATGACTTGAGACTAGTTCATACTCACGTTTGAGTCAACATAACACATACTAACCTTAGCGGATTGTCAATGCCCAATTGGCAATCCTATGGCTAGGAACGTTTTAGGAATGAACATAAGAGAAAGGTCTCCTTAATCTAACTCATTAGATCACTTATCTCTTATGTCAAATACATCCCTTGGATTCTCTTATTGATTAAACACATGATACAATAAATAGTGATTAACAATAAGTATTGCCCTTCCGTTAAACATATAAAAGTTTAACATATTAAGTATTCCAAAAAGCTATTACATCAAATGAGTGGCTTTGTGGGCATACTTCCAACAAATATTTCGAAAGATCGTTATGCAAGTTCTAGAGAAGTATCTCACATAAGTTCATCACACATGAAAGAATTGGAGATGGTGATCACATTTATGTCGGATAGACATGATGGTATTTTGAATTGCATTCCAGAATTTTTTTCTCGAATCTCCACATTCGTTTTGTGTTGTTCATTTGAAATAGAATGTCAGTACTTTATTTTCAAAGACTTCTAGTGAGGGACTAAAGAAGAAAATGATGAATCCTTTAGCAAATTGTGCGTATGCATCTACTCCATCTGATTTTGATGATTACATGGTGGAATTCAAGGATAACGGGCATGGTGGATAAGCCGAATGTTGATACTATCATAAATGGTGTGAGGCCTGTAATGACGAATATTCCGTCTAGAAGACCAAAGAAAAGTAGGATTAAATCTACTGGTGAAATCAGTGGGACTAAGAAGACTGTCACTTGTAGCAGGTAGGATTAGGTCTACAGTTTCAGAAATAGTTGCCTATGAATGCAGAAATAGTGATACTTATTTTTAGAAATATCCATCTTTATGGCTTTTGATAATTTAACATCTTATTAATGTTAATTTGCTATATAAATTTGGCAGTTTTGTTGTTCCCATACATTCATACAAAGCAAACTAGATTCAACTTTACATTATGAAATGCAACACAAACACACACACACACACACACACACACACATATATATATATATAATAATTGCCTATGAATGCAGAAATAGTGATACTTATTTTTAGAAATAACCATGTTTATGACTGTTGATGTTTCAACATCTTATTAATATTAATTTGCTACATAAATTTGGCTATTTTTGTTGTTCTGCTTACATTCATACAAAGCAAACTAAATTAAACTTTAATTTATGAAATGAAACACACACACACACATATATAACAATAACAATGTAATATATGTGAAACCACATTAAAACTAAACTTGTACTTTTAAGAAGTAAATGCACATCAGAATTACGTATAATCCATATTATAAAAATTTGATTTTAATGTCTAATGCTTGTCAATCTTTGTGAGATTTTAATAAATGCTTCTTGTTCCTTTGTCCAGCTAAATTCATGGTTCATCAAATTGGTGACGATATCTTTGCATGCTTTTATTACTTGGTAATCATTGATACGTCCTTGAACTTTATGATTCTTCGAGAGTTGATCAATGAAGCTTATCATGTATAATCCGCAATTTGACCTGAATTTACATATATTTTTAAGTTGTAAATGAATATGAGGATTGAAGAAAAATGAAGTTTGCTATAAGCAGTTGCTGCAAAAAAAAAAAATATCTATTTTTGGAACTATATGAAAATTTTACACTGTTTCTTAAATTGCATAAAACACTGAAGGAAATTTTGTGAAACACATGTTCATTTAAGCAACATCATATAGCATGCAATTAACAATTAAAGGCGGAATCATGCTAGCATGCACTTAAAAACAAAACATCAACCATGAAATTCAAAGCCTAGTAGATTGGTGAACCAAGACTCAACTCAAATCAAAGTGAGTTGAGAAATTTATACCTTTGTAGATTCCTCTTTGCATAAGCAAAGGCTAATCACCCAAAGTGAGGGCCTTCATTCCTTGCATCTTAAATCTATGGATTTGGATGGAAGAATATGATTCTCCAAGTTCTCAAAATAGAGAACCTCTAAGTCTCCACACCAAGGATGGATTGATGAAGAAATGAGTGACCTAGAGGAAGCAAGATTGCTAGATAATTTCCTCTAGGGTGGCCGGCCTCTTTAGAGAGAAAGGAGAGTTTTGTGTTCTCTCCAATTTCCTAAAAGAAACCCTAAATGAATTTTGGCTATAAAGTCATATTTATACCTTAATTCATTGAAATGGCAAACTTGTAAATAAGTCCAAAACCCACTCCTTTAACTAAATGGCCGGCCATAGGGTTTCATTGGGCTTTTTAGGCCTTTGTGAATTTTAGTCATTAAGTTGTCATACAACTTAAGTCAATGGGCTTGACGTTCGAAGCCCATTGGGCCTTGAGGCCCAAAAATAACCCGTGGTCTTTTAACGAACTATATTCGTTTGATTAATTAATCCTTGCCATAAATAATTAAACCATTTAATTATTCTTACTCATCTCCGTTGTTTCTTCAATCTTACACGGTGTACGATCCATTAGGTTCCTTTTAGCGAGGCAGTGGGCGATTAAAACTATTTCTAATCGATTGTGAATTGAAACTTACTTTCTATTCTCCCTTTAGTGATTATACATGTTTAGGGCTTCCACAAACCATGAGTGACACCTAGCAGCATATCATGGTTATCCAAGCTAATCAGAAGAGGTAGAGAACCTATTTAGTTTAGGATTACAAATGCAATACGGTCTTTCTCTAATACAATACTCTTGACCACATTGTTTTGTTTGATAGTTTATTCATGTCTACTATCCAATGTGATTCGTGTGCTTATATGATTACCTTGAATGTGATCTGGAACGACTTCCTAAATCTCATTCATACTCTGGCCAGAGATTCTTAATCATATCATAGAGTATTCTCCCTCAAAAGGTTTGAAGGTTAGAGATCCCTTGTTGCGCATTTAATTGCCTCCATAGCTAAGTGGCTTAACCCCAACGATGCCGTGGACACCCGTGTATGGGTGACGTTTGACATAATCAAAGATCAAGGACCTAACCACAAGACAACTATGATGCCTCAGGTCAAAGGACTACTTTGCATTATCCCAACCATGAGTTCTCATGTGACATGAATATGAGAACTCTTTGTTGATCGTGTTCAGTGAACTCATTCTCTATTGAGCACCTACGTACTTGTCTTGATGTCACACACACCAATGACTCGAGACTAGTCACTCTCCCTGAGAGAAGACACAGTACGTACTGATCTTAACGGACTGTCAATGCCCAATTGGCAATCCTATGATCAGGAACGTTTAGGATGTGTCTACGAAAGAATGGTCTCATGAATCTAACTTCTTTAGATTGCATTCTCCCAATCACATATTCCTTGGACTTTATCGTTTAAGCATATAACATTTATATGAGACGGCTTAAATAATAATCTTTGCCCTTGATATTAAACTAGATTAGTTTAACATGTGAAATGTCCGTAAAGTATCATCACATGATTGGTTTTAGGGCACATTTCCAACAAACACAAAGTTGATTTCTATTGTGCACATGCCTTGTCTTCAAAGTCACTTTTGATGGAATTTATTTTCTTAATTGTGTTTTGAGCTGAATTTATAAGATTTGTATCACTCTTTGTTGATTATACTGCCTTACCAAGCCAATACTGGATGAAGTTGCCTTGAATAAAATTATAGAGATTAATAATATACTTATTTGTCTGTAAATATGATAGAGGTTTTTAGGGATGGTTTGTTGTTTTCTTTACCACTATTGCTGCATTTTCCCAGTAGCAATCAAATTACAGATCATCATCTTTTGAACTTTATTCAAGAAAATTGTAATGGGTCATTTCAGTAGTATTGGTGTCCAAAACTGCCAAGGAGAGGTGGTTGTAATGAAACAATGGGAAGAAAATCTTTGATACTTTTCCACATTGGTCCATCAATTGGTTGTAGAGAAATTCCTTGTTTTGAATAGTTGCTTCAATGCTTTGTTCATTGATGTTGTGCTAGTTTAATGAAAATCAAGTCTAGTAAAGAATGATTCATGAAACTAATTTATAGTTTGATGTGCATGAAACATCATAATCACATATTTTATTTGTTCATATAGCTATATACACAGAAGATTAGTTGTATTATATTTTGAACTTTATACTGCATACAGTTGATTAAAAAGTTACAGGATGGAAAACTACTTATATACTTACAAATATTGTTGTGGGGACATGGAAGTTCATTTGTTCATGGGTGTTCTCTTTCTCTCTTTTCACGTAGAAAAAAGAATCAACTATCTGAGTTGATATAGGTTCGTTCGCCATTAAACTGTGCATATCTTCTTTCAACACTTTTATTCGGTAATAGTTAAAATATGTACTTTCTACTGTCCAGTACTCATCACTGCAGAAAAGTGGAATTTTTTTTTGGATATATATTAAGATGGTATTGTTATACAAGAAAAGCTTTTTATGTACTAAACGTTGATTTAAGAGTGTTTGTAGTACTTACGTGTCTTCTCTTTTAAGCTGAACTAAATTAATCTCCTTCTGTCATCTGGTTTTAGCATCTTGTACACTTAAAGTTGGGTCCATTTCATGCCTTTGTCTGTGTGATTTGTTGGTGGAAAGTCACCCGGCTGTGATGAAGGCTCGTCTTTTAAATCCAAATTGAATGAGCGAGTGTCTACTATGACTTTCTTTTTCTCTTTGGTTGTTGTTCTTCTAAGTGTTTGCTTTTTACCTTGCACGTCATTTTTCTCAAGAGCATCATTGTTTTCAGTGTCTACTTCTTGATCTATTACTTTTGTCATTAATAACACATTTCTCCCAGAATGTTTGTTGTCCAACATCACGTTTAATTGTTTGTTGTATTCCCTCATCATGGAATTGTTTGTTGTATTCCCTCATCATGGACCGTGCCTTCTTCATTTTGTTCCTTGTTTGATTCGGAAACATAATTCGCTTTTTCTTTTTTCTCTCCCTTAGTCACTGTTGGCTATTGCAGCGTTTGAAAGTTTTTCTTCTACCTCTTTGATCCATCTTCATTCTTTTCTTTAACTTCCTTCTTCCTTTTTTCTTCCTTTGTTGTGGTTGTTTTACGTGCCCTTTTTTCTGTGTGTTTTGCGTTGGTTCCGCAACAATGTCTTATTCAATAGTGTTTTTAATCTATAGATGAATTGTTTCCTTCTTTGTATGTGATATCATTTCTGTATTCCAAGTATTTTCTTTTGTTGTGTCATTTTGGTGGTTGTTGATATGATTTGAACATTGGTATTGGTTGAGCTTAACATTTGGAGTTTTATGTTAACTAAGACCATCTGCAAAAACAATGAATTTTGAATGCAAGTTGAACATGACCAATAAAAATAAATACGAGGACACATTATTATATATAAAGAGCAATTACTTTTATAACTGGACAAAAGTTTATATTTCCTTATAGATGAATATAGTGCAAATAGAAGAGTACAATATGATAGATGTTAAACTATTTCTTAAATTGAAGTTAAATTGCAAACTATTTAAGAAATGTAAGCTAAACTAGCAAACTATTTATGAACCTAGGGATATTTTGGAGACTATTTATGAAACTAAGGATATTTTGGAGACTAATTATGAAGCTGAAGATTTTTTTTAAACTATTTCTGAAACTCAAGATATTTTGTAAATTATTTATGAAAATATACCAATATAAGGGATTGTTTATTAAAGTGAAGAAAAAAAACGCAAGTATTTTGTAGATCTGCAAAAATCTTTTTATTTTGTTGAAGTGAGTAAAGCACAAATATGAAATCACAGTAGTAAGTGCAATGTAGGATGATATAAATTTATACATTACAATCTAAGTTAGTTAAAAGCGTGGATCTGTGATGAAATGATGTTGAGTGAAGAGAAAAAAAGTTGATTTTACCAAAATGATGTTTAAGTTCTTGCATGTCATTGTTTGTGGTTAATTCAAGTTGATCTAATTTATAGAAGTAGTGAACTAAGTATAAAACTGTTAAATTTGTGGAGGAATAGAGTAAGATTGTTACGTTTGTTCTTTACGTAGATTTGTGTGAACAAGTTGTTGATGGAGTTCAACAATTTTTGCTCAGTTTTTTTCTGTGAATAACTTGGATGATGGAAAATCGATGATATGGAGAATTGAGGACCTTTTGCTAGTTTTTTGTTATCTAGTTTTTGGAAATGCAAATTTGGCTGCATTCGCTAATGTAGGTTTGTTTGCACGGGATTGGTGTCTGTAGCTTGGGTAGTTGATAAAATTTGTTAGACCTTTATTGGGCTTTATTTTTGTACTATTGTTTGGTTTTTTTTTTTTTTAAATTTTGTTTGTACCTTTTGTAGGGAAATTTATGAGATTTCATGTGGGATTTCTAATGACTAGCATGCATATACAATTCAAAATTTATATACGAAAGCAACGGAAGCATGTTATCAAATAATATCAAAGCAATAGTCATGCAAATCCCCTTCAAGATGCATAGGTTTATGTAAGATGCATCATAAACAAATTTATATAAGAACAAAGTTTAGGAGTAGTTTTATACCTCTTGATCTAGATCTTAGACCAAGGAAGGACCACCTCCAAGCCCTTTGCTCCTTGAACTCCTTGAGCCTAGCCTCCTTCCTTGCCTCCTCCACTTTGTTTAGAATGAGTGCTCCTAGGTTCTCTTCAAGTTTCCAAAATTGAAAACCTCTAAAGATCCTCACCCACTAGTGTAGTGAGAAGGATGAAGGAATAACCAAAAGAGAGATTAGATGATTAGCAAAAGCTCCCCCTTGGTGGCCGGCCCTTTGAGTGTTAGAGAGATATTTTTCTTTTCTCTTTTTGTTCTTTCAACACTTCAAAAAACCCTCATGAAAACATTTGCTATAAAGTTCCTTTTATAGCCAAAAAGAAACAAGTCAACATTTGACCTCCTATCTCTCCATTTCACTCTATATGGCCGGCCCCCTTTGGTGTTGTTTGGACTTTTGGGCTTTTATCATTTTAAGTCATCCTATGCTTAAATAAAAGCCCAATAGGTTTAGGCCCAATGGGCCCAATTAAACCCGAACGTTTCTTTAAGCCCAAAACGATCTTATATCGCTTTTATGATTCCTTTAGACTTTCTAATTAATCACAACACTTAATTAATCCAATTAATTATTTCCATCATCCATTAATTACTCATTACAAAAGTGTATTGGTGAACAATCGTTTTAGGTTCTAATTAGCAAGGCAGTGAGGTGATTGGCACCAATCCAATTGATTATATTTAATCCAATCACTTAGTGAATTAAAACTTACTTTTAATTCACCTTCTTCTTTGACGACTACATTTAATCATCTAGAAGAACTCACAAGCCATGAGTGACATCTAACCATATATCATGGCTACCCAAGCTAATGTAGAAGTTGTTCAGAGAACCTATTCAGTTGGAATTACAATGTAATTCGATCCTTCTCTAAACAATACTCTCAATCACACTATTAGGGTATGGATATAATATGTCAAACCCCTAATGTGATTATTCCTTCTTATATGATTCAATTGAGCCGTATAGGAACGCTTTCCTTTATTATGCTCGATACTTCGGCCGAAGATTCCCGAATCATATCTTAGAGTATTCATCCTCTCATAACGAGGATTAGAGATTCCTTGTTGAGCATTCACTTGCCTTCACGACTAAGTGGCTTAACCCCAACTATGTCGTGGACACCCGCGGATGGAGTGACTTTGACATAATCAAAGATCAAGTACTTAACCACAAGACAACGATGATGCCTCAGGTCAAAGGACTACTTACATTATTCCAACCATTAGAGTTACTTGATTGACATGTGAGTAGACCTCCATGCAAGTACTCTCGTTCGATTGTGTTCAGTGAACTCATTCCCATAATGAGCACCTACATACCTGTCTTAGTGTCTTTACACGAATGGGATGAGACTTTCCATTATTCCAATTGAAGCAGACATAGTATGTACCAGTCTATGCATTGTCAGTATCCCTCCGACAATCCTATGACCAGGAACCTTTTGGACATGATGGTTATGTGAAGAAGGTCTCTGTAGTCGAACATTATTAGATTACATCTTCCATCAATCCATTGTCCATGGATTCACAATTTAGGACATATATCGTTTATAGAGATAGTCCTAATTAGTATCTTTTCCATTTGATGTATAAGAGTCATCTATACATCCATTCATTGTTCTGAAAGGTTTCTTCCAAATATTGACTTTCAGGACATATTTCCAACAAACTCCCACTTGCACTAAAGTCAATGACTAGTATATCTTATATATGCTAGTTGAGTGAGCTTATGCTCGTAGGTTAACTTGGTTATGTATTAACCCTTTTAATTTATAAAAGGGATTTACTTATCAAATGTTTCTAAAACATTTGATGATGTCTCTTTCTTGTGTTCGAATACTTCGATGAGACCTTGATTCCATGGCTTGAGCTATCGCCCCATTACGTCGTAGTATCCTACTAACGACCTTATGGTTTGGATTCAATCATTGGTTCTATAAGAACCTATTCTATTCAAAACACCTTTTGAAGCAGTTTCTAAAACAATATATCGTCATATATTTCGTTTGTATACTTTATACATACTTTGCTCCAACCTTGAGACCATTGTAGTACATTACTAACAATACTTCTATATGATTAGTACTTCATCCATTATGAAGTTCCATTTGTTAAAATGGGTTATTTTCACTTTGGTTAATAACCTAAGTGAATGCACGTTTCCAGAGTCCGACTCTGATGTTCCTTTCTTAAAGGCAATAATACTCTATCAGTTGCTTTGGTTCTGATCCTGGGATATAGTAATATCTTAAAGTGACAACCCATGTGGTTCTTCACTTTTGGATATCTACTTACAAGTCCATACATGTGTCCCTTTTGTGATTTTATGACACATTCATTATAAGGGATACAAAAATGATTTTTCTATCATATAGGAAAATGCTTTCTTAAATCTTCAACATTTGAGATTTATTTCCCATATAACATTCTTGAGATAGCCTTGCTATATCAATAAGTCCAATTTCAAGTCTACACTTCAAAATTGACCGTGTCACAATTTTGTCTTTTTTGAGTAACATCTATGTTTTATCAAGTCTATCAAATAGACTTTATTCATATCTTGTTGCTCAAATTATGACATCACTCCCACTGGCCTTGTTGTAACTTAGCATTCATTCAAAAATTTAACACTTATATTTTCTTGATTTGAATGCATATTGCTCCCACTAACTTGTCTTGGATCTATTGACAATCATTAAGATCCATTAGCTTATTGATGATGTCTCAACTATTTTAAGACTATCAACAATTCTAGCCAACACAAGTTATTTAAACGAATTATACATAAAAGAATTCCTTCTCAAGTAATTCCTTTTGAAATATGTGACTTGTTACATCAAGTCTATTCATTTAAATTATATGGTGTCATACAACATACTTCAAGTTTTAGTCATACTAAGACCTTTAATGTAATCATATAAGAATTATCCAAGTCTTTAGTGGAAGCATGGCTCCTACTAAGGATATAGAAACTCAACCATTCCTTCTAGGTGGTTGATATAATTCTTTATCAAAACTACATAGAGCGTTATAGTTACAAGAGGTGCCGAATTTGGATTGTCTTGTTGTTAAATCATATGTTGTGACTCATTTTGAAACTATTCCCTTTGGTTTCATCAACTTGTCCATATGCTTTATTATTAGCTTGTTTTCATAAAAGAGAATGATGGACAACTCCCAACATATTGAAGGAAATTTTGTGTAAAACATGTTCATTTAAGCAACATCTATTAGCATGCAATTAACAATTAAAGGCGGAATCATGCTAGCATGCACTTAAAAACAAAACATTAACCATGAAATTCAAAGCCTAGTAGATTGGTGAACCAAGACTCAACTCAAAACAAAGTGAGTTGAGAAATTATACCTTTGTAGATTCCTCTTTGCATAAGTAAAGGCTAATCACCCAAAGAGAGGGCCTTCATTCCTTGCATCTTAGATCTATGGATTTGGATGGATGAAATGGTTCTCCAAGTTCCCAAAATTGAGAACCTCTAAGTCTCTTCACCAAGGTTAGATTGAAGAAGAAATGAGTGACCTTGGAGGAGTTGGATTGCTAGCTAATCCCTCCAAGGGCCCCGGCCTCTTTAGAGAGAAATGGAGAGACATGTTCTCACCAATTTTCTCCAAAAGAAACCCTAAATGAATTTTGGATGTAAAGTCATATTTATACCTTAATTCATGGGAGTGGCAAACTTGTAAATAAGTCCAAAACCCATTCCTTCTCTAAAATGGCCGGCCATAGGGTTTCATTGGGCTTTTAAGGCCTTTATGAATTATTTGTCATTAAGTTGTCATACAACTTAAGTCAATGGACTTGACGTTCGAAGCCCATTGGGCCTTTAGGTCCAAAACTATCCCGAGGTCTTTAACGAACTTATTCGTTTGATTAATTAACATATTAATTAATCCTTGCCATAAATAATTAAACCATTTAATTATTCTTACTCATCTCCGTTGTTACTTCAATCTTTACCTTACACGGTGTACGATCCATTAGGTTCCTTTTAGCGAGGCAGTGGGCGATTCAGAACTCTTTCAAATCGATTGTGAATTGAAACTTACTTTCAATTCTCCCTTTAGTGATTATACACGTTTAGGGCTTCCACAAACCATGAGTGACACCTAGCAGTATGTCATGGTTACCCAAGCTAATCAGAAGAGGTGGAGAACCTATTCAGTTTAGGATTACAATGCAATACGGTCTTTCTCTAATACAATACTCTTGACCACATTCTTTGGTTTGATAGTTTATTCATGTCCACTATCCAATGTGATTCGTGTGCTTATATGATTACCTTGAATGTGATTTGGAATGACTTCCTAAATCTCATTCATACTCTGGCCAGAGATTCTTAATCATATCATAGAGTATTCTCCTTCAAAAGGTTTGAAGGTTAGAGATCCCTTGTTCTGAAGGAAGATTTGTGAAAAACATGTTCATTTGAATAACATCTATAGCATGCAATTAACAATTAAAAGGCGGAATCATGCTTGCATGCATTCAAAAACAAAACATTAACCAAGAAATTCAAAGCCTAGTAGATTGGTGAACCAAGAAACAACTCAAAACAAAGTGAGTTGAAATATATTACCTTTGTTGATTCCTCTTTGCATAAGCAAAGGCTAATCACCCAAGAGATAGGGCCTTCATTTCTAGCTTCTTAGATCCATGGACTTGGATGGAAGAAAAGGTTCTCCAAGTTCCCAAAATTGAGAACCTCTAAAGATTCTACACCAAGGAGAGCATGGATGATGAATGAGTGACCTTGGAGGACTAGATGACTAGCTAATCACCTCCAAGGTGGCCGGCCTCTCTAGAGAGAAATGGGAGCTTTGTGTTCTCATCTTTTCTCCTAGAAAAACCCTAATGAATAAATGGCTATAAAGTCATATTTATACCTTTCTTCATTGGAGTGGCAAACTTGCAATTAAGTCAAGTTCACTACCCCTTAACATTATGGCCGGCCACATTGGGTTTATTGGGCTTTCAAGCCCTTTGTTTATTCAAGTTGTCATACAACTTGAGTTAATGGGCTTGACATTCAAATCCCATTGGGCCTTGCGGCCCAAAACTAACCCGAGGTCTTTAACGAACTTATTCGTTTGATTAATTAACATATTAATTAATCCTAACCATAAATAATTAAACCATTCAATTATTCTTACTCATTTCATTTGTTTCGTCCATCTCTACCTTACACGGTGTACGATCCATTAGGTTCCTTTTAGCGAAGCAGTGGGCGATTAAAACTCTTTCAAATCGATTATGAATTGAAACTTACTTTCAATTCTCCCTTTAGTGATTACACACTTTTAGGGCTTCCACAAACCATGAGTGATACCTAGCCGTATGTCATGGTTACCCAAGCTAATCAGAAGAGGTAGAGAACCTATTCAGTTTAGGATTACAAATGCAATACGGTCTTTCTCTAATCTAATACTCTTGACCACATTGTTTGGTTTGATAGTTTATTTATTCATGTCTACTATCCAATGTGATTCGTTTGCTTATATGATTACCTTGAATGTGATTCGGAACGCATTCCTAAATCTCATTCATACTCTGGACAGAGGTTTTAATCATATCATAGAGTATTCTCCCTCAAACCATTTGAAGGTTAGAGATCCCTTGTTGCACATTCACTTGTCTCCATGACTAAGTGGCTTAACCCCAATGATGCCGTGGACACCCCGATGGGGTGACTTTGACATAATCAAAGATCAAGGACTTAACCACAAGACAACTGTGATGCCTCAGGTCAAAGGACTAATTTGCATTATCCCAACCATGAGTTCTCATGTGACATGAATATAAGAACTCTTCGTTGATCGTGTTCAGTGAACTCATTCTCTATTGAGCACCTACGTACTTGTCTTGATGTCACACACACCATTGACTCGAGACTAGTCACTCTCCCTGAAAGAAGGCACAGTACGTACCGATCTTATCGGACTGTCAATGCCCAATTGGCAATCCTATGATCAGGAACATTTAGGATGTGTCTACGAAAGAATGGTCTCATGAATCTAACTTCATTAGATTGTATTCTCCCAATCACATATTCCTTGGACTTTATCGTTTAAGCATATAACATTTATATGAGACGGCTCAAACAATAATCTTTGCCCTTGATATTAAACTAGATTAGTTTAACATATGAAATGTCCGTAAAGTATCATCATATGATTGGCTTTAGGGCACATTTCCAACAATCTCCCACTTGCACTAGAGCCAATCAGCTTGTTCATCTGTGATGATTCCTCTTCTGTAGTCATTTCATAAATGGCTGAGTAGTAGGCCTAGACAATGGATATCTATATGTTATCCATAGAAGCAACCTTGAGAATAACGACGTCACCATTATACATGATTCTTAATCATGTGGTTCAGTCTCTCATATGAGTTCGGATCTTGATGAGACCTTGATTCCCTGGCTTGAGCTATCGCCCCATTAGTGTCATACACTTTCTGGTTGGAACCGAATATAGAGTTCATATATGAACTTTCCCATCCAAACAACATTGTTGTAAACTTCTATATGGCAATATATTTTGCATTCATAATGGAACACACTAAAGTCATTACTTTAATGTTTCCATCCAAATATCTCTTTAGTCATAATAAATAGATATCTGTCTATCTCTTCATTCATAATGAAGAAACATTCAATGATGGAATAGATTCATAATCTAATACATTTACGCTTCCTTTACGTTACTCTAATTCTTCCTCATTCTTTGAGGAATCTATCCTTTAGTATTTCTTTAAATACTTAAGGACTCACTTGACAGTTGCCATGGTTCTGATCCTGGGCTTGCATTGATATCGTCTTGTACCGATCTTGGTACAACTCATATCAACGTTTTTCATACGATATGAAATACATAAATCACCTTTCTGCGTATGCATAAAGGATTCTATTTACGCATTATTTCTTTGGGAGTCAAAGGGCACATTCCCTTTGAGAAGAGCAACTACTTAGTCTAACTAGAGTTGTCCTCCTAATTGAAGTTTATCATCATATGAGAAACTTCCCAACACATTTTGTCTATTATTAGGGCATGATATAATCCAATTATATCCTAAAATCTATCATTATAGATTTCCATCCCATGTATATAGACTATGTCTCCCATATACATTCTATCGTTATAGAATGTTTAAAGTCATAACTTTAACGAAGAAGTATTCTTTTCATTTCCAAAATTAATATATCATATATGTGTATATACATATTCTAATTTAGGAACATGATTAACTCCCACTAATCTTTTGTAAACCTAGTAAACAAAAGATTCATTTACATCTATATGAGAAATCAAACAATTTGATCTTTCTCTCATAAGACGCTTATGGCTCCCACTAGCTTGCTAAGATCCATGATGGTTGGATCTCTACAACTTACATGTTTTGTGATTCATAGTTTTAGACATATATTATTAAGACTATCTTAATAATGGTTTCGGAAACCCATATTATGTCTAAACATTGAATCACCATTTAGTTGTAGCTAGCAATCTTCGAATTAATTGAAACTAAGACTACGTCAAAAATGGTTCCTTCAAAGTCAACCATTCTCTTTGATTGTAGTCACCTTAAGCTACCAATTAGCTATGAAGGTTTCATTATTTCGTGTCAAATGGTACTTTACCATTTCCTTGAGTATATGTCGAATATACACTCAATGTAGTCATAAGGATTTTCATTCTTATTTCTTTCGAATTAAGAGGTGCAACTCTACGACATTGTCAGAAAGTTCAAACCATTCAACTGAGACGGTTTATAAATCCTTCTCGACTACCTTGGAGTTTGTGGTATAGGAACTAGGTTGTTATATTTGTTGATCATCATCTTGTCTCTCAAAGAACCCATTCTTTGAGTTCTATTCCTAGTTCATTTGCTCTAAGGAAAATCATATTGTAGGATTTCAATGAACTACTCAACAAACAACATTTGTTGGTTGGTTTATAGAAGTGATATCCAAATGTTAATTTAAGGATATTCACAAGATAATTCTCAAACAAATATTGCTTATTAGCACACAACCCCAAATCTTAACATGATCAAGATTTGTCTTTCTTTCCAACTACATCCTATGGAGTCATGAAAATTTTGGAAGATCTTCTAATTGACAATCATATTGTTTTAGAAGTATATATCCTATATATGGGTAATTGATAACATCCAACGAACTAAATCTTATTCAAGTTCGTTCTTCTCCTAATGGAGAAATCCATTATCTTATGATGCTTCTTTCCTTGATATCTTTCAAGAAAACTATTCTAAAGTGTTACCTTTCCTTGGATCAAATCTAAGGATGTAAATACTTTGGACGTCTTACTCATCAACTCACATTTCTTGAATTCTTTGAAACCTTTTGCAAAGTATTCGGACTTGTGTTTATTTAAAATAAACTATAGTCCAACCGAGGGTGATCTTCGGTGAATGTCATACAACATGAGTAGTATTATGTTGTGGACCAGTGCCACTAACATCTAAGTGAATTAACCTCAAAACTTTGCGATTCTTTCTTCTTTCCAAAAGAATAAAGATTCGAACATTTCGCCTCTATACAATTTTAACAAGAAGGTATTGGATCCGGATCTAACGATCCAAAGCATCCATCTTTCACCAACTCGTAACTTATGTTTTTAGAGGTATCACAACTTTAGTTGGGATTAGTCACTACCTAGCAACCTTTTGGGTTTTAAGCATCATTGTATTCTAAACAGTTAACACTACCAAATTATCTCTACTATAGAGACAATCAATTAGATTACCATAATCCAATCATTGATTAATAAAGAACAATGTTTTGTCAAACAAAACATTCATCCATCTCTACTATAGTGACGGAATTAAGTTCCTTAAAATTGGAATGTAAAGACAATCTTTGGTTTTTCCAATTTCTTTGGTAGTTCATATGAGGAGGTAAGTACTAACTGCTCTCGCAGAAATCTATATTTTATTCACGTTCCGAATGTGAAGTACTTTCTCTAATCTAATACTCTTGACCACATTGTTTGGTTTGATAGTTTATTTATTCATGTCTACTATCCAATGTGATTCGTTTGCTTATATGATTACCTTGAATGTGATTCGGAACGCATTCCTAAATCTCATTCATACTCTGGCCAGAGATTTTAATCATATCATAGAGTATTCTCCCTCAAACCATTTGAAGGTTAGAGATCCCTTGTTGCACATTCACTTGTCTCCATGACTAAGTGGCTTAACCCCAATGATGCCGTGGACACCCCGATGGGGTGACTTTGACATAATCAAAGATCAAGGACTTAACCACAAGACAACTGTGATGCCTCAGGTCAAAGGACTAATTTGCATTATCCCAACCATGAGTTCTCATGTGACATGAATATGAGAACTCTTCGTTGATCGTGTTCAGTGAACTCATTCTCTATTGAGCACCTACGTACTTGTCTTGATGTCACACACACCATTGACTCGAGACTAGTCACTCTCCCTGAAAGAAGACACAGTACGTACTGATCTTATCAGACTGTCAATGCCCAATTGGCAATCCTATGATCAGGAACGTTTAGGATGTGTCAACGAAAGAATGGTCTCATGAATCTAACTTCATTAGATTGCATTCTCCCAATCACATATTCCTTGGACTTTATCGTTTAAGCATATAACATTTATATGAGACGGCTCAAACAATAATCTTTGCCCTTGATATTAAACTAGATTAGTTTAACATATGAAATGTCCGTAAAGTATCATCATATGATTGGCTTTAGGGCACATTTCCAACATGTTGCACATTTAATTGCCTCCATGGCTAAGTGGCTTAACCCCAACGGTGCCGTGGACACCCCAAATGGAGTGACTTTGACATAGTCAAAGATCAAGGACTTAACCACAAGACAACTATGATGCCTCAGGTCAAAGGACTACTTTGCATTATCTCAACCATGAGTTCTCATGTGACATGAGTATGAGAACTCTTCGTTGATCGTGTTCAGTGGACTCATTCTCTATTGAGCA
Organism: Malus fusca; assembly: GCA_035220775.1. Classification (NCBI taxonomy): domain Eukaryota; kingdom Viridiplantae; phylum Streptophyta; class Magnoliopsida; order Rosales; family Rosaceae; genus Malus; species Malus fusca. Next base: position 20,109,026 of record CM069060.1, read on the forward strand.
CCTACGTACTTGTCTTGATGTCACACACACCAATGACTCGAGACTAGTCACTCTCCCTGAGAGAAGACATAGCACGTACTTATCTTAACGGACTGTCAATGCCCAATTGGCAATCCTATGATCAGGAACGTTTAGGATATGTATACGAAAGAGAATGGTCTCATGAATCTAAATTGTTTAAATTACATTCTCCTAATTACATATTCCTTGGACTTATCGTTTAAGCATATAACATTTATATGAGACGGCTTAAACAATAATCTTTGCCCTTGATATTAAACTAGATTAGTTTAACATGTGAAATGTCCGTAAAGTATCATCATATGATTGGTTTTAGGGCACATTTCCAACAATCTCCCACTTGCACTAGAGCCAATCAGCTTGGTTATCAGTGATGATACCTCTTCTGTAGTCATTTCATAAATGGCTGAGTAGTAGGCCTAGACAATGGATATCTATATGTTATCCATAGAAGCAACCTTGAGAATAACGACGTTACCATTATACATGATTCTTAATCATGTGGTTTAGTCTCTCATATGAGTTCGGATCTTGATGAGACCTTGATTCCCTGGCTTGAGTTATCGCCCCATTAGTGTCAGACACTTTCTGGTTGGAACCGAATAGAGAGTTCATAAATGAACTTTCCCATCCAAACAACATTGTTGTAAACTTCTATATGGCAATATATTTTGCATTCATAATGGAACACACTAAAGTCATTACTTTAATGTTTCCATCCAAATATCTCTTTAGTCATAATAAAGAGATATCTGATTATCTCTTCATTCATAATGAAGAAACATCCAATGATGGATTAGATTCACAATCTAATACATTTACGCTTCCATTACGTTACTCTAATTCTTCCTCATTCTTTGAGGAATCCATCCTTTAGTATTTCTTAAATACTTAAGGATTCACTTGACAGTTGCCATGGTTCTGATCCTGGGCTTGCACGGATATCGTCTTGTACCTTTCTAGGTACAACTCATAACAATGTTTTAATACAATATGAAATACATAAATCACGTTTCTGCGTATGCATAAAGGATTCTATTTACGCATTATTTCTTTGGGAGTCAAAGGGCACGTTCCCTTTGAGAAGGGCAACTTGCTAGTGACACTAGAGTCGTCCTTCTAATTGAAGTTTATCATCATATGAGAAACTTCCTAGCGTCTTTCGTCTATTATTAGGGATTGATATAATCCAATTATATCTTGAAATCTATCATTAAAGATTTACATCCCATGTTTATAGACCATGTCTCCCATATACATTATATCGTTATAGAATGTTTAAAGTCATAACTTTAACGAAGAAGTATCCTTTTATTTCCAAAATTAATATATCATATATGTGTATGTATATATATATTTAAATTTAGGAACATGATTAACTCCCACTAATCTTTTGTAAACCTAGTAAACAAAAGATTCATTTACACCTTTATGAGAAATCAAACAATTTGATCTTTCTCTCATAAGACGCTTATAGCTCCCACTAGCTTGCTAAGATCCATGATGGATGGATCTCTACAACTTACATGTCTTGTGATTCATAGTTTTAGACACATATTATCAAGACTATCTTAATAATGGTTTCGGAAACCCACATAATGTCCAAACATTGAATAACCATTTAGTTGTAGCTAGTAATCTTCGAATTAATTGAAACTAAGACTACGTCAAAGATGGTTTCTTCAAAGTCAACCAATCTCTTTGATTGTAGTCACCTTAAGCTACCAATTAGCTATTAAAGGTTTCACTATTTCGGGTCAAATGGTACTTTACCATTTCCTTGAGTATATGTCGAATATACACTCAATCTAGTCATAAGGATTTTCATTCTTATTTCTTTCGAACTAAGAGGTGCAACTCTATGACATAGTCATAAAGTTCAAACCATTCAACTGAGACGGTTTATAAATCCTTCTTGACTACCTTGGAGCTTGTGGTATTGGAACTAGGTTGTTATATTTGTTGATTATTATCTTGTCTCTCAAAGAACCCATTCTTTGAGTTCTATCTCTCATTCATTGCTCTATCTTAGGCAAATCATATTGTAGGATTACAATGAACTTTTCAACAAAACAACATTTGTTAGTTGGTTTATAGAAGTGATATCCAAATGTTAATTTAAGGATACCCACAAGATAATTTTTCAAACAAATATTGCTTATTAGCACACAACCCCAAATCTTAACATGATTAAGATTTGTCTTTCTTTCCAACTACATCCTATGGAGTTATGAAAATTTTGGAAGATCTTCTAATTGACAATCATATTGTCTTAGAAGCATATATATATCCGATATTTGGGTAATTGATAATATCCAACAAACTAAATCTTATTAGAGTTCGTTCTTCTCTTAATGGAGAATTCCATTATCATATGATGCTTCTTTCCTTGATATCTTTCAAGGAAACTTTTCTAAAGTGTTACCTTTCCTTGGATCAAATCTAAGGAGGCAAATACTTTAGGCATCTTACTCATCAACTTACATTTCTTGAATTCTTTGAAACCTTTTTCAAAGTATTCGGACTTGTGTTTATTCAAAATAAACTATAGTCCAACCGAGAGTGATCTTCGGCGAATGTCATACAACATGAGTAGTATTTATGTTTGTGGACAAGTGCCACTAACATCTAAGTGAATTAACCTCAACAACTTTGTGATTCTTTCTTCTTTCCAAAAGAATAAAGATTCAAACATTTTGCCTCTATACAATTTTAACAAGAAGGCATTGGATCCGGATCTAACGATCCAAAGCATCCATCTATTACCAACTCGTAATTTATGTTTTAGAAGTATCACAACTCAGTTGGGATTAGTCACTACCTTGTAACCTTTTGGGTTTTAAGCATCGTTATATTCTAAACAGTTAACACTACCATATCATCTCTACTATAGAGACAATCAATTAGATAACTATAATCCAATCATTGATTAATAAAGAACAATGTTTTGTCAAACAAAACATTCATCCATCTCTACTATAGTGACGGAATTAAGTTCCTTAAAATTGGAATGTAAAGACAATCTTTGGTTTTTCCAATTTCTTTGGTAGTTCATATGAGGAAGTAAGTACTATCTGCTTTCACAGAGATCTATATTTTATTCACGTTCCGAATGTGAAGCACCTTTTCTTCTCTCATATATCTTCTACTTCTTATTAGTCACACTTTTACAACGATTGTAAAACATAGTTACTAATACGGAATCAAGCATTCAAGTAGAAGAACCAATTGTTTTGAACTATTCAAGAACAATTTACAACACCTTAGAAAAGTGTGTTCTTGACACTTGCAAGACATTTCTTGCAAATACCCCTTCCAATGTCCATCCTTTCATAAAGAAAGTTTGTTCCCTTGGAGTTATTTTGCCTTCTTCATTTGACTTCTCCTTTGACTACAATAGTCGTGGTCCCTATACTCCCACTATCTCTCTTGAAACATATTTCAATTGTGTTAGATACATCAAACAATTTGGAGAGCATGTGGTTATTGTTCACTATATAGTTTACAATAAACTTAGTGAACCATTTGGATAGGGACACAAAGGTGAAGTCCTTGCCTAGTTTCCGTCTCTAGAAGTGGTGTAACACTTCAACACTCAATGATTCAAAATCATCATAAGTCCATGTTGATGGACTATTTTTGTCAACCAACCTTTATGTTCTAAACATAATTACAAACTTTCAAGAGTTGTTCAAGGCAACTCTCATTTCTTCATACAAGAATTTGTAAGTGAAGAATCATGGCACATTAAGTGTCCATACCTTTGTGCTTTCTTCTCAAGTTCCTTGTTCATGTAACAAAGAAACAAGCACTAAGTGTTTGCATTGACTAAGGGTTGTTCAAAGCAACTCTTATTTCTTCATACAACGATTTGTAAGTGAAGAACTATGACACTAAAAGTATCATAGTCTTTATGCTAATCTTCGTAAGTTCCTTTGTTCATATAACGAAGGAATAAGCATTGGTTGTTTGTGTTGTCCTCTTTATGATAGACTTATCTAACATGTTCTTCCAATGATACATTACCAATAGGAAGATTTTGAGGATGAGACTACTTAGGTACATATATAATCCATTTAAGACAATCTTTGGGATTGTGGTACCAAGTCCGGAAACTAAAGCATTCGGCTTTTCTTTGTCAAGTTTTGGATAGCGTTTGCAAATATATTGGTAAACTAATACATAACGAATATAAATTGATTGATTTTAAGCCATTTGATTCGGGTCTTTAAATCAAATAGCACCACCCACTATTTTTGGCAAATTACATATCCCTCATTGGAATTCGAGAGTTTTGGAGGAAACTCTTAGTAGGGTATGGGAGACTCACTATTACCAAGCCCACCTCACAATGATATGATGTTGGCTAGCATCAATAATAATGAGAGAGTACAATTACTCATTTGCATCTCTTGCAAGTACCCATCTTATTTGGCCTCTAGAGAATGTTACCTCACAATGATATGATGTTGGCTCCATTGCACTTAGTTAAGTCATTCCCACCATGCAAGTTCGGGTAGGGGTTCAAGAACAACCTCACAATGATATGATGTTGATCATTCTCATTGCCTACGTCTCACATCATCAAGTATGCATATAGAACTCCTCTGAGTGTAAACAGGCACTTTGAACTCCCCCATGATAGGGTGAAGCCGGTGTACGAGTCACAAACATCGGAGCCTACCACGGTGGAAGGCCACGAAAGAGTGTTCAAAGCACTCTCACGCTTACCAACTTAATAATGGTTTGGTTGAGGGTTTTTAGGTCTCATCACAAATAAATATTCATTTTAATCTTTATTAAAACAATTTTGGTCCTATTACAACTATTGGTCCATTTCATTGTTTTTAGTTGTATATAATACTCCCACTATTCTTATAAAACGGTTTTTAAAGCAAGAGTATATGATACTACTAACATAAACTTTGCATTCATTTGATGGACTATATAGTTGCCTTAGGGCCTTAAGATGACTATGAACCTTTGTTTAGATCCAACACGAGCCTAGTGTTGAATCTCGGTCTAGGAATGGTGATTGATTTTAGTTACGCGTTTAATCATATTAAGGCGTGTTGTTCCTAGGGGCGTTCTCCATTTTCATGCATATCAAATAAAACAAGAAAATGAGTACTTTAAAGTAAAGATGAGCTTATGCTCTTTACAACATTTGAACAATACAAATTACTTTAAAGTAAAGAAGAGCTTATGCTCTTTTACAACATTTGATCAAATCAAATTACAACCAAAATCTAATCTACACATTCCCATGGTTCAAACAAATTTGAAACGGCTTTTCACATAGCTCAATTATCGTAGGCTTAGGTTCATAATCACCCTTTAATTAATTAACACTTTAACTAATTAAAATGAATGCAACATTTTCATTTGGTTTTTGTATCCATAAAATTGATTTAAATGGAGCTAAATGAAATGAAAATCCAAGGGGGCCGGCCTCTTTAGGGAGAAATGGAGAGACATGTTCTCACCAATTTTCTCCAAAAGAAACCCTAAATGAATTTTGGCTGTAAAGTCATAATTATACCTTAATTCATGGGAGTGGCAAACTTGTAAATAAGTCCAAAACCCACTCCTTCTCTAAAATGGCCGGCCATAGGGTTTCATTGGGCTTTTAAGGCCTTTATGAATTATTTGTCATTAAGTTGTCATACAACTTAAGTCAATGGACTTGACGTTCGAAGCCCATTGGGCCTTTAGGTCCAAAACTATCCCGAGGTCTTTAACGAACTTATTCGTTTGATTAATTAACATATTAATTAATCCTTGCCATAAATAATTAAACCATTTAATTATTCTTACTCATCTCCGTTGTTACTTCAATCTTTACCTTACACGATGTACGATCCATTAGGTTCCTTTTAGCGAGGTAGTGGGCGATTCAGAACTCTTTCAAATCGATTGTGAATTGAAACTTACTTTCAATTCTCCCTTTAGTGATTATACACGTTTAGGGCTTCCACAAACCATGAGTGACACCTAGCAGTATGTCATGGTTACCCAAGCTAATCAGAAGAGGTGGAGAACCTATTCAGTTTAGGATTACAATGCAATACGATTTTTCTCTAATACAATACTCTTGACCACATTGTTTGGTTTGATAGTTTATTCATGTCCACTATCCAATGTGATTCGTGTGCTTATATGATTACCTTGAATGTGATTTGGAACGACTTCCTAAATCTCATTCATACTCTGGCCAGAGATTCTTAATCATATCATAGAGTATTCTCCCTCAAAAGGTTTGAAGGTTAGAGATCCCTTGTTGCGCATTTAATTGCCTCCATGGCTAAGTGGCTTAACCCCAACGATGCCGTGGACACCCCGAATGGAGTGACTTTGACATAGTCAAAGATCAAGGACTTAACCACAAGATAACTATGCCTCAGGTCAAAGGACTACTTTGCATTATCCCAACCATGAGTTCTCATGTGACATGAGTATGAGAACTCTTCGTTGATCGTGTTCAGTGGACTCATTCTCTATTGAGCACCTACGTACTTGTCTTGATGTCACACACACCAATGACTCGAGACTAGTCACTCTCCCTGAGAGAAGACATAGCACGTATTGATCTTAACGGACTGTCAATGCCCAATTGGCAATCCTATGATCAGGAACGTTTAGGATATGTATACGAAAGAGAATGGTCTCATGAATCTAACTTGTTTAAATTACATCTCATGAATCTAACTTGTTTAAATTACATTCTCCTAATTACATATTCCTTGGACTTATCGTTTAAGCATATAACATTTATATGAGACGGCTTAAACAATAATCTTTGCCCTTGATATTAAACTAGATTAGTTTAACATGTGAAATGTCCGTAAAGTATCATCATATGATTGGTTTTAGGGCACATTTCCAACACATATAACCATTTTATGCTAGGTTGACGAAACCAACATTCATAGACTATTCTCTTTTGTTTCATCAACTTGTCCAAATGCTTTGTAATTAGCTTGTTCTCATAAAAGAGAATGATGGACAACTCCCAACATATAACCATTTTATGCTAGGTTGACGAAACCAACATTAATAGACTATTCTTTAGAATGTTACACAACATAGAATTTTAACGTTTTGAAGAGCTTGAGTCTTTTAACAATTAAAATTACAGACTCTTAATAATAGTGAAATACTATTATTCTTTAGACAACTATAAACCAATCATATTCAAGTTTATATCCATTTTCACACCTCCCACTATTTCTCATGACTTTAATGAGAAATTACTTCATACATTCAAAATGTATAAACGTGGAGTACACGGGTAGAAGACATTGTGTAGTAGCTTTAAAACCTTTCAAGCTCGTTTGTTTCAATCTTCACTAAGTTAATGTCTCGTTATTAAGTGACTAAAGTCTTTAAACATTTTATAGATTTAGACACTTCTTTCTTGGTTTAATCATTAACACAATTGACATTTTAAAACAATTTAAAGAATGCCCAATTAGTTGTTCAAAACTACTAATTGAATCAAGAGTGATCTTGATTATTGTATTCTAAGTGATAACCATATAAGAAACGTTTTTCTTATTACTTATATCATTATAATGTGATCTTCCTTTTCTTCAAGAAAGGAATCTCTAGACCTTTGTCAATTCATATAGAACTCATAGGTAGACAATTGGAACCAAATCTAAAGATTCATTGTATCCTTCTATGTCCTACATGTGAGATCTATCCATAATTGATAAGTCTAAAGTTTGGTTATCACATTACAATAACTGATATAAATCTTGTATCTCAACTAGGATACAACAAGACAATATTCAATTCATAAAACTACTTTAAGGAAATTCTATATTAGAAGGCATTCAACACATTACATTAATATGATAATTCAAACATTCATAATGTTTAATACAAAAAGTATTAGCTCTATACATTTAGAGACTAATTTAAATACCTTTATACATTTAGGCACTAATAGTGGTCTTCCATCATATGAAGTCACATAATTAGTTCTTAACAAAATAAGAAAGTTTAAAGACTATCTTTAAATGCCTAACAAACTTCCTAAGTAGTAAGCAAAAAAAAAACATAGTGGCCGAACCCTTCTCCACATTTTTCTTCGCTTGTTCCTCTTCTACTTGGCTCTTCCACCTATATACATTTATACAAGTGATTAGCCCTTTATATCAAATATAAATATTTAGAAGATCTAACATTTAGAATTGAAGATAAGAACATAAACCATACCTTGTGGCTTGTCCTTAAGAGTTGCAAGGTATAACCTGCAATTCCTCTTCCAATGCCCCTCCTTTCCACAGTGGTGGCAAGTCCCCTTGGGCTCATTTGCCTTCTTTTTCCTCACTCCTCCTTGCGGCTTAGGAGTGGGGGACTTCTTCTCCTTCCCTTTGCCTTTGCCTTGCGGCTTGGCCTTGGAAGATGATGGCTTGTTGTAGGCTATTGCAGCAGTCCCTACAACGTTCTCTTTCTTCATAGTCTTCTCGGCAGTTACTAACATGTTTAGTAACTCAGAGAGAGTACTATCCATCTTATTCATATTGTAGTTCATAACGAACTGCGAGAATGAATCAGAAAGAGAAGCCAATACGAAGTCCTGGGCCAATTCCCCGTCAAGTGGAGTACCTAGGTTCTCCAGTTGTTCAACGAGTCCTATCATCTTCAGTACATGTTGATGCACTGGAGCCCCCTTGACCATCTTGGTCTTCACAAGTTCACTGACAGTGCTAAAGCGACGGTTGCGCGTCCCTTCACCATATAACTCCGTAAGATGGAGTATTATGGAAGATGCACTGTCCATGCCCTCGTGCTGTCTCTGTAGCTCCTCATTCATGGAAGCCAACAGATAGCACTTGGCTTGTGTATCATCCTCCACGTGCTTGTCATACTTAGCAAGTTCATCCTTAGTGGCGTCGGGGCCAAGAGGTATGTGAGGTGGAGCCTTGTCTAGCATGTAAACAATCTTCTCCAAGGTTAGGAGAATCTTGACATTACGAAACCACGATGGGAAATTGTGCCCCTCTAGGCAATGTTTGTCGAGTATTTTCGCGAGTGTGCTCCCAACCATATCTAAATACATAAACAATAAAATAATTAGTTTGATTGTTGATTAAGTCAAACGATTCGGGTCTTTAAACCGAATGAAACCACCCACCATTTTTGGCAAATTCCATATCCCTCAAGATGGAATCCGGGAGATTTCAAAGAAAGCTCCTAGCGGGTTACGGGAGGCTCACTATTACCAAGCCCACCTCACGATGATACGATGTCGGCTAGCAAAAATAATAATGAGAGGGTACAAGTACCCATTCACAACAACCTCTTGTGATTACCTATCTTTTTGGCCTCTAGAGAAAAATGCCTCAGGATGATACGATGTTGGCACCTTTTTCTCTTAGTTAAGTTTTGTCCCACCATGCCGGTTTAGATAGGGGTTCAAGTATGACCTCACAATGATACGATGTTGGCCACACTCGTTGCCTACCTTCACCTCATCAAATGTTTTAAATAAACTCCTCCTGAGTATAAGCATGCACTTTGCACTCCCCCATGATAGGGTGAAGGCGGTGTACAAGTCATAAACGATTGGAGCCTACCATGGTGGAAGGCCACGAAAAAGTGTTCAAAGCACTCTTACGCTTTCAACTTAATATTGTGTGTTGGTTGAGGGATTTTAAGGTCTCATCAATTTTTTTTATTTAATCACATTTAAATAAATTGGTCCTATTATAACTACTAGTCCATAGTTAATGAAATTAGTAGCATATGATATCCCCACTATTCGTTTTCATAAAACAAATCAATATCAAAACATTTTTCAAAATATTGGTGATATATATAACTACTAATTGTATTCATTATAGTTTAGTAGCGTATGATACTCCCACTATTTGTTTTGAGAAAAACAAATCAATATCAAAAACGAATTTTTCAAATATTGGAAGTAACTACTACTACTACGGTTTTTGCATTCCTTTGAATTTGGACTTTATAGTTATCTTAGGCTCTTGGATGACCATGGACTTATTAGGTTATTGCAACAACGAGCCAACATTGTTGAATAAGAACTCGGGGAGGTTGTGTCAATTTAATTACGTGCTTTTCAATCCAATTAAAACATTTTCATTGAGCCATTAGAAATGAAAGACAATCATTCATTGCTAATTAGGGCGTTGGACCCATTTAATCTTTAATCTCATGTCAAAACCCTCTTTTAGTTATGTCTCCTTACCAATAGCTAAAGAAACTCTAGTCTAGCACTAGAGGGAATCAACTAACTAAAAGAGATTAAGAAGTAATAAGAATTACAAACCGATTTGTACAAATTCCTACAAATTACACATACTAAGAGGGAGAGATAGATTAATGTCCAAGGTGACAAGGTCCAGTTGAAACAGTAATTAAAACACATTCCCAAGGTTCAAACAATTTGAGTTTAGCGCCTTATCTCATAGCTCAATTATCGTTTAAGGCATAAGTCCATAGTCACCCATTTTTCTAACTACTTAATCACATTAAATAATCAAATGGAATGCAACATAAACATTTAGATTTAGTGAATATGGGCATAATAATATTATGAGTTTAAACAACCAATAAAATTAAAATCAAATATTTTAACTTTTTAGATGGATGTGGCCTATTATGCAAATATGAAAAGTTAGGGGTAAAACCGTAAATACTTGAAAGTAAATATCAACTTTTCAAAGATTACAAAATAGCCTCACAAGTGGATAAATCCACTAGGGAGGCCGGCCACATTAAGAGGGATGTGAGGTTTCTTACACAATCTTACACATTGCATTAAAACAACGCAAAGTAGAAAAAAAATTAAATTTTGCTTGTCACTTGGTTTTGCTTTAAGGACTTTAAGAAAAGGGTGATGGAAATTCACCTAGTCAAGTCTAGGTTTCATTAAATTTTGGAGATGGCTATGGATGGTATGTACATCATCCAAAACCACAAAACAATGCAAGAAATACAAATAAAACCATTTTCACCAAAAACCAAAACATGAACACCAAGAACAAAACCATGAAAACAATTTCAAGATTTGTACTTTCTTGGTGATTTTTCAAACCCAAAAACAAAAGTGACAAGATTTCTACTTTCTAGCTTTAAAGTGTGTGTGTGTGATTCAAAATAAAAACACAAACACATAGCCAAAAAACCCATTATTGCCGTGCCCTCCCTATGGTTCAAAACCCCAAATTTTTGTTCTAAACTCATTCTTCATTCATGCATCCAAAACACTTTTGCATACATATCTTTTCAACTATTGATTCACATTTTTCAACCATTGAAAAACAAAAGATAAACATACTTTGAATGAAGCAATAATATGTCATACATAAAATTAAAACCCATATGCATAAAATCCAAAAGGACACATCATACATAGACCTTTGGCTCTGATACCACTTGTAGGGAAATTTATGAGATTTCATGTGGGATTTCTAATGACTAGCATGCATATACAATTCAAAATTTATATACGAAAGCAACGGAAGCATGTTATCAAATAATATCAAAGCAATAGTCATGCAAATCCCCTTCAAGATGCATAGGTTTATATAAGATGCATCATAAACAAATTTATATAAGAACAAAGTTTAGGAGTAGTTTTATACCTCTTGATCTAGATCTTAGACCAAGGATGGCCCACCTCCAAGCCCTTTGCTCCTTGAACTCCTTGAGCCTAGCCTCCTTCCTTGCCTCCTCCACTTTGTTTAGAATGAGTGCTCCTAGGTTCTCTTCAAGTTTCCAAAATTGAAAACCTCTAAAGATCCTCACCCACTAGTGTAGTGAGAAGGATGAAGGAATAACCAAAAGAGAGATTAGATGATTAGCAAAAACTCCCCCTTGGTGGCCGGCCCTTTGAGTGTTAGAGAGATATTTTTCTTTTCTCTTTTTGTTCTTTCAACACTTCAAAAAACCCTCATGAAAACATTTGCTATAAAGTTCCTTTTATAGCCAAAAAGAAACAAGTCAACATTTGACCTCCTATCTCTCCATTTCACTCTATATGGCCGGCCCCCTTTGGTGTTGTTTGGGCTTTTGGGCTTTTATCATTTTAAGTCATCCTATGCTTAAATAAAAGCCCAATAGGTTTAGGCCCAATGGGTCCAATTAAACCCGAACGTTTCTTTAAGCCCAAAACGATCTTATATCGCTTTTATGATTCCTTTAGACTTTCTAATTAATCACAACACTTAATTAATCCAATTAATTATTTTCATCATCCATTAATTACTCATTACAAAAGTGTATTGGTGAACAATCGTTTTAGGTTCTAATTAGCAAGGCAGTGAGGTGATTGGCACCAATCCAATTGATTATATTTAATCCAATCACTTAGTGAATTAAAACTTACTTTTAATTCACCTTCTTCTTTGACAACTACATTTAATCATCTAGAAGAACTCACAAGCCATGAGTGACATCTAACCATATATCATGGCTACCCAAGCTAATGTAGAAGTTGTTCAGAGAACCTATTCAGTTGGAATTACAATGTAATTCGATCCTTCTCTAAACAATACTCTCAATCACACTATTAGGGTATGGATATAATATGTCAAACCCCTAATGTGATTATTCCTTCTTATATGATTCAATTGAGCCGTATAGGAACGTTTTCCTTTATTACGCTCGATACTTTGCCGAAGATTCCCGAATCATATCTTAGAGTATTCATCCTCTCATAACGAGGATTAGAGATTCCTTGTTGAGCATTCACTTGCCTTCATGACTAAGTGGCTTAACCCCAACTATGCCATGGACACCCGCGGATGGAGTGACTTTGACATAATCAAAGATCAAGTACTTAACCACAAGACAACGATGATGCCTCAAGTCAAAGGACTACTTACATTATTCCAACCATTAGAGTTACTTGCTTGACATGTGAGTAGACCTCCATGCAAGTACTCTCGTTCGATTGTGTTCAGTGAACTCATTCCCATAATGAGCACCTACATACCTGTCTTAGTGTCTTTACACGAATGGGATGAGACTTTCCATTCTTCCAATTGAAGCAGGCATAGTATGTACCAGTCTATGCATTGTCAGTATCCCTCTGACAATCCTATGACCAGGAACCTTTTGGACATGATGGTTATGTGAAGAAGGTCTTTGTAGTCTAACATTATTAGATTACATCTTCCATCAATCCATTGTCCATGGATTCACAATTTAGGACATATATCGTTTATAGAGATAGTCCTAATTAGTATCTTTGCCATTTGATGTATAAGAGTCATCTATACATCCATTCATTGTCCTGAAAGGTTTCTTCCAAAGATTGACTTTCAGGGCATATTTCCAACACCTTTTGGATCACTTGGTGATATATATATATTTTTTTAAATATAAAGAATAAATATGTTTTATTTTTAATTTCAGGAATAATGTAAACTTATTCATAAATAGTGTATACTTATTAATATATTTGATATTAATCTAGTATTGATGCTTTTACTTCTGTTTTTCCAACTAACGGATAGGTGAAATTTTTTTATTGGGTGTTGATTAATAAGATTTAGTACGATTTTAATATCAAAAGGAGATAACAAAGTAAAAAACATTGCCGCTTGAATGAACTTGATTGATCTCTACCCTCATAATCTCACAGGCCTTTATTAGTTTCAAAAATAGTATAAACTTATTCATAAACAATGTTCATTGGCACTCGATAATGACAGATGAGTACATCACCCGATGGCATTAGATGACAGATAATGATGTCATTTATATTTGAAGTAACATTAACTGTAGAATTTGAATGCTTATGTACTATAAACTTTGTACTTACGAGTCTTCTCGCTGTTATGCAGAACCCTTGCAGCTTTCAATATCTATTGTTAAGGGGTTGTCACTCTTGAAGTCTTTGTATATTGTTCGGATCTTACCTCGCTGCAAAAAAAAAATAAAAAAAATAAAAAACTAGAAAGTTTTGTATGAAATCATTTGTTTTCATTTGAAATTTAGTACATAAAATGGATTTTACTAACGTTTTGTTCTTACCACTTGTAGAGTGGCACACCCCAACCTGAAATGTCCACTAGGACTCCGAATCAAGCTGTGCTGGCTGACACCTGGAAGGTGACGAAGCCATAAAGTGTAGTGATGTGGAAAATGTGAGTAAATTTAAACCTAAAAGTGCCTAAGTATAAGAGTGCGTTGTGAGCGGGAATGAACCCATTTCACATGTAATGTCAAAGCATAAGTACAATACAGTAAAATAGGGTGAGAATTATACCATTGAAGGTAATCATCTACACCAAGATTTGCCAAGAATCCTCGTTGACATAAAAGTTCAGCAACTACAACCTGGAGGGCGAAATAGATAATATGATATCTCTTTATTATGACTAAAGCGATATTTGGGTGGAAACGTTAAAAGTAATGACTTTAGTGTGTTCCATCATGCAAAATATATCGCCATATAGAAGCTTACAACATTGTTGTTTGGATGGGAAAGTTCATTTATGAACTCTCCATTTTGGTTCAAACCAGAAATGTCTCTAGTGTGCCGACACTACGACACTAATGGGGCGATAGCTCAAGCCAGGGAATCAAGGTCTCATCAAGATCCGAACTCAAACGAGAAACTGAACCACATGATTGAGAATCATGTATAATGGTGACATCGTTAGTCTTAAGGTTGCTTCTATGGATAACATATAGATATCCATTGTCTAGGCCTACCACTCAACCATTTTTGAAATGAATTCAAAAGAGGTTTCATCACTGATGACCTAGCTGATTGGCTCTAGTGCAAGTGGGAGATTGTTGGAAATGTGCCCTAAAACCAATCATATGATGATACTTTACGGACATTTCACATGTTAAACTAATCTTGTTTAATATAAAGGGCAAAGATTATTGTTTTAAGCCGTCTCATATAAATGTTATATGCTTAAATGATAAGTCTAAGGAATATGTAATTGGGAGAATGTGATCTAAAGAAGTTAGATTCATGAGACCATTCTCTTTCGTATACATATCCTAAACGTCCCTGATCATAGGATTTCCAATTGGGCATTGACGGTCCGTTAAGATTAGTATGTGCTATGTCTTCTTTTAAGGAGAGTGACTGGTCTCGAGTCATTGGTGTGACTGACACCAAGACAAGCATGTAGGTGCTCAATAGAGAATGAGTCCACTGAACACTATCAACAAGGAGTTCTCTTATTCATGTCACATGAGAACTCATGGTTGGGATAATGCAAAGTAGTCCTTTGACCTGAGGCATCATAGTTGCCTTGTGGTTAGGTCCTTGATCTTTGACTATGTCAAAGTCACTCCGTCAGAGGGTGTCCACAACATAGTTGAGGTTAAGCCACTTAGCCATGGAGCCAAGTGAATGCGCAACAATGGATTTCTAACCTTTAAACCGTTTGAGGGAGAATACTATATGATATGATTAAGAATCTCTGGCCAGAGTATGAATGAGATTTAGGAAGTCATTCCAAATCACATTCAAGGTAATCATATAAGTAAGAGAATCACATTGGATAGTAGACATGAATAAACTATCAAACCAAACAATGTGGTCAAGAGTAATGTATTAGAGAAATACCGTATTGCATTGTAATCTTAAACTGAATAGGTTCTCCACCTCTTCTAATTAGCTTAGGTAGCCATGACATACTGCTAGGTGTCATTCATGATTTGTGGAAGCCCTAAAGGTGAGTAATCACTAAAGGGAGAATTGAAGGTAAGTTTCAATTCACAATCAATTTGAAGAGTTCTAATCGCCCACTGCCTCGCCAAAAGGAACCTAATCAATCGTACAACAAGTACGGTAGAGATCGAAGAAACAATGGAGATGAGTAAGGATAATTAAATGGTTTAATTATTTATGGCTAAGATTAATTAATATGTTAATTAATCAAACGAATATGTTTGTTATAGACCTCGGGTTAGTTTTGGGCCAAAAGGCCCAATGGGATTTGAATGTCAAGCCCATTAACTCAAGTTGTATGACAACTTCAAACACAAAGGGCCTCAAAGCCCAAGAACCCAATATGGCCGGCCATAAGAGTGAAGGGTAGTAAACTTGGCTTCATTGCAAGTTTGCCACTCCATTGTGAGGTGGTATAAAGGCAACTTTATAGCCATTTCATCCTTAGGGTTTTCTTTTGGAGAAAAAGATGAGAACACATGCTCTCATTTTCTTTCCAGGAGGCCAGCCACCTTGGAGAAATTACTAGCATCTATTTCAACCAAGGTCACTCATCTCTTCATAAATGCTCTCCTTGGTGTGGACTGTAAACACGGGAATTCCTGCGATGAATGAGACAAGAACACGTGTACAAAATAATGTTTGTATTAATGATTTAGAGGTTACAATCTCTTCTACAAATTTAGCATCTGATTCGATCTTTGTAATGTGTAGATTTGTGGATTGGGTTGTTGATCCAAGGGCCGTCAGAGCTTGATCTTAGGATAAACAGTCGTGCAGATTTGTTGACGTTGTTGATCCAAAGGGCCGTTGGGGCTTGATCTTGAATTAGTGGAAGTTTCTTCAAAGGGCGTTGGGGCTTGATATTGAAGGAGGAGTTTGACGAAGAACGAAGATGGCTTTCTTGATTCTTCGGGATTTGCTTGAGAGCTTTAGAGTTTCGAGGCTTCAAAGCTTTGGTGTGATGTGAATTCTCTTCCAATTTGGGAGTAGAGAGAATGTATGTAAAATCCCCCCTATTACTTGATGGAGAAGCCTATTTATAGGCTTTCAGAATGAATCACCACCATCCATTTGTTTGGTGAAGTAAGTGGATGTTGTAGGTGGGATGAGTGTGTGTTGTAGGTGAAGTGAGTGTATGATGTATGTGAAGTGAGTGTATGATGTAGGTGAAATGAATGGGGGTTGTAATTTTAATACAATTGTCAATACTTATTTCACCGAAATTTTAATATCTACAAATGCCCCCACTTCAAGGCGCGTCGTATACATGTGTTTATCACGTGTAGAAAATGCGTTTTGAAGTCCCTTAATGTAGATGTCGATCCAAGAGCTGTTGAGGCTTAATCTTGAATTGGACATGGAGTTTTTTCAAGTGCCGTTGAGGCTTGTTCTTGAATTTTGTTTGAAATTTCTTCAATGGTCGTCGAAGGCTTGATCTTGGATGAAATTTGGACCACAAGGAGCTTCATGTGGTAGATGATCTTTGGCTTTGGTAATGGATGAATCAGCATGTATTTTGTTGCGCTTGTTGACTTTCCACAGCTTTGATCTTGAACTAGGTTGGAGGGTTTTCTGGTTTCCTCCAAAAGACTTTCCATAAACTTAATCTTGAACTGGTTTTGATTCAAGGGTGGTGGACACTTGATCTTGAATTGGACTTATGATTTCTTCAAGGGTCGTTGGGGCTTGATCTTGAGTAGTTTTCAGGGTTTGGAACACCTGGCAGGTAGGCACGAGATGAAGGTGATGGCCTGTTTCTTTGTTCAATCTTTCCCATTCATATTGAAGAAGGTCAGGGGATAAGGTCAGATGCTGCAAAGAATTTGCTTTGAAAGATCAATGAAGTTCCCAACATTTTCATATGAACCCTGAGTAGTTTGGTTAACGGTATGATCTTCAAGGGTTGTCGAGACTTTGCTCTTCGGCGACAGTACCAACGAAAGGCTGTTGAAGCTTCTTGAGCTCTTCGATTATAGCAGCAACGGCGGTCTTGGATTTGGCTTAGACTCCTCCGTTTGGATTATGCAGGTTTGCCGAGAAGGGTGTCCTGCCATAATGATTTGTTCCAGCTCATCGTGCTGCATTTTTCTCTGCTTGTTTCTTTCGCCTAGCCGAAGTGGTGCGCAACCCTTTGCCTTTAAATAGTTTTTCAGAGCATCACTTTTCGGCCACTCATCCATGCTTGGCAGCTTCAGTGTAAAGAGCCAACACCATATTAATTGTCTTGAAGTATTTGCTGAGGAAATTCGAGACCTGTCAACAGTTGAAGATGAGCACTCGAGAGCAATGTTAGGTAAGCAACCAGGCAAAGGTTCCAGGCAATCAGTTCCTGATCGGACGTTTAATTTCAGGTTCCGACTGATTGCTTCCTTTCTCCTTGTTCTGCAGGCAAGGATATAAGATACCTTTGCTTTCGACCCTGATGATATGAGATACTTTTTCTTTTGAAGAAGTAGCAGATGATCAGCACATGTATTTGTTGCGCTTGTCTCCGCATGTTTCGATGCATCATTTTCACTTGCCTCTTCCGTTTTCCAGGCAGATGTGGTATCTTCTTTGGAAGGATAAGATGTTGAAACAATGGGTACTTCGAGAGCAGTGCTAGGTGAGCAATCAGGGAAGGGGTTCCAGGCAGTCAGTTCCAAATTGGAAGGTTGATTCGAAGTGCCGACTGATTGCTTTCTTTCTCCTTGCCCTGCAGTGAAGAGGGAGGACAAAGAAAGTGATAGAGAGAAAGCATGCTATAAGATATTCTTGCTCCCAACCCTAGTGATTGATGCGAAAATTAACTTAACACACAAATTAAACCCTCTTGTTGTCAAATTGTAGTATAAATGCAAGTAGGGATCGTTCTAAACCGGGGATTAGGAGGGCTTGCTAATAACCTCTAAACTGACTCAAAAACATAAAAATAAACTTAAAAACACTTAACAAGACTCACAAGACTCAAAACAAACTTAAAATACTCAAAACAGCTTAAAACAACCAAATAGACTCAAACTAGACACTAGGAATAACTTTGGACGAAAATTGACTTTTACTTGAATCAAAACACTTAAAAACACAAACTAAAACAGATTCTAACTAATTAGACACACTAAAGTAAAGGGGGATTGGGTTTTGGACGAAAATAAAGTAAAAACAAAATAGAAACTAGAACTAGACTGATTTGCACGAAATTGGTTGAATTAGATGGTTGATGGGCTAGCTAGAGGGTTCTTCTCCACACATGACACACTTGCATTCAAATTGATTTCCAATTGCTTCTTTTAATAAACCATGAAACTCAATACTCCAGGTTAACTATGACAACACTTTTTTAACCTTCAAGTTCTCCTTAAGTTAATGAATTGGATGGGAAAGCACATACAACAATTCAAAACATTCTCTAAAAGTCCCCTACATGAAAAGCACAATAAAGGTACAATCAAAGATCATTAAGCTTCATGAAAACTATAAGTATTGACGAGGCATTCGTAACTATGATGAGAATGATACTCTTGCCAAGAATTCACTTAACATGATCGTTTATAAGCGACCTCCACTACTTGTAAATATAAGTTTGTAACTATTAGGTGAAACTCCCTTATATTTTAGCTTCAAATCCATGCATGAAAACTAAGCGTGCACTCTTAATAAACATACAAGAATAAGTTATCAATCAAACGGTTAAGCAAATTGAATTCACAACTTATGAAATAACAACTGAAGGTAATCAATTCATAATGCAAGTATAATCATGGTATTGAATAGCCCCTTAGCCAAGAAGAGCTTAGTTCCTTATAAACGCAAAACAAAGATACATAAATTTAGACATTGAAAACAAAGAATGAAAACACCTAAAAACGCTCCAGCAATCCAACTTGAATGGTAAGCACGTTCAAGGGTCCTCCGTCTTCTCTTTGTTGC
Source organism: Malus fusca (assembly GCA_035220775.1). Classification (NCBI taxonomy): domain Eukaryota; kingdom Viridiplantae; phylum Streptophyta; class Magnoliopsida; order Rosales; family Rosaceae; genus Malus; species Malus fusca. The sequence continues at coordinate 20,128,638 of CM069060.1, forward strand.
AGCACAAGGGTTGGGTGAACGTTTGATTGGTGGTTTGTATGGTGGAGAATGGGTGAATTTCTGAATGGTGAAGGGTGGATGGGTGGATGATATATAGGTGGATGGAATTGCTGATTTATGGTGAAGGATGGATGGTGATCAATCCCCCTTGTGAAAGGTGCGGCACTATATATTTATATAGGAGAAGGGCACGGTTTTGAAGTAGTTTTAGGGAAGGATTTAGCTTTCCAAATCCCCAAGAAAAGCTAACAGAAATCAATGAATTTAGGAAAGGAAAATATTTGGCAGATTTGAAGGAAAATAGGTAAATAATTGTGGCAGAGAAGAGGAAAGGTGGAATTTGGTGCGCCATAGGGTTTTAGGGAAAAGGAAATGTGTTTTAGGACATAAAAGAGGAAGAAGAACCTCTCCCTTGTGCGGCAAGGGATGGAACAAAACAGGAATGTGGTTTAGGTGCAGAAAATAGGAAAGAAAGGTTGTGTCTTGTGCAGCAAGGAACAATAAATCAAAGGAGTGGTACGGCAATATCTAGGGCAGGTTCTAGGACTTCTAGAAACATGTAATTAGGCAACCTAACATGTTTTGAAACCCTTTTGTGGCTGGAACATAGGTGAGGAAGGATTAGGAAACTTCCAAGCCAAGAATAGAAACTTTCAAGAATGGAAACCTCCAAGAATAGAAACTTTGGCTTCCAATTCTGAACTCTTTGTTCTTCATTTTCTTTTCTTCATTTCTTTCATCTCATTATTCATTCCTAGCCTCCCTTGATCTTCAATTTCGTCCATCTACTTAGCTCCAAGCATGTGTTATTCATTCCAAGCCCAAAACTGCTCTAAAAGGCTCCAAAATACACTTTATTGCTCCTTTAGCCCTTTGGACCTACATACACACAAAAATAGCTTAAAGTACTAAAATAACTAGGAATTAACACATAAATGCCAAGAAACAAGCTAACTAAGTCGCATAAATATGCTCCTATCAGTGATATGAGATACCTTTGCTCTGGTGTGACTTGGTTGAAAAGGTGTTTCCAGGGAGGAAGAAAACTGGGTATGTTGAGAGGTTTTATTTGCAGATGTATTCCTGGCAAGGAAGAAGAGTCAGGCGTTTGTATTTTCAGGGAGGAAGAAAATTGAGTTTGTTGAAGGGTTTGGTTGCAAATGTATTCTTGGCAAGGAAGAAGAGTCAGGCGTTTGTATTTTTAGGGAGGAAGAAAACTGAGTATGTTGAAGGGTTTGGTTGCAGATGCATTCGGCAAGGAAGAAGAGTCAGGCGTTTTGGATGTGTGCCTTGCTATAGAGGATGGAGGTCGAATTATATGGTGATTTCCCAATAGCAAGTGGCAGTGTGGATGTGGCCTTGTCACCCATGCTTGTTGGCCAAAAGTGTGGTAGTTGGAATAATGGACTTCACACGTTTTCAACTTTGTCAGTGATCTATGACAAAGTTACACGTGATAGCCGAAAGCTGAGATTGCGTCTGAAAAGTGTTAGGGGACTTTACGCAGGAAAATCCGGGTTTTGAAATTCGAAGAGTGGTGTCTCTTCGAGTTTTTGAACAAAATGGTTGTGTTGCCTTTCCTTTTAAAGAGGTGTCAATCGTTTTCAACATGCATACTTTGAAGATTACCCGCCCTTGAAAATTGTGTTTACTGTATTTCTGAGATTTTACTCACTCCAACCCTTTACTTTTACCATCTTTTTGGAAATGGCTAACCCGTTTAACATTTGTTTAGATTTGAGTCTCAGCAGTGACACAGGTGCACCGCGTCAGGGTAATATATGGCGCCCGTCCTTCTTATCTTCTAATGGCCCTCTTACAGTTGAAGACTCTATGATGAGGGATGCAACAACGGCTATGGTTGTAGCTAGGAACCTTATCACTCCTAGAGATAATAGGATACTTTCACGACAGTCCGATGAGTTAGCTGTTCAATGTCCAGTGTGCGAACTCTGTTTCTGATGTGTAAAATAACTAAACACACAAATTAAACCCTCTTGTTGACAATTGTAGTATGGATAAGTAGGGATCGTTCTTAAACCGGGGATTAGGAGGGATTGCTAAAACACTTCTAAACTGACTCAAATAACTAAAAAACAAGTTAAAAACACTTAACTAGACTCAAAGAATGCAAAACTAAACTTTAAAACACTAAAACAAACCAAAAGACTCAAAACAACACAAAAACACTCAAAACTGCCTTAAAAACACTTTATGGGCAGTTTTGAACTCTAACACTAATTTGGACGAAATTGAGTTATAACTTGAACCAAAACACTTAAAGACACAAACTAAATCACTTTCTAACTAATATGACTCAATAAAGTAAGGGGGGTTTTGATTTTGGACGAAATTAAACTTGCAAAACAGATTGTAAATTGAAAACAGATTCTAGACGAATTTGGATAAAACTATGGATGATGGGCTAGCTAGAGGGTTCTTCTCCACACATGACACACTTGCGTATAAACCAATTTTTAGTTGTTCTTTCGATAAATCATGAAACTCAACACCCCAGGTTAATTAGGTCCGCTTAAATTAACCTTCAAGTTCTCCTTAAGTTATTGAATTGGATGGGAAAGCGCATACAACAACTCAACACATTCTTCAAAAGTCCTTTACGTGAAAAGCACAATAAAGATACAATCAAAGATCATTAAGCAACATGAGAACTATAAGTATTGACGAGGCACTCGTTAATATGATGAGCATGAAACTTATGCCAAGAATTCATTTAACACGATCGTTTATAAGCGACCTCCACTACTTGTGAATATAAGTTTGTAACTATTAGGTGAAACTCCCTTATATTTTAGCATCATATTCATGCATGAAAACTAAGCGTGCACTCTTAACAAACATACACGAATAAGTTATCAATCAAGCAGTTAAACGAATTGAATTCACAACTTATGAAATCACAACCAAAAGTAATAAATTCATATTGCAAGCATGAACATGGTTTCGAATCACCCCCTAACTAAGAGGGTTTAGTTCCTCATACTCACAAAACAAAGATTATTGAATTGAAAAATTGAAAGTAAAAGAAAGATTACACCTAAAACGTTCCAGCAATCCTAAATTGAATGGCAAGCACGTCCAAGGGCTCTCCTCCTTCCTCTTTGCTGCGACACAAGGGTTGGTGGTGAGTTTTGGGGGTTATGAATGGTGTAGAAGTATAGAATTGTGTTTAAGATGGATGTATGGTGCGACTAGAAGTGTTTTTGGGCAGAAACTATGGAGAATGGTGAAGTATGGATGCGTCTAGGAATGGTGGATGATTTATGGCGTGAATGGGGTGAATCGCTGATTTTTTGCTGCAAAAAGGGAGTTTTATTTAAAGGATTTAGGAAATTAAAACCCTAGGTTATTTAGGTAATCAGAAATTAAGTCTAAGGCTTATAGAAATAGGAAACAAAATCAGAAAATTAAAAGAAAGGGCAAGGGATATGCGGCATAGCCTTAAAACACATTAGGAATGTGTTTTAATGCATAGAATCAGGAAAGACCCCTCTCCCTTGCACGGCAAGGAAGAGGAAAGGGCAAGGAGGTGCGGCTTTGATGTAGGAAAAGTTTAGGGAAAGGTTTAAATGTCCTAGAATGCTTAGGAGGCCTTCAAAATTGCTGAAACTTAGGGACACTTAGGAAAGCTCAAACCAAAGTAGGAAACCTTGGCTTAACTTTCCTATTTCAAGTAGGAATCCTTGTTGGAGTAGGAATCCTTGTTCTTCTAGGAATCCTCGTGTGAGTAGGAATCCATCTTCACTTAGGAATCCTTTGTTGATTAGGAATCCTTCGTTGATTAGGAATCCTAACTTCTTCAAATCTTCAATTACGTTCATTCCTTTTGCTCCAAGCATGTGATAACCATTCCAAGCCCAATTTTGCTCCAAAAAGCTCCAAAATGCATCTTCTTGCATAGTTTGTCCTTAGAATCTGAAAACACACGAAAATGACTTTAAACACTAAAATAACTAAGGAAACACAACATAAATGCACAAGAACAAGCCAACTAAGTCGCATAAAAATGTTTCTATCAAATTCCCCCACACTTAGCTTTTGCTAGTCCTCGAGCAAAACAAAACAAACTTAAGAAAACAAAACGAAACAAAACAAACAAAACATAACCTAAACCTTCCAATGTTGCCTCAAGGATTTCCAATGCACATGACATGTTAAAAATCATTATCCCCACGAATTTGAGTCATCCTCACATTTGAGCACAGACTTAATCATAGTCACCACTTACTAGTTCACAATTAACCAATTAAAACGATGTTTTGAATGTAGTAACATGCCTTAGAGAATTTGCTCAATTCCTTACAAGATATACACTCGATTTTCACTCAGATTTTCTAACTACACACCCTATACTAATTATATGTGAGAAAATTGATGTAGATATGAAAACAAATGCTCACATATATGTATCACAAAGAAAGCAATTTCTGGAGTTAATAAGCATGTTTAGAAATGATCTCATGAATGGAATGCTACTACTTAGATGCGAGAACCAGTGACACCATATGCTCATACCAAATTCAAACTCCACAAATTGAAATACACAACACTCAAGATAGAAGTCAAGGGTTGTAACGGGGCTTGGGGTATTGGTTTGTTGGAAATGTGCCCTAAAACCAATCATGTGATGATACTTTACGGACATTTCATATGTTAAACTAATCTAGTTTAATATCAAGGGCAAAGATTATTGTTTTAAGCCGTCTCATATAAATGTTATATGCTTAAACGATAAAGTCCAAGGAATATGTGATTGGGAGAATGCAATCTAAAGAAGTTAGATTCATGAGACCATTCTTTCGTAGACACATCCTAAACGTTCCTGATCATAGGATTGCCAATTGGGCATTGACAGTCCGTTAAGATCAGTACGTGTTATGTCTTCTCTCAGGGAGAGTGACTAGTCTCGAGTCATTGATGTGTGTGACATCAAGACAAGTACATAGGTGCTCAATAGAGAATGAGTTCACTGAACACGATCAAAGAAGAGTTCTCATATTCATGTCACATGAGAACTCATGGTTGGGATAATGCAAAGTAGTCCTTTGACCTGAGGCATTATATTTGTCTTGTGGCTAGGTCCTTGATCTTTGACTATGTCAAAGTCACACCATCAGGAGAGTGTCCACGGCATAGTTGGGGTTAAGCCACTTAGTCATGGAGGCAAGTAAATGCGCAACAAGGGATCTCTAACCTTCAAACTGTTTGGGGGAGAATACTCTATGATATGATTAAAATCTCTGGCCAGAGTATGAATGAGATTAAGGAATGCGTTCCAAATCACATTCAAGGTAATCATATAAGCACACAAATCACATTGGATAGTAGACATGAATAAACTATCAAACCAAACAATGTGGTCAAGAGTATTGTATTAGAGAAAGACCGTATTGCATTTGTAATCCTAAACTGAATAGGTTCTCCACGTCTTCTGATTAGCTTGGGTAACCATGATATGCTGCTAGGTGTCACTCATGGTTTGTGGAAGCCCTAAACGTGTGTAATCACTAAAGGGAGAATTGAAAGTAAGTTTCAATTCACAATCGATGTAAAATGGTTTTAATCGCCCACTGCCTCGTTAAAAGGAACCTAATGGATCGTACACCGTGTAAGGTGGAGATTGAAGAAACAATGGAGATGAGTAAGAATAATTAAATGGTTTAATTATTTATGGCAAGGATTAATTAATATGTTAATTAATCAAACCAATAAGTTCGTTAAAGACCTCGGGATAGTTTTGGACCTTAAGGCCCAATGGGCTTCGAACGTCAAGCCCATTGACTTAAGTTGTATGACAACTTAATGAATAATGATTCACAAAGGCCTAAAAGGCCCAATGAAACCCCAAGGCCGGCCATGATGCTTTTGGAGTGGGTTTTGGACTTATTTACAAGTTTGCCACTACAATGAATTAAGGTATAAATATGACTTTATAGCCAAAATTCATTTAGGGTTTGTTTTGGAGAAAATTGGAGAGAACATGTCTCTCCATTTCTCTCTAAAGAGGCCGGCCCCTTGGAGGGTGTATCTAGCCATACTACTACTCCAAGGTCACTCATTTTCTTCTCCAATCTCTCCTTGGTGTGGAGACTTAGAGGTTCTCAATTTTGGGAACTTGGAGAAACCTTTTCATCCATCCAAATCCATAGATTTTAGATGCAAGGAATGAAGGCCCTCTCTTTGGGTGATTAGCCTTTGCTTATGCAAAGAGGAATCTACAAAGGTATATATTTCTCAACTCACTTTGATTTGAGTTGAGTCTTGGTTCACCAATCTACTAGGCTTTGAATTTCTTTGTTAATGTTTTGTTTTTGAATGCATGCAAGCATGATTCCGCCTTTTAATTGTTAATTGCATGCTATAGATGTTATTCAAATGAACATGTTTTTCACAAATCTTCCTTCAAGTGGTATCAGAGCCTAGGTCTAGTAGTTGGTGAATCCTTTTGGGTTTTGTAGTTCATAGTTTGTGGTTTAAAAGTTGTAATATGTTACAAGCTTTATTCTTGTTTCTTTGAATGTAAATTTTGCTAGATGTAGTTCATATGAGCATGAATATTGGAGCTAAAATTTGGTGCCATGACTTTGGGGATTTTCGGCCAAATCCGAAGGGTGGATTTTTGGGTTCTTGCTTGTCTTGTTAAAATGTTTTTCAAGTGACTTTTGGAACCCCTATGCACCCTAGTTTGGTTATATGTTATTTCCCTAAAGTTTGAATGGTTTTGGGATGTTTTTGGGTGAAAAATGTTCATGGAAAATTTTGAGTTTTTTCATGAGTGTTCTTCATTGTTCTTGACATTTTTGCCAAGAACAAAAAGTTTGGTGTTTTGATTCAAAGTTTTAGTTAATTTCATAAAGTCTTTGTTTTGTGTTGGTTGATGTGAATTTTCTATCACCAAAACATTTATTTCAAAAGGTGATAGAAATTGTGATGGGTGTGTAAGAAGTACACACCTTACACACCTTACACACCACAGGCATGGTTTTATGATTCACAACAACCAAATTCCACTTGCAAGGCTTTATGACATTATTGAAAAAATTTCCAAATTTTTGTGGACTTATCTCCACTCCTTTTTTCTCTCTAAAAACCGGCCCTCCCTCAAAGGGAGGACTTTTGGGGCTTTTATGCAATTACATAAAGTTTTGATACTTTTGTGTATTTGCACTTTGGCCCAAAAGTTTACGTTTTTACGTTTAGGCCTAAAAACGCTAAAGGACAAATTATTTTGTTCCTTTAATGAAGTTTTTGCATTGTTTAAATTTTGGGTTCTAGTTGTATTTACATGAAGTAGTGGACTTTTGTGTTTTTACAAAGTGACCCCAAAAGTTTGTGTTTTTGCAATATATCCCAAAAAGTTGTGGTTATTGCATGATGACCCAAATTAGGTTGAGAACAAAATTGTTTTGTCTCTTTAAATGAGAATTGGATTTTCATTTCATTTAGCTCCATTTAAATCAATTTTATGGATACAAAAACCAAATGAAAAATGTTGCATTCAATTTAATTAGTTAAAGTGTTAATTAATTAAAGGGTGATTATGAACCTAAGCCTACGATAATTGAGCTATGTGAAAGGCCGTTTCAAATTTGTTTGAACCATGGGAATGTGTAGATTAATTTTGGTTGTAATTTGATTTGATCAAATGTTGTAAAAGAGCATAAGCTCTTCTTTACTTTAAAGTAATTTATTTTGATCAATTGTTGTAAAAGAGCATAAGCTCTTCTTTACTTTAAAGTACTCCATTCTTGTTTTATTTGATATGCATGAAAATGGAGTAGAGTGTCCAACGCCCCTAGGAACAACACGCCTTAATGTGATTAAACGCGTAACTAAAATCAATCACCATCCCTAGACCGAGATTCAACACAAGGCTCGTGTTGAATCTAAACAAAAGTTCATAGTCATCCTAAGGCCCTAAGGCAACTATATAGTCCATCAAATGAATGCAAAGTTTATGTTAGTAGTATCATATACTCTTACTTTAAAAACCGTTTTATAAGCATAGTGGGAGTATTATATACAACTAAATTCAATCCAATGGACCAATAGTTGTAATAGGACCAAAATTGTTTTAATAAGATTAAAATGAATATTTATATGTGATGAGACCTAAAACCCTCAAACCAAACCATTATTAAGTTGATAAGTGTGAGAGTGCTTTGAACACTCTTTCGTGGCCTTCCACCGTGGTGGGATCCAATCGTTTATGACTTGTACACCGGCTTCACCCTATCATGGGGGAGTACAAAGTGCATGCTTATACTCAGGAGGAATCCATAAACATATGATGAGGTTAGTGTAGGCAACGAGGATGGCCGACATCGTATCATCGTGAGGCTATTCTTGAACCCCTTCACGAACTAAGCATGGTGGGAATGACTTAACTAAGTGCAATGGAGCCAATATCATATCATTGTGAGGTAACATTCTCTAGAGGTCAAATAAGATGGGTACTTGCAAGAGATGCAAATGAGTAAGCGTACTCTCTCATTATTATTAATGCTAGCCAATATCATATCATTGTGAGGTGGACTTGGTAATAGTGAGCCTCCCATACCCTACTAAGAGTTTCATCCAAAACTCTCGAATTCCAATGAGGGATATGGAATTTGCCAAAAATAGTGGGTGGTGCTATTTGATTTAAAGACCCGAATCAAATGGCTTAAAATCAATCAATTTATATTCGTTATGTATTTGTTTACCAATATATTTGCAAACGCTATCCAACACTTGACAAATAAAACCGAATGTTTTAGTTTCCGGACTTGGTACCACAATCCCAAAGAATGTCTTAAAAGGATTGCATATGTACCTAAGTAATCTCATCCTCACAATCTTCCTAATGATAATGTATCATTGGAAGAACATGTTAGAAAAGTCTATCATGAAGAGGACAACACAAACAACCAATGCTTATTCCTTCGTTATATGAACAAAGGAACTTACGAAGATTAGCATAAAGAAAATGACACTTTTAGTGTTATTAGTTCTTCACTTACAAATCGTTGTATGAAGAAATAATGAGTTGCTTTGAACAACCCTTAGTCAATGCAAACACTAGTGCTTGTTTTTTTGTTAAATGAACAAAGAACTTAAGAAGAAAGCACAATGGCATGGACACTTTATGTGCCATGATTCTTCACTTACAAATTGTTGTATGAAGAAATGAGAGTTGCCTTGAACAACTCTTGAAAGTTTGTAATTATGTTTAGAACATAATGGTTGGTTGACAAAAATAGTCTATAAACATGGACTTATGATGATTTTGAATCATTGAGTGTTGAAGTGATAAACCACTTAACGAGACGGAAACTAGGCAAGGACTTCACCTTTGTGTCCCTATCCAAATGGTTCACTAAGTTTATTGTAAACTATGTAGTGAACAATAACCACATGCTCTCCAAATTGTTTGATGTGTATAACACAATTGAAATAAGTTTCAAGAGAGATAGTGGGAGTTTAGGGACCATGACTACTGTAGTCAAAGGAGAAGTCAAATGAAGAAAATAAAATTAACTCCAAGGGAACAAACTTTCTTTATGAAAGGATGGACATTGGAAGGGGTATTTGCAAGAAATGTCTTGCAAGTGTCAAGAACACACTTTTCGAAGGTGTTGTAAATTGTTCTTGAATAGTTCAAAATAGTTGGTTCTTCTACTTGAATGTTTGATTCCGTATTAGTAACTAAGTTTTACAATCATTGTAAAAGTGTGACTAATAAGAAGTAGAAGAAATATGAGAGAAGAAAAGGTGCTTCACATTCGGAACGTGAATAAAATATAGATCTCTGCGAAAGCAGATGGTACTTACTTCCTCATATGAACTACCAAAGAAAATGGAAAAACAAAGAATGTCTTTACATTCCAATTTTAAGGAACTTAATTCCGTCACTATAGTAGAGATGGATGAAAGTTTTGTTAGACAAAACATTGTTCTTTATTAATCAATGATTGGATTATAGTAATCTAATTGATTGTCTCTATAGTAGAGATGATATGGTAGTGTTAACTGTTTAGAATACAACGATGCTTAAAACCCAAAAGGTTGCAAGGTAGTGACTAATCCCAACTAAAGTTGTGATACCTCTAAAACATAAATTCCGAGTTGATCATAGATGGATGCCCTGGATCGTTAGATCCGGATCCAATGCCTTCTTGTTAAAATTGTATAGAGGCAAAATGTTTGAATCTTTATTCTTTTGGAAAGAAGAAAGAATCACAAAGTTGTTGAGGTTAATTCACTTAGATGTTAGTGGCACTTGTCCACAACATAATACTACTCATGTTGTATGACATTCACCGAAGATCACCCTCGGTTGGACTATAGTTTATTTTAAATAAACACAAGTCCGAATACTTTGCAAAAGGTTTCAAAGAATTCAAGAAATGTAAGTTGATGAGTAAGACGTCTAAAGTATTTACATCCTTAGATTTGATCCAAGGAATGGTAACACTTTAGAATAGTTTTCTTGAAAGATATCAAGGAAAGAAGCATCATAAGATAATGGATTTCTCCATAAGGAGAAGAACGAACTTTAATAAGATTTGGTTCGTTGGATATTATCAATTACCCATATATAGGATATATACTTCTAAAACAATATGATTGTCAATTAGAAGATCTTCCAAAGTTTTCATGACTCCATAGGATGTAGTTAGAAAGAAAGACAAATCTTAATCATGTTAAGATTTGGGGTTGTGTGCCAATAAGCAATATTTGTTTGAAAAATTATCTTAAGGATATCCTCAAATTAACCTTTGGATATCACTTCTATAAACCAACTAACAAATGTTGTTTTGTTGGGTAGTTCATTGTAATCCTACAATATGATTTGCCTAAGATAGAGCAATGAACGAAAGATAGAACTCAAAGAATGGGTTCTTTGAGAGACAAGATGATAATCAACAAATACAACAACCTAGTTCCTATACCACAAGCTCCAAGGTAGTCAAGAAGGATTTATAAACCGTCTCAGTTGAATGGTTTGAACTTTATGACAAAGTCGTAGAGTTGCACCTCTTAATTCGAAAGAAATAAGAATGAAAATCCTTATGACTACATTGAGTGTATATATGACATATACTCAAGGAAATGGTAAAGTACCATTTGACTCGAAATAATGAAACCTTCATAGCTAATTGGTAGCTTAAGGTGACTACAATCAAAGAGAATGGTTGACTTTGAAGGAACCATTTTTGACGTAGTCTTAGTTTCAATTAATTCGAAGATAGCTAAGCTACAACTAAATGGTGATTCAATGTTTGGACATAGTATGGGTTTCCGAAACCATTATTAAGATAGTCTTAATAATATATGTCTAAAACTATGAATCACAAGACATGTAAGTTGTAGAGATCCATCCATCATGAATCTTAGCAAGCTAGTGGGAGCTATAAACGTCTTATGAGAGAAAGATGAAAAACGTTTGATTTCTCATAAAGATGTAAATGAATCTTTTGTTTACTAGGTTTACAAAAGATTAGTGGGAGTTAATCATGTTCCTAAAATTTAAATATATATATGATATAATAATTTTGGAAATGAAAAGAATACTTCATTGTTAAAGTTATGACTTTAAACATTCTATAAAGATAGAATGTATATGGGAGACATAGTCTATATACATGGGATGGAAATCTATATTGATAGATTTTAGGATATAATTTGATTATATCAATCCCTAATAATAGACAAAAGATGCTAGGAAGTTTCTCATATGATGATAAACTTCAATTAGAAGGACAACTCTAGTGAGACTAAGAAGTTGCTCTTCTCAAAGGGAACGTACCCTTTGACTCCCAAAGAAATAATGCGTAAATAGAATCCTTTATGCATACGCAGAAAGGTGATTTATGTATTTCATATTGTATGAAAAACGTTGATATGAGTTGTACCAAGATCGGTACAAGACGATATCAATGCAAGCCCAGGATCAGAACCATGGCAACTGTCAAGTGAGTCCTTAAGTATTTAAGAAATACTAAAGGATAGATTCCTCAAAGAATGAGGAAGAATTAGAGTAACGTAATGGAAGCGTAAATGTATTAGATTATGAATCTAATCCATCATTGGATGTTTCTTCATTATGAATGAAGAGATAAACAGATATCTCTTTATTATGACTAAAGAGATATTTGGATGGAAACATTAAAGTAATGACTTTAGTGTGTTCCATTATGAATGCAAAATATATTGCCATATAGAAGTTTACAACAATGGTGTTTGGATGGGAAAGTTCATTTATGAACTCTCTATTCGATTCCAACCAGAAAGTGTATCTAGTGTACTGACACTATGACACTAATGGGGCGATAGCTCAAGCCAGGGAATCAAGGTCTCATCAAGATCCGAACTCATATGAGAGACTGAACCACATGATTGAGAATCATGTATAATGGTGACGTCGTTATTCTCAAGGTTGCTTCTATGGATAACATATAGATATCCATTGTCTAGGCTTACTACTCAGCCATTTATGAAATGACTACTGAAGAGGTATCATCACTGATGACTACGCTGATTGGCTTTAGTGCAAGTGGGAGATTGTTGGAAATGTGCCCTAAAACCAATCATGTGATGATACTTTACGGACATTTCATATGTTAAACTAATCTAGTTTAATATCAAGGGCAAAGATTATTGTTTTAAGCCGTCTCATATAAATGTTATATGCTTAAACGATAAAGTCCAAGGAATATGTGATTGGGAGAATGCAATCTAAAGAAGTTAGATTCATGAGACCATTCTTTCGTAGACACATCCTAAACGTTCCTGATCATAGGATTGCCAATTGGGCATTGACAGTCCGTTAAGATCAGTACGTGCTATGTCTTCTCTCAGGGAGAGTGACTAGTCTCGAGTCATTGATGTGTGTGACATCAAGACAAGTACGTAGGTGCTCAATAGAGAATGAGTTCACTGAACACGATCAACGAAGAGTTCTCATATTCATGTCACATGAAAACTCATGGTTGGGATAATGCAAAGTAGTCCTTTGACCTGAGGCATCATATTTGTCTTGTGGCTAGGTCCTTGATCTTTAGCTATGTCAAAGTCACACCATCAGGAGAGTGTCCACGGCATAGTTGGGGTTAAGCCACTTAGTCATGGAGGCAAGTAAATGCACAACAAGGGATCTCTAACCTTCAAACTGTTTGGGGGAGAATACTCTATGATATGATTAAAATCTCTGGCCAGAGTATGAATGAGATTAAGGAATGCGTTCCAAATCACATTCAAGGTAATCATATAAGCACACGAATCACATTGGATAGTAGACATGAATAAACTATCAAACCAAACAATGTGGTCAAGAGTATTGTATTAGAGAAAGACCGTATTGCATTTGTAATCCTAAACTGAATAGGTTCTCCACCTCTTCTGATTAGCTTGGGTAACCATGATATGCTGCTAGGTGTCACTCATGGTTTGTGGAAGCCCTAAACGTGTGTAATCACTAAAGGGAGAATTGAAAGTAAGTTTCAATTCACAATCGATGTAAAAGGGTTTTAATCGCCCACTGCCTCGTTAAAAGGAACCTAATGGATCGTACACCGTGTAAGGTGGAGATTGAAGAAACAATGGAGATGAGTAAGAATAATTAAATGGTTTAATTATTTATGGCAAGGATTAATTAATATGTTAATTAATCAAACCAATAAGTTCGTTAAAGACCTCGGGATAGTTTTGGACCTTAAGGCCCAATGGGCTTCGAACGTCAAGCCCATTGACTTAAGTTGTATGACAACTTAATGAATAATGATTCACAAAGGCCTAAAAGGCCCAATGAAACCCCAAGGCCGGCCATGATGCTTTTGGAGTGGGTTTTGGACTTATTTACAAGTTTGCCACTACAATGAATTAAGGTATAAATATGACTTTATAGCCAAAATTCATTTAGGGTTTGTTTTGGAGAAAATTGGAGAGAACATGTCTCTCCATTTCTCTCTAAAGAGGCCGGCCCCTTGGAGGGTGTATCTAGCCATACTACTACTCCAAGGTCACTCATTTTCTTCTCCAATCTCTCCTTGGTGTGGAGACTTAGAGGTTCTCAATTTTGGGAACTTGGAGAAACCTTTTCATCCATCCAAATCCATAGATTTTAGATGCAAGGAATGAAGGCCCTCTCTTTGGGTGATTAGCCTTTGCTTATGCAAAGAGGAATCTACAAACGTATATATTTCTCAACTCACTTTGATTTGAGTTGAGTCTTGGTTCACCAATCTACTAGGCTTTGAATTTCTTGGTTAATGTTTTGTTTTTGAATGCATGCAAGCATGATTCCGCCTTTTAATTGTTAATTGCATGCTATAGATGTTATTCAAATGAACATGTTTTTCACAAATCTTCCTTCATGGTTAACAAAGGAAGGATAGGGATAACAAACGTTCTTAAAGCAATAACAAGCAAAGTAATGAAATTGAACTTAGAATTCACTTAGATTGCAGAAATCACTTTTAGACATCATGGGAAGATTTAAACAACTCTTAGGGTCAAATTCAACTTTTTGGACCCTTTCTTCAACAAATAACACTTTAGAACTCTTTTTTCATACTTTTCACACTTTTCTTTTTTTTTCTTTCTTTTTTTTCACGAATTTTTTTCTTTTCTTTTCTTTCTACCCGTGCCTATGGCACACTAATTCACATGAGAAACACTTCCCCTACACTTGTTTTCTGCCATACATTAATCAAAAGGAATTCAATTTGAATCATGCTTTGCTATACTTCAAGAACAAGGGTATGGATGGTCCTAATCTAGGCTAGGTGAGGATAATCGTGGGTTAACAAAGAATGTAGGCTAACAAGGCTCAATGGGGTTAACTTAAACATATAATGAAGTAGGATACACGGCAATTTGGCTTTGGTGGTGGTCACTACACAACTTCATCTTGAATATGTGTTATGCAAATCAATAACATGCTTTGAATGAAATGGGTATGAGTTCTAGCATTTGGAACTAAATGATGAAACGCCTTCTAAGTAGTAACCAAGCAAAGAATAATGAGATCATGCAACGACTTTAGAAAACAATAATGCACAGATTGTAACTCTCCAAATAAACGTTAGGCTCAAGTCTCACAAGGTTGTAGCGTTTGTTTGAGTTCCTTCCTTCAAGCTGTTACAAAAACTGATTTTTCCTTTATGATTGCATGTGAATTCATAAGTTTTAACCACAACCAAGCATAAACCAAAGAGTAATTCAAATTTTCATCCATGTTTATCACTCTCTTTAACAGCCATGTAATTACAAACCAAATCCTCATCATTGTGTTGGAAGGTATCCTAAGACACAAACAAACACACAAAAACAACTATTTTTGGCTTTTTCAAAACAATTTTTCAAATTTTTATGAGATTTTCGGATTTTTAGAACAAAACACACTAAAACACACCAAAACAGCTTAAAAACACCTAAAAACAGCAAAGAACAACATTAGAAGTTATGGGTAATAAAATCCCACGAATTTGCATCAAAACACTTTGGTTACCCACCCCCACACTTAAATCAAACATTATCCATGTTTCAAGCATTAATTCACACAAAACACAAGTAAACATGCAAACAGCAACTAAACAACTAAACAGGGCAGATTAGAAACAACAACAAAGATAAGGGTTTTAGGAACGCAAATCTGGAATTGGAGTGATTCCTAGGACTTCCTTTGTTGAATGCATGGGTTGCCTCCCAAGTAGCGATTGCTTTAACGTCGTACAGCCGGACGAAGAACACCTTCATTCCCCATTGGAGCCCACGACATGCAGTGGGATCTCCTCCACGACATGCTCAACAAAGTTCTCATACATTGCATCCTTGAACGGAAATGGATAGTGATGTTTGCTGATAGGTGCGTTGTGTTTCCTATGGTTCATGTAAATGCGCCCACCATCGAGGATTTGCTTGGGTACCTGCACCAAAGAAGGCAACCACCTATCAACTTTAATGGGAATTGGATTTGGATTAGGTGGCTTACCTATGTGTTGTGATGAATGGGCAGCAATGTGAACATTCTTCCCCATGGTGCTTTCGGCCAATTTGAGCACTTTGAGGGCAGTGGCCGTATGGTCCTTGTGCTCCACTCCAATTCCCTCGTCTTACATGGTTCTTGATGCATCCTTTGTGCTTGGTGCTGAACGGTCCGGTCCTACCTTCTCTATTTTATCAATGGCACAACAAGAATGAACAACATTAGGAGTCTCAATGGATTCAGAAATTTTAAAACTAATCATGTCACCACCAAATGCCATAGTTACTAATCCTTTGGCCACATCAATCTTGGTTTGAGCCGTTTTCATGAAAGGTCGTCCAAGTAAGAGCGGTGATGGTGAAAAGTGGCCTGAATCCTCCATATCAAGCACATAGAAATCTGCAGGAAAAATTAAATGGTCTACCTGCACCAAAACATCTTCCAACACTCCTTTTGGATATGCATTAGATCGATCGGCTAATTGGATAATCACACCATCATGTTTAAGTGCTCCTAGATTCATAGATGCATAAACAGAATATGGCATGACATTAATTGATGCACCTAAATCTAACATAGCATGCTCAAACCTTGTATTGCATGAACCTACTCTTCATTCTTGGCTTGCATGAACCTACTAGGAAAAGGTACATTCGAAGGAATAACATGAGTATGAACCGAATTGGACACATTTTTACCTTTGTTGGACATATTGGATGGTGTTGGGGCTATTGGAACTTGTGGCAAGGATGCTTCTATCCTTGCCGTGGGTTGACTTGATTTCTCCTCCTCTATTTGCAACATTTCATCTTCTTTGTGACCTGTTTTTTATGAAGAACCTGCCCCAACCCCCTTGCCACTTCTTAGGGTGATTGCTTTGGCTGTTTCAAACCCCCATTTGGATTTGCAATGGTTGAACTAGGAAGCTTTCCTTGGTCTCTAAACTGCCCAACAAACTCCGGAATCTGCCCTATTTGCTTTTCCAATTGATCCACCCTAATGTTCGTGTTGTGCATTGCTTGGGTTTGATGTTCTTGCCCCTGAGACAATTTGGAAAATAACTTAAGAATTGTATCATTATCCAAAGTGTTACCTGAAGTGTTTGGAGCAGATTGTGGATGAGCTTGTGTAGGTGCGTATGGTTTGGTATAGAAGCCCGGGGGTTGTTGCCTAAAGTCTTCTTGTTGTTGGGGTTGTTGGGGCTCCCTCCACTTGAAATTTGGGTGGTCTCTCCAACCGGAATTGTAGGTATTGGAATATGGATCGTTCCTTGGTTGATTTTGGCTTTGAAATCCAATTGCATTAGCGTTCTCCCATCCACCATTCTCAATGAGTTGAGGACACTTTTCAGAGGCATGTCCTTGGATAGAACATACACCACACAGCATTGGTCCTTGAATTTTCATTCCTTCGGCCATCTGAGACACAATGGAAGTAAGATTAGCTAATTGTGAATGTATGTCAGATGTGGAACTTACCTCATGCACTTGTTGCCGTGGGGGTCCTCTTTGGCCAATGCCTTCGTATTGTTGAGCGTTCAACGCTCGATTAGCAATCAAGATCTTGGCAGCCATGGGTGTCTTGTCCACCAATGCTCCACCCGCCGAGGCATCGAGCATTTGACGTTCAATTGGTAGGAGCCCCTCGTAGAAGTATTGTAGAAGTAACTCCTCCTTCATCTGATGTTGTGGACAAGAAGCAACAAGTGATTTAAAACGTTCATAATAAGTGGGAAATGACTCACCTTCATCTTGCTGAATTCCACTTATCCTTTTACGTAGAAGTTGGGAAAAACTTCTCCAAAAATGCCCTCTTCATACTCTCCCAAGATGTGACAGTTCCGGGAGCTAATTCGTACAACCAATCTTTGGCTTTGTCCATTAAAGAGAATAGAAAAGCTTTCATCTTCAAAATACTTTCGTCGACATTGACATGAGTCATGCTTGAACACACCACTTCGAATTCTTTCAAATGCTTGTTCGGATCCTCCATGGACAACCCATGGTATTTTGGAATATGGTGGAGCAAACTTGACTTCAACTCGAACTCCTCGGTCTTACCTTGAGCTACCATGGGATATTGAATGCATAAGGGTGCGGCATTGTCCAATCCCGAAGCCGAAAGCTCCTTGATTGTTCGATTTTCGGCTGCCATGATTGGTACTTCTTCAAAAATCCCTGACGTGCCCTCCTCTTCTTCTTTTAAAACTTGTTCTTCAAGGTCAGGTTCAGGGCTAGGTGGGTTAGACTCTTGTTGGTTCCTCCTTCTTCTCAAAGTTCTCTCAAAATCGTCGTCAAAGTCCAAAATATGCTCACGAACAGGTTGGGAACTTCGAGTCATGCACTAGTACATAAAAACAAAGAAACAAAACAAATCAGCAACTAAGATAGAAAACAAACTAAAATAAATAAAAAGAAACAACAAGGGATTAGCAAAGTTGCTAATCCCCGGCAACGGCGCCAAAATTTGATGAGTAAAATAACTAAACACACAAATTAAACCCTCTTGTTGACAATTGTAGTATGGATAAGTAAGGATCGTTCTTAAACCGGGGATTAGGAGGGATTGCTAAAACACTTCTAAACTGACTCAAATAACTAAAAAACAAGTTAAAAACACTTAACTAGACTCAAAGAATGCAAAACTAAACTTTAAAACACTAAAACAAACCAAAAGACTCAAAACAGCACAAAAACACTCAAAACTGCCTTAAAAACACTTTTTGGGCAGTTTTGAACTCTAACACTAATTTGGACGAAATTGAGTTATAACTTGAACCAAAACACTTAAAAACACAAAATAAATCACTTTCTAACTAATATGACTCAATAAAGTAAGGGGGGTTTTGATTTTGGACGAAATTAAACTTGCAAAACAGATTGTAAATTGAAAACAGATTCTAGACGAATTTGGATAAAACTATGGATGATGGGCTAGCTAGAGGGTTCTTCTCCACACATGACACACTTATAAACCAATTTTTAGTTGTTCTTTCGATAAATCATGAAACTCAACACCCCAGGTTAATTAGGTCCGCTTAAATTAACCTTCAAGTTCTCCTTAAGTTATGGAATTGGATGGGAAAACGCATACAACAACTCAACACATTCTTCAAAAGTCCTTTACGTGAAAAGCACAATAAAGATACAATCAAACATCATTAAGCAACATGAGAACTATAAGTATTGACGAGGCACTCGTTACTATGATGAGGATGAAACTTATGGCAATAATTCATTTAACGTGATCGTTTATAAGCGATCTCCACTACTTGTGAATATAAGTTTGTAACTATTAGGTGAAACTCCCTTATATTCTAGCATCATATTCATGCATGAAAACTAAGCGTGCACTCTTAACAAACAGACACGAATAAGTTATCAATCAAGCAGTTAAACGAATTGAATTCACAACTTATGAAATCACAACCAAAAGTAATCAATTCATATTGCAAGCATGAACATGGTTTCGAATCACCCCCTAACTAAGAGGGTTTAGTTCCTCATTCTCACAAAACAAAGATTATTGAATTGAAACATTGAAAATAAAAGAAATATTACACCTAAAACGTTCCAGCAATCCTAAATTGAATGGCAAGCACGTCCAAGGGCTCTCCTCCTTCCTCTTAGTTGCGAAACAAGGGTTGGTGGTGAGTTTTGGGGGTTATGGATGGTGTAGAAGTATAGAATTGTGTTTAAGATGGATGTATGGTGCAGCTAGAAGTGTTTTTGGGCAGAAACTATGGAGAATGGTGAAGTATGGATGCGTCTAGGAATGGTGGATGATTTCTGGCGTGAATAGGGTGAATCGCTGATTTTTGGCTGCAAAAAGGGAGTTTTATTTAAAGGATTTAGGAAATTAAAACCCTAGGTTATTTAGGTAATCAGAAATTAAGTCTAAGGCTTCTAGAAATAGGAAACAAAATCAGAAAATTAAAGGAAAGGGCAAGGCATATGCGGCATAGCCTTAAAACACATTAGGAATGTGTTTTAATGCATAGAATCAGGAAAGACCCCTCTCCCTTACACGGCAAGGAAGAGGAAAGGGCAAGGAGGTGCGGCTTTGATGTAGGAAAAGTTTAGGGAAAGGTTTAAATGTCCTAGAATGCTTAGGAGGCCTTCAAAATTGCTGAAACTTAGGGACATTTAGGAAAGGTCAATCCAAAGTAGGAAACCTTGGCTTAACTTTCCTATTTCAAGTAGGAATCCTTGTTCTTCTAGGAATCCTTGTTGGAGTAGGAATCCTTGTTCTTCTAGGAATCCTCATGTGAGTAGGAATCAATCTTCACTTAGGAATCCTTTGTTGATTAGGAATCCTTCGTTGATTAGGAATCCTAACTTCTTCAAATCTTCAATTACATTCATTCCTTTTGCTCCAAGCATGTGATATCCATTCCAAGCCTAATTTTGCTCCAAAAAGCTCCAAAATGCATCTTCTTGCATACTTTGTCCTTAGAATCTGAAAACACACGAAAATGACTTTAAACACTAAAATAACTAAGGAAACACAACATAAATGCACAAGAACAAGCCAACTAAATCGCATAAAAATGCTTCTATCAGTTTCCAACATGGGCCAACGCTTACTTGTTCAAACTCGCCAAGTTGAATTATTGACAGCTGAGGTGGCAGCTCTTACTCAAGAGATCAGACAGCTCAAGCGCGAGAATAGAGAGTTGCATGTGCTTGCAAATAGTTATTCGATGAGCATGAAGAGGAAGCTTGATCAGCTGCTGGACTCCGAAGGTCGGATTCAAAGTGACCATCTGAGATTTGTGGATGTATTGCAGAGGCACTTTTTGCCTTCGTCATCTGGAGTTCGACCAAGTATTGAGGCTCTGAATAATCTATCTTCAGTGCCTCCCTCTTCTAGGGTTCCGGCGAGTACTAAGGCTTCAAGTACTGAGGCTTCACATAAGTGACATTTGTGAAGGCTCCTTTTTTTTTTTCTTTTTTTTTACGCACTTGTAATTTCTTAGAGATATCAATGGACATGCTTTATTTTATTCAGTATGTTGTGCTAAATACAAGCAAAACATATATCTTAGCAGGATGTGTTACTTTTTTTTTTTTTTTTTTATGGTGTCTGATGCACCATTATCCCCATTTTTTTTTTGTTTCTATCTTTCAATGATTTTGTCGCCACTACCCATTTCCTTTTTCCTTCTTGACTTGCTAACAGTAGCATGCACCATGACCTGTCTTTCTTGCTTATTATCATTTCCTTTGGATGGTGCCTGTCAATCACTTCTTTTCTTTGCTTGATAGAGTGGAAAAGCGCAGCTCCTACTTTCTTTTCTGCAAAAGCTGACTCACTATGTGTCGCAGCATCGTGCTTTGTCTTTGAAAGGATTGTTGTCGCCGTCAGCCCACTGCATTACGAGCTGCATACCCTTCGTACTGCTTACCGTCTCTGTACTATCGCACCATCAATGATTTTAATGCTTTGTTTCTGATTCCCCTCTGTTGTGCACTGCCCTTCATTCATTTACCTGGAGACCATTATTCATACAGTCATCGCATAGTCATTGCACTACTTGCAAATCATTTTCGTTGGAGACCATTATATATATATACGCATTCACACGCACATGCATACACACATAGAGCACTGCGTAGTCTTTACATAGCCACTGCACTAGCTTACTGTCCTGAATCCTGACTGCCCTGTCCCGCAATCCTTGCGGTACTGCATTCGCTTTGAGGGGCCTATTCATTTTAAGGTGAGGATGGTTTTGACATGTGTTTGTATATATATATATATATATGTATTATATATGCATATGTATATGTATTATATATGCATATGTATATACACTGACTTAAGCTCTGGTTTACTACCCATCAATCACATCGACTGAGTAGTGCATGTAGCAGCCAGATAAAGTCTTGAAACAACGGCGGGCAACAATCGTGGCGAAGCAACATCGAGCAGCAAGCAGGCCGTAAGACAAATTAGTGCAGTTCTTGGTGTACGCAGGAGGTGCTGGAGTTTGCAGATGGGTGTCATCGTGGCGCAGCAACAACAAGCTTTTACTCTGAGGTATGTTTTAGGCTGAGGACGATTTCAATCTTTTGGACCTCATATATATATATATATAATCTGTTAGGACGCCCGAATACTTCTTTCAAGCCATATATAATATATATTCCTTCAATCGTCCCATTACCATTTGTGTCCTTTCAAGCCATATATATATATATATGTGGAAGTTGATCTCCTGTCACCATCACCATTTGCGTCCTTTCAAGCCATATATATATATATATGTGGAAGTTGATCTCCCGTCACCATCACCATTTGCGTCCTTTCAAGCCATATATATATATATATGTGGAAGTTGATCTTCCCGTCACCAGCACTGTGTACACATTGTATATATTTATATATGGAACTTGGTTTCCGTGTCTTATATATATATATACACACGCATACACACACACACACACACATATATAATGTGTCTATTTTTATGCACAGTGTGTTTGTGCCCCCACTGATGGATTTCTTTGCTGTGATGCCAGGAAATCTTTTAAATTTAAGAAGGCAGAGCATGACGCCGGGACCCTCGCAAAGTTTTTTTAGAGACGTGGTAGTTGGTGGTGGAGTGAGCAGGTTGCCTATTGCTTGTGCCAGAAACTGCAACGGGGTTTCGCCGTGTAGTGCCTTTTGATCACAGTTTTCCCTCGGTGGTGCGCTGACATGTGGTGCTGTGCTAGAGCCTGCAGCGGGGCTTCACTGCGTAATGCCTTTTGGTCATAGTTCTTTCTTGGTGGTGACGTCGACGTGCGGTGCAAGAAACTGCTTGCGTAATCGCTGCGGGTTTGCGTAGTGCGATTGCGTAGCATTTTGGTTTCCTTTGCCACTGTAGCGTGCCTTGAAGGACCGCTCTGTAGCTGCCCTCTTTGTCGTGCTGCTCAAGTTTTGTGGCTGATTTTTTTTACGATCATTGTATTTTTCAAATGTTTTAAGAACAACACCATCACCATTCTTACGAAGGAAGGCGATTCGCAGGATGAGGGAACAACGTTGAAGCTTTACGCGCCACTGACTAGTCCTAAGGCGCTTGCTCTTCTTGCGAAAGATAACTCCATGCATATTAAGTCGTGGTCTTCTGAAGTATCTTGGGAGGTGGTAGACTCTGTTAAACCAAATACGAAGAAAAAGGCGTGCACATCGAGGGTTCTTATTTTGAATCCTTCGCACCGTGCTCGTGACCATCATCCGGCCTTGTTTAAACTTCTTGGTGATCACATCCGCAGTGGAGCCATGGCTTGGAATGGTACCTTGTCGACTACTGGGGAAACCGTCTTTGATGAGTTTTATTCGGAGTGGCTTGAAGATGTCCTAAGCCGATCTAAAGATGTGCTTACTAACGTGGGTCTTTACCACGCTGTGTACGCATCTTTGTTTAGTTCTGATCGTCATCATTTCATCCTTCGCACATTCTTTGAGCATTGGTGTTCAGCGACCAACACACTTCACACAGCTCAAGGGGAGATGTCAATTTCACTTTGGGATCTTCACAGGATAGGAGGCTTGCCGATCCAAGGTCAGTTTTATGACGAGGTCGTTCCCAACGCGGATGAACTTTCTCTTTGCAATAGCCGAGGATTTTCTGCCAGTTGCCGCTGTTTGTTTTGGGGGTATCAAAAGCTTTTCTAGGATGCTCAAGGTAAATCAGGCGTGAGGATTTCCTCATGGATCCGATTTTGGTATTGGGAGGCCATGAGGTATAATAAGTCTTTGAAGAAAAGTGGCCGTAACAAGACCACTAGGCCAAAGGGAGACTCAAACTCGTCCTGTGTTATTGGCTCAACCAGGCGCCGTTTTTCTGACGAGTTGAGAGCGTTTGAGGATCTTGGCATAGCATCAGAGCATGTGGATGAGTCTTACCTAGCTGTTTTCTTAGCTTGCTGGCTTTGTAAGTTTGTTTTCCCGACAGGTGACGTCAACTTAGTTCGTCCTGGGTTTTCAAAGTTGCTAGCAAGATGGCTGCAGGTGAGTCTTTTAGCCGTGCTATTCCGGTCTTAGCCAACATTTACAATGGCTTGAGCATTATTTCGAACTCGGCAAGCACTGAAGATCGTGCTGCGGTGTTTCTTTACCACTATGTGTATGGTTGGTTGGGTGAATATTTTGGCACTCATTTTTATTTGTCGACTCTAGACAAGCCAAGGCATTCTTCATCGACTGCAGCCAAGATGGGGCCTTTGATAACGAAGTATTCTGGCGTGCTCTATTTGAAAGTTGTGAAGATTTGAGGATGGACCCCTTAGCGAGAGTTGGCTCGGTGCGGCGAGGCATCGTAGACAATTCGCATCTCCGCTTCTCAGACTTATCTTATCTTATAAGTCTTCGCTCGGGGTTTGTTTCTTTGCGGCAAGAAGACCGATGCATTGTTCAGCTATATAGTCCCCACCGTTTTAGTAGACAATTTGGTTTTGTCCAAAACGCGCCAGGTAAGCTGAAGGAAAAGAACCAATCGGCATTCTTGCAAGCCGTGTATATGCATTGGGAGTCTTGTACCCGTGCATGTACAAATGTTGTTATCACGCTGCCAGCCAATGACGAGTTCAAGAGTAATCCAGTGGCCCGTGTTTATGCTTGTTGGTGGTCAAAGGTATATTATAAGAACTTGGGGATGGCATACGGTACCAATTATTCTCACTCAGGTAATGGTATGTCGAGACAGGGCTGTCATGTGGTTCCTATGCAAGTGGTATCTTTTGATTGCATCAGTGCGGCTCCTTTGCAAGATAGACCTGTAGCTTTAGCCCATCAATGCCCATGCTTATCTCCTCGACATCCGGATGCTTCTGAAAAGGCAGGAGATGAAGTTGATTCGCATGAAGATGGATTTATTTTGCAGCAACGTCAACAAGTTTCACACAAGTGACCACTTGAGGATGCTCAGGTTGACAACGATGTCAATTTTCATCATAAGAAGAAAGAAGTGTTTAGACCTCCTCAATTCGATGGCCGTGTGCCATTTGAGGGAGATGTATGTACTTCATTTTCTCTCGTCACTTCTTCTGCTTTCATCATTTTGGCTTTCGTTTCAAACATCTTTCTTTGTCTTCTTTAGGTTGGGCCTTCTTGTCCTTTTGATTTGGCAACTGCAGATGTTTATTCCTATACGGAGATGCTATTTGCAGGCGACCTACCTACAGACAGGGAGATCGGGGATCCGCTGGTGTAGAGCTTGTTCCAAATCCGTCGAACTTCTCGAGTTTGCCATGTGTAGGTGGAGGTATGCAAGAACCCGTCATGCGTCCAACACATTTGCCAGCTAGCTCTGAGATCTCTTTGAGAGGGCCGAACCTTAGTGGTACTGAGCAACTCATCCATCGCATCAGTCTTGGTGCGGCAATGGAGATTAAGAGCCATATTGAGGAGAGGATTTCTAAGTGTCCGTTGGAAGACCTTACGTTGCTCAATGAGGATTTGTCGAAGCTTGTTTCTGTGATTGACAACCTTAACGTTGATTCTTCATCCTTGAAGATCAAGAGTGCTGAACTTATGGCCACCTGGACTAAGTATTCTTCGAACGTGCTATTTCCTTGGAAAAGTTGAGTCCAGATGTTAGAGTTCATCAGCTAGCAACAATAAACTCGTCACTGGCTCAAGTCCGGTCTTTTCAGCAAGCTGTTTCAGGAGATTATCAAGTCATAGAGATTTCTTTAACTTCTGTCCAGGTGCGTCTAGATGCGTTGGTGCGAGAGCGAGAGCAGTTGGTAATCGAAGCATCGAAACTTGAAAGTGTTCTCGCGGAGCAGGGAACTACACTTTCTCAGTACCAAGATGAGATTTCGCGCCTAGAACGAGAGAAAGACATGACTATGGAGTTGCCCATCTTGTCTCCCACCGAGGTAGAGATTTTGAAGACTTTGGAAGGCTTGCTTGAAGATCGCCTTTGTAGTTTTAGGGACAGTTTTCAAGTAGTATTTTCTGTTTTTTTTTTATTTTATTTTATTTTTTTGTAATAAGGCTTTGGAGCCGACTTCTTCTTTCAAAGAAATAAAGTATTTACATTCTTGAATTTGCTCTTCATTCTTCAAAGGGGTTTTTTTTTTTAGATGGTGTGACATTTCAAGTTGCCTACGTACCTTCTGTTGAGGAGGGATTAAGTCATAACGTAGTTCAAACGAGCGATAATTTAACAGTGATTTTGATGATGATTTTACCATACACAGTTTATGCTCTTGCGGGCCAGGAGCATTGGTTGTCGCCTTTTAGGGGTAGTAGCGTGATAGGAGCATATTTATGCGACTTAGTTAGCTTGTTTCTTGGCATTTATGTTGTTAGTTCGTAGTTATTTTAGTATTTTAAGCTATTTTCGTGTGTTTGTAGGTCCAAAGGGTTAATGTGGCAAAGAAGTGCATTTTGGAGCATTTTTGGGCAGGGAATGGATAGCATATGCTTGGAGCAATAGGAATGGACGAAATTTGAAGTTTGTGCATCATCCTCTCCCTATAAATAACCATTTTAGCACACTCATTTCACCCAACACATCCATTCACCTACCACTACATCCACTCATTTCACCCAACACATCCATTCACCTACCACTACATCCACTCATTTCACCCAACACATTCACCTACCACTACATCCACTCATTACCAAACACTCATCCACTACACCCATTACATCCACTCATTACCACAACACTCACCCACTACACCCATTACATACACTCATTACAACTTCATACACTCCTCTCCTTAGCCTATAAATACATCCACCCTTCACCATAATTTGGGAGCCATGATACAAAGACTTTTTCACATCTCACAACTCCATACACTTACACTTTCATCCCTTGCTGTGACCTCCATTTAGCCACTCCCCTTTCTTGTGCCGTAACAAAGTGGTGAAAAAGAAGGTCCTTGGCGTTTCAAGCTTGAATATTGGAGTGTTTTAGGTGTACTTCGTTCTTGCTTTCAATGTCTACTTTGTTATTTTCTGATTTTGTTGCAACTATGAGTGGCTAAACCCCTATTTAGTTAGGGGGAAGTTTGAAGCCATGAACATGCTTGAGATATGAATTGATTTCTTCCAATTGTGATTTGATAAGTTCTGATTGCAATTCAATTATCTATTTTATTCATAACTGATTCTTGTATGTTTATGAATGATGCATACTTAGTTTTCATGCATGAATTAGATGCTAGAATATAAATGAGTTTCACCTAATCGTTACAAGTTTATATTCATGAGTAGTGAAGGTTGTTTATCACAATCGTGTTAATTGAATTCTTGGCAAATGTATCATGCATTCATAGTTATAATTGCCTCGTCAACACTTATGATTTTCATTGGACGTAATGATCTCTGATTGTATCTCTATTATGCATTCATATAAGGGACTTTTAGAGAATGATTTGGGTTGTTGCATGCATTCATCCAACTCAATGAGTAAAGGAAAATCTGAGGGTTAATTTGTGCATCACGGTTCATCTGGGGTGTTGAGCATCATAGTTTATTGAAAAGCAATTGGAAATCGATTCATGTACAAGTGTGTCATGTGTGAAGAACAGACCTCTAACTAATCCATCCATCATCATATTCCTCAAATTTGTTTTACAATCTGCCTAGTTTTAAAACTTGTTTGTTTGTTTCAAATTCATCCAAATCAAAACCCCCATTTTACTTTCTTGTTCCAAAGTGTTTAAAATCTGTTTTGTTTTTATGTTTTTGAGTCAGTTTAGAGGTTTTAGCAAGCCCTCCTAATCCCCGGTTTAGAACGATCCCTACTTGCATTTATACTACAATTTGACAACAAGAGGGTTTAATTTGAGTGCTTAACTTTCATCGCATCAAATTTTGGCGCCGTTGTCGGGGATTAGCAACTTTGCTAATCCCCCGTTGTTTCTTTTTCATGTCTTTTGTTTTAGTTACTGACTTTGTTTCTATTTGTGTCTTTTATTTTTACTTTTGATATTTGATTTAGTTTTGTTTCCTTGATTTCAGATACTAGAGAAGTAAGACATGGATTTTCCTACCATTCAAGCTCAATTGGCGAAACTTACTTCTCAATTGTCACAAAATGCCGAAAGGACCACAATGCAAAGTGTCACTACATGTGGTGTGTCCTAGGGGCAAGGATATCCAACTCATCAATGTTCTAAATTCGCTGCGAATGAAGATGCTTGATTGATTTTAAGCCACAAAATAACGAATATAAATTGATTGATTTTAAGCCATTTGATTTGGGTCTTTAAATCGAATAGCACCACCCACTATTTTTGGCAAATTCCATATCCCTCATTGGAATTCGAGAGTTTTGGAGGAAACTCTTAGTAGGTTATGGGAGACTCACTATTACCAAGCCCACCTCACAATGATATGATGTTGGCTAGCATTAATAATAATGAGAGAGTACGCTTACTCATTTGCAACTAATGCAAGTACCCATCAATTTGGCCTCTAGAGAATGTTGCCTCACGATGATACGATGTTGGCGCCATTGCACTTAGTTAAGTCATTCCCACCATGCTTAGTTCGTGAAGGGGTTCAAGAATAGCCTCACGATGATACGATGTCGGCCATCCTCGTTGCCTACACTAACCTCATCAAGTATGTATATAGACTCCTCCTGAGTATAAGCATGCACTTTGTACTCCCCCATGATAGGGTGAAGCCGGTGTACAAGTCATAAACGATTGGAGCCTACCACGGTGGAAGGCCACGAAAGAGTGTTCTAAGCACTCTCACGCTTTTCAACTTAATAATGGTTTGGTTGAGGGTTTTAGGTCTCATCACATATAAGTATTCATTTTAATCTACATTAAAACAATTTTGGTCCTATTACAACTATTGGTCCATTTGTTTTTAGTTGTATATAATACTCCCACTATGCTTATAAAACGGTTTTTTAAAGCAAGAGTATATGATACTACTAACATAAGGTTTGCATTCATTTGATGGACTATATAGTTGCCTTAGGGCCTTAGGATGACTATGAACCTTTGTTTAGATTCAACACGAGCCTAGTGTTGAATCTCGGACTAGGGATGGAGATTGATTTTAGTTACGCGTTTAATCACATTAAGGCGTGTTGTCTTAGGGGCGTTGGACCCAACTACTTCATTTTCATGCATATCAAATAAAGCAAGAAAGAAGTACTTCAAAGTAAAAGAGAGCTTATGCTCTTTACAACATTTGCATAAAACAAATTACTTTAAAGTAAAGAAGAGCTTATGCTCTTTTACAACATTTGATCAAATCAAATTACAACCAAAATTAATCTACACATTCCCATGGTTCAAACAAATTT
Organism: Malus fusca; assembly: GCA_035220775.1. Classification (NCBI taxonomy): domain Eukaryota; kingdom Viridiplantae; phylum Streptophyta; class Magnoliopsida; order Rosales; family Rosaceae; genus Malus; species Malus fusca. The sequence goes on from CM069060.1 coordinate 20,157,911, forward strand.
GAAACGGCCTATCACATAGCTCAATTATCGTAGGCTTAGGTTCATAATCACCCTTTAATTAATCAACACTTTAATTAATTAAATTGAATGCAACATTTTCATTTGGTTTTTGTATCCATAAAATTGATTTAAATGGAGCTAAATGAAATGAAAATCCAATTCTCATTTAAAGAGACAAAACAATTTTTGTTCCCTACTTAATTTGGGCCATCATGCAATAACCACAACTTTTTGGGCTATATTGCGAAACACAAACTTTTGGGGTCACTTTGTAAAAACACAAAAGTCCACTACTTCATGTAATTACAACTAGAACCCAAAAATTTCAACAAATGCAAAAAACTTCATTAAAGGAGCAAAACAATTTGTCCTTTAACGTTTTTGGGCCTTAACGTAAAAACGTAAACTTTTGGGCCAAAGTGCAAATACACAAAAGTATCAAAACTTTATGTAATTGAATAAAAGACCCAAAAATACCCTATTCTATTAGGGTGGCCGGCCATGATAGAAAAAATATGATTTTTACAAAGTTTTTGTAAGTGGGTTTTGTTAGGTGAGGTAAAGATGAAATATTTTGAATTTATGTTAAACTTTTAAAAAAGTTTGTCTACCATTATAGTCATTAATTGAATTTATGTCAAACTTTTAAAAAAGTTTGTCTACCATTAAAACCATTAATAATACTTTACAAATAATCATCACCCACTAAAATTAAACCAAAACTTTATGTAAAAACATAAAACATTTTGAATCAAAACTTCAAAACTTTTTGTTCTTGGCAAGAACTTCAAGAACATTGAAGAACACTCATGAAAACTCATAATAGCTCCATGAATGTTTTCACTCACCAAAACTCAAATTTTCATCACTCAAAAGAGGGTTAACATCCTAGGGTACTTAGGGGTTCCAAAAGTCACTTTAAAACCATTTTAACAAGACAAACATGAACCCAAAAAATCACCTTTTGGATTTGGCCGAATTTCCCAAAAAAATGGCACCAAATTTTAGCTCCAAAATTCATGCTCATATGAACTACATCTACAACATTTGAGATGGCAAATTTTCTAACAAAATTTACATTCAAAGAAACAAGAATAAAGCTTGTAACATATTACAACTTTGAAATCAAAAAACTATGAACTACAAAACCCAAAATGATTCACCAACTACTAGACCTAGGCTCTGATACCACTTGAAGGAAATTTTCTTAAAAAACATGTTCATTTGAATAACATCATATAGCATGCAATTAACAATTAAAGGCGGAATCATGCTTTCATGCATTCAAAAACAAAACATCTACCATGAAATTCAAAGCCTAGTAGATTGGTGAACCTTGACTCAACTTAAAAACAACAATTTGTTAGTTGAGAAATATTTACCTTTGTAGATTCCTCTTTGCATATGCAAAGGATAATCACCCAAGAGATAGGGCCTTCATTCCTTGCTTCTTAGCTCCATGGATTTGGTTAGAAGAATAGGTTCTCCAAGTTCCCAAAATTGAGAACCTCTAAAGATTCTACACCAAGGTTGGATTGGAGAGGAAATGAGTGACCTTGAGGAAATAGAATTGCTAGACAATATCCCCCAAGGTGGTTGGCCTCTTAGAGAGAAATGGAAGCTTTGTGTTCTCACCAATTTTCTCTAAAATCAACAACTTATGAATTTATGTTATAAAGTTCTTTATATAGTCACTTCTTTAAATGACCTAAAGAACCAAAAACCCTAATTCATCACTATATGGCCGGCCACTCTATTGGATTTGGGCTTTTGGGCCTTTGTGAATCTTTATTCATTAAGTTGTCATACAACTTAAGTCAATGGGCTTTGACGTTCGAAGCCCATTGGGCCTTAAGGTCCAAAAACTATCCCGAGGTCTTTAACGAACTTATTCATTTGATTAATTAACATATTAATTAATCCTTGCCATAAATAATTAAACCATTTAATTCATCTCCTTTGTTTCTTCAATCTCCACCTTATTTGGTGTACGATACATTAGGTTCCTTTTAGCGAGGCAGTGGGCGATTAAAACCATTTTACATCGATTGTGAATTGAAACTTACTTTCAATTCTCCCTTTAGTGATTACACACGTTTAGGGCTTCCACAAACCATGAGTGACCCCTAGCAGCATATCATGGCTACCCAAGCTAATCAGAAGAGGTAGAGAACCTATTCAGTTTAGGATTACAAATGCAATACGGTCTTTCTCTAATCTAATACTCTTGACCACATTGTTTGGTTTGATAGTTTATTTATTCATGTCTACTATCCAATGTGATTCTTGTGCTTATATGATTACTTTGAATGTGAATTGGAACGCATTCCCAAATCTCATTCATACTCTGGCCAGAGATTTTAATCATATCATAGAGTATTCTCCCTCAAGCCAATTGAAGGTTAGAGATCCCTTGTTGCGCATTCACTTGTCTCCATGACTAAGTGGCTTAACCCCAATGATGTCGTGGACACCCCGATGGGGTGACTTTGACATAATCAAAGATCAAGGACTTAACCACAAGACAACAAATGTGATGCCTCAGGTCAAATGACTAATTTGCATTATCCCAAACATGAGTTCTCATGTGACATGAGTATGAGAACTCCTCGTTGATCGTGTTCAGTGAACTCATTCTCTATTGAGCACCTACGTACTTGTCTTGATGTCACACACACCAATGACTCGAGACTAGTCACTCTCCCTGAGAGAAGACATAGCACGTACTGATCTTATCGGACTGTCAATGCCCAATTGGCAATCCTATGATCAGGAACGTTTAGGATGTGTCTACGAAAGAATGGTCTCATTAATCTAACTTCATTAGATTGCATTCTTCCAATCACATATTCCTTGGACTTTATCGTTTAAGCATATAACATTTATATGAGACGTCTCAAACAATAATGTTTGCCCTTTATATGTAAACTAGATTAGTTTAACATGTGAAATATCCGTAAAGTATCATCATATGAATGGCTTTAGGGCACATTTCCAACAGCCTCAACATTCGACGGAGCTCCAGAAAGACGAAGCACCAGAGATTGATTATCCGGAGCCTCAACACTTGGTGAAGCGCCAGAGGACGAAGGCAGAAGTTGCCTCTGGAGTAACGCCACAAACCTCTGATGATCACTCTGAATCCGTACTTCGGACTCTTGCAGCTGATCAAGCTTCATATTCATGCTTGTTGAGTAATTAGTTGTGAGCATGTGCAACTCTTTATTCTCATGCCTAAGCACTCTGACCTCTTGCCGAAGACTAGCCACTTCAGCCATCAACGACTCAACCTGACGAGATCGAGCAAGAAGGCGCTGACCCATGTTTGATACTGAGCCTGCACATCGGACGCTGTAGGCCAGAGAGTCCTGAACAGCCAGTTCGTCGAACCGCCTGGAAAGTATCCTAGTGTCTCTAGGAGTGAGAAGATTTTTGGCCACCACCGAAGCGGTTGTATCATTCATCATCATGGAATCCCGAACTGTAAGAGGACCATTTGGGGATACGAAGGATGGCTGCCAAATGTTGTTTGGAGAAGATATGTCACTATCTTCCCCGACATTCAAGTTAAGGCGACGGTCAGAAGGGCAAGATATATTCGAAGGTGTGAAGAAAAAGAAGAGGTCGGACAAATTAAGTTCTTAAAAGTACAAGTAGGGAGCTTCTACGGGCGGAAAATTCAAGCGTGCTTTGGAATGTGATGTGTGCCTCTCTTTAAAAATCAGCACTTGACGGAGCTTCAGAAATTGAAGAGGCGAGTTCAGAAATCGAAGAGGCAAGCTCAGAGATCGAAGAGACGTCTGCTTTCTCAAAAGCTGGGCTGCTCAGAAACCACGAGCTGATCTCAGAAATCGAAGAGGCACTTGTTTTTTCAGACGTGTCATCACCTGTCACATGCACACTCAGCTTTGCGAAAATCACGGATAATTTGTCGAAGCGCCGATCTCAGATATTGAAGAGGCGCCAGTCTTTTTCAGCCTCGTCAGCACCTGTCACACGCAAACTCAGCTTTGCGGAAATCACGGGCAGTTTGTCGAAGCGCGATTCCAGATATCGAAGAGGCATATGCTTTATCCAGACGTGTCAGCATCTGTCACATGCACACTCAGCCTTGCAGAAATTACGGGCAATCTGTCGAAATTTCTGGTGAAGTAGAAAGCACGTGAAGTTTACTGTTCAATCATCCAACGGGTGCCGACAAGAGTGAAAGAATAGTACCGGTTATTAATTCCTATAAATGTCATCCATCACCCTCCATAGCAAGGCAAACATACATAATCCTTCTTCATCTCCGAAAATGCATTCCCAACGAAGCCTTTCGAGTTACTCTGTATTTCTCATCCCTTGGGGTACCTCTGCAAACAAGTCATCAAAAGCAAAAGTATTTCATATCATAAAGGTTGAAAGCAAGCGTATCTCATATCATGCTTTCTCTCTGTCCTTTCCCTTGTCTTTGTGACAAGGAGAAAGCGAGCAATCAGCCAGCACTTGGTGTCAATCTTCCGATCTAAGAACCGACTGCCTGGAACTCCTTCCTGATTGCTTACCTAGCATTGATCGCGAGTGCTCATCTTCAACTACTGATGTACTTCCGAATAAGATGCCACATTTGCCTGGAGAACAGATAAGTCAAGTGAAAATGATACCTTGAAGCATGTGGAGACAATGTGCTAATTCATCTTCAAGATCAAGTCTCATTTTCCTTGCTAAGAAGTTCCCCAGCCCAGTTCAAGAATAAACCTGTGGAAAGATACTTCTTCAAAAGCAAAAGTATCTCATATCATCAGAGTCAAAGGCAAAGATATCTCATGGCATGCTTTTCCTTTACCCTTGCTCTTGCCTGCGAGACAAGGATAAAGAAAGCAATCGGTCGGCACTTGGACAGATTGAACAAAGAAATAGACCATCACCTCTACCTCGTGCCTACCTGCCGTGCAGAAGAAACTAGCAGAGAAGAATGCTGCCTGCAGACTAAATCAACCCAGCAGAAGGAGTCTGAGTTGAAACTAAGAGCTCGAGAAGCTTCAACAACATATGGATGCATCAGTCACCAAATAGCACAGCCTAGCCGTACAAGGCCATCAAATCACCACCACGAATCAAGTCTGTTTTTCCTTGCTAAGAAGTTCCCTAGTCCAGTTCGAGATCAAAGCTGTGGAAAGTCAACAAGATCATCTCTCCATAACCAGATTTACATTCTTAAACCCTACTCTGTTTGGTTTTTACTTTGCCATACTTGTCATGTTTATTCGTTGTTTGTTTGTTTGCTTGTTTTCGTGTGAGTTTATTGATCGGATTATATTTATACATATTTTACATCAAATTCTCTCGTCTTTTCTTAGTTAGTTTCTTATATTTTTGAGCTATTTACTTTGTTTTTGTGTTTTATAGTATTTATCTAGTAAATATAATAAATATTGCACAAGTGAGATTTTAAGTGATAAAATCGTCAAAACTGTCTTGTCCACTAATTTTGGTTAATAAAAATAAGATAGTATTATAAATATATATATATATATAAAAATATATATATATATATATATATATATATATATATATAAGATGTGAACGTGAATGTGCAGCAGGGGATGGCAGAAATAATATAATAGGGCAGCATGTTGGAAGAATGGGCAGAAAAGAATAGAAATCTGAAGTGGACAGCTCGGCAAGTGGAGAGCTCGGGCAGGAAATGTGGGGATGTTCTCGGCATTTAAAGGAGGGAGACACGTAGAAGGATAGAGGGGGGGATAAGGAAAGAAGGTTTGGAGTTGCGAAGAGGCAAGCAGGGCCGAGGCGCTGCTTTTGCAGCAAGCAGGGAGACAGAGAGAAACAACTGCGAAGGAGCTGGAGGAGTTGCTGCCTCTGCAGCTTGGGGACGCAACGTTGCGGAGGGAAGTCGAGAAGAGCAGCGGGAGGAGGACCGAGAGCAGCTGCCTTAGCAGCGTGAGAAGAAAGGTCAGTGGGACTGGCGCTGCTTGGGCAGCGTGGGGGTCACGGAGTAACGGACGAAGGCAGCGCAGGAAGCGCAACCAGTGAGAGCCACCTGGTGCTGCTTGGGCAGCTGGAAAGAAAACCAAACGCTGGAGGTCAGCACGGCATCAGTGCTGACTTGGGTCAGCACGGAGGTCAGCACAGCAGAAGCACAGTGGACAGCAAGCTGCAATCCTCATTCGGTTTAATCTTTCCAAACTCACGTTTTATTTCTGTTTTAATTTTAATAATGTGTAACTAATTTTATTTTGGCTAGAGATTAATTCAAAACCATGGATATATTTGTAATATGAATTGATTACCTTCAGTTGTGATTTCTGAGTTGTGATTTAATTTGCTTAACTGCTTGATTGATAACTTATTTTTGTATGTCGATTAAGGATGCATACTTAATTTACATGCATGAATTTGATGCTAGAATATAAGTGAATTTCACCTAATCGTTATGAACTTATATTCACAAGTAGTGAAGGTCGCTTATAAACGATCGCGTTAGGTAAATTCTTGGCATAAGTTTCATGCAATTCATAGTAACAAGTGCCTCGTCAATGCTTATGATTTTCATAAAACTTAATGATTCTTGCTTGTATCTCTATTATGCAATTCATGTAGGGAACTTGTAAGGAATGTTTTGGGTTGTCGTATGCAATCATCCAACCTAATAAAAGTAGGAAAATCTGAAGGTTAATTTAAGCGGACCTAATTAACTTGGGGCGTTGAGAATTTACAATTTATTGAAAGAACAACTGAAAATCAATTTAGGTTGCATATGTGGCATGTGTGGAGAATAATCCTCTAGCCAGTCCGTCATTTATCATTTTACCTTAATTTTATGTTTTTGTCAATTTTGTAATTTATTTAAGTTTAATTTACTTTTCATCAAAATCAATCCCCCATTTTATTTTAAAGTGTTAGATTTATTAGAAATCATTTTAGTTTGTGTTTTCTTAAGTCTTGAGTTGTTTTGAGTCTTTTGATTTATTTTAGTTTATTTGTTAGTTTTATTTTGAGTTATTCTATTTAAGTGTTTTGAGTCTAGTTTAATATTTTAAATTTTGTTTTTACGTTTTTAATTTAATTTTACTTTGATTAGCATCCCTAGTTAATCCCCGGCCTAGAACGATCCCTACTTATCCATATACTACAATTGTCACAAATAGGGTTTAAATTTGTGCGTTAACTTATTTTCGCATCAAATTTTTGGCGCCGTTGCCGGGGATTAGCAAATTTGCTAATCCTTTTATTTTTGTTTTTGCTTATGTTTATTTGTGTTTGTGTATGTTACTTTTGATATTTGATTTATTTTTCTTTCTTTGAATTGAGGTACAAATGGAGCAAGACCTGGATTCTACTAGCATTCAAGATCTATTGGCACAGCTCACTGCTCAATTAACTCAGAATGCCGGAAGGACCACAATGCCAAGTGGCCCTACTTTTGATATGCCCTATGAGCAAGGATTTCAAACTCATCAATATCCCCAATTTTCTGCAAATGAAGATGTTTGGGGATATCAAGGCTATAACCAATCAAGGGGCAACATGTTTTCCAACGCTTATAATTCGGATTGGAGAAGTAATTCAGAGTATATGTGGGATGAACCTCAACAATTTCAACAAGGTGGATATTGGCAGCAAGACGAGTTCTATTCAAGACCTATGCAGCCACCACAGCATCCCCCACAACAATTCCAATCGAATCAAAGTATGCCCGTGGATTATAATCAAATGCTTGAAGAATTAATTTCTTCAGTACAGGGTTCACAAAAAGAAGAACAATTGCCGCCATCGGAAGAGTTCTATCAGTGGCCATATGAACCGTCACATCCACCACAACAATCTCCCCAATCAAATTCAGGTACGTCTTCGGATAATGATATGTTGAATAAGTTACTCACCTCTTTGACCCAGGACGTAGAAAATCGAAACATGGAGATGCAAAATAAAGCCAACAAGGTGGATGAGTTGGAGAAGCAAATTGGGCAGATTATGGAGTTCATGGTACAAATTCAAGATCAAAGTGAACTCTCCAACTCCACATTTGCAAATTCAGAGGGAGAAATGGAAATTAATGAAGCCATCACTTTGGGAAGTGATATGGAGGATGAAGTTGTTCCTGAACCATCCAAACAGAGCCCGAACATGGATGAATTGCCAATTCAAGAAGAAGATGAGGATGACGACTTGGGCAGTTTAGAAGAATTCTTATCGCAAACCCCCCAAGTCCTTATGTCATCCAACTCAGGTGAGGAGGTTCTAAGTTCAATTCATTCTGACATCGTTCCACCAAATGTCCTTTTTCCTTGCAGGTTTTTAAATCCCAAGGAAGAAGTGAATGAAAAATATGTTGTGGAAGATCTTCCCAAGGTGCAATGTGATATCCAAATTCTTGGTGTACCAAATCAAGTTCCCGATGGTATTGAAACGTTCAAAGAGACTTGTACACCAAGAAGAATTATTCCAGAAAATGAGGTGGCCGGAGAATTTCAAGAATACATCCAAGAGGCTGTGCATGAGACAATCAAGCCTAAAGCAGTTGAGTTTGATGACACGGGACAAGCCACAACCATCATAGTAAACCTGGCCAAGTTCAAAGTCCCGGAAACGTTCAAAGACGTGGTGTTTATAATTGAGTTTGAATGTGACTGTAAGCCATCTTCTCCATTTTTTATTTTAATTTATACTAACTTGTTTTTAATTTTGATGATTCAGGCACCGTCATTAGAACTTAGACCGTTGTCGGATCATTTCAAGTACCACCGTCCGTTCAATGATAAGCCCATGCATTTGAATAATGAAGGGAGGCCTAGGAATCACCCACAATCAGATTTGCATTCCTAATCCCTTCTCTTTACTGAATTTATTTTACTGTATTTAGTTCTTTCATTGTTTGTTGGCTCTTGTATGAATTTATTTTACGTTGATTTCTTTTTACGTTGATTTCATTTTGTTTTGTTTAGTTAGTTGTGATTTTTGTTTAGAAAGTTAAACTTAGTCTTTTTACTTTGTTTTACTTATTGTTGTGTTTTCTTAATTAAGTTGTTAAAAATACATAAAAAACATAAAAAATAAAAAAAATAAAAAAATAAAAAAAATAATAATAATAAAAAAAAAAAAAAAAAACTTAAAAACATAAACATTCATATAATAATAAAAAAAAAAAAAAAAAAAAAAAAAACTTAAATGCATAAATTTTTTTTTTACAATAACTTGTAATTTAATTTCGTTCATTGGTCATTGGTTGGTGGTGCCTCGGAGGTCGACGGAGCCCCTGAAAGACGAAGCGCCAGAGCTGGATCATTCGGAGCATCAATACTTGGTGCTGCTCCCGAGGACGAAGGCAACACAAACCTCGGGAGTAACGCCATAAACCGTTGATGATCACTCTGAATCCGCACTTCGGACTCCTGCATCTGATCCAGCTTCCTCTTCATGCTTGTGGAGTAATTGGTTGCAAGCATGTGCAAATCCCTGTTCTCATGCCTAAGCACTCTGACCTCCTGCCGAAGACTAGCCACTTCAGCCATCAACGACTCCACCTGACGGGTTCGTGCAAGAAGGCGCTGGCCCATGTTTGATACTGAGCCTGCGCATCGGACGCTGTAGGCCATAGAGTCCTGAACAGCCAGTTCGTCGGACCGCCTAGAAAGTATCCTAGTGTCTCTAGGAGTGAGCAGATTTCTGGCCACCACCGATGCGGTTGTTTCGTTCATCATCATGGAATCCCCAACTGTAAGAGGACCATTCGGGGATATGAAGGACGGCTGCCAAATGTTGGTTGGAGAAGATATATCACTATCTTCCCCAACATTCAAGTTAAGGCGACGGTCAGAAGGGCAAGACATTTTCTGAAGGTGTTGAGAATGAAGAGTCGGACTGATCAAGATTAAAAGAAGTGCAAGTGTGAGTGTTTACCAGATGAAGTGTTTACAAGGGGAGCTTAAGTGTGTTGTGGAACAAAAATGAGCGTTCTTATAAGAAGAAGAAATCAAGAGGCATCACTCAGCAGTCGAAGAGGCGCCCTCTCGCAAATCGAAGAGCCGGGCTCCTTTCTCAAAAGCCAGATTCTTTTCTCAAAAGCGGCGTCGCCGTTCTCAAAAGTCGGACTCCGTCTCAAAAGTCGGTTCCTTTCTCAAAAGTCGGACGCCGCTCTCTCAAAAGTCGGGCGTCTTTATCAAAAGTCGGAGCGGTCAGGAATCACGAGGCGAACAGCTTTTCCAATTTTGTCGTCACTCGTCACGCGCGCTGTCAGCTTTGCGCAAATTACGGGTGGCTTTTTCAGAAAGCGCGTGACCTGTACTGTTCATCCATCCACCGGCTGCCGACAGGGGTAAAAGAACAGTTTCGGTTGTGAAGAAAAGTTCTATAAACGTCTACCTTCGCCTTCAACAGCAAAGGCACACCCTCTACACTTCTTCATCTCCGAAATTTTTCATCTCCGAAAATGCCTTTCCAACAAACCCTCTCGAGTTTCTCTGTGTTTCTCATTCCCTGGGATACCTTTCCAAATAAATCATCTAGAGCTAGAGTATTTCATATCATGAAGGTTGAAAGCAAGAGTATCTCATATCACGCTTTCTCCCTGTCCTTTTCCTTGTCTTTGGGGCAAGGAGAAAGCGGGCAATCAGCCAGCACTCGGTGTCAATCTTCCAATCTAAGAACCGACTGCCTGGAAATCCTTCCTGATTGCTTACCTAGCATTGCTCTCTAGTGCTCTTCTTCAACCACTGATGTACTTCCGAAGAAGTCGCCACATCTGCCTGGAGAACAGCCAAGGCAAGTGAAAATGTTACTTGAAGCATGTGGAGACAAGGTGCTGCTTCATCTTCAAGATCAAGTCTCATTTTCCTTGCTAAGAAGTTCCCCAGCCCAGTTCAAGCATACACCTGTGGAACGATACTTCTTCAAAAGCAAAAGTATCCCATATCATCAGAGTCAGAGGCAAAGATTTCTCATGGCATGCTTTTCCTTTACCCTTGCTCTTGGCTACGGGGCAAGGTGAAAGAAAGGCAATCGGTCGGCACTTGGACAGATTGAACAAAGAAGCAGACCACCACCTATTCCTCGTGCCTACCTGCCATGCAGAAGAACAAAAAGAGAAGAATGTAGCCTGCAGACTCAATCAACCCGGCAGAAGGAGTCTGAGTTGAAACCAAGAGCTCGAGAAGCCTCAACAACACCACCAATCAAGTCTCATTTTCCTTGCTAAGAAGTTCTGAGGCCAGTTCAAGTTCAAAGCTGTGGAAAGTCACCAAACAGGACCAATGATCACTTTTAGTTTTATTATTATCTTTTATTTTCATTTTCAATTTTTCGTTTATTTGTTTTTTATATTTTCTTGCGTGCTTAACTGATTTATTTCTTTTCTTTGCAGGAACTTTTGGTTATTTCCACCCTTGAAGTTGATTGCAGAATTTTAGCTTGGGGGGTCATCGCTTGATTTTTTCTGCAAATTAGGGAAGTTTTCAGTCCTATTGCTTTATTTTGTTTCTTTATATTTATTTTATTTTTATTTGCATTTTATTATATTTTCTGACATTGGGGACAATGTCTAGTTTAAGTGTGGGGGTAAAGTATAAAAATGACCAAATTGAAAATTTTTATACCTTCGACTTTGAACTGGTTTCATTTGTTTCCATGTTATTGCTTTGTTTTCTTAATTAGTTTTGTTTTATAAAAAAAAAAAAAAACAAAAAACAAAAAAACAAAAAAATCGGAAAATTTAAAAAAATCCAAAAATATTTCCTTGTTTTCAAGAACTTAGTTAACATGTGTTTTGTGAAATTCCTAATTCTTGTGTTAGTTTGTACATATTTGATCATCTTTGAAAAACCAAATGCACATAGCCTTGTTGATGTGAAATTAAAGCATGATTTTAAGCTCCATTTGTGAATTTAGTGACCATATACATCCTATGTGAGTTTTTGAGCCTATTGAAAGTGTGTGCATTTTTCATACACTCCTATTTTTTTATGTGTGATGAACTTATGTGAGATACATCTCTAGAACTTGCATAACGATCTTTCGAAATTTTTGTCATTGATTGCATGAACTTGAAAATGATAGAGGCATTAGGTTTACCACCATGGCCCAAATAACCTTGTTCCCAAAGAAAAATGATATCATTAGATTGCCAATTTGAGCCGTATTTGTGAGCCTTTTATTTCTTATCACCAGATATGTCTACCCTTATGCCTGAAATAATTTTCCTTACCCTTTCCAAGCGAGCAATGCAAGATTGTCTTATGTGAAATGTTTGTGAAGTACTTTGAAGGTGTTTGGCAAAAGAATAAGTGTGGGGGTTTTTCATATTTGTTTCTATATAAAAAAAAAAAAAAAAAAAAAAAAAAAAAAAAAAAAAGAAAAGAAAAGAAAAGGAAAAGAAAAAGAAAGATTGTATACAAAGAAAATAAAAAGTTTTTAAAGTTTCAGTTTATGGGTGTGGTTGGAGGTGACTTGTAGAATAGCTGGAAATGTTGAGTTCTTATAAATCTAAAGAAAAAAAAAAATTGCTTGCATTGTAGCTTGGAACTTGTGTTTTCCTATTCTTTCGTTTCAATAACCCTATCCCTAAGCCTCATTACATCCAATAAAAGTCCTCTTGATTTAAGTTTTGCAATTATGACTGTGGAGAAGTGATCTTTATGCAAGCTTATGGTAGAAATTTCACATTTGTTTCTTTGAGCGAAACACTTTAAAACTAAACACATGTGTGATTGAGCGTATATCCAGTGAGAAGGTCGCTAGTTTGCATATGGTGATTTTAAAATAAAAATTTGAAATTGCATTAGCATGGCTATCTCACACACTACACTTCAAGGATGTTTCAAAGATTACTGCTAATATTTGAGTAAGGAAAATGAACTTAAATTGCTTGTTGGTGTTAGCTATGGTTATTGATGATTTGTGTTCTCGAATGAAATTCTATGAGGGTCATATAGGGGGAAACTAATAATTTTCATGTTATTACTTTTTCTGTTTTCTCTGTTTTGCTCGAGGACTAGCAAAAGCTAAGTGTGGGGGTATTTGATCGGATTATATTTATACATATTTTACATCAAATTCTCTCGTCTTTTCTTAGTTAGTTTCTTATATTTTTGAGCTATTTACTTTGTTTTTGTGTTTTATAGTATTTATCTAGTAAATATAATAAATATTGCACAAGTGAGATTTTAAGTGATAAAATCGTCAAAACTGTCTTGTCCACTAATTTTGGTTAATAAAAATAAGATAGTATTATAAATATATATATATATATAAAAAAAAATATATATATATATATATATATATATATATATATATAAGATGTGAACGTGAATGTGCAGCAGGGGATGGCAGAAATAATATAATAGGGCAGCATGTTGGAAGAATGGGCAGAAAAGAATAGAAATCTGAAGTGGACAGCTCGGCAAGTGGAGAGCTCGGGCAGGAAATGTGGGGATGTTCTCGGCATTTAAAGGAGGGAGACACGTAGAAGGATAGAGGGGGGGATAAGGAAAGAAGGTTTGGAGTTGCGAAGAGGCAAGCAGGGCCGAGGCGCTGCTTTTGCAGCAAGCAGGGAGACAGAGAGAAACAACTGCGAAGGAGCTGGAGGAGTTGCTGCCTCTGCAGCTTGGGGACGCAACGTTGCGGAGGGAAGTCGAGAAGAGCAGCGGGAGGAGGACCGAGAGCAGCTGCCTTAGCAGCGTGAGAAGAAAGGTCAGTGGGACTGGCGCTGCTTGGGCAGCGTGGGGGTCACGGAGTAACGGACGAAGGCAGCGCAGGAAGCGCAACCAGTGAGAGCCACCTGGTGCTGCTTGGGCAGCTGGCGGTCAGCACAGAAACAAGGGGAGCTCGCAGTCAACCAGCGATAACGTGGGACTTTGGACGCGAGGGAGAGCTGACCTGGGGCAGCTGCAAGTCTTGGCAGCAGCGAGAGAGGTTAGGAGACGAGAGGGAGACACGTGAAGTAAAGCGCTGCCTTTTGGCAGCTGGCGCAGAGAAGTGAGAAATGAGCAAGCTGGCGAGCACAGCAGCTCACCCAGCAGGCAGCTGGAAAGAAAACCAAACGCTGGAGGTCAGCACGGCATCAGTGCTGACTTGGGTCAGCACGGAGGTCAGCACAGCAGAAGCACAGTGGACAGCAAGCTGCAATCCTCATTCGGTTTAATCTTTCCAAACTCACGTTTTATTTCTGTTTTAATTTTAATAATGTGTAACTAATTTTATTTTGGCTAGAGATTAATTCAAAACCATGGATATATTTGTAATATGAATTGATTACCTTCAGTTGTGATTTCTGAGTTGTGATTTAATTTGCTTAACTGCTTGATTGATAACTTATTTTTGTATGTCGATTAAGGATGCATACTTAATTTACATGCATGAATTTGATGCTAGAATATAAGTGAATTTCACCTAATCGTTATGAACTTATATTCACAAGTAGTGAAGGTCGCTTATAAACGATCGCGTTAGGTAAATTCTTGGCATAAGTTTCATGCAATTCATAGTAACAAGTGCCTCGTCAATGCTTATGATTTTCATAAAACTTAATGATTCTTGCTTGTATCTCTATTATGCAATTCATGTAGGGAACTTGTAAGGAATGTTTTGGGTTGTCGTATGCAATCATCCAACCTAATAAAAGTAGGAAAATCTGAAGGTTAATTTAAGCGGACCTAATTAACTTGGGGCGTTGAGAATTTACAATTTATTGAAAGAACAACTGAAAATCAATTTAGGTTGCATATGTGGCATGTGTGGAGAATAATCCTCTAGCCAGTCCGTCATTTATCATTTTACCTTAATTTTATGTTTTTGTCAATTTTGTAATTTATTTAAGTTTAATTTACTTTTCATCAAAATCAATCCCCCATTTTATTTTAAAGTGTTAGATTTATTAGAAATCATTTTAGTTTGTGTTTTCTTAAGTCTTGAGTTGTTTTGAGTCTTTTGATTTATTTTAGTTTATTTGTTAGTTTTATTTTGAGTTATTCTATTTAAGTGTTTTGAGTCTAGTTTAATATTTTAAATTTTGTTTTTACGTTTTTAATTTAATTTTACTTTGATTAGCATCCCTAGTTAATCCCCGGCCTAGAACGATCCCTACTTATCCATATACTACAATTGTCACAAATAGGGTTTAAATTTGTGCGTTAACTTATTTTCGCATCATTTATGCCTAAAACATAGAGAGTATCTTGTAAGGAATTGAGTAAATTCTCTAAGGCATGTTACTACATTTAAAACATCGTTTTAATTGGTTAATTGTGAACTAGTAAGTGGTGACTATAAGTATGTGCTCAAGTGTAAGGATGACCAAAATTTGTGGGAATGATGATTTTTAACATGTCATGTTTCATTAAAAATCCCTGAGGCAATTGTTGGAAGGTCTAGGTTGTGTTTTATTTTGTTTTGTTTTGTTTGTTTTGTTTTGCTCGAGGACTAGCAAAAGCTAAGTGTGGGGGAATTTCATAGGAGCATATTTATGCGACTTAGTTAGCTTGTTTCTTGGCATTTATGTTGTTAGTTTGTAGTTATTTTAGTATTTTAAGCTATTTTCGTGTGTTTGTAGGTCCAAAGGGTTAATGTGGCAAAGAAGTGCATTTTGGAGCATTTTTGGGCATGGAATGGATAGCTGATGCGAAAATAAATTAACGCACAAATTTAAACCCTATTTGTGACAGTTGTAGTATATGGATAAGTAGGGATCGTTCTAGGCCGGGGATTAACTAGGGATGCTAACCAAAGTAAAATTAAATTAAAAACGTAAAAACAAAATTTAAAACACTAAACTAGACTCAAAACACTTAAATAGAATCACTCAAAATAAAACTAACAAATAAACTAAAATAAATCAAAAGATTCAAAACAACTCAAGACTTAAGAAAACACAAACTAAAATGATTTCTAATAAATCTAACACTTTAAAATAAAATGGGGGATTGATTTTGACGAGAAGTAAATTAACTTAAATAAATTACAGAATTGACAAAAACATGAAATTAAGGTGAATGGATGAGCGACGGACTGGCTAGAGGATTCTTCTCCACACATGACACATATGCAACCTAAATTGATTTTCAGTTGTTCTTTCAATAAATTGTAAATTCTCAACGCCCCAAATTAATTAGGTCCGCTTAAATTAATTCTCAGATTTTCCTTAAGTTAATGGATTGGATGATTGCATACGACAACCCAAAACATTCCCTACAAGTTCCCTACATGAATTGCATAATAGAGATACAAGCAAGAATCATTAAGTTTTATGAAAATCATAAGCATTGACGAGGCACTTGTTACTATGAATTGCATGAAACTTAGGCCAAGAATTTACTTAACACGATTGTGGTCAACAACCTTTACTACTTGTGAATATAAGTTCATAACGATTAGGTGAAATTTACTTATATTCTAGCATCAAATTTATGCATGTAAATTAAGTATGCATCCTTAATCGACAAACAAAAATAAGTTATCAATCAAGCAGTTAAGCAAATTAAATCACAACTCAGAAATCACAACTGAAGGTAATCAATTCATATTACAAATATATCCATGGTTTTGAATTAACCTCTAGCCAAAACAAAATTAGTTACACATTATTTATAAATTAAAACAGAAATTAAACTTGAGTTTGGAAAATTAAACCGAGAGAGGAGAGTGCTTCAGTGCCACTGTGCTTCTGCTGTGCTGACTGCCCAAATTCCACGCTGCCTCATGTCCCGCGTCTGACCTCCCTGCTCCGTCAATCTCCACGCAAGGCCTGGCAGCTGTCGCAAGTCACCCTTCTCTCTCGCTCGCTGCCAAGACGTGCAGCCTTCAATTCCTGCTCCACCTCGAGTCCTCCTCTCCTCCGTACTGACCTGCGCGTTTCTCCTGCTCTGCTGCCTAATGCAGGTAGCCCTCTGTACAGCTGCCCGAGGACTCTTCTTTTCTTTCTCACGCCGTGACTTCTCTAAGCTGCCTTGGGCAGCTTCCCAGTTTTCTTTCCGCGTCCCTCCTGCGCAAAACTCAAGGCCCTCACGTTTCTTCTCTTCTTCCTTGCTGCCAGAAAGGCAGCGTCTAACCTTCCCCTGTTGCGTCAACTGCCAAAGGGCAGCTTTGCCTCTGTTACTTTGTTTTCTTTCCGTTCTTTCACTGCTGGGAAGGCAGCTCCTTTATTTCCTAACGCTGCCCAAGGGCAGCACACTCTCAATCCTCCCCCCCCTTCATAAAATGCCGAGACTTGCCTTATATATATTTTTTTTTATCCTTTACTCCCTTTTGCTTTCTGCCAGAGCTTTGTTTCCATGCAAGCTGTCCTCCCATTTTTGACTTACTTTTCCGCATCCAAAGTTCCACCACCACACATTCCTTTACTTTTTTTTTATTTATTTCCCTGCATGCTTCTTCTTTCCACCTAGTGCCGTGCTCCATTCTTTTTTTTTTTTTTCTGTTTTCCAAGATGCCTTCCAGGCAGCACCCACACTCATCCTTTAATTATTCTTCTGCCCTTCTGCCCGCCAAGGCCTGAGCTCCCACTATATTACCCTTGTTATTTCTGCACGCTTCATGTATATTTTCTTTCTGTCAGCCCCCACTCAATTAACATCATATATATATATATATATATATATTTATAATACTATCTTATTTTTATTAATCAAAAATAGTGGGCAATGCAGTTTTGACGATTTTATCACTTAAAATCTCACTTGTACAATATTTATTTTATTTACTAGATAAATACTATAAAACACAAAAACAAAGTAAATAGCTCAAAAATATAAGAAACTAACTAAGAAAAGACGAGAGAATTTGATGTAAAATATGTATAAATATAATCCGATCAAATACCCCCACACTTAGCTTTTGCTAGTCCTCGAGCAAAACAGAGAAAACAGAAAAAGTAATAACATGAAAATTATTAGTTTTCCCCTATATGATCCTCATAGAACTTCATTCGAGAACATAAATTATCAAGAACCATAGCTAACACAATAAGCAATTCAAGTTCATTTTCCTTATTCAAATATTAGCAGTAATCTTTGAAACATCCTTGAAGTGTAGTGTGTGAGATAGTCATGCTAATGCAATTTCAAATTTTTATTTTTTAAAAACACCATATGCAAACTAGCGACCTTCTCACGGGATATGCACTCAATCACACATGTGTTTAGTTTTAATGTGTTTCGCTCAAAGAAACGAATGTGAAAGTTCTACCATAAGCTTGCATAAAGATCACTTCTCCACAGTCATAATTGCAAAACTTAAATCAAGAGGACTTTTATTGGATGTAATGAGGCTTAGGGATAGGGTTATTGAAACGAAAGAATAGGACAACACAAGTTCCAAGCTACATTGCAAGCAATTATTTTCTTTAGATTTATAAGAACTCAAGCTCTCCAACGATTCTTCAGACATCTCCAACCACACCCATAAACTGAAACTTTAAAAACTTTTTATTTTCTTTGTATACAATCTTTCTTTCTTTTTTTTTTTTTTTTTTTTTTTTTTTTTTTTTTTTTTTTTTTTTTTTTAGCAAATACAAACATGAAATACCCCCACACTTATTCTTTTTCCAAACACCCTCAAAGTACTTCACAAACATTCACATAAGACAATCTTGCATTGCTCACTAGCTCGCTTGGAAAGGGTAAGGAAAAATATTTATTTCAGGCATAAGGGTAGACATATCTGGTGATAAAAAATAAAAGGCTCACAAATACGGCTCAAATTGGCAATCTAATGATATCATTTTTCTTTGGGAAACAAGGTTATTTGGGCCATGGTGGTAAACCTAATGCCTCTATCATTTTCAAGTTCATGCAATCAAAGACAAATATTTCGAAAGATCGTTATGCAAGTTCTAGAGATGTATCTCACATAAGTTCATCACACATGAAAGAATAGGAGTGTATGAAAAATGCACACACTTTCAATAGGCTCAAAAACTCACATAGGATGTATATGGTCACTAAATTCACATATGGAGCTTTAAATCATGCTTTAGTTTCACATCAACAAGGCTATGTGCATTTGGTTTTTCAAAGATGAACAAATATGTACAAAACTAACAAGAGAATTAGGAATTTCACAAAACACATGTTAACTAAGTTCTTGATGATCATGGTTCAAATTTTATTCAATTATATCATTGGGTCGGGAAACTAACAAAAATCTAATTCAAAACAATAAGGAAAACAAGAAAATATTTTTGGATTTTTTAAATTTTCCGATTTTTTTTTTTTTTAAAAACAACAACTTAATTAAGAAAACACAAAGCAATAACATGGAAACAAATGAAACCAGTTCAAAGTCGAAGGTACAAAAATTTTTCAATTTGGTCATTTTTATACTCTTTACCCCCACACTTAAACTAGACATTGTCCCCAATGTCAGAAAATATAATAAAATGCAAATAAAAATAAAATAAATAAATATAAAGAAAGAAAATAAAGCAATAGGACTGAAAACTTCCCTAATTTGCAGAAAATCAATCGATAACCCCGAAGCTTAAATTCTGCAATCAACCTCAATGGTGGAAATAACCAAAAGCTCCTGCAAAGAAAAGAAATAAATCAGTTACGCACGCAAGAAAATATAAAAGAAAACAAACGAAAAATTGAAAATGAAAATAAAAGATAATGAATAAAACTAATAAATGAACATTGGTCCTGTTTGGTGACTTTCCACAGCTTTGAACTTGAACTGGCCTCGGAACTTCTTAGCAAGGAAAATGAGACTTGATTGGTGGTGTTGTTGAAGCTTCTCGAGCTCTTGGTTTCAACTCGGACTCCTTCTGCCGGGTTGATTGAGTCTGCAGGCTACATTCTTCTCTTTTTGTTCTTCTGCATGGCAGGTAGGCACGAGGTAGAGGTGGTGGTCTGCTTCTTTGTTCAATCTGTCCAAGTGCCGACCGATGTCCTTTCTTTCACCTTGACTCGTAGACAAGAGCAAGGGTAAAGGAAAAGCGTGCCATGAGATATCTTTGCCTCTGACTCTGATGATATGGGATACTTTTGCTTTTGAAGAAGTATCGTTCCACAGGTGTATGCGTGAACTGGGCTGGGGAACATCTTAGCAAGGAAAATGAGACTTGATCTTGAAGATGAAGCAGCACCTTGTCTCCACATGCTTCAAGTATCATTTTCACTTGCCATGTCTGTTCTCCAGGCAGATGTGGCGACTTCTTCGGAAGTACATCAGTGGTTGAAGAAGAGCACTCGAGAGCAATGCTAGGTAAGCAATCAGGAAGGATTTCCAGGCAGTCGGTTCTTAGATTGGAAGATTGACACCGAATGCTGGCTAATTGCCCGCTTTCTCCTAATCACAAAGACAAGGAAAAGGACAGGGAGAAAGCGTGATATGAGATACTCTTGCTTTCAACCTTCATGATATGAAATACTCTAGCTCTAGATGACTTATTTGCAAAGGTATCCCAGGGAATGAGAAACACAGAGAAACTCGAGAGGGTTTGTTGGAAAGGCATTTTCGGAGATGAAAAAGTGTTGAGAGAGTTTGCCTTTGCTGTTGAAGGCAAAGGTAGACGTTTATAGAACTTTTCTTCATAACCGAAACTATTCCTTTACCCCTGTCGGCAGCCGGTGGATGGATGAACAGTACAGGTTACGCGCTTTTTGAAAAAGCAGCCCGTAATTTGCGCAAAGCTGACAGCGCGTGACGAGTGACGACAAAATTGGAAAAATCAGGGAGCGGCTCGTGGTTTCTGAGCAATCCCGACTTTTGAGAAAGGAATTGCATGTGACACGTCTGGACAAATCAGGGAGCGGCTCGCCTCGTGATTCCTGACTGCTCCGGCTTTTGAGAAAGGCGCCCGACTTTTGAGAACGGCGTCCGACTTTTGAGAACGGCGACGCCGCTTTTGAGAAAAGAATCGGGCTTTTGAGAAAGGAGCCCGACTCTTCGATTTGCGAGAGGGCGCCTCTTCGACTGCTGAGTGATGCCTCAACGATTTCTTCTTCTTATAAGAACGCTCATTTTTGTTCCACAACACACTTAAGCTCCCCCTGTAAACACTCCCTCCTGTAAACACTTCCTCCTTGCATTTCTTTTAATCTTGATCAGTCCGACTCTTCATTCTCAACACCTTCAAATATGTCTTGCCCCTCTGACCGTCGCCTTAACTTGAATGTTGGGGAAGATAGTGATATATCTTCTCCAACCAACATTTGGCAGCCATCCTTCATATCCCCAAATGGTCCTCTTACAGTTGGGGATTCCATGATGATGAACGAAACAACCGCATCGGTGGTGGCCAGAAATCTGCTCACTCCTAGAGACACTAGGATACTTTCAAGGCGGTCCGACGAACTAGCTGTTCAGGACTCTATGGCCTACAGCGTCCGATGCGCAGGCTCAGTATCAAACATGGGCCAGCGCCTTCTTGCACGAACCCGTCAGGTGGAGTCGTTGATGGCTGAAGTGGCTAGTCTTCGGCAAGAGGTCAGAGTGCTTAGGCATGAGAACAGGGATTTGCACATGCTCGCAACCAATTACTCCACAAGCATGAAGAGGAAGCTGGATCAGATGCAGGAGTCCGAAGTGCGGATTCAGAGTGATCATCAACGGTTTATGACGTTACTCCCGAGGTTTGTGTTGCCTTCGTCCTCGGGAGCAGCACCAAGTATTGAGGCTCCGAATGATCCAGCTCTGGCGCTTCGTCTTTCTAGGGCTCCGTCGACCTCCGAGGCACCACCAACCAACGACCAATGAACGAAATTAGTTTACAAGTTATTGTAAAATATTTATGCTTTAAGTTTATTTAATTATAAATATAAATATAAGTATTTTTGTTTTGTTTTTTTTTTTTTTTTTATTTTTTTTTTATTTTTTTTTTTATTTTTATTATGTGATGTTTATTATTATTATTATTATTATTATTATTATTTTTTTTTTTTTCATTTTTTTTTTCATTTTTTATTTTATATAAATGTAAAATAAGTAAATCAAAGTAAAAAAAAAAAAAAAAAAAACTAAGTTTAATCTCCCAAACAAAAATCACAACTAAATAAACAAAACAAAAATCACAACTAAATAACAAAACATAATGAAAGCAGTAAATATAAGGGATTAGGAATGCAAATCTGATTGTGGGTGATTCCTAGGCCTCCCTTCATTATTCAAATGCATGAGTTTATCCTTGAACGGACGGTGGTACTTGAAATGATCCGACAACGGTCTAAGTTCTAATGACGGTGCCTGAATCAACAAAATCAGATTGTTAGTAAAACATAAAATTAAAATTGGAGAAGATGGCTTACTTTCACGTTCAAACTCAATCACAAAGACCACGTCTTGGAACATTTCCGGGACTTTGAACTTAGCCAGGTTTACTATGATGGTTGTGGCTTGTCCCGTGTCATCAAACTCAACTGCTTTGGGCTTGATTGTCTCATGCACAGCCTCTTTGATATGTTCAACAAATTCTCCGGCCACCTCATTTTCTGGAATCCCTCTTCTTGGTGTAGAAATCTCTTTGAATGTTTCAACGTCATCGGGAACATGATTTGGTGCACCAAGAATTGGGATCTCATTTTGCACCTCTGGAAGAACTTCCACAACATTTTTTTCATTCACTTCTTCCTTGGGATTTAAAAACCTGCAAGGAAAAAGGACATTTGGTGGAACGATGTTAGAATGAATTGAACTTAGAACCTCCTCACCTGAGTTGGATGGCATAAGGACTTGAGGGGTTTGCGATAAGAATTCTTCTAAACTGCCCAAGTAGTCATCCTCATCTTCTTCTTGATTCGGCAATTCATCCATGTCCGGGCTATGTTTGGATGGTTCTGGAACAACTTCATCCTCCATGTCACCTTCCAAAGTATTGACTTCATCGATTTCACTTTCTGCCTTTGAATTTGCAATGTTTGAGTTGGAGAGTTCACTTTGATCTTGAATTTGTGCCATGATCTCCAAAATCTGCCCAACTTGCTTCTCCAATTCGTCCACTCTTCTGACTCGGTCTTGCATCTCCTGGTTTTGATTTTCTACTCCCTGATTCAAAGAGGTGAGTAAATTATTAAGTGTATCATTATCCAAGGATGTACCTGAATTGAATTGGGTTGATTGTTGTGGTGGATGTGACGGTTCATATGGCCACTGATAGAACTCTTCCGATGGCGGCAATTGTTCTTCTTTTTGTGAACCCTGTACTGAAGAAATTAATTCTTCAAGCATTTGATTATAATCCACGGGCATACTTTGATTCGATTGGAATTGTTGTGGGAAATGCTGTGGTGGCTGCATAGATCTTGAATAGAACGCATCTTCTTGCTGCCAATATCCACCTTGTTGGAATTGTTGAGGTTCTCCCCACATGTAATCTGAATAATCTCTCCAATCTGAATTGTAAGCATTGGAAAACATGTTGCCCCTTGATTGGTTATGGCCTTGATATCCCCAAACATCTTCATTTGCAGAAAATTGAGGACCTTGATATCGTTGCCCATAGGGCACATCAAGTGTAGGGACACTTGGCATTGTGGTCCGTTCGGCATTATGAGTTAATTGAGCAGTGAGCTGTGCCAATAGATCTTGAATGCTAGTAGAATCCAGGTCTTGCTCCATTTGTACCTCAATTCAAAGAAAGAAAAATAAATCAAATATCAAAAGTAACATACACAAACACAAATAAACATAAGCAAAAACAAAAATAAAAGGATTAGCAAATTTGCTAATCCCCGGCAACGGCGCCAAAAATTTTGATGCGAAAATAAATTAACGCACAAATTTAAACCCTATTTGTGACAGTTGTAGTATATGGATAAGTAGGGATCGTTCTAGGCCGGGGATTAACTAGGGATGCTAACCAAAGTAAAATTAAATTAAAAACGTAAAAACAAAATTTAAAACACTAAACTAGACTCAAAACACTTAAATAGAATCACTCAAAATAAAACTAACAAATAAACTAAAATAAATCAAAAGATTCAAAACAACTCAAGACTTAAGAAAACACAAACTAAAATGATTTCTAATAAATCTAACACTTTAAAATAAAATGGGGGATTGATTTTGACGAGAAGTAAATTAACTTAAATAAATTACAGAATTGACAAAAACATGAAATTAAGGTGAATGGATGAGCGACGGACTGGCTAGAGGATTCTTCTCCACACATGACACATATGCAACCTAAATTGATTTTCAGTTGTTCTTTCAATAAATTGTAAATTCTCAACGCCCCAAATTAATTAGGTCCGCTTAAATTAATTCTCAGATTTTCCTTAAGTTAATGGATTGGATGATTGCATACGACAACCCAAAACATTCCCTACAAGTTCCCTACATGAATTGCATAATAGAGATACAAGCAAGAATCATTAAGTTTTATGAAAATCATAAGCATTGACGAGGCACTTGTTACTATGAATTACATGAAACTTATGCCAAGAATTTACTTAACACGATTGTGGTCAACAACCTTTACTACTTGTGAATATAAGTTCATAACGATTAGGTGAAATTTACTTATATTCTAGCATCAAATTTATGCATGTAAATTAAGTATGCATCCTTAATCGACAAACAAAAATAAGTTATCAATCAAGCAGTTAAGCAAATTAAATCACAACTCAGAAATCACAACTGAAGGTAATCAATTCATATTACAAATATATCCATGGTTTTGAATTAACCTCTAGCCAAAACAAAATTAGTTACACATTATTTATAAATTAAAACAGAAATTAAACTTGAGTTTGGAAAATTAAACCGAGAGAGGAGAGTGCTTCAGTGCCACTGTGCTTCTGCTGTGCTGACTGCCCAAATTCCACGCTGCCTCATGTCCCGCGTCTGACCTCCCTGCTCCGTCAATCTCCACGCAAGGCCTGGCAGCTGGCGCAAGTCACCCTTCTCTCTCGCTCGCTGCCAAGACGTGCAGCCTTCAATTCCTGCTCCACCTCGAGTCCTCCTCTCCTCCGTACTGACCTGCGCGTTTCTCCTGCTCTGCTGCCTAATGCAGGTAGCCCTCTGTACAGCTGCCCGAGGACTCTCCTTTTCTTTCTCACGCCGTGACTTCTCTAAGCTGCCTTGGGCAGCTTCCCAGTTTTCTTTCCGCGTCCCTCCTGCGCAAAACTCAAGGCCCTCACGTTTCTTCTCTTCTTCCTTGCTGCCAGAAAGGCAGCGTCTAACCTTCCCCTGTTGCGTCAACTGCCAAAGGGCAGCTTTGCCTCTGTTACTTTGTTTTCTTTCCGTTCTTTCACTGCTGGGAAGGCAGCTCCTTTATTTCCTAACGCTGCCCAAGGGCAGCACACTCTCAATCCTCCCCCCCCTTCATAAAATGCCGAGACTTGCCTTATATATATTTTTTTTTATCCTTTACTCCCTTTTGCTTTCTGCCAGAGCTTTGTTTCCATGCAAGCTGTCCTCCCATTTTTGACTTACTTTTCCGCATCCAAAGTTCCACCACCACACATTCCTTTACTTTTTTTTTATTTATTTCCCTGCATGCTTCTTCTTTCCACCTAGTGCCGTGCTCCATTCTTTCTTTTTTTTTCTGTTTTCCAAGATGCCTTCCAGGCAGCACCCACACTCATCCTTTAATTATTCTTCTGCCCTTCTGCCCACCAAGGCCTGAGCTCCCACTATATTACCCTTGTTATTTCTGCACGCTTCATGTATATTTTCTTTCTGTCAGCCCCCACTCAATTAACATCATATATATATGTATATATATATATTTATAATACTATCTTATTTTTATTAATCAAAAATAGTGGGCAATGCAGTTTTGACGATTTTATCACTTAAAATCTCACTTGTACAATATTTATTTTATTTACTAGATAAATACTATAAAACACAAAAACAAAGTAAATAGCTCAAAAATATAAGAAACTAACTAAGAAAAGACGAGAGAATTTGATGTAAAATATGTATAAATATAATCCGATCAATAGCATATGCTTGGAGCAAAAGGAATGGACGAAATTTGAAGTTTGTGCATCATCCTCTCCCTATAAATAACCATTTTAGCACACTCATTTCACCCAACACATCCATTCACCTACCACTACATCCACTCATTTCACCCAACACATTCACCTACCACTACATCCACTCATTACCAAACACTCATCCACTACACCCATTACATCCACTCATTACCACAACACTCACCCACTACACCCATTACATCCACTCATTACAACTTCATACACTCCTCTCCTTAGCCTATAAATACATCCACCCTTCACCATAATTTGGGAGCCATGATCCAAAGACACTACATTTTCACATCTCACAACTCCATACACTTACACTTTCATCCCTTGACGTGGCCTCCATTTAGCCACTCCCCTTTCTTGTGCCGCAACAAGGTGGTGAAAAAGAAGGTCCTTGGCGTTTCAAGCTTGAAGATTGGAGCGTTTTAGGTGTACTTCGTTCTTGCTTTCAATGTCTACTTTGTTATTTTCTGATTTTGTTGCAACTATGAGTGGCTAAACCCCTATTTAGTTAGGGGGAAGTTTGAAGCCATGAACATGCTTGAGATATGAATTGATTTCTTCCAATTGTGATTTGATAAGTTCTGATTGCAATTCAATTATCTATTTTATTCATAACTGATTCTTGTATGTTTATTAAGGATGCATACTTAGTTTTCATGCATGAATTAGATGCTAGAATATAAATGAGTTTCACCTAATCGTTACAAGTTTATATTCATGAGTAGTGAAGGTTGTTTATCACAATCGTGTTAATTGAATTCTTGGCAAATGTATCATGCATTCATAGTTATAATTGCCTCGTCAACACTTATGATTTTCATTGCACGTAATGATCTCTGATTGTATCTTTATTATGCATTCATATAGGGGACTTTTAGAGAATGATTTGGGTTGTTGCATGAATTCATCCAACTCAATGAGTAAAGGAAAATCTGAGGGTTAATTTGTGCATCACGGTTAATCTGGGGTGTTGAGCATCATAGTTTATTGAAAAGCAATTGGAAATCGATTCATGTACAAGTGTGTCATGTGTGAAGAACGGACCTCTAACTAATCCATCCATCATCATATTCCTCAAATTTTTTTTACAATCTGCCTAGTTTTATAACTTGTTTGTTTGTTTCAAATTCATCCAAATCAAAACCCCCATTTTACTTTCTTGTTCCAAAGTGTTTAAAATCTGTTTTGTTTTTATGTTTTTGAGTCAGTTTAGAGGTTTTAGCAAGCTCTCCTAATCCCCGGTTTAGAACGATCCCTACTTGCATTTATACTACAATTTGACAACAAGAGGGTTTAATTTGAGTGCTTAACTTTCATCGCATCATAGCGTTTCAAGAATCTGCCCTTTGATGGGGCCGATCTTCAAGCCGTCTTCTGCCATGATTAAGTAGGCGCCGTTGGTGTAGACCTCTTGTATTACATATGGTCCATCCCACTTTGATGTGAACTTGCTTTTTGTCTTGTGAGTTGTGATGATAGGCCTACGCAATGCGAGGACGAGATCTCCAATTTGGAAAAACCTTGGGTGAACCTTCTTGTTGAATGCCTTGGATAGCCGTGCTTGGTAGTATTCTAAGTGTTGTTGATCTTCGAGCCTTTTTTCGTCGAGTGCTTCCAACTCTTGAAGGCGCAACTTTGCATTCTCTTCATCAGTCAAGCCTTATTGTATAGCCATTCTTAGTAAGGGGATTTGACTTTTCGAGCGGTAGAACAGCTTCTACGCCATATACAAGAGAATATGGTGTAGCTTGGGTAGGCGTCCTATGTGTTGTCCTATATGCCCAAAGTGCTTCGCTTATTCTTTCGTGCCAGTCTTTCTTTGTTCGGCCGATCACCTTCTTCAGGAGGTTGCACAATGTTTTGTTGAAAGCTTCTGCAAGACCGTTGGCCGAGGCATGATACATGGAAGACCTGTGTTGCTTGAACTTGTATTTCTCACAGAGCTCATCCACGAGTCGGTTGGAGAACTGTTTTCCATTGTCAGTGACAATGTAGCGAGGCAGACCATACCGGTGGATGATATGCTCCTTGATGAAACGGACAACAGTTTCCTTCTTGACTTCCTTTAGGGGTACGGCTTCAGCCCACTTGGAGAAGTAATATGTTGCAGCTAAGATGTAAGCTTCTCCTGCAGATGACTTTTCTGACAGCCCGTCCCTGATTTTAAGAGTTTTAAAGTTTTAATAAAGGATTTTACAAAAATGCCCTTTGAGGTACGCGCATTATTCGAGGTTAATCGTTGTGTCGTGTCATCTAAGATTTTTTTTCTTGACATATCCTCGTAGTACTCGTCGCTACGGACATGTGGGCGCTGACGGTTCGCTATTTGGAGTTATAACGAAAAAGATTTTAAAGTTCGAAGTTTGGACATTTTATGAATTTTTTTATCAAAATTTGGATAGCCCAGATTTAATGAAGAATTAAATGGATGGCTTGGATGTAAGGGAAAGGAAATAAAAATAAAAAGTGAAGGAAGGTTTTGTGTATGTGTGTGCGTGTGAGGAAGAAGAAGAAGAAGAGATTAGGCAGAAACTGCCCAACCAGAGAAAGAGAGAGCAGGAGCTCCGGGAGAGAAAGGAGAGAGTGCTGGCGAATGGGGAGAAGAGAGAGAGGAGACTGGCCAATCGGAACAGAGAAAGGACGAAAGGAGAGAGGGCGAGAATCGGAGGAGAGAAGGAAGAAAAATGGGTCTTCACCCACGACCCGTTTCAACCTGCGACACCCACACCCAAATTCCGACGATTTTCACCGGAATTCTCACAAATTGGATCAAGGTACCACTTCCAATCAACACCTAGGCCTTCCCTCTTCAAGTTTCACCCCAAAAATCATGAAATTTCGTGGTGATTTCGCGAAGAACACCCACACGGGTGCCGCGACTTTCTTGTTCAAAATTCGCCCAATTTTGAAGCAATTTCTTTCAATTGCCACCACCCATACACTTCTCTTGAGGCCTAGAACAAAGCCCAAGCATTGGTTGGGACGACGGAGTTGAATTGAAGACGAATTGGAACTCACACATTTCTAGGGTCCGCACGGATTTTGGTGAAATTGGAGCCTTTCCAGGCCAAATTGGTCTTGGCCTCAGGTATAAAGTTTACTATACTCATTGAGATCTTCAATTCTGTATTTTTTGAGAATTTTTGGAAATAGTTGGATTTTCCGGCGAGCCGTGGCGGCCAACCGCCACCCGCGGCGGCTCGTGCGGCGGCGCGTTGATGCGAAAATAAATTAACACACAAATTAAACCCTCTTTTTGACAATTGTAGTATAGATGTAAGTAGGGTATCGTTCTAGGCCGGGGATTAGGAGGGCTTGCTAAATCCTCTCAAAAACATAAAAACAAAGTTACAAATGTAAATAAAAGACTTTAAAAGTAAAGGGGGATTTGGATTTGATGAATTTAGAAACAAAACATAAACTTTGGAAAACAAAACAAGTTTTAAAACGAATTTGGTTTAAATAAATGGATGGAAGGTTAGCTAAGGGGTTCTTCTCCACACATGTCTTGCTTGCATACAAAATAATTTCCAATTGCATTTCAATAACTTATTAATTCTCAATGCCCCAAGTTAATTAGGTACGCTTAAATTAACCCTCAGATTTTCCTACTTTTATTGAGTTGGATGATTGCATACGACAACCCAAAGCATTCTTCACAAGTTCCCTACATGAATTGCATAATAGAGATACAAGCAAGAATCATTAAGTTCTATGAAAATCATAAGCATTGACGAGGCATTCATAACTATGGAATACGCATGTTACTCTTGCCAAGAATTTACTTAACGCGATTGTGACTAGCAACCTTCACTACTTGTGAATATAAGTTCATGACAATTAGGTGAAACTCCTTTATATTCTAGCATCAAATTTATGCATGCAAACTAAGTGTCGACCCTCAATCAACATACACAAATCAGTTTTTATACGAACGGATAAGTAAATTGAATTCATAACTTATGAAACGCAATTAAAAGTAATTAAATCATATTGCAAGCAAGGACATGTGTTTCGAATTCCCCCCTAGCTAAGGGGGGTTTAGTTCCTCATTATTACAAAACAAAGATAAACAAATTTAAACATTGAAAAACAAAGGAAAGAAAGCACCTAAACGTTCCAACGATCCATGTTGGATAGCAAGCGCGTCCAAGGACTTTTCTCCTTCTCTTTGCCGCAACAACAAGGTTGGAATGATGTTGAAGGGTTGGTTATTCGGAGGAATGGATGGGAAGGGGTTTAGATATGTAGGAGAGGCAAGGAAAGGTTTGGAGAATGGTTAATTTCTGGATGATTTGAATGAGGTTGCTACCATGGTATTTATAGGAAGAGGATGGACTTGTTTAACACAAAATTTTGGTGGAATTGAGTAGGTGAGCATGGCAAAGAGTGGGAATTGTTGGTGGGTTAGGTATTGAGTCATCCACTCACATGTCATGGTTAGCTAAGCATTGCATCATCCACTCATATGTCATGGTTAGCTAAGCATTGCATCATCCACTCACATGTCATGGTGAGATAGGCATTGCATCATTACTAAAAAATCTGGTGGAAGTGAAACAAAGGGAAGGCCACGGCATTGATGAATTTTATGAGGTATGCATGGTTTTGAGTGAAGTTTTGGCCAATCCTTCTAGAAATTTATCTCTTCTTGCACTTTGTATTTGTTTCACCACATTTTTAGCATGTTTCTATCCTCATTTGACTTCAAATTCGTCCATCCATCTTGCTCATAACATATGTAATCCATTCCAAGCTCAAAACTGCTCCAAAATGCACCAAAATGCACTTTCTTGCTACCTTAGCCCTTTGGACCTACAAACACACGAAAATAGCTTAAAGTACTAAAATAACTAAGAACTAATAACGTAAATGCAAGAAAACTAGTTAACTAAGTCGCATAAATATGCGTCTATCACGCGTGGCCAATGGCCCGCCAATGTCATTCTTAGCATGTGTTTAAGGTTCTAGGTTCAGTTTTGATAATTGATGGACGTAAATTGAATAATTGAACCTAAATTCGTTACGATTCGTGGTTAGGTGAAAATGTTAATTGACGATCCGACCGTTGGATCGTCACCAAACTTTGAAACGTTGTAATACGTAATATTTGAGGATTATAGGAACTTACGGATTGGGAATCCGATTTACGGATCTTCCAGAATTGGAGTTGTAAGTTCATAAAATAGAATGTTAACCGTCACTTGGTTTTGACAATTGACGGAGATCCGACCGTTGGATGGTAAGGAAATTTTAGGATGTTGTTCTAGAGATATATTGTGGATCTCTGGAAGTTATGGATTGGAAATCTGAGTTGCAAATCTTCCAGATCGAACTACGTAGTGACGTGTTTTATATAAGTTATATTGTATCGATATGATTCTGAGGTTTGATTTGATGATTGTTCTAGGCGCCGATCGTTATGACGCCTTGATGTGTTGTGCTAGGGAGTTGTTGGGCGAACTCCAGGTGAGTGGGCAGTATTTCTGTTTATACCTATTTGCTATTGAAATTCCCAGAAATTGAGTTCAAATGAAAGTGTTTTTCTAAAATGCCATGCATGCATATATGAGTTATATGAATTGATAATTGATGCATATATATATATGTGTGAATTGGTGCTGTGGACACACAGGTGAGTTTTATGTTATTCATGTGAATCATTGATGATGTATATTATGTGGATAGCTCATAACCTGCAATCATGGTGTTAGTGCTTATATTATTCACCCGCACCGCACGCTCACCTTGGATCCAAGTAGGTGCATGTCGTACAGACCATGAGAGGGTTCCGACATGTCGTACAGACCATGAGAGGGTTCCGACTAGTAGGTGACTTTAGATTATGTGCACAGATGATTGATGAGAGAAGCACTAGAGCGTATTATTACACCATTCTTATCGTACAGACTACTTTAGGTAGTTTCGATTTATGTGCAGAGTAGTGCCGTACAGGTCACCGAGGTGACTCCGGTTTGGATTGGATATTAAGCTATAGAATTAACCGTACATGACCAACTGCAGGGTCTCCGGTTGATTCATTATTTCACCTGTTATTTTGATGCATCATTCATTCTGTTTTTGACAGTTATAACATGGCATACTTTCTGGCTTTTGAGAAAAATTGATGATTCGAGATATATGAAAAGTTATATGCTATTATGCTATTTTTCTGGGAAAGTATACAGGTTTTACAGCGAGGGGTTAGAAATGTTTTAAATGAAATGTTTTCGAAAAACTTTGTTTTACTGACCCACTCAATTTTGTTTTGCGCCCCTCCAGGTTCTAGATAGCAGAGCTTTGATGGCCACGAGGAATCCAACGGAGTTCTGACAGAATTCACAAAAGTAGGACTCACCCTCGGGTGTTTCATCTTAGTAATTGTATTTTTTTAAAGCTTCCGAACTGTGTAAATGGTTACGTCACTCTCACATGACGGCCGGCATGCCCTCCTTCGGGACAGGGTGTGTCAACTTTGGTGCGATCGGTCCTACAACATCCAATCCCAATGCATCGAATGGCCATGAAGCAGTTGTAGGGTGTAATGGTTCAGGCGGTTGATGTATGAAGTTGGCGTGGAATTGGCAGGCTTGGCATCTTTTGGCATGTTCCAGGCAATCTTTCACCATGCTTGGCCAGTAGTAACCCATCCTTTTGAGCTGGAAATGTAGCTTTGGTCCAGACTGATGCACCCCGCATACACCTGAGTGTGCTTCTTCCATGGCTTGATTGGCCTCTTCCTCACCTAGACATCTCAGAAGTACTCATTCGAAAGAACGCCGGTAGAGTGTTTCTTTGTAGTAGAGGAAGCGAGGTGCTCGTCGACGTATTTCGGAGGGTGTTTAGGATCATCTGGAAGTTTTCCATGCTCTAGGTAGTCGATCAGCGGTTGTCTCCACTCTTCAACATCGACTGGAAGTACTGAGATGGCATTCGTATCATCCAGTAGCATTTCAGTAACGAGGGGGATAACCCATATTTGGCAGACTGGTACGTCTGCAGCTTCGTCTTCTCCTAATGTCATGCTTGAGGCTAGGTTGGCAAGAGCGTCTGCCATTTGATTTTCTTTTCTTGGCACATGTTCTAGTGTTACGGCCTCAAACCTTTGTAGCAACTGAGTTGCCAGCCGGAAGTATGGGACGATATCATCTTTCCTCACCTCATATTCAGTCAAGAGTTGATTGATTATGAGCTTGGAGTCACCATATACCTCGAGGGCTATGATTTCCATGTTGATCGCCATTTGGAGCTCGATGATAAGTGCTTGGTACTCAGCGACGTTGTTGGAGCATAATTCGCTTAGTTGGAAGGAATAAGGTAGTATTTACCTTTGTGGCGACATGAATACTACTCTTGCCCCCGCTCCCTCTGCTCATGTAGATCCGTCGAAGAACATCATCCATGTCGGGAAGATGTCGATGTAGAACACGTCCTCGTCAGGAAAGTCGTCTGAGATTTTCCAATCAGCTGGGATTGGGTGATCGGTATGAAAGTCTGCTAGCGCTTGCCCCTTGACGGCTTTAGCTGGGACGTAGATGATCTCATACTGATTAAGAAGCAACGCCCATTTAGTTAGTCGCCCTGTTAAGACTGGTTTGGACATGACGTATTTGACCGGGTCAGCTTTAGCAACCAAGTGGATAGTGTAAGCATGCATGAACACTAAGGCAAGGCACATCTTTTCTATTGGGGAGTAGTTCAACTCTGCGTCAGTGAGAGTTCGGCTGAGGTAGTAGAGCGCTCATTCTTTCTGGGATTCATTCTCTTACGCCAAGAGTGCTCAAACTGAACTTTCCTGAGCGGCGATATACAATATGAGTGGTTTCCCGGGCACAGGCGCCCACAAGACAGATGGACTTGACAAATATTTTTTTATGCTTTCAAAAGCATTGTGGCATGCTTCGTCCCATACAAATGGAACATCCTTCTTCATGAGTAGGCTGAACGGTTGACAACGCCCTGCAAGGTTGGAGATGAAGCGTCTGATGAAGGCTAGCCGTCCTTGTAAACTTTTCAGCTCGTGCAAGTTTCTTGGCTCAGGCATGCTTTGAATGGCCTTGATTTTTTATTTGTTCACTTCAATACCACGGTGCTTGACAATGAAGCCGAGGAACTTTCCGAAGATGACGCCAAACGCACATTTTAACGGGTTCATCTTGAGGTTGTATTTTCACAGCCTTTCGAACACTACTCGCAAATCCTTCAAATGATCTAACCTTTTCTTTGTTTTGACCACCACGTCGTCCACATAACATTCTATGTTTTTGTGTAGCATGTCATTGAAGATTTTCTGCATTGCGCGTTGATATGTAGCTCCA
Organism: Malus fusca; assembly: GCA_035220775.1. Taxonomy (NCBI): domain Eukaryota; kingdom Viridiplantae; phylum Streptophyta; class Magnoliopsida; order Rosales; family Rosaceae; genus Malus; species Malus fusca. The sequence continues at coordinate 20,192,154 of CM069060.1, forward strand.
GCGTTCTTTAGACCAAAGGGCATGACCTTGTAACAGTAGATACCTTTTGGAGTGCGGAATGCTGTTAGTTCCTCATCTTCGAGAGCTATACGAATTTGACTGTATCCAGAAGAGCCGTCCATGAATGACAGTGCCTCGTGGCCCGTGGTTGCGTCCACCATGATTTCGATGATTGGCAAGGGGAAGTCATCCTTCGGGCAAGCGTCGTTGAGGTCCCGGAAGTCTACACAAACACGTATTTGTCCAGATTTCTTAAGGACGATGACGATGTTGGAGATCCACTTGGGGTATTGCACCTTTCGAATGAAACCTGCTTCAATTAGCTTGTTTATATCTGCCTCGATTTGTGGAATGAGTTCAGATTGATAGCGTCTTTGAGTTTGCTTTATCGGTCGCATTCCAGGCTTGACTGGAAGATGATGCACATCGATGACAGGGTCAAGGCCGGTTGAGCCTCTTGAAGACGGAGGTTCGGTTTTGGGATGTTGGCATGTTGAGCCTCTTGAAGACGGAGGTTCGGTTTTGACCACCAATGTGATCAAGTGCTGACGTTCTGGGTCTTGAACGATTCATCCTATTGAAGACTGACGTTCGAGGGGCGGATTTAGGCTCCTCTTGATCTTGTTCAATGGTCACGCTGATGTGTTGAGTGCTAGCATTTTTCGCTTTGCTTGAAATCTTCACGGGTGCATTTGGTGTGAAGCCAAGTCCAGCTTTGTTGTTGTTAACTCTGTAACCATGCTTCTTCAACTTCTTTTGAGTCTCGGTGAGGTCACGTTCTTTATTGTTGATGGTGTTTGAAACCTTCTTTCTAGGATTCGAAGAAGAAGTGAAGTCGTACCCAGCTTTCGACATGAGTTTGTAAGCGTTTGGATCAAAACCTTCTTCGGTCCTCTTGGTTGGGAGAAAGCTTGGTTCCACCCCCTTTGGTAGAGCTTTTACGAAGCCTTGTGGTAATCTTACAACCTTAGCGTCGCTTAGCTGTGTCAGAGGCAAAACTGCATTCGTCTTGAGCAACTTTACATTATCCCTGTGCCGTTGTGCATCAACTTTGCTTGCTCCAGTTTCGAACGGGGATTGACCATTCTTTCTTCTTGGCATCGGGATGTATCGGAAGATGGGTGTGTTTGATCCATTTGAGGGCGTCCTGCTCCATTTGGTTGTTACAGGTTTAGCAAGCTCATCATCGTTCTTGCTTGAAGACGGCATAGCTTCTTCTTCTTGCTTCTTGGGCATGGCTTGCCACTTCTACTTTTTAGGTGTTGCTTGGCCCGTGGATTTGATCTCTTCTGGAAGAGCTTCGGGCACCATGTCTTCATCCATGTAAAACTTGGCGTCTGCAAAATGTGATTTGGCTTCGGTGAATGGTTTGGTGTCGCCATAGATCACCTTCACTCCTTCTCGGTAGAATTTTAAGCATTGGTGAAGGGTGGACGGTACTACTCCATTCGCATGGATCCAATGCCTTCCTAAGAGCAAGCCGTAGGAAGTTCTTGCATCAATCACGTGGAATATCGTACTTGACTTGAGTTCACCAATAGTCATCTCCACTCGGATCATGCCCATCGCTCTTTGTCCTCCTTGATTAAAACCTTGGATTAGGAGACGACTTAGGGACAGTTCATCCGCCTTGATGCCGATTGTAGTCATTCTTGACTTTGGCATGATGTTTATGGTTGATCCACCATCCACAAGCATGCGGTTGACTTTGTGCTCCCTTACGTACCCAGAGACAAAGAGAAGACGGTTGTGAGGCTTGGATCCTAGCAGCAAGTCTTCGTCGGTGAAATGGATTACGTCCTCGATGGCACAGCATGTGGCACATTCATGTGGCCGAAGCTTCAAGCCTTCGTTCTTGCTTTCTTGCACTTCGTGATTATCAAGACTTGCCAAGACTGCTGTCAGTGCCTTTCGCATCTTCTTTGGTAATCATAGTGCTTCCTCGACACTAAAGTGTGTTGGCAGACCTTCTTCGAGCGTGAGAGTTTTTTCTCCCTCAGTGGCGATAACTTTGCCTTTTAAGGGCTTTTCTATTTCTACTTCGACCATGTGACATGCAGTGATAGTGCACTGTTGGAAGAAGTCCTCCGGGAAGTACTCGTGCAAGGAGATAGGAATGCGTGACTCTTGCTCCATAGATTCCCCAGCATACGTTGGCTTAGCAGCTTTTACGTTTCTTTTGGGCTTCCTACTGTTGCGGTGACGGTGCTTTCTCCCTTGTTCCACATTTGGTCTTGTGGCTTGTGGTTTTGGTTTCCTTGTTTTTTTTGTAGGTCACCAATGTCCATCATTCTTCATCATCGATATGTGCATCTTGTTCGTTTGCCCCCGACAATGGTTGCGCAGAAGGTATCGTGCAACTTGAGCATTGATAGGAATGGTTAGGTGTCGCTTGAAGAGGCACGGGATCGAATGATCCAAATGCAGTTGTAGTAGTATGTGTTGCGGCCGTGTCTTCGAGGTCGAGCTCAATTTTCCCTTGTTGCGCTAGCTTCATAATGAGTTCTTTGAAGACGAAGCACTTGCCGACATGATGGCTCACGATACGATGGTGCTTGCAGTACCTAGGATCATTCACGCGATTGATTTCTTCAGGGCGCTTGCATTCTGGTAACTCAATCACCTTCTTTTCCAGCAAGTCGTCTAACATTGCATCTATGTCTGAGTCAGGAAAAGGGTACGCCTTCTGCTCCAATTCCCTCAAGGTGCTTTTGTACCTGTCTTGGGTGCGAGGAGGCTCACCTCTCTTTATCTCCTTTGCTTTGGTTTTGGAGGAGATCTTGATATGCGCGGAGGAGGTTTTGATGGGCGCAGTGTTGACAGTAAAAGCTTCCTTGGCGGGCTTCTTCCCAATTTATCTACATTTGGGGCAAACACCTTGTTCTTCTTGAAGTTGGTGGTTGGCTCTTTTTTTTCATGGTGAGCAATTCTCAGCTCCATGTCGTGGGCACGGGTGGCTAACTCTTCAAAGGTCCGTGGTTTGATGCCTTGAAGGATATAGTGTAATCCCCATTGCATGCCTTGGACGCACATCTCGATTGAAGAGATCTTCGAGAGCATGTCCTTGCAGTCGAGGCTTAGATTGCGCCATCGGTTGATGTAGTCCACGACTGGCTTATCCCTCCATTGCTTCTTGCTCGTCAGCTCTAGCATGCTCACAGTGCGGCGGGTGCTGTAGAAGCAGTTGAGGAATTTCTTTTCCAATTACTCCCAGCTGTTGATGGACTCAGGCTCTAGGTCTATGTACCACTCAAAGGAATTTCCTTTCACCGAGCGTACAAACTGCTTAGCAAGGTAATCCCCTTCTGTCCCCGCGTTGTTGCAGGTCTCAATTAAATGGGTGACGTGTTGCTTCGGGTTTCCCTTTCCATCGAACTGCATGAACTTTGGTGGCTGATAGTCCATCGGCATCTTTAAAGAGTCAATTTTCTTGGAGTAGGCTTTTGAGTATAGTACGGAGTCATGTGAACTTCCTTCGTACTGTGCCTTGATGGTGCTGGCGATCATCTCCTGCACCTGCTGGATAGAGAGTGATCCCATGAGTGTCGCTGATTGGTATAGCTTTAGTTTCTCTTCGACTTTCTTCGCATGAGACTCCTCATCCTCGTCGTTTTCCTTCTTTACTGGATTATCCTGAAGGAAAAAATTTGTCCTAGCTAAGAACATTGAAGAACATTTGAATACATATGCATACTATTTAACACTTTAAAGTAGGCATGCATTCAAAAACAATTCATAAAACCCATGACTTTCAAAGCCTAGTATATGGTGAACCAATAAACTCTTTAACAACATTAAAGAGAAGTAAAGATTTAGAGTTTCTTTACCCTTGAAGCTCATCCTTGTTTACACAAGGGATTCACCCAAGTGGAGGGCCTTCAAGTCACCTCCAAGCTCATTGGATATTGCTTGTGATTTCCTTCTCCTTTTGTGCTCCTTTGGTCCTTGAGGATGTAAAGAAAGGATCTCCAAAAACACCAAAGATTTGGTGTCTCTAAGTCTCCACACCAAGGGTTAAGTGTGAAGATGAAATGGATGACTTAGATAAGAAAAGATTGCTAGATTAATCTCTCTAAGTGGCCGGCCTCCTTTGTGTAAAATGAGAGAAAGTGTTTCACCTCATTTCACCAAGAAAAACCCTAATGAGAAATAAAGCTATAAACTTGATTTTATACTTCATTTCAAGTGAGTGGCAAACTTGTAATTAATCCAAGCTTGCCCATTCACCCTAATGGCCGACCATTTTAATGTTATTGGGCTATTTGCCCATTTTGTTTTAGTTGTCATACAACTTAAACATAATGGGCCTTGTGGACCAAAACGCTTTTGAGCCCCGAAGCCCAAAACCAACTTAAAAGCCCATTACGAACCTTTAGTAAAATTAATTAACTAATTAATTAATTTTGACCATTCTCAATTAAACCATTTAATTGCTTATCCATCTCATTTAATTTCTTCACTATCGCCCTTACTCGGTGTACGATCCATTAGGTTCCAATTAGCGAGGCAGTGGGCGATTGTTACTCTTAACGATCGATTGTGAATTGAAACCACATTTCAATTCTCCCTTTAATTAGTGTTGGCTAATCTTCAAGGCTTCCACAAACCATGAGTGACACCTAGCAGCATATCATGGTTACCCAAGCTAAGTAGAAATGGTTGGAGAACCTATCCAGTTACAACTACAATGCAATACGGTCATTCTCTAATACAATACTCTTAATCACATTGTTTAAGTGATAGTTTGTTTCATGTCTACTATCCAATGTGATACTTCTCTATATGATTCCCTTGAATATGATTTGGAACAAACTTCCTAAGTCATATTCATTTGCTTTGGCCAAAGACTTTAGAATCATATCTTAGAGTATTCTCCTTCCACCATGGAAGGTTAGAGATCCCTTGTTGTGCATTCATATGCCTACATGACTAGATAGCTTGACCCCAACAATGCCGTGGACACTCCGATGGAATGCCGTTTGACATGATCAAAGATCAAGGACCTAACCATTAGACATCTATGATGCCTCAGGTCAAAGGACTACTTTGCATATTGCAACTTTAGAGTTCATACATGACATGTATGTTTCAACTCAATTTTGATCGTTGTTCAGTGTACTCGATTACTCTTTCGAGCACCTATGTGTTTGTCTTAGTGTCCAACACCAAATGACTTGAGACTAGTCATACTCACGCTTGAGTCAACATAACACATACTACCCTTAGCGGATTGTCAATGCCCAATTGGCAATCCTATGGCTAGGAACGTTTTAGGAATGAACATAAGAGAATGGTCTCGTTAATCTAACTCACTTAGATCACTTGTCTCTTAGATCAAATACATTCCTTGGATTCCCTTATTGCTTAAACACATGATACAATAAATAGTGATTAACAATAAGCTTTGCCCTTCATTAAACATATAAAAGTTTAATACATTAAGTATTCCAAAAGCTATTACATCAAATGAGTGGTTTTGTGGGCATACTTCCAACAATCTCCCACTTGCACTCAAAGCCATCCTCCCATGTATCTAATACCCATCTTTTCCATATGACGGTCAAGTTGGATTTGAGACATTGGCTTTGTCAGTGGATCTGCTACGTTATCGGCTGAAGAAACTTTGAGGATGTTGACTTTCCCCTCGGCAGCATATCTTCTAATGATATTAAAGCGCCTGTCAAAATGCTTGTTCTTTTGATGTGCCCTTGGTTCGTTGGCTTGAGCTATCGCCCCACTATTATCACAGTACAAAGTTACTGGTGATGTAATGGTTGGAACCACTCCAAGTTTAGTGATGAACTTCTTCATCCAGAACGCTTCTTTGCCGGCTTCAGCTGCAGCGACATATTCAGCCTCTGTTGTGGAATCAGCAATTACACTTTGTTTCTTGCTTTTCCAGCTAACAGCCCCACCATTCAGAGTGAATACATATCCGGAGTTGGAACTTCTAGCATCGACGTCAGATTGGAAATCTGCGTCTGTATAGGCTTCCACTCGCAACTCTGCCGCTCCTCCAGAAACGAGGAACATGTCCTTAGTTCTTCTTAAGTACTTAAGGATCGTCTTGACAGCTGCCCAGTGTTCTGATCCTGGGTTAGATTGATATCGACTAGTAATGCTCACAGCATATGCGATATCCGGCCTTGTGCATATCATGGCATACATGAGACTCCCTATGGCAGAAGCATAAGGAATAGCATTCATTTGCCGTATCTCTTCAGGAGTCTTAGGTTCCATGGACTTAGAAAGGTAAATTTCATGTCTCACAGGAAGAAGTCCTTTCTTAGATTGTTCCATCTGGAACCTACTTAGCACCTTATCAATGTACATTGATTGGGATAATCCAATTAGTCTTCTGGATCTATCACGATAGAGCTTTATCCCAAGTACATAAGATGCATCTCCTAAATCTTTCATGTGGAAGGTTTTGGACAACCACACTTTTACAGAAGAAAGTATTGCAGTGTCATTCCCGAATAGTAATATGTCATCTACATATAACACTAGGAATACTACTGCTTCCCCAACGACCTTTTGATAAACACAATTGTCGTCTTCGTTTTGAGTAAAACCAAACGTTTTGATTTCAGTGTCGAAACGAATGTTCCAGCTCCTGGAGGCTTGCTTAAGTCCATAAATGGACCTTTGAAGCTTGCATACCTTAGTCTTTTCAGACTTGGACACGAAACCTTCGGGTTGAGTCATATAGAGCTCTTCCTCTAGGTAGCCGTTCAGAAAGGCCGTCTTCACGTCCATTTGCCAGATTTCATAATCATGGTACGCAGCTATAGCAAGCAAAATCCGAATGGACTTAATCATGGCTACAGGAGAGAAAGTTTCTTCATTGTCAATCCCTTCTCTTTGCCTGTAACCCTTGGCTACTAGTCTAGCCTTATAAGTCTCCACGTTCCCATCAACGCCTATCTTCCTCTTGAAGACCCATTTGTTTCCAACAGGTACTATACCTTCTGAAGGGTCTACAAGAGTCCATACCTGATTTTGATACATGGAATCCATCTCGGATTTCATGGCCTCTTGCCATCTCTTTGAATCAATGTCGGACATTGCTTCATTGTAGTCCCTAGGGTCCTCCTTTGTGTCATTGTCACCTAAAAGGTGCAATTCCGCAAAGTCATTGTCTAACCCATACCTCTTAGGTGGCTTACTAACCCGTTCAGATCTACGTGGAGCTAGGGGTTCAGGAACAGGGTTGTCAACTTGTCGAGTGCTTGTTTGTGGTTCATCATTAATCTCATTAATTTCCATCTCTTTGCTTACAGTTCCTTTGAGAACAAATTGTTCCTCTAGAAACATAGCAGTTCTGGCGACAAAGACTTTCTGGTCGTCAGGATGGTAGAACTCATATCCCATAGTTTCTCTAGGATATCCCACAAAATAGCATCTTACTGATCTCGCTTCAAGCTTAGTAGCTTCACATATGCTTCACAACCCCAAATCTTAATGTGTTTAAGACTTGGCTTTCTTCCATGCCATATCTCATAGGGCGTTTGTGAAACTGATTTGGAAGGTACTCTATTAAGCAAGTAAGCTGCTGTATATAGAGCGTATCCCCAGAATGTTACTGGTAGATCAGCGGAACTCATCATAGAACGAACCATGTTCATCAAGGTTCGATTTCTCCTTTCAGAAACTCCATTAAGTTGTGGGGTTCCCGGTGGAGTCCACTGTGATATTATTCCACACTATTTGAGATAATCTAGGAACTCATTACTCAGATATTCACCCCCTCGATCCGATCTTAGGATCTTTATCTGTTTCCCAGTTTGCTTCTCAACTTCATTCTTGAATTCTTTGAACCTTTCAAAGGATTCTGACTTGTACTTCATAAGATACACATAGCCAAACCGAGAGTGATCGTCGGTGAATGTGATATAGTAGGAGAAGCCTCCTCTCGACGTGGTAGACATAGGTCCACATACGTCAGTGTGGATTAACGCTAGAATTTCAGTGGCACGCTTTCCTTTTCCAGTAAATGGAGATTTGGTCATCTTCCCTTTCAAGCAACATTCACAAGTACCTATCTGGTCATTACCTAATGGGCGGATATATCCGTCTTTCGACATCTTGTGAATCTTAGCAAGGTTCACATGTCCAAGTTTAAGATGCCACATCTTTTCTTGGTTAACTTCTTCTCTAGCCCTTTTGGGTTTTGAGGTATTCCCGCTTGCAATACAGTGCATCCCACTTTTTGTCTCTAGGTGAAAAAGTCCCTCTATCATATTACCATGAGAGATAATACGACCGTTCAAGTATAAAGTGCAACTCATTTTGTCAAACAATACTGAGTGCCCATCTCGTAAAAGCTTAGAGATGGAAATCAAATTCTTTATACATGAAGGAAAATATAAACAATTTTTAAGTTCCAGGACTTCCCCAGAGGGTAGGTTAAGCATGTAGGTGCCTATTGCTTTTGCAGAGATTTTAGTGCCGTTCCCAACTCGCACAACCATCTCCCCATTGCGCAGTGGCTTGCTTCCCACTAGTCCCTGCATCGTATTACAGATATGTTGACTAGCGCCTGAATCAAATATCCAGGAACTGGAGCTCACTGTAAAAGCACTCTCTATGACAGAAATAGTCTCTTCAAAAGTTCGTGTCATAAGGCTCGCAATGCGCACCCTGTATTTCTTCTTCCAACGTTCATCCTTTCCACAATGAAAGCATGTTCCTTTGGATTTCTTTGCCTTCTTCTTATGCAACCCTTTCCTTGTGTTTGCATTCTCACTCCCACTGTCCATTTTGAAACCTTTTTCAAATTTACAACACATGTCAATCATCTCGTTTAAAGAATGATCGAATCTATTCACTTTATAGTTTACAATAAACTTAGTGAAATCATCCGAGAGAGATGCAAGGAAAAAGTCTTGGGCCATTTTCCCATCGATGGAAGTTTCTAAACTTTGAAGATCTTGAAAGATCTTTTCCATCTTTTGTCCATGTTTATGGACCGATGTCCCCTTTGGCATTTTGGCATTCATTAGACTACAAACATTTGAGAATCGTACATTACTAGTCTCAATGTCATGCATCTTATGCAAACTTTCAACCATGGCACAAGAAGTGTCCATGTGCTTATGTAGCTTCATAAGCTCCTCACTAAGTGAAGTAAGGATTAAGCATTTGGCTTGTAAATCATCCTCATAGTGTCTAACATAATTTTGACACTCCTCATTTGAAGCTAGTTTCGTAGGAGGTACATGAGGATGGGATTGCTTAAGCACATACAATATGTCTTTCACCTTTGAGACATTCTCAATGTGGCGATACCAAGCAAGGAAACGTTGGCCCCTAAGGCCCTTTTTGTCAATTATAATGATGGGTATTATTTTAGGCATGTCGTTAACTACATAACATAACAGAAATCGTATTAGATTGTTTGTTTTAAAACTATTTGATTGGGTCTTTGAATCAAATAGCACCACCCACTATTTTTGGCAAATTCCACATCCCTCAATAGAATTCGAGAGTTATATTGAACTCTTAGCGGGGTATGGGAGACTCACCATTACCAAGCCCACCTCACGATGATACGATATTGGTTAGCAAAAATAATGATGAGAAAATAACGCTTTATTCATTTACAACTTTTGTAATTACGCATCTTGTTTGGCCTCTAGAGAATGTTGCCTCACGATGATACGATATCGGCTCCATTGCACTTAGTTAAGTTATTCCCACCATGCTTAGTTTGTGAAGGGGTTCAAGAATAGCCTCACAATGATATGATATCGGCTATCCTCGTTGCCTACACTTACCTCATCATATGTATATGGATTCCTCCTGGATGTAAGCACATACTTTGTACTTCCCCATTATAGGGTGAAGCCGGTGCATGAGTCACAAACGCTTGGAACCCACCACGGTGGAAGGCCTACGAAGAGATGTTCAAAACATCTCTCGCTTATCAACTTAATATTTTTTTTTGAGGGAGTAGTGTTGGGCTACATCAAAATCATTTTAATCTTATTAAAAGAACTTGGGCCTATCACAACTATTGGTCCAAGTTAATATGTATTAGTAGCATATAATACTCCCACTGTTTCGTTGAAACAAGCGAGACTATATGGAACTACTAACGAATGCATTGCATCCTCATATGAACTATATAGTCATATTAGGTTTTAGGATGATTATGAACCGTTTAAATTGATCCAACACGAGCCTTGTGTTGGACCTTGGGTTTAAGGTAGATAGTTGTTGATTTTAGTTACGCGTTTAATCTAATTAAACCGTTATTTCCTATTGGGCGTTGGACCCAACTATTCCATTTTGCATACAAATAAACAAAAGGAATACATGAAATAATAATAAGGGCTTATGCCCTTTTACAACACAAATGATGGACTTATGTCCATTTACAACAAATTGAATTAATCAAATTACATTCAAATTCTACACTACCAAACCCAAACATTCATAATGTAAAGCGGCCAATCACATAGCTCAATTATCGAGGCCTTTGGTTCATAATCACCCTTTTCTTAATCAATCACATTAACTAAGAAAGCAACTTAAACAATTGGTTTTTGGATCCATAGAATTGATTTAAATGGGACTAAGTGAAATGAAAATCCAATTCTCATTAAAGAGACAAAACCATTTTGTTCTCATTTTATTTGGGCCAAAAGGAAACTATGACCACAACAATTGGGCCATATTGCAAATACAAAAACTTTTGGGGTCACTTTGAAAAAACACAAAAGTCCACAACTTCATGTAATTTCAACTGGAACCCAAAATTTTATTAATGTAAAAAGATCATTAAAGGATCAAAACAATTTGTCCTTTAGAGTTTTTAAGCCTAAACGTAAAAACGTAAACTTTTGGGCCAAAATACAAAAAACACAAAATTATCAAAACTTTATGTAATTGCACAAAAGGCCCCAAAAGTACCCCCACTAGGGGGTGGCCGGTTTTTAGAGGTGTGAATGAGTGTGAAAGGGTTTTATGCAAATTGTGAATGCATGTGCAAAATGCAAGTTGATTTTGGTGGGTGAGGTAAATGTGAAATTGATGGTTTGTAAGAAAATGTTTTGTAAAACATTAAAGAGTTTTGTCAAACATTAAAGCCAATTTTAATGCTTCACCAATAACTTTCACCCATCAAATAATAAACCAAAACTTTATGAAAAACATAAAACTTTTGAATCAAAACTTCAAAACCCTTTTCTTCTTGGCAAGAACTTCAAGAACATTGAAGAACACCATGAAAACTCATAATAGCTCCATGAATGTTTTCAATCACCAAAACTCAATTTTTCACCACTCAAAAGAGGGCTAATATCCTAGGGTACTTAGGGGTTCCAAAAGTCACTTTAAAACCATTTTAACAAGACAAACATGAACCCAAAAAATCACCCTTTGGATTTGGCCGAATTTCCCAAAATACATGGCACCAAATTTTAGTTCCAATATTCATGCTTGAATGAAATACATCTACAACATTTGAGATGCTAAATTTTCTAGCAAAATTTATATATTCAAAAGCAAGAACAAAGCTTGTAACATTTACAACATTTAAATCATAAATCATGAAAATCACAAAACCCAAAAGGATTCACCATAAACAAGGCCTAGGCTCTGATACCACTTGAAGGAAAAAATTTGTCCTAGCTAAGAACATTGAAGAACATTTGAATACATATGCATACTATTTAACACTTTAAAGTAGGCATGCATTAAAAAACAATTCATAAAACCCATGACTTTCAAAGCCTAGTATATGGTGAACCAATAAACTCTTTAACAACATTAAAGAGAAGTAAAGATTTAGAGTTTCTTTACCCTTGAAGCTCATTCTTGTTTACACAAGGGATTCACCCAAGTGGAGGGCCTTCAAGTCACCTCCAAGCTCCTTGGATATTGCTTGTGATTTCCTTCTCCTTTTGTGCTCCTTTGGTCCTTAAGGATGTAAGGAAAGGATCTCAAAAAACACCAAAGATTTGGTGTCTCTAAGTCTCCACACCAAGGGTTAAGTGTGAAGATGAAATGGATGACTTAGAGAAGAAAAGATTGCTAGATTAATCTCTCTAAGTGGCCGGCCTCCTTTGTGTAAAATGAGAGAAAGTGTTTCACCTCATTTCACCAAGAAAAACCCTAATGAGAAATAAAGCTATAAAGTTGATTTTATACTTCATTTCAAGTGAGTGGCAAACTTGTAATTAATCCAAGCTTGCCCATTCACCCTAATGGCCGACCATTTTAATGTTATTGGGCTATTTGCCCATTTTGTTTTAGTTGTCATACAACTTAAACATAATGGGCCTTGTGGACCAAAACGCTTTTGAGCCCCGAAGCCCAAAACCAACTTAAAAGCCCATTACGAACCTTTCATAAAATTAATTAACTAATTAATTAATTTTGATCATTCTCAATTAAACCATTTAATTGCTTATCCATCTCATTTAATTTCTTCACTATCGCCCTTACTCGGTGTACGATCCATTAGGTTCCAATTAGCGAGGCAGTGGGCGATTGTTACTCTTAACGATCGATTGTGAATTGAAACCACATTTCAATTCTCCCTTTAATTAGTGTTGGCTAATCTTCAAGGCTTCCACAAACCATGAGTGACACCTAGCAGCATATCATGGTTACCCAAGCTAAGTAGAAGTGGTTGGAGAACCTATCCAGTTACAACTACAATGCAATACGGTCCTTCTCTAATACAATACTCTTAATCACATTGTTTAAGTGATAGTTTATTTCATGTCTACTATCCAATGTGATACTTCTCTATATGATTCCCTTGAATATGATTTGGAACAAACTTCCTAAGTCATATTCATTTGCTTTGGCCAAAGACTTTAGAATCATATCTTAGAGTATTCTCCTTCCACCATGGAAGGTTAGAGATCCCTTGTTGTGCATTCATATGCTTACATGACTAGATAGCTTGACCCCAACAATGCCGTGGACACTCCGATGGAATGTCGTTTGACATGATCAAAGATCAAGGACCTAACCATTAGACGTCTATGATGCCTCAGGTCAAAGGACTACTTTGCATATTGCAACTTTAGAGTTCATACATGACATGTATGTTTCAACTCAATTTTGATCGTTGCTCAGTGTACTCGATTACTCTTTCGAGCACCTATGTGTGTTGTCTTAGTGTCCAACACCAAATGACTTGAGACTAGTCATACTCACGCTTGAGTCAACATAACACATACTAACCTTAGCGGATTGTCAATGCCCAATTGGCAATCCTATGGCTAGGAACGTTTTAGGAATGAACATAAGAGAATGGTCTCGTTAATCTAACTCACTTAGATCACTTGTCTCTTAGATCAAATACATTCCTTGGATTCCCTTATTGCTTAAACACATGATACAATAAATAGTGATTAACAATAAGCTTTGCCCTTCATTAAACATATAAAAGTTTAATACATTAAGTATTCCAAAAGCTATTACATCAAATGAGTGGCTTTGTGGGCATACTTCCAACATATCCCCTTTCTCAACTTTCACGTCGGGCTTCGCATCTAGTTGGTTGATGAGTGCGGCGATTTGCTAGTCTTTTTCTTCCACAATCCGTGTTAGCCTTGAGATCGTTTCATTCATATGATCCAGCTGCTCATCGATTGAAGTCGCTCCAGTAGTCTTGAATTGCATGGCTAAGCTGCCGCTTGAGTCGGCATCGGAAAGCATAGAACCAGAGTACTTCCTTGGGCTTTCCTCCCTTGGTGCCCTTAGCGAGGCCAGGGTGATCACAGGTTCGTGCCTCGGGTGCTCTTGTTCCTTCGGCGGAGTTGATGCAGGGGTGGAAGAGGCAGCTGAAAGAGCTCTTACCTTGCTTCGAGTTGTGACGCCCGAAGTGACACCTCCTGCGGTGATGACACTCTTATTCCTTGCATTGGCTGCGAGAACAACTTGAGCCTTCTTTGATGACATTTTTGCTTTTTGCGGATTCAAAGATAGAGATGAGAGGTAGAGAATGTCCCACTGGGCGTGCCAAATTTGTAAACACGGGAATTCCTGCGATGAATGAGACAAGAACACGTGCACAAAATAATATTTGTATTAATGATTTAGGGGTTACAATCTCTTCTACAAATTTAGCCTCTGATTCGATCTTTGTAATGTGTAGATTTGTGGATTGGGTTGTTGATGCAAGGGTCGTCGGGGCTTGATCTTAGGATAAACAGTCGTGCGGATTTGTTGACGTCGTTGATCCAAAGGGCCGTCGGGGCTTGATCTTGAATTAGTGGAAGTTTCTTCAAGGGGCGTTGGGGCTTGATCTTGAAGGAGGAGTTTGACGAAGAACGAATAGGGTTTCTTGATTCTTCGGGATTTGCTTGAGAGCTTTAGAGTTTCGAGGCTTCAAAGCTTTGGTGTGATGTGAATTCTCTTCCAATTTGGGAGTAGAGAGAATGTATGTAAAATCCCCCCTATTGCTTGATGGAGAAGCCTATTTATAGGCTTTGAGAATGAATCACCACCATCCATTTGTTTGGTGAAGTAAGTGGATGTTGTAGGTGGGATGAGTGTGTGTTTTAGGTGAAGTGAGTGTATGATGTATATGAAGTGAGTGTATGATGTAGGTGAAATGAATGGGGGTTGTAATTTTAATACAATTGTCAATACTTATTTCACCGAAATTTCAATGTCTACATGGACACTTAGAGGTTCTCTATTTTGGGAACTTGGAGAATTCATTCTACCATCCTCCTCCAAGAAATCCATGGAGCAAAGAAGTAAGGAATGAAGGCCCTATCTCTTGGGTGATTAGCCTTTGCTTATGCAAAGAGGAATCAACAAAGGTATAAGATTTCTCAACTCACTTTGTTTTGAGTTGAGTCTTGGTTCACCATAACTACTAGGCTTTGAATTTCATGGGTTAAGTTTTGTTTTTGAGTGCATACAAGCATGATTCCGCCTTTTAATTATTAATAGCATGCACAGATGTTGCTCAAATGAACTTGTTTTCACAAATATTTCCTTCAGGCGGTCCACTACAAAACTATATTAAAACATCAGGATTTCACTAAACCGATGTCAATTATGGAATCAGGACATCAAATTAGCCTAGGATGCTCAGGTGGGGTCTCGGCCCATACGCCCTCACCCCGACTCGGCAGAAAAATCAACTATTTCCAAAAATTACCAAATTTCACAAAAATGAAGACCTCAATGAGTAGAACAAGTTTTATACCTCTGGCCAAGTCCAATTTGGCCGGGAAAAGCTCCAATTTCCCTCGAACTCGCCGGAAACCCTAGAAATGGATGGCTTCGATCTGTCACCTCCGGTGCTCCGCCACCCTTTCAACTGATTGGGCTTTGTTCCAGGCCTCAGGAGGAGTGTTTTGGTGGTAGTGGTGGTCGACGTAGCTTTCACGATCGGTAAATTTCAGTCGTGGGACACCCAAAATAGACGGTTCCGTTCATCACGATACGGGGCCAAAACCCCGACAATCTTGGGTGTAAACTGAAGAGGGGATGATGGTGATTGATTTCCAGGTGGTGGCAAGCCTTGGATCGTTGGAAAAACACCAGAATTGGCATCGAAACTCGCAAATATCTGTTGAGTCCGGGGTCTATCTGTGACCCGGCCAGCTGGGTTTCCTATCCCTCTTCTCTCATTCCCTCCTTAGCGTATTTCAACGCGCTGATTTTTGACCATTGTAGGATAGTTCCATTATTAGCCGTATTTTGTACGAAAACGCATAATTTCATTAGCACGTTATATTTACTTAAATGGTTTCGTTTCTAGGTGAAACAGATCACAAGGACTCTCGATGCTATGGGATGGGTTCGACTTGGTGACATGATCTGTGAGTGGGTCTTTTCTTTGATATATATATATATATATATATATTGGTTAGTTTCCATTTGTACATTTATAAATAAATTTTCTATGTGATTGCCATGATTAAAATGACGTTTATAAGAAATGCCTTATGGTTCAGAAAGTATGAAATAATCCTACGGGATGCTCAAGTAAGCTTACTATAAGGGGATGCCTTAATTATATTTATGTTCATAAATAATGTGATGTTGACTAGAGTTATCGAGTCACTATGGCACATTTATGTTATATGCTCATCATTGTTGCACCCGGTGTTAATGCTCGCCCAGTGCCAGAGCTAGTCTTTCACGTTTATGTTCACATCCGCACCGCACACTCACCTTGGATCCAAGTAGGTACCAGTCCTGTTGTACAGGTTGCAATAGGCAACTCCGATTCGTATGTAACCGCGAATAGCTCCAGTCTTCACGTGATTGTAGCACTACAATGTATATTATTATTACACCCAGTCCTGTTCATGTCAGAATGCCTCTGCATGAACTCGTGTGTCAACATGTGTCGATGAGCACCCGATATGATATGTTGCTTATGTGAGATTTTGTTATTATGGATGTCATGCATTTATTTACGAGATATTGTGTTGTAATGAATTCTAGATTTTGCAGGCTATGGTAAGTATTTTTATACTATACGTAGTAAGTATATTTTGGAAACTATACTTGTTTAACGATAAGGGGTTACAATGTTTTCAAAAAGGGTTTTATAAAAACTTTATTTTCAGGCCCACTCACCCTTGTTTTTCGCCCCTCCAGGTTTTAGCAGTTGAGCTTTCATATCGATGAGAATTCTTGGTAAATCTTCGTGTAGATGATTACCTTCGATGGTATAATTCTCACCCTATTTTACTGTACTGTACTTATGCTCTAACATCATGTGTGAAATGGGTTCATTCCCGCTCACAGTGTACTCTTGTATTTAGGCACTTTTAGGTTTAAATTTATTCTATTTTCCACATCACTACACTTTATGGCTTCTTCACCTTCTAGGTGTCGGCCAGCACAGCTTAGTGGACATTCCGGGTCGGGCTGTGTCAGTCTGTCCATAAAACAAGTATAGTTTCCAATGGGTCTTCGTAGGGAAGAGTTGAGGATGTTGATCTAGTGAGTGGTCAGTCTTGCCGGAACTGGTGAGGCCGGTGGTTCACGGGAAAGAGGACGAAAGGGAGATGCGGGTGCAGGAGAGATGAGAGAATTCGTCCATAAACATGAAAAATACTAGGCTAAAAATAATAGGTTAAGCGTAAATCGATACGCTGATATCGTAAATAAGGACCAATGAGATAGAAAAAAGAAATCATAATTTATAAGGTTCGGATTCGAATTCCATAGATAATACGGAAGGTATTATCTATATGGACGTTCCCAACTAACATAACAAATTTCACCCCTAGGCATCGAGAACTCCAACTCATAACTGAAGGGAGTGGGGTGAGGTTTAGTGTTTTAAGCAAACATATGGGAAATAACCGAATGAGTAACACCCAAGTCAATTAAGATTCTAGCAAAATGACTAAGAACATTCAACGTACCCAAAATCAAGTCGAGGTTCCCCTGATCATCCTGCCAGGTAATGTTGTTGACATGACCCTACACTTGCTGTTTTCCTCCACGACCCTTGTTAGTCTAATTTTGGTTGATGCATCCCTGATTACCTTGACCTTGATTTGTTTGATTAGTCTGCCAGGTTAAACCGCCGCTGCTAGAAGCTACATTAAGATTCTGGTACTGTCCTCCAGCATACCACTGTGATTCGTCGCCCTGATACGGCGTATAGCCTCCCTGGTACTGCGAATTGCCGCCCTGGTAATAAGGATCATGTGGGTACTAATATGCTCATCTTGGATACTGGGAGATGTTACCTTGATAGTGGAAAGCATCATCATAACATGTCTGCTGGTAGGTACCAGGTCCTTGAATCTGCTGGACAGGAACTGCAGGTGGTAGTGTAGGAGGCTGATTTTGCAGACACTGATTAGCTATGTGCCCTGTCTAACTGCATATGTAACATCCACTACTTCTCCTCTTACACTCATCGTAGTGGCGACTATTGCATCTGCGACAGAGTTGAGCACCAAAATTGCTAGAGTTCCTCTGGTTCTGAAAGAGAGAACTGCATGTGGACTTGTCGCCCCTTCGCAGCGTATTAGAACTTGAACCACAGCTCGACGATAAAAAACTATTACCGCTTCTCTTGAAACTCTGAGTCTTTGGAGGACCAAAGGATGACTGCCCCCTGTTATTATTCTTCTGGTCATTATTGTTATTCTCATCATCATCATCATCAAGAGCATTCTTGGAATCTTTGACACGAAGCAGAACCACGAAGCAGAACCCCATAGAATTCTTGGTAGGTAGAGCATGGAGTAAAAGTCGCCAAAGAACACAGTCGCTTATGTGTCCCCTTTTTAAACTAACGATGCATCTCTTTTGGATTCCTAGCGATTTCGGGACAATAACGGGATAAGTCAGTGAACTTTCGCTAGTACTCTACGACTGACATTTTTCCTTGCTTCAGCTCTGTGAATTCATCTCTCTTTTGATCCTTCTACTTCGAGAATACAGTAAAATAGTAGCTTGTACATGTCACGAATAGACGGCCAATAAAAGTCAACAATCTCACCTCTAGGCATTTTCGTCAATTCACTCATTTAAAGTTAATAAAATTGTAAAGTTAAGGACAGGTTGTCACACAGAGCATGGTCAAAATATTGGTCTCTACCTCCTTCAAGCCTTGGTAGTTTGGAATTGTAATGTGCCATTGTTCATTTTTGAATTCCCCAAACTATCAAGGTGAACTGGACGTAGTACTTCATCAAGATGAATACTTTGCTAACCTTGTCCACATTTTCTTCCAATATTGTCTTCAAACGTTGGTCAAGATATTCTATATCACTCTTTGGTATTTCCATCTCCATGTCATTCTATTTGAATAAGAATAAATATTATATTAAACAAATGAACAATAGTTGTCTAGGCATACTATTTATGAAAACTAAACCAATAGTGATACACTACTTATGAAACTGCAGGAATAATTGAACACTACTTATGAAACTGATGGAATAACTAGACATTATTTATGAAACTGAAGGAATAACTAAACACTATATATGAAACTGCATGAATAATCAAACACTATGTATGAAACTGTAGGAATAACTATACAATATTTATGAAAGTGGACCAAGAACTGGGTACTATTTATGAAAATGGACCAAGAACAGGGCATTATTTATGAAAGTTAACCAAGAGCTTGCACTATTTATGAAACTGGACGAAGAAAGTTGGGCCTTATTTATGAAAGTAAACTAGGAACTAGTCACTATTTTTGGTGCTGAGAATAGGTGGACACTAACTATGAAGCTGGAACAAGAAAGATACATTGTTTATGAAATGAACCAATTATTATACTCTATTTATGAAATTGCAGAACCACATATTGGTTGAAAAAGTATTTTGGAACTTACAAAGTTGTAGGAAGAAATATAGAGATTTTGTTCCTTTTGTTTCATTTTCTAACATGATGTAGAAAGAAGCATCAATTAATTTCGCCTCAATTGTTCCATCCACAAACAATGACGTCAAATCACTCCTTAGCACAACAAGCTCAGTGGCCATGTTCTCTGTCTTCAGTATCAACCAAAAGTAGTCCCTGTGTAAGAAAAAAAATTATACATACATATTTATTAAGTACATAATTTTAAATGTTATATATAAAATTCTTTTGTCAATAATGTAAACTTACAATTCATATTGTTTGTAATACTCCTTGATTTTTTCATTTGTTTCTTAATCCAGCAACTTGTATGCTCTTGTATTTGAAGGGCATTACTATTTTTCTCCCATTTTGTCATCTTTTCAGTTGCCTTCTTTTTAGTTTCTTTCTTTTTAGGCTTTTTCTCTGTTCTTCAACGATAGCCTTCAAATGGGATTCCACGTCATTCTTGGCAGGTAGTTCACCTTTTGTGGCTTCAACTTGTGTTGCTTCAAATTTCATCTTCAAAGGTGATTCACCTTTAGGCTTCGCATTCTCTTTTTCAATGGTGATTCACCTTTTGTGCCTTCTTTTTAGTTTCTTTCTCTTTAGGACTTTTGCTATCACTCACTGCAAACTTGTGTTTAACCTTTTTTTTTTTTTTGGTGCGGCCATAGTCGATCCTAGATCAAGATTCAGTTTCCTGTCATCCTTGGCATGTACATTCAGGACCATTGTTCTCGTCTTACCTTTCCCTCAGTGACATATTGTTTTCCTTTATTGTCATCCTTTTGTACATCATCCGATATTGGTGCCTTCATCTGAACTTCCATTTGGGCCACATTTGGAATTGCGTCCGCTGTTGGTGTCTCCATTTGAACTTCCATATCAGTTGCATTTAGAATTGGTTCCACTGTTGGTGTCTTCGAATGAACTTGTATTTGATCGGATTATATTTATACATATTTTACATCAAATTCTCTCGTCTTTTCTTAGTCAGTTTCTTATATTTTTGAGCTATTTACTTTGTTTTTGTGTTTTATAGTATTTATCTAGTAAATAAAATAAATATAACATAAGTGTGATTTTATGTAATAAATTCGTGTCAAAACTGTTTAGCTTTTAAATTAAATAATATATATATATATATATAATAATAATAATTGTTTGTTTTGTAGAATAAGGGAAGTAGGAACAACCAGGTAAGGCACGGCATTAGACAAGGCTTTATGGGGTTTTTAAAAAAATAGTAAAGGAGTTTAAGTGAAAGCTGGCGTGGGAATAAGAAAATACTGGAGGTTAGTGGGAATCAAAGGAGCTGCAAGGAATAAAAACCTGGGGGTAGTCAGCGTGAGTTTGAGGGGGGAATAGGAAAGAAGTCACGTAGGGGGAGGGAAATAGGAAAGAAAGGCTAAGGCAGCAAGCTGCCTTGGCAGCTGATATCAGAGAAGTCGGAGGAGTCAGTAGAGGAAGCACGGGAATCAGAAGCTGCAAGGAAGGAGCTGACGTGAGAACGCTGCCTTTGGCAGTTTGAAGGGAGAGCAGGACAGTTAGGTCGCGGAAAGAGGAAAGAAACAGCTCGCACGCAGGGTGAAGCAGCTGGCAGCTTGAGGGGAGGTCAGCGTGCAGCGGAAACGACGAGCTGCCTTGGCAGCGTGAGGTGACTGACGCGGGCAGGAGGGACAGAGAGCTGTCTTGGCAGCTACTGCGCAGTAAGCCTCGGGGAGAACTAACGTGAAGGGCAGCTGGCGGTCAGCACAGAAACAAGGGGAGCTCGCAGTCAACCAGCGACAACGTGGGACTTTGGACGCGAGGGAGAGCTGACCTGGGGCAGCTGCAAGTCTTGGAGGGCAGCGTGAGATAGAGAGAAGAGAGCTAGGAAAGTCAGGGCTCTCGGCCCTTGCTTCACAGCAGCAAAAACAGCGAGGTCAGTAAGGTGGAGGACACGGGAGAAGACTTGCCACGAGCAGCAGACAGGAGCCACGAGGCTGCTCTCCACTTGGCAGCATGTGAAGCTCAGGAAAGGAGCAGCAGGAAAGGAGCAGCTGGAAGGGACAGTCAGCACGAGGGCAGTCAGCACGAGGGCAGTCAGCACGGGAGCAGAAGCACAGTGGACAGCAAGCTGTCAATCTATCTCGGTTTAATTTTCCTAAACTCACATTTTATTTCTGTTTTAATTTAAATTATGTATAACTAATTTTATTTTGGCTAGAGTTTAATTCAAAACCATGGATATATTTGTAATTTGAATTGATTACCTTCAGTTGTGATTTCTGAGTTGTGATTTAATTTGTTTAACTGCTTGATTGATAACTTATTTTTGTTTGTCGATTAAGGATGCATACTTAATTTACATGCATGAATTTGATGCTAGAATATAAGTGAATTTCACCTAATCGTTATGAACTTATATTCACAAGTAGTAAAGGTTGTTGACCACAATCGTGTTAAGTAAATTCTTGGCATAAGTTTCATGCAATTCATAGTAATGAGTGCCTCGTCAATGCTTATGATTTTCATAGAACGTAATGATTCTTGCTTGTATCTCTATTATGCAATTCATGTAGGGAACTTGTGGGGAATGTTTTGGGTTGTCGTATGCAATCATCCAATCCATTAACTTAAGGAAAATCTGAGAATTAATTTATGCAATTCATGGTTAATTTGGGGCGTTGAGAATTTACAATTTATTGAAAGAACAAATGAAAATCAATTTAGGTTGCATATGTGGCATGTGTGGAGAATAATCCTCTAGCCAGTCCGTCATTTATCATTTTACCTTAATTTTATGTTTTTGTCAATTTTGTAATTTATTTAAGTTTAATTTACTTTTCATCAAAATCAATCCCCCATTTTATTTTAAAGTGTTAGATTTATTAGAAATCATTTTAGTTTGTGTTTTCTTAAATCTTGAGTTGTTTTGAGTCTTTTAATTTGTTTTAGATTATTTGTTAGTTTTATATTGAGTGATTCTAGTTAAGTGTTTTGAGTCTAGTTTAGTGTTTTAAATTTTGTTTTTACGTTTTTAATTTAATTTTACTTTGGTTAGCATCCCTAGTTAATCCCCGGCCTAGAACGATCCCTACTTACATCATTACTACAATTGTCACAAATAGGGTTTAAATTTGTGCGTCAAGTAATTTTCGCATCAGTATTTCAACTGCATTTTGTACTGGTGATGGTTTTTTCTTATGTTCCAAGTCTTCTGGAAGTTCTTGAGCAAAAGCATTCAAATTTAGAATTTGTGAGGGTTCCATTTCAGCCGCATTTGATTGACCTTCTTCTATCTTCTTTTTCAAAACCCCAATATGATTCAAATAATCATTAATCTTCAGAATATTTGCACTGTTCATTGACTATATATTTAACATTTCAACATTATGTGCATTGTTCTTCTTCTAATGAATCTATACTTTTCGGAGAAGCTTTTCAATTTCATTATTGAGCATTTTGTTGATTTGATCGAATATCAAGCACTTTATGTTTGATGTATCAACTAGATGTGCCATCATCTCCCTAAGGGTTATGTACCTCTTCTCAGCAATGCTCATAACTTACTTGAACTCATTGAATAACTCTTCACTCTTAACTGTATCCATGTCGATGATGTGTTTCTGGACAGTGGCATCCAGCTTGATCATTTCCTCACCGAACAGTTGGTCGAATTCTGTTTGGGCTTCATTGATGTTGATATTCTTTGGTTCATCAGTTTGATGCCTGTTGTTGTTCAGATTCCGATCAAGCTATGTTGTATCTTATTTGTTAGGTTTGTTTTTCTTGTTGGAATGATCCTCCACTGTATCTTTTCAAGCATCATTTTCTTGCTAGTTGTTAATCACATTCTGATCAAGCCTTGTTAGGTTTTCTATGTTATGTTCGTCTTTATTTTTAGAATGATCCTTAGCAATTTCGGCATCATTTTTTGTCCCTTTCTTTGCTCTCTTTTTATGCCGTTTTCCATTTGAAGATTGTTCTTGTGGTTGAGCAGAAGGAACTTCAAAACCAATCTGGACACAGTAACATTACATATTTGTCAATTTGCATAAATGATGTGAAATATATAAGCATACAAATTAAACCCTCTTTTTATCAATTGTAGCAAGTATGTAAGTAGGGATTGTTCTAGGCCGGGGATTAGGAGGGATTGCCAAATCACTTGAAAACTGACTCAAAACTTAAAAACAAAGTTTAAAACACTAAACTAGACTCAAAGAATGCAAAACTATACTTTAAAATACTAAGATAAACAAAAAGATTCAAAACAGCAACCAAAGACTCAAAACTGCCTTAAAAACACTTTCTGGGCAGTTTTGGGACTCTAACACAAACTTGGACGAATTTTGGTTTTCTAATGAACTAAAACACTTAAAAACATAATCTAAGACAAGTTCTAATTAATATGACTCAAAGAAATAAGATTGGGTTGGTTTTGGACGAAAATAATTAAATTAAGACATGAACAAAGTAAACAGATTCTTAGGCAAATTTGGGTGAATCAAAACACTTAAAAACACAAACTAAAGTGATTACTAACTAATCTAACACTTTGAAATAAATGGGAGATTGGTTCTTGACGAATTTGAAAACAAAACAAACTTTGTAAAACAAAACAGATTGTAAATGAATTTGAATGAAACTTATGGATGGAAGGCTAGCTAGGAGGTTCTTCTCCACACATGTCACACTTGCATACAAAACGATTTCCAGTTGCTTTTCGATAAACTATGAATACTCAACGCCCCAAATTAATCGTGAATTGCACTAATTAACCCTCAGTTTTTCCACAAGTTATTGGGTTGGATGATTGCATACGACAACCCAAAACATTCCCTACAAGTTCCCTACATGAATTGCATAATAGAGATACAAGCAAGAATCATTAAGTTCTATGAAAAACATAAGCATTGACGAGGCACTCGTTACTATGATTTGCATGAAACTTATGCCAAGAATTTACTTAACGTGATTGTGACTAGCAACCTTCACTACTTGTGAATATAAGTTCATAACGATTAGGTGAAACTCCCTTATATTCTAGCGTCAAATTCATGCATGAAAATTAAGCGTGCACTCTCAACCAACATACACAAATAAGTTTTTATACGAACGGATAAGTAAATTGAATGCACAACTTATGAATCACAACTTGATGTAATCAAATCATATTGCAAGCATGAACATAGTTTCGAATCACCCCCTAACTAAGAGGGGTTTAGTTCCTCATACTCACAAAGCAAAGATGCATAAATTTAGACATTAAAAACAAAGATTGAAAACACCTAGAAACACTCCAACATTCCCAAGGCTTGGGCTTAGGCACGGCACCAGGTTTCTTCTTCTTTCTCCTTCCTTGCAAGCTGCGGCACTAGAGGTTTTGGACAGGTTTTGGGTGGTTTTTATGGTGTAGAATGGATGGGGAATTGTATGGAAATGTTTAGGGTTGATGGGTGGTGTGGCTAGGGGTGATTTTTGGCTGAATTTGGAGAGAATGGTGTTTGAAAGTTGCGGCCAAGGAGCAAGGATAAAATCTGTTCTCTATGATGAATATGGGAGGTGGTATTTATAGGCTTGAGAGAGGACCACTCCATTTCCTTTGCATGTGCAGCTTGTGTGGGTGTGAGTTGTCATGTTTCCCCTTTACACACATGCTTCATCATTTCAACCACAAAACACACCAATTTTCTGCCCATGCCGTGTGCTTTTCTTCCACTTTGCATGTGGGTTTGCTGCCATGTTTCTTTGGTTTGCCATTACACTTACACACACACATGCTTCATCATTTCAACCACAAAACACACACAATTTCTGCCCATGCTGTGTGCTCCCATGTGTGTGCTGCAACATTCTTTTCTTTGCCATGTGTTTGCTGCAACAAGGGGTTTATTTAAAGGGATAAAGGAAATAAAACCCTAGGTTAACTAGGTAAACATAAATTAAGTCTAAAGCTTCTACAATTTAGGGAAACAAATCAGAAATTTAAAGGAAATAAGCTAAAAGGTGTGGCAAGGCTTTAGAGTAGATTAGGAAAGTGTTTAAATGCAAGATTTAGGAAAGAATGACTCTTCCTTGCACGGCAAGGAAGAGTAATGGCAAGGGTGGAGCACACGGCTGGTTGCTTATTTTTGAACACTTCGTTCTTTATTTGTCTTGAATCCAATTCTTCACATCATCATTCAATCCTATGCTCATTTGATCTTCAATTTCGTCCATCTTCTTACTTCCAAGCATATGCAATCCATTTGATGCACAAAAACTGTTCCAAACGACTCCAAAATGCACATGTATGCATACTTTGTCCTTAAAACCTGAAAACACATAAAAGTGACTTTAAACACTAAAATAACTAAAGAAACACAACGTAAACGTACGAGAACAAGCCATTGAAGTCGCATAAAAATGCTCCTATCAATAAAAATGTGCAACACTTTTTCGGAAACTCAACCACACTATTTATGAAACGTAACCAAATTAAGCCGCACTGTTTCTGGAACTAGAGTAATCTAACCCTCTTTATTTTTCAAATAGCCAACACTATTTATGACATAGACACGCTATTTATGAAAATAACCAACATTATGAAATAGACACTATTTATGAAATTAACCAACACTGTTTATGAAATAGGCACACTATTTCTGGAACTACAACATAATTACTCAAACTATTTATGAAACATAAACATAATAAGCCACACTATTTTATGGAAATGACTAAAACACACAATTAAGGAACAATTTTTTTTTATAGAATTAGTTAATTGTTTATAGATATTATTGGTTATATGTGAGAGTTTTTTTTTGTTTGGAGATTGTTTGGTACCTCTTGTGGTATGTGTTCTCTGTTTGATTTTATCACCTTGAATGTAGGTTGCTTCCTTTTATTTGCCTTCTTTTTTTATCGTTGTGCTTTCGAAGGCTCTACATGAGGCTGATCAAAAGGAATGACATCCTTAATCTGCATACAGTCACATTAGATAGGTGTCATTTTATATGATAATGTCATTCTTTTTGTGTTGGAAAACATCGTTTCAAAGTGAAATATATTGATTATTAGTGATTACCTTGATTTGTTCCACTGGGACATCCTTGATTGCTTTATGGATCATGCTTGTGTTGACACACCCCGTCCCGAAGGAGGACATGCTGGCCGTCACGTGAGAGTGACGTAACCATTTACACAGTTCGGAAGCTTTAAAGATACAATTACTAAGGTATAACACCCGAGGGTGAATCTTACTTTTGTGAATTCTGTCAGAACACCGTTGGATTCCTCGTGGCCACCAAAGTTCTGCTAACTTGAACCTGGAGGGGCGCAAAACAAAATTGAGTGGGTCAGTAAAATAAAGTTTTTCGAAAACATTTCATTTAAAACATTTCTAACCCCTCACCGTAAAACCTGTATACTTTCCTAGAAAATAGTATATATAAAACCATATGTAATCTCAAAACTCAAATCCCAAGTCTTTAACATTTTTCAAGAAAAAATATGCCATGCCATGAATCAAAATATAAATCAGGTGAAATAAAGAATCAATCGGAGACCCTGCAATTGGTCCTATACGATTAATTCTATAGCTCAAAATCCCACTCAGCCGGATTCACCACAGTGACCTATACGGCCCTACACTGCACATCACTCGGAACTACGTAAGTTAGTCTGTACGATGAAAGGTGTAAAAATACGCTCTAGTGCTTCTCTCATCAATCATCAGCGCGCATAACTAAGGTCACCCACTAGTCAGAATCACACCTAGTGATCTATACGACTAGCATGTCGGAACCCTCACATGGTCTGTACGACATCCACCTACTTGGATCCAAGGCGAGCGTGCGGTGTGGTGAATAATATAAGCACTAACACCTAGGGTGCAGGTTATGAGCTCAAAACATCTCAACATCAATCAATTAAATGAATAAATGAACTCACCTGACTTACCTGTGCCTCCACAGCACCATGCAACATGTATGCATCATATATCAATTCATGTTTTTCATAAACTTCTATGCTTGGCATTTCAATTCATACTTTTCGTAAATTTCTATGCATGGCATTTAAAAAAACATATTTTCAAATAAATGCATTTTCTGGGAAAAACAATAGTATATAGGTAATACGAAAACAAAACTGCCCACTCACCTGGAATTCGCCCTACAACTCCCTAGCACAATACCTCAAGGCATCATGACGATCGGCGCCAAGAACAATAATCAAATCCAACCTCAGAAATCATATCGATAGAATATATAACTTATATAAAACACGTCACTACGCAGTTCGATCCGGAAGATCTACAACTCAGATTTCCAATCCATAACTTCCAGAGGTCCACAATAAATCTCTAGAACAACATCCTAAAATTTCCTTACCATCCAACGGTCGGATCTCCGTCAATTTCCAAACCAAGTGACGGTTAACATTCTATTTTATGAACTTACAACTCTAATTCCAGAAGATCCGTAAATCGGATTCCCAATCCGTAAGTTCCTATAATCCTCAAATATTACGTATTACAATGTATCAAAGTTTAGTGACGATCCGACGGTTGGATCGTCAATTCACATTTTCACCTAACCACGAATCGTAACCAACTTAGGTTCAATTATTCAATTTACGTCCAACAATTATCAAAACTGAACCTAGAACCTCAACCACATGCTAATAATGACATTGGTGGGCCATTGGCCACGCGCCGCCGCGCGGGCCGCCGCCGCGCGGGCCGCCGCGGGTGGCGGTTGGCCGCCCCGGCTCGCCGGAAAATTCAACTATTTCCAAAAATTACCAAAATT
This sequence comes from Malus fusca, assembly GCA_035220775.1. NCBI lineage: Eukaryota > Viridiplantae > Streptophyta > Magnoliopsida > Rosales > Rosaceae > Malus > Malus fusca. Next base: position 20,220,252 of record CM069060.1, read on the forward strand.
TGCAGATTTGAAGATCTCAATGAGTAGAACAACTTTCATACCTGTGGCCAAGGCCAATTTGGCCCGGAAGTGCTTCAATTTCACCAAAACCGTGAAGAACCCTAGAATTAGGTGTTTCCAATTCGACCTTCAAACTTGTTCCAACGCCTCTACTACCTCTTGGGCTTTGTTCTAGGTCCTAAAGGAATGCTAATGGTGTTAGTAATTTAAAGAAAACATTTCAAAATTTGAAGAATTTAGACAAAAAAAGTCGCGGCACCCGTATGGTGTTCTTCGCGAAATCACCACAAAATTCAATGATTCTTGGGGTGAAACGTGAAGAGGGAAGGTCTAGATGTTGATTGGGAGTGGTACCTTGATTCAATTCGTCGGAAAATTGGACGAAAACGGCGAGAACCCGCCGATTTGGAAGCATGGGTCGTGCGGGTCAAGGGTGACCCGTTTCCTCCTGTTCCCCCGCTCACCACTCTCCCTCCTTTCCCTCCATTCCTTCCTCTGGTTGGTCAGTTTCTCCCTCTCTCTTCTTCTGATTCGCCTATCCTCCTTCTTCTCCGATTGGGCAGTTTTGCCCAATCTCTCTTCTTTCTGATTTCTTTTTCTTCTTCTCATACACATACACACACCAAAAACTTTTCCCTCATCCCAGCCATCCATTTCATTCATCATTAAATCTGGGCCGTCCATTTTCATAAAAGAATTTCTATAATTTACTAAAATTGTAATTCCTTAAAATCCAAAATTTCAAACATTAATAACTTCTTCGATATAACTCCAAATCACGAACCGTCTGCGCCCACGCGTCCGTAACGACGAGTACTATGAGGATATGTTAAGAAAACAAATCTTAGATGGCACGACATGATGATTAACCTCGAATAATGCACGTGCCTCAAAGGGCATTTTTGTAAAATCCTTTATTAAAACTTTAAAAATTCTTAAAATTAGGGACGGGCTGTCACAATCTACCCACCTTAAAGAAATTTCGTCCTCGAAATTTACACAATCTTTACAATCCATCAATATCCATAAAACAGCCCGAAACACAACTCTCTCATTCGATTCTCTGATTTCTAAGTAGCTTCTTCCATTGAAAGATTCCTCCATAAACTTGCACTAAACTCATAGTCTTATTTCTCAGTACATCATCTTTCTAATACAAGATAGGCACTGGCTCCTCATCATACGTCCAATCCAGATTGACTTCCAAAGGTTGAGGAGGTATCACTCGTGAAGGATATGAGATTTAATGTCGAAGTATCGAAACATGAAACATATCGTGCCCTTTCGTCGACTCTGGAGGCAACTCAAGCCTGAACGTAACTTCACCGACTCGTTCGATGATCACATATGGTCTGATGTATCTAGTACTTACTTGTTTTTCTTTTTAAAACGAATCATACTTTTCCAATGTGATAATTTCAAAATCATCCAATCTATTGCATTAGACGTCTGGTCAGTGGCATGTTTGTCTGCTAAGCTCTTCAGCCGATCCTGGCTCACTTCCAGGTTAGACTTAATTACTTGAATATTCCGAGTAGTCTTCTCCACTAACTCAGGGCCTTGAATACCATCCGTCCACAATTCTAACAATTTCGAAACACAAGACACAGCTTTCCACGGCCTTATGGCATTGCTCTAGGGAACAAACTGAAAGGGCCAACATACCCAAGAAGTTCAACAGATCTGTAAGCCCAAATCTCTTTTCCATAAGACAGATAAATAACTGTTGCACTTCTGGAAAGGTTACGGCTCTTTCATTGAAGAATATTGCGCTGATTTAGTAAGCCAATCAATTATCACCTCAATTTCCTCATAACCATCTCGTGAACGAGGAAACTTGTACGCATAATCTATATTAATATTTTCTCATTTCCGCTTTAACCTGCTGACGGATGATACGCCTACTTACATACTCCACCATTTCTCTTTTCATACTCGGTCAAAAGTAAAATGTTCGAATGATATGATACATTTTAATACCTTCAGGATGCCTTGAATAAGTTGAACAGTACGCAAATTCCAAAATTGCTTCCTTTAATTCCATAACATTCGGTACAAACACCTTGTTCTCTTGCATAAGCTTACCATATGATTCTCTAACTCTGAGGTCTTTCTTTTTCCCGTTATTCCTTGCTTTAAATAAATTCTTGAATTTCTTCGTCAAACGCTTGAGTCTCGAGTACGATCTACCAAATGGGTCCAACTTGGAAATTAGCAAGTAAGGCTTCTTCTCGATTTTCGATACCCAACTTTACTCCAGTAGATCTCAATTCCACAAGAAGATGGACATGGCAATCGTACCAAGCATTACTTCTCGCTGGGGTCTTCCTACTAAAAGCATTGGCCACAACATTTGCACGATCACCCTGGTCGTGCAATCATAATCACTAGGCAACACAATCCACCTTCGTTGCCTAAGATTAAGATACCTCTGAATAAACAGATATTGGATACTCTTTTGATTCGTAAAAACTCTTGCACTTTTCTTCCCATAAAGACAATGTCTCCAAATCCTCAAAGCAAAAATGATAGTTGCTAATTCTAAATCATGAGTAGGGTAATTCATCTCATGAGGTTTCAATTGTCGTGAAGTGTAATAATCACTCTATCATGTTGCATCAACACGCATCCAAGAACATTCAAAGAAGTATCATTATAGACCACATAATTATCGTTTGGGAGTGCGAAAACAGATGCATGAGTGAGGGAATACTTTATTTGCTGAAGCTCTACTCACAATTTTTCATCCCACTCAAACTTGATCTCTTTTCTAGTTGATCCCGTCAATGATAAAGCAATGACTGAAAAATCCTTTACAAATGTCTATAGCAGCCTGCTAGACCAAGAAAACTCAGTACCTAAGTGACGGTTCGAGGTTGTTCCAATTCTTCCCATTTGTCACTCATTGAGGATCTACTTGAATACTTTAAGTGGATATAACATGTCCCAGAATGCCACTTGATTCTTCCAAAATTGACATTTGCTAAACTTAGCATACAACCGATGTTCCCTTAAATATTTCAACACCAACTCAAACTGACTAGTATGCTTTACTTTCACTTAAGAGTATACCAGACTCAACTCTTTCTTTGAAAACACATAGGCACCTCTAAGCTGATCAAACAAGTTGGCCGCCCCGGCTCGCCGGAAAATTAAACTATTTCCAAAAATTACCAAAATTTGCAGATTTGAAGATCTCAATGAGTAGAACAACTTTCATACCTGTGGCCAAGGCCAATTTGGCCTGGAAGTGCTTCAATTTCACCAAAACCGTGAAGAACCCTAGAATTGGGTGTTTCCAATTCGACCTTCAAACTTGTTCCAACGCCTCTACTACCTCTTGGGCTTTGTTCTAGGTCCTAAAGGAATGCTAATGGTGTTAGTAATTTAAAGAAAACATTTCAAAATTTGAAGAATTTAGACAAAAAAAGTCGCGGCACCCGTAGGGTGTTCTTCGCGAAATCACCACGAAATTCAATGATTCTTGGGGTGAAACGTGAAGAGGGAAGGTCTAGATGTTGATTGGGAGTGGTACCTTGATTCAATTCGTCGGAAAATTGGACGAAAACGGCGAGAACCCGCCGATTTGGAAGCATGGGTCGCGCGGGTCAAGGGTGACCCGTTTCCTCCTGTTCCCCCGCTCACCACTCTCCCTCCTTTCCCTCCATTCCTTCCTCTGGTTGGTCAGTTTCTCCCTCTCTCTTCTTCTGATTCGCCTATCCTCCTTCTTCTCCGATTGGGCAGTTTTGCCCAATCTCTCTTCTTTCTGATTTCTTTTTCTTCTTCTCATACACATACACACACCAAAAACCTTTCCCTCATCCCAGCCATCCATTTCATTCATCATTAAATCTGGGCCGTCCATTTTCATAAAAGAATTTCTATAATTTACTAAAATTGTAATTCCTTAAAATCCAAAATTTCAAACATTAATAACTTCTTCGATATAACTCCAAATCACGAACCGTCTGCTCCCACGCGTCCGTAACGACGAGTACTACGAGGATATGTTAAGAAAACAAATCTTAGATGGCACGACATGATGATTAACCTCGAATAATGCACGTGCCTCAAAGGGCATTTTTGTAAAATCCTTTATTAAAACTTTAAAAATTCTTAAAATTAGGGACGGGCTGTCACATGTGTCGCATCTTGTGATTGCTGGAATCATGTTTTTTTGTCGTTCTATTATCTCCACTAGTTTTGTGTGAAGACATACCTAGTACTGTATGAATTAAGGAAGTGAAGTTAGTTGTACGAAATTTGTAAGAAACAATTCATGTTATTTTCATACTAGTATTTTGATTACTTACCAAAACAAGGATAGTGAATCCACTTGTTGTCAGCTCTTCTCCTTCCTCCCTTTTTTTTTTATGTGCTTTGTCAAGCATCTTGAAGTGATAGTCCCTTACTCCTTTTGCCTAGTTGTACTTGTTTATCTGCTCCAAGTTCCCACAGATTTTCTAGGAAACTCCATATAAGTTTCAGATTTAGTAAACTGCAGTGACTGAATGAGGTGTGCACATATGAGTGCAGTGATATCTTTTTGCACCCTCAAGTGTTTCGTCTTTGACTGATTTCTCGTATTCCTTCTTTTTTTTTACCTTCTTTTTTATTAGTTTTACTCTTCTTTGTACGTGGTTTTGTTTGTTCCATCAGCAACAATGAAAATTGTTAGGACACTATTTCTTAAACTATACCAAAGTAACGCATGTTATTTATGGAACTACTCTTAATAAACTCACACCATTTATGAAATGAACCAAAATAAACCACAATGTTCCTGGAAGGTACGAAAATAAACTCTACTTGTGGAATTACATCAAACTAACCAAAAAACAAAAGTAAACTTACAATATTTATGAAAGGGTGCAAAATCAATCCACACGATTTATAAGGAAAGGGAACAAAACCAAACCAAAACAACCCACGTTGTTTATGGAAGGGAGAAAAATTAATATTAGTCCATGAACTACAACAAAACATCCCACACTTTTTATGGTTATGAATTAACATAACGCACACTATTTCTCGAACTAGAACAAAAAACAATAGTGTTTATGGAATTACTGTTGGAAATGTGCCCTAAAGCCATTCATATGATGATACTTTACGGATATTTCACATGTTAAACTAATCTAGTTTACATATAAAGGGCAAACATTATTGTTTGAGACGTCTCATATAAATGTTATATGCTTAAACGATAAAGTCCAAGGAATATGTGATTGGAAGAATGCAATCTAATGAAGTTAGATTAATGAGACCATTCTTTCGTAGACACATCCTAAACGTTCCTGATCATAGGATTGCCAATTGGGCATTGACAGTCCGATAAGATCAGTACGTGCTATGTCTTCTCTCAGGGAGAGTGACTAGTCTCGAGTCATTGGTGTGTGTGACATCAAGACAAGTACGTAGGTGCTCAATAGAGAATGAGTTCACTGAACACGATCAACGAGGAGTTCTCATACTCATGTCACATGAGAACTCATGTTTGGGATAATGCAAATTAGTCCTTTGACCTGAGGCATCACAGTTGTTGTCTTGTGGTTAAGTCCTTGATCTTTGATTATGCCAAAGTCACCCCATCGGGGTGTCCACGACATCATTGGGGTTAAGCCACTTAGTCATGGAGACAAGTGAATGCGCAACAAGGGATCTCTAACCTTCAATTGGCTTGAGGGAGAATACTCTATGATATGATTAAAATCTCTGGCCAGAGTATGAATGAGATTTGGGAATGCGTTCCAATTCACATTCAAAGTAATCATATAAGCACAAGAATCACATTGGATAGTAGACATGAATAAATAAACTATCAAACCAAACAATGTGGTCAAGAGTATTAGATTAGAGAAAGACCGTATTGCATTTGTAATCCTAAACTGAATAGGTTCTCTACCTCTTCTGATTAGCTTGGGTAGCCATGATATGCTGCTAGGGGTCACTCATGGTTTGTGGAAGCCCTAAACGTGTGTAATCACTAAAGGGAGAATTGAAAGTAAGTTTCAATTCACAATCGATGTAAAATGGTTTTAATCGCCCACTGCCTCGCTAAAAGGAACCTAATGTATCGTACACCAAATAAGGTGGAGATTGAAGAAACAAAGGAGATGAATTAAATGGTTTAATTATTTATGGCAAGGATTAATTAATATGTTAATTAATCAAACCAATAAGTTCGTTAAAGACCTCGGGATAGTTTTTGGACCTTAAGGCCCAATGGGCTTCGAACGTCAAAGCCCATTGACTTAAGTTGTATGACAACTTAATGAATAAAGATTCACAAAGGCCCAAAAGCCCATATCCATTTAGTGTTGAATTAGGGTTTTTGGTTCTTTAGGTCATTTAAAGAAGTGACTATATAAAGAACTTTATAACCTAAAATTCATAAGTTGTTGATTTTAGAGAAAATTGGTGAGAACACAAAGCTTCCATTTCTCTCTAAGAGGCCAACCACCTTGGGGGATATTGTCTAGCAATTCTATTTCCTCAAGGTCACTCATTTCCTCTCCAATCCAACCTTGGTGTAGAATCTTTAGAGGTTCTCAATTTTGGGAACTTGGAGAACCTATTCTTCCAACCAAATCCATGGAGCTAAGAAGCAAGGAATGAAGGCCCTATCTCTTGGGTGATTATCCTTTGCATATGCAAAGAGGAATCTACAAAGGTAAATATTTCTCAACTAATAAATGTTGATTTAAAAGTTGAGTCAAGGTTCACCAATCTACTAGGCTTTGAATTTCATGGTTGATGTTTTGTTTTTGAATGCATGAAAGCATGATTCCGCCTTTAATTTGTTAATTGCATGCTATATGATGTTATTCAAATGAACATGTTTTTCACAAAATTTCTTTCAAGTGGTATCAAGAGCCTAGGTCTAGTAGTTGGTGAATCATTTTGGGTTTTGTAGTTCATAGTTTTTGATTTAAAAGTTGTAATATGTTACAAACTTTATTCTTGTTTCTTTGAATGTAAATTTTGTTAGAAAATTTGCCATCTCAAATGTTGTAGATGTAGTTCATATGAGCATGAATTTTGGAGCTAAAATTTGGTGCCATGTTTTTTGGGAAATTCGGCCAAATCCAAGGGGTGATTTTTTGGGTTCATGTTTGTCTTGTTAAAATGGTTTTAAAGTGACTTTTGGAACCCCTAAGTACCCTAGGATGTTAACCCTCTTTTGAGTGATGAAAATTTGAGTTTTGGTGAGTGAAAACATTCATGGAGCTATTATGAGTTTTCATGAGTGTTCTTCAATGTTCTTGAAGTTCTTGCCAAGAACAAAAAGTTTTGAAGTTTTGATTCAAAATGTTTTATGTTTTTACATAAAGTTTTGGTTTAATTTTAGTGGGTGATTTTAGTGGGTGATGATTATTTGTAAAGTATTATTAATGGTTTTAATGGTAGACAAACTTTTTTAAAAGTTTGACATAAATTCAATTAATGGCTATAATGGTAGACAAACTTTTTAAAAGGTTTAACATAAATTCAAAATATTTCATCTTTACCTCACCTAATAAAACCCACTTACAAAAACTTTGTAAAAATCATATTTTTTCTATCATGGCCGGCCACCCTAATTAAATAGGGTATTTTTGGGTCTTTTATTCAATTACATAAAGTTTTGATACTTTTGTGTATTTGCACTTTGGCCCAAAAGTTTACGTTTTTACGTTAAGGCCCAAAAACGTTAAAGGACAAATTGTTTTGCTCCTTTAATGAAGTTTTTTGTATTTGTTGAAATTTTTGGGTTCTAGTTGTAATTACATGAAGTAGTGGACTTTTGTGTTTTTACAAAGTGACCCCAAAAGTTTGTGTTTCGCAATATAGCCCAAAAAGTTGTGGTTATTGCATGATGGCCCAAATTAAGTAGGGAACAAAAATTGTTTTGTCTCTTTAAATGAGAATTGGATTTTCATTTCATTTAGCTCCATTTAAATCAATTTTATGGATACAAAAACCAAATGAAAATGTTGCATTCAATTTAATTAATTAAAGTGTTGATTAATTAAAGGGTGATTATGAACCTAAGCCTACGATAATTGAGCTATGTGAAAGGCCGTTTCAAATTTGTTTGAACCATGGGAATGTGTAGATTAATTTTGGTTGTAATTTGATTTGATCAAATGTTGTAAAAGAGCATAAGCTCTTCTTTACTTTAAAGTAATTTGAATTATGCAAATGTTGTAAAGAGCATAAGCTCTCTTTTACTTTGAAGTACTTCTTTCTTGCTTTATTTGATATGCATGAAAATGAAGTAGTTGGGTCCAACGCCCCTAGGAACAACACGCCTTAATGTGATTAAACGCGTAACTAAAATCAATCTCCATCCCTAGTCCGAGATTCAACACTAGGCTCGTGTTGAATCTAAACAAAGGTTCATAGTCATCCTAAGGCCCTAAGGCAACTATATAGTCCATCAAATGAATGCAAACCTTACGTTAGTAGTATCATATACTCTTGCTTTAAAAAACCGTTTTATAAATATAGTGGGAGTATTATATACAACTAAATTGAATCAAATGGACCAATAGTTGTAATAGGACCAAAATTGTTTTAATAAAGATTAAAATGAATATGTTTATGTGATGAGACCTAAAACCCTCAACCAAACCATTATTAAGTTGAAAAGCGTGAGAGTGCTTAGAACACTCTTTCGTGGCCTTCCACCGTGGTAGGCTCCAATCGTTTATGACTTGTACACCGGCTTCACCCTATCATGGGGGAGTACAAAGTGCATGCTTATACTCAGGAGGAGTCTATATACATACTTGATGAGGTTAGTGTAGGCAATGAGGATGGCCGACATCGTATCATCGTGAGGCTATTCTTGAACCCCTTCACGAACTAAGCATGGTGGGAATGACTTAACTAAGTGCAATGGCGCCAACATCGTATCATCGTGAGGCAACATTCTCTAGAGGCCAAATTGATGGGTACTTGCATTAGTTGCAAATGAGTAAGCGTACTCTCTCATTATTATTAATGCTAGCCAACATCATATCATTGTGAGGTGGGCTTGGTAATAGTGAGTCTCCCATAACCTACTAAGAGTTTCCTCCAAAACTCTCGAATTCCAATGAGGGATATGGAATTTGCCAAAAATAGTGGGTGGTGCTATTTGATTTAAAGACCCAAATCAAATGGCTTAAAATCAATCAATTTATATTCGTTATGTATTTGTTTACCAATATATTTGCAAACGCTATCCAAAACTTGACAAAGAAAAGCAGAATGTTTTAGTTTCCGGACTTGGTAACACAATCCCAAAGATTGTCTTAAATGGATTGTGCATGTACCTAAGAAGTCTCATCCTCACAATCTTCCTATTGATAATGTATCATTGGAAGAACATGTTAGAAATGTCTATCATGAAGAGGACAACATAAACAACCAATGCTTATTCCTTCGTTATATGAACAAAGGAACTTATGAAGAAATAAGAGTTGCCTTGAACAACTCTTGAAAGTTTGTAATTATGTTTAGAACATAATGGTTGGTTGACAAAAATAGTCCATCAACATGTACTTATGATGATTTTGAATCATTGAGTGTTGAAGTGATAAACCACTTAACGAGACGGAAACTAAGCTAGGACTTCACCTTTATGTCCCTATCCTAATGGTTCACTAAGTTTATTGTAAACTATGTAGTGAACAATAACCACACACTCTCCAAAATGTTTGATGTGTATAACACAATTGGAAAAGGTTTCAAGAGAGATAGTGGGAGTTTAGAGACCATGACTATTGTAGTCAAAGGAGAAGTCAAATGAAGAAGATAAAATTAACTCCAAGGGAACAAACTTTCTTTATGAAAGGATGGACATTGGAAGGGGTATTTGCAAGAAATGTCTTGCAAGTGTCAAGAACACACCTTTCGAAGGTGTTGTAAATTGTTCTTGAATAGTTCAAAACAGTTGGTTCTTCTACTTGAATGCTTGATTCCGTATTAGTAACTATGTTTTACAATCGTTGTAGAAGTGTGGCTAATAAGAAGTAGAAGATTAATGAGAGAAGAGAAAGTACTTCACATTCGGAACGTGAACAAAATATAGATCTCTGCGAAAACAGATGGTACTAACTTCCTTATACGAACTACCAAAGAAATTGGAAAAACCAAATATTGTCTTTACATTCCAATTTTAAGGAACTTAATTCCGTCACTATAGTAGAGATGGATGAATGTTTTGTTTGACAAAACATTGTTCTTTATTAATCACTGATTGGATTATAGTAATCTAATTGATTGTCTCTATAGTAGAGATGATATGGTAGCGTTAACTGTTTAGAATATAATGATGCTTAAAACCCAAAAGGTTGCAAGGTAGTGACTAATCCCAACTGAGTTGTGATACCTCTAAAACATAAATTACGAGTTGGTTATAGATGGATGCTTTGGATCGTTAGATCCGGATCCAATACCTTATTGTCAAAATTGTATAGAGGCGAAATGTTCGAATCTTTATTCTTTTGGAAAGAAGAAAGAATCACAAAGTTATTGAGGTTAATTCACTTAGATGTTAGTGGCACTTGTCCACAACATAATACTACTCATGTTGTTTGACATTCACCGAAGATCACTCTCGGTTGGACTATAGTTTATTATGAATAAACACAAGTCCGAATACTTTGCAAAAGGTTTCAAAGAATTCAAGAAATGTAAGTTGATGAGTAAGACGTCTAAAGTACTTACCTCCTTAGATTTGATCCAAGGAAAGGTAACACTTTAGATGAGTTTCCTTGAAAGATATCAAGGAAATTAGCATCATAAGATAATGATTTTCTCCATTAGGAGAAGAACGAACTTGAATAAGATTTAGTTTGTTGAATATTATCAATTACCCATATATATAGGATATATACTTCTAAAACAATATGATTGTCAATTAGGAGATCTTCCAAATTTTCATAACTCCATAGGATGTAGTTGGAAAGAAAGACAAATCTTAATCATGTTAAGATTTGGGGTTGTGTGCTAATGAGCAATATTTGTTTAAAAATTATCTTGTGGATATCCTTAAATTAACCTTTGGATATCACTTCTATAAACCAACCAACAAATGTTGTTTGTTGAGTAGTTCATTGTAATCCTACAATGTGATTTGCCTTAGAGCAAATGAACTAGGAATAGAACTCAAAAGAATGGGTTCTTTGAGAGACAAGATGATAATCAACAAATATAACAACCTAGTTCCTATACCACAAGCTCCAAGGTAGTCAAAAAGAATTTTAAACCGTCTCAGTTGAATGGTTTGAACTTTATGACTACATTGAGTGTATATACAAAATATACTCAAGGAAATGGTAAAGTACCATTTGACCCGAAATAATGAAACCTTCATAGCTAATTGGTAGCTTAAGGTGACTACAATCAAAGAGAATGGTTGACTTTGAAGGAACCATTTTTGACGTAGTCTTAGTTTCAATTAATTCGAAGATAGCTAGCTACAACTAAATGTTGATTCAATGTTTGGACATAATATAGGTTTCCGAAACCATTATTAAGATAGTCCTAATAATATATGTCTAAAACTATGAATCACAAAACATGTAAGTTGTAGAGATCCAACCATCATGGATCTTAGCAAGCTAGTGGGAGCCATAAGCGTTTTATGAGAGAAAAGGTCAAATCGTTTGATTTCTCATAAAGATGTAAATGAATCTTTTGTTTACTAGGTTTACAAAAGATTAGTGGGAGTTAATCATGTTCCTAAAATTTAAATATATATATGATATATTAATTTTGGAAATGAAAAGAATACTTCATTGTTAAAGTTATGACTTTAAACATTCTATAAAGATAGAATGTATATGGGAGACATAGTCTATATACATGGGATGGAAATCTATAATGATAGATTTTAGGATATAATTGGATTATATCATGCCCTAATAATAGACAAAAGGATGCTAGGAAGTTTCTCATATGATGATAAACTTCAATAAGAAGAACAACTCTAGTGAGACTAGGAGGTAGCTCTTCTCAAAGGGAACGTACCCTTTGACTCCCAAAGAAATAATGCGTAAATCGAATCTTTTATGCATACGCAGAAAGGTGATTTATGTATTTCATATTGTATGAAAAACATTGATATGAGTTGTACCTAGAAAGGTACAAGGCGATATCAATGCAAGCCCAGGATCAGAACCATGGCAACTGTCAAGTGAATCCTTAAGTATTTAAGAAATACTAAAGGATAGGTTCCTCGAAGAATGAGGAAGAATTAGAGTAACGTAATGGAAGCGTAAATGTATTAGATTGTGAATCTAATCCATCATTGGATGTTTCTTCATTATGAATGAAGAGATAAACAGATATCTCTTTATTATGACTAAAGAGATATTTGGATGGAAACATTAAAGTAATGACTTTAGTGTGTTCCATTATGAATGCAAAATATATTGCCATATAGAAGTTTACAACAATGTTGTTTGTATGGGAAAGTTCATTTATGAACTCTCTATTCGGTTCCAACCAGAAAGTGTATCTAGTGTACTGACACTACGACACTAATGGGGCGATAGCTCAAGCCTGGGAATCAAGGTCTCATCAAGATCCGAACTCATATGAGAGACTGAACCACATGATTGGGAATCATGTATAATGGTGACGTCGATATTCTCAAGGTTGCTTCTATGGATAACATATAGATATCCATTTCCTAGGCCTACTACTCAGCCATTTAGGAAATGACTACAGAAGAGGAATCATAACAGATGACCAAGCTGATTGGCTCTAGTGCAAGTGGGAGATTGTTGGAAATGTGCCCTAAAGCCATTCATATGATGATACTTTACGGATATTTCACATGTTAAACTAATCTAGTTTACATATAAAGGGCAAACATTATTGTTTGAGACGTCTCATATAAATGTTATATGCTTAAACGATAAAGTCCAAGGAATATGTGATTGGAAGAATGCAATCTAATGAAGTTAGATTAATGAGACCATTCTTTCGTAGACACATCCTAAACGTTCCTGATCATAGGATTGCCAATTGGGCATTGACAGTCCGATAAGATCAGTACGTGCTATGTCTTCTCTCAGGGAGAGTGACTAGTCTCGAGTCATTGGTGTGTGTGACATCAAGACAAGTACGTAGGTGCTCAATAGAGAATGAGTTCACTGAACACGATCAACGAGGAGTTCTCATACTCATGTCACATGAGAACTCATGTTTGGGATAATGCAAATTAGTCCTTTGACCTGAGGCATCACAGTTGTTGTCTTGTGGTTAAGTCTTTGATCTTTGATTATGCCAAAGTCACCCCATCGGGGTGTCCACGACATCATTGGGGTTAAGCCACTTAGTCATGGAGACAAGTGAATGCGCAACAAGGGATCTCTAACCTTCAATTGGCTTGAGGGAGAATACTCTATGATATGATTAAAATCTCTGGCCAGAGTATGAATGAGATTTGGGAATGCGTTCCAATTCACATTCAAAGTAATCATATAAGCACAAGAATCACATTGGATAGTAGACATGAATAAATAAACTATCAAACCAAACAATGTGGTCAAGAGTATTAGATTAGAGAAAGACCGTATTGCATTTGTAATCCTAAACTGAATAGGTTCTCTACCTCTTCTGATTAGCTTAGGTAGCCATGATATGCTGCTAGGGGTCACTCATGGTTTGTGGAAGCCCTAAACGTGTGTAATCACTAAAGGGAGAATTGAAAGTAAGTTTCAATTCACAATCGATGTAAAATGGTTTTAATCGCCCACTGCCTCGCTAAAAGGAACCTACCAAATAAGGTGGAGATTGAAGAAACAAAGGAGATGAATTAAATGGTTTAATTATTTATGGCAAGGATTAATTAATATGTTAATTAATCAAACGAATAAGTTCGTTAAAGACCTCGGGATAGTTTTTGGACCTTAAGGCCCAATGGGCTTCGAACGTCAAAGCCCATTGACTTAAGTTGTATGACAACTTAATGAATAAAGATTCACAAAGGCCCAAAAGCCCATATCCATTTAGTGTTGAATTAGGGTTTTTGGTTCTTTATGTCATTTAAAGAAGTGACTATATAAAGAACTTTATAACCTAAAATTCATAAGTTGTTGATTTTAGAGAAAATTGGTGAGAACACAAAGCTTCCATTTCTCTCTAAGAGGCCAACCACCTTGGGGGATATTGTCTAGCAATTCTATTTCCTCAAGGTCACTCATTTCCTCTCCAATCCAACCTTGGTGTAGAATCTTTAGAGGTTCTCAATTTTGGGAACTTGGAGAACCTATTCTTCCAACCAAATCCATGGAGCTAAGAAGCAAGGAATGAAGGCCCTATCTCTTGGGTGATTATCCTTTGCATATGCAAAGAGGAATCTACAAAGGTAAATATTTCTCAACTAATAAATGTTGATTTAAAAGTTGAGTCAAGGTTTACCAATCTACTAGGCTTTGAATTTCATGGTTGATGTTTTGTTTTTGAATGCATGAAAGCATGATTCCGCATTTAATTTGTTAATTGCATGCTATATGATGTTATTCAAATGAACATGTTTTTTCACAAAATTTCCTTCAATTACAGCCTAGTAACCTGTACTATTTTGTGAAATTGATAAAATAATCTCCAATATTTATGATATGTAAAATAATAAACACTGTTTATGAAATATCCCATACTATTTATGGATCTAGAACAATATAGCCCACATTGTTTATGGAAGGAAGCAAACAAACCCAAAACAATCCACATTGTTTATGAAAGGGAGCAAAATCAACATTAGTCCGTGAACTACAACAAAACATCCCCCACTTTTTATGATTATGAATTAACATAATGAACATTATTTCTCGAACTAGAAGAAAAAGGCAATAGTGTTTATGGAATTAAAGCATAATAACCCGTACTGTTTTGTGAAAATGATCAAAAATAACCCCCCAATATTTATGAGATATAACAATTAAACACTGTTTATGGATCTAGAAAAATTAACCCACACTATTTATGAAATATTCCACGGTATTTATATGGAAAAGGAGCAAAACCGAACATTATTTCTTGAATTTAAGCATAATAACCCTCACTATTTTGTGAAATTGATAAAAAATAACCCCCAATATTTATGAGCTGTAACAAAATAAACACTATTTCTTGATCTAGAACAATATAATCGACACTAATTGTAGATTTGAAGCAAACATAACACACAATATTGCTTGAACTATCCCAAAGTTATACATGAAATTGAAAAAGTAGGAAACATATGGAATTTCAATTTCGAAAAAAAATGAGTAGTTATCATAATGCAGTAAAAAGAAAATTAATCGTTTTGTAGTGTTTTCTAAATAAGAATTGATAGGTTTATGGAATCACGAACATGCAAACATACATATTACTGAATTTCAAAGTGAGAATTTAACAAGGATTCCAGTTTAGTACCTCTTGTTCGTCGGAATTTGTTGTTCTTCTACTATTGATGTGTAGATTTTTGTTTGAAAATTGGATTTTGAAGTTGAAATTGGATTTTGCGGAATGGATTGTTGTTTGTGGAGTTCAAATTTGGTTCTATTTGCTAGTTTGTAGGAGTGGTTGGTATAATTAATGGCAGTGAAGCTGGTGGATTGAAAGTGGTAACCGTTGTTTTGGTAACGGGTCTGGGTTAAAGTTCCGTTAGGGGCATTTTTGGAATAGTAATTGTTCTGTGGGTTGGGCTTTTTATTGAGCCCATGTTTTTTGTTTTTTTAAGGATTTGATATATGTCCTTATGGTTAAAACTTAAGCTTTTTTTCAAGTAATAGTTTAGGGTGATTTTTGGTTAAATGAAAGTTAGCCCAAGCCATTTTTTTTTAAAGCTCCCTAAAATTATTTTAAGAAAATTAAAATTGATTCCTCTAACTGCATCGTACTGACAAGTTGGTTTACCAATTTATTTTAGTTTGCTAGTGTTTTTCTGGTAGCAATGCTTGAACATTAAAACAATTGAAAATAAAACTAAGCAAATTAGCACACATATTAATCCGAAGTCAGTAATGGTCCCCGTTGGATTAGAGACACAAGTTGGGCAGCAAGAATAATGTATTTTTGCAAATTTGACTCTGATGACCCGTCGTTTTAAAGGAACAACAACGCGCATCAAACATACCAGTTTGATGTGATGTAAGGGCACTTTAAGCCAAATTTTATCTTTACAATGTTTTATAAGGATTTAAAGTTTAAAGACGTTGTTATCACATTTTGTTATTAATTGTTTAATTTTAATTATATTGGACTGCTAAAGCTGCTTCTTAAGAGGCACTATAAATAGGATGGTTAGGCGTTAATAACGTTAGTTATCTTTCAATTATCAATCTATAAACTTTGAGGAAAAAACAAGGTTCTAAAAGACGCTAGGCGCTAGTCGGACAGTAAGCTGGGGTCTAGTGCCTAGGCGGACTAGGCGAATTTAAGTAAATTTATTATATTTCCTGTAAATAAGTGTCTGTTTATACTTAAAATATATATAATTTCATTATAAACTACAAAATAGAATAACATATATATTAGGAAATATTGGAACATAATTAAAACATGGGCAACATGCATACAATGTGTATTCATTTAAGTATTCAACAAGTCTCTTACAATTTATTGAAAAAAAATGCAAAATGAAAGTTATCTATTTTCTATCTAAGTGAGTCGCAACCTAGGAGGGTGCCTAGGTGGGTCTGGGCAGGCTAGGCAGGGTGCCTAGACGGTCTAGGCGGTCTAGGCACCCTTTCTTAATTTTCAAACGTCTAAGCATTAATCGAAGTGGTAGCCAACCGTCTAGCGCCTAGGCGGGGCCTAGACTGTGCTAGGCTAGGTTTTTTGGAACAGTGGGAAAAAGCATTTCCGTAGAACCACATAAACTCAATAGTACCAGCAGTTGGAATTGATAATATTGCAGATAGCTGCTGTACCAATGATTTTTCTGTTATAAAGTAGGTAGTGTCAAGCTTCCTTGACAAGTAATATATGAACTAACAGTTAAAATTTATTTTAGTAGTAAGGAAGCAACTCTATGTTTTGCAGTTTCCTAACATGGTAGTTGTTTGTGACTTTCCAAGAGTCCAACATTGAGTCCTCTTTAAGTCCAAATCTAAGAAAGCAGCACACTAGCTGCTTGCTTTCTCAAGTTTGACCGATTGAGTCATCCACACGTCTAAAATTATCATAGCATCCTAACGACCATGAGTGCAAATCATCGGGCATTTTAGTTTTTTTCTTACCATACATACCAAACTAGAGATCAACAACCAACATTGGACCTGGAAGCTAATGATTTCCCAAACCACGACCAGATTAACTATTAGTATGGAACATGGTATTAGTAGGAATTCAATAGGTATACTAAATGGAGCTTTGTCCTCTATATCAAATCAAATTAACGTTAGATTAGCAAGGTTATGAAATAAATAGGATTTTTTTTTGGACTTACTCAACTTGGTTAGAACATGTACACTTTTTCTACATTCTCTAATTATAGTTTAGATAAATATAAATGAAATATCGCTTGTATATATATAAAGATACTTTTAACCAAAAGAGATTGCAATAATTAATGAGTAATGTGTCAACAAGTGGATTCCATTTTTGTGAGAAATGTGATGAGTATATATATGACAGATCTTTTAATCAAAATTAACAAGTGGATTCCATTTTTAGGATATAGATAATCATATACATTCAGTGTTGGTATCAGGTGTTAGCACAACATTATCTGAGCATCATATGCCGGATCACCTCATCAACGGTTACAGGATCGATTTAGGATAAATCTATTAGTTGGTTTCACACTGTTTTATTATTGTTTTATTTTATTTTATGAACAAACGATATTATTTAGACAAAAGGGATGGGAGAGTTCAAATTTGCCTATGGCGATAATCGAACCTAAGATCTCTCACTTACAAATGAAGAGGAATATTACTAAACCGTAGTACTTGACCACTGTGTTATTATTGTTAGATACGTTAGTATAGTCCCATGATTAATTGTTACAATTTTATTGACTCATATTTCAAATCATGATCAAAAGCAACTGAAAAGTCGGATTTTCATTTAGTAATGAAAAGGACCTACTACCATAAAACAACACACAGATTCCTCCCAACACTCCGTTATAATCTCAGTATGGCTAGAACCAAATTATCCCTAACATTTTATTTGTCCTTCATATTAAAGCTACCTTCCAAACCCTCCAATCCCTTTAACTGCTAGCTTTTCCTGCCATGTCTCTGTTATTCAGTTATTCTCTCTACCTCTCCTTCTTCTTCTTGCTGCTAAACGTAACGCCATCCTTTTCCACAAGAACAGTGCCAACGATAGCCTCCGACACATTGAAGAAAATCGAGGCCTTCCTCTATGCTCGGAGCGACAGCTACGCTGCCGCCAGAAAATCAGAGTATATACACCATAGTTTCACGTTGCATGGCATACAACATTACGTGTATTTTCCTGAAAAACCTAGGTGGGTGCGTATGACGCCCATGACACTCACCTACGCATTCTCTAATGACAACCTGATTAACTACTTGAGCTTATCCGATATACAGCATGTGTTTAAACGTGCTTTCTCCAGATGGGCATCCGTGATTCCGGTGAGTTTCTTGGAGACTAATGACTACGGCTTTGCCGACCTCAAAATAGGGTTTTATAGCGGTGATCATGGGGATGGAGAGCCTTTTGATGGGGTGCTTGGGATTTTGGCCCACTCGTTTTCGCCTGTGAGCGGAAGGCTCCACCTTGATGCAGCGGAGAGGTGGGCGGTGGACTTTCGGAAGGAGAAGTCCATGGTGGCCGTGGATTTGGAGTCGGTGGCGGTGCATGAGATTGGGCATTTACTAGGGTTGGGGCATAGTTTGGTGAAAGAGGCTGTTATGTATCCGAGTTTGAAGCCTCGGGACAGGAAGGTCGATTTGCATCTTGATGACATTGAAGGTGTTCAAGCTTTGTACGGATCAAACCCAAATTATACGGTTAGCGATTTATCGGAGTCGTATATTTCAACAAATGTGGCCGTTGATTTCAAAAGCAATAGACTATCAACATGGGGAAATATCATCTTGGTTTTGATTATGATATTTCTATGCGTGTATTATTAAGGTAGACTTTGGATGTGGTCCTTAGTTATGAATATTCTTTGATTGAAATCTTGTTGGTTTTTAATTTTTGATCAAGGTCCCTGAAATTAATGTGATAATTTATTTTTATGTACGTTATTATATTTTTTTAATTAAAAATTAGAAATTTTAGTTGTTTATATAAATGAGATTTTAAATAAAAA
Organism: Malus fusca; assembly: GCA_035220775.1. Lineage (NCBI taxonomy): Eukaryota > Viridiplantae > Streptophyta > Magnoliopsida > Rosales > Rosaceae > Malus > Malus fusca. The sequence goes on from CM069060.1 coordinate 20,239,519, forward strand.
AAACCATAATTTGTGGGATTAAAAATATTAAAATATAAATATTGACACACCCTGACCCGGGATGTCCACTAGGACTCCGAATCGAGCTGTGTTGGCCGACACCTGGAGGGTGACGAAGCCATAAAGTATGATGATGTGGAAAAATGTGAATAAATTTAAACCTAAGAGTGCCTAAATACCATAATGAGCTGGTGAGCGGAAATGAACCCATTTCACACGTGAAGTTAGAGCATAAGCAAGTACAGTAGAGTGAATTAAAAATCATACCCTCGAAATAATCTCCAATACTAAGAATCGCCACGAATCTTCGACGATAAGAAAGCTCGACTAATAAAACCTGGAGGGCGAAAACAAATCAAGGGTGAGTGGCCCTGGAAATTAAATTTTAATAGAACCCATATAAAACATTATATCACAACACAACACAACATCTCTCTGCGACACCTGCATAGTTTTTAGAAAGATCATAAATATATCACAACACAACATCTCATCGACAATATCAATAATCATGTGATTAATAACCCGTACTAGCATGCAAGTCTGAGTCACCTATAGTGACTTGTACGACTTACCCATATCTCATCACATATGCTAGCTCATCACATATTTTGTCACATATGCTAGCTCATCACATATCTCATCACATATGCTAGCTCATCACATATCTCATCACATATGCTAGCTCATCACATATTTCATCACGTATGCTAGCTCATCACATATCTCATCACGTCATATGTTAGCTCATCACATATTTTGTCACATATGCTAGCTCATCACATATCTCATCACATATGCTAGCTCATCACATATTTCATCACATATGCTAGCTCATCACATATCTCATCACGTATGCTAGCTCATCACATATCTCATCATATATGCTAGCTCATCACATATCTCATCATATATGCTAGCTCATCACATATCTCATCACATATGCTAGCTCATAAGTCGGAGTCACCTTTAGTGACCTGTATGACTTATCCATAGCTCAATAAGTATACCTGCACACGAGTCGGAACCACCTAAAGTGGTATGTACGACAGGACTGGGTGTAAATAAATATGCTTAAGTGCTATGATCATGTGAAGACTGTGCGAATAATCGCGGGTCACCTACAAGTCGGAACCACCTATAGTGGTCTGTACGACAAGACTGTGCACCTACCTTGGATCCAAGGTAAGCATAAGGTGCGGGAGGTGAACATCACGTGAAGGACTATGCCCTGGCCACGGGCGGGAGCACTAACACCGGGGTGCAGGTTTATGAGCTCTAACTGTATCTATTGTAACATATACAATTCATGGGCAACCTGTACGACAGTGTCGAAGTTGCCTATCATTGCAACCTATACGACAAGGTCGGAGTTGCCTAAACATACATGTAGTCATACCATAACCCCATCATTTCAACTAATACCATAAACTCACCTGAACTTACCTGGGTGTCCTGCGTTCAAATTTGCACTTCAAAGTGTTCATAATAATTGTGTGCGGGTAATATACATATAGATAAACCATGATGAAATCTGATACTCAACCACGTTATAGCATTTCCAATTATATACATACATATATATATATATATATAATGTGGCATAAAAATGCATAAGCTGTAACGCCCTACTCCCGAAGTATTCATTTTCGGGGATAATTATAGGTGACAAGCCCAACTAGACACTAGTTTAATTGATTATCATTACTTAAGTTTCCTTACTTCAAATTCTTGATTCTTTACACATTGATGTATGACCAACATTAAATCACCAATTCATAAGGTTAAATCTCACCTTTTTACCAAATTCCTTCACCTTGCCCAGTTCCCCAAACAAGGCTTTGTCTCAATTGTTTAATCTCAATTATTGTATGACTGCATCTAACGTCTCGTTAGACTGCCTACGTACCCTAAACAAGGATCAAGCCATTCGTAGTTCACATAAGTACTTCAAGGTATTCACAGTAATTCTATGAAATAATCAATTTATAACCGTTTGTGGAATTATCAATCATATAAATATATATGTATATATATATATATATATATATATGATAGGAAGGGAAAGACCCACTCACCTTAGTTCCGCGTTATGACTTCCTAGCACAAATATCGGGACATCACGAACCATCGTCGCCTATGACCAAATATCAAATCACATCTCAGAGTTTTTACCAACAGAATACATAATTTACATAAAACACATCCCCACGTAATTCAATTCGGAAGTTCTGCATCACGGATTTCCGATTCGTTACTTCCAAGGATCCACATTATTGTTGGAAGTATGCCCACAAAGCCACTCATTTGATGTAATAGCTTTTTGGAATACTTAATGTATTAAACTTTTATATGTTTAATGAAGGGCAAAGCTTATTGTCAGACACTATTTATTGTATCATGTGTTTATGCAATAAGGGAATCCAAGGGATGTATTTGATCTAAGGGACAAGTGATCTAAGTGAGTTAGATTATCGAGACCATTCTCTTATGTTCATTCCTAAAACGTTCCTAGCCATAGGATTGCCAATTGGGTATTGACAATCCGCTAAGGTTAGTATGTGTTATGTCAACTCAAGCTTGAGTATGACTAGTCTCAAGTCATTTGGTGTTGGACACTAAGACAAACACATAGGTGCTCGAAAGAGTAATCGAGTACACTGAACAACGATCAAAAGAGAGTTCGAACATACATTTCATGTAAGAACTCTAAAGTTGCAATATGCAAAGTAGTCATTTGACCTGAGGCATCATAGATGTCTAATGGTTAGGTCCTTGATCTTTGATCATGTCAAACGTCATTCCATCGGAGTGTCCACGGCATTGTTGGGGTCAAGCTATCTAGTCATGTAGGCATATGAATGCACAACAAGGGATCTCTAACCTTCCATGGTGGAAGGAGAATACTCTAAGATATGATTCCAAAGTCTTTGGCCAAAGCAAATGAATATGACTTAGGAAGTTTGTTCCAAATCATATTCATGGGAATCATATAGAAAAGTATCACATTGGATAGTAGACATGAAACTAACTATCACTTAAACAATGTGATTAAGAGTATTGTATTAGAGAAGGACCGTATTGCATTGTAGTTGTAACTGGATAGGTTCTTCAACCAATTCTACTTAGCTTGGGTAACCATGATATGCTGCTAGGTGTCACTCATGGTTTGTGGAAGCCCTAATGATTAGCAAACACTAATCATTAAAGGGAGAATTGAAATGTGGTTTCAATTCACAATCGATCGTTAAGAGTAACAATCGCCCACTGCCTCGCTAATTGGAACCTAATGGATCGTACACCGAGTAAGGACGATAGTGAAGAAATTAAATGAAATGGATATGCAATTAAATTGTTTAATTGAAGAATGGTCAAGATTAATTAATTAGTTAATTAATTTTACGAAAGGTTCGTATTGGGCTTTTAAGTTGGTTTTGGGTTTCGGGGCCCAAAAGTGTTTTGGTCCACAAGGCCCATTATGTTTAAGTTGTATGACAACTAAAACAAAATGGGCAATAAGCCCAATCACAATATATAGGCCGGCCATGGTGAGGAGATGGTGAAAGTTTGCTTAATTGCAAGTTTGCCACTCACCTAAGAAAAATGTTATAAAAGCAACTTTATAGCAATTTTCTCATTAGGGTTTTTCTTTGAGGCAAAGAGGTGAAACATTTTCTCTCTTTCTCTCTACAAAGAGGCCGGCCACTTAGAGAGATTAATCTAGCAATCTTTTCTTCTCTAAGTCATCCATTTTCATCTTCACACTTAACCCTTGGTGTAGAGACTTAGAGACACCAAATCTTTGGTGTTTTTGGAGATCCTTTCCTTACATCCTCAAGGGCCAAAGGAGCACGAAAGGAGAAGGAAATCACAAGCAATATCCAAGGAGCTTGGAGGTGACTTGAAGGCCCTCCACTTGGGTGAATCCCTTGTGTAAACAAGGATGAGCTTCAAGGGTAAAGAAACTCTAAATCTTTACTTCTCCTTAATGTTGTTAAAGAGTTTATTGGTTCACCATATACTAGGCTTTGAAAGTCATGGGTTTTATGAATTGTTTTTGGATGCATGCCTACTTTAAAGTGTTAATAGTTTGCATATGTATTCAAATGTTCTTACTTGTTCTTAGCTAGGACAAAATTTTTCCTTCAATTATATTTTTAGAACAAGTCCTAAGGTTTCATCATGATCCAACGGTTGGATCTCCGTCAATTGTCAAAACCAAGTGGCGGTCAACATTTTATTTTAGGAACTTACAAATCCAATTCGGGAAGATCCGTACGTCGGATTCCCGATCCGTAAGTTTCTATGGTCCTAAAATATTACGTACTATAATGTATTAAAGTTTGGTGACGATCGAACGGACGAATCATCGCGATTCATATAAAGGTCAAGTGATGTATCGTAATGAACTAACTTCAAACAATCAAACCACCTCATATGGATATCAATTATGACATCAGAACATCTAATTGAGCTTAAAAGGACATCGTCGGCCCACTGGCCAGGCCGTCGCCGCAAGCCCCGCCACGGGTGGTGGTCAGCCTCCTCGACTTGGGGAAAAATTCGACTATTTTTCAAAATTACCAAAATTTACAGGAATGAAGATCTCAATGAGTAGAGTAAACTTTATACATGTGGCCAAGTCCAATTTGGCTGGGAAAAGCTCCAATTTTGCTCAAACCCCCCGGAAACCCTAAGATGGGTGTTCTTCGATTCGACTTCCTTGATGTTCCAACATCCCTACAACTACTTGGGTATTATTCCAGGGGCCAAGGGGAGTTGATTAAGGGTGGTAGTTAGTGTTGAAACTTACCGGATCGACGAATCACCTCTAAAACCCGTCGGTCTCACCATGCCCAAATACCACGAATTTACCCCAATTTCCGTTGAATCTTGAGTGAAAAATAAAGGAGAAGAAGTATGGTTATGATTGCAGGTGAAGGTGGGGTGAATTTCACTTGAAAATGTGGTGAAGGTGGCCGAAATTCTCCCTGGGTCAAAACCGAGTTTCCTGTGTGTGAAAAGCCACGGGAAGGAAAGCTTCCTCCCTCCTCTTCATTTCCAATTGGTCCCCCTTTGTTTTTTTCCTTTACTGATTGGGCCAAAAACCAAGCCTTTCATTGGTTCCCCCTTCCCACCTAGTTCAATTTATTTAACAACTTTAGTTTAGTAATACCACTTCAAATGTCCGTAACTATACCGTTATAATCCGGACTCGCAAACGGCTTTTGCCTATGCGTTCGAACCAACGAATACTACACAATTACACCAAAAGAATAAGTCATACATTCCTCTAGAAGATGGTCAACAGAAATCAAAATTCTTGCTTCTAGGCATTTTCGTCAATTCCCTCGATTAAAATAAATAAAAACGAAATTTTTGGGGACGGGTTGTCACAAATATACTATTGTGTGTGTGTATATATATATAAACATGGGTACATTCATCAAAATTAACCAAAAAATTTATTGTATCAAAACATGGGTACATTCTTCAAAATCACAAAAAAAGAAAGATATTAGGCTTAATAACATTAGTAAATTTCTTCGATTAAACTTGACATGGATACATTTTAAAATCAAAGAAAAAAGAATGTACCCATATATGTTTAAAAATGGATTAGAAAAAAATTGAATAGATTTTATATAAAAAAAAAGGGTACGTTTTACATATAACAAATTAGTATATTTAAGAATGAGTACATTTTAAGATTAAAAGGTTTTACATGAATGGGTACATATAATTAGCATGGGTACATTTAGCAAAATAAAAAGTACAAATACAAAAAAATATATGGGTACAAATACAAATAAACTTTAAAAAATATGGGCACAAAAAGAAATTAATATATGGGTACAAATTAAAACCGAAAAGAAAATTGGTACAAGTTAAAAAAGAATTACAAATTAAAAATGGGTACAAACTAAAACTAAAAATGTCACATGCCGGCCCAGGTCCACCATATCCCGGGCCCGTTCCACCACCGTAGCACGATATTGTCCGCTTTGGGCTTACCATTCTCTCACGGTTTTGTTTTTCGAAACTCACGAGCAACTTCCCAATAGGTCACCTATCCTGGGAGTGCTATGGCCTTCTTCTCGCTTAACTTCGGAGTTCCTACTGAACCCGAAGCCAATGATCTCCCAAAAGGCCTCGTGCTAGGTAGGGATGGGAATATACATTTAAGGATCACTCCCATGGGCGATGTGGGATGTTACAATAACTGACACACCCCGACCGAGATCAAGGCATGCTGGCCGTCACATGAGGGTGACGTAGTCATGTGCACAGTGCGGAAGCAATGAAGATAAGAATTGTATGAATAATTAAAAACCCAAACTACTATAGTGCACTACTAAACAGGAAGTGTTAGGAGTAAGATACAAAAGTAAACAGTCCTAATCAGAGCATATAAAGTCTAGGTGCAGTCCAATAAGACAAGTACTAATTATACAGTACCATAAGATGTCCTTCAATTATTTAGATATGTCAGAACCGCCGAAGTCCTCGCACCTAGCAACTGCTAACTTACCTAAAACCTGGAGGGGCGCAAAACAGAAAACATGAGTGGGCAAAAACAAATGTTTTACAAAACTATTTCTTTTATCAACATATCTAACCCCTCGCTGTAAAACATGTATAATTTTTCCCAGAATTAAGATATAAGCGTATACATAAATATATATGTAAAATATCAACTCAATTCATGCTTCATATAATCATATTCATATGTATGCCATGCCAAGATATAACAGAGTAAGCAATTCAGGTAAGAATAATTTCATATAAATATAACATGTCAGCCAGAACCCCTATGGTAGTCTGTACGGCTGAATTCATAGATCAAAAGTCAATCTAGCCAGAGTCACTACAATTACCTATACGGCAACAAACTGCACAAGAGTCGGAACCAAAGGAAAAGGTCTGTACGACAATAATGGGTGTGATATAATTATGCTCAATACTACTCTCACATAATAGCTGGGCGATAAATCGCTAGTCACCAACGAGTCGAAACCATAAATAAGGTTTGTACGACAAGACTGTGCACCTAAATTGGATCCAATATGAGCATATGGTGCGGGAGGTGACATAATAAACAGGCATGTGCCAAATCTCTGACTAAATCACAATCACCCTAAGTGCAGTTTTATGAGCTCAACATTATTCAATCACAAATCACATCATTGACAATTCACATAACCAAACATAACTCACCTGAGCTTACCTTAGCGTCCACAGCACCACATTTATATATATAAAGCATCATATACCAATTCATATACAAATTATACTTATATGCATGGAATTTGTGGCATACTTTCATTTAAACACATATTTCTGGGAAATATCAAGTATATAACTATATATTGAAAACCAAAAGCCCACTCACTGGTATGTCGAAGGGTCGTAGCCCCCGAGTCGCCCTTGAACACGCTCGTCCTCGGGATAAGTCTCACCTATATGCGAATTAACTATAAAAACGTTATTTAAAGAACATAGGCAAAACTAGTTAATAACTTCTCATACAATGTGATGCGAAAATAAACTAACACACAAATTAAACCCTCTTGTTGACAATTGTAGTATATATGCAAGTAGGGATCGTTCTTAAACCGGGGATTAGGAGGGATTGCTAATCTATATAAAATGAATTTAGAAGCACTAAATAAAACTTTAAAAACACAAATCTAAAATCAAAACATTTAACTAGATTCAAATGATTCCAAATAAACTAGAATAACTTAAAATAAAATTAATAAATAAACTAAAACAAAATCACGAATGAATTTAAAAGATTCAAGCTATGAAAATTAACCAACTCTAAACTAAATTACTCAAAGAACTCAAAAGAAATCAAATAAGGTAAATTCAAGTCAAAAGACAAAAATTGAAAAAGGGGGATTTGATCTTGATGAGAATAACTTGAAAATAAACAAATTGAAAACTAGATAGATTTAAGCACAAAATATGGTTGTTTGAATGGATAATGGATTAGCTAGAGGGGTTTCCTCCACACATGATACACTTGTATATAAACTAATTTTTAGTTGTTCTTTCGATAACTTATGAAACTCAATACTCCGGGTTAACCGTGATAGCACTTTTTTAACCTTCAAGTTCTCCTTAGTTTAATGAATTGAATGGGAAAGCACATATAACAATTCAAAACATTCTTCAAAAGTTCCATACGTGAAAAGCACAATATAGATACAATCAAAGATCATTAAGATTCAAGAGAACTATAAGTATTGACGAGGCATTCGTAACTATGAAAAGCATGATACTCTTGCCCAGAATTCACTTAACACGATTGTGGATAGCAACCTTCACTACTCTTGAATATAAGTTCATAACGATTAGGTGAAATTCCCTTATATTCTAGCATCAAACTTATGCATGAAAACTAAGCGTGCACTCTTAATCAACATACATAAATAAGTTATCAATCAAATAGTTAAGCAAATTGAAATCACAAATTATTAAATCACAACCAAAAGTAATTAATTCATAATGCAAATGTAATCATGGCTTTGAATCCCCCCCTAGCAAAAAGGGGGGTTTAGTTCCTCATAATCATAAAACAAAGGTAAATAGATTTATACATTGAAAATAAAAGAAAGAAAACACCTAAACGCTCCAACGGTCCTCGTTGAGTGGTATGCACGTTCAAGCAGTTTCCTTCCCTTCCTTTGCTATGGCACAAGGAGTGGATGTGGTTTGAAGGTTTGGTTGTATGGAAGAGTGGATAGGGGGATGTATGGTGGTGTTTATGATGGCTAGGATAGGTTTATGGGCAGATTTTGTGGAGGAAAGAAGGGAGGTTGCGGCTAGGATAGTTTAGGGTGTGTGAAATGGGATTGTTGTGTGAATTGGTGAGTCTAAGCCTTGTAAGAAGGCTTTATTTATAGGTGCACAAAGGTAAGGAGCCACTCAAGTGATTTTAATAAACAAATACAAAGTAAGAAGTAATCATCAAAAACAGCTAGCACACATGCTTCATTGCAGAAATTTCATGATGAAACAACTTGCATTCATCCTCCTTGGTCCATGCCTTGGATTCCTCTTGGTCTTCTCATGATGAATCAGCTAGAACACTTGCAAAACAGCTAGCACACTTGTATTTCATGATTAAACAAGCTAGCACACTTGCAAAACATAATCATCCATCATCCATGCCGTGGGTCATCCTTCCCCATGTGCTCTCTTGACCTTCCCTTACTAAAATGCCCATAACTTCTTCTAGAAGAATGATCTTAACAATCCGCAAAATGCTCCAGAAAATAGACATCTGTAGCTTTCCAAGCATATAAGGCTCATTCTCTAGTTCATTTTGGGCCGTTCGAAATTGCTTCCAAAATGGGCTGATCTGCACAGGCAGTTTTGACGAATTTATTACATAAAATCTCACTTGTGCTATTTTTCTTTTATTTGCTTGACAAATCATATAAAACACAAAATCAATGTAAATAGCTCAAAAATATAAGGAACTAACTAAGAAAAGACGAGAGAATTTGATGTAAAATATATATAAATATGAGCTTATCAAATACCCCCACACTTAGCTTTTGCTAGTCCTCGAGCAAAACAAAGAAAATAAAAAGAAACAAAACACAATCTAAACATTCCAACGTTACCTCAGGGATTTCTAATGCACATGTTAAAAATCATTACTTGCACAGATTTTGGTCATCAATATCCTTAAGCATACACTTAACCACAGTCACCATTTACTAGTTCTCTTTTAATCATTTAAAACATCATTTTGAATGTAATAACATGCTTTAGAGAATTCCCTCAATTCCTTACTAGATATGCACTTATTTTTCACTCAGATTTTCAAACTACATTCCCTACACTAGGTATATGTGAGAAGATTGATATACACATGAAAACTAAAACTCACATATTTTAACAAAGAAAGCTCTTTTCTGGAGTTATAAGTGAATATATGAATATGATCTCATGAAAGGAATGCTACTACTTAGATGCAAGAACTAGTGACACCATATGCTCATACCAATCCCAAACTCCACATATTGAACACATAACACTCAAGATAGAAGTGTAAGGGTTGTAACGGGGCTAAGGGTGATCGGTTACATCGAACAGATATGGAAAACAAGGGTTCTTAAAAACATAGTGAGCAATAGCAATGAAATCAACTTAGAATTCACTTTTGAATGCAAACTCAAATTTGAACACATGGGGAGCTTCATGCAACACTTAGGGTCAAATTCAAACTTTTGGACCCTTTTCTTCAACAATCAACTCTTTCAAACTCATTCTATCTTCTTTTTTTTCTTTTTTCTTTTTTTTTTTCATACGTTTTTCACTTCATTTCTTCTCTTTTAAACCCCAAAACATACATTGAACTTAAGAACAATCGTTCCTTCCCCCACACTCATTTTATTGCATAATGTAACTCAAAAGGAATTCATTTAAGTCATGCTCACTATCTTTTAAGAACAAGGGTGTGGATGGTCCTATTCTAGGCTAGGTAGGGATAATGTGGTTTAACAAAGAATAAAGGCTAAACAAGGCTCACCGGGGTTAAAACCTACAAATGAACAAGGGCGGCATGGCTATTTGGCTTTAGTGGCAACTACACAACTTCATCTTGATCGTGTGTTATGCAATTCAATATCATGCTTTGAATGAAACGGATATAAGTTCTAGCATTTAGTTCTATCATGATACGCATGCATTCTAAGTAGCAACCAAGCAAAGAATAATGAGATCAAGCAACGACTTAAGAACACAAGAAATCACAGATTATAACTCTCCAAAAGAAGTAAAGGCTCAAGTCTCACAAGGATGTAGCGTTAGTTGAGTTCTTTCCTTCAAGCATGTTACAAAAACTGATTTTAACCACTTTATGATCAAATGTGAGTTCATAAACATCAACTACAACTAAGCATAAGCCAAGAACATATCAAACTTCAATCCATGGTTATAACTCTTTTTAACAGCCATGCAATTCAAAACCAAATCCTCATCATTGTGTTGGAAGGTACCTACGACACAAACACACCAAAACAACTCAAAAACAACTCTTTTTAGGTTTTATTTATTTATTTTTTTTTTATTTAAAAAAAAAAAAAAACAATTTTATTAAATTTTTATGAGTTTTTCGGATTTTTAAGCCACAACACACTAAAATGCTTCAAAACACACTAAAAGCACTTTAAAACAGTGAAAAACAACATTGGAAGTGATAGGTGAATAAAACCCACGAAAATCATGCAAAACAGATTGTTTACCCCCCCACACTTGAGTCAAACATTGTCCTCAATGTTTTAAACAGAAACTCAAACCAAATTAAACAAACTAAACATAGTAGAATAGAAACAACAAAGAGAAAGAGTTAGGAACGCAAAACGCAAATCTGGAATTGAAGTGATTCCTAGGTCTTCCTTTGTTGAATGCATGGGTTGCCTCCCACGAAGCGCTTGCTTTAACGTCTTCCAGCTGGACAGTACCTCCGTTTAAGCTTGACTAGGCCCCCTGGCATGGAGGGGTACATCCTCCACGACATGCTCCTCAAACGTCTCGTAATATGGCTTCAACCGATGCCCATTCACTTTGAATTCTTGATGTGTCCTCAAACTTTTGATTTGCACTGCACCATGAGGAAAAACATTAGTGACAATAAAAGGACCAACCCATTTGGAGCGTAACTTACCTGGAAACAATCGAAGGCGAGAATTGAACAATAACACTTTCTGCCCAATAGAGAACGTTTTGGCCCGGATCATCATGTCATGGAACGCCTTGGTTTTCTCCTTGTAGATCCGGGCATTCTCATAAGCTTCATTCCGGATTTCATCAAGCTCATTCAATTGAAGCTTCCTATGTAGACCTGCGGCATCAATGTCCATGTTAAATGTTTTGACGGCCCAATGTGCACGATGCTCTAGCTCGACGGGAAGATGGCATGGCTTCCCATAGATGAGACGAAAAGGGGACATCCCAATCGGGGTTTTGTAGGCAGTGCGATATGCCCACAATGCATCATTTAAGCGCAAACTCCAATCCTTCCTTGTAGGCCCAACGGTCTTCTCAAGAATCTGCTTGATTTCCCTATTCGAAACCTCGGCTTGCCCACTTGTTTGAGGATGATAAGGTGTGGCCACCTTATGCGTGACATTATACTTCTTGAGCAATGCTTCGATGGTTCGATTACAAAAATGGGAACCTCCATCACTGATTAACACTCTTGGCATTCCAAACCTTGCAAAAATGTTAGTTTTCACAAAATCTGCAACCACTCGAGAATCGTTAGTCCGGGTGGCTTTGGTTTCCACCCATTTCGACACATAATCCACAGCAAGCAAAATATAAAGAAAACCATGTGATGAAGGAAAGGGACCCATGAAATCAATACCCCAAACATCAAAGATTTCAACACTAAAAATGGGGTTTTGCGGCATTGATAAGCTCATATTTATACATATTTTACATCAAATTCTCTCGTCTTTTCTTAGTTATTTCCTCATATTTATGTGCTATTTACTTTATTTTTGTGTTTTATCGAATTTATCTAGCTAAGAAAATAAAAATAGCGCAAGTGTGATTTTATGTAATAATTTCGTCAAAACTGTTTAGCTTTTAAATTAAATAATATATATATATATATAATAATTCATATTGTTTTGTAGAAAAAAATATAAAAAGATTAAATAAGAAAAAAAATAAAATAGTGGGACGGAAAGGTTGGTTGGTGTGAATAAAAGAATAAGAAAAAAAAAGTGAAAAGTGTGTGGAATGCTGAGTGGGATGGCAGAAATAAAGAAAAGAATTAGTGCTACTTGCTACTTGAGTGCAGCGTGGGATTAAATAAAAGAAAAACAAAAACAAGCTGCTTTGGAGCAGCTTAAAAAAAGGGAGGAATCAATGCAGCTCTGGGGGGGAGCTGCCTTCCTGGCAGCGAAAGAACGGAAAGAAGAAAGGAATGGACTGACAGACAGAAAAATAAAGAAAGAATAAGGAGATAGAAGAAGGCACGCTGCCTTGTGGCAGCTAGAGGGAGACGTGCGCACGGGGATAGGACGCTGCCTTTGGCAGCCTGACTTGAGGCAGCTGGGAGTCTGACGGGCAGCTTGCGAGGAAACGTGGGACTTGGCAGCCCTTGGCAGCGTGAGGAACTAGAGAGACTGACGCGGGACAGTGAAGACAAGGTGCTGCCTGCTAGCAAGGCAGGTCAACGGAAAGAAGAGATGCTGGGGAGTGGATACGCTGCTTTGCAGTGTGAGAGCTAGAGAGACTGACGCAAGTCAGCTAGGGGAAGTCTTCAAGACTGACGCAGGCTTGCGAGTCAAAAGTCAGACGCAGGGGTCTCGATCTTGGGGACGAAGCAGGGGAAATAAATGCAGAAACAAAGCTTAAGCACAGCACAGCAAGCGTCCTCATTTGGTTTTATTTTTCCTAAACTTATGTTTAATTTAATTTGCTTTTTAATTATATTAAACATGTGTAATTAATTTCTGTTTAGTTAGAGGTGAATTTGAAACCATGGATAAATGTTTATTATAATTTGATTTACCCCAGTTATGATTTCTTGAACGTTGGATGTGGTTTATTATTCTGTGTTGATTAATAACTTGTTTATGTATGTGGGTTAAGGGTCGACACTTAATTTGCATGCTTAGACTTGATGCTAGGATATAAGGGAATTTCACCTAATCGTTATGAACTTATATCCATGAGTAGTAAAAATCGCTAGTCACGATTGTGTTTAACAAACCCTAGGTTGGATTAACATGCGTATCCCATAGTTATGAATGCCTAGTCGATGTTTATGATTTCCATTGAACTTAATGATTTTTGATATGTCTCTCTATCATGCGTATTCCATAGTTAGGGAACTTGATAAAAATAATTTGGTTGTGATGCGTTTCCCGTCCAATTCAATGAATCTAGGGAAATCTGAAGGTTAATTTAAGCGGACCTAATTAACTTGGAGCATTGTCATTTATTCGTTTGTTGAAGTCATAACTGGGAATTAAATTATATGCATTTGTTCATGTGTGGATAAGGACCCCTCTAACTAACGTTTCATCATTTTATTTCTATAAAATATATTTTCTTTGAGTTTGTTTTTAAGTTTCTGTTTTAATTTACTTTTCATAAAAAAATCAATCCCCATTATTAAATTATATTATTTAGTTTGTTTTCATTATTTTGAGTCTTTTGAATTATTTTAGTTTATTTGTTAGTTTTATTTTGAGTGATTCTATTTAAGTGTTTTAATTTTAGTTTAGTGTTTTAAATTTTGTTTTTACGTTTTTAATTTAATTTTACTTTGGTTAGCATCCCTAGTTAATCCCCGGTTAGAACGATCCCTACTTATCCATACTACAATCGTCACAAATAGGGTTTAAATTTGTGCGTGAATTAATTTTCGCATCAAATTTTTGGCGCCGTTGCCGGGGATTAGCAACTTTGCTAATCCCTTGGTTCTTTTATTTTTGTTTAGTTTGTTTTTGTTTTAGTTTCTAACTTAGTTTTATTTTCTTTGGTTGATGTTACTTTTGATATTTGCTTTAGTTCTTTTTCTTTGATTTTAGGTGCTTGAGAAGTAAGACATGGATTTTGCTAGCATTCAAGCTCAATTGGCAAATCTTACTTCTCAATTGTCGCAGTTTGCTGAAAGGACCACAATGCAAAATGTCCCTACATTTAGTGCGTCTTATAGGCAAGGATACCAAGCCAATCAAAATCCACAAAGCGATTGGAGTGATCATTCAAACTCTATGTGGTGGGAAGCTCAACAAGTTCAACACGAAGCATATTGGCAACCATATGAGGAGTTCTATTCAAGACCAATGCAGCCACCACAACCTTATATGCAATATGCTCAATCAAACTCAGGTTCGTCAATAGATTATAATCAAATTCTTAATGAATTAAACTCTTTGGTGCAGGGTTCACAAAATCAAGCCAAGGAGGCTCAACAAGATGCATATTGGCAGCCATATGAGGAGTTCTACACCACGCCTATGCAGCCACCGCTGCATCCCCCACAACAATTCCAGTCGAATTCAAGTATGTCCATGGATAGTGATCAAATTGTTGATGTACTAACCTCTTTGGTGCAGGACCAACAAAATCAAGACAAGAAGTTGGGTAAATTGAAGAATCAAATGGGAGAGATTATGGAGTTCATGGCACAAATTCAAGAGCAAAGTGAACTCTCCAACTCAAGTATTGAAAATTTGAAGGAAGATTTTGAAATCCATGATGCTATCATTTTAGAAAGTGGCATGGAGGTTGGAACAAGCCCAAAAACGTCCAAACCAAGCCAAGAGGAGGACGAACAGCAGCTAATTGAGGAGGAGGAAGAAGACACACCCACGACAAAGGTAGAACAACCCTTGCCGCAACCTCCTAGAGTCCCTATGCCGTCCAACTCAGGTAAGGTGGTTCCAAATTCAATTAATTCTAACCCCATTCCACCCAATGTCCCTTTTCCTCTCAGATTTTTGATTCCCAAGCAAGAAGAGAGTGAAAAATAAATTTTGGAAGCTCTTCCCAAGGTGCAAAATTATATTCCAATTCTTGGTGCAACAAAGCAAGGTCTAGATTGTGTTGAATTGTTCAAAGGACTTTGTACACCAAGAAGAATGATTCAAGAGAAAGTAGTGGCTGGAGAATATGAAGAATTCATCAAAGATGACGTATTTGAGACAACCAATGCCAAAGAAATTGAGTTTGATAACAAGGGCCATGTCACAATCATCACATGC
Organism: Malus fusca; assembly: GCA_035220775.1. NCBI lineage: Eukaryota > Viridiplantae > Streptophyta > Magnoliopsida > Rosales > Rosaceae > Malus > Malus fusca. The sequence goes on from CM069060.1 coordinate 20,255,268, forward strand.
AATCTGGCTAAGTGCAAAGTCCCTGAAACATTCCAAGATGTGGTGTTTGTGATTGAGTTTGATCGAGAATGTAAGCCATCTTCTCCATTTTTAATTTTAATTTATACTAACTTGTTTCTAATTTTGATGATTCAGGCACCGTCATTAGAACTTAGACCGTTGTCGGATCATTTCAAGTACCACCGTCCGTTCAATGATAAGCCCATGCATTTGAATAATGAAGGGAGGCCTAGGAATCACCCACAATCAGATTTGCATTCCTAATCCCTTCTCTTTACTGAATTTATTTTACTGTATTTAGTTCTTTCATTGTTTGTTGGCTCTTGTATGAATTTATTTTACGTTGATTTCTTTTTACGTTGATTTCATTTTGTTTTGTTTAGTTAGTTGTGATTTTTGTTTAGAAAGTTAAACTTAGTCTTTTTACTTTGTTTTACTTATTGTTGTGTTTTCTTAATTAAGTTGTTAAAAATACATAAAAAATAAAAAAATAAAAAAATAAAAAAAAAATAAAAAAATAAAAATAAAAAAATAAAAAAATAAAAAAAAAAAACTTAAAAACATAAACATTCATATAAATAAAAAATAAAAAATAAAAAATAAAAAATAAAAAAAAATAAAAAAAAAAAACTTAAATGCATAAATTTTTTTTACAATAACTTGTAATTTAATTTCGTTCATTGGTCATTGGTTGGTGGTGCCTCGGAGGTCGACGGAGCCCCTGAAAGACGAAGCGCCAGAGCTGGATCATTCGGAGCCTCAATACTTGGTGCTGCTCCCGAGGACGAAGGCAACACAAACCTCGGGAGTAACGCCATAAACCGTTGATGATCACTCTGAATCCGCACTTCGGACTCCTGCATCTGATCCAGCTTCCTCTTCATGCTTGTTGAGTAATTGGTTGCAAGCATGTGCAAATCCCTGTTCTCATGCCTAAGCACTCTGACCTCCTGCCGAAGACTAGCCACTTCAGCCATCAACGACTCCACCTGACGGGTTCGTGCAAGAAGGCGTTGGCCCATGTTTGATACTGAACCTGCGCATCGGACGCTGTAGGCCATAGAGTCCTGGACAGCTAGTTCGTCGGACCGCCTAGAAAGTATCCTAGTGTCTCTAGGAGTGAGCAGATTTCTGGCCACCACCGATGCGGTTGTTTCGTTCATCATCATGGAATCCCCAACTGTAAGAGGACCATTTGGGGATATGAAGGATGGCTGCCAAATGTTGGTTGGAGAAGATATATCACTATCTTCCCCAACATTCAAGTTAAGGCGACGGTCAGAAGGGCAAGACATTTTCTGAAGGTGTTGAGAATGAAGAGTCGGACTGATCAAGATTAAAAGAAATGCAAGGAGGAAGTGTTTACATGAGGGAGTGTTTACAGGGGGAGCTTAAGTGTGTTGTGGAACAAAAATGAGCGTTCTTATAAGAAGAAGAAATCGTTGAGGCATCACTCAGCAGTCGAAGAGGCGCCCTCTCGCAAATCGAAGAGCCGGGCTCCTTTCTCAAAAGCCGGATTCTTTTCTCAAAAGCGGCGTCGCCGTTCTCAAAAGTCGGACTCCGTCTCAAAAGTCGGTTCCTTTCTCAAAAGTCGGACGCCGCTCTCTCAAAAGTCGGGCGTCTTTATCAAAAGTCGGAGCGGTCAGGAATCACGAGGCGAACAGCTTTTCCAATTTTGTCGTCACTCGTTACGCGCGCTGTCAGCTTTGCGCAAATTACGGGTGACTTTTTCAGAAAGCGCGTGACCTGTACTGTTCATCCATCCACCGGCTGCCGACAGGGGTAAAGGAATAGTTTCGGTTGTGAAGAAAAGACCTATAAACGTCTACCTTCGCATCCATTGCAAAGGCAAACTCTCTCAGCACTTCTTCATCTCCGAAATTTTTCATCTCCGAAAATGCCTTTCCATCAAACCCTCTCGAGTTTCTCTGTGTTTCTCATTCCCTGGGATACCTTTACAAACAAGTCATCTAGAGCTAGAGTATTTCATATCATGAAGGTTGAAAGCAAGAGTATCTCATATCACGCTTTCTCCCTGTCCTTGTCCTTGTCTTTGTGGCAAGGAGAAAGCGGGCAATCAGCCAGCACTCGGTGTCAATCTTCCAATCTAAGAACCGACTGCCTGGAAATCCTTCCTGATTGCTTACCTAGCATTGCTCTCGAGTGCTCTTCTTCAACCACTGATGTACTTCCGAAGAAGTCGCCACATCTGCCTGGAGAACAGCCAAGGCAAGTGAAAATGTTACTTGAAGCATGTGGAGACAAGGTGCTGCTTCATCTTCAAGATCAAGTCTCATTTTCCTTGCTAAGAAGTTCCCCAGCCCAGTTCAAGCATACACATGTGGAACGATACTTCTTCAAAAGCAAAAGTATCCCATATCATCAGAGTCAGAGGCAAAGATTTCTCATGGCATGCTTTTCCTTTACCCTTGCTCTTGGCTACGGGGCAAGGTGAAAGAAAGGCAATCGGTCGGCACTTGGACAGATTGAACAAAGAAGCAGACCACCACCTATTCCTCGTGCCTACCTGCCATGCAGAAGAACAAAAAGAGAAGAATGTAGCCTGCAGACTCAATCAACCCGGCAGAAGGAGTCTGAGTTGAAACCAAGAGCTCGAGAAGCCTCAACAACACCACCAATCAAGTCTCATTTTCCTTGCTAAGAAGTTCCGAGGCCAGTTCAAGTTCAAAGCTGTGGAAAGTCACCAAACAGGACCAATGATCACTTTTAGTTTTATTATTATCTTTTATTTTCATTTTCAATTTTTCGTTTATTTGTTTTTTATATTTTCTTGCGTGCTTAACTGTTTTATTTCTTTTCTTTGCAGGAACTTTTGGTTATTTCCACCCTTGAAGTTGATTGCAGAATTTTAGCTTGGGGGTCATCGCTTGATTTTTTCTGCAAATTAGGGAAGTTTTCAGTCCTATTGCTTTATTTTCTTTCTTTGTATTTATTTATTTTATTTTATTTTTATTTGCATTTTATTATATTTTCGGACATTGGGGACAATGTCTAGTTTAAGTGTGGGGGTAAAGTATAAAAATGACCAAATTGAAATTTTTTATACCTTCGACTTTGAACTGGTTTCATTTGTTTCCATGTTATTGCTTTGTTTTCTTAATTAGTTTTGTTTTATAAAAAAAAAAAAAAAAAAAAAAAAAAAAACAAAAAAAACAAAAAAAATCGGAAAATTTAAAAAAATCCAAAAATATTTCCTTGTTTTCCTTATTGTTTTGAATTAGATTTTTGTTAGTTTCCCGACCCAATGATATAATTGGATAAAATTTGAACCATGATGATCAAGAACTTAGTTAACATGTGTTGTGTGAAATTTCTTATTCTCGTGTTAGTTTGTACATTTTTGTTCATCTTTGAAAAACCAAATGCACATAGCCTTGTTGATGTGAAATTAAAGCATGATTTAAAGCTCCATATGTGAATTTAGTGACCATATACATCCTATGTGAGTTTTTGAGCCTATTGAAAGTGTGTGCATTTTTCATACACTCCTATTCTTTCATGTGTGATGAACTTATGTGAGATACATCTCTAGAACTTGCATAACGATCTTTCGAAATATTTGTCTTTAATTGCATGAACTTGAAAATGATAGAGGCATTAGGTTTACCACCATGGCCCAAATAACCTTGTTTCCCAAAGAAAAATGATATCATTAGATTGCCAATTTGAGCCGTATTTGTGAGCCTTTTATTTCTTATCACCAGATATGTCTACCCTTATGCCTGAAATAAATATTTTTCCTTACCCTTTCCAAGCGAGCAATGCGAGATTGTCTTATGAGAAATGTTTGTGAAGTACTTTGGAGGGTGTTTGGCAAAAGAATAAGTGTGGGGGTTTTTCATATTTGTTTCTGTTTGAAAAAAAAAAAAAAAAAAAAAAAAAAAAAAAAAAAAGAGAAAAGGAAAAGAAAAAGAAAGATTGTATACAAAGAAAATAAAAAGTTTTTAAAGTTTCAGTTTATGGGTGTGGTTGGAGATGTCTGAAGAATCGTTGGAGAGCTTGAATTCTTATAAATCTAAAGAAAATAATTGCTTGCAATGTAGCTTGGAACTTGTGTTTTCCTATTCTTTCGTTTCAATAACTCTCGCCCTAAGCCTCATTACATCCAATAAAAGTCCTCTTGATTTAAGTTTTGCAATTATGACTGTGGAGAAGTGATCTTTATGCAAGCTTTTGGTAGAACTTTCACATTTGTTTCTTTGAGCGAAACACATTAAAACTAAACACATGTGTGATTGAGTGTAAATCCCGTGAGAAGGTCGCTAGTTTGCATATGGTGTTTTTAAAATAAAAATTTGAAATTGCATGAGCATGGCTATCTCACACACTACACTTCAAGGATGTTTCAAAGATTACTGCTAATATTTGAATTAGGAAAATGAACTTGGATTAGCTTGTTTGTTGTTAGCTATGGTTCTTGATGATTGTGTTCTCGAATGAAGTTCTATGAGGGTCACATAGGGGGAAGCTAATAATTTTCATGTTATTACTTTTTCTGTTTTTTCTGTTTTGCTCGAGGACTAGCAAAAGCTAAGTATGGGGGTATTTGATAAGCTCATATTTCTACATATTTTACATCAAATTCTCTCGTCTTTTCTTAGTTATTTCCTCATATTTATGTGCTATTTACTTTATTTTTGTGTTTTATCGAATTTATCTAGCTAAGAAAATAAAAATAGCGCAAGTGTGATTTTATGTAATAATTTCGTCAAAACTGTTTAGCTTTTAAATTAAATAATATATATATATATATAATAATTCATATTGTTTTGTAGAAAAAAATATAAAAAGATTAAATAAGAAAAAAATAAAATAGTGGGACGGAAAGGTGGGTTGGTGTGAATAAAAGAATAAGAAAAAAAAAGTGAAAAGTGTGTGGAATGCTGAGTGGGATGGCAGAAATAAAGAAAAGAATTAGTGCTACTTGCTACTTGAGTGCAGCGTGGGATTAAATAAAAGAAAAACAAAAACAAGCTGCTTTGGAGCAGCTTAAAAAAAGGGAGGAATCAACGCAGCTCTGGGGGGGAGCTGCCTTCCTGGCAGCGAAAGAACGAAAAGAAGAAAGGAATGGACTGACAGACAGAAAAATAAAGAAAGAATAAGGAGATAGAAGAAGGCACGCTGCCTTGTGGCAGCTAGAGGGAGACGTGCGCACGGGGATAGGACGCTGCCTTTGGCAGCCTGACTTGAGGCAGCTGGGAGTCTGACGGGCAGCTTGCGAGGAAACGTGGGACTTGGCAGCCCTTGGCAGCGTGAGGAACTAGAGAGACTGACGCGGGACAGTGAAGACAAGGTGCTGCCTGCTAGCAAGGCAGGTCAACGGAAAGAAGAGATGCTGGGGAGTGGATACGCTGCTTTGCAGTGTGAGAGCTAGAGAGACTGACGCAAGTCAGCTAGGGGAAGTCTTCAAGACAGGTTGCTGCCTTAGGCAGGCTTGCGAGTCAAAAGTCAGACGCAGGGGTCTCGGTCTTGGGGACGAAGCAGGGGAAATAAATGCAGAAACAAAGCTTAAGCACAGCACAGCAAGCGTCCTCATTTGGTTTTATTTTTCCTAAACTTATGTTTAATTTAATTTGCTTTTTAATTATATTAAACATGTGTAATTAATTTCTGTTTAGTTAGAGGTGAATTTGAAACCATGGATAAATGTTTATTATAATTTGATTTACCCCAGTTATGATTTCTTGAACGTTGGATGTGGTTTATTATTCTGTGTTGATTAATAACTTGTTTATGTATGTGGGTTAAGGGTCGACACTTAATTTGCATGCTTAGACTTGATGCTAGGATATAAGGGAATTTCACCTAATCGTTATGAACTTATATCCATGAGTAGTAAAAATCGCTAGTCACGATTGTGTTTAATAAACCCTAGGTTGGATTAACATGCGTATCCCATAGTTATGAATGCCTAGTCGATGTTTATGATTTCCATTGAACTTAATGATTTTTGATATGTCTCTCTATCATGCGTATTCCATAGTTAGGGAACTTGATAAAAATAATTTGGTTGTGATGCGTTTCCCGTCCAATTCAATGAATCTAGGGAAATCTGAAGGTTAATTTAAGCGGACCTAATTAACTTGGAGCATTGTCATTTATTCGTTTGTTGAAGTCATAACTGGGAATTAAATTATATGCATTTGTTCATGTGTGGATAAGGACCCCTCTAACTAACGTTTCATCATTTTATTTCTATAAAATATATTTTCTTTGAGTTTGTTTTTAAGTTTCTGTTTTAATTTACTTTTCATAAAAAAATCAATCCCCATTATTAAATTATATTATTTAGTTTGTTTTCATTATTTTGAGTCTTTTGAATTATTTTAGTTTATTTGTTAGTTTTATTTTGAGTGATTCTATTTAAGTGTTTTAATTTTAGTTTAGTGTTTTAAATTTTGTTTTTACGTTTTTAATTTAATTTTACTTTGGTTAGCATCCCTAGTTAATCCCCGGTTAGAACGATCCCTACTTATCCATACTACAATCGTCACAAATAGGGTTTAAATTTGTGCGTGAATTAATTTTCGCATCAGGCATTTGTTGTTTAGGACCTATATTGCCCGTTCTTTGGCACCTATCACAAGACATGCAAAATGCTCTAGCATCCCTAAAGATTGTAGGCTAATAGAAACCACATTCTAACACCTTAAGTGCTGTTCTTTGAGTGCCAAAGTGTCCTCCACAAGCATAAGTGTGACAAAAGGTTAAAATAGCATTAAACTCAGAATCGTGCACACACCTACGTATAACCTGATCAGGGCAATATTTCCATAAATACGGGTCATCCCACACATAAAACCGTGCCTCTTTCTTCAATTTATCACGTTGGTGTTTCAGTAATTCACTTGGAACATGTTTAGACACCAAATAATTCACCAAATCAGCATACCATGGTTCACTTACCTTGACGGACATTAATTGCTCATCTGGGAATGTCTCTATGATAGGCACGGCATCCTCATCATGCACCATACGGCTCAAGTGGTCAGCCACCACGTTTTCACTTCCTTTCTTATCCCGGATTTCGATATCGAACTCTTGCAGAAGAAGCATCCAACGAATGAGTCGTGGTTTGGCCTCTTTCTTGGTGAACAAGTACTTCAATGCTGCATGGTCAGTATAAATAATAACTTTAGTACCAAGCAAATAAGAACGGAATTTATCTAAAGCAAACACAACAGCAAGAAGTTCTTTTTCAGTGGTAGAGTAATTCAATTGCGCATCGTTCAAAGTCCGGGATGCGTAATAGATAACATGGGGCCGTTTGTCCTTCCTTTGTCCCAAAACTGCTCCTAATGCATAATCGGAAGCATCACACATAAGCTCAAAAGGAAGGCTCCAATCCGGTGGAACTATGATAGGGGCTGAAGTTAGCATGTCTTTGAGGTGTTTGAACGCCTTCTCACACTCCTCATTGAAGTCAAATGCCACATCTTTCTGGAGGAGACGGCAAAGAGGATTTGAGATCTTGGAGAAGTCCTTGATAAATCGCCTATAAAATCCTGCATGTCCAAGAAACGAACGAACCTCTCGAACCGAAGTAGGAGAGGGTAAGTAGCGTACAAGATCTATTTTCGATTTATCTACTTCAATTCCTCTTTCTGAAACAATATGCCCTAAAACTATTCCTTGTTTGACCATAAAGTGACATTTTTCCCAATTAAGCACAAGGTTAGTTTCTACACATCGTTTCAAGATTATTGTGAGATTTTCTAAACAACCATTAAATGAATCACCAAATACACTAAAATCATCCATAAATACCTCAATTATCTTCTCCACAAAATCTGAAAAGATACTTACCATACATCTTTGAAACGTGGCCGGAGCATTGCATAAACCAAAAGGCATGCGACGATAGGCAAAGGTACCAAAGGGGCACGTGAAAGTTGTCTTTTCTTGGTCATCCGGAGCTATGACAATCTGATTATATCCAGAATAACCATCAAGGAAACAATAAAAAGAATGACCGGCTAACCTTTCAAGCATTTGATCGATGAACGGCAAAGGGAAGTGGTCCTTCCTTGTGGTGGCGTTGAGCTTCCTATAATCGATGCACACTCGCCAACCTGTTTGGATACGGGTTGGCACAAGCTCATTCTCGGCATTCTTCACCACGGTCACTCCGGATTTCTTTGGAACACATTGCACAGGCGAAACCCAACGACTATCAGAGATCGGATAAATCACTCCACAATCAAGAAGTTTGATAATCTCCTTCTTCACAACTTCCATCATTGGAGGGTTGAGACGGCGCTGAGCCTCTCGAGTTGGTTTAGCCCCCTCCTCTAGAAGTATGCGATGCATGCACGTCGTAGGGCTAATTCCCTTAATATCGGCCAAAGTCCACCCAATGGCCGTCTTGTGCTCTTTCAACACTCGAATCAACTTCTCCTCCTCTAAGGCCGTGAGTGATGAGGAGACAATGACGGGCAACGTCTCGTTATCTCCCAAAAACACGTACTTCAAATGGTCGGGCAACGGTTTAAGCTCAAGTACGGGTGCCTGAATAACTGAGGGTAACAACTTATTAGTAGAAACGGGAATTGAATTTGGGTTTGAAAGCTTACCATGGTGTTGAGGCAATGACTCAAGGGCGGCCACAATCTCAGCCTCTTCTTCACTTCTAGGCACGACATCTTTGAGTTTATTCCCTATTCCTTGTGCAATTGTGGTTTCAAGGGCATCCCTCTCCAACGAATCAAGATAATCCTGCGCCAAATCATCAATTATATCAATAGAAAAACAAGAGTGATCATCCTTTGGAAATTTAATACTTTCAGAAAGATTGAAATTGATAACTTCCCCATCAAATTCCATCGTTAAAGTCCCTTTAAACACATCTATCTTGGTGCGGGCAGTTTTCATGAAAGGCCTCCCTAATAGAATCGGCAATGGGGTAGAATGGGGTGCCTCATCCATGTCAAGCACATAGAAATCTGCTGGAAAAATCAAATTACCAACCTGCACCAAAACATCTTCCAAAACACCCTTTGGATATGCATTAGAACGATCGGCTAATTGAATGATCACACCATCGTTTTTAAGCTCACCTAAGTTCATAGATGCATAAATAGAGTATGGCATAACATTAATCGAAGCCCCTAAGTCTAACATGCATTGTTCAAACTTAGTATTACCAATAACGCACGGAATTGTAAAACTACCCGGATCTTTGCATTTAGGGGGTAATTTCCTTTGTAACACAGCAGACACATTTTCACTTACTTGAACCACCTCTTTGTTCGAAATCCTTCTCCTTGTTGTACAAAGTTCTTTTAAAAACTTAGCATACCTTGGGACTTGCTTAATTGCATCAAGGAGCGGGATATTCACTTGAACTTTCTGAAAGGTCTCTAGAATGTCTTTCTCGGTTTCTTCCTTCTTTGATTGCCTAAACCTACCAGGAAAGGGCACATTTAGTGGAATGGAACTAGAAAAAGTCGAATTTGAACTTACCTTGGTAGTTTGGGACGGTTTAGAAGCATTAGATGGTTGCGGCCTTGCTTGAGCATCATTGGTCGTGGGCTTTGCTCCTTGTGCCTCTTCTTGCAGCAACTTGTCCTCCTCTTCTTGACTTGATTTAGATGTATTTGAGTCGGTTCCAACCTGTTTACCACTTCTCAACATGATTGCCTTAGCGGTTTCAAATCCTCCCTTGGGATTCACAACGGTTGAACTAGGCAATCTGCCTTGTTCTCTAATCTGCCCCATGAACTCGGCAATTTGACCCATTTGCTTCTCCAAATTGTCCACTCGTTTGTCTTGGATTTGTCTCTCCTTGTTTTGAGTTTGTACTTCCTGCGTCAAAGTAGTAAGTAACTTAACAACTTGATCATTATCCAAAGACATACCTGAGTTTGTTGGGGCCGATTGCAATTGATTTTGATTAGGGACAAATGGCTTTGTATAAAAGCCCGGTGGTTGCTGCCTAAGTCCTCCTTGTTGTTGGGGTTGTTCAGGATCCCGCCACTTAAAATTTGGATGGTCTCTCCACCCCGGATTGTAGGTGTTTGAATATGGATCATGGCGTGGCTGATTTTGGCTTCCAAAACCCACGGCATTGGCAGATTCCCACCCTCCATTCTCAATCAATTGAGGGCATTGATCATTGGCATGTCCTTGCATCGAGCACACGCCACAAACACTTGGTCCATGAATCTTCATTCCTTCGGCCAACTGAGAAACAATAGAAGTAAGGTTAGCTAGTTGGGATTGAATATCGGACGTAGAACTTACCTCATTCACTTGTGGCCGTGGGGAGTCTCTTTGTCCAACACCCTCGTATTGTTGTGCATTATGTGCTCGGTTGGCAATTAGAACTTTGGCAGCCACCGGAGTCTTGTCCACCAATGCACCTCCCGCCGAGGCATCTAGCATTTGGCGTTCCATAGGAAGGAGTCCTTCGTAGAAATATTGAATGAGCAGCTCCTCCTTCATTTGATGTTGTGGACATGAAGCAACAAGAGATTTAAAACGTTCATAATAAGATGGAAACGATTCACCTTGATTTTGTTGGATGCCACTAATCCGTTTCCTCAAGAGAATGACTCTTGAAGTCGGGAAAAACTTCTCCAAGAATGCTCTTTTCATACTATCCCAAGATGTAACCGTTCCGGGTGCTAACTCGTAGAGCCAATCCTTAGCCTTTTCCAAAAGTGAGAATGGAAAAGCCTTCATCATCAGAATGTTCCCATCGACATTAATGGGTGTCATGCTCGAACAAACCACCTCGAACTCCTTGAGATGCTTGTTGGGATCTTCCATGGACAGCCCATGGTATTTCGGAATGTGGTGCAACAAGCTCGACTTCAACTCGAACTCATCGGTCTTGCCTTGGGCAGCCGCGGGGTATTGAATGCATAATGGTGCGGCATTGGCCAACCCCGAGGCTGAGAGCTCTTTAATGGTCCGATTGTCCGCTGCCATGACTTGTGGTTGCTCAACTCCTTGAGCCTTGGGCTCCTTTTCCTCTTCTACTTTGTTTTCCTCAAGCTCAGGTTCAAGATTGGATGGTTGAGCTTCTTGTTGTTTCCTTGTCCTTCTCAAAGTTCGCTCAAAGTCATTGTCAAAGTCAGAGATATGCTTTTGAACCGGATGAGAACTTCGAGTCATACACTAGTACCTAAGAACCAAGAAGAATAAAGCAAAGTTACTATCTAAATTAAAATATAAAAAATAAAAAAATAAATAAAAAGAAATAAGGGATTAGCAAAGTTGCTAATCCCCGGCAACGGCGCCAAAAATTTGATGCGAAAATAAACTAACACACAAATTAAACCCTCTTGTTGACAATTGTAGTATATATGCAAGTAGGGATCGTTCTTAAACCGGGGATTAGGAGGGATTGCTAATCTATATAAAATGAATTTAGAAGCACTAAATAAAACTTTAAAAACACAAATCTAAAATCAAAACATTTAACTAGATTCAAATGATTCCAAATAAACTAGAATAACTTAAAATAAAATTAATAAATAAACTAAAACAAAATCACGAATGAATTTAAAAGATTCAAGCTATGAAAATTAACCAACTCTAAACTAAATTACTCAAAGAACTCAAAAGAAATCAAATAAGGTAAATTCAAGTCAAAAGACAAAAATTGAAAAAGGGGGATTTGATCTTGATGAGAATAACTTGAAAATAAACAAATTGAAAACTAGATAGATTTAAGCACAAAATATGGTTGTTTGAATGGATAATGGATTAGCTAGAGGGGTTTCCTCCACACATGATACACTTGTATATAAACTAATTTTTAGTTGTTCTTTCGATAACTTATGAAACTCAATACTCCGGGTTAACCGTGATAGCACTTTTTTAACCTTCAAGTTCTCCTTAGTTTAATGAATTGAATGGGAAAGCACATATAACAATTCAAAACATTCTTCAAAAGTTCCATACGTGAAAAGCACAATATAGATACAATCAAAGATCATTAAGATTCAAGAGAACTATAAGTATTGACGAGGCATTCGTAACTATGAAAAGCATGATACTCTTGCCCAGAATTCACTTAACACGATTGTGGATAGCAACCTTCACTACTCTTGAATATAAGTTCATAACGATTAGGTGAAATTCCCTTATATTCTAGCATCAAACTTATGCATGAAAACTAAGCGTGCACTCTTAATCAACATACATAAATAAGTTATCAATCAAATAGTTAAGCAAATTGAAATCACAAATTATTAAATCACAACCAAAAGTAATTAATTCATAATGCAAATGTAATCATGGCTTTGAATCCCCCCCTAGCAAAAAGGGGGGTTTAGTTCCTCATAATCATAAAACAAAGGTAAATAGATTTATACATTGAAAATAAAAGAAAGAAAACACCTAAACGCTCCAACGGTCCTCGTTGAGTGGTATGCACGTTCAAGCACTTTCCTTCCCTTCCTTTGCTATGGCACAAGGAGTGGATGTGGTTTGAAGGTTTGGTTGTATGGAAGAGTGGATAGGGGGATGTATGGTGGTGTTTATGATGGCTAGGATAGGTTTATGGGCAGATTTTGTGGAGGAAAGAAGGGAGGTTGCGGCTAGGATAGTTTAGGGTGTGTGAAATGGGATTGTTGTGTGAATTGGTGAGTCTAAGCCTTGTAAGAAGGCTTTATTTATAGGTGCACAAAGGTAAGGAGCCACTCAAGTGATTTTAATAAACAAATACAAAGTAAGAAGTAATCATCAAAAACAGCTAGCACACATGCTTCATTGCAGAAATTTCATGATGAAACAACTTGCATTCATCCTCCTTGGTCCATGCCTTGGATTCCTCTTGGTCTTCTCATGATGAATCAGCTAGAACACTTGCAAAACAGCTAGCACACTTGTATTTCATGATTAAACAAGCTAGCACACTTGCAAAACATAATCATCCATCATCCATGCCGTGGGTCATCCTTCCCCATGTGCTCTCTTGACCTTCCCTTACTAAAATGCCCATAACTTCTTCTAGAAGAATGATCTTAACAATCCGCAAAATGCTTCAGAAAATAGACATCTGTAGCTTTCCAAGCATATAAGGCTCATTCTCTAGTTCATTTTGGGCCGTTCGCAAATTGCTTCCAAAATGGGCTGATCTGCACAGGCAGTTTTGACGAATTTATTACATAAAATCTCACTTGTGCTATTTTTCTTTTATTTGCTTGACAAATCATATAAAACACAAAATCAATGTAAATAGCTCAAAAATATAAGGAACTAACTAAGAAAAGACGAGAGAATTTGATGTAAAATATATATAAATATGAGCTTATCACAATGTGATAAGTAAAATAACTAAACAGACAAATTAACCCTCTTGTTGACAATTGTAGTATGGATAAGTAGGGATCGTTCTTAAACCGGGGATTAGGAGGGATTGCTAAAATACTCTAAACTGACTCAAATCTGTAAAACAAAGTTTAAAATACTAAACTAGACTCAAAGAATGCAAAACTAAACTCTAAAACACTAAAACAAACAAAAAGACTCAAAACAACAAACAAACACTCAAAACTGCCTTAAAACACTTTCTGGGCAGTTTTGGGACTCTAGCACAAACTTGGACGAATTTTGGTTTTCTAATGACCTAAAACACTTAAAAACATATTCTAAGACAAGTTCTAGTTAAAATGACTCAAAGAAATAAGGTGGGATTGATTTTGGACGAAAATAAGTAAAACAAAGTAAGAACAATGAAAACAGATTCTTAGACAAAATTAAGTAAATTGATGGGTGATAGACTAACTAGAGGGTTCTTCTCCACACATGATACACTTGCATTCAACTTTGATTTCCAATTGCTTCTTTCAATAAACTATGAATCTCAACGCCCTAGGTTAACTGTGATAGCACTTTTTTATCCTTCAAGTTTTCCTAAAGTTAGTGAATTGGATGGGAATGCACATGCAACAACTCAAAACATTCTCTAAAAGTCCCTTACGTGAAAAGCACAATAAAGGTACAATCAAAGATCATTAAGCTTCATGAAAACTATAAGCATTGACGAGGCAATTGTTACTATGAAAAGCATGAAACGTTTGCCAAGAATTCACTTAACACGATCGTTTATAAGTGACCTCCACTACTTGCAAACATAAGGTTGTAACTATTAGGTGAAACTTCCTTATGTTTTAGCTTCAAATTCCTGCATGAAAACTAAGTTGGCCACCTTAATCAACATACAAAAATAAGTCATCAATCAAACGGTTAAGCAAATTGCATTCACAATTCATGAAATAACAATTAGACGTAATCAATTCATCTTGCAAGCATAATCATGGTATTAAATAACCCCCTAGCCAAAAAGGCTTAGTTCCTCATGTTCACAAAACAAAGGAAAACAGATTGATACATTGTAAATATAAGAAAGAGAACACCTAAATATTCCAACGATTCGATGTTGAACAGCTAGAATCTTCAAGTACTTCTTCTTCCTCTCCTTTGCTGCGGCACAAGGGTTTGGGGTGAGTTTTGGGAGTTATGGATGATGTAGAATGATAGGTTTATGGTTTGGATGAATGTAGGGGTCGGCTAGGTATGTTTCTGGGCAGAAAATAGGATGAATGGTGGTAGAATGGTGCGGCTGAGAGTGGAGGCTAGTTTATGGCGTGAATGGGTAGTAGATGGATGATTTTTTGCTGCAAAAGAGAGTTTATTTAAAAGATTTCAGGAATTAAAACCCTAGGTTATTTAGGTAATCAGAAATTAAGTCTAAGGCTTCTAGAAATAGGAAACACAATCAGAAAATTAAAGGAAAAGGCAAGGGAATATGCGGCAAGGAATGTGTTTTAAAGCTTAGAATCAGGAAATAACCCTCTCCCTTGCACGGCAAGGAAGAGGAAATACCAAGGGGTTGCGGCAAGGGTTTACAATGTGCAAGGGATGTGTATTTGATGTCCTAGAATGCTTAGGATGCCTTCAAAGTTGATAAAACTTAGGAACATTTAGGAAAGGTCAAACCAAAGTAGGAAACCTTGGCTTAACTTTCCTATTTCAAGTAGGAATCCTTCTTGGAGTAGGAATCCTCATGGGAGTAGGAATCCATCTTCAATTAGGAATCCTTTGTTGATTAGGAATCCTTCGTTGATTAGGAATCCTTTGTTGATTAGGAATCCTTCGTTGATTAGGAATCCTAAATTCTTCAAATCTTCAATTACGTTCATTCCTTTTGCTCCAAGCATGTGATAACCATTCCTAGCCCAATTTTTCTCCAAAATGCATCTTCTTGCATACTTTGTCCTTAGAATCTGAAAACACACGAAAATGACTTTAAACACTAAAATAATTAAAGAAACACAACATAAATGCACAAGAACAAGCCAAATAAGTTGCATAAAAATGCTTCTATCACAATGCTCAATTTTGGTATTTGAATATACCACAATGACCTATACAATCTTAGGATCGTCCCTAAATTTTTAAAATAATTTTTCATCCACCCACGTGCCACCACGCGCCGGCGAGTGCACGACAAGACGCGCAGGGAACCCTAACGGAAACAGTAACGGTAGTTAGGGAATATTTCACTAAATCCTAACATATTCCGTTAAACTTAACTGACGGCGTTAGCATATTCCGTCAACTTAACGGAATATACTCCTTTCTTTTCCGGCGAGTCGCCGGTCGCCGGTGACTTCGTTGGTTTCTGGGTAAAACTTTAAATCGCTTATTCTCTTTCGTTTCTTCACCATTTTCCACAAAATTGGTACCAAAATGAAGCTAATAACATGTAGAATCACGTTATATAAGTTTCAAGGCTTAGAATCTACTAGGTTTTCCCCGAGAAAGTTCGATAGTTCGGCTTACCTAGATATACGTCGATCTCGGCCCTCCGACGTCCAATTCCTTCCAACGAAGTACCCCGAGACTCGTGAGGACCTCCTTATGCTTCCTATATGCTTCAAATTCCATGAAACACAAGATTTCACGTTTGCATGAACAATGACCAACATCTGAGCTAGGGTTTTCGCGTGAAATCGAAGGTTTCCTTACCTAAAAATGGTACCTTTGAACTCGTATCCTCACGAACAAAATGGTGATCTTAAAACCTTCGATCTACAAAGTTTGAGAGGGTTTCTGGGTTGGTCCGTACGAAGAAGGGAGAGAGAGAGTGAGAGTCTGAAAGAGATAGAGCACGGGAAGGAGAGAGGGAAAATATGGGTGTGTGTGTGTGGTCCAAAAGCCACCAATCAAAAGTAAGAAAAGTCTTAGTTCTAATTGGGTCACCAATCTAAAATAATTTAACCCAATAATAATTCACACACATCAATTGACGTTCGAGGACAATTCCATCATTTTACATCATCGATAATAGAAGTTCGGGACGGGCTGTGACAATCTCCCCACCTTATAAAAATTCGTACTCGAAATTACATACAATCACTACATCCACTATTAATCATAAAACAAGCGTGGGTACATCTCTCTCATCTGATCCTTTGTCTCCCAAGTAGCTTGTTCCACTGAATGATTTCTCCATAACACTTTTACTAAACGCACTGTCTTATTCCTTAGTTCCTTATCCTTCCAATCCAGCAGAGTCACTGGTTCCTTATCATAAGTCAAATCCGAATTAATTTCCAAAGGTTGAGGAGGAATCGCATGTGAAGGATCTTAAACATAATGTCGAAGCATTGAAACATGAAACACATCGTGCACTTTGGACAACTCTGGAGGCAACCCAAGCCCGTAAGCAACCTCACCGATTCGCTCGGTGATCATATATGGTCCAATGTACCTAGGACTCAACTTTCCTTTCTTTCCAAATCGTACAACACCTTTCCAATGTGATAGCTTCAGAAATACCCAATCACCTACATTATACTTCCGATCAGTGGCATGCTTATCTGCTAAGCTCTTTTGTCGATCCTGGGCCGCTTTCAGGTTAGACTTAATTACCTGAACATTTTGAGTAGTCTCATCCACAATCTCAGGGCCCACTAAAACTCTTTTGCCAACCTCTGACCAACATAGAGGCGTACGACAAGATTTCCCATAAAGTGCCTCAAATGGTGCCATACCAATACTCGAATGATAACTGTTGTTGTAGGCAAACTTCATCAAATCCAAACAATCATGCCAACTATCTCCAAACTGCAGCATTGACGATCTCAACATATCCTCTAATGTCTGAATAGTCCTCTCAGATTGTCCATCTGTCTGAGGATGATATGCCGTACTATAAAGTAATCTCGTACCAAGAGCTTCCTGAAATGCTACCAAGAACTTGGAAGTAAATCTAGGATCCTGATCCGAGATAATATTAACTGGAACGCCATGGTACTTCACAATTTGTGATATGAATAACTTAGCTAATCGGCTTAATGAGTACTTCTCCCTCACTGGAATGAAATGTGCTGACTTAGTAAGCCAATCAACTATCACCCAAATGCCGTCATAACCATTCTGTGTACGAGGAAGCTTGTACACAAAATCCATAGTAATATTTTCCCATTTCCACTGCGGAACGGGAAGTGGTTGCATCAACCCAAACGGCTTCTTCCTTTCAGCTTTAACCTGTTGCCAAATGGTACACCTACTCATGTATTCGGCAATTTCTCTTTTCATACCCGACCAATAATAAAATGGCCTAATGGTATGATACATCTTAGTGCCTCATGGATGCATCGCATATGCCGAAATATATGCTTCATCCATAATTTCTTTCTTTAATTCTGCATTATTTGGCACATACATTCTGCTTTCCTGCATAAGCATGCCATCAGTTTCTTGAATCCCGAAATCTTTCTTTTTACCTTGATTCCTTGCTTGAATTATTTCCTGGGTCTTCTCATCATTCATCTGGGCCTCGAGCACACGATCAATTAAAATTAGTCTAACTTGAAAATTACAAAGCAAGGCTTCTTCTCGATCTTCCACTCCTAACTCCACTCTAGTGGATCTCAAATCTGCTAGAAGAGGAACATGACAATCATAAATGGCATTAAGTCTAGCTGGAGTCTTCCTACTAAGCGCATCCGCCACTGCATTTGCACGACCAGGATGATACTTAATCGTGCAATCATAGTCACTAAGTAACTCAATCCACCTCCGCTGTCAAAGATTAAGATCTCTCTGAGTAAACAGATACTGAAGACTCTTATGATCTATGAAGATCTTACATTTCTCACCATAAAGATAATGTCTCCAAATCTTCAAAGCAAAGATGATAGCCGCTAACTCCAAATCATGCGTAGGGTAATTCTTCTCATGAGGTTTCAACTGTCTCAAAACATAAGCAATTACCCTACCATGTTGCATCAATACACAACCCAGACCAAAAGAAGCATCACTATAAACCTCAAAATTTTCGCTATCATCTGGGAGTGCTAGAACAGGTGCATGAATGAGATAATACTTCAACTGCTGAAAACTTTGCTCACAATTATTATCCCACTCGAACTTAACATCCTTTCGAGTCAACCTCGTCAATGGCAAAGCAATCACTGAAAAATCCTTAACGAACCGTCTATAATAGCATGCTAGGCCAAGAAAACTCCGTACCTCGGTAACGGTTCGAGGTTGCTCCCAATTCTCCACAGCTGCCACTTTCTGAGAATCTAGTTGTATGCCTTGAGCATAAATGACATGTCCCAAAAATGCCACTTGATTAAGCCAAAATTCACATTTGCTAAACTTAGCATATAGCTGGTGTTCCCTCAAACTGCTCAACACCAATTTCAGATGTCTAGCATGCTCAACCTTAGACTTAGAGTATACCAGAATATCGTCAATGAAGACAATAACAAACCTGTTCAAATATGGCTGGAATACTCGATTCATCAAATCCATAAAAGTTGCTGGTGCCTTAGTTAACCCGAATGGCATCACAAGAAACTCATAATGACCATATCGAGTCCTGAATGCGGTTTTAGGGACATCTTCATTTTTAATCTTCAATTGGTAGTAACTCGACCTCAAGTCAATCTTAGAAAATACACAGGCACCTCTGAGTTGATAAGATAAATCATCTATACGAGGTAACAGATAACAGTTCTTACTGGTTACCTGATTCAGTTGCTTGTAATCAATGCACAGCCTCAAAGTTCCGTCTTTCTTCCTCACAAATAAAACTGGAGCTCCCTAAGGTGAAGTACTAGGCTGAATAAAACCTTTATCCACTAATTCTTCCAACTGAACTTTCAATTCCTTTAATTCAGCATGAGCCATTCTATAAGGAGTCAAAGATATAGGATTCGTACCTGGAAGCAGATCAATAACAAACTCCACATCTCTATCTGGCGGCAATCCAGGCAAATCATCCGGGAATACATCTGGAAAATATCTTACCACCCGTACATCCTCCACACTACTAGGAGCATCATCATTCAACACCACATGAGCCAAATATCCCTGACAACCTTTTGACAACAATCACTTGGCTTTCATGGCTGAAATAACACCATGCCTCACCCCACTAGGCTCTCCTACAAATGTAACTTTAGGTAATCCAGGACGATGAAATGTGACTGTCTTTCCATAACAATCTATCTTCGCACGATTATAGTGCAACCAATCAGTGCCCAAAATCACATCAAAATCCATAATATCCAATGGCATAAGATTAGCTGGCATAACAACATCCTCTATCATCACTAGACATCCTGGGTATACCCGATCCACAAAACATTTATCCCATCTAGGCATCGAAAACTCTAAATTATATCCTAGAGGTGTAGGATGAGGTTGTGTCACTTGAGCAAATGTATAAGAGATAACAGAATGTGTAGCACCACAATCAATCAATACTCTAGCAAAATGACCAAGAATATTTAACGTACCCATGATTAAATCAGGATTGTAATGAGCATCTTGCAGTGTCATGTTATGGATACGTCTCTGATTCTGCTATCGTCCACCACAACCTCTGTTAGCATGAACACCACGTCCTTGTCTAGGCTGACCAGACTGCCTCGAAGATCCTGCACTGCTAGCAGCAATCTCTCCCTGCTGGGGATGTCCCCCTTGGTCCACTGAGATCCACCGGCTGAATGTGGCTAATACGACATAGAACCTCCCTGATACTGAGGGTACCCACTCTGATACTGAGGATCCTAAGAGTACTGATGATGTCCTGATGTGTAGGGAGCGGCGTTGCCCTGATAATGATAGGCACCTCCTCGTCCAGTCTGGGCATAACCACTAAATCCTGAAGCTTGCTGGGTCGGTGCAGGTTGTGAAAAGGAAGGCTGCTGGGGTCTCTGCTGATTCTGAGGGCATTGAGCAGCCCTATGACCCATCTGTCCACAAGTATAGCATCCACTACTGCCTCTCCTACACTTCCCAAAATGCCTATTATTACACCTGCGACATAAAGGAGCACATGAACCACCTGAACCACCAAAGTCTCTCTGTCTTTGAAATCTAGGGCCTCCAGTAAATCTACCTCCTCTCCTCTGCATATTGGAACTCAAACGTCTACTAGAAGAGCTGGAACTGCCACCACTTCTCTTAAAATTCTGGGTCTTGCGAGGTCCCTGAAATGCTTGCCATTTTCCCTTATCATCTCGCATCTGGTTCCCATTCTTTCCTTCCTCATCCTCACTTTAACTGAGCATGTTCTCTGAGTCCTCAATTTGCAGTAAAACCTCATAAAACTCCTCGTAAGTGGCACAGGGAGTCGATGTCGCTATGGAACGCCATTTCTTCTTAGTACACAATCTGAAGCGACTAAGCATCTCAACCGGATTAGCAGCAACCTCCGGATCATATCTCGACAAATCAGTAAACATCCTGTAATACTCATTAGTTGACATTTTTCCTTGCTTCAGATGAGTAAACTATTGTTTCTTACGATCAAGGTACTCAGGAGGAATGAACCTTTTCCTAAACAACTTTTTAAATACTCCCCAGTCTGCAGTCTCCGATGGGGTCAACTGGTAAGACTCTTATCTCCACCAGGATGCAGGCTGCTCTCCAAAAAACCAGGTAGTCGTCTCGACCCACCTATCAGGAGGAAGGTTCCCCTGACTCTGCATCACAAGAAAGGTTTTCTCGATATGATTAAGCCATTTTTCCGCTCCCTTATGTCCTTCATTTCCTATGAAGTGATTCAGTTTCAGGTTATACACAGTCTCAAGAGGTGTCCTCTAGGGAGGACATAATGCAGACTGAAGGGCAGTAATTATAGCTTCCCCTAATTGAGCAATATCAGGGAAACTAGGCTCAACTGAATGACGGGGCTCTCTACGAGGTGACATAGTTCTGACATAAGACATCACAAAGATTAGAATAATCAAGAACTATACAGGAATGCTAAACCTAGGTTCTGATACCAAACTGACACACCCCGACCGAGATCAAGGCATGTTGGCCGTCACGTGAGGGGTGACGTAGCCATGTGCACAGTGCGGAAGTAATGAAGATAAGAATTGTATGAATAGGAAGTGTTAGGAGTAAGATACAAAAGTAAACACTCCTAATCAGAGCATATAAAGCCTAGGTGCAGTCTAGTAGGACAAGTACTAATTATACAGTACCATAAGATGTCCTACAATTATTTAGATATGTCAGAACTGAAGGAAATTTTGTAAATACACATGTTCATTTAAGCAACATCTATTAGCATGCAATTAACAATTAAAGGCGGAATCATGCTTGTATGCACTTAAAAACAAAACATTAACCATGAAATTCAAAGCCTAGTAGATTGGTGAACCAAGACTCAACTCAAATCAAAGTGAGTTGAGAAATTATACCTTTGTAGATTCCTCTTTGCATAAGCAAAGGCTAATCACCCAAAGAGAGGGCCTTCATTCCTTGTTTCTTAGATCCATGGATTTGGATGGAAGAATAGATTCTCCAAGTTCCCAAAATTGAGAACCTCTAAGTCTCCACACCAATGTTAGATTTTAGAAGAAATGAGTGACCTAGAGGAAGTAGGATTGCTAGCTAAATTCCTCTAGGGTGGCCGGCCTCTTAGAGAGAAAAGAGAGGTTTGTGTTCTCATCTTTTCTCCAAAAGAAACCCTAAATGAATTTTGGCTATAAAGTCATATTTATACCTTAATTCATGGGAGTGGCAAACTTGTAAATAAGTCCAAAACCCACTCATTCTCTAAAATGGCCGGCCATAGGGTTTCATTGGGCTTTTAAGGCCTTTGTGAATTATTTGTCATTAAGTTGTCATACAACTTAAGTCAATGGGCTTGACGTTCGAAGCCCATTGGGCCTTGAGGCCCAAAACTAACCCGTGGTCTTTTAATGAACTTTATTCGTTTGATTAATTAACATATTAATTAATCCTTGCCATAACTAATTAAACCATTTAATTATTCTGACTCATCTCCGTTGTTTCTTCAACCTCTACCTTACACGGTGTACGATCCATTAGGTTCCTTTTAGCGAGGCAGTGGGCGATTAGAACACTTTCAAATCGATTGTGAATTGAAACTTACTTTCAATTCTCCCTTTAGTGTTTATACACGTTTAGGGCTTCCACAAACCATGAGTGACACCTAGCAGTATGTCATGGTTACCCAAGCTAATCAGAAGAGGTGGAAAACCTATGCAGTTTAGGATTACAAATGCAATACGGTCTTTCTCTAATACAATACTCTTGACCACATTGTTTGGTTTGATAGTTTATTCATGTCTACTATCCAATGTGATTCGTGTGCTTATATGATTACCTTGAATGTGATTTGGAACGACTTCCTAAATCTCATTCATACTCTGGCCAGAGATTCTTAATCATATCATAGAGTATTCTCCCTCAAAAGATTTGAAGGTTAGAGATCTCTTGTTGCGCATTTAATTGCCTCCATGGCTAAGTGGCTTAACCCCAACGATGCCGTGGACACCCGCGGATGGGGTGACTTTAACATAGTCAAAGATCAAGGACCTAACCACAAGACAACTATGATGCCTCAGGTCAAATGACTACTTTGCATTATCCCAACCATGAGTTCTCATGTGACACGAATATGAGAACTCTTCGTTGATCGTGTTCAGTGGACTCATTCGCTATTGAGCACCTACATGCTTGTCTTGATGTCACACACACCAATGACTCGAGACTAGTCACTCTCTCTGAGAGAAGACACAACACGTACTGATCTTAACGGACTGTCAATGCCCAATTGGCAATCCTATGATCAGGAACGTTTAGGATGTGTCTACGAAAGAATGGTCTCATGAATCTAACTTCTTTAGATTGCATTCTCCCAATCACATATTCCTTGGACTTTATCGTTTAAGCATATAACATTTATATGAGACGGCTTAAACAATAATCTTTGCCCTTGATATTAAACTAGATTAGTTCAACATGTGAAATGTCCGTAAAGTATCATCATATGATTGGTTTTAGGGCACATTTCCAACAAGAACCGCCGAAGTCCTCGCACCCAGCAACTACTAACTTACCTAAAACCTGGAGGGGCACAAAACAGAAAACGTGAGTGGGCAAAAACAAATGTTTTACAAAACTATTTCTTTTATCAACATATCTAACCATTCGCTGTAAAACATGTATAATTTTTCCCAGAATTAAGATATAAGCATATACATAAATATATATGTAAAATATCAACTCAATTCATGCTTCATATAATCATATTCATATGTATGCCATGCCAAGATATAACAGAGTAAGCAATTTAGGTAAGAATAATTTCATATAAATATAACATGTTAGCAGGAACCCCAATGGTAGTCTGTACGGCTGAATTCATAGCTCAAAAGTCAATCCAGCCGGAGTCACTACAATGACCTATACGGCAACATACTGCACAAGAGTCAGAACCAAAGGAAAAGGTCTGTACGACAATAATGGGTGTGATATAATTATGCTCAATACTACTCTCACATAATAACTGGGCGATAAATCGCTAGTTACCTACGAGTCGAAACCATAACTAAGGTCTGTACGACAAGATTGTGCACCTAAATTGGATCCAATATGAGCATATGGTGCGGAATGTGACATAATAAACAGGCCTGTGCCAAATCTCTGACTAAATCACAATCATCCTAGGTGCAGTTTTATGAGATCAACATTATTCAATCACATATCACATCATTGACAATTCACATAACCAAACATAACTCATCTGAGCTTACCTGAGCGTCCATAGCACCACATTTATATATATAAAGCATCATATACAATTCATATACGAATTATACTTATATGCATGACATTTGTGGCATACTTTCATTTAAACACATATTTCTGGGAAATATCAAGTATATAACTATATACTGAAAACCAAAAGCCCACTCACTGGTATGTCGAAGGGTCGTAGCCCCCGAGTCGCCCTTGAACACGCTCGTCCTCGGGATAAGTCTCACCTATATGTGAATTAACTATAAAAACGTTATTTAAAGCACATAGGCAAAACTAGCTAATAACTTCTCATACAATGTTCAATTTTGGTATTTGAATATACCACAATGACCTAAACAATCTCAGGATCGTCCCCAAATTTTTAAAATAATTTTTCATCCACCCACGCGCCGCCACGCGCCGGCAAGTGCACGGCAAGACGCGCGACCACGCGCAGGGAACCCTAACGGAAACAGTAACGGTAGTTAGGGAATATTTCGCTAAATTCTAACAGATTCCATTAAACTTAACTGACGGCGTTAGCATATTCCGTCAACTTAACGGAATATACTCCTTTCTTTTCCGGCGAGTCACCGGTCGCCGGTGACTTCGCCGGTTTCTGGGTAAAACTTTAAATCGCTTATTCTCTTTCGTTTCTTCACCATTTTCCACAAAATTGGTACCAAAATGAAGCTAATAACATGTAGAATCACGTTATATAAGTTTCAAGGATTAGAATCTACTAGGGTTTCCCCGAGAAAGTTCGATAGTTCGGCTTACCTAGATATACGTCGATCTCGGCCCTCGGACGTCCAATTCCTTCTAACGAAGTACCCCGAAACTCGTGACGACCTCCTTAAGCTTCCTATAAGCTTCAAATTCCCTGAAACACAAGATTTCACGTCGGAGCTAGGGTTTCTGCGTGAAATCGAAGGTTTCCTTACCTGAAAATGGTACCTTTGAACTCGTATGGTCCTCACGACCACAATGGTGATCTTAAAACCTTCGATCTACAAAGTTTGAAAGGGTTCCTGTGTTGGTCCATACGAAGAAGGGAGAGAGAGAGTGAAAAGATGGGTGTGTGTGTGGTCCAAAAGCCACCAATCAAAACTAAGAAAAGTCTTAGTTCTAGTTGGGTCACCAATCTAAAACAATTTAACCCAATAATAATTCATACACATCAATTAACGTTCGAGGACAATTCCGTCATTTTACATCATCGATAATAGAAGTTCGAGACGGGCTGTGACAAAAAATATATGATAAAAAATTTAGTCATAAATATAAATATACTAATTGTAACATTTTTAACATTAAATGAATATATTTAGACATAAAAAAATATTTTATTATTGAAATAATTAATGATGTTATTAATACCCAAGGACATTGATCAAAAATTGAAAAGAAATAGGATTTTAATTAATTAGCAAAAGAAATGATGAGAACCTAATTTCTCCTATTATTAATTAATTAGCATTAGAACTTTGTCTTTCTTTATGTTTTTTGTTTTATTTGGAAGATGAGAGAAGTATCC
The DNA here is from genome assembly GCA_035220775.1 of Malus fusca. Classification (NCBI taxonomy): domain Eukaryota; kingdom Viridiplantae; phylum Streptophyta; class Magnoliopsida; order Rosales; family Rosaceae; genus Malus; species Malus fusca. The sequence goes on from CM069060.1 coordinate 20,280,865, forward strand.
TCCTCAAAGTCGGAACGCTTCATCATGTGGAGCTAGTTAGGAAAGCATAATCACTAAAGGTTATACGTACAAAAACAATTAAAGCCATGAAGCTTTAGAGAGACAATCACTTTTCCCTTTTGTCTTTGTCTGTGGGCAAATTGTATACTGGCTGGCTGTCCTCCAACTAATTTAGTTTTGACAGTGACTGTCTGTCTACTATTTGCAATATTTTTTCTTCTTCGTGTTTCTTGCGTGCGGTAATGTTTTTGTTAATAAAAACTTTCATTTAAGCAGTGTTTTAAAAATGGGTCTAGTCGTTAAGCGGTGAATACCTACTACGATTTAGTGCAAATCATTTTGAAAATTCAGTCTGGAGCTAGGTGGGCCGCCTAGGCGGTGCATAGGCGGGCTAAGTGGCTAGGCGGTGTGGTTTTTTATTTATTTATTATTGTGGAAACTAGATTTTAATCCTTAAATAAGAAGAAGTTTAGAAAATGTCTTATACAAGATTAAAAAATGATGTTAGTCCCTAGACTCTATTTAATGCCATTATATGTATTTAATGTCTCTTTTTTATTTAAATTTTATGGTGTTCATAAATAAAATTTCAAGATTATATTATAAATTTTAATTTTCATTATGGTAAGTATCTTATATATGAAAATATTTTCATACAAATTTTTCGGTACACTTATATTTTTGCATATTGTCATATGCACCACTAATTCATTGTATATTATTTAGGTACGAACATTTCGGTACATTAGTTTAGTATAATATGTTTAGGTACGAACATTTCAGTACACTAGTCTAGTATAATATATTTAAGAAGATTGAAATTTAAAATAAACCTGGTGTTAGATTACACATTGATTATAATCCCTTGATGTGTCCTTAATTCAAAATAATTAATGTGCATTTTATTTAGGGAACTTTAACGAAAAGCTCCCGCTACTGTTCACTTTAACGAAAAACCACATTTTTACACTAAAAAGTCAATTCTGGTACTGTGACAACCCGTCCCAAATCTTACGTTTTTACAAAAATTTAAAAGTATGATTTTACGGAAATGCCCTTAGAGGCGAGGGTTTTGACTTTCGTTGATCAACGTATAGCGAGGTGTATGAATTAATCCATTAGCGTTTTCTTGAAGTACTTTTGGTTTGGTCACTATATATATATATTTTTATATATTTTTCTAAGGTATCTATTTTATTTATCATTTTAGTGATTTAAAAAGAGGGCGAAAAAGAGGAAAGAAGAAGGGGGAAACGGTAGAGGAGAAAGAACTGGGTAGAGCTGCCCAATCAGAATAGGAGAGAGGGAGGAGTTGGGCCAACCAGAAAGAAGGGAGAAGTGAGGGACCAATCAGAGGGAGAAGAAAGGAGGGAAAGGAGGGAGAGTGAAGAACGGGGAAAAAGGGGGAAACGGATACCCAACCCGTGACTCGTGCAAACCCAGTCAATTTATCCATATTTTCCGGTGGTTTTCTACCAGATTTCCCACGAATTAGACCAAACCACTACTCCTAATCATCACCTAGTCCTTTCCTCTTCCGTTTCCATTCAAATTTGGAAGGGATTTGGGGTGGAATTTACACAATATCCCACGGGGGTGTCGTGAGACCTTGCTCGGGATCCACTAATTGTGAAACCATTCCCTTCGATTACCACCACTAAAACATTCCTCTAGAACCCAGGAATGAAGCCCAAGTAGTGGTGGAGGCATCGGAGTAAGTATGGAAGTCGAATTGGAGCACACCCAATTCTAGGGTTCCGACGGGTTTGAGCAAAATTGGAGCTTTTCCCGGCCAAATTGACCTTGGCTGCAGGTATAAAGTTTTCTCTACTCTTTGAGATCTTCATTTCTGTAATTTTTGAGAATTTGTAGAAATAGTTGAATTTTCCGGCGAGCCGGGGCGGCCGACTGCCACCTGCGGCGGCTGGTGCGGCGGCGCGTGGCCAGGGGGCCGTCGATGTTATTCTTAGGCTAATTAGATGCCTTGAGTTCAATTTTGGTAGTTGTATGACATAGGTTGACTATTGGAATCTAAATCCTCTACGTTATGTTAATAGGTCACTATATGAATCGACGATCCGACCATTGGATCGTCACCAAACTTTAATATGTTATAGTACGTAATATTTGAGAACCATAGGAACTTATAGATCAGGAATCCGACGTACGGATCTTCCTGAATTGGAATTGTAAGTTCATAAAATAAACGTTAACCGCCACTTTGTTTTGGCAATTGGCGGAGATCCAACCGTTGGATCATAATGAAATTTTGGGATAATGTTTTGGAAGCATAATGTGGATCCTTGGAAGTTACTGATCGGAAATCCAAGGAACGTATCTTCCGGATTGAATTATGTAGGGTTGTGGACCCTACCGTCGATCGTTGACCGATAATCAACTTGTGGCCAATGGGGCTTAAATCACTCTGAAACGTCTTTAGGGATGGTTTTACATATATTACATGATCTGTTGATAAGAATTCTGAGATGTGGTTGGTAATTGGCCGCAGGCGCCGATCGCTCGGGACGCCTCAATGGTTGTGCTAGGAAGTTGTAGCACGGACTCCAGGTGAGTGGATCTTTCTCTTTCTATCATATATATATATATATATATATATATATATATATATACATATGATTGATAATTCCATAAACATTATTAAGTTGATTTATGCATATTACCCACTTGTAATTATTATGAATACCTTGAAGCACTGTGTGAACTACGAATGGCTTGATCCCTATTTAGGGTATGTAGGCAGTCTAACAAGACGTTAGATGCAGCCATATAATAAATGAGAACGAATAATTGAGACAATAGTCTAGTTTGGGAAATTGAGTAGTTTGAGGGATATTGGTGGAAAGATTATAAGATTTGACCCTATGTTTTAGTGGTTAAATGTCGATCATAAATCATTGTGTGAATAACCAAGAAATTGAAGTAAGGAAAGGGAATTAATTGATAGTTAATTTAGTTAGTGTCTAATTAGGCTTATCATAGATGATTACTCTCAAAAGTAAATAGTTTAGGAATGGGGCATTACAGTTTATGTATTCTAGACCAATTGTTTATATGTTTATATATCTGGAAATATTATGACATGGTTAAAGTTCAGACTTACATCCTAGTGTATCCATATGTGTATTCCTTGCACATAATTAGTGTGAACGCTCTGAAGTGCAAAGGTGAACGCAGGACACACAGGTAAGTTCAAGTAAGTATACGGTAGTAGTTGAATTGATGGGGTTATGGTATGACTACATTTATGTTTTAAGCAACTCCGACACTGTCGTACAGGTTGCAATAGTAGGTAACTCTGGCATTGTCGTACAGGTTGCTTATGAATCATACATGTTGTATTAGATGCATTTAAAGCTCATAAACCTGCACCCCGGTGTTAGTGTTTCCGCCCGTGGCCAGGGCACAGTCCTTCACGTAATGTTCACGTCCCGCACCATACGCTCACCTTGAATTCAAGGTAGGTGCATAGGCCTGTCATATGGACCACTATAGGTGGTTCCGACTCGTAGGTGACTCTCTACGTGATCGTAGAACTTGAGCGTATTCATTTACACCCAGTCATGTCGTACAGACCACTACAGTGGTTCCGACTCGTGTGCAGGCGTAGTGTCGTATAGGTCACTAGAGGTGACTCCGACTTACATGCTAGCCATGTTGATGAGATATGTGATGAGATATGAATATGTCGTATAGGTCACTAGAGGTGACTCCGACTTACATGCTAGCCATGTTGATGAGATATGTGATGAGATATGAATATGTCGTATAGGTCACTAGAGGTGACTCCGACTTGCGTATGTAATGAATACGTGATGAGCTAGCATATGTGATGAGGTAGCATATGTGATGAATATGTGATGTGATGAGCTAGCATATGTGATGAATACGTGATGAGCTAACATATGTGATGAATACGTGATGAGGTAGCATATGTGATGAATACGTGATGAGCTAGCATATGTGACGAATACGTGATGAGCTAGCATATGTGATGAATACGTGATGAGCTAGCATATGTGATGAATACGTGATGAGCTAACATACGTGATGAGCTAGCATATGTGATGAATACGTGATGAGGTAGCATATGTGATGAATACGTGATGAGCTAGCATATGTGACGAATATGTGATGAGCTAGCATATGTGATGAATACATGATGAGCTAGCATATGTGACGAATGCGTGATGAGCTAGCATATGTGATGAATATGTGATGAGCTAGCATATGTAATGAAATATGTGATGAACTAGTATATGTGATGAAATACGGGTAAGTCGTATAGGTCACATAGGTGACTTCGACTTGCGTACTAGTATGAGTTATTAATCACATGATTATTTGATATTGCTAACGAGACGATGTGTTGTGGTATGTTTATGATTGTTCTGGAAATTATACAGGTGTTGTAGCGAGGGGTTATAGAAATTTATATGGTTTCTATTAAAATTTTGTTTACAAGGCCACTCACCTTTGTCTTGTCTTCACCCTCCAGGTTTTATTAGCTGAGCTTTCTTATCGTCGAAGATTCGTGGCGATTCTTAGTGTTGGAGATTATTTCGAGGGTACGATTCTTAATTCACTCTTCTGTACTTACTTATGCTCTAACGTCACGTGTGAAGTGGGTTCATACCCGTTCACCAGTGCACTCTGGTATTTAGGCACTCTTAGGTTTAAATTCATTCATAATATTTTTTTCCACATTATCATACTTTATGGCTTCGTCATCTTCCAGGTGTCGGCCAGCACACCTCGATTCGGAGTCCTAGTGGACATTCCGAGTCGGGGTGTGTCAGGTTCTATTCAATTTACCCTTTATTTTGTTCTTATCGTTAAAACTCAAAGTTTTCAAGCCTTTTCATTAGTTTTCCTTTTTATTTATTGTCTCCCATTAAATGTTTAAATTTATAATATACAAATTTTAATTTATTTTTTGACCCAAAAAGAGTTTTTTTTTAATTTATTAATTTTATTTAACATTCTTCAAATGTACCTAAACGTTAGTACTGAAATGTATTATATTGATCTAATGTATTTAAATGTTAGTACCAAAATGTATATACTGAAATATATGCACCAAAATGTATTATATTAAATTAATGTATCTAAATGTGTGGGGAATTGTTATCAGCACTCCTAAAATCTCATTTGGTACTCCAAACTTTCTATAATTAGAAAGAAAAATACACTTGTGAGGTGAGTAGAATGAGATTTTTGGAGTGCTAATAACAGTTCCCAATGTATGTACTGAAATGTATGCATCGAAATGTTAGTACTGAAATGTATTATATTGAATTAATGTACCTAAATATTTGTATCAAAATGTATGTACGGAAATATGTGTACGTATATGTATGTATTGACACACCACGACCCGAAATGTCCACCTAGACTCTAAATCGAGCTGTGCTGGCTGACACCAAGAGGGTGACAAAGCCACATAGTGTAGTGATGTGGAAAATGTAAGTATATTTAAACCTAAAAGTGCCTAAGTATAAGAGTGTGCTAGTGAGCGGGAATGAACCCATATCACATTTGATGTCAGAGCATAAGTAAAGTACAGTAGAGTGGAATGAGAGTTATACCATTGGAGGAAATCTCTAATATCAGATTTACCAGGAATCCTCGTCGATGCAAAAGTTCAACTGCTAAAACCTGAAGGGGCGAAAAATAAGGGTGAGTGGGCCTAAAAATAATGTTTTATAAAAACCTTTTTGAAAACATTATAACCCCTCACTGTAAAACAAGTATAGTTTCCACAATATACGTACTACGTATAGTAAGAAAATACTTACCGTAGCCTGCAATAAGCACATGACATTCTGTTGATCCTAAAAACTACAAAGCCTGCGTGGCGCGCAGGCCGAGTAATCTAAAAGCTAACTACGTCCTTCGGTGAATGCGGGCGTGCCAACTCGTCGGCCGAGCTCAGCCGAGGAGTAAATTTGTTGATGTTGCGTTGGGTCGCGCTACTGACTTCTGCGTCTTGCGATTGCGGCCGAGAAAGGAACACGCCTCGGCCTCTTGGATTCTCAAACCTGAAGACAAGGTTACTATTATTACGAAGTTCACGAATCGCTGTCGTCGGATTCGGTTACAGTGATGGTATTCGTCAGAGTGAACTCACGCCGAATCGACACCAAAGTGTAAGGACACAAATACTCGAAGCAGATATAAGTTTTTATAGTGAACGTAGTTCGGCCGCCTGAATGCCGAACTCTAAATTCCACTTGAGAATATCCAATCATAAAACAACTCGGCGTGCAATGCGCCGAGCTCAGTAAATGGTAACACTTCACCTCGCCGAGAAGGCTGATGAAATGACCTCAATCGATAAGGACTCGGTCGTCTCTCTCGACCAAGACTTGGATAGATAACTGACCGTGCCCGCCGCAGTGCTGTTGATGCCAACGGAAGGTACTGCGAGTTCGGCCAATTCTACGGTGATAGAGCTATCTATGCCGACTTAAGATATCACCGGTTGCTTTCACAGTGCTGTTGATGCCAACGGAAGATGTGTCAGCGAAAAAGAAAAGGAAAAAGTTCTCAAGTTGTTGAGGATTTGCGCATGGCAATTTTGTATTGATTTTGTGGGGCTCTACTGGCTTGCAACCCCCACTATTTATAGCACTGGACCTTGAGTTACAATCCTACTCGAACTAGGCTTTCTTCTCCGGATCAACAACAACTCGACCAGTCCTATCCTAACTAGGATTGTGAACCTAGTCCCTTTTTTAGTCGGCTCCCTTCCGGGTTATCATACTTGCCGAGACTCCTTGTTGTACCAGGACTTGTCTTCGTAAATAACCTAGCCGGCCTAGTTTTAGAAGCCCACGACCCAAGCGACCCGAGGCTCCCTTGTTGTCAGGTCTTCCGGGCCGAGATGGTTCTGTACTCGGCCCAAATTGATATTTTGGGCCCAAACATTGCCCCCTCGCTTCTGAGGTCTTCGGCCTGAACTCTTTGGCCGAGTTTCGACCTTGAAGAAGCGAATCTAGTTCACAGAACCCAAGTACTCTATTTTCAAGGCGCATTTATTGAACACGATCGCACGATCTTGAACCTGCAAACCTCCATTCCACGTGGCAGCCTGTGACTTGGTATTTCCTAATAATGACGTCTGAAGCGTGCGGTTACTCGAACCGTCAGGTCATCATGACCTTGTGGCTAAACCTAGCCATCCTTATCTCAATCCGTGAGCCACTTCTCAGCGTGCGGACGCCGAAACGTCTTTCGCCATCAATCTCACCGTCACACGCAATCGTGCGCCCCCAAAACCTGAAACCCTCGGTCTTCTCAACTGCATTCCCTGAATGCTCATTATGATCAGTGATTTCTTCAGTCGATTTTACCCTTTATTTTGAATTTCGAACGATTGCACTTCCTTTCCCATCTCTATAAATACTGGAATTTTCCATTTGTACTGTACGCTCTCAAAACTTTCTGAAATTTCTTGCCGTTTTTCTCTCGAATTCATCTCTTTCTTCCAGGTCTTTGCTTTCAAACCCCCAACCCAGAAAACCCTTTTACGCCGTGTTTCCTTCCTACAATGGCATCCTTCATCTCAAAGCTTTCCAGGGAGTGCGAACAACATCAAAAAATACTCGATCGAAGCTCGATCAAAACCATACGGTTTGAGAGTGACATGAGCACTCCCCACCAAATCCTGGGTCCTCTTTTCAAGGCGACCGTTCCGTCGGCCATTACTGGCCTTCTCCAGGAGCACTGCCTAACACCCTTACTCCAAGGGTTTGAATGGTCGAGATGGGACGCGGCGAAACCCCAAAGCTCCTGGCCCTCGACGACCACAACCTGGGCAGCCTGGGTTGTCCGAATGGAGAAGTTCTTCGGCGATCAATGGAAGGCCCTTGGCATCCACGACGCCATCCTCCTCTCGTCAATGGAAATCGTTCCCGACAAGGAGCTCCTCCAAGCCGCCTTGTGCTTTTGGTGCTCGGCCACCAACACCATGGTGCTTCCACTTGGTCCCATTGGCCCCACCACTCTGGATGTCACAGCCATCCTGGGCACTTCAACGACCGGGCTCTCTATCGACGCGGCCCTCTCTTGGTACCCGTCAAACATCGACCTGAAGACGCTTTTTGATCGACGGGCTGTCGAGACGTTAAACCGTGAAGGCCAAATCCCGTCGAAAGAAGACATTCACAAGCTTCACAAAAACTTCTTCAATTACAACACCCTCTACCTCCACTTCGCCGGCCGAGGAGAAGAGGACCTACGAGAAGGGGAACATGAAGCCTTCCTCTTCTACTGGTACAACAAATACATTTGTTGTACCAAATCGAACAAGTGCTTGGTCGAGAATATGCCGGTGGCCGAGGCCCTGGCTAGTGGCCATGTCCTGTCACTGAGCTCCAACATTCTCGCCCACCTCTTCCGCTGCCTGGCCGAGGCGACCCTGCACAAGATCGACCCACACCAGAACAGTCCCCTCTGGGTCTTCCAACTCTGGTTACAAGTGTATTTCACCTCCCTTCGGTCGGCTATAGCCGACTTCTCACCAACGGAGGCACTTGGTCTTCAGTTGGCCTCCCTACCGACACCCCCTCATCACGCCGAAGAGGTATTTAGGTACCTCTTCACTCTTGATGACCTCTCCAACGACGAGTTCCTGATATGCCGTCGTCGGGACTACCCTTCCTCCATCAGACTGCCTATATCTATGTGGGGCGCGGGGGAAGACGCCGACCTTCGTCAGTCCCGGGGGTCGTTTGTGCTTACTCGCGACCTTCCCCTTGGCTGCGATGGGAAACGAGCGGGTTGGGAAGTGTACCATCCTAACTTCCTTGCCCGACAGCTCGGTTATCTTCAAGGCTGCCCGGTCCCCCTTCTCTCATCCCAGACAGTCCTAAGCCGCGGACGTGAGCCTCGTTCTTCGAAGAAGGAATGCCGAACTGCTGCGAGGGAGTTTCAAGAGCAGTGCCAAAAGTTCCGCCTTCGACCGACCACCCCAGAAACCCTATGCACTGACACCTTCGGTGATTGGTTGGAGGCCTACATCCAGGAATTCTTTGGTGCTCCGGTCGAAGACGTGCTGGACAAACTCTTCAGCGACCGGCCTAAGAAGTCCTCTGCCCCCCAAACTCAAGGTAACTGTTCATTTTTTTTTTTTTTTTTTTTTTTTTTTTTTACTTTTCCTTTTGCATATCAATTTGCCGTGCTAATTTGCTTTTATCTTCCCAGGTAGTCGGCCATTGAGAAAAGTAGGGGCAGTCGCCGCAGCCTGGAAAGAATCGGTCGTGGCGAAAGCAGATAAAACTGCTGGCCGGGCCAGGTTGACCAAACGGCCTCGCCAAGAGGCCGCGCCGGCTGTCCAATCTCCACCGCCTGCCAAGCGGGTAAAGAAACTGGCAAATAAAGGCGCACGGGAGATCCACGTCATCTCCAGTCATACTACTGGAACGACGACCCCCAGTGTTTCCCCTCCACCTGCCGTCGGCCATCGCTTGGTCGAGGAGCAACCAGTTCCGGCCGCAGAAACAGTTCAGACGCGACCTGTTTCCGGGGCCGGTACACCAGTTGTACCTCCTTCTGTCGAGGCTGCGCCGATTTTGGAAAAGACGGTTTCTGCGGCCGAGGGAACTTCCCCTGTAAATCCAAAACCCTCTGTCTTCGTTCTGGATGAGAGCGAAGGGAGCGACGAAACTCCGCTGGCAACTCGTCCTCGTACGCGTCGACAACCTCCTCCCACATCCGAGAGGGTTGCTCAAGCAAGTCCCTCCGTGGCTGACTGTGGCAAACGTCCGGCCGAGGAAACGGTCATGGTGGCAGAACCTTCTGCTTCTCTCCAGGACCAGGGCGTCCCCCCTTCGCCCGAAGCTGCTGTCCCAGTCGGCCCTTCCACAGCCGATCGCGGCAAACGACCGGTCGGGGAGCCAGAGGCAACGGCGGAGACGCCCGTGCATCCTCAGGATCAGGACCTCCACATTCCTTCGCAGGAAGCTGCTTCGGCCTTCGTAAGTACCCTTTACCACCTTTCTTTGATTACTTTACTGCTTTAGAATTCTAAACACGGAAAATACTAAATGTCAGGTGCCTATACACTCTTTTCATCAAAAGTTCTATGCGCCGAAGGGCGTTATTTATATTTCGTGGCCGCCTCAATGGCCATCGAACGTAGATAACCTCTATCGGCCGCGAGAACTGAGAAGCAATCTGAGACATTGGGCTCGGCCATTGAGTTCTTTAGGTTCGAGCAACGATCCTGGAGACATGGCCGAGGTCTCCTCTCGGCAGGTTAAAAACAAAACTTTTCTTGCTCTTTTATAACTTCTTTGGAGCTTAATTTGATTTGTGTGTGCAGGCGACATGGGAGGTCGAATTCAAAGCTCTCCTGTCCCGTACTACTGGAGGGGCTGGTCCCTCAGCTGCCGCGACCGAACCTGCCGATTCAGACGCTCTGACTCGGCTGCAAGAAGTTATGTCGCTCTCGGCGTCGCAAGTCCTTGAGCGCAAAGGCCTTGATCGGCTGGGCGAATGTCTGAACGACCTCGGAGCCGACGGTCAACTGAGCGGCGAGGCTGTTGTTCAGGCCTCAATTGCCTTGGAGCGCGTTCGAGAAACTTTCAATGTTTCCGAGAGTGCTTTGAGGGCCGAGCAGAACCTGCAGGCTGCCCTGGCCGTTCAAGAGACCCTTCGCCCGAAAATTGACGCTTTGAAGGCCAAAGGGGATGTCTTGGCCGACCTCGATCGTCAGATGGCCGAACTGGCGAAACGAAGATCGGCCATTGCTTCCGATCTTGCCAAGGACTTCGAGTCGGGCGGCAAAGCCTGCTTGACCGAGTATGCGGAAAATGCAACACGGGTCGAGCAGTTGAAGCTGGAGAAAAAGAATCGGCAGGCTCAGGTTATCATGGGCGAAGTACGGTGGCTGGAGCTGAAGGCCTTGCTCGGCATTCTTCTACCTCCTTCACCTTGAATGTATCCGACTGTAAATCGGTCGACCTACTTATTTTGTACATACCTATTAATCTTAATGAATCGGGTTTTTATTTTTATTCTCGCATTTCCCATGTGACCGGATAATATTTCTTCAAAAATTTTCCGTTGATTGGTAACCTCTGGACTACACCGGTCCGGTCCTTAAGATGATATGCCCCTTTGCCATATACGTTATGCACCACGAACGGCCCTTCCCAATTCGGCGACCACTTGCCGAACCTAGGATCTTTTAGTCCAACGGGCAACACCGTTTGCCACACCAACTCACCCTCGCCGAACGTTTTCTGTCGCACCTTTTGATTATAGGCTCGCTCGGCAATCCGTTTTTGTGCCGCCAGTAAGTTATAAGCGTCGAGTCGCGCTTCTTCCAAATCTTCTAGTTCCTGTCTCATGGATTGATTATATTCGGCGCTAAACAAACTACTTTGTTCGATTAATCGCAACGAATTTACGCTTAACTCGACCGGTAACATCGCATCGTGTCCGTAGGTTAATGCATACGGGGTTGTCGCAGTTGCTGATCGGGGCGATGTTCGATATGCCCATAATGCCTCGTTCAACTTCAAATGCCACATGCCGGGCCTTTCTTTTATTATTTTTTCGAGGATGCCGATCAACACTTTATTACTTGCTTCGGCCTGTCCATTCGCCTGTGGATAATACGGTGTAGATTGTTCGAGCCGAATGCTCAGATTCGCCGTATACTCTTTAAACCTCTCGGCTGTGAAAATGGTTCCATTGTCGGTTATGATCGTTTCTGGTATGCCAAATCTGGTCACTATGTGTTCCTCCACGAAGTCGCAAACTTCTTTAGATGTTAGTTCGGCGTATGATTTCGCTTCGACCCACTTGGTAAAGTAGTCGGTTGCGACTATTATCCATGCGTGCCTAGCTGCTCCAGAAGATGGCGTGATTTTGCCGATCACGTCCATGGCCCATCCTCTAAACGGCCATGGCTTTATGACCGAATGCAATGATTCGGCTGGGACCCTTTGTATAGGTCCGTGGATTTGGCACTGTACACATCCTCGCGCAAACTCGATACAATCCTTTAGTATCTTTGGCCAAAAATAGCCGTGCCGTCGAAGTAGCCATCGCATTTTTCGTCCGGATTGATGAGCTCCGCATATCCCTTCATGGACTTCTGTAATCGCCCGACCACTCTCTTGGGGGCCGAGACATAGCAATAATAAACCATCTTCGCCTTTTCGGTATAACTCGTTCTGATACATGACATAGTTCGTGGCATGAACTCTTGTCTTGCGATCGTGTTTATTATTGGGATTGTCAAGGTATCGCATAATGGGCCCTCTCCAATCATCTGGTATTGCTTCGACGGCGCAAACGTCGACTGGGTCGTCTCGATCTAACAACGAAGGTAAGGACATGACTCTTGTACGTATCACGTTGTCGCGCTGGAGGACTTGTTGGTTAACCAAGGCCGGGTATAGCTATCGCAACACGGGTATTTCTCGGCCTAGCTTGCCCCCCAAGAGTTGTGCGCCGGAGGCGATTTGAGCCAACTCGTCCGCGTCGGTATTATGACTTCGGGAAATATGTTGAAATGTAATACCGTCGAAGAACTCGGCCAAATAGCTGGCGATCATATGGTAAGGCGCCAGGGTGCAACTCATGCAACGAAAAGAACCATTAAGTTGGTTAATCACAAGTTCGGAGTCACCAAGGACGAGGGCGCGGGTCGCCCGTAGATCATGAAGGATCCCAAGGCCGATGATTAGGGTTTCGCATTCAAAATCCAACTTAAGCGAAAAATACCAACGATCATGGTTGGGGGATTGAACGACAATTCCTACGCCCGCCGAGGATGACGTACTGGAACCGTCAAAGTACATCGTCCAATGATTGTCGCGCGTCGCAACCATGCCGATTTCGACATCGGCATCCCCAAAACCGTAGGGGGAAGGGTGTTGAGCAAGGAAGTCGGCCATCGCCTGGCCCTTGACGGCTTTCTGAGGCACGTATTGTAAGCTAAATTCGGACAACGCCATTGTCCACTTCCCAATTCGGCCTTTTACGATTGGTCGGGTAAGCATGTACCGGATAACGTCGGTCTGGGCAATAACTTGGGTGACTGACGGGAGCATGTAATGCCGAAGCTTGGATGCGGCGAAAAATAAGGCCAGGCACAGCTTCTCGACGGCGGGATAATTGATCTCTGGGTGGCTGAGATGGCGACTTAGATAAAAAATCGCCTGCTCTCGACCGGCGTCGTTGTCTTGTGCGAGGAGGCAGCCGATGGACTCTTCGGCCACCGAGATATAAAGCTTAAGAGGTTTCCCGCGCCGAGGAGGAACCAAGACAGGTGGTTTCGTGAGGGAGACTTTGATTTGCGTAAACGCCGCCTGATGTTCGTCGTTCCATACGAATTTATCTGAGTCCTGGAGTTTCAAAAGCGTGGAGAACGCTTTCATTTTACCGGCCGAGTTAGCAATAAATCGGCGGAGGAAATTGACCTGACCGAGTAAGGACTGGAGTTGTTTCTTCGTCGTTGGAGGTGGGGCACTGATTATTGCGCGTGCCTTATTCGCATCGACTTCAATCCCACGGTGATGCACGAGGAAACCAAGGAAATTTCCGGCCGACACGCCGAAGGCACATTTGGCGGGATTCATCTTGAGATTATGCTGACGCATGCGGAGAAAAGCCTGTCGGAGGTCGTCCAGATGTGTCTGTCGGAGTTTAGATTTGATGACAACATCGTCGATGTAAACTTTGACAATGGTTCCAATTAGATCGTGGAAAATGGTGTTCATCGCCCGTTGGTATGTGGCGCCGGCATTTTTTAGACCGAATGGCATGACAACCCATTCGTAAGTGCCGAGTGCCCCCGGGCAACGGAAAGCAGTTTTGTGCACGTCGGCTTCGGTAATGAATATTTGGTTGTACCCCGCGTGTCCATCCATAAAAGATAAGATTGCATGATTCGCCGCGGCATCGATTAACAGATCTGAAATCGGCATTGTGTATTCATCTTTGGGAGTTGCCAGATTGAGATTTCTGAAATCGATGCAGATGCGCAGGGCACCGTTTTTCTTTAAGACAGGTACGATATTCGCCAACCACTCAACATATCGAGGCTGACGGAAAGGCTTACATCCGGGCTTAATACGTAATTCATGCTCGACAAGAGTACGATCTAAACCGGGCATTTCATGGTAGCTCCAAGCAAAACAATCTTTGAACTCCGTGAGCAAGGCACGAAGCTCGTCTTTCATTTGCTGAGGAAGTAAAGCACTAATAAACAAAGGTCGTGGGTCATCGGTCGTCCCAACATTAATTTCCTCCAAGGGGTCTTTAACTTGGGGCCGATGATCTTCGAGCTCGGCCGGGGCTGCTTGAATTTTATCAAGAGATAAGACAGGACCATTATCCCCTTCGGCCAGGAACTCAACGAGATTAACGGCCGAATTTGGTCGTCTAGATATAGTATACCAATGGGCCAGCAGTCGTTCCATCGTGGATGAAACCGCGGCCCTACGTATTTCCCGATCGATGTCAGACATCGGCGTCGGGGAGGAAGTTAGCTAATCCGAGTCTCGCCGAATCCTGATGGACAGTCTCGGCGCCAACCTCGATAGCTTTCTGTACAGAAATCCGAGTCGGCCGTCCTTCATCATTGAAGCCTTGTAAAGTAATGTAGCCGACGTGGTCATCGTAATACCGTGCTTGGATCATGTTAGCCTCGAAGGGCTGGCTATCGGCCGGATGAACAATGACCGATTTGCCGTCCCAAAAAACAAGCACTTGATATAATGACGAAGGAATACAACTGGTTTGATGAATCCAATCTCGACCGAGCAGTGCGTTATACTCGGTTTTGGAATCAACCACGAAAAAGGCGGTCATGTGAGTGCGACCGGCAATATTTACAGTTAACGGAAGTACACCTTTGGTTTGGGACTTGTCACCGACAAAACTACTCATTGTGATCCCTGACGGAATCAGTTCGTCATTCGAGCGACGCAAGGCCTTCATAATGGTCAGAGGCATGATATTGACGGTAGCCCCACAGTCGACAAAAACTTTAGAAACTGGGTATCCCTCGATATGGGCCGTCACATACAATGGCTTTAAATGGTGAAGCGCGGCCGCTGATGAACGAGGGAACAATTCGGCTAAGGCGGCCTTTAAGCTCTCATCTTTTGATGCTGACTCACCTTCAACAACAGAGACAAAATCCACATGGCCGGCGTCTTCGGCGACGACATCACCATCGAGGAAATTCGGTTGAGCCGTGCTTGATTGAAAATCAGCGGGTAACACATGGACCATACTAATGTCCATGTCATCCAAGATTGACGGGCCCATCGGGTTGGAATTTTCCTCGTTATCCTCATCTTGCGTTTGATCATCAACTACGGACTCCGTTTTTGTCAAAGCCGGACAAAGAGACTTTTCTGTTCCTTCTTCAATGGCTTGCTCCGGCGGTGCTGCTTCGGCCGCTTGTTGGGTCCGTGAAACTGCCTCAGGTGAGGGTGAGTGCGACAATGTGCTTGGGGTCGAGAGCCGAACCCGCTCCTGGTAATGTATCCGGGCATCCCTGGTATCGAGATATGCATCCAAACGCGCAACACGTGCCATTTCATCGGTCGTAAGGCCGAAGAGAGAAACAGCCGAAAATACCTCGAAGTGACATCGTAAGTACTGAAGGTCCTCCATTGAGAAAGGAAGTTCGGCTACTTCCATATCAATGTATGGGTCAACTTCAAATCCAAAGACGCGGGCTTCTCGTATGTGCTGGAACCTTGCTTTCAATCCTGGGTCTGAAGTTTTCTGGATAATTCGCTCGGCATCAGGACAAACCTGGACCAGATCAATGGTGTCCTGGCATGCCTTCGGCAAACCATACAGGTCGTTGGCCGAATGCTTCTTGTGAAATTCTCGCATATACTCCAAAGTTTCCCCAAGGAACGGTGGATGCAAATTTCGTCGAATTTTGATTAGAGGTTCTTGTACGGCCGATGATGCTAATTCGCCTTCGGCCTCCTGCCTGAAATGTTCAAGGCGTGCCTTTATCTCCCCTGGTCGAATAAGAAGTTTGATCCGTTTATCAGCCTCTTCAAACATGGTTTCGACATCTTGGTCGACCAGCTGCTTCCCTTGCATCGATGTTGTCAGAACAGCTGGATGCGGTTGCTTGTTGTCATTAGCAATTATGTCCTTCGGCCGCCATTTAGGGACCGAAGCCTCTTGGGCTTCCCGTCGGCGTGCCATGCAATCGATCCTTTGGTGCCGGCGTTTCTGGGATTTGGACAGTGCAGTGTAGACACCTTTTGAAGAATGATACGTATACCAACGTTGATCTCTAGGCTCGGGATGTTTGAAAGTTTTTTGGCTCCGCGATGATTCCGAACTGCCAGAATTACGTTTATAGTAGGCATCGTCGTAAAATGCAGTATCAAAGTCGAGGCGCCGCCTGACTGATGGTGTCTCTTCCATCCGTGCTTTAGGGCCGAGCCGATCAAAAACCCCCTGATGCCGGCTCACGTTGGCTACTTTTTGCTGGATTGCGACCGTAGGTCGTTCCGTTATAAGCGAAAAGGGCTTCACCTCTGGCTCACTGCCGACCTCGGTTCTACATTTTCTGCACAAAACTGCTGTTCCATTGTCTTCATCGGTGCTATAATCCCTCATAGGTTTAACAATAGCGGGCCCCGTTAAAGCTGTAGGTGGCTTGTTTGCACGAAAATCGGCCATGAAACGAGGCCGAGAATTCTGATTATGAAAACGTTGTGTCTTAACAACTTCGACCTTCCCTTTCCCTTTGTCCTTAGGGAGGCATGCATCGACCATATTTACTGTTGCCGTGGGAAACGGGTCAGTATCGACACTCATCTTCTTCTCTGGAAATTTCAATTTACCATTATCGATCCAGCTTTGGACGTTGTCACGAAAGACGACGCAATTGTTTGTCGTATGTTTGCTTGAATCGTGGTATTTGCAATACACCTTTCCTTTAAGTTCTTCGGCCTTGGGAATGTTGTGGCCAGGCCGAAGCTTAATGATTCTTGCTGATAACAGTTGGTCGAAAATTGCGTCAGCCTTTGTAATATCAAAAGTATAAACTTTTGACAGTTTCGATGTTCCTTCAGCGGCTGAACGGCTTTTGACTTCCCTAGAGTCAACTTGAGTCAATGCCTTGCAAACAAACGGCTTATCTATCACTATCTCGGCTGCATCCACGCTAACGCATTCATCCTCGGTTGACGCATAATTGACAGTAGGATTCTTGTAAATCGTCCCCCGAGATGGAGCTTTCGAAACCTTTTCCTCGCGGAGCAAATAGTCATATTGTTCGACATGTTGGGCTAATTCGTATATATCCCGAAAGTTTGCCCCCAAGAACTTTTTTTTGTATTCGACGTCGAGGCCGTTCAAAGCGAGTCTGACGAATTCAACTTCGGGTAAAGGCACTCGGCACCAGTTCCTGGATGATTTGAACCTGGTGAGATAATCCATTGGTGACTCATCAGATGCCTGAGCCATCCTTGCTAATGAAGAAACCGACACCTCCATCCCCGACCGATAAAACTGCTCGTGGAATTTCTCGACCAACTCCTCCCAGTTTTGGACGGAATTAGGAGGAAGATTGATATACCAAGCAAATGCCGAGCCGGTCAATGAAAAATTGAACAGCCTTAGCTTATGGAAATCACCATTAACATCTCCGCATTGCGCGGTGAATCGAGCCACGTGCTCCAACGAAGACAGAGATGATTCACCGGTAAAGAGGCTAAAATCTGGAATCTTGAAACCTTTCGGGTATCCGAACGTTTCTACGTAGGCCGGGTACGGATGGATAAACTTAGGAAACTTCGGCCCCTTCTTTATGGCCGAGTCGATCATCCGCTGGACTTCGGTCATATCAACATGTGTTGCTTCGACCCTCTGGTCGATTCCGTCTGACCTACTATTCGACCCTCCTACTTTTTCCAGGTCAATTGGCTTGAGCCGAGCAGGAATTGGCTCGGCCTGTACAATTGGTAACGGATTATTTCTTGGTGGTAGGCGCTGGGGAAAATCGAAAGGCCTGCCGTCACTGACTTTACTAACCAGTATTTCGAGCAACCTGGTCTGTTGCTCATTGGAACTAAGTATCACGTCATGTAGCTTGTCAATGCCTCGACTAAACGTCTGCTCGACTGACCGAGACTGCTCGTCGAGTCACTTTCGAAGAAACGACCTTGTTGGTGGGTCGGATCCCTCACCGCCATCCTCGTCGCAATCCTCCACTATCCCTTCATTGAGAACGCAAGTGTTCCTGTTAGGGATTTCTAGACCGCGGGGTTGACTGCCGAGATTAATCTCCCTCTCTCGGCGAGTCGCGCTTGTGGACTCGGGTGTCACAGCGCTAAGGGGATTCTGTGCCTGGGGCACATTCTGTCCTGTGTTCTGAATCGGCAAATCGGCTGTTGATTTTCCCATAGCTGTTTTCTTTTTTACCGATCTCGTTTCAATTGGCATGAACTTCGTAGTTTAGCACTAGGTCCCACTGGGCGTGCCAAAATGTTGATCCTAAAAACTACAAAGCCTACGTGGCGCGCAGGCCGAGTAATCTAAAAGCTAACTACGTCCTTCGGTGAATGCGGGCGTGCCAACTCGTCGGCCGAGCTCGGCCGAGGAGTAAATTTGTTGATGTTGCGTTGGGTCGCGCTACTGACTTCTGCGTCTTGCGATTGCGGCCGAGAAAGGAACACGCCTCGGCCTCTTGGATTCTCAAACCTGAAGACAAGGTTACTATTATTACGAAGTTCACGAATCGCTGTCGTCGGATTCGGTTACAGTGATGGTATTCGTCAGAGTGAACTCACGCCGAATCGACACCAAAGTGTAAGGACACAAATACTCGAAGCAGATATAAGTTTTTATAGTGAACGTAGTTCGGCCGCCTGAATGCCGAACTCTAAATTCCACTTGAGAATATCCAATCATAAAACAACTCGGCGTGCAATGCGCCGAGCTCAGTAAATGGTAACACTTCACCTCGCCGAGAAAGCTGATGAAATGACCTCAATCGATAAGGACTCGGTCGTCCCTCTCGACCAAGACTTGGATAGATAACTGACCGTGCCCGCCGCAGTGCTGTTGATGCCAACTGAAGGTACTGCGAGTTCGGCCAATTCTACGGTGATAGAGCTATCTATGCCGACTTAAGATATCACCGGTTGCTTTCACAGTGCTGTTGATGCCAACGGAAGATGTGTCAGCGAAAAAGAAAAGGAAAAAGTTCTCAAGTTGTTGAGGATTTACGCAGGGCAATTTTGTATTGATTTTGTGGGGCTCTACTGGCTTGCAGCCCCCCCTATTTATAGCACTGGACCTTGAGTTACAATCCTACTCGAACTAGGCTTTCTTCTCCGGATCAACAACAACTCGACCAGTCCTATCCTAACTAGGATTGTGAACCTAGTCCATTTTTTAGTCGGCTCCCTTCCGGGTTATCATACTTACCGAGACTCCTTGTTGTACCAGGACTTGTCTTCGTAAATAACCTAGCCGGCCTAGTTTTAGAAGCCCACGACCCGAGCGACCCGAGGCTCCCTTGTTGTCAGGTCTTCCGGGCCGAGATGGTTCTGTACTCGGCCCAAATTGATATTTTGGGCCCAAACACATTCGTAATCACATAATCTCGCATAAGCAAACATATCATATCGAGTTCTCATCGACACATGTTGACACACGAGTTCATGCAAAGATATTTTGACATGAAAAGGACTGGGTGTAACAATGATATACGCTCTAGTACTACAATCACGTGACGACTAGTGCTATGTGCAGTACATACGAGTCCTAATTACCTATAGCAATCTAGGACAAGACTGGCACCTACAATGGATCCCAAGTGAGTGTACGGTGCGATGTGCACATACACGTGAAAGACTAGATCTGGCCCGATCGAGTACTAACACCGGTGCAGCAAACAATGAGCAGATACCATAAATATAGTCATGCCACAATGATTCGATAATTCTAGTCAACATAATATTATCCATAGTCGTAATTCTAATTGAGGCATCCTGTAGGATTTATAATGATTTCCTAATTCTCATCATTACGTCATATCCTATAAATGTCAATTTAATTACGGCAGTCACATTGAAAATTCATTACTAGATGTATATATGGAAACTAAATAAATATATGTATATATCAAAGAAAAGACCCACTCACAAATCATCTCGTCGAGTCGAACCCGCCTCGCGGGCATCGAAGATCATTGCGATGTGTTTTACCTGGAAACGAAACCATTTACTTAAATATAACGTACTAACATAATCACAAGTTTTCGTACAAAATACGACTAATAAACTATTTTAAAATTGTCGAATTTCAGAAAATGGATGGCGGATTCGGATTCGGCATGTCGAGAAACCTAAGGAGGGACCTTGGGTTCCTCCACGCACCGCCATAAGATGGCTGCACTGGCAGCCACGCGCCACCACGATGTGGCTTCCCACGCGCCTGCGAGTACGGCTGTACTCGCCTTCCTCACGAAGGCCTGTGTTTTGTAGGTTTTTGGTCCTACTTCCAAAGCTCCTAACGAGCTCATTTCTTAACCAAATTCGATGACAAAAAAATCAACTTAAGCTAGAAATATAGGGAATCGATTTGTACATATTGAAAGCCCAATCGTGATCGGTGTTGGCTGGGAATTTGGTTTGAAAGTGGTCGGATGGCCACGATTCCTAGTTTTCTAGAAATCTAGAAAATCCTCCCCCTCGTCCGATCCGCACAAATCTTTCCCCAAATTACATACAAAGGTTAAAAACGGTACCAAAACATTCAAAAGGAAAAATCAAGAGGATTTCGAGACTTACCATGGTCGCACAGTGCTTCTGTGCACAGAGAATAGAGAGGGTTGACTGGAATGCCTTCCGGCACAGAGGGGTGAATATGGAATCACAGTCATAGTAGATACTGATCAAAACGTCAGAAAATTCGACAAATTCAAGAATGAGTAATTTTACCGAGTGGTCAAAAATATAGTCCCTCTGAACCAATGGAAAGTGGGGTAATTTGTCAAGTCGATCTATAATCACCGAAACATCATCATAATCTCCACATATACAAGAAATCTCGTACCGAGAGCTTATGGTGATATTTCCACATCTCTAATTGGATACATGAAGTGATTATAACCACTCGAACGATTTCTTGATGATTTGTAAATAACATCATATCAGTACCTGATAATTCCAACTGAAATGGAATAGGACAAGCTGAAAGTGTTCAAAGGTAATTATGTCTTTTGCTGCAGTAAACAGTAACTACGTTTGTACAACTGGGGTGATACATGATACTGCAATCGTATACGTTGATTTGGTATCTCCATCGTCGCTGCCAGAAATTTAGCTCTTTTAAAGAGAGGGACAGTATTGTGTTGTAGTTGTAACTGGATAAGTTTTCCAACCACTTCTACTTAGGTTGGGTAGCCATGACATACTGATAGGTGTCACTCATGGTTTGTGGAAGCCCTGAAGATTAGCAAACACTAATCTTCATCAAAGGGAGAATTGAAATGTTGTTTCAATTCACAATTGATCGTTAAGAGTAACAATCGCCCACTGGCTCGCACAATGGAACCTAATGGATCGTACACCGAGTAAGGATGAATGTGAAGATATAAAAGAGATGGATAAGTAATTAAATGGTTTAATTGAGAATGGTCAAGATTAATTAATTAGTTAATTAATTATACGAAAGCTTCTTGTTGGGCCTTTTAAGTTAGTTTCGAGTTTCGGGGTCCAAAAGGGTTTTTAGTCCATAAGGCCCATTGAGTTTATGTTGTGTGACAACTAAAACTAAATGGAAAATTAGCCCAAAAACAAAGCTAAAACCGGCCACTTAGGGAGAGTGAGTTGATTGACTTATTACAAGTTTGCCAGTCACTTGTGAGGTGGTATAAAGGCAACTTTATAGTCATTCCCTCATTAGGGTTTTCTTGAGGCAAAGAAGAGAAACCTTTTCTCTCTTTTGCTCTATAGAGGCCGGCCATTTAGGGGAAGGATAGCTAGCAATCTTTCTTCCTCTAAGTCATCCATTTCATCTTCACACCTCATCCTTGGTGTGGAGACTTAGAGACACCAAACCTTTGGTATTCTTGGAGATCCTTTCCTCACATCCTCAAGAAGCAAAGGAGTATCAAAAGGAGGAAAATCACAAGGAAGATCTAAGGAGCTAGGAGGTGACTTGAAGGCCCTCCAGTTGGGTGAATCCCTTGTGTAAACAAGGATGAGCTTCAAGGGTAATCAATCTCAAAAACCTTCCTTCTCTTTAATGTTGTTAAAAAGTCTTGTGGTTCACCATTCACTAGGCTTTGAAAGTCATGGGTTTTAAAAAAAAATTGAATGCATGCCTACGTTAAAGTGTTATTAGTTTGCTTATATGTTCAAATGTTCTCACTTGTTCTTAGCTAGGACAAATTTTTTCCTTCATATGGAATTTGACAAAATTGTAGGTGGTGCTATTTGATTTAAGACACAAATCAAATGGCTTAAAATTAATCAATTTATATTTGTTATGTAATATTTGCAAAATGCTATCCAAAGCTTGATAAAGTAATGTGATAGGGATTTTACTACACACGCAAACGGGCTAAAAACTCCTATAATACTTGCAAGAATGACAAGGTTATTGTAGTATAAACGGATCTCACAAGGTCTTTCTCCACAAGGATTATTAAATAATTTGAAGCAAACCAAATTCCAATTAATTATTGTAAAATAGAAATTTGGGACGATTGATCTTTATGACCTAATTTAATAAAACGAATTTAATTAATAAAAATAAAACAATCTGCAATATTAAAGCTGAAGGAAAAGGAAACAGTTTTTTAAATACCAATTTATAAAAGCACTAGGGTTCCACCTGAAGGGAAATAATGAGATTTATGTGGGATTTCTAGTGACTAGCATGCATATACAATTCAAAATTTATATACATTTGCAACGGAAGCATGTTATCACATAATATCAAAGCTATAGTCATGCAAATCCCATTTAAGAAGCATAGGTTCATATATGATGCATCTAAGAAAATATTGAAGAACAAAGTGAAGGTATAGTTTTATACCTCTTGATGTAGACTTGAGACCAAGGATGGACCACCTCCAAGCTCTTTGTTCTTGGAACTCCTTGAGTCTAGCCTCCCTCCTAGCTTCCTCCACCTTGAAAGATTTAGAGCTCCTTTCTCCTTTAGTCTCCAAAGTAGAAGACCTCTAAAGATCCACACCCAATAGTGTAGTAAGATAGATAATGGAATAACCAAAAGGAGGAGAGATGATTAGCTTTCCCTCCTCTTGGTGACCGGCTATAAGTGTGTTGAGAGAGAGAGACTTGTTTTTCTCTTTTGTGAAAAAGAACACACAAAACCCTAATGAAACATTTTCACTAAACTTCCTTTATAAATGTCAAAGAAGTGAGTCAACCACTTGACTCCCTCTCTCTCCTTTCACTTGTATTGGCCGGCCCCCTTAGTGTGGGTTTGGACTTTGGGCTTTCATCATCTCAAGTCATTCTATGCTTGAATAAAAGGACCCAATTCGTTTGGGCCCAATAGGCCCGAATGAAACCGAACTTTTCTTTAAGTCCTAAACGATCTTTTATCGTTTATATGATTTCTTTAGACTTTCTAATTAATCATAACACTTAATTAATCCAATTAATTGTTTATATGAGTCGTATAGGAACGCTTTCCATCATTACGCTCGATACTTCGGCCGAAGATTCCTGAATCATATCTTAGAGTATTCATCCTCTCATAACGAGGATTAGAGATCCCTTGTTGATCATTCACATGCCTCTGAGAATAAATCACTGACCCCAACAATGCATTGAACACATCCAAGATGAGATGTGGTCACGTCTCATTATCAAATGATCAGCAACGTATCCCCAAGGCAACTATGATGTCTCAGGTCAAAGGATTACTTACATTATTCCAACTAGTAGAGTTACTTGCTTGACATGTGAGTATACCTCCATGCAAGTACTCTTGTTTGATTGTGTTCAGTGAACTCATTCCCATAATGAGCACCTACATACTTGTCTTAGTGTCATTACACGAATGGCATGAGACTTTCCATCGTTCCCATTGGAAGGGGACATAGTATGTACTGGTCTATGTATTGTCAGTGTCCCTCCGACAATCCTATGACCAGGAACCTTTTTGGACATCGTGGTTATAAGAAGAAGGTCTCTGTAGTCTAACATCATTAGATTACTTCTTCCATCGATCCATTGTCCATGGATTCACTCTTTAGGACGTATATCGTTTATTGAGATAGTCCTAATGAGTGACTTTGCCTTTTGATGTATTAGAGTTTTCCATACATATAGACATTGTCCTGAAAGGTTTCTTCCAAAAATTGACTTTCAGGGCATATCTCCAACAATCTCCCATTTGCACTAAAGTCAATCAGTAATGCATCTTATAGATGCTAGTCGAGTGAACTTGAGCTCGTAGGTTAACTAGGTTATGCATTAATCCTTTGAACTTAAAAGGATTTGCTTATTAAATGTTTCCAAAACATTTAATGTTGTCTCTTGTTTGTGGTCAAATTGTTGGAAGTATGCCCACAAAGCCACTGATTTGATGTAATAGCTTTTTGGAATACTTAATGTATTAAACTTTTATATGTTTAATGAAGGGCAAAGCTTATTGTCAGACACTATTTATTGTATCATGTGTTTATGCAATAAGGGAATCCAAGGGATGTATTTGATCTAAGAGACAAGTGATCTAAGTGAGTTAGATTATCGAGACCATTCTCTTATGTTCATTCCTAAAACGTTCCTAGCCATAGGATTGCCAATTGGGTATTGACAATCCGCTAAGGTTAGTATGTGTTATGTCAACTCAAGCTTGAGTATGACTAGTCTCAAGTCATTTGGTGTTGGACACTAAGACAAACACATAGGTGCTCGAAAGAGTAATCGAGTACATTGAACAACGATCAAAAGAGAGTTCGAACATACATGTCATGTAAGAACTCTAAAGTTGCAATATGCAAAGTAGTCCTTTGACCTGTGAAGGAAATTTTGTGAAACACATGTTCATTTAAGCAACATCATATAGCATGCAATTAACAATTAAAGGCGGAATCATGCTAGCATGCACTTAAAAACAAAACATCAACCATGAAATTCAAAGCCTAGTAGATTGGTGAACCAAGACTCAACTCAAATCAAAGTGAGTTGAGAAATTTATACCTTTGTAGATTCCTCTTTGCATAAGCAAAGGCTAATCACCCAAAGAGAGGACCTTCATTCCTTGCATCTTAAATCTATGGATTTGGATGGAAGAATATGATTCTCCAAGTTCTCAAAATAGAGAACCTCTAAGTCTCCACACCAAGGATGGATTGATGAAGAAATGAGTGACCTAGAGGAAGCAAGATTGCTAGATAATTTCCTCTAGGGTGGCTGGCCTCTTTAGAGAGAAAGGAGAGCTTTGTGTTCTCTCCAATTTCCTAAAAGAAACCCTAAATGAATTTTGGCTATAAAGTCATATTTATACCTTAATTCATTGGAGTGGCAAACTTGTAAATAAGTCCAAAACCCACTCCTTTAACTAAATGGCCGGCCATAGGGTTTCATTGGGCTTTTTAGGTCTTTGTGAATTTTAGTCATTAAGTTGTCATACAACTTAAGTCAATGGGCTTGACGTTCGAAGCCCATTGGGCCTTGAGGCCCAAAACTAACCCGTGGTCTTTTACCGAACTATATTCGTTTGATTAATTAATCATATTAATTAATCCTTGCCATAAATAATTAAACCATTTAATTATTCTTACTCATCTCCATTGTTTCTTCAATCTTTACCTTACACGGTGTACGATCCATTAGGTTCCTTTTAGCGAGGCAGTGGGCAATTAAAACTCTTTCTAATCGATTGTGAATTGAAACTTACTTTCTATTCTCCCTTTAGTGATTATACACGTTTAGGGCTTCCACAAACCATGAGTGACACCTAGCAGCATATCATGGTTACCCAAGCTAATCAGAAGAGGTAGAGAACCTATTCAGTTTAGGATTACAAATGCAATATGGTCTTTCTCTAATACAATACTCTTGACCACATTGTTTGGTTTGATAGTTTATTCATGTCTACTATCCAATGTGATTCGTGTGCTTATATGATTACCTTGAATGTGATCTGGAACGACTTCCTAAATCTCATTCATACTCTGGCCAGAGATTCTTAATCATATCATAGAGTATTCACCCTCAAAAGGTTTGAAGGTTAGAGATCCCTTGTTGCGCATTTAATTGCCTCCATAGCTAAGTGGCTTAACCCCAACGATGCCGTGGACACCCGTGTATGGGTGACGTTTGACATAATCAAAGATCAAGGACCTAACCACAAGACAACTATGATGCCTCAGGTCAAATGACTACTTTGCATTATCCCAACCATGAGTTCTCATGTGACATGAATATGAGAACTCTTTGTTGATCGTGTTCAGTGAACTCATTCTCTATTGAGCACCTACGTACTTGTCTTGATGTCACACACACCAATGACTCGAGACTAGTCACTCTCCCTGAGAGAAGACACAGTACGTACTGACTGTCAATGCCCAATTGGCAATCCTATGATCAGGAACGTTTAGGATGTGTCTACGAAAGAATGGTCTCATGAATCTAACTTCTTTAGATCGTATTCTCTCAATCACATATTCCTTGGACTTATCGTTTAAGCATATAACATTTATATGAGACGGCTTAAACAATAATCTTTGCCCTTGATATTAAACTAGATTAGTTTAACATATGAAATGTCCGTAAAGTATCATCATATGATTGGCTTTAGGGCACATTTCCAACAATCTCCCACTTGCACTAGAGCCAATCAACTTAGTCATCAGTGATGATACCTCTTCTGTAGTCATTTCATAAATGGCTGAGTAGTAGGCCTAGACAATGGATATCTATATGTTATCCATAGAAGCAACCTTGAGAATAACGACGTTACCATTATACATGATTCTCAATCATGTGGTTCAGTCTCTCAAATGAGTTCGGATCTTGATGAGACCTTGATTCCCTGGCTTGAGCTATCGCCCCTTTAGTGTCATAGTGTCAGTACACTAGATACACTTTCTGGTTGGAATCGAATAGAGAGTTCATAAATGAACTTTCCCATCCAAACAACATTGTTGTAAGCTTCTATATGGCAATATATTTTGCATTCATAATGGAACACACTAAAGTCATTACTTTAATGTTTCCATCCAAATATCTCTTTAGTCATAATAAAGAGATATTTGTTTATCTCTTCATTAATAATGAAGAAACATCCAATGATGGATTAGATTCATAATCTAATACATTTACGCTTCCTTTACGTTACTCTAATTCTTCCTCATTCTTTGAAGAATCTATCCTTTAGTATTTCTTAAATACTTAAGGATTTACTTGACAGTTGCCATGGTTCTGATCCTGGGCTTGCACTGATATCGCCTTGTACCTTTCTAGGTACAACTCATATCAATGTTTTTCATACAATATGAAATACATAAATCACCTTTCTGCGTATGCATAAAGGATTCGATTTACGCATTATTTCTTTGGGAGTCAAAGGGTACGTTCCCTTTGAGAAGAGCAACTTCTTAGTCTAACTAGAGTTGTCCTCCTAATTGAAGTTTATCATCATATGAGGAACTTCCTAGCACATTTTGTCTATTATTAGGGCATGATATAATCCAATTATATCCTAAAATCTATCATTATAGATTTCCATCCCATGTATATAGACTATGTCTCCCATATACATTCTATCGTTATAGAATGTTTAAAGTCATAACTTTAACGAAGAAGTGTTGGAAATGTGCTCTAAAGCCATTCATATGATGATACTTTACGGATATTTCACATGTTAAACTAATCTAGTTTACATATAAAGGGCAAACATTATTGTTTGAGACGTCTCATATAAATGTTATATGCTTAAACGATAAAGTCCAAGGAATATGTGATTGGAAGAATGCAATCTAATGAAGTTAGATTAATGAGACCATTCTTTCGTAGACACATCCTAAACGTTCCTGATCATAGGATTGCCAATTGGGCATTGACAGTCCGATAAGATCAGTACGTGCTATGTCTTCTCTCAGGGAGAGTGACTAGTCTCGAGTCATTGGTGTGTGTGACATCAAGACAAGTACGTAGGTGCTCAATAGAGAATGAGTTCACTGAATACGATCAACGAGGAGTTCTCATACTCATGTCACATGAGAACTCATGTTTGGGATAATGCAAATTAGTCCTTTGACCTGAGGCATCACAGTTGTTGTCTTGTGGTTAAGTCCTTGATCTTTGATTATGTCAAAGTCACCCCATCGGGGTGTCCACGACATCATTGGGGTTAAGCTACTTAGTCATGGAGACAAGTGAATGCGCAACAAGGGATCTCTAACCTTCAATTGGCTTGAGGGAGAATACTCTATGATATGATTAAAATCTCTGGCCAGAGTATGAATGAGATTTGGGAATGCGTTCCAATTCACATTCAAAGTAATCATATAAGCACAAGAATCACATTGGATAGTAGACATGAATAAATAAACTATCAAACCAAACAATGTGGTCAAGAGTATTAGATTAGAGAAAGACCGTATTGCATTTGTAATCCTAAACTGAATAGGTTCTCTACCTCTTCTGATTAGCTTGGGTAGCCATGATATGCTGCTAGGGGTCACTCATGGTTTGTGGAAGCCCTATACGTGTGTAATCACTAAAGGGAGAATTGAAAGTAAGTTTCAATTCACAATCGATGTAAAATGGTTTTAATCGCCCACTGCCTCGCTAAAAGGAACCTAATGTATCGTACACCAAATAAGGTGGAGATTG
This sequence comes from Malus fusca, assembly GCA_035220775.1. Classification (NCBI taxonomy): domain Eukaryota; kingdom Viridiplantae; phylum Streptophyta; class Magnoliopsida; order Rosales; family Rosaceae; genus Malus; species Malus fusca. The sequence goes on from CM069060.1 coordinate 20,309,721, forward strand.
AAGAAACAAAGGAGATGAATTAAATGGTTTAATTATTTATGGCAAGGATTAATTAATATGTTAATTAATCAAACGAATAAGTTCGTTAAAGACCTCGGGATAGTTTTTGGACCTTAAGGCCCAATGGGCTTCGAACGTCAAAGCCCATTGACTTAAGTTGTATGACAACTTAATGAATAAAGATTCACAAAGGCCCAAAAGCCCAAATCCAATAGAGTGGCCGGCCATATAGTGATGAATTAGGGTTTTTGGTTCTTTAGGTCATTTAAAGAAGTGACTATATAAAGAACTTTATAACATAAATTCATAAGTTGTTGATTTTAGAGAAAATTGGTGAGAACACAAAGCTTCCATTTCTCTCTAAGAGGCCAACCACCTTGGGGGATATTGTCTAGCAATTCTGATGCGAAAATAAATTAACGCACAAATTTAAACCCTATTTGTGACAGTTGTAGTAATGATGTAAGTAGGGATCGTTCTAGGCCGGGGATTAACTAGGGATGCTAATCAAAGTAAAATTAAATTAAAAACGTAAAAACAAAATTTAAAATATTAAACTAGACTCAAAACACTTAAATAGAATAACTCAAAATAAAACTAACAAATAAACTAAAATAAATCAAAAGACTCAAAACAACTCAAGACTTAAGAAAACACAAACTAAAATGATTTCTAATAAATCTAACACTTTAAAATAAAATGGGGGATTGATTTTGATGAAAAGTAAATTAAACTTAAATAAATTACAAAATTGACAAAAACATAAAATTAAGGTAAAATGATAAATGACGGACTGGCTAGAGGATTATTCTCCACACATGCCACATATGCAACCTAAATTGATTTTCAGTTGTTCTTTCAATAAATTGTAAATTCTCAACGCCCCAAGTTAATTAGGTCCGCTTAAATTAACCTTCAGATTTTCCTACTTTTATTAGGTTGGATGATTGCATACGACAACCCAAAACATTCCCTACAAGTTCCCTACATGAATTGCATAATAGAGATACAAGCAAGAATCATTAAGTTTTATGAAAATCATAAGCATTGACGAGGCACTTGTTACTATGAATTGCATGAAACTTATGCCAAGAATTTACCTAACGCGATCGTTTATAAGCGACCTTCACTACTTGTGAATATAAGTTCATAACGATTAGGTGAAATTCACTTATATTCTAGCATCAAATTCATGCATGTAAATTAAGTATGCATCCTTAATCGACATACAAAAATAAGTTATCAATCAAGCAGTTAAGCAAATTTAATCACAACTCAGAAATCACAACTGAAGGTAATCAATTCATATTACAAATATATTCATGGTTTTGAATTAAACTCTAGCCAAAATAAAATTAGTTACACATTATTAAAATTAAAACAGAAATAAAATGTGAGTTTAGGAAAATTAAACCGAGAGAGATTGACAGCTTGCTGTCCACTGTGCTTCTGCTGTGTTGACTGCCCGTGCTGACCCAAGTCAGCACTGCTGCCGTGCTGACCTGCACCGTGCTGACCTGCACGCCTTCTTTCCTCTCGCCAACTGCGTCTCTCTCCTGTCGATTTCCTCGCTGCAAAAGCAGCGCCTCGGCCCTGCTCTCGCAAGCTCCTGTTGCCAGCTGCAAAGGCAGCTTCCTGGCTTCCACGTCAGCGCCCACCGCAAGGCCCACGTGTTCTGCTGACCTCCGTCCTTCCTGCTGCCAAGTCCACGCCTTCCTCTTCTCTCCCCTTAGCTGCGCAAAGCAGCTTGCTGTTTCCACGCCTCTGTATCTTCTGCCCACGTGTTCTGCTGCCTTAAGGGCAGCACTCCGTTTCCGCGCGTCCCCCCCCAAGGCCTTCTTTCTCTGCTCACGCTGCAAAGGCAGCGCCTGTCCCTCCCCAAGCTGCCAGGCAGCAACTCTCCCTTTTATTTTCCAATTGCCGAGAGCTTTCTGTTTCTTTATTTTCTTATTTCCTCCACTCCACACGAAGTGCTCCACACATTTCCTTATTATTTCCTAATGTTGTCTCCACCAACTCTCTTTATTACTTTCTGCATGCTTTATCTTTCCTCTTTGTGCCTTGCGCACCATCAGTCCTCCCTTTAAGATAAAATACAAATAAAGAAAATGGCAGGAAACACCTTAGCATCCCAATATGCATATTTAAAGAATTGATTGTAATCATTCTCCCTTTTTTTCTTTCTTTTATTATTTCAGCTTTTCTGTCATAATGTTTTCTTAAGTTACAAAAATAAAATAAGTGAGCAAGGTAGAAATGACGAATTTATTACTAAAAATATACACTTAAGCTATTATTATTTTCTCTGCATAACAAATCCAATAAACATAAAAATAACGTAAATAGCTCAAAAATATAAGGAACTAACTAAGAAAAGATGAGAGAAATTGATGTAAAATATATATAAATATGAGCTTATCAAATACCCCCACACTTAGCTTTTGCTAGTCCTCGAGCAAAACAGAGAAAATAGAAAAAAGTAATAACATGAAAATTATTAGTTTCCCCCTATGTGACCCTCATAGAATTTCATTTGAGAACACAAATAATCAAAAACCATAGCTAACACCAACAAGCAATTCAAGTTCATTTTCCTTATTCAAATATTAGCAGTAATCTTTGAATCATCCTTGAAGTGTAGTGTGTGAGATAGCCATGCTCATGCAATTTCAAATTTTTATTTTTAAAATCACCATATGCAAACTAGCAACCTTCTCACTGGATATACTCTCAATCACACATGTGTTTAGTTTAAATGTGTTTCGCTCAAAGAAACAAATGTGAAAGTTCTACCATAAGCTTGCATAAAGATCACTTCTCCACAGTCATAATTGCAAAACTTAAATCAAGAGGACTTTTATTGGATGTAATGAGGCTTAGGGCGAGAGTTATTGAAACGAAAGAATAGGAAAACACAAGTTCCAAGCTACATTGCAAGCGATTCTTTTTTGTTTAGATTTATAAGAACTCAAACTTTCCAGCTATTCTTCAAGTCACCAACCACACCCATAAACTGAAACTTTAAAAACTTTTTATTTTCTTTGTATACAATCTTTCTTTTTCTTTTCCTTTTCTTTTCTTTTCTTTTCTTTTTTTTTTTTTTTTTTATTTTTTTTTTTTTTTTTTCAAACAGAAACAAATATGAAAAACCCCCACACTTATTCTTTTGCCAAACACCCTCAAAGTACTTCACAAACATTCACATAAGATAATCTTGCATTGCTTGCTTGGAAAGGGTAAGGAAAAATATTTATTTCAGGCATAAGGGTAGACATATCTGGTGATAAGAAATAAAAGGCTCAACAAACACGGCTCAAATTGGCAATCTAATGATATCATTTTTCTTTGGGAAACAAGGTTATTTGGGCCATGGTGGTAAACCTAATGCCTCTATCATTTTCAAGTTCATGCAATCAATGACAAACATTTCGAAAGATCGTTATGCAAGTTCTAGAGAAGTATCTCACATAAGTTCATCACACATGAAAGAATAGGAGTGTATGAAAAATGCACACACTTTCAATAGGCTCAAAAACTCACATAGGATGTATATGGTCACTAAATTCACATATGGAGCTTTAAATCATGCTTTAATTTCACATCAACAAGGATATGTGCATTTGGTTTTTCAAAGATGAACAAAAATGTACAAACTAACACGAGAATAAGGAATTTCACACAACACATGTTAACTAAGTTCTTGATCATGATGGTTCAAATTTTATCCAATTATATCATTGGGTCGGGAAACTAACAAAAAAATAATTCAAAACAATAAGGAAAACAAGGAAATATTTTTGGATTTTTAAAATTTTCCGAAAATTTTTATTTTTATTTTTATTTTATTTTTTTTAAATAAAACAAAACTAATTAAGAAAACAAAGCAATAACATGGAAACAAATGAAACCAGTTCAAAGTCGAAGGTACAAAAATTTTCAATTTGGTCATTTTTATACTTTTTACCCCCACACTTAAACTAGACATTGTCCCCAATGTCAGAAAATATAATAAAATGTAAATAAAAATAAAATAAATATAAAGAAACAAAATAAAGCAATAGGACTGAAAACTTCCCTAATTTGCAGAAAAAATCAAGCGATGACCCCCCAAGCTAAAATTTTGCAATCAACTTCAAGGGTGGAAATAACCAAAAGTTCCTGCAAAGAAAAGAAATAAGTCAGTTAAGCACGCAAGAAAAAACAAACAAACGAAAAATTGAAAATGAAAATAAAAGATAATAATAAAACTAAAAAGTAATCATTGGTCCTGTTTGGTGACTTTCCACAGCTTTGAATTTGAACTGGCCTCGGAACTTCTTAGCAAGGAAAATGAGACTTGATTGGTGGTGTTGTTGAAGCTTCTCGAGCTCTTGGTTTCAACTCGGACTCCTTCTGCCGGGTTGATTTAGTCTGCAGGCTACATTCTTCTCTTTTTGTTCTTCTGCATGGCAGGTAGGCACGAGGAATAGGTGGTGGTCTGCTTCTTTGTTCAATCTGTCCAAGTGCCGACCGATTGCCTTTCTTTCACCTTGCCCCGTAGCCAAGAGCAAGGGTAAAGGAAAAGCATGCCATGAGAAATCTTTGCCTCTGACTCTGATGATATGGGATACTTTTGCTTTTGAAGAAGTATCGTTCCACAGGTGTATGCTTGAACTGGGCTGGGGAACTTCTTAGCAAGGAAAATGAGACTTGATCTTGAAGATGAAGCAGCACCTTGTCTCCACATGCTTCAAGTATCATTTTCACTTGCCAAGTCTGTTCTCCAGGCAGACGTGGCGACTTCTTCGGAAGTACATCAATGGTTGAAGAAGAGCATTCGAGAGCAATGCTAGGTAAGCAATCAGGAAGGATTTCCAGGCAGTCGGTTCTTAGATTGGAAGATTTACACCGAGTGCTGGCTGATTGCCCGCTTTCTCCTTGCCCCAAAGACAAGGAAAATGACAGGGAGAAAGCGTGATATGAGATACTCTTGCTTTCAACCTTCATGATATGAAATACTCTAGCTCTAGATGATTTATTTGTAAAGGTATCCCAAGGAATGAGAAACACAGAGAAACTTGAGAGGGTTTGTTGGAAAGGCATTTTCGGAGATGGAAAATTTCGGAGATGAAGAAGTGTTGAGAGAGTTTGCCTTTGCTGTTGAAGGCGAAGGTAGACGTTTATAGAATTTTTTCTTCACAACCGAAACTAATCCTTTACCCCTGTCGGCAGCCGGTGGATGGATGAACAGTACAGGTCACGCGCTTTCTGAAAAAGCCACCCGTAATTTGCGCAAAGCTGACAGCGCGCGTGACGAGTGACGACAAAATTGGAAAAGCTGTTCGCCTCGTGATTCCTGACCGCTCCGACTTTTGAGAGAGACGCCCGACTTTTGAGAGAACGGCGTCCGACTTTTGAGAAAGGAACCGACTTTTGAGACGGAGTCCGACTTTTGAGACGGAGACGCCGCTTTTGAGAAAAGAATCTGGCTTTTGAGAAAGGAGCCCGGCTCTTCGATTTGCGAGAGGGCGCCTCTTCGACTGCTGAGTGATGCCTCAACGATTTCTTCTTCTTATAAGAACGCTCATTTTTGTTCCACAACACACTTAAGCTCCCCCCTGTAAACATTTCCTCCTGTAAACACTCCCTCTTGCACTTCTTTTAATCTTGATCATTCCGACTCTTCATTCTCAACACCTTCAGAAAATGTCTTGCCCTTCTGACCGTCGCCTTAACTTGAATGTTGGGGAAGATAGTGATATATCTTCTCCAACCAACATTTGGCAGCCGTCCTTCATATCCCCGAATGGTCCTCTTACAGTTGGGGATTCCATGATGATGAATGAAACAACCGCATCGGTGGTGGCCAGAAATCTGCTCACTCCTAGAGACACTAGGATACTTTCTAGGCGGTCCGACGAACTAGCTGTCCAGGACTCTATGGCCTACAGCGTCCGATGCGCAGGCTCAGTATCAAACATGGGCCAGCGCCTTCTTGCACGAACCCGTCAGGTGGAGTCGTTGATGGCTGAAGTGGCTAGTCTTTGGCAAGAGGTCAGAGTGCTTAGGCATGAGAACAGGGATTTGCACATGCTTGCAACCAATTACTCCACAAGCATGAAGAGGAAGCTTGATCAGCTGCAGGAGTCCGAAGTGCGGATTCAGAGTGATCATCAACGGTTTATGACGTTACTCCCGAGGTTTGTGTTGCCTTCGTCCTCGGGAGCAGCACCAAGTATTGAGGCTCTGAATGATCCAGCTCTGGCGCTTCGTCTTTCAGGGGCTCCGTCGACCTCCGAGGCACCACCTACCAACGACCAATGAAAACTATTAGTTTTACATTATTGTAAAATATTTATGCTTTTAAAGTTTATTTAATTATATCTATAAATATAAGTATTTTTGTGTTTTTTTTTTTTTTTTAATTATGTGATGTTTATTGTTATTATTATTATTTTTTTTTTTCATTTTTTTTTTTTTTCATTTTTTATTTTATATAAATGTAAAATAAGTAAATCAAAGTAAAAAAAGACTAAGTTTAATCTCCTAAACAAAAATCACAACTAAATAAACAAAACAAAAATCACAACTAAATAACAAAACATAATGAAATCAACGTAAAAAAAAATCAACGTAAAATAAATTCACACAAGAGCAAACAAACAATGAAAGAACTAAACAAAGTAAAATAAATTCAGTAAAGAGAAGGGATTAGGAATGCAAATCTGATTGTGGGTGATTCCTAGGCCTCCCTTCATTATTCAAATGCATGGGCTTATCATTAAACGGACGGTGGTACTTGAAATGATCCGACAACGGTCTAAGTTCTAATGACGGTGCCTGAATCATCAAAATTAGATTGTTAGTATAACATAAAATTAAAAATGGAGAAGATGGCTTACTATCTTTTTCCGACACAAACTCAATGACAAACACCACATTTTTGAACATTTCCGGGACTTTGAACTTAGCCAAGTTTACTATGATGGTTGTGGCTTGTCCCGTGTCATCAAACTCAATTTCTTTGGCATTGGTTGTCTCAACTACATCCTCTTTGATAAGTTCAACAAATTCTTCGACCACCTCCTTTTCTGGAATATCTTCCACAACGTCTTTTTCATTCACTTCTTCCTTGGGATTTAAAAACCTGCAAGGAAAAAGGACATTTGGTGGAACGATGTTAGAATGAAATGAACTTAGAACCTCCTCACCTGAGTTGGATGGCATAAGGACTTGAGGAGTTTGCGATAAGAATTCTTCTAAACTGCCCAAGTAGTCATCCTCATCTTCTTCTTGAAGCGGCAATTCATCCATGTTCGGGCTGTGTTTGGATGGTTCTGGAACAACTTCATCCTCCATATCACTTCCCAAAGTGATGGCTTCATCGATTTCCATTTCTCCCCTTGAATTTGCAAATGTGGAGTTGGAGAGTTCTCTTTGATCTTGAATTTGTGCCATGATTTCCAAAATCTGCCCAACTTGCTCCTCCAATTCGTCCACTCTTCTGACTCGGTCTTGCATCTCCTGGTTTTGATTTTCTACTCCCTGATTCAAAGAGGTGAGTAAATTATTAAGTGTATCATTATCCAAGGATGTACCTGAATTGAATTGGGGAGATTGTTGTGGTGGATGTGGTGGTGCACATGGCCATTGATAGTACTCCTCTGATGGCTGTAATTGTTCTTCGTTTTGTGAGCCCTGCACCAAAGAAATTAATTCATCAAGCCTTTGATTATAATCAACGGGCATACTTTGATTTGATTGGAATTGCTGTGGGGGATGCTGTGGTAGCTGCATAGGTCTTGAATAGAATTCGTCTTGCTGCCAATATCCACTTTGTTGAAAGTGTTGAGGTTCATCCCACATATAATCTGAGTAGTCTCTCCAATCCGAATTGTAAGCGTTGGAAAACATGTTGCCCCTTGATTGGTTATGGCCCTGATATCCCCAAACATCTTCATTTGCAGAAAATTGAGGACCTTGATATCGTTGCCCATAGGGCACATCAAGTGTAGGGACACTTGGCATTGTGGTCCGTTCGGCATTATGAGTTAATTGAGCAGTGAGCTGTGCCAATAGATCTTGAATGCTAGTAGAATCCAGGTCTTGCTCCATTTGTACCTCAATTAAAAAAAAAAGAAAAATAAATCAAATATCAAAAGTAACATACACAAACACAAATAAACATAAGCAAAAACAAAAATAAAAGGATTAGCAAATTTGCTAATCCCCGGCAACGGCGCCAAAAATTTGATGCGAAAATAAATTAACGCACAAATTTAAACCCTATTTGTGACAGTTGTAGTAATGATGTAAGTAGGGATCGTTCTAGGCCGGGGATTAACTAGGGATGCTAATCAAAGTAAAATTAAATTAAAAACGTAAAAACAAAATTTAAAATATTAAACTAGACTCAAAACACTTAAATAGAATAACTCAAAATAAAACTAACAAATAAACTAAAATAAATCAAAAGACTCAAAACAACTCAAGACTTAAGAAAACACAAACTAAAATGATTTCTAATAAATCTAACACTTTAAAATAAAATGGGGGATTGATTTTGATGAAAAGTAAATTAAACTTAAATAAATTACAAAATTGACAAAAACATAAAATTAAGGTAAAATGATAAATGACGGACTGGCTAGAGGATTATTCTCCACACATGCCACATATGCAACCTAAATTGATTTTCAGTTGTTCTTTCAATAAATTGTAAATTCTCAACGCCCCAAGTTAATTAGGTCCGCTTAAATTAACCTTCAGATTTTCCTACTTTTATTAGGTTGGATGATTGCATACGACAACCCAAAACATTCCCTACAAGTTCCCTACATGAATTGCATAATAGAGATACAAGCAAGAATCATTAAGTTTTATGAAAATCATAAGCATTGACGAGGCACTTGTTACTATGAATTGCATGAAACTTATGCCAAGAATTTACCTAACGCGATCGTTTATAAGCGACCTTCACTACTTGTGAATATAAGTTCATAACGATTAGGTGAAATTCACTTATATTCTAGCATCAAATTCATGCATGTAAATTAAGTATGCATCCTTAATCGACATACAAAAATAAGTTATCAATCAAGCAGTTAAGCAAATTTAATCACAACTCAGAAATCACAACTGAAGGTAATCAATTCATATTACAAATATATTCATGGTTTTGAATTAAACTCTAGCCAAAATAAAATTAGTTACACATTATTAAAATTAAAACAGAAATAAAATGTGAGTTTAGGAAAATTAAACCGAGAGAGATTGACAGCTTGCTGTCCACTGTGCTTCTGCTGTGTTGACTGCCCGTGCTGACCCAAGTCAGCACTGCTGCCGTGCTGACCTGCACCGTGCTGACCTGCACGCCTTCTTTCCTCTCGCCAACTGCGTCTCTCTCCTGTCGATTTCCTCGCTGCAAAAGCAGCGCCTCGGCCCTGCTCTCGCAAGCTCCTGTTGCCAGCTGCAAAGGCAGCTTCCTGGCTTCCACGTCAGCGCCCACCGCAAGGCCCACGTGTTCTGCTGACCTCCGTCCTTCCTGCTGCCAAGTCCACGCCTTCCTCTTCTCTCCCCTTAGCTGCGCAAAGCAGCTTGCTGTTTCCACGCCTCTGTATCTTCTGCCCACGTGTTCTGCTGCCTTAAGGGCAGCACTCCGTTTCCGCGCGTCCCCCCCCAAGGCCTTCTTTCTCTGCTCACGCTGCAAAGGCAGCGCCTGTCCCTCCCCAAGCTGCCAGGCAGCAACTCTCCCTTTTATTTTCCAATTGCCGAGAGCTTTCTGTTTCTTTATTTTCTTATTTCCTCCACTCCACACGAAGTGCTCCACACATTTCCTTATTATTTCCTAATGTTGTCTCCACCAACTCTCTTTATTACTTTCTGCATGCTTTATCTTTCCTCTTTGTGCCTTGCGCACCATCAGTCCTCCCTTTAAGATAAAATACAAATAAAGAAAATGGCAGGAAACACCTTAGCATCCCAATATGCATATTTAAAGAATTGATTGTAATCATTCTCCCTTTTTTTCTTTCTTTTATTATTTCAGCTTTTCTGTCATAATGTTTTCTTAAGTTACAAAAATAAAATAAGTGAGCAAGGTAGAAATGACGAATTTATTACTAAAAATATACACTTAAGCTATTATTATTTTCTCTGCATAACAAATCCAATAAACATAAAAATAACGTAAATAGCTCAAAAATATAAGGAACTAACTAAGAAAAGACGAGAGAAATTGATGTAAAATATATATAAATATGAGCTTATCAAATTCTATTTCCTCAAGGTCACTCATTTCCTCTCCAATCCAACCTTGGTGTAGAATCTTTAGAGGTTCTCAATTTTGGGAACTTGGAGAACCTATTCTTCTAACCAAATCCATGGAGCTAAGAAGCAAGGAATGAAGGCCCTATCCCTTGGGTGATTATCCTTTGCATATGCAAAGAGGAATCTACAAAGGTAAATATTTCTCAACTAACAAATTGTTGTTTTTAAGTTGAGTCAAGGTTCACCAATCTACTAGGCTTTGAATTTCATGGTAGATGTTTTGTTTTTGAATGCATGAAAGCATGATTCCGCCTTTAATTGTTAATTGCATGCTATATGATGTTATTCAAATGAACATGTTTTTCACAATATTTCCTTCAAGTGGTATCAGAGCCTAGGTATAGTAGTTGGTGAATCATTTTGGGTTTTGTAGTTCATAGTTTTCTGATTTAAAAGTTGTAATATGTTACAAGCTTTATTCTTGTTTCTTTGAATGTAAATTTTGTTAGAAAATTTGCCATCTCAAATGTTGTAGATGTAGTTCATATGAGCATGAATTTTGGAGCTAAAATTTGGTGCCATTTTTTTGGGAAATTCGGCCAAATCCAAAGGGTGATTTTTTGGGTTCATGTTTGTCTTGTTAAAATGGTTTTAAAGTGACTTTTGGAACCCCTAAGTACCCTAGGATGTTAACCCTCTTTTGAGTGATGAAAATTTGAGTTTTGGTGAGTGAAAACATTCATGGAGCTATTATGAGTTTTCATGAGTGTTCTTCAATGTTCTTGAAGTTCTTGCCAAGAACAAAAAGTTTTGAAGTTTTGATTCAAAATGTTTTATGTTTTTACATAAAGTTTTGGTTTAATTTTAGTGGGTGATTTTAGTGGGTGATGATTATTTGTAAAGTATTATTAATGGTTTTAATGGTAGACAAACTTTTTTAAAAGTTTGACATAAATTCAATTAATGGCTATAATGGTAGACAAACTTTTTAAAAGTTTAACATAAATTCAAAATATTTCATCTTTACCTCACCTAACAAAACCCACTTACAAAAACTTTGTAAAAATCATATTTTTTCTATCATGGCCGGCCACCCTAATTAAATAGGGTATTTTTGGGTCTTTTATTCAATTACATAAAGTTTTGATACTTTTGTGTATTTGCACTTTGGCCCAAAAGTTTACGTTTTTACGTTAAGGCCCAAAAACGTTAAAGGACAAATTGTTTTGCTCCTTTAATGAAGTTTTTTGCATTTGTTGAAATTTTTGGGTTCTAGTTGTAATTACATGAAGTAGTGGACTTTTGTGTTTTTACAAAGTGACCCCAAAAGTTTGTGTTTCGCAATATAGCCCAAAAAGTTGTGGTTATTGCATGATGGCCCAAATTAAGTAGGGAACAAAAATTGTTTTGTCTCTTTAAATGAGAATTGGATTTTCATTTTATTTAGCTCCATTTAAATCAATTTTATGGATACAAAAACCAAATGAAAATGTTGCATTCAATTTAATTAATTAAAGTGTTGATTAATTAAAGGGTGATTATGAACCTAAGCCTACGATAATTGAGCTATGTGATAGGCCGTTTCAAATTTGTTTGAACCATGGGAATGTGTAGATTAATTTTGGTTGTAATTTGATTTGATCAAATGTTGTAAAAGAGCATAAGCTCTTCTTTACTTTAAAGTAATTTGTTTTATGCAAATGTTGTAAAGAGCATAAGCTCTCTTTTACTTTGAAGTACTTCTTTCTTGCTTTATTTGATATGCATGAAAATGAAGTAGTTGGGTCCAACGCCCCTAAGACAACACGCCTTAATGTGATTAAACGCGTAACTAAAATCAATCTCCATCCCTAGTCCGAGATTCAACACTAGGCTCGTGTTGAATCTAAACAAAGGTTCATAGTCATCCTAAGGCCCTAAGGCAACTATATAGTCCATCAAATGAATGCAAACCTTATGTTAGTAGTATCATATACTCTTGCTTTAAAAAAACCGTTTTATAAGCATAGTGGGAGTATTATATACAACTAAAAACAAATGGACCAATAGTTGTAATAGGACCAAAATTGTTTTAATGTAGATTAAAATGAATACTTATATGTGATGAGACCTAAAACCCTCAACCAAACCATTATTAAGTTGAAAAGCGTGAGAGTGCTTAGAACACTCTTTCGTGGCCTTCCACCGTGGTAGGCTCCAATCGTTTATGACTTGTACACCGGCTTCACCCTATCATGGGGGAGTACAAAGTGCATGCTTATACTCAGGAGGAGTCTATATACATACTTGATGAGGTTAGTGTAGGCAACGAGGATGGCCGACATCGTATCATCGTGAGGCTATTCTTGAACCCCTTCACGAACTAAGCATGGTGGGAATGACTTAACTAAGTGCAATGGCGCCGACATCGTATCATCGTGAGGCAACATTCTCTAGAGGCCAAATTGATGGGTACTTGCATTAGTTGCAAATGAGTAAGCGTACTCTCTCATTATTATTAATGCTAGCCAACATCATATCATTGTGAGGTGGGCTTGGTAATAATGAGTCTCCCATAACCTACTAAGAGTTTCCTCCAAAACTCTCGAATTCCAATGAGGGATATGGAATTTGCCAAAAATAGTGGGTGGTGCTATTTGATTTAAAGACCCAAATCAAATGGCTTAAAATCAATCAATTTATATTCGTTATGTATTTGTTTACCAATATATTTGCAAACGCTATCCAAAACTTGACAAAGAAAAGCAGAATGTTTTAGTTTCCGGACTTGGTAACACAATCCCAAAGATTGTCTTAAATGGATTGTGCATGTACCTAAGAAGTCTCATCCTCACAATCTTCCTATTGATAATGTATCATTGGAAGAACATGTTAGAAATGTCTATCATGAAGAGGACAACACAAACAACCAATGCTTATTCCTTCGTTATATGAACAAAGGAACTTATGAAGAAATGAGAGTTGCCTTGAACAAACTCTTGAAAGTTTGTAATTATGTTTAGAACATAATGGTTGGTTGACAAAAATAGTCCATCAACATGGACTTATGATGATTTTGAATCATTGAGTGTTGAAGTGATAAACCACTTAACGAGACGGAAACTAGGCTAGGACTTCACCTTTATGTCCCTATCCTAATGGTTCACTAAGTTTATTGTAAACTATGTAGTGAACAATAACCAAACACTCTCCAAAATGTTTGATGTGTATAACACAATTGAAAAAGTTTCAAGAGAGATAGTGGGAGTTTAGGGACCAAGACTATTGTAGTCAAAGGAGAAGTCAAATGAAGAAGATAAAATTAACTCCAAGGGAACAAACTTTCTTTATGAAAGGATGGACATTGGAAGGGGTATTTGCAAGAAATGTCTTGCAAATGTCAAGAACACACCTTTCAAAGGTGTTGTAAATTGTTCTTGAAAAGTTCAAAACAGTTGGTTCTTCTACTTGAATACTTGATTCCGTATTAGTAACAATATTTTACAATCGTTGTAAAAGTGTGGCTAATAAGAAGTAGAAGATTAATGAGAGAAGAGAAAGTATTTCACATTCGGAACGTGAATAAAATATAGATCTCTGCGAAAGCAGATGGTACTAACTTCCTCATATGAACTACCAAAGAAATTGGAAAAACCAAAGATTGTCTTTACATTCCAATTTTAAGGAACTTAATTCCGTCACTATAGTAGAGATGGATGAATGTTTTGTTTGACAAAACATTGTTCTTTATTAATCACTGATTGGATTATAGTAATCTAATTGATTGTCTCTATAGTAGAGATGATATGGTAGCGTTAACTGTTTAGAATATAATGATGCTTAAAACCCAAAAGGTTGCAAGATAGTGACTAATCCCAACTGAGTTGTGATACCTCTAAAACATAAATTACGAGTTGGTCATAGATGGATGCTTTGGATCGTTAGATCCGGATCCAATACCTTCTTGTCAAAATTGTATAGAGGCGAAATGTTCGAATCTTTATTCTTTTGGAAAGAAGAAAGAATCACAAAGTTATTGAGGTTAATTCACTTAGATGTTAGTGGCACTTGTCCACAACATAATACTACTCATGTTGTTTGACATTCACCGAAGATCACTCTCGGTTGGACTATAGTTTATTATGAATAAACACAAGTCTGAATACTTTGCAAAAGGTTTCAAAGAATTCAAGAAATGTAAGTTGATGAGTAAGACGTCTAAAGTACTTACCTCCTTAGATTTGATCTAAGGAAAGGTAACACTTTAGATGAGTTTCCTTGAAAGATATCAAGGAAATTAGCATCATAAGATAATGATTTTCTCCATTAGGAGAAGAACGAACTTGAATAAGATTTAGTTCGTTGGATATTATCAATTACCCATATATAGGATATATATGCTTCTAAGACAATATGATTGTCAATTAGAAGATCTTCCAAAATTTTCATAACTCCATAGGATGTAGTTGGAAAGAAAGACAAATCTTAATTGTGTTAAGATTTGGGGTTGTGTGCTAATGAGCAATATTTGTTTAAAAATTATCTTGTGGATATCCTAAAATTAACCTTTGGATATCACTTCTATAAACCAACCAACAAATGTTGTTTGTTGAGTAGTTCATTGTAATCCTACAATGTGATTTGCCTTAGAGCAAATGAACTAGGAATAGAACTCAAAAGAATGGGTTCTTTGAGAGACAAAATGATAATCAACAAATATAACAACCTAGTTCCTATACCACAAGCTCCAAGGTAGTCAAGAAGGAACCATTTTTGACGTAGTCTTAGTTTCAATTAATTCGAAGATAGCTAGCTACAACTAAATGTTGATTCAATGTTTGGACATAATATAGGTTTCCGAAACCATTATTAAGATAGTCCTAATAATATATGTCTAAAACTATGAATCACAAAACATGTAAGTTGTAGAGATCCAACCATCATGGATCTTAGCAAGCTAGTGGGAGCCATAAGCGTTTTATGAGAGAAAAGATCAAATCGTTTGATTTCTCATAAAGATGTAAATGAATCTTTTGTTTACTAGGTTTACAAAAGATTAGTGGGAGTTATTCATGTTCCTAAAATTTAAATATATATATGATATATTAATTTTGGAAATGAAAAGAATACTTCATTGTTAAAGTTATGACTTTAAACATTCTATAAAGATAGAATGTATATGGGAGACATAGTCTATATACATGGGATGGAAATCTATAATGATAGATTTTAGGATATAATTGGATTATATCATGCCCTAATAATAGACAAAAGGATGCTAGGAAGTTTCTCATATGATGATAAACTTCAATAAGAAGAACAACTCTAGTGAGACTAGGAGGTAGCTCTTCTCAAAGGGAACGTACCCTTTGACTCCCAAAGAAATAATGCGTAAATCGAATCCTTTATGCATACGCAGAAAGGTGATTTATGTATTTCATATTGTATGAAAAACATTGATATGAGTTGTACCTAGAAAGGTACAAGGCGATATCAATGCAAGCCCAGGATCAGAACCATGGCAACTGTCAAGTGAATCCTTAAGTATTTAAGAAATACTAAAGGATAGGTTCCTCGAAGAATGAGGAAGAATTAGAGTAACGTAATGGAAGCGTAAATGTATTAGATTGTGAATCTAATCCATCATTGGATGTTTCTTCATTATGAATGAAGAGATAAACAGATATCTCTTTATTATGACTAAAGAGATATTTGGATGGAAACATTAAAGTAATGACTTTAGTGTGTTCCATTATGAATGCAAAATATATTGCCATATAGAAGTTTACAACAATGTTGTTTGGATGGGAAAGTTCATTTATGAACTCTCTATTCGGTTCCAACCAGAAAGTGTATCTAGTGTACTGACACTACGACACTAATGGGGCGATAGCTCAAGCCTGGGAATCAAGGTCTCATCAAGATCCGAACTCATATGAGAGACTGAACCACATGATTGGGAATCATGTATAATGGTGACGTCGATATTCTCAAGGTTGCTTCTATGGATAACATATAGATATCCATTTCCTAGGCCTACTACTCAGCCATTTAGGAAATGAATACAGAAGAGGAATCATAACAGATGACCAAGCTGATTGGCTCTAGTGCAAGTGGGAGATTGTTGGAAATGTGCCCTAAAGCCATTCATATGATGATACTTTACGGATATTTCACATGTTAAACTAATCTAGTTTACATATAAAGGGCAAACATTATTGTTTGAGACGTCTCATATAAATGTTATATGCTTAAACGATAAAGTCCAAGGAATATGTGATTGGAAGAATGCAATCTAATGAAGTTAGATTAATGAGACCATTCTTTCGTAGACACATCCTAAACGTTCCTGATAATAGGATTGCCAATTGGGCATTGACAGTCCGATAAGATCAGTACGTGCTATGTCTTCTCTCAGGGAGAGTGACTAGTCTCGAGTCATTGGTGTGTGTGACATCAAGACAAGTACGTAGGTGCTCAATAGAGAATGAGTTCACTGAACACGATCAACGAGGAGTTCTCATACTCATGTCACATGAGAACTCATGTTTGGGATAATGCAAATTAGTCCTTTGACCTGAGGCATCACAGTTGTTGTCTTGTGGTTAAGTCCTTGATCTTTGATTATGTCAAAGTCACCCCAACGGGGTGTCCACGACATCATTGGGGTTAAGCCACTTAGTCATGGAGACAAGTGAATGCGCAACAAGGGATCTCTAACCTTCAATTGGCTGGAGGGAGAATACTCTATGATATGATTAAAATCTCTGGCCAGAGTATGAATGAGATTTGGGAATGCGTTCCAATACACATTCAAAGTAATCATATAAGCACAAGAATCACATTGGATAGTAGACATGAATAAATAAACTATCAAACCAAACAATGTGGTCAAGAGTATTAGATTAGAGAAAGACCGTATTGAAGGAAATTTTGTGAAAAATATGTTCATTTGAATAACATCATATAGCATGCAATTAACAATTAAAGGCGGAATCATGCTTTCATGCATTCAAAAACAAAACATCTACCATGAAATTCAAAGCCTAGTAGATTGGTGAACCTTGACTCAACTTTTAAATCAACATTTATTGGTTGAGAAATATTTACCTTTGTAGATTCCTCTTTGCATATGCAAAGGATAATCACCCAAGAGATAGGGCCTTCATTCCTTGCTTCTTAGCTCCATGGATTTGGTTAGAAGAATAGGTTCTCCAAGTTCCCAAAATTGAGAACCTCTAAAGATTCTACACCAAGGTTGGATTGGAGAGGAAATGAGTGACCTTGAGGAAATAGAATTGCTAGACAATATCCCCCAAGGTGGTTGGCCTCTTAGAGAGAAATGGAAGCTTTGTGTTCTCACCAATTTTCTCTAAAATCAACAACTTATGAATTTATGTTATAAAGTTCTTTATATAGTCACTTCTTTAAATGACCTAAAGAACCAAAAACCCTAATTCATCACTATATGGCCGGCCACTCTAATGGATTTGGGCTTTTGGGCCTTTGTGAATCTTTATTCATTAAGTTGTCATACAACTTAAGTCAATGGGCTTTGACGTTCGAAGCCCATTGGGCCTTAAGGTCCAAAACTATCCCGAGGTCTTTAACGAACTTATTCGTTTGATTAATTAACATATTAATTAATCCTTGCCATAAATAATTAAACCATTTAATTCATCTCCTTTGTTTCTTCAATCTCCACCTTATTTGGTGTACGATACATTAGGTTCCTTTTAGCGAGGCAGTGGGCGATTAAAACCATTTTACATCGATTGTGAATTGAAACTTACTTTCAATTCTCCCTTTAGTGATTACACACGTTTAGGGCTTCCACAAACCATGAGTGACACCTAGCAGCATATCATGGCTACCCAAGCTAATCAGAAGAGGTAGAGAACCTATTCAGTTTAGGATTACAAATGCAATACGGTCTTTCTCTAATCTAATACTCTTGACCACATTGTTTGGTTTGATAGTTTATTTATTCATGTCTACTATCCAATGTGATTCATTTGCATTTTATGATTACCTTGAATGTGATTTGGAACGCATTCCCCAATCTCATTCATACTCTGGCCAGAGATTTTAATCATATCATAGAGTATTCTCCCTCAAGCCAATTGAAGGTTAGAGATCCCTTGTTGCGCATTCACTTGTCTCCATGACTAAGTGGCTTAACCCCAATGATGTTGTGGACACCCCGATGGGGTGACTTTGACATAATCAAAGATCAAGGACTTAACCACAAGACAACAACTGTGATGCCTCAGGTCAAAGGACTAATTTGCATTATCCCAAACATGAGTTCTCATGTGACATGAGTATGAGAACTCCTCGTTGATCGTGTTCAGTGAACTCATTCTCTATTGAGCACCTACGTACTTGTCTTGATGTCACACACACCAATGACTCGAGACTAGTCACTCTCCCTGAGAGAAGACATAGCACGTACTGATCTTATCGGACTGTCAATGCCCAATTGGCAATCCTATGATCAGGAACGTTTAGGATGTGTCTACGAAAGAATGGTCTCATTAATCTAACTTCATTAGATTGCATTCTTCCAATCACATATTCCTTAGACTTTATCGTTTAAGCATATAACATTTATATGAGACGCCTCAAACAATAATGTTTGCCTTTTATATGTAAACTAGATTAGTTTAACATGTGAAATATCCGTAAAGTATCATCATATGAATGGCTTTAGGGCACATTTCCAACAATCTCCCACTTGCACTAGAGCCAATCAGCTTGGTCATCTGTTATGATTCCTCTTCTGTAGTCATTTCCTAAATGGCTGAGTAGTAGGCCTAGGAAATGGATATCTATATGTTATCCATAGAAGCAACCTTGAGAATATCGACGTCACCATTATACATGATTCCCAATCATGTGGTTCAGTCTCTCATATGAGTTCGGATCTTGATGAGACCTTGATTCCCAGGCTTGAGCTATCGCCCCATTAGTGTCGTAGTGTCAGTACACTAGATACACTTTCTGGTTGGAACCGAATAGAGAGTTCATAAATGAACTTTCCCATCCAAACAACATTGTTGTAAACTTCTATATGGCAATATATTTTGCATTCATAATGGAACACACTAAAGTCATTACTTTAATGTTTCCATCCAAATATCTCTTTAGTCATAATAAAGAGATATCTGTTTATCTCTTCATTCATAATGAAGAAACATCCAATGATGGATTAGATTCACAATCTAATACATTTACGCTTCCATTACGTTACTCTAATTCTTCCTCATTCTTCGAGGAACCTATCCTTTAGTATTTCTTAAATACTTAAGGATTCACTTGACAGTTGCCATGGTTCTGATCCTGGGCTTGCATTGATATCGCCTTGTACCTTTCTAGGTACAACTCATATCAATGTTTTTCATACAATATGAAATACATAAATCACCTTTCTGCGTATGCATAAAGGATTCGATTTACGCATTATTTCTTTGGGAGTCAAAGGGTACGTTCCCTTTGAGAAGAGCTACCTCCCAGTCTCACTAGAGTTGTTATTCTTATTAAAGTTTATCATCATATGAGAAACTTCCTAGCAACCTTTTGTCTATTATTAGGGCATGATATAATCCAATTATATCCTAAAATCTATCATTATAGATTTCCATCCCATGTATATAGACTATGTCTCCCATATACATTCTATCGTTATAGAAAGTTTTAAAGTCATAACTTTAACAATGAAGTATTCTTTTCATTTCCAAAATTAATATATCATACATATATTCAAATTTAGGAATATGATTAACTCCCACTAATCTTTTGTAAACCTAGTAAACAAAAGATTCATTTACATCTATATGAGAAATCAAACAATTTTGATCTTTCTCTCATAAGACGCTTATGGTTCCCACTAGCTTGCTAAGATCCATGATGGTTGGATCTCTACAACTTAAATGTTTTGTGATTCATAGTTTTAGACATAAATTATCAAGACTATCTTAATAATGGTTTCGGAAACCTATATCATGTCCAAACATTGAATCACCATTTAGTTGTAGCTAGCAATCTTCGAATTAATTGAAACTAAGACTACGTCAAAGATGGTTCCTTCAAAGTCAACCATTCTCTTTGATTGTAGTCACCTTAAGCTACCAATTAGCTATGAAGGTTTCATTATTTCGGGTCAAATGGTACTTTACCATTTCCTTGAGTATATATCGTATATACACTCAATGTAGTCATAAAGTTCAAACCATTCAACTGAGACGGTTTATAAATCCTTCTTGACTACCTTGGAGCTTGTGGTATAGGAACTAGGTTGTTATATTTGTTGATTATCATCTTGTCTCTCAAAGAACCCATTCTTTTGAGTTCTATTCCTAGTTCATTTGCTCTAAGGCAAATCACATTGTAGGATTACAATGAACTACTCAACAAACAACATTTGTTGGTTGGTTTATAGAAGTGATATCCAAAGGTTAATTTAAGGATATCCTCAAGATAATTTTTAAACAAATATTGCTTATTAGCACACAACCCCAAATCTTAACATGATTAAGATTTGTCTTTCTTTCC
This sequence comes from Malus fusca, assembly GCA_035220775.1. NCBI lineage: Eukaryota > Viridiplantae > Streptophyta > Magnoliopsida > Rosales > Rosaceae > Malus > Malus fusca. Next base: position 20,330,502 of record CM069060.1, read on the forward strand.
AACTACATCCTATGGAGTTATGAAAATTTTGGAAGATCTTCTAATTGACAATCATATTGTCTTAGAAGCATATATATCCTATATATGGGTAATTGATAATATCCAACGAACTAAATCTTATTCAAGTTCGTTCTTCTCCTAATGGAGAAAATCATTTATCTTATGATGCTAATTTCTTTGATATCTTTCAAGGAAACTCATCTAAAGTGTTACCTTTCCTTGGATCAAATCTAAGGATGTAATTACTTTAGACGTCTTACTCATCAATCTTACATTTCTTGAATTCTTTGAAACCTTTTGCAAAGTATTCGGACTTGTGTTTATTCAAAATAAACTATAGTCCAACCGAGAGTGATCTTCGGTGAATGTCATACAACATGAGTAGTATTATGTTGTGGACAATTGCCACTATCTTGCAACCTTTTGGGTTTTAAGCATCATTATATTCTAAACAGTTAACGCTACCATATCATCTCTACTATAGAGACAATCAATTAGATTACTATAATCCAATCATTGATTAATAAAGAACAATGTTTTGTCAAACAAAACATTCATCCATCTCTACTATAGTGATGGAATTGAGTTCCTTAAAATTGGAATGTAAAGACAATCTTTGGTTTTTCCAATTTCTTTGGTAGTTCATATGAGGAAGTTAGTACCATCTGCTTTCGCAGAGATCTATATTTTATTCACGTTCCGAATGTGAAGTACTTTCTCTTCTCTCATTAATCTTTTACTTCTTATTAGCCACACTTTTACAACGATTGTAAAACATAGTTACTAATACGGAATCAAGCATTCAAGTAGAAGAACCAACTGTTTTGAACTATTCAAGAACAATTTACAACACCTTCGAAAGGTGTGTTCTTGACACTTGCAAGACATTTCTTGCAAATACCCCTTCCAATGTCCATCCTTTCATAAAGAAAGTTTGTTCCCTTGGAGTTAATTTTATCTTCTTCATTTGACTTCTCCTTTGACTACAATAGTCATGGTCCCTAAACTCCCACTATCTCTCTTGAAACCTTTTTCAATTGTGTTTATACACATCAAACATTTTGGAGAGTGTGTGGTTATTGTTCACTACATAGTTTACAATAAACTTAGTGAACCATTAGGATAGGGACATAAAGGTGAAGTCCTAGCTTAGTTTTCGTCTCGTTAAGTGGTTTATCACTTCAACACTCAATGATTCAAAATCATCATAAGTCCATGTTGATGGACTATTTTTGTCAACCAACCATTATGTTCTAAACATAATTACAAACTTTCAAGAGTTGTTCAAGGCAACTCTTATTTGTTCATAAGTTCCTTTGTTCATATAACGAAGGAATAAGCATTGGTTGTTTGTGTTGTCCTCTTCATGATAGACATTTCTAACATGTTCTTCCAATGATACATTATCAATAGGAAGATTGTGAGGATGAGACTTCTTAGGTACATGCACAATCCATTTAAGACAATCTTTGGGATTGTGTTACCAAGTCCGGAAACTAAAACATTCGGATTTTCTTTGTCAAGTTTTGGATAGCGTTTGCAAATATATTGGTAAACAAATACATAACGAATATAAATTGATTGATTTTAAGCCATTTGATTCGGGTCTTTAAATCAAATAGCACCACCCACTATTTTTGGCAAATTCCATATCCCTCATTGGAATTCGAGAGTTTTGGAGGAAACTCTTAGTAGGTTATGGGAGACTCACTATTACCAAGCCCACCTCACAATGATATGATGTTGGCTAGCATTAATAATAATGAGAGAGTACGCTTACTCATTTGCAACTAATGCAAGTACCCATCAATTTGGCCTCTAGAGAATGTTGCCTCACGATGATACGATGTCGGCGCCATTGCACTTAGTTAAGTCATTCCCACCATGCTTAGTGCGTGAAGGGGTTCAAGAATAGCCTCACGATGATACGATGTCGGCCATCCTCGTTGCCTACACTCACCTCATCAAGTATGTATATAGACTCCTCCTGAGTATAAGCATGCACTTTGTACTCCCCCATGATAGGGTGAAGCCGGTGTACAAGTCATAAACGATTGGAGCCTACCACGGTGGAAGGCCACGAAAGAGTGTTCTAAGCACTCTCACGCTTTTCAACTTAATAATGGTTTGGTTGAGGGTTTTAGGTCTCATCACATATAAGTATTCATTTTAATCTACATTAAAACAATTTTGGTCCTATTACAACTATTGGTCCATTTGTTTTTAGTTGTATATAATACTCCCACTATGCTTATAAAACGGTTTTTTAAAGCAAGAGTATATGATACTACTAACATAAGGTTTGCATTCATTTGATGGACTATATAGTTGCCTTAGGGCCTTAGGATGACTATGAACCTTTGTTTAGATTCAACACGAGCCTAGTGTTGAATCTCGGACTAGGGATGGAGATTGATTTTAGTTACGCGTTTAATCACATTAAGGCGTGTTGTTCCTAGGGGCGTTGGACCCAACTACTTCATTTTCATGCATATCAAATAAAGCAAGAAAGAAGTACTTCAAAGTAAAAGAGAGCTTATGCTCTTTACAACATTTGCATAATTCAAATTACTTTAAAGTAAAGAAGAGCTTATGCTCTTTTACAACATTTGATCAAATCAAATTACAACCAAAATTAATCTACACATTCCCATGGTTCAAACAAATTTGAAACGGCCTTTCACATAGCTCAATTATCGTAGGCTTAGGTTCATAATCACCCTTTAATTAATCAACACTTTAATTAATTAAATTGAATGCAACATTTTCATTTGGTTTTTGTATCCATAAAATTGATTTAAATGGAGCTAAATGAAATGAAAATCCAATTCTCATTTAAAGAGACAAAACAATTTTTGTTTCCTACTTAATTTGGGCCATCATGCAATAACCACAACTTTTTTGGGCTATATTGCGAAACACAAACTTTTGGGGTCACTTTGTAAAAAACACAAAAGTCCACTACTTCATGTAATTACAACTAGAACCCAAAAATTTCAACAAATACAAAAAACTTCATTAAAGGAGCAAAACAATTTGTCCTTTAACGTTTTTGGGCCTTAACGTAAAAACGTAAACTTTTGGGCCAAAGTGCAAATACACAAAAGTATCAAAACTTTATGTAATTGAATAAAAGACCCAAAAATACCCTATTTAATTAGGGTGGCCGGCCATGATAGAAAAAATATGATTTTTACAAAGTTTTTGTAAGTGGGTTTTATTAGGTGAGGTAAAGATGAAATATTTTGAATTTATGTTAAACTTTTAAAAAAGTTTGTCTACCATTATAGCCATTAATTGAATTTATGTCAAACTTTTAAAAAAGTTTGTATACCATTAAAACCATTAATAATACTTTACAAATAATCATCACCCACTAAAATCACCCACTAAAATTAAACCAAAACTTTATGTAAAAACATAAAACATTTTGAATCAAAACTTCAAAACTTTTTGTTCTTGGCAAGAACTTCAAGAACATTGAAGAACACTCATGAAAACTCATAATAGCTCCATGAATGTTTTCACTCACCAAAACTCAAATTTTCATCACTCAAAAGAGGGTTAACATCCTAGGGTACTTAGGGGTTCCAAAAGTCACTTTAAAACCATTTTAACAAGACAAACATGAACCCAAAAAATCACCCTTTGGATTTGGCCGAATTTCCCAAAAAACATGGCACCAAATTTTAGCTCCAAAATTCATGCTCATATGAACTACATCTACAACATTTGAGATGGCAAATTTTCTAACAAAATTTACATTCAAAGAAACAAGAATAAAGCTTGTAACATATTACAACTTTTAAATCAAAAACTATGAACTACAAAACCCAAAATGATTCACCAACTACTAGACCTAGGCTCTGATACCACTTGAAGGAAATTTTGTGAAAAATATGTTCATTTGAATAACATCATATAGCATGCAATTAACAATTAAAGGCGGAATCATGCTTTCATGCATTCAAAAATAAAACATCTACCATGAAATTCAAAGCCTAGTAGATTGGTGAACCTTGACTCAACTTTTAAATCAACATTTATTGGTTGAGAAATATTTACCTTTGTAGATTCCTCTTTGCATATGCAAAGGATAATCACCCAAGAGATAGGGCCTTCATTCCTTGCTTCTTAGCTCCATGGATTTGGTTAGAAGAATAGGTTCTCCAAGTTCCCAAAATTGAGAACCTCTAAAGATTCTACACCAAGGTTGGATTGGAGAGGAAATGAGTGACCTTGAGGAAATAGAATTGCTAGACAATATCCCCCAAGGTGGTTGGCCTCTTAGAGAGAAATGGAAGATTTGTGTTCTCACCAATTTTCTCTAAAATCAACAACTTATGAATTTATTGAAGGAAAAATTTTGTCCTAGCTAAGAACATGTATGAACATTTGAATACATATGCTAACAATTAACTCTTTAAAGTAGGCATGCATCCAAAAACAATTCATGAAACCCATGACTTTCAAAGCCTAGTATATGGTGAACCAAAAGACTCTTTAAAGACATTAAAGAGAATTAAGAATTTAGAGATTCTTTACCCTTGAAGCTCATCCTTGATTACACAAGGGATTCACCCAAGTGGAGGGCCTTCAAGTCACCTCCTTGCTCCTTGGATCTTCCTTGTGATTTTCCTCCTTTTAGTGCTCCTTTGCTTCTTTGAGGATTTGAGGATTAGTTCTCCAAAACACCAAAAGTTTGATGTCTCTATGTCTCTTCACCAAGGATGTAATTTGTGAGGATGAAAATGGATCACTTAGGGAAGTAAATTTGCTAGATAACTATCCCCAAGTAGCTTAGAAAACCCTAATTGAAAACAAAGCTATAAAGATGAATTTATACTTCATTTCTTAGGTGAGTGGCAAACTTGCAATTAAGCAAACTTGCATACCCTCACCCTAAATGGTTGGCCTATATGGTTATTGGGCTTATTGCCCATTTTGTTTTAGTTGTCATACAACTTAAACATAATGGGCCTTGTGGACCAAAACACTTTTGGGCCCCGAAGCCCTAAAACCAACTTAAAAGCCCAATACGAACATTTCGTATAATTAATTAACTAATTAATTAATCTTGACCATTCTTCAATTAAACCATTTAATTGCTTATCCATTTCATTTAATTGCTTCACATATATCCTTATTTGGTGTGCGATCCATTAGGTTCCAATTAGCGAGGCAGTGGGCGATGTTACTCTTAACTATCGATTGTGAATTGAAACCACATTTCAATTCTCCCTTTTTGATGATTAGTGTTTGCTAATCAATAGGGCTTCCACAAACCATGAGTGACACCTAGCAGTATGTCATGGTTACCCAAGCTAAGTAGAATTGGTTGGAGAACCTATCCAGTTACAATTACAATGCAATACGGTCCTTCTCTAATACAATACTCTTAACCACATTGTTTTAAGTGATAGTTTGTTTCATGTCTACTATCCAATGTGATACTTTCTTATATGATTCCCTTGAATATGATTTGGAACATCTTCCTTAGTCATATTCATTTGCTTTGGCCAAAGACTTTAGAATCATATTTTAGAGTATACTCCTTCCACCATGGAAGGTTAGAGATCCCTTGTTGTGCATTCATATGCCTACATGACTAGATCACATGACCCCAACAATGCCGTGGACAATCCGAGGGAATGCCTTTGTCATGATCAAAGATCAAGGACCTAACCATTAGACATCTATGATGCCTCAGGTCTAAGGACTACTTTGCATATTGTAACCTTTAGAGTTCGTACATGACATGTATGTTTGAACTCTCATTAATCGCAGTTTAGTGTACTCGATTACTCTTTCGAGCACCTATGTGTTTGTCTTAGTGTCCAACACCAAATGACTTGAGACTAGTTCATACTCACGTTTGAGTCAACATAACACATACTAACCTTAGCGGATTGTCAATGCCCAATTGGCAATCCTATGGCTAGGAACGTTTTAGGAATGAACATAAGAGAAAGGTCTCCTTAATCTAACTCATTAGATCACTTATCTCTTATGTCAAATACATCCCTTGGATTCTCTTATTGATTAAACACATGATACAATAAATAGTGATTAACAATAAGTATTGCCCTTCCGTTAAACATATAAAAGTTTAACATATTAAGTATTCCAAAAAGCTATTACATCAAATGAGTGGCTTTGTGGGCATACTTCCAACATTTATGTTATAAAGTTCTTTATATAGTCACTTCTTTAAATGACCTAAAGAACCAAAAACCCTAATTCATCACTATATGGCCGGCCACTCTAATGGATTTGGGCTTTTGGGCCTTTGTGAATCTTTATTCATTAAGTTGTCATACAACTTAAGTCAATGGGCTTTGACGTTCGAAGCCCATTGGGCCTTAAGGTCCAAAACTATCCCGAGGTCTTTAACGAACTTATTCGTTTCATTAATTAACATATTAATTAATCCTTGCCATAAATAATTAAACCATTTAATTCATCTCCTTTGTTTCTTCAATCTCCACCTTATTTGGTGTACGATACATTAGGTTCCTTTTAGCGAGGCAGTGGGCGATTAAAACCATTTTACATCGATTGTGAATTGAAACTTACTTTCAATTCTCCCTTTAGTGATTACACACGTTTAGGGCTTCCACAAACCATGAGTGACACCTAGCAGCATATCATGGCTACCCAAGCTAATCAGAAGAGGTAGAGAACCTATTCAGTTTAGGATTACAAATGCAATACGGTCTTTCTCTAATCTAATACTCTTGACCACATTGTTTGGTTTGATAGTTTATTTATTCATGTCTACTATCCAATGTGATTCATTTGCATTTTATGATTACCTTGAATGTGATTTGGAACGCATTCCCCAATCTCATTCATACTCTGGCCAGAGATTTTAATCATATCATAGAGTATTCTCCCTCAAGCCAATTGAAGGTTAGAGATCCCTTGTTGCGCATTCACTTGTCTCCATGACTAAGTGGCTTAACCTCAATGATGTCGTGGACACCCCGATGGGGTGACTTTGACATAATCAAAGATCAAGGACTTAACCACAAGACAACAACTGTGATGCCTCAGGTCAAAGGACTAATTTGCATTATCCCAAACATGAGTTCTCATGTGACATGAGTATGAGAACTCCTCGTTGATCGTGTTCAGTGAACTCATTCTCTATTGAGCACCTACGTACTTGTCTTGATGTCACACACACCAATGACTCGAGACTAGTCACTCTCCCTGAGAGAAGACATAGCACGTACTGATCTTATCGGACTGTCAATGCCCAATTGGCAATCCTATGATCAGGAACGTTTAGGATGTGTCTACGAAAGAATGGTCTCATTAATCTAACTTCATTAGATTGCATTCTTCCAATCACATATTCCTTGGACTTTATCGTTTAAGCATATAACATTTATATGAGACGCCTCAAACAATAATGTTTGCCTTTTATATGTAAACTAGATTAGTTTAACATGTGAAATATCCGTAAAGTATCATCATATGAATGGCTTTAGGGCACATTTCCAACACGTATTGCATTTGTAATCCTAAACTGAATAGGTTCTCTACCTCTTCTGATTAGCTTGGGTAGCCATGATATGCTGCTAGGGGTCACTCATGGTTTGTGGAAGCCCTAAACGTGTGTAATCACTAAAGGGAGAATTGAAAGTAAGTTTCAATTCACAATCGATGTAAAATGGTTTTAATCGCCCACTGCCTCGCTAAAAGGAACCTAATGTATCGTACACCAAATAAGGTGGAGATTGAAGAAACAAAGGAGATGAATTAAATGGTTTAATTATTTATGGCAAGGATTAATTAATATGTTAATTAATCAAACGAATAAGTTCGTTAAAGACCTCGGGATAGTTTTTGGACCTTAAGGCCCAATGGGCTTCGAACGTCAAAGCCCATTGACTTAAGTTGTATGACAACTTAATGAATAAAGATTCACAAAGGCCCAAAAGCCCAAATCCAATAGAGTGGCCGGCCATATAGTGATGAATTAGGGTTTTTGGTTCTTTAGGTCATTTAAAGAAGTGACTATATAAAGAACTTTATAACATAAATTCATAAGTTGTTGATTTTAGAGAAAATTGGTGAGAACACAAAGCTTCCATTTCTCTCTAAGAGGCCAACCACCTTGGGGGATATTGTCTAGCAATTCTATTTCCTCAAGGTCACTCATTTCCTCTCCAATCCAACCTTGGTGTAGAATCTTTAGAGGTTCTCAATTTTGGGAACTTGGAGAACCTATTCTTCTAACCAAATCCATGGAGCTAAGAAGCAAGGAATGAAGGCCCTATCTCTTGGGTGATTATCCTTTGCATATGCAAAGAGGAATCTACAAAGGTAAATATTTCTCAACTAACAAATTGTTGTTTTTAAGTTGAGTCAAGGTTCACCAATCTACTAGGCTTTGAATTTCATGGTAGATGTTTTGTTTTTGAATGCATGAAAGCATGATTCCGCCTTTAATTGTTAATTGCATGCTATATGATGTTATTCAAATGAACATGTTTTTCACAATATTTCCTTCAAGAAGTACTCATTCCATTTCCAAAATTAATATATCATATATATATATTTATATATATCATATATATATTTATATATATATATATATATACAATTTTAGGAATATGATTAACTCCCACTAATATTTTGTAAACCTAGTAAACAAAAGATTCATTTACATCTATATGAGAAATCAAACAATTTGATCTTTCTCTCATAAGACGCTTATGGCTCCCACTAGCTTGCTAAGATCCATGATGGTTGGATCTCTACAACTTACATGTTTTGTGATTCATAGTTTTAGACATATATTTTCAAGACTATCTTAATAATGGTTTCGGAAACCCATATTATGTCCAAACATTGAATCACCATTTAGTTGTAGCTAGCAATCTTCGAATTAATTGAAACTAAGACTACGTCAAAAATGGTTCCTTCAAAGTCAACCATTCTCTTTCATTGTAGTCACCTTAAGCTACCAATTAGCTATGAAGGTTTCATTATTTCGAGTCAAATGGTACTTTACCATTTCCTTGAGTATATATCGTATATACACCCAATGTAGTCATAAGGATTTTCATTCTTATTTCTTTCGAATTAAGAGGTGCAAGTCTACGACATAGTCATAAAGTTCAAACCATTCAACTGAGACGGTTTATAAATCCTTCTTGACTACCTTGGAGCTTGTGGTATAGGAACTAGGTTGTTATATTTGTTGATTATCATCTTGTCTCTCAAAGAACCCATTCTTTGAGTTCTATCTTTCGTTCATTGCTCTATTTTAGGCAAATCATATTGTAGGATTACAATGAACTACCCAACAAAACAACATTTGTTAGTTGGTTTATAGAAGTGATATCCAACGGTTAATTTGAGGATATCCTTAAGATAATTTTCAAACAAATATTGCTTAGTGGCACACAACCCCAAATCTTAACATGATTAAGATTTGTCTTTCTTTCTAACTACATCCTATGGAGTCATGAAAATTTTGGAAGATCTTCTAATTGACAATCATATTGTTTTAGAAGTATATATCCTATATATATGGGTAATTGATAATATCCAACGAACTAAATCTTATTCAAGTTCGTTCTTCTCCTTATGGAGAAATCCATTATCATATAATGCTTCTTTCCTTGATATCTTTCAAGAAAACTATTCTAAAGTGTTACCATTCCTTGGATCAAATCTAAGGATGTAAATACTTTAGACGTCTTACTCATCAACTTACATTTCTTGAATTCTTTGAAACCTTTTGCAAAGTATTCGGACTTGTGTTTATTTAAAATAAACTATAGTCCAACCGAGGGTGTCCTTCGGTGAATGTCATACAACATGAGTAGTATTATGTTGTGGACAAGTGCCACTAACATCTAAGTGAATTAACCTCAACAATTTTGTGATTCTTTATTCTTTCCAAAAGAATAAAGATTCAAACATTTTGCCTCTATACAATTTTAACAAGAAGGCATAGGATCCGGATCTAACGATCCATAGCATCCATCTATTACCAACTCGTAATTTATGTTTTAGAGGTATCACAACTTTAGTTGGGATTAGTCACTACCTTGCAACCTTTTGGGTTTTAAGCATCGTTATATTCTAAACAGTTAACACTACCATATCATCTCTACTACAGAGACAATCAATTAGATTACTATAATCCAATCATTGATTAATAAAGAACAATGTTTTGTCAAACAAAACATTTATCCATTTCACATAGTGACAGAATTTAGTTCCTTAAAATTGGAATATAAAGACAATCTATGTTTTTCCAATTTCTTTGGTAGTTTGATGTGAGAATTACTTGACACACAAATTAAACCCTCTTGTGACAATTGTAGTATAGATGTAAGTAGGGTATCGTTCTAAACCGGGGATTAGGAGGGCTTGCTAAAACCTCTCAAAACTAATTTAAAAACATAAAAACAAAGTTAAAAAAAAAAATGTAAACAAAAGACTTTTAAGACAAGAAAGTAAAAGGGGGGATTTGGTTCTTGTGAAGTGAAAGTAAAACAAATAACTAAAACTTAAAAACTATGGATGATGGGCTTTAGCTAGAGGGTTCTTCTCCACACATGTCTTGCTTGCATACAAAACGATTTCCAATTGTATTTCAATAACTTATTAATTCTCAATGCCCCAAGTTAATTAGGTACGCTTAAATTAACCCTCAGATTTTCCTACTTTTATTGAGTTGGATGATTGCATACGACAACCCAAAGCATTCCTCACAAGTTCCCTACATGAATTGCATAATAGAGATACAAGCAAGAATCATTAAGTTCTATGAAAATCATAAGCATTGACGAGGCACTCGTTACTATGGAATACGCATGAAACTTATGCCAAGAATTTACTTAACGCGATTGTGACTAGCAACCTTCACTACTTGTGAATATAAGTTCATGACGATTAGGTGAAACTCCCTTATATTCTAGCATCAAATTCATGCATGCAAACTAAGTGTCGACCCTCAATCAACATACACAAATCAGTTTTTATACGAACGGATAAGTAAATTGAATTCATAACTTATGAAACGCAATTAAAAGTAATCAAATCATATTGCAAGCATGAACATGTGTTTCGAATCCCCCCCTAGCCAAGGGGGTTTAGTTCCTCATTATTAGAAAACAAAGATAAACAAATTTAAACATTGAAAAACAAAGGAAAGAAAGCACCTAAACGTTCCAACGATCCATGTTGGATAGCAAGCGCGTCCAAGGACTTTTCTCCTTCTCTTTGCCGCAACAACAAGGTTGGAATGATGTTGAAGGGTTGGTTATTTGGAGGAATAGATGGGAAGGGGTTTAGATATGTAGGGAGAGGCAAGGGAAGGCTTGGAGAATGGTTAATTTCTGGATCATTTGAATGAGGTTGCTGCCATGGTATTTATAGGAAGAGGATGGACATGTTTAATGCAAAAATATGGTGGAATGAAGTAGGTAAGGCATGGCAAGGTGGAGAATTGTTGGTGAGGGTAGGTTTTGAGTCATCCACTCACATGTCATGGTGAGTTAAGCATTGCATCATCCACTCACATGTCATGGTGATTTAAGCATTGCATCATCACTCAAATTTCTGGTGAAAGTGAATCAATGCCCACGGCATTGAAGAATTTCTTGGTTTTGAGTGAAGTTTTGGTCAATCCTTCTAGAAATTTATCCCTTCTTGCAACTTGTATTTGTTTCACCAGATTTTTAGCATGTTCATAGCCTCTTTTGTCTTCAAATTCGTCCATCCATCTAGCTTGGATCATAAGCAATCCATCTTGGGCCCAAAAACACTCCAAACTACTCCAAATTGGCTCAAAATGCACCCTTAGCCCATAAAACCTACAAACACACGAATTTAGCTTTAAACACTTTTATAAATACTAAATAATTACCAAAATGCAAGAAAACAAGCAAGCTAAGACGCATAAATATGCTCCTATCAAATTCCCTCACACTTAGCTTTTGCTAGTCCTCGAGCAAAACAAAGAAATAAAACAAAACAAAACCAACAAACATAACAGATACCTTCCAACGTTTGCCTCAGGGATTTCCAATGCACATGACAAGTTAAAGATTATCACTCCCACAAATTTGAGTCAATTTAACACTTAAGCACATACTTAATCATAGTCACTACTTACTAGTTCACAATTAACCAATTAAAACAATGTTTTGAATGTAGTAACATGCCTTAGAGAATTCCCCCAATCCTTACAAGATATGCACTCTATTTTCACTCAGATTTTCTAACTACACACCCTATACTAGTTATATGTGAGAGAATGGATGTAGATATAAAAACGAATGCTCACATATATGTATCACAAAGAACGCAATTTCCGGAGATAACAAGCATGTTTAGATATGATCTCATGAATGGAATGCTACTACTTAGATGCGAGAACCAGTGACACCATATGCTCATACCAAATTCAAACTCCACAAATTGAAACACATAACACTCAAGATAGAAGTTAAGGGTTGCAACGGGGCTTGGGGTATTGGTTAACATAGAAAGGATAGGGAAAACAAACGTTCTTCAAGCAATAGTAAGCAAAGCAATGAAATTGAGACTTAGAATTCACTTAGATTGCAGAAATTAACTTTAACACACAAGGGGGAGACTTAAACAACTCCTTAGGGCCGAATTCATTGTTTTGGACCCTCACTTCAACAAACAATACTTTGGAACTCTTTTTCTCAACTTTTCAACTCTTTTTTTCATACTTTTCATACTTTTTTTTTTTCTTTTTCCACGAATTTTTTTCTTTTCTTCATGAAAAATACTTCCCCCACACTTGTTTTCTGCTAACATAGATCAAAAGGAATTCAATTCGAATCATGCTTTACTATGCTTAAAGAACAAGGGTATGGATGGTCCTAAACTAGGCTAGGTGAGGAAAACATGGGTTAACAAATAATGAAGGCTAACAAGGCTCAACGGGGTTAAAAACCTACAAAACATAATGACATAGGGCACACGGCATTTGGCTAAGGTGGTGGTCACTACACAACTTCATCTTGAATATGTGTTATGCAAATCAATAACATGCTTTGAATGAAATGGGCATGAGTTCTAGAGTTTGGAACTAAATGATGAAACGCCTTCTAAGTAGCAACCAAGCAAAGAATAATGAGATCATGCAACGACTTTAGAAAACAAAGAATGCACAGATTTTGACTCTCCAAATAAACGTTTAGGCTCAAGTCTCACAAGGTTGTAGCGTTAGTTGAGTTTCTTCCTTCAAGCATGTTACAAAACTGATTTTTCCTTTATGATTGCATGTGAATTCATAAGTTATAACCTCAACCAAGCATATACCAAAGAGTAAATCAAACTTTTATCCATATTTATAACTTTCTTTAACCGTCATGCAATTACAAACCGAATCCTCATTATTGTGTTGGAAGGTACCCTAAGACACAAACAAACACACAAAAACAACTCTTGTTGGGTTTTTAAAACAAATTTTTCAAATTTTTATGTGATTTTCGGATTTTTACTTCAAAACACACTAAAACACTCAAAAACAGTGAAAAACAACTTTTGAAATGTTAGGTGGTAAAATCCTACGAATTTTGCAACAAAAACACTTGTTTACCCCCCCACACTTAAACCAAACATTGTCCACAATGTTTCAAGCATAAACTAACACAAATAACAACCAAACAACAAAACAGCAACTAAACAATCTAACATGGCATGAATGAAATAAGTGCAGCAAAGAGAAGGGGTTAGGAACGCAAATCTGGTTGTTGGAGCGCTCACTAGGTCTTCCTTTGTTGCATGCATGGGTTGCCTCCCAAGTAGCGCTTGCTTTAACGTCGTACAGCCGGACGATACCTCCAATCAAGCTTGAATAGGGCCCACGGCATGGAGGTGATCTTTAAATGGAACGGGATACTTGAAATGATCCGGTAATGCTTTAAATTCTAAAATGGGTGCCTGGATCATTGAACTCAACAACTTGTTAGTATAAAACAAACTTGAAATTTGAGGAGGTGGCTTACCTGTGTGTTGCGACAAGAACACAAGTACATCTTCCACGACATGCTCCACAAAACTTCCATGCATTGGATCTATGAATGGAGGGGGATAGTGATCCTTCCTAATTATGGCATTGAGCTTCCTAGAGTCCGTGTAAATTCTCCCACCAATTTGGATTTGATTCGGCACCTGCGCCAAAGAGGGTAACAACCTATTAATTGAAATGGGAATTGAAATTGGAAGAGGTGGCTCACCAATGTGCTGCAATGAGGATTTGAAAGTAGCAGCATTTTCAACAATTTCACTAGGTTTGCTCTCGGCTAGATTGGGCATTAGGGCAGTGATTTGTCCCGTGTCATCAAATTCAACTTCTTTGGCATTGGTTGTTTCAACTACATCCTCTTTGATGAATTCTTGATACTCCTCAACCACTTTTTCCTCGTGAATTGTTGGAAAGGTGTCCAAGATGTCTTTCTTCCCCCACACTTTCATGGATTGCATGAACCTGCCAGGGAAAGGTGCATTTGGGGGAACAAAGTTAGAAATAATTAAATTTGGAACAACCTTACTTGAATGGGGTGGTGTAGGAATATTGGGAGGTTGCGGCAAGGGTTGTTCTTCCCTTGCCGTGCCTTGTGCATCCTCCTCTTCCTCTTCGAACAGTAGCAATTCATCCATGGGCTCATCTTCAACCATTTGTTCTTGAATTTGTTCAATGCATTCTGCATTCTGCCTAAATTGATTGTTCCACTCAGCCAACTCTTTTGCTTGATAGAAATCCTCAATTGGTTGCCAAAATGCGTCTTGTTGAAATGGTTGAGCTTCCCTGCCCTGCTCCAAAGAATTCAGTTGTTGAATAACTTCCTTATAATAATTTGATATACCTGAATTTGGATGTGAAGATTGAGGGGGAGGTTGTGGTGGTGCATATGAATCCTCATATGGTTGCCAATATGTTTCTTGGTGAGTCTCCTTAGCTTGATTTTGTGAACCCTGCACCAAAGAGTTTAATTCATTAAGAATTTGATTATAATCTATTGACGAACCTGAGTTTGATTGAGCATATTGCATATAAGGTTGTGGCGGCTGCATTGGTCTTGAATAGAACTCCTCATATGGTTGCCAATATGCTTCGTGTTGAACTTGTTGAGCTTCCCACCACATAGAGTTTGAATGATCACTCCAATCGCTTTGTGGATATTGATTGGCTTGGTATCCTTGCCTATAAGACGCACTAAATGTAGGGACATTTTGGATTGTGGTCCTTTCAGCAAACTGCGACAATTGAGAAGTAAGATTTGCCAATTGAGCTTGAATGCTAGCAAAATCCATGTCTTACTTCTCAAGCACCTAAAATCAAAGAAAAAGAACTAAAGCAAATATCAAAAGTAACATCAACCAAAGAAAATAAAACTAAGTTAGAAACTAAAACAAAAACAAACTAAACAAAAATAAAAGAACCAAGGGATTAGCAAAGTTGCTAATCCCCGGCAACGGCGCCAAAATTTGATGTGAGAATTACTTGACACACAAATTAAACCCTCTTGTGACAATTGTAGTATAGATGTAAGTAGGGTATCGTTCTAAACCGGGGATTAGGAGGGCTTGCTAAAACCTCTCAAAACTAATTTAAAAACATAAAAACAAAGTTAAAAAAAAAAATGTAAACAAAAGACTTTTAAGACAAGAAAGTAAAAGGGGGGATTTGGTTCTTGTGAAGTGAAAGTAAAACAAATAACTAAAACTTAAAAACTATGGATGATGGGCTTTAGCTAGAGGGTTCTTCTCCACACATGTCTTGCTTGCATACAAAACGATTTCCAATTGTATTTCAATAACTTATTAATTCTCAATGCCCCAAGTTAATTAGGTACGCTTAAATTAACCCTCAGATTTTCCTACTTTTATTGAGTTGGATGATTGCATACGACAACCCAAAGCATTCCTCACAAGTTCCCTACATGAATTGCATAATAGAGATACAAGCAAGAATCATTAAGTTCTATGAAAATCATAAGCATTGACGAGGCACTCGTTACTATGGAATACGCATGAAACTTATGCCAAGAATTTACTTAACGCGATTGTGACTAGCAACCTTCACTACTTGTGAATATAAGTTCATGACGATTAGGTGAAACTCCCTTATATTCTAGCATCAAATTCATGCATGCAAACTAAGTGTCGACCCTCAATCAACATACACAAATCAGTTTTTATACGAACGGATAAGTAAATTGAATTCATAACTTATGAAACGCAATTAAAAGTAATCAAATCATATTGCAAGCATGAACATGTGTTTCGAATCCCCCCCTAGCCAAGGGGGTTTAGTTCCTCATTATTAGAAAACAAAGATAAACAAATTTAAACATTGAAAAACAAAGGAAAGAAAGCACCTAAACGTTCCAACGATCCATGTTGGATAGCAAGCGCGTCCAAGGACTTTTCTCCTTCTCTTTGCCGCAACAACAAGGTTGGAATGATGTTGAAGGGTTGGTTATTTGGAGGAATAGATGGGAAGGGGTTTAGATATGTAGGGAGAGGCAAGGGAAGGCTTGGAGAATGGTTAATTTCTGGATCATTTGAATGAGGTTGCTGCCATGGTATTTATAGGAAGAGGATGGACATGTTTAATGCAAAAATATGGTGGAATGAAGTAGGTAAGGCATGGCAAGGTGGAGAATTGTTGGTGAGGGTAGGTTTTGAGTCATCCACTCACATGTCATGGTGAGTTAAGCATTGCATCATCCACTCACATGTCATGGTGATTTAAGCATTGCATCATCACTCAAATTTCTGGTGAAAGTGAATCAATGCCCACGGCATTGAAGAATTTCTTGGTTTTGAGTGAAGTTTTGGTCAATCCTTCTAGAAATTTATCCCTTCTTGCAACTTGTATTTGTTTCACCAGATTTTTAGCATGTTCATAGCCTCTTTTGTCTTCAAATTCGTCCATCCATCTAGCTTGGATCATAAGCAATCCATCTTGGGCCCAAAAACACTCCAAACTACTCCAAATTGGCTCAAAATGCACCCTTAGCCCATAAAACCTACAAACACACGAATTTAGCTTTAAACACTTTTATAAATACTAAATAATTACCAAAATGCAAGAAAACAAGCAAGCTAAGACGCATAAATATGCTCCTATCATAGTTCATATGAGGAAGTAAGTACCATCTGCTTTCGCAGAGATCTATATTTGATTCACTTTCCGAATGTGAAGTACTTTCTCTTCTCTCATTAATCTTCTACTTCTTATTAGCCACACTTTTACAACGATTGTAAAACATTGTTACTAATACGGAATCAAGCATTCAAGTAGAAGAACCAACTGTTTTGAACTTTTCAAGAACAATTTACAACACCTTCGAAAGGTGTGTTCTTGACACTTGCAAGACATTTCTTGCAAATACCCATTCCAATGTCCATCCTTTCATAAAGAAAGTTTGTTCCCTTGGAGTTATTTCGCTTTCTTCATTTGACTTCTCCTTTGACTACCATAGTCATAGTCCCTAAACTCCCACTATCTCTCTTGAAACTTATTTCAATTGTGTTATACACATCAAACAATTTGGAGAGCATGTGTTTATTGTTCACTACATAGTTTACAATAAACTTAGTGAACCATTAGGTTAGGGACATAAAGGTGAAGTCCTCGCCTTAGTTTCCGTCTCGTTAAGTGGTTTATCACTTCAACACTCAATGATTCAAAATCATTATAAGTCCATGTTGATGGACTATTTTTGTCAACGAACCATTATGTTCTAAACATAATTACAAACATTCAAGAGTTGTTTAAGGCAACTCTAATTTCTTCATACAACATTTGTAAGTGAAGAATCATGGCACATAAAGTGTCCATGCCATTGTGTTTTCTTCTTAAGTTCTTTGTTCATTTAACAAAGAAACAAGCACTAGTGTTTGCATTGACTAAGGGTTGTTCAAAGCAACTCATTATTTCTTCATACAACGATTTGTAAGTGAAGAACTAATAACACTAAAAGTGTCCTTGTCTTTATGCTAATCTTCGTAAGTTCCTTTGTTCATATAACGAAGGAATAAGCATTGGTTGTTTGTGTTGTCCTCTTCATGATAGACTTTTCTAACATGTTCTTCCAATGATTCATTATCATTAGGAAGATTGTGAGGATGAGACTACTTAGGTACATATCCAATCCTTTTAAGACATTCTTTGGGATTGTGGTACCAAGTCCGGAAACTAAAACATTCGGTTTTTTTTTATTTGTCAAGTGTTGGATAGCGTTTGCAAATATATTGGTAAACAAATACATAACGAATATAAATTGATTGATTTTAAGCCATTTGATCCGAGTCTTTAAATCAAATAGCACCACCCACTATTTTTGGCAAATTCCATATCCCTCATTGGAATTCGAGAGTTTTGGATGAAACTCTTAGTAGGGTATGGGAGACTCACTATTACCAAGCCCACCTCACAATGATATGATATTGGCTAGCATTAATAATAATGAGAGAGTACGCTTACTCATTTGCATCTCTTGCAAGTACCCATCAATTTGGCCTCTAGAAAATGTCACCTCACAATGATATGATATTGACTCAATTTCTCCTAGTTAAGTCATTCCCACCATGCTTAGTTCGTGAAGGGGTTCAAGAATAGCCTCACAATGATATGATATTGGCTATCCTCGTTGCCTACACTCACCTCATCAAGTATGTATATAGACTCCTCCTGAGTATAAGCATGCACTTTGAACTTCCCCATGATAGGGTGAAGGCGGTGTACAAGTCATAAACGATTGGAGCTACCACGGTGGAAGGCCACGAAAGAGTGTTCAAAGCACTCTCACGCTTATCAACTTAATAATGGTTTGGTTTGAGGGTTTTAGGTCTCATCACATATAAGCATGCATTTTAATCTTATTAAAACAATTTTGGTCCTATTACAACTATTGGTCCATTTGATTGTTTTAGTTGTATATAATACTCCCACTATGCTTATAAAACGGTTTTTAAAGCAAGAGTATATGATACTACTAACATAAACTTTGCATTCATTTGATGGACAATATAGTTGCCTTAGGGCCTTAGGATGACTATGAACCTTTGTTTAGATTCAACACGAGCCTAGTGTTGAATCTCGGACTAGGGATGGTGATTGATTTTAGTTACGCGTTTAATCACATTAAGGCGTGTTGTTCCTAGGGGTGTTGGACCCTCTACTCCATTTTCATGCATATCAAATAAAACAAGAAAATGAGTACTTTAAAGTAAAGAAGAGCTTATGCTCTTTTACAACAATTGATCAAAATAAATTACTTTAAAGTAAAGAAGAGCTTATGCTCTTTTACAACATTTGATCAAATCAAATTACAACCAAAATTAATCTACACATTCTCATGGTTCAAACAAATTTGAAACGGCCTTTCACATAGCTCAATTATCGTAGGCTTAGGTTCATAATCACCCTTTAATTAATTAACACTTTAACTAATTAAATTGAATGCAACATTTTCATTTGGTTTTTGTATCCATAAAATTGATTTAAATGGAGCTAAATGAAATGAAAATCCAATTCTCATTTAAAGAGACAAAACCATTTTGGTCTCAACCTAATTTGGGTCATCATGCAATAACCACAACTTTTGGGCTATATTTCAAAACTTTTGGGGTCACTTTGTAAAAATACAAAAGTCCACTACTTCATGTAAATACAACTAGAACCCAAAATTTAAACAATGCAAAAACTTCATTAAAGGATCAAAACAATTTGTCCTTTAGCGTTTTTAGGCCTAAACGTAAAAACGTAAACTTTTGGGCCAAAGTGCAAATACACAAAAGTATCAAAACTTTATGTAATTGCATAAAAGCCCCAAAAGTCCTCCCTTTGAGGGAGGGCCGGTTTTTAGAGAGAAAAAGGGAGTGGAGATAAGTCCACAAAAATTTGGAAATTTTTCAATAATGTCATAAAGCCTTGCAAGTGGAATTTGGTTGTTGTGAATCATAAAACCATGCATGTGGAGTGTAAGGAGTGTAAGGTGTGTAAGAAGTAAGGTGTGTAAGAAGTGTGTAAGAAGTGTGGTGTGTAAGAGAAGTACTTCTTACACACCCATCACAATTTCTATCACCTTTTGAAATAAATGTT
This sequence comes from Malus fusca, assembly GCA_035220775.1. NCBI lineage: Eukaryota > Viridiplantae > Streptophyta > Magnoliopsida > Rosales > Rosaceae > Malus > Malus fusca. The sequence goes on from CM069060.1 coordinate 20,350,627, forward strand.
TTGGTGATAGAAAATTCACATCAACCAACACAAAACAAAGACTTTATGAAATTAACTAAAACTTTGAATCAAAACACCAAACTTTTTGTTCTTGGCAAAAATGTCAAGAACAATGAAGAACACTCATGAAAAAAACTCAAAATTTTCCATAAACATTTTTCACCCAAAAACATCCCAAAACCATTCAAACTTTAGGGAAATAACATATAACCAAACTAGGGTACATAGGGGTTCCAAAAGTCACTTGAAAACACTTTTAACAAGTCAAACAAGAACCCAAAAATCCACCCTTTGGATTTGGCCAAAAATTCCCAAAAAACGTGGCACCAAATTTTAGCTCCAATATTCATGATCATATGAACTACATCTACAACATTTGAGATGGCAAATTTTCTAACAAAATTTACATTCAAAGAAACAAGAATAAAGCTTGTAACATATTACAACTTTTAAATCACAAACTATGAACTACAAAACCCAAAAGGATTCACCAACTACTAGACCTAGGCTCTGATACCACTTGAAGGAAATTTTGTGAAACACATGTTCATTTAAGCAACATCATATAGCATGCAATTAACAATTAAAGGCGGAATCATGCTAGCATGCACTTAAAAACAAAACATCAACCATGAAATTCAAAGCCTAGTAGATTGGTGAACCAAGACTCAACTCAAATCAAAGTGAGTTGAGAAATTTATACCTTTGTAGATTCCTCTTTGCATAAGCAAAGGCTAATCACCCAAAGAGAGGGCCTTCATTTCTTGCATCTTAAATCTATGGATTTGGATGGAAGAATATGATTCTCCAAGTTCTCAAAATAGAGAACCTCTAAGTCTCCACACCAAGGATGGATTGATGAAGAAATGAGCGACCTAGAGGAAGCAAGATTGCTAGATAATTTCCTCTAGGGTGGCTGGCCTCTTTAGAGAGAAAGGAGAGCTTTGTGTTCTCTCCAATTTCCTAAAAGAAACCCTAAATGAATTTTGGCTATAAAGTCATATTTATACCTTAATTCATTGGAGTGGCAAACTTGTAAATAAGTCCAAAACCCACTCCTTTAACTAAATGGCCGGCCATAGGGTTTCATTGGGCTTTTTAGGCCTTTGTGAATTTTAGTCATTAAGTTGTCATACAACTTAAGTCAATGGGCTTGACGTTCGAAGCCCATTGGGCCTTGAGGCCCAAAACTAACCCGTGGTCTTTTAACGAACTATATTCGTTTGATTAATTAATCATATTAATTAATCCTTGCCATAAATAATTAAACCATTTAATTATTCTTACTCATCTCCGTTGTTTCTTCAATCTTTACCTTACACGGTGTACGATCCATTACGTTCCTTTTAGCGAGGCAGTGGGCGATTAAAACTCTTTCTAATCGATTGTGAATTGAAACTTACTTTCTATTGTCCCTTTAGTGATTATACACGTTTAGGGCTTCCACAAACCATGAGTGACACCTAGCAGCATATCATGGTTACCCAAGCTAATTAGAAGAGGTAGAGAACCTATTCAGTTTAGGATTACAAATGCAAAAAGGTCTTTCTCTAAAACAATACTCTTGACCACATTGTTTGGTTTGATAGTTTATTCATGTCTACTATCCAATGTGATTCGTGTGCTTATATGATTACCTTGAATGTGATATGGAACGACTTCCTAAATCTCATTCATACTCTGGCCAGAGATTCTTAATCATATCATAGAGTATTCTCCCTCAAAAGGTTTGAAGGTTAGAGATCCCTTGTTGCGCATTTAATTGCCTCCATAGCTAAGTGGCTTAACCCCAACGATGTCGTGGACACCCGTGTATGGGTGACGTTTGACATAATCAAAGATCAAGGACCTAACCACAAGACAACTATGATGCCTCAGGTCAAAGGACTACTTTGCATTATCCCAACCATGAGTTCTCATGTGACATGAATATGAGAACTCTTTGTTGATCGTGTTCAATGAACTCATTCTCTATTGAGCACCTACGTACTTGTCTTGATGTCACACACACCAATGACTCGAGACTAGTCACTCTCCCTGAGAGAAGACACAGTACGTACTGATCTTAACGGACTGTCAATGCCCAATTGGCAATCCTATGATCAGGAACGTTTAGGATGTGTCTACGAAAGAATGGTCTCATGAATCTAACTTCTTTTGATCGTATTCTCTCAATCACATATTCCTTGGACTTATCGTTTAAGCATATAACATTTATATAAGACGGCTTAAACAATAATCTTTGCCCTTGATATTAAACTAGATTAGTTTAACATATGAAATGTCCGTAAAGTATCATCATATGATTGGCTTTAGGGCACATTTCCATCATTTGTTGTAAATGGACATAAGTCCATCATTTGTGTTGTAAAAGGGCATAAGCCCTTCTTATTATTTCAAGTATTCCTTTTTGTTTATATGTATGCAAATTGGAATAGTTGGGTCCAACGCCCAATAGGAAATAACGGTTTAATTGGATTAAACGCGTAACTAAAATCAACAACTACCTACCTTAGACCCAAGGTCCAACACAAGGCTCGTGTTGGATCAAATTAATCGGTTCATAATCATCCTAAGACCTAATATGACTATATAGTCCATATGAGGATGCAATGCATTCGTTAGTAGTTTCATATAGTCTCGCTTGTTTCATCGAAATAGTGGGAGTATTATAAACTACTAAATCATATTAAACTTGGACCAATGGTTGTAATAGGCCCAAAGTTCCTTTAATAAGATTAAAATGATTTTGATGTAGCCCAAACTACTCCCTCAAAACAAATATTAATTTGATAAGCGAGAGATGTTTTGAACATCTCTTCGTAGGCCTTCCACCGTGGTGGGCTCCAATCGTTTGTGACTCATGCACCGGCTTCACCCTATCATGGGGAAGTACAAAGTATGTGCTTACATCCAGGAGGAATACATGTACATATGATGAGGTGAGTGTAGGCAACGAGGATAACCGACATCGTATCATCGTGAGGCTATTCTTGAACCCCTTCACAAACTAAGCATGGTGGGAATAACTTAACTAAGTGCAATGGAGCCGACATCGTATCATCGTGAGGCAACATTCTCTAGAGGCCAAACGGATGGGTAATTACAAGAGTTGTAAATGAATAAAGCGTTATTCTCTCATCATTATTTTTGCTAACCAACATCGTATCATCGTGAGGTGGGCTTGGTAATGGTGAGTCTCCCATACCCCGCTAAGAGTTCAATATAACTCTCGAATTCTATTGAGGGATGTGGAATTTGCCAAAAATAGTGGGTGGTGCTATTTGATTTTAAGACCCAATCAAGTAGTTTTAAAACAAACAATCTAATACGATTTCTGTTATGTTATGTAGTTAACGACATGCCTAAAATTATACCCACCATTATACTTGACAAAAAGGGCCTTAGGGGCCAACGTTTCCTTGCTTGGTATCGCCACATTGAGAATGTCTCAAAGGTGAAAGACATATTGTATGTGCTTAAGCAATCCCCTCCTCATGTACCTCCTACGAAACTAGCTTCAAAGGAGGAGTGTCAAAATTATGTTAGACACTATGAGGATGACTTACAAGCCAAATGCTTAATCCTCACTTCACTTAGTGAGGAGCTTATGAAGCTACATAAGCACATGGACACTTCTTGTGCCATGGTTGAAAGTTTGCATAAGATGCATGACAATGAGACTAGTAATGTACGATTCTCAAATGTTTGTAGTCTAATGAATGCCAAAATGGCAAAGGGGACATCGGTCCATAAACATGGACAAAAGATGGAAAGGATCTTTCAAGATCTTCAAAGTTTAGGAACTTCCATCGATGGGAAAATGGCCCAAGACTTTTTCCTTGCATCTCTCTCGGATGATTTCACTAAGTTTATTGTAAACTATAAAGTGAATAGATTCGATCATGCTTTAAACAAGATGATTGACATGTGCTGTAAATTTGAAAAAGGTTTCAAAATGGACAGTGGGAGTGAGAATGCAAACACAAGGAAAATGTTGCATAAAAAGAAGGCAAAGAAATCCAAAGGAACATGCTTTCATTGTGGAAAGGATGAACGTTGGAAGAAGAAATACAGGGTGCGCATTGCGAGCCTTATGACAATGCAGGGAGCTCCAATTCCTGGATATTTGATTCAGGCGCTAGTCAACATATCTGTAATACAATGCAGGGACTAGTGGGGAGCAAGCCACTGAGCAATGGGGAGATGGTTGTGCGAGTTGGGAACGGCACTAAAATCTCAGTAAAAGCAATAGGCACCTACATGCTTAACCTACCCTCTGGGGAAGTCCTGGAACTTAAAAATTGTTTATATTTTCCTTCATGTATAAAGAATTTGATTTCCATCTCTAAGCTTTTACGAGATGGGCACTCAGTATTGTTTGACAAAATGAGTTGCACTTTATACTTGAACGGTCGTATTATCTCTCATGGTAATATGATAGAGGGACTTTTTCACCTAAAGACGAATAATGGGATACACTGTATTGCAAGCAGGAATACCTCAAAACCCAAAAGGGCTAGAGAAGAAGTTAACCAAGAAAAGATGTGGCATCTTAAACTTGGACATGTGAACCTTGATAAGATTCACAAGATGTCGAAAGACGGATATATCCACCCATTAGGTAATGACCAGATGGGTACTTGTGAATGTTGCTTGAAAGGGAAGATGACCAAATCTCTATTTACTGGAAAAGGAGAGTGTGCCACTGAAATTCTAGGGTTAATCCACACTGACGTATGTGGACCTATGTCTACTACGTCTAGAGGAGGCTTCTCCTACTATATCACATTCACTGACGATCACTCTCGGTTCTATGTGTATCTTATGAAGTACAAGTCAGAATCCTTTGAAAGGTTCAAAGAATTCAAGAATGAAGTTGAGAAGCAAACTGGGAAACAGATAAAGATCCTAAGATCGGATCGAGGGGGTGAATATCTGAGTAATGAGTTCCTAGATTATCTCAAAGAGTGTGGAATAAAATCACAGTGGACTCCACCGGGAACTCCACAACTTAATGGAGTTTCCGAAAGGAGAAATCGAACCTTGATGAACATGGTTCGTTCTATGATGAGTTCTGCTGATCTACCAGTAACATTCTGGGGATACGCTCTATATACAGCAGCTTACTTGCTTAATAGAGTACCTTCCAAATCAGTTTCACAAACGCCCTATGAGATATGGCATGGAAGAAAGCCAAGTCTTAATCACATTAAGATTTGGGGTTGTGAAGCATATGTCAAGAAGCTTGAGGCTACTAAGCTTGAAGCAAGATCAGTAAGATGCTATTTTGTGGGATATCCTAGAGAAACTATGGGATATGAGTTCTACCATCCTGACGACCAGAAAGTCTTTGTCGCCAGAACTGCTAAGTTTCTAGAGGACGAATTCGTTCTCAAAGGAACTATAAGCAAAGAGATGGAAATTAATGAGATTAATAATGAACCACAAACAAGCACTCGACAAGTTGACAACCCTGTTCCTGAACCCCTAGCTCCACGTAGATCTGAACGGGTTAGTAAGCCACCTAAGAGGTATGGCTTAGACAATGACTTTGCGGAATTGCACCTTCTAGGTGACAATGACACAAAGGAGGACCCTAGGGACTACAATGAAGCAATGTCCGACATTGATTCAAAGAGATGGCAAGAGGCCATGAAATCCGAGATGGATTCCATGTATCAAAATCAGGTCTGGACTCTTGTAGACCCTCCAGAAGGTATTGTACATGTTGGAAACAAATGGGTATTCAAGAGGAAGATAGGCGTTGATGGGAACGTGGAGACTTATAAGGCTAGATTAGTAGCCAAGGGTTACAGGCAAAGAGAAGGGATTGACTATGAAGAAACTTTCTCTCCTGAAGCCATGATTAAGTCCATTCGGATTTTGCTTGCTATAGTTGCGTACCATGATTATGAAATCTGGCAAATGGACGTGAAGACGGCCTTTCTGAACGGCTACCTAGAGGAAGAGCTATGTATGACTCAACCCGAAGGTTTCGTGTCCAAGTTTGAAAAGACTAAGGTATGCAAGCTTCAAAAATCCATTTATGGACTTAAGCAAGCCTCCAGGAGCTGGAACATTCGTTTCGATACTGAAATCAAAACGTTTGGTTTTACTCAAAACGAAGACGACAATTGTGTTGGAAATGTGCCCTAAAGCCAATCATATGATGATACTTTACGGACATTTCACATGTTAAACTAATCTAGTTTACATATAAAGGGCAAACATTATTGTTTGAGCCGTCTCATATAAATGTTATATGCTTAAACGATAAAGTCCAAGGAATATGTGATTGGGAGAATGCAATCTAATGAAGTTAGATTCATGAGACCATTCTTTCGTAGACACATCCTAAACGTTCCTGATCATAGGATTGCCAATTGGGCATTGACAGTCCGATAAGATCAGTACGTACTATGCCTTCTCTCAGGGAGAGTGACTAGTCTCGAGTCATTGGTGTGTGTGACATCAAGACAAGTACGTAGGTGCTCAATAGAGAATGAGTTCACTGAACACGATCAACGAGGAGTTCTCATACTCATGTCACATGAGAACTCATGGTTGGGATAATGCAAATTAGTCTTTTGACCTGAGGCATCACAGTTCTCTTGTGGTTAAGTCCTTGATCTTTGATTATGTCAAAGTCACCCCATCGGGGTGTCCACGACATCATTGGGGTTAAGCCACTTAGTTATGGAGACAAGTGAATGTGCAACAAGGGATCTCTAACCTTCAAATGGTTTGAGGGAGAATACTCTATGATATGATTAAAATCTCTGGCCAGAGTATGAATGAGATTAGGGAATGCATTCCAAATCACATTCAAGGTAATCATATAAGCAAACGAATCACATTGGATAGTAGACATGAATAAATAAACTATCAAACCAAACAATGTGGTCAAGAGTATTAGATTAGAGAAAGACCGTATTGCATTTGTAATCCTAAACTGAATAGGTTTTCTACCTCTTCTGATTAGCTTGGGTAGCCATGATATGCTGCTAGGTGTCACTCATGGTTTGTGGAAGCCCTAAACGTGTGTAATCACTAAAGGGAGAATTGAAAGTAAGTTTCAATTCACAATCGATGTAAAATGGTTTTAATCGCCCACAGCCTCGCTAAAAGGAACCTAATGGATCGTACACCGTGTAAGGTAAAGATTGAAGAAACAAAGGAGATGAGTAAGAATAATTAAATGGTTTAATTATTTATGGCAAGGATTAATTAATATGTTAATTAATCAAACGAATAAGTTCGTTAAAGACCTCGGGATAGTTTTGGACCTTAAGGCCCAATGGGCTTCGAACGTCAAAGCCCATTGACTTAAGTTGTATGACAACTTAATGAATAAAGATTCACAAAGGCCCAAAAGCCCATATCCCTTAAAGAGGCCGGCCATATATGTTAGAATTAGGGTTTTTTGGTTCTTTAGGTCATTTAAAGAAGTGACTATATAAAGAACTTTATAGCCTAAAATTCATAAGTGTTGGTTTTAGAGAAAATTGGTGAGAACACAAAGCTTCCATTTCTCTCTAAGAGACCGGCCACCTTGGAGGGTGCATCTAGCAATCCCACTACTCCAAAGTCACTCATTTCTTCTTCAATCTAACCTTGGTGTAGAATCTTTAGAGGTTCTCTATTTTGGGAACTTGGAGAATCCAATTCTTTCAACCAAATCCATGGAGCTAAGAAGCAAGGAATGAAGGCCCTATCTCTTGGGTGATTATCCTTTGCATATGCAAAGAGGAATCTACAAAGGTAAATATTTCTCAACTAACAAATGTTGTTTTAAGTTGAGTCAAGGTTCACCAATCTACTAGGGTTTGAATTTCATGGTTGATGTTTTTGTTTTTGAGTGCATGCAAGCATGATTCCGCCTTTAATTTGTTAATTGCATGCTATTGATGTTGCTCAAATCAACATGTTTTTTACAAAATTTCCTTCAAATTGTGTTTATCAAAAAGTCGTTGGGGATGCAGTTGTATTCCTAGTGTTATATGTAGATGACATATTACTATTCGGGAATGACACTGCAGTACTTTCTTCTGTAAAAGTGTGGTTGTCCAAAACCTTCCACATGAAAGATTTAGGAGATGCATCTTATGTACTTGGGATAAAGCTCTATCATGATAGATCCAGAAAATTAATTGGATTATCCCAATCTATGTACATTGATAAGGTGCTAAGTAGGTTCCAGATGGAACAATCTAAGAAATGTTTTCTTCCTGTGAGACATGGAATTCACCTTTCTAAGTCCATGGAACCTAAGACTCCTGAAGAGATACGGCAAATGAATATTATTCCTTATGCTTCTGCCATAGGGAGTCTCATGTATGCCATGATATGTACAAGGCCTGATATCGCATATGTTGTGAGCATTACTAGTCGATATCAATCTAACCCAGGACCAGAACACTGGGCAGCTGTCAAGACGGTCCTTAAGTACTTAAGAAGAACTAAGGACATGTTCCTCGTATATGGAGGAGCGGCAGAGTTGCGAGTGGAAGCCTATACAGACGCAGATTTCCAATCTGACGTCGATGATAGAAGTTCCAACTCCGGATATGTATTCACTCTGAATGGTGGGGCTGTCAGTTGGAAGAGCAAGAAACAAAGTGTAATTGCTGATTCCACAATAGAGGCTGAATATGTCGCTGCAGCTGAAGCCGGCAAAGAAGCGTTCTAGATGAAAAAGTTCATCACTGAACTTGGAGTGGTTCCAACCATTACATCACCAGTAACATTGTACTGTGATAATAGTGGGGCGATAGCTCAAGCCAAGGAACCCAGGGCACATCAAAAGAACAAGCATTTTGACAGACGCTTTAATATCATTAGAAGATATGTTGCCGAGGGGAAAGTCAACATCCTCAAAGTTGCTTCAGCCGATAACGTAGCAGATCCACTGACAAAGCCAATGTCTCAAATCCAGCTTGACCGTCATATGGAAAAGATGAGTATTAGATACATGGGAGGATGGCTTTGAGTGCAAGTGGGAGATTGTTGGAAGTATGCCCACAAAGCCACTCATTTGATGTAATAGCTTTTTGGAATACTTAATGTATTAAACTTTTATATGTTTAATGAAGGGCAAAGCTTATTGTCAGACACTATTTATTGTATCATGTGTTTATGCAATAAGGGAATCCAAGGGATGTATTTGATCTAAGAGACAAGTGATCTAAGTGAGTTAGATTATCGAGACCATTCTCTTATGTTCATTCCTAAAACGTTCCTAGCCATAGGATTGCCAATTGGGCATTGACAATCCGCTAAGGTTAGTATGTGTTATGTTGACTCAAGCGTGAGTATGACTAGTCTCAAGTCATTTGGTGTTGGACACTAAGACAAACACATAGGTGCTCGAAAGAGTGATCGAGTACACTGAACAACGATCAAAAGAGAGTTCGAACATACATGTCATGTAAGAACTCGAAAGTTGCAATATGCAAAGTAGTCCTTTGACCTGAGGCATCATAGATGTCTAATGGTTAGGTCCTTGATCTTTGATCATGTCAACGGCATTCCATCGGAGTGTCCACGGCATTGTTGGGGTCAAGCTATCTAGTCGTGTAGGCATATGAATGCACAACAAGGGATCTCTAACCTTCCATGGTGGAAGGAGAATACTCTAAGATATGATTCTAAAGTCTTTGGCCAAAGCAAATGAATATGACTTAGGAAGTTTGTTCCAAATCATATTCAAAGGAATCATATAGAAAAGTATCACATTGGATAGTAGACATGAAACAAACTATCACTTAAACAATGTGATTAAGAGTATTGTATTAGAGAAAGACCGTATTGCATTGTAGTTGTAACTGGATAGGTTCTCCAACCAATTCTACTTAGCTTGGGTAACCATGACATACTGCTAGGTGTCACTCATGGTTTGTGGAAGCCCTAATGATTAGCAAACACCAATCATCAAAGGGAGAATTGAAATGTGGTTTCAATTCACAATCGATCGTTAAGAGTAACAATCGCCCACTACCTCGCTAATTGGAACCTAATGGATCGTACACCGAGTAAGGGCGATAGTGAAGAAATTAAATGAAATGGATATGCAATTAAATGGTTTAATTGAAGAATGGTCAAGATTAATTAATTAGTTAATTAATTTTACGAAAGGTTCGTATTGGGCTTTTAAGTTGGTTTTGGGTTACGGGGCCCAAAAGCGTTTTGGTCCACAAGGCCCATTATGTTTAGGTTGTATGACAACTAAAACAAAATAGGCAAATTAGCCCAATAACAAGGAGAAGCCGGCCATTAGGGTGAATGGTGCAAACTTGGATTAATTACAAGTTTGCCACTCACTTGTAATGAAGTATAAAAGCAACTTTATAGCTTTATTTTCAAATAGGGTTTTTCTTTGAGGCAAAGAGGTGAAACATTTTCTCTCTTTCTCTCTACAAAGAGGCCGGCCACTTAGAGAGTTTAATCTAGCAATCTTTTCTTCTCTAAGTCATCCATTTCATCTTCACACTTAACCCTTGGTGTGGAGACTTAGAGACACCAAATCTTTGGTGTGTTTGGAGATCCTTTCCTAACATCCTCAAGGACAAAAGGAGCACAAAAGGAGAAGGAAATCACAAGCAATATCCAAGGAGCTTGGAGGAGACTTGAAGGCCCTCCACTTGGGTGAATCCCTTGTGTAAACAAGGATGAGCTTCAAGGGTAAAGAAACTCTAAATCTTTACTTCTCTTTAATGTTGTTAAAGAGTTTATATTGGTTCACCATATACTAGGCTTTGAAAGTCATGGGTTTTATGAATTGTTTTTTAATGCATGCCTACTTTAAAGTGTTAATAGTTTGCATATGTATTCGAATGTTCTTACTTGTTCTTAGCTAGGACAAAATTTTTCCTTCACAAATACTTTGATGAGACCTTGATTCCATGGCTTGAGCTATCGCCCCATTACGTCGTAGTATCCTACTAACGACCTTATGGTTTGGATTCAATCATTGGTTCAAAATGAACCTCGTCTATTCGAAACACCTTTTGAAGCAGTTTCTAAAACTTTAATATATATCGACATATATTTCGTTTGTATACTTTATACACACTTTGCTCCAACCTTGAGACAATTGTAGTACCATACTAACAATACTTTCATATGATTAGTACTTCATCCACCATGAAGTCCCATTTGTTAAAATGGGTTATTGTCACTTTGGTTTATAACCTAAGTGAATGCACACTTCCAGAGTCTCACTCTGATGTACCTTTCTCAAAGGTAATAATATTCTATCAGTAGCTATGGTTCTGATCCTGGGCTATAGTAATATCTTAAAGTGACAACCCTTATGGTTTTTCACTTTTGGATATCATCTCACAAGTCCATACATGTGTCCCTTTTGTGATTTTGTGACATATTCTTTATAAGGGTCATGAAAGCAATTTTTCTAAAATATGTAGAAATACTTTCTCAAATCTTCAACGTTTGAGATTCAATTTCCTTATACAACATTCTTGAGACAGCCTTGCTGTATCAATAAGTCCATTTTAAGTCTGTACTTCAAAATTGACCTTGTCACAATTTGTCATTTTGAGTAACATCAATATTTATTACGTCTATCAAATAGACTTCATTCTTAATATGTTGCTCAAAAGTATAACATCGCTCCCACTGACCTTGTTGTAACTAAGCATTCAATCGAAACCTTAAGAAAACATAACACTTATATTTTCTTGATTTGAATGCATATAGCTCCCACTAACTTGTCTTGGATCTATTGACAATCTTTAAGATCCCTTAGCTTATTGATGATGTCTCAACAGTTTTGGACAATCAACAAATCTAGCTAACACAAGTTATTTAAACGAACATATACAAAAGAATTCCTTCTCAAGTAATCCCATTTGATATGTGTGACTTGTTTTTATCAAGTCCATTCATTTAAAATATATGGTGTCAAACATCATATTTCTAGTTTTATTCATACTAAAACCTTTTAAAGTAGTCATACAAGAATTATCCAAATCATTAGTGGAAACATGGGTCCTACTAAGGATATAGGAATTCAACCATTCCTACTAGGTGTTTCATTTAATTCCTTATTAAAACTACATAGAGCATTATAGTTACATGAGGTGTCGAAATCAGATTGTCTTGTTGTTAAACTATATGTTGTGACTCATTTTGAAACTATTCTCATTTGTTTCATCAACTTGTCTATTTGCTTTGTATTTAGCTTGTTCTCGTAAAAGAGAATGATGGACAACTCCCAACATATAACCATTTTATGCTAGGTTGGTGAAACCAACTTTCATAGATTATTCTTAGAATGTTACACCACATCGATTTTAACGCTTCGAAGAGTTTGAGACCTTTTAACAATTAAAATTACAAACTCATTAATAATAGTGATGCACTATTAATTTTAGACAACTATAAACCAATCATATTCAAGTTTATATCCTTTTCTCACCTCCCACTGTTTCTCATGACCTTAATGAGAAATCGCATTATACATTCATAGTGTATAATTATGAAGTATACGGGTAGAGGACATTGTGGAGTAGCTTAGAACCTTTTAAGCTTATTGTTCCAACTCCACTAAGTTCATGTCTTGTTATTAAGTGACTAAAGTCTTTAAACCTTTTATAGATTTGGACACTTCATCATTGGTTTAATCACTAACATATTTGACATTTCTTAAAACAATTTAAGAATGTCCAATTAGTTGTTCGAAACTACTAATTGAACCAAGAGTGATCTTGGTTATTGAGGTTAAGTAAGTGATAACCATATAAGAAACGTTTTTCTTATGTATTACTTATGTCATTATAATGTGATCTTCCTTTTCTTCAAGAAAGGAATCTCTAGACTTTCTCAATTCATATAGAACTCATATGTAGGCAATTGGAACCAAATCTAAAGATTCATTGTATCCAACTATGGCCAACATGTTAGATCTAACCTTAATTGATAAATCCAAAGCTTGGATATAGCATTATATAAGTGATACATTTCTTGTATTTCAACTAGAATACAACAAGACAATTTTCAATTCATAATACTACTTTGAGGAACAAATTTAGTAGAAGGCATTCATCACATTACATTGATATGATAAGTTAAACATTTGATGTGAAAATTAACTTGACACACAAATTAAACCCTATTGATGACAATTGTAGTAATGATGCAAGTAGGGATCGTTCTAGACCGGGGATTAACTAGGGATGCTAATCAACACAAATAAGACTCAAAAACACTAAACTAGACTCTATAGACTCAAAACTAACTTAAAACACTCAAAACAGCAAGAAACAATAAAAAAGACTCAATTCTAGACCTAACAAGTGATTTGGACGAAAATAGAACTTAAAAGACTCAAACAACTAAAAGAAAACAGATTTTGACTCTAAAAACAAGACTTAAAACAAAGGGGTTTTAGTTTGACGAAATTGAAACTTAAAACAGAAACTTTGAAAACAAACTTAAGAAAAACGATTTTGGATGAAATAGAATGGTGAAAGGCTAGTTAGAGGGTTCCTTCTCCACACATGAAACATATGCATACGACTAGATTTCCAATTATTCTTTCGATAAACCATGAATGACAATGCCCCAAATTAATTGTATTGAACTAATTAATTCTCAGATTTCCCTAGATTCATTGAATTGAATGGAATACGCATTACAACCAAATTATTCTTATCAAGGACCCTAACTATGGAATATGCATGATAGAGACACATATCAAAGATCATTAAGTTCAATGGAAATCATAAGCATTGACGAGGCATTCATAACTATGGAATACGCATGTTACTCTTGCCAAGGATTTACTTAACACAATCGTGACTAGCGACTTTTACTACTTATGAATATAAGTTAATAACGATTAGGTGAAATTCCCTTATACCCTAGCATCAAATTCATGCATGCAAACTAAGTATGCATCCTTAATTAACACACAAGAACAAGTTCTTAATAAACCCGATAAGTAAACCACATCCACAATTCATGAAACAATAATTGGATGAAATCAATTCATATAAAACATATAATCATGGCTTCGAATTCACCTCTAACTATAAAGAAATTAGTTCCTCATGTTCGCAAATAAACAAAGATAACTTGAATTAAACATTGAAATAAAAGATAGAATACACCTAGAAACGCTCCAACGATCCAACGTCTTGAATGGCAAGCACGGCTCCAGGTAGCTCCTTCTCCTTCCTTCCTTGCAATACTCACGGCACAATGAGGTGTGTATGGTGAATGGTGTGGTGGATGGATGTAGGTGATTTATGGTAGAGGGTGGTCAATGATGTGTGCGGCAAGGGCTTGTATTTATAGGCTGAAAATCCCATCTCCTAGGTAGCAAAGGACATGGTTTTAAAGGCCTAATCTGCATAGGATAATAACATACAATCCTATAAGGAAAACAAGTCAAAAACCCAAAGGGAGTGAGAGATAAGGTGCGGCACAAAGGGTGTGAAAGGATAAGGCTTCTAGAAACCAAAATCCCAAAGGAAATGGGTGAAAACTCACGGCAAAAGGATGGTTTCTAGAAAGAAATACAAGGCAGATTTTTAGGCTTCTAGAAAGGCTCCTAGGCGCCATTTTTGTAGGATAAGATTAGGTCTTCTAGAAATCTGATTTTAAGCACCCTAATCTAGTTAGAAACCCTCCTAAGTGGCTGAAATGTGGATAGTTTAGGATTAGGATAAGATAGGATAAGATAGGATAGGATAAGGTTTGTTTGGATAAGATAAGCTAAGATAAGGTTATGGATGATGTTTTGGATAAGATTCCTTCACTTGAGCCGATTCTTTGGCTTTAACTCTTCTTCTTCATGTAGGAATACTTGCTTGAGTAGGAAGCTTCATTCGTCTAGGAATCCATCTTCAATTAGGACTCCTACATTGATTAGGAATCCTTCTTGTAAGCCCTTTCCTACTTCAACTAGGACACTTTGTATCTTCAATTCTTCAACTTTGAAACGCCTTCCTAGCTTCATCAATCCCTCAAATTCGTCCATCCTTTGTGCTTCATATGCATGAACTCCATTCTAGCCCAATTTCGCTCCAAAATGCTCCAAATTGCATCTTTTTGCTCACTTTGTCTCTAAAACCTGAAAACACATGAAACTAGCTTAAAAGACTAACTTAACTAAGAAAACACAACATAAATGCATAAGAACTAGCTAACTAAGGCGCATAAATATGCTCCTATCAACATTCATAATGTTTTAATACAAAAGAATTAGCTCCTACATTAGAGACTAATTATATACCTTCATATAGGCACCAAAAGTGGGTCTTCCATCATATGAAGCCATATAATAAGTTCTTAGCAAAATAAGAAATTTTAAAGACTATCTTTAATGTGCCTAACAAACTTCCTAAGTAGTTAGCAAAAAAAATAATGGCCGAACCCTTCATTCAATTCTTTTTCTTTGCTCGTCCATCTTCTACTTGGCTCCATCACCTACATACAATTGCATAAGTGATTAGCATTTTATATCAAATATAAAGATTAGAAGATCTAACAATTAGAATTGAAGATAAGAACAAAAACCATACCTTGTGGCTTGTCCTTCAGAGATGCAAGGTATAACCTGCAATTCCTCTTCCAATGCCCGTCCTTTCCATAGTGGTGGCAGGTCCCTTTGGGCTCTTTCGCCTTCTTTTTCTTCACTCCTCCTTGTGCCTTAGGAGTGGGTGACTTCTTCTCTTTTCCTTTCCCTTTGCCTTTCGGCTTAGCCTTGGAAGTGGATGGCTTGTTTTAGACTACTGCAGCAGTCCCTACAACGTTCTCTTTCTTCATAGTCTTCTCAGCGGTTACTAACATGTTTAGTAACTCAGAGAGAGTGCTATCCATCTTGTTCATGTTGTAGTTCATAACAAACTGCGAGAATGAATCAGAAAGAGAAGGCAAGATGAAGTCCTGGGCCAATTCCCCGTCAAGTGGAGTCCCTAGGTTCTCCAATTGTTCAATGAGTCCAATCATCTTCAGTACATGTTGATGCACTGGGGCTCCCTTGACCATTTTGGTCTTCACAAGTTCACTGATAGTGTTGAAGTGACGATTGCGCATCCTTTCACCATATAACTCTGTAAGATGGAGTATGATAGAGGATGCACTGTCCATACCCTCATGATGTCTCTGTAGCTCCTCATTCATAGAAGCCAACAGATAGCACTTGGCTTGTGTATCATCCTCAACGTGCTTGTCATACTTAGCACGTTCATCCTCAGTGGCCTCAGGGCCAAGAGGTATGTGAGGTGGAGCCTTGTCTAGTATGTAAACAATTTTCTCCAAGGGTAGGAGAATCTTGACATTACGATACCAAGATGGGAAATTGTGCCCCTCAAGGCAATGCTTGTCTAGTATCTTTGCAAGTGTGCTTCCAACCATATCTAAATACATAACAATAAAATAAATTAGTTTGATTGTTGATTAAGTCAAACGATTCGGGTCTTTATACCGAATGACACCACCCACTATTTTTGGCAAATCTCATATCCCTCAAGATGGAATCCGGGAGATTTCAAAGAAAGCTCCTAGCGGGTTATGGGAGGCTCACTATTACCAAGCCCACCTCACGATGATATGATGTTGGCTAGCAAAAATAATAATGAGAGGGTATGGCTACCCATTCACAACAACCTCTTGTGATTACCCATCTAATTGGCCTCTAGAGAACAATGCTTCACAATGATATGATGTTGGCACCATTTCTCTTAGTTAAGTTTTGACCCACCATGCCAGTTTAGATAGGGGTCCAAGTATGACCTCACGATGATACGATGTCGGCCATACTCGTTGCCTACCTTCACCACATCAAATGTTTGAAATAGACTCCTCCTGAGTATAAGCACATACTTTGAACTCCCCCATGATAGGGTGAAGGCGGTGTATGAGTCATAAACGATTGGAGCCTACCATGGTGGAAGGCCACGAAGAAGTGTTCAAAAGCACCTCTCCGCTTTCAACTTAATATTGGATGTTGGTTGAGGGATTTTAAGGTCTCATCATTTTATTTATTTAATCAAATTATAATAAATTGTGTCCTATTACAACTACTAGTCCAAAGTAAATGAAATTAGTAGCATATGATATCTCCACTATTCGTTTTCGCAAAACAAATCAATATCAAAACAATTTTTCAAAATATCGGAGATATATATTAGTACTAATTGTGTTCATTTTAGTTTAGTAGCGTATGATACTCCCACTATTTGTTTTGAGAAAAACAAATCAATATCAAAAAACGAATTTTTCAAATATTGGAAGTAACTACTACTACTAAGGTTTTTGCATTCCTTTAAATTTGGACTTTATAGTTATCTTAGGCTCTTTGGATGACTATGGACTTATTAGGTTGATTCAACAACGAGCCAACATTGTTGAATAAGATCTAGGGAGGAATGTATCGTTTTAATTACGCGCTTTCAATCCAATTAAAACATTTTTCATTGAACCATTAGAAACGAAAGACAATCATTCATTGCTAATTGGGGCTTTGGACCCAACAAATCTTTAATCTCATGAAAACCCCTTTTAATATGTCTCCTTACCAATAGTTAAAGAAACTCTAGTCTAGTACTAGAGTGAATCAACTAATTGAAAGAGATAAAGAAGTAATAAGAATTACAAACCGATTTGTACAAATTCCTACAAATTACATATACTAAGAGGGAGAGAAAGATTAATGTCTAACATGTTGAGGTCCAATTGAAATAGCAATTAAAACACATTCCCAAGGTTCAAACCATTTGAATTTAGCGGCCTTTCTCATAGCTCAATTATCGTTTAAGGCACAAGTCCATAGTCAACCATTTTACTAACTACTTAATCACATTAAATAATTAAATTGGAATGCAACATAATCAATTAGATTTAGTACATATGGGCATAATTATATGATGAGTTTAAGCTACAAACAAAGTTAAAATCATAATATTTTAATCTCATAAAGAGGTGGGGCTGAAATGCAATTATAAAACGTTATGGGTCAAACCGTAAATACTAGAAAGTATAATCAACTTTTAAATTACAAAATAGCCCATAGAGGACCCATCAAATAGGGTGGCCGGTTATGTTATGGGGAGAGGGAGTGTGTCAAACTTGTCCCCTTAATTTCAAAATAAAGCAAAACCCCTAGCTTTTCCTTGTCACCACTTGTGCAAGTTGGCTTAAAAGGTATGATGGGTGTAAGGTCTCCTAGTCAAGTCTAGGATTGAGTCAATCAAGGGAAAGCTATTGATGGCAAGTTTACCATCCAAATTCAAACAACAAAGTATGAACACTAAAACAAAACCTTTTACACCAAAATCAAAACCATGAACACCAAGAACAAAACCATGAAAACAATTTCAAGATTTGTACTTTCTTGGTGATTTTTCAAACCAAAAAACAAAAGTGACAAGGCCTCTACTTTCTAGCTTCAAAGTGTGTGTGTGTGTGTGACTTGAAATAAAACACAAACACAAGCCAAAAAATCCCCCAAAACCGTGCCCTCCCCTATGGTACATAAGCCCCAAATTTTGTTCAAAAACTCACTCTTCATTCATGCATCCAAAACACTTTTTGCATACATATCTTTTCAACTCTTGAAACAGATTTTTCAACATTTGAAAAACAAAAGATAAACATATTTTGAATGAAGAAATAATATGTCAAACATAAAATTAAAACCCATATGCATAAAATCCAAAAGGACACATCAAATATAAACCTTTGGCTCTTGATACCACTTGAAGGGAAATAATGAGATTTATGTGGGATTTCTAGTGACTAGCATGCATATACAATTCAAAATTTATATACATTTGCAACGGAAGCATGTTATCACATAATATCAAAGCTATAGTCATGCAAATCCCCTTCAAGAAGCATAGGTTCATATATGATGCATCTAAGAAAATATTGAAGAACAAAGTGAAGGTATAGTTTTATACCTCTTGATCTAGACTTGAGACCAAGGATGGACCACCTCCAAGCTCTTTGTTCTTTGAACTCCTTGAGTCTAGCCTCCCTCCTAGCTTCCTCCACCTTGAAAGATTTAGAGCTCCTTTCTCCTTTATTCCCCAAAGTAGAAGACCTCTAAAGATCCACACCCAATAGTGTAGTGAGATGGATAATGGAATAACCAAAAGGAGGAGAGATGATTAGCTTTCCCTCCTCTTGGTGGCCGGCTATAAGTGTGTTGAGAGAGAGAGACTTGTTTTTCTCTTTTGTGAAAAAGAACACACAAAACCCTAATGAAACCTTTTCACTAAACTTCCTTTATAAATGTCAAAGAAGTGAGTCAACCACTTGACTCCCTCTCTCTCCTTTCACTTGTATTGGCCGGCCCCCTTAGTGTGGGTTTGGACTTTGGGCTTTCATCATCTCAAGTCATTCTATGATTGAATAAAAGGACCCAATTCGTTTGGGCCCAATGGGCCCGAATGAACCCGAACTTTTCTTTAAGTCCTAAACGATCTTTTATCGTTTATATGATTTCTTTAGACTTTCTAATTAATCATAACACTTAATTAATCCAATTAATTAATTCCATCATCCTTTAGTTGTCTCACCACAAGAGTGTTTCGGTGTACAATCATTTTAGGTTCTAATTAGCAAGGCAGTGAGGTGATTGGTATCAATCCAATTGATTATTATTTATCCAATCACTTAGTGAATTAAAACTTACTTTTAATTCTCCTTCTTCTTTGATGAATACTTATTTAATCATCTATAAGAACTCACAAGCCATGAGTGACATCTAACCATATACCATGGCTACCCAAGCTAATGTAGAATTTGTTCGGAGAACCTATTCAGTTGGAATTACAATGTAATTCGATCATTCTCTAATACAATACTCACAATCACATTATTAGGGTATGGATATTTAATGTCAAACCCCCTAATGTGATTATATCAAGTTATATGATTCTATTGAGTCGTATAGGAACACTTTCCATCATTACCCTCGATACTTCGGCCAAAGATTCCTGAATCATATCTTAGAGTATTCATCATCTCATAACGAGGATTAGAGATCCCTTGTTGATCATTCACATGCCTCTGAGAATAAATCACTGACCCCAACAATGCATAGAACACATCCAAGATGAAATGTGGTCACGTCTCATTATCAAATGATCAGCAATGTATCCCCAAGACAACTATGATGTCTCAGGTCAAAGGATTACTTACATTATTCCAACCAGTAGAGTTACTTGCTTGACATGTGAGTAGACCTCCATGCAAGTACTCTCGTTTGATTGTGTTGAGTGAACTCATTCCCATAATGAGCACCTACATACTTGTCTTAGTGTCACTACACGAATGGCATGAGACTTTCCATCCTTCCCATTGGAAGGGGACATAGTATGTACTGGTCTATGTATTGTCAGTGTCCCTCCGACAATCCTATAACCAGGAACCTTTTTGGACATCATGGTTATGAGAAGAGGTCTCTGCAATCTAACATCATTAGATTACTTCTTCCATCGATCCATTATCCATGGATTCACTCTTTAGGACGTATATCGTTTATGGAGATAGTCCTAATGAGTGACTTTGCCTTTTGATGTATTAGAGTTTTCCATACATATAGACATTGTACTGAAAGGTTTCTTCCAAAGATTGACTTTCAGGGCATATCTCCAACACCACCATCACCTAGCAATCTGATGCGAAAATTACTTGACACACAAATTTAAACCCTATTTGTGACAGTTGTAGTATATGGATAAGTAGGGATCGTTCTAGGCCGGGGATTAACTAGGGATGCTAACCAAAGTAAAATTAAATTAAAAACGTAAAAACAAAATTTAAAACACTAAACTAGACTCAAAACACTTAAATAGAAACAGTCAAAATAAAACTAACAAATAAACTAAAACAAATCAAAAGACTCAAAATAACTCAAGAATTAAGAAAACACAAACTAAAATGATTTCTAATAAATCTAACACTTTAAAATAAAATGGGGGATTGATTTTGATGAAAAGTAAATTAAACTTAAATAAATTACAAAATTGACAAAAACATAAAATTAAGGTAAAATGATAAATGACTGACTGGCTAGAGGATTATTCTCCACACATGCCACATATGCAACCTAAATTGATTTTCAGTTGTTCTTTCAATAAATTGTAAATTCTCAACGCCCCAAGTTAATTAGGTCCGCTTAAATTAACCTTCAGATTTTCCTACTTTTATTAGGTTGGATGATTGCATACGACAACCCAAAACATTCCCTACAAGTTCCCTACATGAATTGCATAATAGAGATACAAGCAAGAATCATTAAGTTTTATGAAAATCATAAGCATTGACGAGGCACTTGTTACTATGAATTGCATGAAACTTATGCCAAGAATTTACCTAACGCGATCGTTTATAAGCGACCTTCACTACTTGTGAATATAAGTTCATAACGATTAGGTGAAATTCACTTATATTCTAGCACCAAATTCATGCATGTAAATTAAGTATGCATCCTTAATCGACATACAAAAATAAGTTATCAATCAAGCAGTTAAGCAAATTAAATCACAACTCAGAAATCACAACTGAAGGTAATCAATTCAAATTACAAATATATCCATGATTTTGAATTAAACTCTAGCCAAAATAAAATTAGTTATACATTATTTAAATTAAAACAGAAAATAAAATGTAAGTTGGAGGAACGAATTAACCGAGAGAAAGGGAGGTTGTAGCTTCTGTTTTGACTGCACAGTCACTGCCTATGGCAGCGTGCTGCTTCTGTTTCTGCTCTGCCCGAGACCCACACCGAGAGCCTACCTCTCCAGTCCACGTGCCAGCTGCCATCTCTCGCTGCCAGCAAGGGCAGCGCCTCCTGCTTTTTCCGCAAACCTTCTGCACTGTCTCTCGTCTCTCCTCTGCACGTGGCCTTCTTAAGCTGCCAAGGGCAGCTTGCTGTTTCTGCGCGCGCCCTTCTCTCTCATGTTGTTCCGCGCTGCCCAATGGCAGACTCCCCCCAGTCCCGTACTCACTCCTCCTTCCTCGCACTCACCTCCCCGTGCTGACTTCACGGTTTCTTCTTCCAACATGCTGCCAAAGGCAGCGTCCTCAGTCTCCTCTCACGCTGCCCTCCTGCCTGTTGTGTCCCCTTCACACACGCTGCCCAATGGCAGACTCCCCCCAGGCTTTTGATTTTTTTCTTTATTCCCCTCGCTGCAAAGCAGCGTCCCCCTTCTGACCTCGCGCGGACCTCCCTCTTTAGCTGCGCCAGGCAGCTTTCTTTTCTATTTCCCCCGAGGCCTCCTCAAGCTGCTCACAGCAGCCTTCTTTTATTATTCCTCTCGCTGCCTCCAGGCAGCGTCCCACCAATTCCCTCCACGTTTTCCTGCTTATTGTTTTTCCTCAGTGCTCTCCACACTTTCCTTCCACTTCCTATCATGCACTCTCACTTATTCTTTCCATTTCTTATTCTATATTTTGCATGCTGCCTTTTATTTCTTCATGGCAGCCCACTGACAAATATATTTTCACACACACCCACACTCTTGCTTCTTTAATTCTTTTCTTCATGCATGCCGCACTAGGCAGCTTTCATAATTTCTACAAAACAAACCATGATATGAATTATTATTATTATATATATATATATAGTTTATTTAATTTAAAAGCTAAACAGTTTTGACACGAATTTATTACATAAAATCACACTTATGTTATTTTTATTTTCTTAGCTAGATAAATTCGATAAAACACAAAAACAAAGTAAATAACTCAAAAATATAAGAAACTAACTAAGAAAAGACGAGAGAATTTGAAGTAAAAATATATATAAATATGATCCGATCAAATACCCCCACACTTAACTTTTGCTAGTCCTCGAGCAAAACAAATGAAAACAGAAAAAGTAATAACATGAAAATATTAGCTTCCCCCTATTTGACCCTCATAGAATTTCATTTGAGAACACAATCATCAAGAACCATAGCTAACATCAACAAGCAATTCAAGTTCATTTTCCTTACTCAAATATTAGAAGTAATCTTTGAATCATCCTTGAAGTGTAGTGTGTGAGATAGCCATGCTAATGCAATTTCAAAATTTTATTTTTAAAAATACCATATGCAAACTAGCGACCTTCTCACGGGATATGCACTCAATCACACATGTGTTTAGTTTTAATGTGTTTCTCTCAAAGAATCAAATGTGAAAGTTCTACCATAAGCTTGCATAAAGATCACTTCTCCACAGTCATAATTGCAAAACTTAAATCAAGAGGACTTTTATTGGATGTAATGAGGCTTAGGGATAGGGTTATTGAAACGAAAGAATAGGAAAAACAAAAGTTCCAAGCTACATTACAAGCAATTCTTTTGATTTATAAGAACTCAACATTTCCCGCTATTCTACAAGTCACCACCAACCACACCCATAAACTGAAACTTTAAAAACTTTTTATTTTCTTTGTATACAATCTTTCTTTTTCTTTTCCTTTTCTTTTCTTTTTTTTTTTTTTTTTTTTTTTTTTTTTTTTCAAACAGAAACAAATATGAAAAACCCCCACACTTATTCTTTTGCCAAACACCTTCAAAGTACTTCACAAACATTTCACATAAGACAATCTTGCATTGCTCGCTTGGAAAGGGTAAGGAAAATTATTTCAGGCATAAGGGTAGACATATCTGGTGATAAGAAATAAAAGGCTCACAAATACGGCTCAAATTGGCAATCTAATGATATCATTTTTCTTTGGGAACAAGGTTATTTGGGCCATGGTGGTAAACCTAATGCCTCTATCATTTTCAAGTTCATGCAATCAATGACAAATATTTCGAAAGATCGTTATGCAAGTTCTAGAGAAGTATCTCACATAAGTTCATCACACATGAAAAAAAATAGGAGTGTATGAAAAATGCACACACTTTCAATAGGCTCAAAAACTCACATAGGATGTATATGGTCACTAAATTCACATATGGAGCTTTAAATCATGCTTTAGTTTCACATCAACAAGGCTATGTGCATTTGGTTTTTTAAAGATGATCAAATATGTACAAACTAACACGAGAATTAGGAATTTCACACAACATATGTTAACTAAGTTCTTGATCATCATGGTTCAAATTTTATCCAATTATATCATTGGGTCGGGAAACTAACAAAAAGCTAATTCAAAACAATAAGGAAAACAAGGAAATATTTTTGGATTTTTTTTTTTTTTTTTTTAAATAAAACAAAACTAATTAAGAAAACAAAGCAATAACATGGAAACAAATGAAACCAGTTCAAAGTCGAAGGTACAAAAATTTTCAATTTGGTCATTTTTCATACTCTTTACCCCCACACTTAAACTAGACATTGTCCCCAAAGTCAGAAAATATAATAAAATGCAAATAAAAATAAAATAAATATAAAGAAACAAAATAAAGCAATAGGACTGAAAACTTCCCTAATTTGCAGAAAAATCAAGCGATGACCCCGAAACTAAAATTCTGCAATCAACTTCAAGGGTGGAAATAACCAAAAGTTCCTGCAAAGAAAAGAAATAAGTCAGTTAAGCACGCAAGAAAATATAACAAACAAAATAAACGAAAAATTGAAAATGAAAATAAAAGATAATAATAAAACTAAAAGTGATCATTGGTCCTGTTTGGTGACTTTCCACAGCTTTGAACTTGAACTGGCCTCGGAACTTCTTAGCAAGGAAAATGAGACTTGATTGGTGGTGTTGTTGAGGCTTCTCGAGCTCTTGGTTTCAACTCAGACTCCTTCTGCCGGGTTGATTGAGTCTGCAGGCTACATTCTTCTCTTTTTGTTCTTCTGCATGGCAGGTAGGCACGAGGAATAGGTGGTGGTCTGCTTCTTTGTTCAATCTGTCCAAGTGCCGACCGATTGCCTTTCTTTCACCTTGACTCGTAGCCAAGAGCAAGGGTAAAGGAAAAGCATGCCATGAGAAATCTTTGCCTCTGACTCTGATGATATGGGATACTTTTGCTTTTGAAGAAGTATCGTTCCACAGGTGTATGCTTGAACTGGGCTGGGGAACTTCTTAGCAAGGAAAATGAGACTTGATCTTGAAGATGAAGCAGCACCTTGTCTCCACATGCTTCAAGTATCATTTTCACTTGCCATGTCTGTTCTTCAGGCAGATGTGGCGACTTCTTCGGAAGTACATCAGTGGTTGAAGAAGAGCACTCGAGAGCAATGCTAGGTAAGCAATCAGGAAGGATTTCCAGGCAGTCGGTTCTTAGATTGGAAGATTGACACCGAGTGCTGGCTGATTGCCCGCTTTCTCCTTGCCCCAAAGACAAGGAAAAGGACAGGGAGAAAGCGTGATATGAGATACTCTTGCTTTCAACCTTCATGATATGAAATACTCTAGCTCTAGATGACTTATTTGCAAAGGTATCCCAGGGAATGAGAAACACAGAGAAACTCGAGAGGGTTTGATGGAAAGGCATTTTCGGAAATGAAAAATTTCGGAGATGAAGAAGTGCTGAGAGAGTTTGCCTTTGCAATGGATGCGAAGGTAGACGTTTATAGGTCTTTTCTTCACAACCGAAACTATTCTTTTACCCCTGTCGGCAGCCGGTGGATGGATGAACAGTACAGGTCACGCGCTTTCTGAAAAAGCAGCCCGTAATTTGCGCAAAGCTGACAGCGCGTGACGAGTGACGACAAAATTGGAAAAAATCAGGGAGCGGCTCGTGGTTTCTGAGCAATCCCGACTTTTGAGAAAGGAATTGCATGTGACACGTCTGGACAAATCAGGGAGCGGCTCGCCTCGTGATTCCTGACCGCTCCGACTTTTGAGAAAGACGCCCGACTTTTGAGAGAGCGGCGTCCGACTTTTGAGAAAGGAACCGACTTTTGAGACGGAGTCCGACTTTTGAGAACGGCGACGCCGCTTTTGAGAAAAGAATCCGGCTTTTGAGAAAGGAGCCCGGCTCTTCGATTTGCGAGAGGGCGCCTCTTCGACTGCTGAGTGATGCCTCAACGATTTCTTCTTCTTATAAGAACGCTCATTTTTTTGTTCCACAACACACTTAAGCTTCCCCAGTAAAACTCCCTCCTGTAAACACTCCCTCCTGCACTTCTTTTAATCTTGATCATTCCGACTCTTCATTCTCAACACCTTCAGAAAATGTCTTGCCCTTCTGACCGTCGCCTTAACTTGAATGTTGGGGAAGATAGTGATATATCTTCTCCAACCAACATTTGGCAGCCGTCCTTCATATCCCCGAATGGTCCTCTTACAGTTGGGGATTCCATGATGATGAACGAAACAACCGCATCGGTGGTGGCCCGAAATCTGCTCACTCCTAGAGACACTAGGATACTTTCTAGGCGGTCCGACGAACTGGCTGTTCAGGACTCCATGGCCTACAGCGTCCGATGCGCAGGCTCCGTATCAAACATGGGCCAGCGCCTTCTTGCACGAACTCGTCAGGTGGAGTCGTTGATGGCTGAAGTGGCTAGTCTTCGGCAGGAGGTCAGAGTGCTTAGGCATGAGAACAGGGATTTGCACATGCTTGCAACCAATTACTCCACAAGCATGAAGAGGAAGCTGGATCAGATGCAGGAGTCTGAAGTGCGGATTCAGAGTGATCATCAACGGTTTATGGCGTTACTCCCGAGGTTTGTGTTGCCTTCGTCCTCGGGAGCAGCACCAAGTATTGAGGCTCTGAATGATCCAGCTCTGGCGCTTCGTCTTTCAGGGGCTCCGACGACCTCCGAGGCACCACCAACCAATGACCAATGAACGAAATTAAATTACAAGTTATTGTAAAAAAATTTATGCATTTAAGTTTTTTTTTTTTTTTTTTTTTTTTTTTTTTTTTATTTATATGAATGTTTATGTTTTTAAGTTTTTTTTTTTTTTTTTTTTTTTTTTTTATTTTTTTTATTTTTTATGTATTTTTAACAACTTAATTAAGAAAACACAACAATAAGTAAAACAAAGTAAAAAGACTAAGTTTAACTTTCTAAACAAAAATCACAACTAACTAAACAAAACAAAATGAAATCAACGTAAAAAGAAATCAACGTAAAATAAATTCATACAAGAGCCAACAAACAATGAAAGAACTAAATACAGTAAAATAAATTCAGTAAAGAGAAGGGATTAGGAATGCAAATCTGATTGTGGGTGATTCCTAGGCCTCCCTTCATTATTCAAATGCATGGGCTTATCATTGAACGGACGGTGGTACTTGAAATGATCCGACAACGGTCTAAGTTCTAATGACGGTGCCTGAATCATCAAAATTAAAAACAAGTTAGTATAAATTAAAATAAAAAATGGAGAAGATGGCTTACAGTCACATTCAAACTCAATTATAAACACCACGTCTTTGAACGTTTCCGGGACTTTGAACTTGGCCAGGTTTACTATGATGGTTGTGGCTTGTCCCGTGTCATCAAACTCAACTGCTTTATGCTTGATTGTCTCATGCACAGCCTCTTGGATGTATTCTTGAAATTCTCCGGCCACCTCATTTTCTGGAATAATTCTTCTTGGTGTACAAGTCTCTTTGAACGTTTCAATACCATCGGGAACTTGATTTGGTACACCAAGAATTTGGATATCACATTGCACCTTGGGAAGATCTTCCACAACATATTTTTCATTCACTTCTTCCTTGGGATTTAAAAACCTGCAAGGAAAAAGGACATTTGGTGGAACGATGTCAGAATGAATTGAACTTAGAACCTCCTCACCTGAGTTGGATGACATAAGGACTTGGGGGGTTTGCGATAAGAATTCTTCTAAACTGCCCAAGTCGTCATCCTCATCTTCTTCTTGAATTGGCAATTCATCCATGTTCGGGCTCTGTTTGGATGGTTCAGGAACAACTTCATCCTCCATATCACTTCCCAAAGTGATGGCTTCATTAATTTCCATTTCTCCCTCTGAATTTGCAAATGTGGAGTTGGAGAGTTCACTTTGATCTTGAATTTGTACCATGAACTCCATAATCTGCCCAACTTGCTTCTCCAATGCATCCACCTTGTTGGCTTTATTTTGCATCTCCATGTTTCGATTTTCTACGTCCTGGGTCAAAGAGGTGAGTAACTTATTCAACATATCATTATCCGAAGACGTACCTGAATTTGATTGTGGAGATTGTTGTGGTGGATGTGACGGTTCATATGGCCACTGATAGAACTCTTCCGATGGCGGCAATTGTTCTTCTTTTTGTGAACCCTGTATTGAAGAAATTAATTCTTCAAGCATTTGATTATAATCCACGGGCATACTTTGATTCGATTGGAATTGTTGTGGGGGATGCTGTGGTGGCTGCATAGATCTTGAATAGAACGCGTCTTCTTGCTGCCAATATCCACCTTGTTGGAATTGTTGAGGTTCTCCCCACATGTACTCTGAATTACTTCTCCAATCCGAATTATAAGCATTGGAAAACATGTTGCCCCTTGATTGGTTATGGCCTTGATATCCCCAAACATCTTCATTTGCAGAAAATTGAGGACCTTGATATCGTTGCCCATAGGGCACATCAAGTGTAGGGACACTTGGCATTGTGGTCCGTTCGGCATTATGAGTTAATTGAGCAGTGAGCTGTGCCAATAGATCTTGAATGCTAGTAGAATCCAGGTCTTGCTCCATTTGTACCTCAATTCAAAGAAAGAAAAATAAATCAAATATCAAAAGTTAAAATACACAAACACAAATAAACAAGATAAAATAAAATAAAATAAACACAAATAAAATAAAATAAAACACAAACAAAAACATAAACAAGGATTAGCAAATTTGCTAATCCCCGGCAACGGCGCCAAAAATTTGATGCGAAAATTACTTGACACACAAATTTAAACCCTATTTGTGACAGTTGTAGTATATGGATAAGTAGGGATCGTTCTAGGCCGGGGATTAACTAGGGATGCTAACCAAAGTAAAATTAAATTAAAAACGTAAAAACAAAATTTAAAACACTAAACTAGACTCAAAACACTTAAATAGAAACAGTCAAAATAAAACTAACAAATAAACTAAAACAAATCAAAAGACTCAAAATAACTCAAGAATTAAGAAAACACAAACTAAAATGATTTCTAATAAATCTAACACTTTAAAATAAAATGGGGGATTGATTTTGATGAAAAGTAAATTAAACTTAAATAAATTACAAAATTGACAAAAACATAAAATTAAGGTAAAATGATAAATGACTGACTGGCTAGAGGATTATTCTCCACACATGCCACATATGCAACCTAAATTGATTTTCAGTTGTTCTTTCAATAAATTGTAAATTCTCAACGCCCCAAGTTAATTAGGTCCGCTTAAATTAACCTTCAGATTTTCCTACTTTTATTAGGTTGGATGATTGCATACGACAACCCAAAACATTCCCTACAAGTTCCCTACATGAATTGCATAATAGAGATACAAGCAAGAATCATTAAGTTTTATGAAAATCATAAGCATTGACGAGGCACTTGTTACTATGAATTGCATGAAACTTATGCCAAGAATTTACCTAACGCGATCGTTTATAAGCGACCTTCACTACTTGTGAATATAAGTTCATAACGATTAGGTGAAATTCACTTATATTCTAGCACCAAATTCATGCATGTAAATTAAGTATGCATCCTTAATCGACATACAAAAATAAGTTATCAATCAAGCAGTTAAGCAAATTAAATCACAACTCAGAAATCACAACTGAAGGTAATCAATTCAAATTACAAATATATCCATGATTTTGAATTAAACTCTAGCCAAAATAAAATTAGTTATACATTATTTAAATTAAAACAGAAAATAAAATGTAAGTTGGAGGAACGAATTAACCGAGAGAAAGGGAGGTTGTAGCTTCTGTTTTGACTGCACAGTCACTGCCTATGGCAGCGTGCTGCTTCTGTTTCTGCTCTGCCCGAGACCCACACCGAGAGCCTACCTCTCCAGTCCACGTGCCAGCTGCCATCTCTCGCTGCCAGCAAGGGCAGCGCCTCCTGCTTTTTCCGCAAACCTTCTGCACTGTCTCTCGTCTCTCCTCTGCACGTGGCCTTCTTAAGCTGCCAAGGGCAGCTTGCTGTTTCTGCGCGCGCCCTTCTCTCTCCTGTTGTTCCGCGCTGCCCAATGGCAGACTCCCCCCAGTCCCGTACTCACTCCTCCTTCCTCGCACTCACCTCCCCGTGCTGACTTCACGGTTTCTTCTTCCAACATGCTGCCAAAGGCAGCGTCCTCAGTCTCCTCTCACGCTGCCCTCCTGCCTGTTGTGTCCCCTTCACACACGATGCCCAATGGCAGACTCCCCCCAGGCTTTTGATTTTTTTCTTTATTCCCCTCGCTGCAAAGCAGCGTCCCCCTTCTGACCTCGCGCGGACCTCCCTCTTTAGCTGCGCCAGGCAGCTTTCTTTTCTATTTCCCCTGAGGCCTCCTCAAGCTGCTCACAGCAGCCTTCTTTTATTATTCCTCTCGCTGCCTCCAGGCAGCGTCCCACCAATTCCCTCCACGTTTTCCTGCTTATTGTTTTTCCTCAGTGCTCTCCACACTTTCCTTCCACTTCCTATCATGCACTCTCACTTATTCTTTCCATTTCTTATTCTATATTTTGCATGCTGCCTTTTATTTCTTCATGGCAGCCCACTGACAAATATATTTTCACACACACCCACACTCTTGCTTCTTTAATTCTTTTCTTCATGCATGCCGCACTAGGCAGCTTTCATAATTTCTACAAAACAAACCATGATATGAATTATTATTATTATATATATATATAGTTTATTTAATTTAAAAGCTAAATAGTTTTGACACGAATTTATTACATAAAATCACACTTATGTTATTTTTATTTTCTTAGCTAGATAAATTCGATAAAACACAAAAACAAAGTAAATAACTCAAAAATATAAGAAACTAACTAAGAAAAGACGAGAGAATTTGAAGTAAAAATATATATAAATATGATCCGATCACAATCCTCTGCATTTTTACCAATTACTTAGGATCTACACATGCCACTTTGAAGGTTAGGTTTTCCTAATATATATCCTACTTGGAACCTCCAACATAGAACGTATATCTAACATGCAATCCGTCCGGAAGTTCGGATCAAATCTAAACATGAGATACTCAATATGTTTTATGAAAACCCTTTGATAAACCATGCAACCCTTAAGACGTGGTGTTCATCTTAAGTGAAATTACAATTATTAATCACAAGAAGCCAACGTCAATTTCGAGGAACCTTCCGATCAAAATTGCATCAAATTACTTTTCTAAAGATCCTAATGGTGATCAGGCATTAAGACAATTAGATAGTTTTAATAACAGTGATTAATAATTCAAAGTATGCATGCAATCAATCATAAGCAATTAAATAAAAATTACATATTCATGCTAAGGCTCAAGGCTTCGCCCTAACAAAATGGATTAGTTACGCATACTCATAATAAAAATCAAAGAAAATATCATTAACTAGAAAAAGAATGAAAACACCTTGGAGGTAAAAAGTCTGAAATTCTCCAAAGCTTTGCTAAATTCTCTCAATGTCGCATCAAGAACCCTAATGGCTAAAAACCTTATTTATACTACCCCAAATTAAAACCCTCCTAGAAAAAGGTTTTCTAAAAACTAGGAA
The DNA here is from genome assembly GCA_035220775.1 of Malus fusca. Lineage (NCBI taxonomy): Eukaryota > Viridiplantae > Streptophyta > Magnoliopsida > Rosales > Rosaceae > Malus > Malus fusca. Next base: position 20,382,195 of record CM069060.1, read on the forward strand.
ATAAAATAATAAAAGGATAACTAGGAATTACATTCCCATTATGACTAGGAAATCTGCCCAACATAGAAATAGCCACGTTTCTGGACCTTGAGGGCTCCAAAACACTCCCAAAACGACTTAAATTAAAGATTAGGACCTCCTCTTCAAGTTCGAAGAGTCCAAATCCAAAATCCATCATCTTCCTGCCCAAAAATCACAAATAAGTTCTGCAGCCCAATCTGCCAGCACTGCACGCTAGGGATAAATTAATTCGTCACTATCAGATGCTTCAGGATAAAATTATGAAATTGTGATACAACCTTTTTGACAGATTCACGAACCCACTCCAATTGGAATCACTCAAAAATTCCACCATTTGATTACTTTATGCTCCAAACACTTCGCATGTCCTACATTCAAAACACATAGCAAAGCATCAAAATCTCACCAAAATAATAACCAAAATATACCAAGAATAGGGAATAATATATAGTATAAAATAGACTCATCATAATGCCGAAGGGTTTAGTTTCCATATTTGGTACTACAATCCCATAGATTGTCTTGAATGGATTGTATGTGTGCTCAAGTAGTCCCATCCTCACAATCTTCCTATTGACAATGTATCATTGGAAGAACATGTTAGATGTGTCTATCATAAAGAGGAGAACACAACTACATTTTCTTATTCCTTTGTTGAATAAACAAAGGAACTTAAGAAGTTAGCACAAAAAAATGGATACTTCTTGTGCCATAATTCTTCACTTACAAATCATTGTATTAAGAAATAAGAGTTGTTTTGAACAACCCTTAGTGCTTGTTTCTTTGTTAAATAAACTAGGAACTTGAGAAGTAAGCATAAGGGCATGGACATTTTATGTGCCATGATTCTTCACTTACAAACTGTTGTATGAAGTCATGAGAGTTGCCTTAAACAACTCTTGAATGTTTGTAATCTTGTTTGAAATTAGATAGTTGTTAAGGGACAATAGTCCAACAATATGGAGAACGATGATTTTGAATCATATGGACTAATGATGATTTTGAATCGTTGAGTGTTAAAGTGTTAAACCATTTCACTAGATGGAAACTAGGCTAGGACTTTACCTTTATGTCCCTATCCAAATGGTTCACTAAGTTTATTGTAAACTATATAGTGCACAATTACCACAAACTCCAAATCGTTTGATGTGTAGAACACAATTGAAATAAGTTTAAAGAGAGATGGTGGGAGTTTAGGGACCATGACTTTTGTAGTCATAAGAGAAGTCAAATGAAGAAGGCAAAATAACTCCAAGGGAACAAACTTTCATTTTGAAATGATGGACATTGGAAGAGGTAATTGCAAGCATTGCTTTGCAAGTGTCGAGAAAAAACCTTTAGAAGGTGTTGTAAATTGTTCTGGAAATAGTTCAAAACAGCTAGTTCTTCTACTTGAATGTTTGATTCTGTACTACTAACTATGTTTGCAATTGTTGTAAAAGAGTGACTAGTAAGAAGTAAAAGATTATGAGAGAAGAAAAAGTGCTTCACATTTGGAACGTGAATAAAGATATAGATCTATGCAAAAGCAGTTGATATTTACTTCCTCGTATGAACTACCAAATTCCAATTGGCATTTGCAATTGTTGTAAAAGAGTGACTAGTAAGAAGTAGAAGATTATGAGAGAAGAGAAAATGCTTCAATGATTGTTTTTGCATTCCAATTTGAATAAGCAACCTAATTCCGTCACTATAGTTTTAAAAGATGGATGGATTGTTTTGTTTGACAAAACATTGTCTTTATTAATTGGATTATTGTAATTCGATTCATTGTCTCTAGATAGATGTGTTAGTGTTAACTGTTTAGAATATAATGATGCATAAAACCCAAATGGTTAAAGGGTAGTGATTAACCCTACTAAGTTGTGACACCTTGAAAACATAAATTACAAGTTGGCCATAGATGGATGCTATGGATTGTTAGATCTGGATCCAATGCCTTCTTGTTAAAGTTGTATAAAGACAAAATGTTTCAAATCTTTATTCTTTTGGAAAGAAGAAAGAGTCGCAATGTTGGTGAGGTTAATTCACTTCGATGTTGGTGGCATATGCCCACTACATAATACTACTCATGTTGTGTGACATTCACTGAAGATCACTCTCGGTAAGACAATCATGTGTTTCGAATAAACAAAAGTCCGAATACTTTGCAAAATGTTTCAAAGAATACACGAATGTAAATTGATGAGTAAGACGTCTAAAGTACAATCTCCATAGATTTGATCAAAGGAAAAGAAGACTTTAGAAGAGTTTCCTTGAAAGGGTTCAAGCAAAGTAGCATCATATGATAATGGCTTTCTCTAATAGGAGAAGAACAAACCCTAATAAGATATAGTTCGTTAAATATTTGTCAAATTACCCATATTTAGAACTAAGACAATTTGATTGTCAATTAGAGTGTCTTCCAAAATGTTTCACACTCCATATGATATAGTTGGAAAGAAAGACAAGTCTTAATCAACTTAAGATTTGGGGTTGTCATGCATATGTCCATTGACTTAATGCATGTGTGCTATTAAGCAATGTTTGTATGAGCATAAACTTGTGGGATATCCTTAAATTAACCTTTGGATATCACTTCTATAGACTGATAGGAGCATTTTTATGCGACTTAATTGGCTTGTTCTCATGCATTTATGTTGTTTTTCCTTAGTTAGTTTAGTGTTTAAAGTCATTTTCGTGCAATTTCAGGTTTTATTGTCAAAGTATGCAAAAAGGAGCATTTTGGAGCTTTTAGGAGCAAAATTGGGCTTGGAATGAAGTGCATATGCATGGAGCAAGGAGTTTGGACGAAATTGAAGATCAAATGAGGCTAGGAACATGCTAAAAATCTGGTGAAACAAATACAAGTAGCAAGAAGGGATAGGTTTCTGGAAGGATTGACCAAAATTTCACTCAAAACCATGCCTACCCCAGAAATTCATCAATGCCGTGGGTATTGACTCACTTCCACCAGAAATTTGAGTGATTGTTCAATACCTAACCCACTAGGAAATTGAGTGGATGATTCATCCCTAAAATCACAGAAATTCACATCATTGCCGTGCGTCCTTGTTGCTTTCCACCAGAAATTTGAGTGATGATGCAATGCCTAACTCACCATGACATTTGAGTGGATGATTCATCCCCAACTCAACAGAAAATGAGTAGATTGTGCACATAAATTGAGTGGATGATTCAAGACCTAACCCACCATTATTCTCCACATCAATGCCGTGTGTCACCTACTTGTTTTCCACCAGAAATTTGAATTAAACAAGTACATCCTCTCCCTATAAATACCCATGGCAGCAGCCTCATTGAAATCATCCAGAAATTAACCATTCTCCAAGCCTTGCCTTGCCTCTCCCTACATATCTAAACTCCTTCCCATCCATTCCTCCACATAACCAACCCTTCAAAACATCACTCCAACCTTGTGTTGCAGCAAAGAAGAAGAGGAAAGTTCTTGTACGTGCTTGCTATCCAACATGGATTGTTGGAACGTTTAGGTGTTTTCTTTCTTTTGTTTTCAATGTATAATTCTGTTTATCTTTGTTTTGTGAACATGAGGAACTAAACCCCTATTTAGTTAGGGGGAAGTTTGAAGCCATGAACATGCTTGTGATATGAATTGATTTCTTCCAATTGTGATTTGATAAGTTGTGATTGCAATTCAATTATCTATTTTCTTCATAACTGATTCTTGTATGTTTATTAAGGATGCATACTTAGTTTTCATACATAAATTAGATGCTAGAATATAAATGAGTTTCATCTAATTGTTACAAGTTTATATTCATGAGTAGTGAAGGTTGCTTGTCACAATCGCGTTAATTGAATTCTTGGCAAACGTATCATGCATTCATAGTTACAATTGCCTCGTCAACACTTATGATTTTCATTGAACGTAATGATCTCTGATTGTATCTCTATTATGCATTCATATAGGGGACTTTTAGAGAATAATTTGGATTGTCGCATGCATTCATCCAATTCAATAAGTAAAGGAAAATCTGAGGGTTAATTTGTGCATCACGGTCAATCTGGGGTGTTGAGCATCATAGTTTATTGAAAAGCAATTGGAAATCGATTCATGTACAAGTGTGTCATGTGTGAAGAACGGACCTCTAACTAATCCATCCATCATCTTATTTCTCAAATTCGTTTTACAATCTGCCTAGCTAAAAATCTATTTAAGTTTTAGTTTGTTTGTTTTACTTTCAACTTCACCAAACCCAAATCCCCCTTTTACTTTCTTGTTTTAAAGTCTTTTGTTTACATTTTTAACTTTGTTTTTTTTTTGTTTTTGAGTCAGTTTAGAGGTTTTAGCAAGCCCTCCTAATCCCCGGTTTAGAACGATCCCTACTTACATACTTTGCTACAATTGTCAAAAGAGGGTTTAATTTGTGTGCTTCTATTATTCGCATTATAGACTAACTAACAAAGGTTGTTTGTTGGATAGTTCATTGTAATCCAACAATAGGATTGCCTAATATGGAGCAAATGAACGAGAGATAGAACTCAAGGAATGAGTTCTTTGAGAGACAAGATGATGCTCAACGAACTTAATAACCTACTTCCTACACCACTAGCTCCAAGATAGTCAGGATGTATCTATAAACCATCTCAATTAAATGGTTTGAACTTTATGACTATATCATAGAGATACACCTCTTAATTTGAAATAACTTAGAATGAAGAAAATGAGGAGGCAGAAAAAGACATGGAGGTGGACAATCGAACAATCAAAGAACTTTCAGCTTCGGGATTGGACAATGCTGCGCCTCTATGCATCCAATACCCCACAGCAGCCCGAGGAAAGACAGAAGAATTTGAATTGAAGTCAAGCTTGTTACACCACATTCCGAAGTACCATGGGTTGTCCATGGAAGATCCTAACAAACACTTGAAAGAATTCGAGGTGGTGTGTTCGAGCATGACCCCCGTCAATGTCGATGGGAGTATTTTGAAGATGAAAGCCTTCCCTTTTTCTCTCTTGGAAAAGGCGAAGGATTGGTGGTACGAATTGGCGCCCGGAACCGTCACATCATGGGAAAGCATGAAACGGGCCTTCTTGGAGAAGTTTTTCCCAACTTCTCGAGTCATCCTCCTACGGAAAAGGATAAGTGGAATTCAACAAGAGGAAGGTGAATCTTTTCCTACTTAATATGAACGTTTTAAATCTCTTGTTGCTTCTTGTCCACAGCATCAGATGAAGGAGGAACTTCTTTTGCAATACTTCTACGAGGGGCTACTACCTATCGAACGTCAAATGCTAGATGCCTCGGCGGGAGGAGCCTTGGTGGACAAGACCCCCACGGCAGCAAAGACTTTAATTTCCAACCGTGCGTTGAATGCTCAACAATACGAAGGCGTTGGACAAAGGAGTAACCCACAACCACATCAAGTCAATGAGGTAAGTGCCATAACCGAACTTCAAAATCAAATGGCTAACCTTACTACTTTGCTTTCTCAGGTGGTGGAAGGTCCAAAAGTGCAAAACGTGGCAGCTTGTGGCGTGTGTTCCATGCAAGGCCACCTTACGGACAAGTGCCCACAGTTGATAGAAAATGGAGGGTGGGAGACCCTCAATGCCGTGGGATTTGGCAACCAATACCAACCAAGGAATGACCCTTTTTCCAATACTTACAATCCCGGTTGGCGTGATTATCCAAATTTCAAATGGCGAGAACCCCAACAAGGCCAACAACAAAGCGGATTTAGGCAACAACCCCCGGGTTTTTATCAAAAGCCGTTTGCACCAACTCAACCCCAAGCCTTACCTGCCCAAAAGTCAGGTACTTCTATTGATAATGATCAGATTTTGAATTTACTAACTTCTATGGCGCAGAGCATGCAAACTAGGGACAAGAAGGTGGATGAGTTGGAGAAGCAAGTGGGACAAATTGTCGAGTTTATGGGGCAGTTTCGTGAGCAAGGCAAGTTGCCTAGCTCAACCGTAGTGAATCCAAATGGTGGTTTCGAATCTGCAAAGGCCATAACTTTGCGGAGTGGGAAGCAAGTAGGATCTGACCCCCAACCTTCCAAATCACGTTCTAACGAGGTGGAGGAGTTGATAATTGAAGAGGAGGAACAAGGGAAGGCCACGGCAAGGGTGGACACACCAATGCCGCAAGCTTTAAGTGGGCCTAAACTATCCAATTTGTCCAAGGAAGGTAAGAACGTGTCAAATTCAGTTCCTACTAATGTTTTTCCTTCGAATGCTCATTTTCCAAATAGGTTTAAGCAAACAAAGAATGAAGAAGCTGAAAAGGACATTCTAGAGACATTCTGGAAAGTTCAAGTCAACATTCCCCTTTTGGACGCAATCAAGCAAGTCCCGAGGTACGCCAAGTTCTTAAAGGAACTTTGCACCACAAGAAAGAGGATTTCGACCAAGGAAGTTGTGAAAGTAGGTGAGAATGTGTCGGCCATTTTGCAAGGCAAACTGCCCCCCAAATGCAAAGATCCGGGTAGTTTTACGATTCCTTGTGTCATTGGTAATACTAGGTTTGAATCTGCCATGCTAGACTTAGATGCATCAATAAATGTTATGCCATATTCAATTTATGCATCTATGAACCTAGGAGAGTTGAAAAACGATGGGGTAATCATACAATTGGCCGATAGATCTAATGCCTATCCAAAGGGAGTTTTCGAAGATGTTTTGGTGCAGGTTAATCATTTGATCTTCCCGGCGGATTTCTATGTACTTGAGATGGACGAATCGGACCATGCCCCGTCATTTCCCATCCTCCTCGGAAGGCCATTTATGAAAACTGCTCGTACGAAGATTGACGTATTTAATGGCACTTTGACGATGGAATTTGATGGGGAAGTTATCAATTTCAATCTCTCTGATTCTATGAAGTTTCCTAATGAAAATCATTCATGTTTTGCTATTGACGTAATTGATTCTTTGGCGCAGGACCATTTTGACAATTTGAAGGACGATGCACTTGAATTGGTCATTGCACAAGGAATGGACATGAAAAACATTGAAACAGCCACCAAGGAACCCCACGGCAAGAATGAGGAGTCCATTGCCGTGCCCCCTAGTGAGGAAGTCATTAAGATGGTGGCTGCCCTTGAGTCATTGCCATCACAATCCGGTAAGTTTTTAAAACCTATTTTAAGTTCTGTTTCGACTAATAAACTACTTCCCTCAGTTGTGCAGCCACCTACACTTGAACTTAAGCCGTTGCCTAGTCACTTGAAATACGTTTTCTTGGGAGAAGATGAGACATTGCCCGTCATTATCTCATCCTCACTCACGGCACTAGAAGAGAGCAAGTTAGTGAGGGTGCTAAAGGAGTACAAAACGGCCATTGGATGGACATTGGCCGACATCAAGGGAATTAGCCTAACAACGTGCATGCATCGCATACTTTTGGAGGAGGGGTCTAAAACATCTCGAGAGGCTCAACGCCGTCTTAACCCTCCTATGATGGAAGTTGTGAAAAAGGAGATCATAAAGCTTCTAGATTGTGGAGTTATCTATCCAATCTCGGATAGTAGGTGGGTTTCACCCGTGCAATGCGTACCAAAGAAATCCGGAGTGACAGTGGTAACTAATGCCGAGAATGAGCTTGTTCCTCAACGCATTCAAACCGGTTGGAGGGTGTGCATCGACTATAGGAAGCTAAACGCCACCACGAGGAAGGACCACTTCCCATTGCCATTCATTGACCAAATGCTTGAGAGGTTAGCGGGTTATTCTTTCTATTGTTTTCTTGATGGTTATTCTGGTTATAATCAAATTGTCATTGCACCTGAGGACCAAGAAAAAACCACTTTTACATGTCCATTTGGTACATTTGCATATCGTCGCATGCCTTTTGGTTTATGTAATGCACCTGCTACATTTCAAAGATGCATGATGAGCATATTTTCCGATTATGTAGAGAAAATAATTGAAGTTTTTATGGATGATTTTAGCGTCTTTGGTGATTCTTTTTATGGTTGCTTGCATAATCTAAGTTTGATCTTAAAACGTTGCGTTGAAACTAACCTTGTTCTTAATTGGGAAAAGTGTCATTTCATGGTTAAACAAGGCATAGTTTTAGGACATATTATCTCTGAAAACGGCATTGAGGTGGATAAGTCCAAAATAGATCTAGTACGTCACTTACCCTCTCCGACTTCGGTTAGAGAGGTTCGTTCGTTTCTTGGTCATGCAGGATTTTATCGTAGGTTTATCAAAGATTTTTCGAAGATAGCACAACCTCTTTGCCGTCTCCTACAAAAAGAAGTGGCGTTTAAATTCACCAAGGAGTGCACGGCATCATTCAATCAACTCAAGGAGTTGTTGACCACGGCACCCATCATTGTTCCACCAGATTGGAGCCTACCTTTTGAGCTTATGTGCGATGCGTCTGACTACGCTTTAGGGGCTGTTTTGGGACAAAGGAAGGACAAAAAGCCACACGTCATCTACTATGCCTCACGGACGTTGAATGATGCACAATTGAACTATTCCACTACAGAAAAAGAACTTCTTGCTGTTGTTTTTGCTTTAGATAAGTTTAGATCATATCTAATTGGTACTAAAGTAATTGTTTTCACTGACCATGCAGCATTGAAGTACTTGCTCACCAAAAAGGAGGCCAAGCCACGGCTAATTCGGTGGATGTTGCTACTTCAAGAGTTCGACATAGAGATTCGTGACAAGAAGGGAAGTGAGAACGTAGTGGCTGACCACCTGAGCCGAATGGTGCATAATGAGGAGGCTTTGCCGATTTTGGAGACATTCCCCGATGAACAATTGCTGTCCATAAAGGTTAGTGAGCCTTGGTATGCTGATTTGGTGAACTTTTTTGTGACAAAACGAATTCCAAGCACTTACACTAGGCACCAACGTGATAAACTTAGGCATGATGCACGGTTTTATGTGTGGGATGATCCATATTTGTGGAAATTTTTCCCGGATCAAATTGTTCGTCGTTGTGTGCATGATTCTGAATTTCGTTCAATTTTAAGTTTTTGTCACACATATGCATGTGGTGGGCACTTTGGCACACAAAGAACTGCCCTTAAGGTATTACAATGTGGATTTTATTGGCCTAGTATTTTTAAGGATGCTAGAACTTTTTGCTTAACATGTGATAAATGCCAACGAATGGGTAACATTGGTGCTAGGGACCAAATGCCGCAGGTTTCTATCCTAAATGTTGAAATTTTCGATGTTTGGGGTATTGATTTTATGGGTCCCTTTCCTTCTTCGTATGGTTTTATATATATTTTGCTTGCGGTTGATTATGTGTCAAAGTGGGTGGAAGCAAAGGCCACCCGGACTAATGATTCTAAAGTGGTTGCAGATTTTATTAGAACTAACATTTTTGCAAGGTTTGGCATGCCACGAGTGATCATTAGTGTTGGAGGGTCACACTTTTGCAACCGGACCATTGAGGCGTTATTGAGGAAATACAATGTCAATCATAAGGTTTCTACGCCTTATGATCCTCAAACTAATGGCCAAGCCGAGGTTTCCAACCGTGAGATCAAGCAAATCCTAGAGAAGACCGTTGGGCCAACGAGGAAGGATTGGAGTTTACGGTTAGATGATGCACTTTGGGCGTATCGTACGGCGTACAAGACACCCATTGGAATGTCCCCCTTTCGGCTTGTCTATGGCAAACCGTGCCATCTCCCCGTTGAGTTGGAGCACAAAGCTCATTGGGCCGTCAAGAAGTTTAACATGAACCTCGATGAAGCGGGAAGTCACCGGAAGTTCGAGTTGAATGAGCTTGATGAGTTACGGCACGAGGCATACGAGAACGCAAGCATTTACAAGGAAAAGACCAAGGCGTTCCATGATAAGATGATTAGAGGCAAAACGTTCGCAATTGGGCAGAAAGTGCTATTGTTCAATTCCCGTTTACGTTTGTTTCCCGGTAAGTTACGTTCCAAGTGGATTGGACCTTTTGTTATTACTAATGTTTTTGTTCATGGTGCAGTCCAAATCCAAAGCTTGAAAACGGGACACGAATTCAAGGTGAACGGGCATCGTTTGAAGCCGTACTACGAGAACTTTGAGGAGTATACCGTGGATGACATTCCCTTGCATGCCGTGGACTCCATTGAGGAGTGAATGGGTTCTTCGTCCGGCTGTACGACGTTAAAGCAAGCGCTACTTGGGAGGCAACCCATGCATGCAACAAAGGAAGACCTAGAGAGCACTCCAAATTCCAGATTTGCGTTCCTAAACCCTTCTCTTTGTTTTTTTTTTCATTTATGCCATGTTAAATTGCTTAGTTGCTGTTTTGTTTGTTTGTTTGTTATTTGTGTTAGTCTATGCTTGAAACATTGAGGACAATGTTTGATTTAAGTGTGGGGGGGGTAACCAAAGTGTTTTGATGCAAATTCGTAGGGTTTTCTCACTCATAATTTCTAATGTTGTTTTTCACTGTTTTTAAGCCTTTTTAAGCTGTTTTGGTGTGTTTTAGTGTGTTTTGAGTCAAAAAATCCGAAAATCCCATAAAAATTTGAAAAATTGTTTTAAAAACCAAAAAAGAGTTGTTTTTGTGTGTTTGTTTGTGTCTTAGGGTACCTTCCAACACAATGATGAGGATTCGGTTTGTAATTGCATGACGGTTAAAGAAAGTTATAAACATGGATAAAAGTTTGATTTACTCTTTGGTTTATGCTTGGTTGTGGTTATAACTTATGAATTCACATGTAATCATAAAGGAAAAATCAGTTTTTGTAACATCCTAGCCGTGCATCCTTGCCGTGCATCCTTGTTGCTTTCCACCAGAAATTTGAGTGATGATGCAATGCCTAACTCACCATGACATTTGAGTGGATGATTCATCCCCAACTCAACAGAAAATGAGTAGATTGTGCACAGAAATTGAGTGGATGATTCAAGACCTAACCCACCATTATTCTCCACATCAATGCCGTGTGTCACCTACTTGTTTTCCACCAGAAAATTGAATTAAACAAGTACATCCTCTCCCTATAAATACCCATGGCAGCAGCCTCATTGAAATCATCCAGAAATTAACCATTCTCCAAGCCTTGCCTTGCCTCTCCCTACATATCTAAACTCCTTCCCATCCATTCCTCCACATAACCAACCCTTCAAAACATCACTCCAACCTTGTGTTGCAGCAAAGAAGAAGAGGAAAGTTCTTGTACGTGCTTGCTATCCAACATGGATCGTTGGAACGTTTAGGTGTTTTCTTTCTTTTGTTTTCAATGTATAATTCTGTTTATCTTTGTTTTGTGAACATGAGGAACTAAACCCCTATTTAGTTAGGGGGAAGTTTGAAGCCATGAACATGCTTGTGATATGAATTGATTTCTTCCAATTGTGATTTGATAAGTTGTGATTGCAATTCAATTATCTATTTTCTTCATAACTGATTCTTGTATGTTTATTAAGGATGCATACTTAGTTTTCATACATAAATTAGATGCTAGAATATAAATGAGTTTCATCTAATTGTTACAAGTTTATATTCATGAGTAGTGAAGGTTGCTTGTCACAATCGCGTTAATTGAATTCTTGGCAAACGTATCATGCATTCATAGTTACAATTGCCTCGTCAACACTTATGATTTTCATTGAACGTAATGATCTCTGATTGTATCTCTATTATGCATTCATATAGGGGACTTTTAGAGAATAATTTGGATTGTCGCATGCATTCATCCAATTCAATAAGTAAAGGAAAATCTGAGGGTTAATTTGTGCATCACGGTCAATCTGGGGTGTTGAGCATCATAGTTTATTGAAAAGCAATTGGAAATCGATTCATGTACAAGTGTGTCATGTGTGAAGAACGGACCTCTAACTAATCCATCCATCATCTTATTTCTCAAATTCGTTTTACAATCTGCCTAGCTAAAAATCTATTTAAGTTTTAGTTTGTTTGTTTTACTTTCAACTTCACCAAACCCAAATCCCCCTTTTACTTTCTTGTTTTAAAGTCTTTTGTTTACATTTTTAACTTTGTTTTTTTTTTGTTTTTGAGTCAGTTTAGAGGTTTTAGCAAGCCCTCCTAATCCCCGGTTTAGAACGATCCCTACTTACATACTTTGCTACAATTGTCAAAAGAGGGTTTAATTTGTGTGCTTCTATTATTCGCATTATAGACTAACTAACAAAGGTTGTTTGTTGGATAGTTCATTGTAATCCAACAATAGGATTGCCTAATATGGAGCAAATGAACGAGAGATAGAACTCAAGGAATGAGTTCTTTGAGAGACAAGATGATGCTCAACGAACTTAATAACCTACTTCCTACACCACTAGCTCCAAGATAGTCAGGATGTATCTATAAACCATCTCAGTTGAATGGTTTGAACTTTATGACTATATCATAGAGATACACCTCTTAATTTGAAATAACTTAGAATGAAGATCCTTATAACTACATTGAGTGTGTGTTTGACATATACTCAAGGAAATGGTATAATAACATTTGACCCGAAATAGTGAAACCTTCAAGGCTAATTGGTAGCTTAAGGTGACAACAATCAAAGAGATTGGTTGACTTGGAAGAAACCATCTTTGATGTAGTCTTGGTTTCAATTAATTCAAAGATTACTTGCTACAACTAAACGGTGATTCAACGTTTGGACATAATATGGGTTTCTGAAACCATTATCAAGATAGTCTTGATAATATATGTCTAAGACTAGGAATCACAAGATGTATAAGTTGTAGAGATCCATCCACCACGAATCTAAGTAAGCTAGTGGGAACTACAAGTGTCTCATGAGAAAAGAAATTGTTTGATTTCTCATAAAGATGTGAATGAATATTTTGTTTACTAGGTTTTCAAAAGATTAGTGGGAGTTAATCATATTTCTAAATTTGAACAGATATATACGATATATTAATTTTGGAAAAGAAAAGAATTCTTCTTCGATAAACTTATGACTTTTAACATTCTATAATGATATGATGTATGTGGGAGACTTGTTCCATATACTTGGGGGTAGAAATCGATAATGATAGATTTCAAGATATAATTGGATTATCTCAATCCCTATTGATAGACAAAAGATGCTAGGAAGTTTCTCAAATGATAAACTTCAAATAGAAGGACAATTCCAATGAGACTAGCAAGCTGCTTTTCTTAGAGGGAAAGTCCCCTTTTGACTCCTAAAGAAACATAATGCGTAAATAGAATCATGTATGCATATGCATAAAGGTGATTTATGTTTTCATATTGTATGAAAAACGTTGATATGTGTTGTACCAAGATTGGTACAAAACGATATCAATGCAATCCCAGGATCATAATCATGGCAATTGTCAAGTAGGCTCAAAACCAATTAATGAACGGCTTCAAACAAAAATCTTTTCCCTTATATTAAACTAGTTTAGTTTAACATGTGAAATGTCTGTAAAGTATCATCCTATGATTGGCTTTAGGGCAATATTCCAACAATCTCCCACTTGATCTAAAAGCCATCCAACTGTGTGATCAGTGATGGTACCTTTTTTGAAGTCATTTCAAAAATAGCTGAGTAGAAGTCATTTCAAAAAATAGTTGAAGTCATTTCAAAAATAGATGAATATCATCTTGTCTTTCAAAGAACTCATTCCTTGAGTTCTATCCTTCGTTCTTTTGCTCTATCTTAAAAATTCCATTATAGGATTACAATGACCTATCCAACAAACAACATTTGTTAGCAAGTGTATAGAAGTGATATCCAAAGGTTAATTTAAGGATATCCCACAAGTTTTTGATAATACAACACTGCTTTTTAGCACATGCATTAAGTCAATTGACATATGCATGACAACCTCAAATCTTAACTTGATTAAGACTTGTATTTCTTTCAAACTACATCATATGGAGTTATAAAACATTTTGAAAACACTCTAATTGACAATCATACATATCCTAGATATGGGTAATTTGATAATATTTAATGAAAGAGTTTGTTTTTCTCCTAATGGAGAAATCCATTCTCATATGATGCTACTTTCCTTGATACCATTCAAGGAAACTCTTCTAAAGTGTTCTTTTTCCTTCGATCAAATCTAAGGAAACCAATACTTTAGACGTTCTTACTCATCAACTTACAATCTTGAATTCTTTGAAACCTTTTACAAAGTATTCGGAATTGTGTTAATTAGAAATACACGATAGTCCAACCGAGAGTGACCTACAGTGAATGTGATAAAATATGAGTAGTATTATGTTGTGGACAAATGCCACTAACATATAAGTGAATTAACCTCAATAACTTTGTGACTCTTTCTTCTTTCCAAAAGAATAAAGATTCACACATTTCGCTGTTATATAAGTTTAACAAGAAGGCATTGGATCTGGATCTAACGATCCATAGCATCCATCTATGGCCAACTTGTAATTTATGTTTTCGAGGTGTCACAACTCAGTAGGGTTATTCACTACCTTGCAACCATTTGGGTTTTATGCATCGTTACATTCTAAACAGTAAACATTACCACATCATCTCTACTATCTAGAGACAATGAATCGGATTACAATAATCCAATTAATAAAGAACAATGTTTTGTCAAACAAAACAATCCATCCATCTCTTAAAACTATAGTGACATAATTATGTTCCTTATTCTAATTGGAATGTAAAGACATTCTTTTTTTTTGTTTTCCAATTTCTTTGGTAGTTCAAATGAGGAAGTAAGTACTAACTGCTTTCGGTTAGATCTATATATTTATTCATGTTCAGAACGTGAAGCACTTTCTCTTCTCTCAGTAATTTTCTACTTCTTATTAGTCACTTTTTTACAATGATTGCAAAGCATAGTTATCAATATAGAATCAAACATTCAAGTAGAAGAACCAATTGTTTTGAACTATTTCAAGAACAATTTACAACACCTTCTAAAGGTGTGTTCTCGGCACTTGTCTTTGGTAGTTCAAATGAGGAAGTAAGTACTAACTGCTTTCGCATATATCTATATATTTATTCATGTTAAGAATGTGAAGCACTTTCTCTTCTCTTAGTAATTTTCTACTTCTTATTACAATGATTGCAAAGCATAGTTCTCAATATAGAATCAAACATTCAAGTAGAAGAACCAATTGTTTTGAACTATTTCAAGAACAATTTACAACACCTTCTAAAGGTGTGTTCTCGGCACTTGCAAGACGATGCTAGCAAATACCCCTTCCAATGTCCATCTTTTCATAAAGAAAGTTTGTTTCCTTGGAGTTATTTTGCCTTCTTCATTTGACTTCTGCTATGACAACAATACTGATGGTCCTTAAACTCCCACTGTTTATCTTCAAACTTATTTCAATTGTGTTATACACATTAATCAATTTGGAAAGTGTGTGGTAATTGTTCACTATATAGTTTACAATAAACTCAGTGAAACATTTGGATAAGGACACAAAGGTGAAGGCCTAGCCTAGTTTCCATTTAGTGAAGTGTTTTAACACTTCAACACTCAATGATTTAAAATCATCATTAGTGCATATGATTCAAAATCATCATTCTCCATATTATTGGACTATCGTCCCTTAACAACTATCTTGTTCCAAATAAGATTGCAAACATTCCAGAGTTGTTCAAGGCAACTCTCATTTCTTCATACAACAATTTGTAATTGAAGAATCATGGCACATAAATTGTTCATGCCCTTGTGCATTCTTCTAAAGTTCCTTGTTTATAAAACAAAGAAACAAGCACTAGCAGTTTTTTTTTTTTTTTTAACTAAGGGTTGTTCAAAACAACTCTTATATCTTCATACAACAATTTGTAAGTGAAGAATTATGGCACATGAAGGGTCCATGTCTTTCTGAGTTCTTAAGTTCCTTTGTTCATTCAACAAAGGAATAAGCACATGTAGTTGTGTTATTGTCATTACGTTAGACATATCTAACATGTTCTTCCAGTGACACATTATTAATAGGAAGATGGTGAGGATGGGGCTACTTGAGAACTTATACAATCCATTCAAGACAATATATGGGACTAAGGTACCAAGTACGGAAACTATAGCCTTCTGTTTTTCTTTGTCAAGTTTTGGATAGTGTTTGCAAATATACAGGTAAGCAATAAATAACGAATATAAATTGATTGATTTGAAGCCATTTGATCCAGGTCTTTAAATCAAATAGCACCACTCATTATTTTGTCAAATTTCATATCCCTCGAAATGAATTCGAGAGTTTTGCAGGAAATTCTTAGTAGGGTATGGGATGATCACTATTACCAAGCCCACTTCACAATTATATGATGTTGGCTAGCGTGAATAATAATGAGAAAGTACACTTACTCATTTATACCTTATATAAGTACCCATCTTAGTTGGCCTCTAGAGAATGATGCCTCAGGATTATATCATGTTGGCATTATTGCACTTAGTTAAGTTAGTCTCACCATGCAAGTTCGTATAGGGGTTCAAGCACAGCCTTAGAACTATGTCATGTTGGCTATACTCGTTGACTATCTTACTTCATCATGTATGTATAGACTCTTCCTGGGTGTAAGCATATACCGTGACTTTCCCCATTATAGGGTGAAGACCGTGTATGAGTCACAAATGATCGAAGCCTATCATGGTGGAAGGCCACGAAAAAGTGTTCAAATCACTCCCACTCTTGTCAACTTAATATTGGTTTTGTTGAGAGTTTTAGGTCTCATCACATATAAGCATGCATTTTAATCACATTAAAAGAATTTGGTCATATCACAACTATTAGTCCATGTGATTAATTTCGGTAGTATACGATACTCCCACTATTCATGTAAAACGTTTTTAAAGCAAGAGTGTATGATACTACTAACATAAGCTTTGCACTCTTTGAAGGACTATATAGTTGCCTTAGGACCTTAGGATGACTATGAACCATTGATTTGACCCAACATGAGCCAAGTGTTGAATCTCAATCTAGGGAGGGTGATTGATTTTAGTTACGCATTTAATCATATTGATGCGAAAATAAATTAACGCACAAATTTAAACCCTATTTGTGACAATTGTAGTATATGGATAAGTAGGGATCGTTCTAGGCCGGGGATTAACTAGGGATGCTAATCAAAGTAAAATTAAATTAAAAACGTAAAAACAAAATTTAAAATATTAAACTAGACTCAAAACACTTAAATAGAATAACTCAAAATAAAACTAACAACTAAACTAAAATAAATCAAAAGACTCAAAACAACTCAAGACTTAAGAAAACACAAACTAAAATGATTTCTAATAAATCTAACACTTTAAAATAAAATGGGGGATTGATTTTGATGAAAAGTAAATTAAACTTAAATAAATTACAAAATTGACAAAAACATAAAATTAAGGTAAAATGATAAATGACGGACTGGCTAGAGGGTTCTTCTCCACACATGACACATATGCAACCTAAATTGATTTTCAGTTGTTCTTTCAATAAATTGTAAATTCTCAACGCCCCAAGTTAATTAGGTCCGCTTAAATTAACCTTCAGATTTTCCTACTTTTATTAGGTTGGATGATTGCATACGACAACCCAAAACATTCCCTACAAGTTCCCTACATGAATTGCATAATAGAGATACAAGCAAGAATCATTAAGTTTTATGAAAATCATAAGCATTGACGAGGCACTTGTTACTATGAATTGCATGAAACTTATGCCAAGAATTTACCTAACGCGATCGTTTATAAGCGACCTTCACTACTTGTGAATATAAGTTCATAACGATTAGGTGAAATTCACTTATATTCTAGCATCAAATTCATGCATGTAAATTAAGTATGCATCCTTAATCGACATACAAAAATAGGTTATCAATCAAGCAGTTAAGCAAATTAAATCACAACTCAGAAATCACAACTGAAGATAATCAATTCAAATTACAAATATATCCATGGTTTTGAATTAAACTCTAGCCAAAATAAAATTAGTTACACATTATTAAAATTAAACAGGAATAAAACGTGAGTTGGAGGATTAAACCGAATGAGGACTGCAGTGTTGTTGCGCTCCCTGCACTGTTGCCGTGCTGACCAGGCAGGATTGCTGCCGTGCTGACCTCTCTGCATTTGGTTTTCGTTTCATGCAAGCTGTCAAAGGACAGCTCGCTGCTATCTCTCTCAAGCTGCCTCCGCAGCTTTTGCTCTTGCTCCTGCCTGCGTCCTTCTTCCAGCACCGAGGCCTTCCTCCTGCTCGCTGCCAAGTGGCAGCGTCGCAATTTCCACAGCCGCTGCTCGTATCTCTCGCGCTCGTCTTTTTCACGTTCTTGCTGCCTCCGCAGCTCTCCCGTCTCTCGCTGCAACCAAGGCAGCTTCCAGCGCCTCGCGTCGTCTCCTGCGTCGCCTGCTTGACGCTTCTCTCCGTTTCCTCCTTCCACAGTCCTCTGTCGTATCTCTCGCGCTCGCTGCCAAGCAGCACCAAACTTCCTCGTCCTGTCTTCTCGCTGCAACTGGCAGCGCCACCTAATTCCTGTGCGCTGCGTTGGTTCTCTGTCCCTCCTGGCTTCGCTGCTGCGCTGCACAGCAGCCCCCCGAAGTCTCACAACCTTCCTCGCTGCCAGGCGCCCCTCTGACCTCCTGCAGCTCCCCGAGGAGCTCTCCTATTATTTCTGCATGCTGTTCCTCACGTCTCTCCTCTCTGTCTGCCAACTTTGCTATTATTTTAAACTTCCTTTTGTTTTCCAACCTGTACTCCTATTTCCAGCTGCCTTAGCTTCTTTTTCTTTTCAGCCCACTCAATCATCAGCAGCCCACCTTCCACGTTTCCACCAACTTATCCCTGTATGCTGCCAATAAAGCAGTTTTAGTTATTTTGTTTTTTATTTTCTCAAGCTACAAAAATCAAATAAGTGAGCAAGATAATTTTTACGAATTCTGTCACTTAAAATCTTACTTGTGCTAATTTTATTTTCTTAGCTAGATAAATTAGATAAAACACAAAAACAAAGTAAATAGCACAAAAATATGAGAAACTAACTAAGAAAAGACAAGAGAATTTGATGTAAAATATGTATAAATATGAGCTTATCACATATTAAGGCATGTTTGTCTATTGGGCGTTGGACCCAACTACTCCAATTTCATGCATATCAAATAAAATATGAGAGTAGTATTTATAAAGTAAAGAAGAGCTTATGCTCTTTTACAACATTTGATCAAATCAAATTACAACCAAAATCTAATCTACACATTCTCATGGTTCAAACAAATTTGAAGGACAACCTATCACATAGTTCAATTATCGTAGACTTAGGTTCATAATCACTATTTCCTTAATTAATTAACACTTTAACTAATTAAACTAGAATGCAACAATGTCATTTAGTTTTTGTATCCATAGAATTGATTTAAATGGAGCTAAATGAAATTACCTCAACTTTTGGGCTATAATGCAAATACAAACTTTTTGGGTCACTTTGCAAAAACACAAGAGTCCACTACTTCATGTAATTACAACTAGAGCTCAAAAATTTCAAACAATTACAAAAACTTCACTAAAAAAGCAAAAGTGTAAATACACAAGTAATAGATTTGTGTGTAAGTTAATAAAGTAATTGGTCGTAATAGGAATGTGAGTAATGATGATTGAATAGTGAATTGTGAATGGTACCAATCATCTCACATCAACAATCACAAATAAAATTTAAAGGGGCTTTTTCACTAATAGTCCTTGAAATTGACTCACCCTATTAAGATGATCCTCAAAATTGAAAATCGATCAATGCAATCCTTGAAATAGGGTCTCGCAAATCAATGTAATCATTACATCATAATTCTGTTAAATAATGATGTGGTACATAAATAGGTCCGACAAGTTTAAGTAAATATTATTATGTGGATATTATTAAATTAATGAAATAAAAAATGTCATTTTGTATATTTACAAATTTTAGAAAAAAAGGAAAAGGAAAAAGATGATAATGAATCATCGTCTTCTTCCACTTGTGATGTTCTTCTTGCTAATCCAAATATTTCTAGTCGGCCGTGCAAATCTTGAGAAGCTCAGCACAGCCGGGCAAAACGCCAAAAATCGGATCAAATTGCCTCCCTTTGCAAGTGGCTTTCCACTCGACTACAATTTTGGAAAATTGAGATGGGCAGTACGAGGGAGGGGTATAGTAGCAAAAATTGGAGCTTTGTCGTATGTGTATCCAAAGTCGTGGCCGAGAACGAGCTAGGTGCAGGGCTTGGTTTTGAGGAGTTCTATGGGTTTGGTTACTTCGAAGATGAGAGTTGGTGCGGCGTTTTGAGGGTGGCCTCGGAGAGGAGCTCTAATCTGGGTAATTTTGCAGAGACCCAAGTTTATTTAGATTTGAATGAATTTGCAAAAACAAAATTGTCTTTACAGGTGCGGATTGAATTCAAGGAATTAGATTGATTTGGGTATTTAAATTAATTGCATAAAGTAGGAAGAGGTGTGAACACATTTAAAAAAAAAAAAAGGATTTGAGATTGTGCAGGCTTGAGGAGAGGTTTCAGTGTGGCTGTGTAGGCGTGGGAAGGGAGAGAAAGAAGATGAATGTTCATCTTATTTTTTTCCTTTTTATTTTTGTTTTAATTTTTTATTTTTTTTTTGAGTGAAACTATAGCTTTAGTAAGATAAATGTTAGATTAGCCACCGACGATGTTCGAACCCACGCCGTCATGCAATATTTAAAAATATTTATGGGATCCAACATATGTCACATCAACACAGTACAAAATTTTTAACAAAATTGTGATGGAATGACCAAATTGATTTGCAACAACCATTTTCAAGGACTACATTGATCGATTTTCGATTTCAAAGACCATCTTAATTTGGTGGGTTAATTTTAGGGACTATTTGTGATAATATCAATATTTTAAATAAAATTCAAAACAATTTTGAATCAAACACCGAAATTTGATGTTCGTGAAGAATAAAACAAGAACGTTGAAGAACATCCATAAAAATCCATAAGAGCTCCATGAACATTTTTCACTTAAATGCACCTCAAAATCTCTCAAACTTAAGAGAAATAACATACTATCATACTAGGGTACTTAGGGTTCCTAATGTCAATTTAAAACACTTTTAACAAGACAAACAATAACCCAAAAAATCCACCCATGGATTTGGCCGAATTTCCCCAAACAAAAGGCACCAAATTTTAGCACCAAAATTCATGCGTCTTTGAGCTACCTCTACAACATTTGAGATGACAAATTTTCAAAGAAAGTTTACATTCAAAGAAGCAAGAATATGCTTGTACCCATTACAACATTCGAATCAAAATCTATAAACAACAAAACCCAAAAGGGTTCACCAACCACTAGACCTAGGCTCTGACACCACTTAAAGAAAAATTTGTTAAAAACTAAGTTCATTAGACAAAATATTGCATGCATTTAACAATTAAATGGCAAAAACATGCTTGTATGCACTTTGAAACAAAACTTAAACCATGAAATTCAAAGCCTAGTAGTGGTGGTGAACCAAGACTCAACTCTAATTACAAAAGAGTTGAGAAACTTTATACCTTTCGAGTTCCTCATTACATGAGTAAAGGCATTAGAGGGCCATCATTCCTCTCCTTGAGTTGAACTTTATGGCCTTTATCTTCATCTTGTAGCCTCCTAGGATTCTTGAATTTGGATGCTTGAATGATTCTCCAAAAGTCTCCAAATTTGGAGACCTCTAAGTTTCGACACCAAGGATGAGTCGACGGAAGATGATGTGGGAGGAAAAAGATGCTAGTATCGTCCTCCCCATGGCCAGCCTCCTAGAGAGAATGAGAGAGCTTGTGTTCTCTCATATTTCCTCAAAGAAAACCCTAATGAAGGATGGAGCTATAAATTTGCCCTTATACCTCATTCTAAGTGAGTGCCTGATAAGCTCATATTTATACATATTTTACATCAAATTCTCTCGTATTTTCTTAGTTAGTTTCTTATATTTTTGAGTTATTTACTTTGTTTTTGTGTTTTATCGAATTTATCTAGCTAAGAAAATAAAAGTAGCATAAGTATGATTTTATGTAATAATTTCGTCAAAACTGTTTAGCTTTTAAATTAAATAAAATATATATATATATATATAATAATTCATATTGTTTTGTAGAAAAAAATATAAAAAGATTAAATAAGAAATAATAAAAAGGAACGTGGGCTGCTGCTTAGCAGCTGGTGGAAAGGTGAGTTGGTGTGAATAAAAGAATAAGGAATAAGTGAAAAGTGTGTGCAGTGTGGTAGGTGAGTTGAAATTGGGCAGCTGGCGTGAGGAATAAAAGAAAGAATAAAAGAAGTGAACATGTTGCGAAAAGAATAAAGGACACGGGAGTGGAGCTCCCATCGTGAAGTGGAGGAACTAAATAAATAAGGTGGAAGGAGGGCGCGGGAAAGGGGGAGCTGACGAGACTTGGCAGGAACTTGGCAGAAGTCAGGAGGCGCTGCTTTTAGCAGCTTGCGCAGCTCGCCAGGAAGGAGGGATTGGGAAGCAGCAAGGCTGCTGGGCAGCTGCGGAGACAGGAGGCTGATGCGAAAATAAATTAACGCACAAACTTAAACCCTATTTGTGACAGTTGTAGTAATGATGTAAGTAGGGATCGTTCTAGGCCGGGGATTAACTAGGGATGCTAATCAAAGTAAAATTAAATTAAAAACGTAAAAACAAAATTTAAAATATTAAACTAGACTCAAAACACTTAAATATAATAACTCAAAATAAAACTAACAAATAAACTAAAATAATTCAAAATTCAAGAAAACACAAACTAAATTGATTTCTAACAAATTTAACACTTTAAAATAAATGGGGGATTGATTTTTATGAAAAGTAAATTAAACTTAAATAAATTACAGAATTGACAAAAACATAAAATTAAGGTAAAATGATAAATGACGGACTGGCTAGAGGATTATTCTCCACACATGCCACATATGCAACCTAAATTGATTTTCAGTTGTTCTTTCAATAAATTGTAAATTCTCAACGCCCCAAGTTAATTAGGTCCGCTTAAATTAACCTTCAGATTTTCCTACTTTTATTAGGTTGGATGATTGCATACGACAACCCAAAACATTCCCTACAAGTTCCCTACATGAATTGCATAATAGAGATACAAGCAAGAATCATTAAGTTTTATGAAAATCATAAGCATTGACGAGGCACTTGTTACTATGAATTGCATGAAACTTATGCCAAGAATTTACCTAACGCGATCGTTTATAAGCGACCTTCACTACTTGTGAATATAAGTTCATAACGATTAGGTGAAATTCACTTATATTCTAGCATCAAATTCATGCATGTAAATTAAGTATGCATCCTTAATCGACATACAAAAATAAGTTATCAATCAAGCAGTTAAGCAAATTAAATCACAACTCAGAAATCACAACTGAAGGTAATCAATTCATATTACAAATATATTCATGGTTTTGAATTAAACTCTAGCCAAAATAAAATTAGTTATACATTATTTAAATTAAAACAGAAAATAAAACTTGAGTTTGGAGGATTAAACCGAGAGAGATTGACAGCTTGCTGTCCACTGTGCTTCTGCTGTGTTGACTGCCCGTGCTGACCCAAGTCAGCACTGCTGCCGTGCTGACCTCTGCTCGTGCTGCCCCTCTCAGTTTCTGCTGCCTAAAGGCAGCTGTTCCTCCTCCCAAGTCTATCCCCTCTCTCCGCGTTCTTTGCTGCGCTCCTTTCCCGCGTTCTTTGCTGCGCTCCTTTCCCGCGCCCACCCGAGGTTCCCTGCCGTGCTCCTGACTCTCCCAGCGTCAGTCGCTCCAGGCAGCTCACCCCGCCTCTTCCTTCTTCCGCGTCTTAGCAAGCTGTCCAGCTCGCTTCAACGCTGCCAAAAGCTTAAGGCAGCTGCTTCTTGTTGATTTCCACGCAAACTTCTTCGCTCTGTCACGCTGCCAAATCCCAAACTCTCTCGCTGCAACTGGCAGCGCCCGAGACCTTTCTTTGCTTCAGCTCCTGCGCTCCACTGCTAGCTGCCCACGTCTCACGCTACTACCAGCTTCACGCTGCCAGGAAGGCAGCGCCTCCTCTTTCCTGCGTCCTCTGCTGGCCAGAAGGCCGCGACCCCCCCGTCCTACGTCGTCCGTTCCCTTCCGCGTGCGACAGTCTCTGTCCCTCCTGGCTTCGCTGCTGCACTGCACATCAGCCCCCCGAAGTCTCACAACCTTCCTCGCTGCCAGGCGCCCCTCTGACCTCGTGCAGCTCCCCGAGGAGCTCTCCTATTATTTTCCGCTGCTAGCTGCACAAAGGCAGCTCTTTTCTCTCCCCCCCCCTTTCATTCGTGACTTGATCTCCCCCTTTATTTCCTACGCTGCCTGGTGGCAGCCTTCCTGCTCCACACGTCTCTCCTCCTGCACCGTTCCACTCAATCCTCTTTATTATTCCCCCCATCTTCTGTCTTTGTGACCTCTCCGCTGTCCTGCACCCTCCAATTCTTTTATATTTAACACCCTTTTATTTGCTGCCTTTCCTCGTCGTCTCCCACGAGTGCAAGCTGTGTTCCCCCTAAAGCTGCCAATGGCAACTTCCCTTTTAATTATTTATTTCCTGTCAGCCCCCACTCAATTAACATCATATAAATATATATATATATATATATATATATATATTTATAATACTATCTTATTTTTATTAACCAAAAATAGTGGGTAATGCCGTTTTGACGATTTTATTTAATTTAAAAGCTAAACAGTTTTGACACGAATTTATTACATAAAATCACACTTATGCTATTTTTATTTTCTTAGCTAGATAAATTCGATAAAACACAAAAACAAAGTAAATAGCACAAAAATATGAGGAAATAACTAAGAAAAGACGAGAGAATTTGATGTAAAATATGTATAAATATGAGCTTATCAAATACCCCCACACTTAGCTTTTGCTAGTCCTCGAGCAAAACAGAAAAAACAGAAAAAGTAATAACATGAAAATTATTAGTTTCCCCCTATATGACCCTCATAGAATTTCATTTGAGAACATAATCATCAAGAACCATAGCTAATACCAACAAGCATTTCAAGTTCATTTTCCTTATTCACATATTAGCAGTAATCTTTGAAACATCCTTGAAGTGTAGTGTGTGAGATAGCCATGCTAATGCAATTTCAAATTTTTTTTTTTTTTTTTTAAAAACACCATATGCAAACTAGCGACCTTCTCACGGGATATGCACTCAATCACACATGTGTTTAGTTTTAATGTGTTTCGCTCAAAGAAACGAATGTGAAAGTTCTACCATAAGCTTGCATAAAGATCACTTCTCCACAGTCATAATTGCAAAACTTAAATCAAGAGGACTTTTATTGGATGTAATGAGGCTTAGGGATAGGGTTATTGAAATGAAAGAATAGGAAAACACAAGTTCCAAGCTACAATGCAAGCAATTATTTTCTTTAGATTTATAAGAACTCAAGCTCTCCAACGATTCTTCAGACATCTCTAACCACACCCATAAACTGAAACTTTAAAAACTTTTTATTTTCTTTGTATACAATCTTTCTTTTTCTTTTTTTTTTTTTTTCTTTTTTTTTTTTTTTTTTTTTTTTCAAACAGAAACAAATATGAAAAACCCCCACACTTATTCTTTTGCCAAACACCTTCAAAGTACTTCACAAACATTTCTCATAAGACAATCTCACATTGCTCACTAGCTCGCTTGGAAAGGGTAAGGAAAAATATTTATTTCAGGCATAAGGGTAGACATATCTGGTGATAAGAAATAAAAGGCTCACAAATACGGCTCAAATTGGCAATCTAATGATATCATTTTTCTTTGGGAAACAAGGTTATTTGGGCCATGGTGGTAAACCTAATGCCTCTATCATTTTCAAGTTCATGCAATAAATGACAAAAATTTCGAAAGATCGTTATGCAAGTTCTAGAGAAGTATCTCACATAAGTTCATCACACATGAAAAAATAGGAGTGTATGAAAAATGCACACACTTTCAATAGGCTCAAAAACTCACATAGGATGTATATGGTCACTAAATTCACATATGGAGCTTTAAATCATGCTTTAGTTTCACATTAACAAGGCTATGTGCATTTAGTTTTTCAAGGATAATCAAAAATGTACAGAACTAACACGAGAATAAGGAATTTCACAAAACACATGTTAACTAAGTTCTTGATGATCATGGTTCAAATTTTATCCAATTATATCATTGGGTCGGGAAACTAACAAAAATCTAATTCAAAACAATAAGGAAAACAAGGAAATATTTTTGGATTTTCCGATTTTTTTTTTTTTTTTTTTTTTAATAAAACAAAACTAATTAAGAAAACAAAGCAATAACATGGAAACAAATGAAACCAGTTCAAAGTCGAAGGTATAAAAATTTTCAATTTGGTCATTTTTATAATCTTTACCCCCACACTTAAACTAGACATTGTCCCCAATGTCAGAAAATATAAAAAATGCAAATAAAAATAAAATAAATATAAAGAAACAAAATAAAGCAATAGGACTGAAAACTTCCCTAATTTGCAGAAAAAATCAAGCGATGACCCCAAGCTAAAATTCTGCAATCAACCTCAAGGGTGGAAATAGCCAAAAGTTCCTGCAAAGAAAAGAAATAAATCAGTTAAGCACGCAAGAAAATGTAAAAAAAAATGCAAACGAAAAATTAAAAATGAAAAAGACAATGAATAAAACTAAAAAAAATGATCATTGGTCCTGTTTGGTGACTTTCCACAGCTTTGAACTTGAACTGGCCTCGGAACTTCTTAGCAAGGAAAATGAGACTTGATTTGTGGTGTTGTTGAAGCTTCTCGAGCTCTTGGTTTCAACTCAGACTCCTTCTGCCGGGTTGATTGAGTCTGCAGGCTACATTCTTCTCTTTTTGTTCTTCTGCATGGCAGGTAGGCACGAGGAATAGGTGGTGGTCTGCTTCTTTGTTCAATCTGTCCAAGTGCCGACCGATTGCCTTTCTTTCACCTTGCCCCGTAGCCAAGAGCAAGGGTAAAGGAAAAGCATGCCATGAGAAATCTTTGCCTCTGACTCTGATGATATGGGATACTTTTGCTTTTGAAGAAGTATCGTTCCACAGGTGTATGCTTGAACTGGGCTGAGGAACTTCTTAGCAAGGAAAATGAGACTTGATCTTGAAGATGAAGCAGCACCTTGTCTCCACATGCTTCAAGTATCATTTTCACTTGCCATGTCTGTTCTCCAGGCAGATGTGGCGACTTCTTCGGAAGTACATCAGTGGTTGAAGAAGAGTACTCGAGAGCAATGCTAGGTAAGCAATCAGGAAGGATTTCCAGGCAGTCGGTTCTTAGATTGGAAGATTGACACCGAGTGCTGGCTGATTGCCCGCTTTCTCCTTGCCACAAAGACAAGGACAATGACAGGAAGAAAGCGTGATATGAGATACTCTTGCTTTCAACCTTCATGATATGAAATACTCTAGCTCTAGATGATTTATTTGGAAAGGTATCCCAAGGAATGAGAAACACAGAGAAACTCGAGAGGGTTTGTTGGAAAGGCATTTTCGGAGATGAAAAATTTCGGAGATGAAGAAGTGCTGAGAGAGTTTGCCTTTGCAATGGATGCGAGACGTTTATAGGTCTTTACTTCACAACCGAAACTGTTCTTTTACCCCTGTCGGCAGCCGGTGGATGGATGAACAGTACAGGTCACGCGCTTTCTGAAAAAGTCACCCGTAATTTGCGCAAAGCTGACAGCGCGCGTGACGAGTGACGACAAAATTGGAAAAGCTGTTCGCCTCGTGATTCCTGACCGCTCCGACTTTTGATAAAGACGCCCGACTTTTGAGAGAGCGGCGTCCGACTTTTGAGAAAGGAACCGACTTTTGAGACGGAGTCCGACTTTTGAGAACGGCGACGCCGCTTTTGAGAAAAGAATCCGGCTTTTGAGAAAGGAGCCCGGCTCTTCGATTTGCGAGAGGGCGTCTCTTCGACTGCTGAGTGAGCGCCTCAACGATTTCTTCTTCTTATAAGAACGCTCATTTTTGTTCCACAACAAACTTAAGCTCCCCTGTAAACACTCCCTCCTGTAAACACTTCCTCCTTGCATTTCTTTTAATCTTGATCAGTCCGACTCTTCATTCTCAACACCTTCAAATATGTCTTGCCCCTCTGACCGTCGCCTTAACTTGAATGTTGGGGAAGATAGTGATATATCTTCTCCAACCAACATTTGGCAGCCATCCTTCATATCCCCAAATGGTCCTCTTACAGTTGGGGATTCCATGATGATGAACGAAACAACCGCATCGGTGGTGGCCAGAAATCTGCTCACTCCTAGAGACACTAGGATACTTTCAAGGCGGTCCGACGAACTAGCTGTCCAGGACTCTATGGCCTACAGCGTCCGATGCGCAGGTTCAGTATCAAACATGGGCCAGCGCCTTCTTGCACGAACTCGACAGGTGGAGTCGTTGATGGCTGAAGTGGCTAGTCTTCGGCAGGAGGTCAGAGTGCTTAGGCATGAGAACAGGGATTTGCACATGCTTGCAACCAATTACTCAACCAGCATGAAGAGGAAGCTTGATCAGCTGCAGGAGTCCGAAGTGCGGATTCAGAGTGATCATCAACGGTTTATGGCGTTACTCCCGAGGTTTGTGTTGCCTTCGTCCTCGGGAGCAGCACCAAGTATTGAGGCTCTGAATGATCCAGCTCTGGCGCTTCGTCTTTCAGGGGCTCCGTCGACCTCCGAGGCACCACCAACCAATGACCAATGAACGAAATTAAATTACAAGTTATTGTAAAAAAATTTATGCAATTAAGTTTTTTTTTTTTTTTTTTTTTTTTTTTTTTTATTTTTTATTTATATGAATGTTTATGTTTTTAAGTTTTTTTATATTTTTTTTTTTTTATTTTTTTTTATTTTTTTTATTTTTTTTTTATTTTTTATTTTTTTATTTTTTATGTATTTTTAACAACTTAATTAAGAAAACACAACAATAAGTAAAACAAAGTAAAAAGACTAAGTTTAACTTTCTAAACAAAAATCACAACTAACTAAACAAAACAAAATGAAATCAACGTAAAAAGAAATCAACGTAAAATAAATTCATACAAGAGCCAACAAACAATGAAAGAACTAAATACAGTAAAATAAATTCAGTAAAGAGAAGGGATTAGGAATGCAAATCTGATTGTGGGTGATTCCTAGGCCTCCCTTCATTATTCAAATGCATGGGTTTATCCTTGAACGGACGGTGGTACTTGAAATGATCCGGCAATGGTTTAAATTCAAGAGTGGGTGCCTGAATCATCAAAATTAAAAACAAGTTAGTATAAATTAAAATAAAAAATGGAGAAGATGGCTTACAGTCACATTCAAACTCAATTATAAACACCACGTCTTTGAACGTTTCCAGGACTTTGAACTTGGCCAGGTTTACTATGATGGTTGTGGCTTGTCCCGTGTCATCAAACTCAACTGCTTTAGGCTTGATTGTCTCATGCACAGCCTCTTGGATGTATTCTTGAAATTCTCCGGCCACCTCATTTTCTGGAATAATTCTTCTTGGTGTACAAGTCTCTTTGAATGTTTCAATACCATCGGGAACTTGATTTGGTACACCAAGAATTTGGATATCACATTGCACCTTGGGAAGATCTTCCACAACATATTTTTCATTCACTTCTTCCTTGGGATTTAAAAACCTGCAAGGAAAAAGGACATTTGGTGGAACGATGTCAGAATGAATTGAACTTAGAACCTCCTCACCTGAGTTGGATGGCATAAGGACTTGGGGGGTTTGCGATAAGAATTCTTCTGAACTGCCCAAGTCGTCATCCTCATCTTCTTCTTGAATTGGCAATTCATCCATGTTCGGGCTCTGTTTGGATGGTTCAGGAACAACTTCATCCTCCATATCACTTCCCAAAGTGATGGCTTCATTAATTTCCATTTCTCCCTCTGAATTTGCAATGTTTGAGTTGGAGAGTTCACCTTGATCTCGAATCTGTGCCATGAATTCCATAATCTGCCCAATTTGCTCCTCCAATGCATCCACCTTGTTGGCTTTATTTTGCATCTCCTTGTTTCGATTTTCTACGTCCTGGGTCAAAGAGGTTAGTAACTTATTCAACATGTCATTATCCGAAGACGTACCTGAATTTGATTGGGGAGATTGTTGCGGTGGATGTGACGGTTCATATGGCCACTGATAGAACTCTTCCGATGGCGGCAATTGTTCTTCTTTTTGTGAACCCTGTACTGAAGAAATTAATTCTTCAAGCATTTGATTGTAATCCATGGGCATACTTTGATTCGATTGGAATTGTTGTGGGGGATACTGTGGTGGCTGCATAGGTCTTGAATAGAACGCGTCTTCTTGCTGCCAATATCCACCTTGTTGGAATTGTTGAGGTTCTCCCCACATGTAATCTGAGTAGTCTCTCCAATCCGAATTGTAAGCGTTGGAAAACATGTTGCCCCTTGATTGGTTATGGCCCTGATATCCCCAAACATCTTCATTTGCAGAAAATTGAGGACCTTGATATCGTTGTCCATAGGGCACATCAAGTGTAGGGACACTTGGCATTGTGGTCCGTTCGGCATTATGAGTTAATTGAGCAGTGAGCTGTGCCAATAGATCTTGAATGCTAGTAGAATCCAGGTCTTGCTCCATTTGTAACTAAAATCAAAGAAAGAAAACTAAATCAAATATCAAAAGTAAAAGACATAACAAACCAAAAATAAAATAACATAAAATAAACACAAATAAAATAAAATAAAATAAAATAAAACACAAACAAAAACATAAACAAAGGATTAGCAAATTTGCTAATCCCCGGCAACGGCGCCAAAAATTTGATGCGAAAATAAATTAACGCACAAACTTAAACCCTATTTGTGACA
The DNA here is from genome assembly GCA_035220775.1 of Malus fusca. Lineage (NCBI taxonomy): Eukaryota > Viridiplantae > Streptophyta > Magnoliopsida > Rosales > Rosaceae > Malus > Malus fusca. Next base: position 20,412,947 of record CM069060.1, read on the forward strand.
GTTGTAGTAATGATGTAAGTAGGGATCGTTCTAGGCCGGGGATTAACTAGGGATGCTAATCAAAGTAAAATTAAATTAAAAACGTAAAAACAAAATTTAAAATATTAAACTAGACTCAAAACACTTAAATATAATAACTCAAAATAAAACTAACAAATAAACTAAAATAATTCAAAATTCAAGAAAACACAAACTAAATTGATTTCTAACAAATTTAACACTTTAAAATAAATGGGGGATTGATTTTTATGAAAAGTAAATTAAACTTAAATAAATTACAGAATTGACAAAAACATAAAATTAAGGTAAAATGATAAATGACGGACTGGCTAGAGGATTATTCTCCACACATGCCACATATGCAACCTAAATTGATTTTCAGTTGTTCTTTCAATAAATTGTAAATTCTCAACGCCCCAAGTTAATTAGGTCCGCTTAAATTAACCTTCAGATTTTCCTACTTTTATTAGGTTGGATGATTGCATACGACAACCCAAAACATTCCCTACAAGTTCCCTACATGAATTGCATAATAGAGATACAAGCAAGAATCATTAAGTTTTATGAAAATCATAAGCATTGACGAGGCACTTGTTACTATGAATTGCATGAAACTTATGCCAAGAATTTACCTAACGCGATCGTTTATAAGCGACCTTCACTACTTGTGAATATAAGTTCATAACGATTAGGTGAAATTCACTTATATTCTAGCATCAAATTCATGCATGTAAATTAAGTATGCATCCTTAATCGACATACAAAAATAAGTTATCAATCAAGCAGTTAAGCAAATTAAATCACAACTCAGAAATCACAACTGAAGGTAATCAATTCATATTACAAATATATTCATGGTTTTGAATTAAACTCTAGCCAAAATAAAATTAGTTATACATTATTTAAATTAAAACAGAAAATAAAACTTGAGTTTGGAGGATTAAACCGAGAGAGATTGACAGCTTGCTGTCCACTGTGCTTCTGCTGTGTTGACTGCCCGTGCTGACCCAAGTCAGCACTGCTGCCGTGCTGACCTCTGCTCGTGCTGCCCCTCTCAGTTTCTGCTGCCTAAAGGCAGCTGTTCCTCCTCCCAAGTCTATCCCCTCTCTCCGCGTTCTTTGCTGCGCTCCTTTCCCGCGTTCTTTGCTGCGCTCCTTTCCCGCGCCCACCCGAGGTTCCCTGCCGTGCTCCTGACTCTCCCAGCGTCAGTCGCTCCAGGCAGCTCACCCCGCCTCTTCCTTCTTCCGCGTCTTAGCAAGCTGTCCAGCTCGCTTCAACGCTGCCAAAAGCTTAAGGCAGCTGCTTCTTGTTGATTTCCACGCAAACTTCTTCGCTCTGTCACGCTGCCAAATCCCAAACTCTCTCGCTGCAACTGGCAGCGCCCGAGACCTTTCTTTGCTTCAGCTCCTGCGCTCCACTGCTAGCTGCCCACGTCTCACGCTACTACCAGCTTCACGCTGCCAGGAAGGCAGCGCCTCCTCTTTCCTGCGTCCTCTGCTGGCCAGAAGGCCGCGACCCCCCCGTCCTACGTCGTCCGTTCCCTTCCGCGTGCGACAGTCTCTGTCCCTCCTGGCTTCGCTGCTGCGCTGCACAGCAGCCCCCCGAAGTCTCACAACCTTCCTCGCTGCCAGGCGCCCCTCTGACCTCGTGCAGCTCCCCGAGGAGCTCTCCTATTATTTTCCGCTGCTAGCTGCACAAAGGCAGCTCTTTTCTCTCCCCCCCCCTTTCCTTCGTGACTTGATCTCCCCCTTTATTTCCTACGCTGCCTGGTGGCAGCCTTCCTGCTCCACACGTCTCTCCTCCTGCACCGTTCCACTCAATCCTCTTTATTATTCCCCCCATCTTCTGTCTTTGTGACCTCTCCGCTGTCCTGCACCCTCCAATTCTTTTATATTTAACACCCTTTTATTTGCTGCCTTTCCTCGTCGTCTCCCACGAGTGCAAGCTGTGTTCCCCCTAAAGCTGCCAATGGCAACTTCCCTTTTAATTATTTATTTCCTGTCAGCCCCCACTCAATTAACATCATATAAATATATATATATATATATATATATATATTTATAATACTATCTTATTTTTATTAACCAAAAATAGTGGGTAATGCCGTTTTGACGATTTTATTTAATTTAAAAGCTAAACAGTTTTGACACGAATTTATTACATAAAATCACACTTATGCTATTTTTATTTTCTTAGCTAGATAAATTCGATAAAACACAAAAACAAAGTAAATAGCACAAAAATATGAGGAAATAACGAAGAAAAGACGAGAGAATTTGATGTAAAATATGTATAAATATGAGCTTATCAGAGGCAGCAGGAGAGGCGCGGGAAAGGAAATACAGACGTGAAGCTTGCGAGGAAAGGAAGGGGGACAACTGCCTTGGGCAGCGGGGAGTCAGCTGGGTGCTGCCTGCAGCGCAGAAGCTGCCAGCAAGGAAAGGAAATACTGAAGTGCAGCGTGCTGAAGCAGGGAAGGCAGCCTCGGGAAGTGATGGTAGCTGCCTTGGCAGCGTGAGGACAGGAGCTGAAGGAGAGAAGGGCGCGCGCATGCAAGCATGGGAGCTGGAGACTGTGCAGGCACGGGAGACATTGGCAGCACAGGGAGGAATAAATTCCTCAATTCGGTTTAATCCTCCAACTCACGTTTTATTCCTGTTTAATTTTAATAATGTGTAACTAATTTTATTTTGGCTAGAGTTTAATTCAAAACCATGGATATATTTGTAATTTGAATTGATTACCTTCAGTTGTTATTTCTGAGTTGTGATTTAATTTGCTTAACTGCTTGATTGATAACTTATTTTTGTATGTCGATTAAGGATGCATACTTAATTTACATGCATGAATTTGATGCTAGAATATAAGTGAATTTCACCTAATCGTTATGAACTTATATTCACAAGTAGTGAAGGTCGCTTATAAACGATCGCGTTAGGTAAATTCTTGGCATAAGTTTCATGCAATTCATAGTAACAAGTGCCTCGTCAATGCTTATGATTTTCATAAAACTTAATGATTCTTGCTTGTATCTCTATTATGCAATTCATGTAGGGAACTTGTAGGGAATGTTTTGGGTTGTCGTATGCAATCATCCAACCTAATAAAAGTAGGAAAATCTGAAGGTTAATTTAAGCGGACCTAATTAACTTGGGGCGTTGAGAATTTACAATTTATTGAAAGAACAACTGAAAATCAATTTAGGTTGCATATGTGGCATGTGTGGAGAATAATCCTCTAGCCAGTCTGTCATTTATCATTTTACCTTAATTTTATGTTTTTGTCAATTTTGTAATTTATTTAAGTTTAATTTACTTTTCATCAAAATCAATCCCCCATTTTATTTTAAAGTGTTAGATTTATTAGAAGTCATTTTAGTTTGTGTTTTCTTAAGTCTTGAGTTGTTTTGAGTCTTTTGATTTATTTTAGTTTATTTGTTAGTTTTATTTTGAGTTATTCTATTTAAGTGTTTTGAGTCTAGTTTAATATTTTAAATTTTGTTTTTACGTTTTTAATTTAATTTCACTTTGATTAGCATCCCTAGTTAATCCCCGGCCTAGAACGATCCCTACTTACATCATTACTACAACTGTCACAAATAGGGTTTAAATTTGTGCGTTAGTTATTTTCGCATCAGTGCCAAACTTGTAAGAAGTGAGTCATCACTCCCTTCCCTCTTAGGCCGGTTTTGGCTTTCATTTTTGGGTTAATTTCCATTTTGTTTTAGTTATCATACAACTTAAACTCAATGGGCCTTATGGACAAAAACTCATTTTGGGCCCCTAAAACCGAAATTGACATAAAACCCAATATGAACCTTTCGTATGATTAAATAACATTTTAATTAATCCTTGCTTTATACAATTAAACTATTTAATTCTCCTTACTCGTCTTCATTATTTCCTTCAATCATTACCTTACACGGTGTGGAATCCATTAGGTTTATTTTAGTGAGGCAGTGGGCAATTAGAACTTTTTCTAATCGATTGTGAATTGAAACTTTCAATTCTCCCTTTAGTGATTATACATCTTCAGGGCTTCCACAAGCTATGAGTGACACCTAGCAGTACGTCATGACTACCCAATCTAATGAGAAGAGGTTGGAGAACCTATTCAGTTTGGGATTACAAATGCAATATGATCTTTCTCTAATACAATACTTTTGACCATATTGTTTGGTTTGATAGTTTATTCATGTCTACTAACCAGTGTAATTTTCTTATTGATATAATTACCTTTAATATGACTTAGAATGACTTCCTAAATCTCATTCATACTCTAGTAAGAGATTTTTAATCATATCATAGAGTAGTTTCCCTCAATGGTTTGAAGGTTAAAGATCCATTTTTGCACGTTCACATGCCTCCATGCCTAAGTAGCATAACCCTAACTATGTCGTTGACACCCTTTGACGGAGTGCCTTTGACACAGTAAAAGATCAAAGACCTAACCATAAGAAAAAAGACTACTTTGCATTATCCCAACCATGACTTCTCATGTGACATGAGTATGAGAACTCCTTGTTGATCGTGTTCAGTGGACTCAATCTCTATTGAGCATGTACACACTTGTCTTGGTGTCATTTACACCAATGACTCGAGACTAGTCACTCTCCTGGAGACAAGACATAACATGTATTGATCTTAACGGATATTCAATGCCCAATTGGCAATCCTATGATCATGAACGTTTTGGATATGTGTATGAAAGAGAATGGTCTCATGAATCTAACTTCTTTAGATAACATTTGTGGGACCATGATTTTTTAGAGCCAGAGTAAGGCTGATTTGAATATAGTTACCTCAAAAGTCCAGCCATGAACTCACCAGCTTCGGGCAGAGTTGTTCAGAAGGAGTAGCAGTGACACCATCACTCTACTCTGGGGGACTAGGCAAAGTTCTAGCGACTCTGCTAGATGACAATGCTTGTTTTGCAAAATACGCGATCTAATCCATATATAGACACAATCAAATCCTATAAATCTTGGAGTTCCTACAATCTAGGAATTGGCGTGCGCCACAAGTAATCACAACTCCTAAGAGGATGAAATATCTACTTCTAGATATCCTCTAGGATTCTCCCGGCTTAGAGTGAGGATTCTATCCTAAAAAGGTCTCTCTCCCATGGTATAAATACACCCATCTAGGGTTCATCGATGGTAACACAATCTAAACACTTGAATTCTCTTGCCCACTACTTCAGTTTAAAATCATTCACTAACTTGACCGTCGGAGAGCCTTTGGCCAGCATACCTCGCCCTAGGCTCACTCACAGTTGTTCTATTATCTTGCAGGTTGCTCGAATTTATGCTCAACCACCACTCACGGAGGTGAGCGAATTTAGTTCCAACAAACTTCTCCTAATTACATATTCCTTGGACTTATTGTTTAAGTGTATAACATTTAATGAGACCACTTTAAACAATAATCTTTGCCCTTATATTATACTAGTTCAATTTAACATGTGAAATGTTCGTAAAGTACTCATCCTATGATTGGCTTTAGGGCATATTTCTAACATGAAGCGCATAGTCAGTCTAGAGGACCGCCTTAAATGCTTGCTATGGTTGCTTGGAAGATTGAGGGAACTCTAAGGGACCGGCTCATGCGCACACAGGTATTGACGTGAGTGTTGAGGAATACTTTAAATAAGACTACCATGGTTGCTTGGGGTTTATTTAAGGTTCAGTTTTCCAACAAAGCACTATTTGGTGGGCAATAATTCAACTAATCACTAGTAAAAAAAACACTTTGCGCGACGTACGTATATTAGTCGTGCAAAGTCAAAAATCGTTGCGCAAATGTTTGCGCGACGCAACCTTCGTCGCGCGCTAACCGTCGCGCCAAGGCAGTGACACTAGGGTTTGCGCGACGAATAAATAACATGCGTCGCGCAAAGCCACTTTGCGCGACGCACGGCCTACGTCGCGCAAAGTACTTTGCGCGACGCACGGACTACGTCGTGCAAAGTCACTTTGCGTGACGCACACCTACGTCGTGCAAAGCTTCTTTGCGCGACGCACATCCTAAGGCCTGCGTCGCGCAAACCCTTTTTTTTTAGAGGTATTCATCAATTTCCCCCCTGAACTTGTGACTATTGGCCAATTTCCCCCCTCAACTTTAATTTTGGCTAATTTCCCCCCTCAACTCTCATAATTAGTCAATTTCCCCCCTCAACTTTAATTTGGCAAATTTCCCCCCTCAACTCTCATAATTAGTCAATTTGCACCCTACTGTTAATTTTTTAATTTGATCATAATTAAACAAGTGTGTGTAAGAAACTAAATAAGATGTATGTTAATCATTTTCCTATGTCTTTATCCTATTACAAATAGATTAAAATTTAGAATTTTACAATTTATCATAGATGGTATTATTAGTCATAATAAATCAGTATGGAGTAATTTTATTTGATTTTTTACTATACAAAATTGATAACGAAAAGGATTGATGTGTACATTTTTGTATGTGAATACAATTTTCTTTATAAAAGTGAAAGCTAAGTTCAAGTAAATTGCGGAGAATCGAGCTTTAGTGCAAAAATGGCTAATCAATTCATAATTTTCGACTCCTTATTAAGAATAACTCATTTTATTGAAATAGGTCTGATCCATGAGTTTAGGATTATTATTTCTTCTTCTACATGCTTTAAACCTGATTCATAACTTTTTCTTATAATCAACTCATATCACATACTAATTGTATTATGTTTCTGTACATTTTACCCTATATTATGCAGGTGAGTTTATGTTAATTTTAGTACTTTGTTGGAAGTTATTAGAAAGATTGAAGGAAAAAAAAAAGAATAGATGGAAAATTAAAAAAAATTAACAGTAGAGTGCAAATTGACTAATTATGAGAGTTGAGGGGGGAAATTGGCCAAATTAAAGTTGAGGGGGGAAATTGACTAATTATGAGAGTTGAGGGGGGAAATTGGCCAAAATTAAAGTTGAGGGGGGAAATTGGCCAATAGTCACAAGTTCAGGGGGGGAATTGATGAATACCTCTTTTTTTTAATTTACTTTTTTTTTTATTTAGTGAAAAATATTCTTTTTTTTAATTTTTCTGAAAAATACTTTTTTTTTTAATTTTTGATAAATATTGTAATTAAATTCTAAAGAATAATTAATTAACCAAGCAAAAGTATTTAATTATAAAATATATGAAAATGTACATACAAGATGTCCGAACAAAAAAAAAATACAAGTGAACTAGGTTTAATACATCAAGCTACTAGGTATCGGCTGGGCGATGTGGCTCTGAGGTCGAAGGTGGAGCAAGACAAGGTGCTGGTAGCGAGATTTGGAGGCCGGACATCTGTATGGCTTGTACAAGTTCTTGCATCCTCCCGCTGAAAAGGACAATTATCTCGAATAACTGATAAGCTCATATTTATACATATTTTACATCAAATTCTCTTGTCTTTTCTTAGTTATTTCCTCATATTTTTGTGCTATTTACTTTGTTTTTGTGTTTTATAGAATTTATCTAGCTAAGAAAATAAAAATAGCACAAGTGTGATTTTAAGTAATAAATTCGTCATTTCTACCTTGCTCACTTATTTTATTAACTTAAGAAAACATTTTGACAGACAAAATGGAGCGGACAGAAAAAGAAATGGGAAACAATAAGAAATAGAAGAGGGAAACGATGAGAATAAAGTAGTGTGAAATCTGAAAGTGTAAGAAAATAAAAATCTCGGCCTGGAGCTTAGAATAAGGAAAGTGGGCAGTCAACAAAAAGATTAAAAGGAGCCTGGGGAATAAAAAGCAAGGCAGCAGTGGGGTTTAAAAAAAATATATAGAAAAAGGATTAGTGGAAGGCAGGCCTCGTGGGGGGGGTTGGCAGCGCCTGGAAGGGTAGAAGAAAGGAAAAGCTTGGGGACAGCTCGGGCAGAGGAAGAGAAATAATTAAATGTGAAGATCAGTGGGGAAGGTCAGTGGAGAGATGTTGGGGATTAAAAAGGAATAAAAGAAAGGCAGAGTGGAAGATAAGGTGCTGCCTGGCGTGGAATATATAGGGCAGTGTGGGACGCGCAATAGGTGACGGAAAGAACAGAACTGACAAAAACAGAAAGAAACCAGTTGCACTTGGCAGCTGGCAGCGAGATACTGGAGATCAAGTCACGAAGGAAAGGAGGGGGCGGAATAGAAAGGAAAGAATAGTGCAAGACGTGGGGGGAGGGGGACGCTGCCAAGAGGCAGCAGGAAAGAGGAAGGCGTGGAAATCAGCAGAGGAAGGCAGCAGCAAAAGCTGCCTCGTGGAGAAAGCAGAAGTGGAAGACAGAGACCAAGGGTTGGAAACGTGAGAAGCAGGAGGACTGTCAGGAGGAATAAGCCTTGAGGGAAACGTGGAAATCAGCAAAAGAAAGGGATGTTGCGGGGAGAGCTTGAGAAAAAAAAAACGCGCAGAAGAAAAACAGAAACTGCGCAGAAACAGATCCTTGAACATTTCTTTCGGTTTAATCCTCCAAACTCATATTTTACTTTCACTTTAATTTATAATAATGTGTAACTAATTTGTTTTGGCTAGAGTTTAATTCAAAACCATGGATATATTTGTAATATGAATTGATTACCTTCAGTTGTGATTTCTGAGTTGTGATTTAATTTGCTTAACTGCTTGATTGATAACTTATTTTTGTATGTCGATTAAGGATGCATACTTAATTTACATGCATGAATTTGATGCTAGAATATAAGTGAATTTCACCTAATCGTTATGAATTTATATTCACAAGTAGTGAAGGTCGCTAATAAACGATCGCGTTAAGTAAATTCTTGGCATAAGTTTCATGCAATTCATAGTAACAAGTGCCTCGTCAATGCTTATGATTTTCATAAAACTTAATGATTCTTGCTTGTATCTCTATTATGCAATTCATGTAGGGAACTTGTAGGGAATGTTTTGGGTTGTCGTATGCAATCATCCAACCTAATAAAAGTAGGAAAATCTGAAGGTTAATTTAAGCGGACCTAATTAACTTGGGGCGTTGAGAATTTACAATTTATTGAAAGAACAACTGAAAATCAATTTAGGTTGCATATATATCATGTGTGGAGAATAATCCTCTAGCCAGTCCGTCATTTATCATTTTACCTTAATTTTATGTTTTTGTCAATTTTGTAATTTATTTAAGTTTAATTTACTTTTCATCAAAATCAATCCCCCATTTTATTTTAAAAGTGTTAGATTTATTAGAAATCATTTTAGTTTGTGTTTTCTTAAGTCTTGAGTTGTTTTGAGTCTTTTGATTTGTTTTAGATTATTTGTTAGTTTTATTTTAAGTTATTCTAGTTAAGTGTTTTGAGTCTAGTTTAGTGTTTTAAATTTTGTTTTTACGTTTTTAATTTAATTTTATTTTGGTTAGCATCCCTAGTTAATCCCCGGCCTAGAACGATCCCTACTTACATCATTACTACAACTGTCACAAATAGGGTTTAAATTTGTGCGTTAATTAATTTTCGCATCAAATTTTTGGCGCCGTTGCCGGGGATTAGCAAATTTGCTAATCCTTTTATTTTTGTTTTTGCTTATGTTTATTTGTGTTTGTGTATGTTACTTTTGATATTTGATTTATTTTTCTTTCTTTGAATTGAGGTACAAATGGAGCAAGACCTGGATTCTACTAGCATTCAAGATCTATTGGCACAGCTCACTGCTCAATTAACTCATAATGCCGAACGGACCACAATGCCAAGTGTCCCTACACTTGATGTGCCCTATGGGCAACGATATCAAGGTCCTCAATTTTCTGCAAATGAAGATGTTTGGGGATATCAGGGCCATAACCAATCAAGGGGCAACATGTTTTCCAACGCTTACAATTCGGATTGGAGAGACTACTCAGATTATATGTGGGATGAACCTCAACACTTTCAACAAAGTGGATATTGGCAGCAAGACGAATTCTATTCAAGACCTATGCAGCTACCACAGCATCCCCCACAGCAATTCCAATCAAATCAAAGTATGCCCGTGGATTATAATCAAAGGCTTGATGAATTAATTTCTTTGGTGCAGGGCTCACAAAACGAAGAACAATTACAGCCATCAGAGGAGTACTATCAATGGCCATGTGCACCACCACATCCACCACAACAATCTTCCCAATTCAATTCAGGTACATCCTTGGATAATGATACACTTAATAATTTACTCACCTCTTTGAATCAGGGAGTAGAAAATCAAAACCAGGAGATGCAAGACCGAGTCAGAAGAGTGGACGAATTGGAGGAGCAAGTTGGGCAGATTTTGGAAATCATGGCACAAATTCAAGATCAAAGAGAACTCTCCAACTCCACATTTGCAAATTCAAGGGGAGAAATGGAAATCGATGAAGCCATCACTTTGGGAAGTGATATGGAGGATGAAGTTGTTCCAGAACCATCCAAACATGGCCCGGACATGGATGAATTGCCGCTTCAAGAAGAAGATGAGGATGACGACTTGGGCAGTTTAGAAGAATTCTTATCGCAAACCCCCCAAGTCCTTATGTCATCCAACTCAGGTGAGGAGGTTCTAAGTTCAATTCATTCTGACATCGTTCCACCAAATGTCCTTTTTCCTTGCAGGTTTTTAAATCCCAAGGAAGAAGTGAATGAAAAATACGTTGTGGAAGATCTTCCCAAGGTGCAATGTGATATCCAAATTCTTGGTGTACCAAATCAAGTTCCCGATGGTATTGAAACGTTCAAAGAGACTTGTACACCAAGAATAATTATTCCAGAAAATGAGGTGGCCGGAGAATTTGTTGAACATATCAAAGAGGCTGTGCATGAGACAATCAAGCCCAAAGCAGTTGAGTTTGATGACACGGGACAAGCCACAACCATCATAGTAAACCTGGCTAAGTTCAAAGTCCCGGAAATGTTCAAAAATGTGGTGTTTGTCATTGAGTTTGATCGAGAATGTAAGCCATCTTCTCCATTTTTAATTTTAATTTATACTAACTTGTTTCTAATTTTGATGATTCAGGCACCGTCATTAGAACTTAGACCGTTGTCGGATCATTTCAAGTACCACCGTCCGTTCAATGATAAGCCCATGCATTTGAATAATGAAGGGAGGCCTAGGAATCACCCACAATCAGATTTGCATTCCTAATCCCTTCTCTTTACTGAATTTATTTTACTTTGTTTAGTTCTTTCATTGTTTGTTTGCTCTTGTGTGAATTTATTTTACGTTGATTTTTTTTTTTTTTTTTTTTTTTTTTTTGTTTTGTTTATTTAGTTGTGATTTTTGTTTAGAAAGTTAAACATAGTTTTTTTTACTTTGATTTACTTATTTTACATTTTTATAAAATAAAAAATGAAAAAAAAAAAAAAAAAATAATAATAATAATAATAATAAACATCACATAATTAAAAAAAAAAAAAAAAAAAAAAAAAACAAAACAGAAATACTTATATTTATATTTATAATTAAATAAATTTTAAGGCATAAATATTTTACAATAAATTAAACTAATAGTTTTCATTGGTCATTGGTAGGTGGTGCCTCGGAGGTCGACGGAGCCCCTGAAAGACGAAGCGCCAGAGCTGGATCATTCGGAGCCTCAATACTTGGTGCTGCTCCCGAGGACGAAGGCAACACAAACCTCGGAGTAACGCCATAAACCGTTGATGATCACTCTGAATCCGCACTTCGGACTCCTGCATCTGATCCAGCTTCCTCTTCATGCTTGTGGAGTAATTGGTTGCAAGCATGTGCAAATCCCTGTTCTCATGCCTAAGCACTCTGACCTCCTGCCGAAGACTAGCCACTTCAGCCATCAACGATTCCACCTGACGAGTTCGTGCAAGAAGGCGCTGGCCCATGTTTGATACGGAGCCTGCGCATCGGACGCTGTAGGCCATAGAGTCCTGGACAGCCAGTTCGTCGGACTGCCTGGAAAGTATCCTAGTGTCTCTAGGAGTGAGCAAATTTCTGGCCACCACCGATGCGGTTGTTTCGTTCATCATCATGGAATCCCCAACTGTAAGAGGACCATTTGGGGATATGAAGGATGGCTGCCAAATGTTTGTTGGAGAAGATATATCACTATCTTCCCCAACATTCAAGTTAAGGCGACGGTCAGAAGGGCAAGACATATTTGAAGGTGTTGAGAATGAAGAGTTGGACTGATCAAGATTAAAAGAAGTGCAAGAGGGAGTGTTTGCAGGAGTGAGTGTTTACAGAAGGGAGCTCAAGTGTGTTGTGGAACAAAATTGCGCCTCTATAAAAAGAAGAAATCAAGAGGCGCTACTCAGCAGTCGAAGAGACGCCCTCTCGCAAATCGAAGAGCCGGGCTCCTTTCTCAAAAGCCGGATTCTTTTCTCAAAAGCGGCGTCTCCGTCTCAAAAGTCGGTTCCTTTCTCAAAAGTCGGACGCCGTTCTCTCAAAAGTCGGGCGTCTCTCTCAAAAGCCGGAGCAGTCAGGAATCACGAGGCGAGCCGCTCCCTGATTTGTCCAGACGTGTCACATGCAATTCCTTTCTCAAAAGTCGGGATTGCTCAGAAACCACGAGCCGCTCCCTGATTTTTCCAATTTTGTCGTCACTCGTCACGCGCTGTCAGCTTTGCGCAAATTACGGGCTGCTTTTTCAGAAAGCGCGTGACCTGTACTGTTCATCCATCCACCGGCTGCCGACAGGGGTAAAAGAACAGTTTCGGTTGTGAAGAAAAGTCCTATAAATGTCTACCTTCGCCTTCAACAGCAAAGGAAAACTCTCTCAACACTTCTTCATCTCCGAAATTTTTCATCTCCGAAAATGCCTTTCCATCAAACCCTCTCGAGTTTCTCTGTGTTTCTCATTCCCTGGGATACCTTTACAAATAAGACATCTAGAGCTAGAGTATTTCATATCATGAAGGTTGAAAGCAAGAGTATCTCATATCACGCTTTCTTCCTGTCCTTGTCCTTGTCTTTGTGGCAAGGAGGAAGCGGGCAATCAGCCAGCACTCGGTGTCAATCTTCCAATCTAAGAACCGACTGCCTGGAAATCCTTCCTGATTGCTTACCTAGCATTGCTCTCGAGTGCTCTTCTTCAACCACTGATGTACTTCCGAAGAAGTCGCCACATCTGCCTGGAGAACAGACATGGCAAGTGAAAATGATACTTGAAGCATGTGGAGACAAGGTGCTGCTTCATCTTCAAGATCAAGTCTCATTTTCCTTGCTAAGAAGTTCCCCAGCCCAGTTCAAGCATACACTTGTGGAACGATACTTCTTCAAAAGCAAAAGTATCCCATATCATCAGAGTCAGAGGCAAAGATTTCTCATGGCATGCTTTTCCTTTACCCTTGCTCTTGGCTACGAGTCAAGGTGAAAGAAAGGCAATCGGTCGGCACTTGGACAGATTGAACAAAGAAGCAGACCACCACCTATTCCTCGTGCCTACCTGCCATGCAGAAGAACAAAAAGAGAAGAATGTAGCCTGCAGACTCAATCAACCCGGCAGAAGGAGTCTGAGTTGAAACCAAGAGCTCGAGAAGCTTCAACAACACCACCAATCAAGTCTCATTTTCCTTGCTAAGAAGTTCCTGAGGCCAGTTCAAGTTCAAAGCTGTGGAAAGTCACCAAACAGGACCAATGATCACTTTTTAGTTTTATTGTTATCTTTTATTTTAATTTTCAATTTTTCGTTTGTTTGTTTTTTTCTTGCGTGCTTAACTGACTTATTTCTTTTCTTTGCAGGAACTTTTGGTTATTTCCACCCTTGAAGTTGATTGCAAAATTTTAGCTTGGGGGGTCATCGCTTGATTTTCTGAAAATTAGGGAAGTTTTCAGTCCTATTACTTTATTTTGTTTCTTTGTATTTATTTATTTTATTTTTATTTGCATTTTATTACATTTTCTGACATTGGGGACAATGTCTAGTTTAAGTGTGGGGGTAAAGAGTATAAAAATGACCAAATTAAAATTTTTTTGTACCTTCGACTTTGAACTGGTTTCATTTGTTTCCATGTTATTCCATGTTATTGCTTTGTGTTTTCTTAATTAAGTTGTTGTTTTAAAAAAAAAAAAAAAAAAAAAAAAATCGGAAAATCCAAAAATATTTCCTTGTTTTCCTTATTGTTTTGAATTATATTTTTGTTAGTTTCCCCGACCCAATGATATAATTGGATAAAATTTGAACCATGATCATCAAGAACTTAGTTAACATGTGTTGTGTGAAATTCCTTATTCTCGTGTTAGTTTGTACATATTTGATCATCTTTGAAAAAACCAAATGCACATAGCCTTGTTGATGTGAAATTAAAGCATGATTTAAAGCTCCATATGTGAATTTAGTGACCATATACATCCTATGTGAGTTTTTGAGCCTATTGAAAGTGTGTGCATTTTTCATACACTCCTATTTTTTCATGTGTGATGAACTTATGTGAGATACTTCTCTAGAACTTGCATAACGATCTTTCGAAATATTTGTCATTGATTGCATGAACTTGAAAATGATAGAGGCATTAGGTTTACCACCATGGCCCAAATAACTTTGTTTCCCAAAGAAAAATGATATCATTAGATTGCCAATTTGAGCCGTATATGTGAGCCTTTTATTTCTTATCACCAGATATGTCTACCCTTATGCCTGAAATAAATATTTTTCCTTACCCTTTCCAAGCGAGCAATGTGAGATTGTCTTATGAGAAATGTTTGTGAAGTACTTTGAAGGTGTTTGGCAAAAGAATAAGTGTGGGGGTTTTTCATATTTGTTTCTGTTTGAAAAAAAAAAAAAGAAAAAAAAAAGAAAAGAAAAGGAAAAAAAAAAAAAAGATTGTATACAAAGAAAATAAAAAGTTTTTAAAGTTTCAGTTTATGGGTGTGGTTGGAGATGTCTGAAGAATCGTTGGAGAGCTTGAGTTCTTATAAATCTAAAGAAAATAATTGCTTGCAATGTAGCTTGGAACTTGTGTTTTCCTATTCTTTCGTTTCAATAACCCTATCCCGAAGCCTCATTACATCCAATAAAAGTCCTCTTGATTTAAGTTTTGCAATTATGACTGTGGAGAAGTGATCTTTATGCAAGCTTATGGTAGAACTTTCACATTTGTTTCTTTGAGCGAAACACATTAAAAACTAAACACATGTGTGATTGAGTGCATATCCAGTGAGAAGGTCGCTAGTTTGCATATGGTGATTTTAAAAATAAAAATTCGAAATTGCATTAACATGGCTATCTCACACACTACACTTCAAGGATGTTTCAAAGATTGCTGCTAATATTTGAATAAGGAAAATGAACTTGAATTGCTTATTGGTGTTAGCTATGGTTCTTGATGATTGTGTTCTCAAATGAAATTCTATGAGGGTCATATAGGGGGAAACTAATATTTTCATGTTATTACTTTTTCTGTTTTCTCTGTTTTGCTCGAGGACTAGCAAAAGCTAAGTGTGGGGGTATTTGATAAGCTCATATTTATACATATTTTACATCAAATTCTCTTGTCTTTTCTTAGTTATTTCCTCATATTTTTGTGCTATTTACTTTGTTTTTGTGTTTTATAGAATTTATCTAGCTAAGAAAATAAAAATAGCACAAGTGTGATTTTAAGTAATAAATTCGTCATTTCTACCTTGCTCACTTATTTTATTAACTTAAGAAAACATTTTGACAGACAAAATGGAGCGGACAGAAAAAGAAATGGGAAACAATAAGAAATAGAAGAGGGAAACGATGAGAATAAAGTAGTGTGAAATCTGAAAGTGTAAGAAAATAAAAATCTCGGCCTGGAGCTTAGAATAAGGAAAGTGGGCAGTCAACAAAAAGATTAAAAGGAGCCTGGGGAATAAAAAGCAAGGCAGCAGTGGGGTTTAAAAAAAATATATAGAAAAAGGATTAGTGGAAGGCAGGCCTCGTGGGGGGGGTTGGCAGCGCCTGGAAGGGTAGAAGAAAGGAAAAGCTTGGGGACAGCTCGGGCAGAGGAAGAGAAATAATTAAATGTGAAGATCAGTGGGGAAGGTCAGTGGAGAGATGTTGGGGATTAAAAAGGAATAAAAGAAAGGCAGAGTGGAAGATAAGGTGCTGCCTGGCGTGGAATATATAGGGCAGTGTGGGACGCGCAATAGGTGACGGAAAGAACAGAACTGACAAAAACAGAAAGAAACCAGCTGCACTTGGCAGCTGGCAGCGAGATACTGGAGATCAAGTCACGAAGGAAAGGAGGGGGCGGAATAGAAAGGAAAGAATAGTGCAAGACGTGGGGGGAGGGGGACGCTGCCAAGAGGCAGCAGGAAAGAGGAAGGCGTGGAAATCAGCAGAGGAAGGCAGCAGCAAAAGCTGCCTCGTGGAGAAAGCAGAAGTGGAAGACAGAGACCAAGGGTTGGAAACGTGAGAAGCAGGAGGACTGTCAGGAGGAATAAGCCTTGAGGGAAACGTGGAAATCAGCAAAAGAAAGGGATGTTGCGGGGAGAGCTTGAGAAAAAAAAACGCGCAGAAGAAAAACAGAAACTGCGCAGAAACAGATCCTTGAACATTTCTTTCGGTTTAATCCTCCAAACTCATATTTTACTTTCACTTTAATTTATAATAATGTGTAACTAATTTGTTTTGGCTAGAGTTTAATTCAAAACCATGGATATATTTGTAATATGAATTGATTACCTTCAGTTGTGATTTCTGAGTTGTGATTTAATTTGCTTAACTGCTTGATTGATAACTTATTTTTGTATGTCGATTAAGGATGCATACTTAATTTACATGCATGAATTTGATGCTAGAATATAAGTGAATTTCACCTAATCGTTATGAATTTATATTCACAAGTAGTGAAGGTCGCTAATAAACGATCGCGTTAAGTAAATTCTTGGCATAAGTTTCATGCAATTCATAGTAACAAGTGCCTCGTCAATGCTTATGATTTTCATAAAACTTAATGATTCTTGCTTGTATCTCTATTATGCAATTCATGTAGGGAACTTGTAGGGAATGTTTTGGGTTGTCGTATGCAATCATCCAACCTAATAAAAGTAGGAAAATCTGAAGGTTAATTTAAGCGGACCTAATTAACTTGGGGCGTTGAGAATTTACAATTTATTGAAAGAACAACTGAAAATCAATTTAGGTTGCATATATATCATGTGTGGAGAATAATCCTCTAGCCAGTCCGTCATTTATCATTTTACCTTAATTTTATGTTTTTGTCAATTTTGTAATTTATTTAAGTTTAATTTACTTTTCATCAAAATCAATCCCCCATTTTATTTTAAAAGTGTTAGATTTATTAGAAATCATTTTAGTTTGTGTTTTCTTAAGTCTTGAGTTGTTTTGAGTCTTTTGATTTGTTTTAGATTATTTGTTAGTTTTATTTTAAGTTATTCTAGTTAAGTGTTTTGAGTCTAGTTTAGTGTTTTAAATTTTGTTTTTACGTTTTTAATTTAATTTTATTTTGGTTAGCATCCCTAGTTAATCCCCGGCCTAGAACGATCCCTACTTACATCATTACTACAACTGTCACAAATAGGGTTTAAATTTGTGCGTTAATTAATTTTCGCATCAATAACAGCACCACAACTACTAGCAACGCCGCTATGTTGATGTGAGGTAACCGCTCCACAATGTCGCGGGTCATACGCAATCTTGATCTTGGAGTTGGTCTAACGTACGCCCTGTAACTCCTTCAGCATTCGACTAGGCCCCCTGGTGTTTTTTTTAGCTGGCCAAAAATACTTAAATTGTGAAAACCCTAAGCTTAAATTTGTACAAAAAATTCGACACAACCTCCCCTAATAGTATAGCATTTCCCAAAACCTTAAAACAGTAAAATAATAGTAATTCACAACCCACAACACATTTTCACAATTATGAGAGCTACATCAAGTCATCTAAAAAGCTTTACAAAAACTGTGTAAAATGCAGAGAAACCCATGCTCCTGAATTCATACTTTTTACAGAGTAAAATGCCAGAGTCTAGAGTCTCAAACCTTTAAGCAGAAGACTGTTCCGACTTTGAATTGCTAACGAAGCAATCTGTTGAATCATTTGGAAGAGGAAAGTGTTGGTAAATTGATCGAGAAACTACCATTTGAACGAAAAACTACCATGTTGATTCAAAACCTACCCAATTAGTTAACATGTTGATTCAAAACCCACATATATAATCAACATAAGCAGACATGTATCGCTAAGCGGAAGCTGAATTAAAAAGGAAACAACCAGAGCAAAATTCCAAGAGGTATTTGTGTTGGAAATGTGCCCTAAAGCCATTCATATGATGATACTTTACGGATATTTCACATGTCAAACTAATCTAGTTTACATATAAAAGGCAAACATTATTGTTTGAGGCGTCTCATATAAATGTTATATGCTTAAACGATAAAGTCCAAGGAATATGTGATTGGAAGAATGCAATCTAATGAAGTTAGATTAATGAGACCATTCTTTCGTAGACACATCCTAAACGTTCCTGATCATAGGATTGCCAATTGGGCATTGACAGTCCGATAAGATCAGTACGTGTTATGTCTTCTCTCAGGGAGAGTGACTAGTCTCGAGTCATTGGTGTGTGTGCCATCAAGACAAGTACGTAGGTGCTCAATAGAGAATGAGTTCACTGAACACGATCAACGAGGAGTTCTCATACTCATGTCACATGAGAACTCATGTTTGGGATAATGCAAATTAGTCCTTTGACCTGAGGCATCACAGTTGTTGTCTTGTGGTTAAGTCCTTGATCTTTGATTATGTCAAAGTCACCCCATCGGGGTGTCCACGACATCGTTGGGGTTAAGCCACTTAGTCATGGAGACAAGTGAATGCGCAACAAGGGATCTCTAACCTTCAATTGGCTTGAGGGAGAATACTCTATGATATGATTAAAATCTCTGGCCAGAGTATGAATGAGATTTGGGAATGCGTTCCAATTCACATTCAAAGTAATCATATAAGCACAAGAATCACATTGGATAGTAGACATGAATAAATAAACTATCAAACCAAACAATGTGGTCAAGAGTATTAGATTAGAGAAAGACCGTATTGCATTTGTAATCCTAAACTGAATAGGTTCTCTACCTCTTCTGATTAGCTTGGGTAGCCATGATATGCTGCTAGGGGTCACTCATGGTTTGTGGAAGCCCTAAACGTGTGTAATCACTAAAGGGAGAATTGAAAGTAAGTTTCAATTCACAATCGATGTAAAATGGTTTTAATCGCCCACTGCCTCGCTAAAAGGAACCTAATGTATCGTACACCAAATAAGGTGGAGATTGAAGAAACAAAGGAGATGAATAAGAATAATTAAATGGTTTAATTATTTATGGCAAGGATTAATTAATATGTTAATTAATCAAACGAATAAGTTCGTTAAAGACCTCGGGATAGTTTTGGACCTTAAGGCCCAATGGGCTTCGAACGTCAAAGCCCATTGACTTAAGTTGTATGACAACTTAATGAATAAAGATTCACAAAGGCCCAAAAGCCCATATCCATTTAGTGTTGAATTAGGGTTTTTTGGTTCTTTAGGTCATTTAAAGAAGTGACTATATAAAGAACTTTATAAACTAAAATTCATAAGTTGTTGTTTTTAGAGAAAATTGGTGAGAACACAAAGCTTCCATTTCTCTCTAAGAGGCCAACCACCTTGGGGGATATTGTCTAGCAATTCTATTTCCTCAAGGTCACTCATTTCCTCTCCAATCCAACCTTGGTGTAGAATCTTTAGAGGTTCTCAATTTTGGGAACTTGGAGAACCTATTCTTCTAACCAAATCCATGGAGCTAAGAAGCAAGGAATGAAGGCCCTATCTCTTGGGTGATTATCCTTTGCATATGCAAAGAGGAATCTACAAAGGTAAATATTTCTCAACTAACAAATTGTTGTTTTTAAGTTGAGTCAAGGTTCACCAATCTACTAGGCTTTGAATTTCATGGTAGATGTTTTGTTTTTGAATGCATGAAAGCATGATTCCGCCTTTAATTGTTAATTGCATGCTATATGATGTTACTCAAATAAACATGTTTTTCATAAAATTTCCTTCAATTTGGAACAAGAAGCAGAGATTGAAAATAGATATGCCACTAGGTCACCCAACAAAAAAATACGAACCACATAGAATCCTAATACATTATTATAACTACTGTATAGATACGCTAACATATGTGTGGATTTAGAACAAGAAGCAGGTTTTTGTGATTACATGCCTCTAAAAACAGTTTCACTCACTAGACATGCAAAATTGACTAAAACTAGTTATCTATATATGTGTGCTCAGGTGTGCTCACATCACATAACAGCTGCAATGCAAACCAACTCATGGAGGCATGAAATTTCTCATGTATGACAGTAGAAGATGAATGATGCCAAGTTTATGATATGCAAGACAAGCGACAATTTGTAGTTGAATGATTAGAAAGCTAAGTGAAAGAAGCATGTTTCTTACCGGTCTTCTTGGTAAACTTATAGCCTTTGCACTGACATAGGTACGTGGGGTGGGCACCAAGCGATTCCTCAGGCATTCCATGTGTCTCCTGAGCCAACAAAAATGTACAAAAAAATTTGTATCAATACGAAATTAATACTCTGTTTTTCCCATTGAAACAACAAACCTTAATTAGTTATCACACAACCATCAACATTGCTTACAATTCCCAAGTCATTGAAAATTTTTACATAGCATATTGCTTCAGTTACAAGCTTTATGCCTTCATCCCCCCTGCATCAAAGTAAATACCCAGAAATCTAAATGGGGACGTCACTGACTCACTACTAATAACCATATAAAAGAATACTATTATAGGCATAAAATATGCAAACGCTATAAAAAATGCTATTAAAGGCATAAAATACTATTTGATAGCATTTTTAAGAAAAAAATGCTACAAATGAATGCTATTACCTATCAAAGAGGGTTCGTGGTGTAGTGATAAACACACGGTGGCTCAATTCGAACTCCCCAACGATGTCCCCGCCACCAATTCATTGGTGCCACGATGAGGGAAGTCATACCACCTACTCCTAAACTGTAGAAAACTATCCATAAATTCATGCAAAGATTTATCACTAGCCACTGACAAGAATGGGGCAGCAGCAACACAAAAACAGTGAAAATATTATCAAGAAATTGATTATTCAGTGTGAAGTTTCCGGCTTTTGCAAGTCAAGATGTAAATGACATAGCAGTAATTTTACCTTGTCGCCGAAACCTTAGGTTTAACTTCAGCAAGCCAGAAAGCTCTCTGTTAAGAAGATCCACCACTCTCCGCAACTCCAGGGCGTTCAATCCGCCTTCGTTGATGCCGAGCCCAGCCACCATCGCCTCATCCTGGTGCAAGTAATTTACAAAATTGCCACCCTGAGCTCTACATCAGTGTAAGTTTCAGCATTGGATTGCGGCTTGGAGATTCGCGTGGCGGCCCGTTGTTTAGAATGAGAGGGAGAGAGACAACCGACAGAGTAGCGGTGTTGGTTGGATTCAAGATTGTGAAGAGGAAAGAGAGAGGGAGAGGATGAGCGAGAGGGAAGATTTGGGGTTCAAGATTTGGGGTTCACGGGAAAGAGAGAAGGAGAGATGAGCGAGAGGGAAGAGAAAGAGGGGTTCAAGATTTGGGGTCCAAACTACGAAAATTGAAAAAACAGCGCCTATTTTTCACTATTGCAGCGCCAAAATTATTACAACTAGCGCGACGTAGGTATACAATTTGACGTCGCGCAAAGTGGTTTTGCGCGACGATCCTATTAAGGCGTCGCGCAAGGTAGTTTTTTTTTTTAAATTATTATAAAAATTATTGAAAATGTGACTTTTCTCCTTTTAAATTCAAATTTTTTTTTTTTACATAAACCCCACAATAATATATTTTTCTAACAAAAACCCACAATATTTTTTTTTACATATATATCATTCAATTTCTTAAGTGTTATACACATTGTATAAAACTAGTTTTAAAGATCCAACCATCAAACTTGTTTGTATATGCTTCGAAATCGCATATGCCAAAAATTGCAAAAATTCAGAGATCAAGTAACGGGACAAAACTTCTCAACAGCTATAAACGAAAAATCACGATTTAACGGTTATTTTAACTCCAATTTTGATGATTTTTTACAGCTACACTCCTTGATCCTATATGAATACATTAAAGTAATTCCATCGTCAATTTAAAATATTTACACAAGTGGATACCACAAAATCTTATGTTATAGTTGATGAAAGTATTAATAAACTCTAAGTGTTAGGGAATCTATCATTTTGATGGGATAGGCATTGTACAAAACTAATTTCAACGATCCAACCGTCAAACATGTTTGTATATGCTTCGAGATCGCATACGCCACAAATCGAAAAAAACAAACATTCAGATATCAAGTAACGGGACAATCCTTTTTTACGGTTATAAACGAAAAATCACAATTTAACGGTTATTTGAACTTCGATTTTGATGATTTTTTACAACTACCCTCCTTGACCCTATATGAATACAACAAACTAATTCGATCGTCAATTTAAAATATTTACACAAATGGATACCACAAAATCTTATGTTATACTTGATGAAAGTATTAATAAACTCTAGTGTTAGGGAATCTATCGTTTTGATGGGATATGAATTGTATGAAACTAATTTCAACGATCCAACCGTCAAACATGTTTGTATATGCTTCGAGATCGCATACGCCAAAAATCGAAAAAAACAAACATTCAGATATCAAGTAACGGGACAATCATTTTTTACGGTTATAAACGAAAAATCACAATTTAACGGTTATTTGAACTCCGATTTTGATGATTTTTTACAGCTACACTCTTTAACCCTATATGAATACAATGAACCAATTCGATCGTCAATTTAAAACATTCACACAAGTGGATACCATAAAAGAAAAAGGCAATGCAAGAACCCCAAAAGAAAAGCAAAAGGACTTTGCAATTTTTGACGGTTGGATCGTTGAAACTAATTTCGTACAATGCGTTTCCCATCAAATTCAATGGTATATGTATTTACTAAGTAGATTTTAATTAATTTATTTTGTACCCATAAACAAAAGGCCAAAAAATAAAAAAAGGGACTTTGCGCGACGTATGTGCAACTGCGTCGCGCAAAGATGTTTTGCGCAACGTAAGTGCACATGCGTCGCGCAAAGTTGGCAAAAAATTGTTTGTTTGGCGCCAAGATCTTGCGCGACGCACAAAACATTGCGCAAACGCCCTTTGCGCGACGTCACTTTGCGCGACGCAGTCTGGCGTCGCGCAAAACAGCTTTGCACGACGCTGAAGTTTCTGCGTCGCGCAAAGGTATTTTGCGCGACGCCAGACTACGTCGCGCAAAGTGACGTCGCGCAAAGGCCGTTTGCGCGACGTTTTGTGTTTTGGGTCGCGCAAACATACTTTGCGCAACGAAATTTGCTCCGTCGCGCAAGATCCCGTCGCGCAAACATGTTTTTCTACTAGTGTAATGCCAAATTAGGATTCACTGTGCAAGCTGTTTAATTTGGCCATTGGAGGCCAAACAAGATTGGAGCATTCATAAGATGTATAAGAGTAGCATACACTCTCTTGAATGGATGTGATAGAAGGATTAGCAGTACCTGGGGATTTCAGTCTGCCATTGCAAGTTTCCAATCCCATCTATAAAAATGATTTCACGGTTAGTGGGAGCAAGTCCCGATTTCTTAAAGGGTTAAATCGAAAGCGATAAAATTAGATGGAACGTCAATTAAAATAGAGGCCCATTTCAATTGGAGTTTTAACTTTTTTTAATTGAAATTTTGTTTTATATTTTGTATTTAAAGAAACTTCTTAGTAGCTTAAATTCACAAACAAATCTTGATAACCAAATTGATTGAACAAAAATGGCAAAGGACATCTAAGGAAGAAATTGTTCTAAAGTTAGGGACAGACGTTGATTCAAATGTCCTTGCTGTCATGGATTCAAAGATTGCAATAAGTTTTGTCCAACCCTGGATACTTGATTTAGGGGATAACTATCATGTATGTGATACTTACATGACATGAAGGTGGATAGAAACCTAAAACCAGAATAACTATGTCTGAGAATGGGAATCGATTCATGTGCTTCTGTGCGCACTATAGACACGCATGTTTTAGGGCTTCTTAATGGCAAAAATGTTTAACTAATAGAGTGTTATTCGATTACGACATGTATTATTAATATTGTGTCGATCCCATGCTATTTCATTCGAAGTGTGATATCACATTTAAGAATGAAATAGTAGTTAATGGTACCTAGAGGCACACCATTATATCCTTTCTTTGGAGGGAGGCATATACTACAATACTAGTGACAATAACTTCAGATCAAAGTTCAAAGAATTCAAAATCGAGGTGGAATTGCATACTGGGAAAAGTACAAGGATCCTCAAATCAGATCATGGAGGTGAATACTTAAGTGTTAAATTCACAACTTACTTAAAATACTGTGGGAAATTGACACAATAGACAAGTCCTGGAACACCACAATTAAATGGCGTATTCAAGAGGAGAAATTGAACACTAGTGTGTATTGTTCGATCCATGATGAGCTATACTCATATGCCTGTGGGTTATGCGCTTGAGATAGTTGTGTATGCACTTAACCATGTCTTTTCTTCATGTGTTCCTAAAAATTCTTCCTTGTGAATTCAAAGGAAGAAAGCCAAGCCTTAAACACATAAAGATGTGGGATTGTCCAGCCTATGTTAAGACGATGGAACCTAGGACGTTAGACGATGGTTCTTAATGGTGCCGCTTCATAAGATATCCTAAGGAAACTTATGATTACAAATTCTACCATGTTGATAATCAAAAGTTGATTGTTAACAAGTATGCTCAATTCATGATTTCATTATGAATGAAGGAGTAGATAGCAAAGTAGACTTTGAGAAGGAAGCCATAGAAACTCAAAGGGAGGCCACGAAGTCTGTTGCAACAAGCAGAGGAAAACGCATCCCTATATGTCGAGTTGGAATCGACACTTCTTTGTCCTGCACTATCTAACAGACCTAAGCGCAATAAAGCTCTATTCATCATTCCCACTCGTAAGTCGACAAAAACAGTAATAATGACCAATTTTCCTAGTTCTTCTAGATGAGGATAATGATCTGTTGATAATCCTACGTCGTACAAGAAGGCGATGTTTGACATCGATTTGAGTAAATGGCAAGTAGCCATGAATCTGGAATACATCCATTGTTTTCTAACTAAGTTTGGACCTTGGTTGATCCTCCTTAAAGTCTGGTTCTCGTAGGAAACAAATGGATCTATAAAAGAAAACAAAACTCAAAAGGAAAAGTTGAAACCTACAAAGCTAGACTTGAGGCTAAAGGGTATACACAAAAAGAACACATTAATTTGATGAGACCTTCTCTCCAAGGTCCATGATGAAGTTGAAGGAAATTTTGTGAAAAACAAGTTCATTTAAGCAACATCATATAGCATGCTATTAACAATTAAAAGGCGGAATCATGCTAGCATGCACTCAAAAACAAAACATTAACCATGAAATTCAAAGCCTAGTCGATTGGTGAACCAAGACTCAACTCAAAACAAAGTGAGTTGAGAAATTATACCTTTGTAGATTCCTCTTTGCATAAGCAAAGGCTAATCACCCAAAGAGAGGGCCTTCATTCCTTGCATCTTAGATCTATGGATTTGGATGGATGAAATGGTTCTCCAAGTTCCCAAAATTGAGAACCTCTAAGTCTCTTCACCAATGTTAGATTGGAGAAGAAATGAGTGACCTTGGAGTAGTAGGATTGCTAGATAATCCCTCCAAGGGGGCCGGCCTCTTTAGAGAGAAATGGAGAGACATGTTCTCACCAATTTTCTCCAAAAGAAACCCTAAATGAATTTTGGCTATAAAGTCATATTTATACCTTAATTCATTGGAGTGGCAAACTTGTAAATAAGTCCAAAACCCACTCCATCTCTAAATGGCCGGCCTTAAGGGTTTCATTGGGCTTTTAAGGCCTTTGTGAATTATTAGTCATTAAGTTGTCATACAACTTAAGTCAATGGGCTTGACGTTCGAAGCCCATTGGGCCTTGAGGCCCATAACTAAACCCGTGGTCTTTAACGAACTTATTCGTTTGATTAATTAACATATTAATTAATCCTTGCCATAAATAATTAAACCATTTAATTATTCTTACTCATCTCCATTGTTTATTCAATCTCCACCTTACACGGTGTACGATCCATTATGTTCCTTTTAGCGAGGCAGTGGGCGATTAAAACTCTTTCAAATCGATTGTGAATTGAAACTTATTTTCAATTCTCCCTTTAGTGATTATACATGTTTAGGGCTTCCACAAACCATGAGTGACACCTAGCAGCATATCATGGTTACCCAAGCTAATCAGAAGAGGTGGAGAACCTATTCAGTTTAGGATTACAAATGCAATACGGTATTTCTCTAATACAATACTCTTGACCACATTGTTTGGTTTGATAGTTTATTCATGTCTACTATCCAATGTGATTCGTGTGCTTATATGATTACCTTGAATGTGATTTGGAACGACTTCCTAAATCTCATTCGTACTCTGGCCAGAGATTCTTGATAAGCTCATATTTATACATATTTAACATCAAATTCTCTTATCTTTTGTTAGTTAGTTTCTTATATTTTTGAGTTATTTACTTTGTTTTTGTGTTTTATCGAATTTATCTAGCTAAGAAAATAAAAATAGCATAAGTGTGATTTTATGTAATAAATTCGTGTCAAAACTGTTTAGCTTCTAAATTAAATAAAATATATATATATATAATAATAATTTATATCATGTTTGTTTCATATAAAATGAGATAATAAAAGAAATAAGGAGAAAAACGCATGGGCAGGAAGCCTCGTGGGTTTTGGCTGAAAGAATAAGAAAAGAATGTCAGGGGGGGGATAAGGAAAGAAGGAGAGCTGCCTTTTGGCAGCTGGACGAAGGGCAGCGGCGGTGGGCTGGTGCGGAGAGACAGCTGCTTAGGCAGCGTGGAAATTGGCAGCTTGGGAGAGAAGCAGCAAAAGGCTGCCTGGCAGCGGAAGACGTGAGGAGGCAGCAGAAAAGGAGGAGTGAAGCGCAGGAAAATGAGCTCTCGGGGACTGACTTGAGGACACTGACGCGGGGCAGTTGACTGACGCAAGCAAGTCAGCACAGCACAGCTGGCAGCTGGCAGCTGGCGAGAGGCTTGAGGGCTTTGCGAGGGAAACCAGGCAGCAGAAACCGAGGTGACGTGGGGAGCTGGCGAGCTGCCTTAGGGCAGTGAGTCACAATGCACGGAAAGACAGACGCGGACGCAGGAAGACAGAGATGCGGACGCAGGAAAGAAATAGAAGAAATCAGGCAGACACGGATTTACGCACAGAAGCTTAAGCTTCCTCGTTTGGTTTTATTTTCCTTAACTCATGTTTAATTTAATTTGTTTTTCAATTATATTAAACATGTGTAATTAATTTCTGTTTAGTTAGAGGTGAATTTGAAACCTTGGATAAATGTTTATTATGATTTGATTTACTCCAGTTATGAATTCTTGAACGTTGGATGTGGTTTATTTTTCTGTGTTGATTAATAACTTGTTTATGTATGTGGGTTAAGGGTCGACACTTAATTTGCATGCTTAGACTTGATGCTAGGATATAAGGGAATTTCACCTAATTGTTATGAACTTATATCCATAAGTAGTAAAAATCGCTAGTCACGATTGTGTTTAGTAAACCCTAGGTTGGATTAACATGCGTATTCCATAGTTATGAATGCCTAGTCGATGCTTATGATTTCCATTGAACTTAATGATTTTTGATATGTCTCTCTATCATGCGTATTCCATAGTTAGGGAACTTGATAAAAATAATTTGGTTGTGATGCGTATCCTGTCCAATTCAATGAATTTAGGGAAATCTGAAGGTTAATTTAAGCGGACCTAATTAACTTGGGGCGTTGTCATTTATTCGTTTGTTGAAGTCATAACTGGGAATCAAATTATATGCATTTATTCATGTGTGGATAAGGAACCCTCTAACTAGTGTCTCATCATTTTAATTCTATAAAATATATTTTCTTTAAAGTTTGTTTTTAAGTTTCTATTTTAAATTCAATTTCGTCAAAAATCAATCCCCCGTTTATTTTAAAGTGTTAAATTTGTTAGAAATCAATTTAGTTTGTGTTTTCTTGAGTCTTGAATTATTTTGAGTCTTTTGATTTGTTTTAGTTTATTTGTTAGTTTTATTTTGAGTGATTCTAGTTAAGTGTTTTAATTTTAGTTTAGTGTTTTGAATTTTGTTTTTACGTTTTTAATTTAAATTTTACTTTGATTAGCAATCCCTCCTAATCCCCGGCCTAGAACGATACCCTACTTACATCTATACTACAATTGTCAAAAAGAGGGTTTAATTTGTGCGTTAGTTAATTTTCGCATCAATTCTTAATCATATCATAGAGTATTCTCCCTCAAAAGGTTTGAAGGTTAGAGATCCCTTGTTGCGCATTTAATTGTCTCCATGGCTAAGTGGCTTAACCCCAACGATGCCATGGACACCCCGAATGGAGTGACTTTGACATAATCAAAGATCAAGTACCTAACCACAAGACAACTATGATGCCTCAGGTCAAATGACTACTTTGCATTATCCCAACCATGAGTTCTCATGTGACATGAATATGAGAACTCTTCGTTGATCGTGTTCAGTGAACTCATTCTCTATTGAGCACCTACGTACTTGTCTTGATGTCACACACATCAATGACTCGAGACTAGTCACTCTCCCTGAGAGAAGACATAACACGTACTGATCTTAACGGACTGTCAATGCCCAATTGGGAATCCTATGATCAGGAACGTTTAGGATGTGTCTACGAAAGAATGGTATCATGAATCTAACTTATTTAGATTGCATTCTCCCAATCACATATTCCTTGGACTTATCGTTTAAACATATAACATTTATATGAGACGACTTAAACAATAATCTTTGCCCTTGATATTAAACTAGATTAGTTTAACATGTGAAATGTCCGTAAAGTATCATCACATGATTGGTTTTAGGGCACATTTCCAACAGAAGTCTATTCAAATAATGCTTGCGATAGCCACTCATTATGATTATGAGATTCGGCATATAGACATGAAGACGACCTTCTTAAAATGGCTATCTTGAGCAACATTGGAGAAGCCTCGCATATTCCTGGCCTATCAGAATTCAATTACATAGATAAGATGGTAAAATGGTGTAGCATGCAAGATTCAAAAAATAGGCTATGAATCCTAAGACACCAAGTGAGAAACTTGAGATGAGATGTCTCATGTATTCCATGCTATGTATTTGTTTTGCCATTGGGATGTGAGTAGATTCCAAGAGAACTTGGAACGTAAACATGATTGTGCCATGAAGGTGAACCTTAAGCACTTGAGTAGTACTGAGGATATGATGTTGGTGTATGGAGAAAACGTTGAAATGATACTATTTTGTACAAGACTGCACTAAATTCAGACCACATGGAATCTACAAAGTGTAGGTTTACATAAGGATGTTTCTTCATTTTGAATGAAGAAGCTGTGAATTGGAAAAGCAATATGCAGAAGTGCATAACGCTCTCCATCTGAAAAGCAAAATATGAGTATAATTTAAATGCTAATCAAGAGGTTGTTTTGGAAAAAGGATATGTTCCTACCATTGTATCGACAATGGGGCGAAGGCTCAAGCCAAGGACCCAAGGTTTCATAAGTCATCCAAACACATCGAAAATCCAATTCACAAGATTAGAAAATCTGTGAAAAAGAAGATTCAAGTTTAAAGAGTTAACACTGCACAAAACATAGTGCAATTAATAATGCAATGCGACATAAGTAGCTTGATTGACACCTAAATAGTTTTCGTGTGCGTCATTGTGATTATTGGCTTTAGTGCAAATGGGATATTGTCCGAGTTGTGCCGTAAAAGTCAATTTTGTAATATTGGATATTATGTAACAACTCTATATTAATTAATAAATAAATGGGCAAGATTTATTCATTCATGAGTTTGGCTTTATATCATATAGATAATATACCATGAATGAGTACATAGGAATTTAGGTATGGAAGCAATGTCCTAAGAGTCACTCAATCTTTAAATAAAGTTCCTAGCTATTTGGAAAATCAACTAAACTGACTATCTGGAAGGGCCCGTGTATATCTCATTAAGGTTAGCATGGTCTCGTGTTACGTGTGTTGGGCAAGTGATGGACTTACTAAGCAAAGTAAGCTCTGCAACACCAAGTGTAAGCAGGTCCAAAGGGGGCATCTAAAATGGGTAATCCCTAAGAGGAATTTTATTTCAACGAAGCTTTGATACGCAAAAATGCTTTGGTCAAGCTAAACAAGGTAGTCCAATCGGAAACGCTCAGGTTTAACGCATATGGTTTGGCAAAAAGATTCAAAGTGTTTTCGACCTACATGTTGTTGACCATGTTCCCAAAGAACTTTTGTTTAAGATTCACTAGGAACGGACTTGCAATCCAATCTGGGAAATAATCATTCCCACGCTACATTGCAAATATTGAGACTCTTAACCCAAAAATGAGGGCAAAGAACTGAACATTTTTACTAACTTATTCTCTACAGGAATGATGCAATCGTCTCAAGTTCGATAAATGTTCGAATAAGTTTGGAGCGGAACATTTGTCATGGGTTTAAATGCTTGCATTACTAGTACCAGAGTAAGGTGGTACTCTGACTATCGCAATGAGAATCCTTTACATATGCAAATTTTGAGAGGTAATATTTCTTCGGATCAATATTACCAAGGGGTTTTTCTTTAAACTTTGTCCCCCGCCCACAAACTTATTTGCATTCTACTCCGTGACTTATTCTATTCTTTATAGTTTTTTTACTTAGAAACATTTATCGGGTTGAGAAATTTTTGTGAAGAAGATGCACAAGACAAGATTTTTACACAAACACATGTTTATTATCAAAGTTGCAAAGAAGGTCAAATTATTACGATGGTTGGGGCAGACATGCCCTCACCCCTTGCGAAAGAGAAGATCCTAAGTCGAAACAACATGTTGAACTGAAATCGTTGATTCAAGAGAGTATACCACCGTTAAGACAGCTGCATGATATGCCTACCTAGCTGCATAACGCGCATGATACTATATTGTGAGCGAGTACTCAGATGCAGATCCACCATCGTCATCATCCACAAGTAGAGGAAATGGAAAGACACGGAGACAAATAATTCACAAGAACACCCCATCATCCTAAAGGAACTGGGCACCAATATATATTCTGCACAAGGTGTCCAACATGAAGAAGGTTGGTGATGGGGCATTCTAGTACGGTTTCAAACACTTAAGCCATATGAGTGCCACATGTGCGAGTGTTTGACCAAGGTTCGTCACCGTCACCATTAACAAGCATCAGATGAGGAGGAAAGTGATGACAAAAGACCCTTTGGTGGATCTTCGCACTTCGTGCATATCCAAATTTCCATAAAACCTACATGGAGAGGCTTACAAAAGGTTGAATATTATAGGACGAGTTGCAAAAAGCGTGAAAAATTATAAAGCGAGTTGCAAGAAGTACGGAAACATTTATGGGAATATTTAGGGATTTACAATAGGTGACACAATTTTCTAGGATTGAAGTTTTCTTCAACGAAAGACTCAAAAGAAAATTAGAGTTGAGCAAAGGAAAAACAGGTGTCATGGCAAAAATGAAGAAGGATTGAAGAAAATTGTGACTTAAGAATTCTATTTAAAGGAAAATCACCAGAAGATCTCACCATTGAAAGTGAAGAGTTGTGAATCTCGGGATCGACACGTACAAAGATCGAAGTTAATTAATAAAACGCATGGAAGAAGTAGGAGCAGAAAAATGAGGCGTTTTGTCATTATTGCAGTGAATTTTCATGATTCTGAATATTACGTGATGGAAATCGAAGCGAATCGACTACACCGCATTAATGATAACATAATTCGCTAGCAAAAAATTTGAAGACTAAATGGTACGTATTGTAGCTTACTCTAAAAAGCATGGTCTTTGGATAACGATCCATCCTCAAGAAGAACAGGTTGCCTCTCAGACGTATGGTTAGGAGCAATTGTGGGACCATGATTTTCTAAGACCAGAGTAAGTCAGATCCAAGTACTGCTACCTCATAAGTTCGGTCATGGACACACCAGCTCCGGACGGAGATATATTAGACGGAGTATAGTGCCACCATCACTCTACTCCAGGGCACTAGGTGGAGTCCTAGCGACTCCGCTGGATGACCATGCTTGTTTCGTAAGACACGCGATCTTATTCGGATAGGACACAATCAAATCCTAAAAGTCTTGGAGTCCCTATAATCTAGAGATAGGCGTGCACTGCAAGTAATCACAACTCCAAAGAGAATGTTGTTGGAAATGTGCCCTAAAACCAATCATATGATGATACTTTACGGACATTTCCCTTGTTAAACTAATCTAGTTTAATATCGAGGGCAAAGATTATTGTTTTAAGCCATCTCATATAAATGTTATATGCTTGAACAATAAGTCCAAGGAATATGCAATTGGGAGAATGTGATATAAAGAAGTTAGATTCATGAGACAATTCTTTTTCGTATACATATCCTAAAAGTTCCTGATCATAGGATTGCCAATTGGGCATTGACAGTCCGTTAAGATCAGTACGTGCTATATCTTCTCTTAGGGAGAGTGACTGGTCTCGAGTCATTGGTGTGACTGACACCAAGACAAGTACGTAGGTGCTCAATAGAGAATGAGTCAACTGAACACGATCAACGAGGAGTTCTCATACTCATGTCACATGAGAACTCATGGTTGGGATAATACAAAGTAGTCCTTTGACCTGAGACATCATAGTTGTCTTGTGGTTAGGTCCTTGATCTTTGACTATGTCAAAGTCACTCTATTAGAGAGTGTCCACGGCATAGTTGGGGTTAAGTCACTTAGCCATGGAGGCAAGTGAATGCGCAACAAGGGATCTCTAACCTTCAAACCGTTTGTGGGAGAATACTCTATGATATGATTAAGAATCTCTGGCCAGAGTATGAATGAGATTTAGGAAGTCGTTCCAAATCACATTCAAGGTAATCATATAAGTAAGAGAATCACATTGGATAGAAGAAATGAATAAACTATCAAACCAAACAATGTGGTCAAGAGTATTGTATTAGAGAAAGGCCGTATTGCATTGTAATCCTAAACTGAATAGGTTCTCTACCTCTTATGATTAGCTTGGGTAACCATGACATACTGCTAGGTGTCACTCATGGTTTGTGGAAGCCCTAAACGTGTATAATCACTAAAGGGAGAATTGAAAGTAAGTTTCGATTCACAATCGATCGTTAAGAGTAACAATCGCCCACTGCCTCGCTAAAAGGAACCTAATGGATCGTACACCGTGTAAGGTAGAGATTGAAGAAACAACGGAGATGAGTAAGGATAATTAAATGGTTTAATTATTTATGGCTAGGATTAATTAATATGTTAATTAATCAAACAAATAAGTTCGTTATAGACCTAGGGTTAGTTTTGGGCCGTAAGGCCCAATGGGATTTGAATGTCAAGCCCATTAACTCAAGTTGTATGACAACTTGAATAAACAAAGGGCTTGAAAGCCCAATAAACCCTTAAGGCCGGCCAAATAGAGGAGGGTAGTGAACTTGCTTTAATTGCAAGTTTGCCACTCCATTGTGAGGTGGTATAAATGCAACTTTATAGCCATTTCATCCTTAAGGTTTTCTTTTGGGGAAAGGATGAGAACACCATGCTCTCATTTTTCTCTCTAAGAGGCCAGCTCCCTTGGAGGAGATTAGCTAGCAATCTCTCATCCTCCAAGGTCACTCATCTCTTCTTCAAGTCCCTCCTTGGTGTGGAAAATTAGAGGTTCTCAACTTTGGGAACTTGGAGAATCCTTTCAACCATCCTCATCCAAGAAATCCATGGATCTAAGAAGCAAGGAATGAAGGCCCTCTCCTTGGGTGATTAGCCTTTGCTTATGCAAAGAGGAATCCACAAAGGTATAAAATCTCTGAACTCACTTTGTTCTTGAGTTGAGTCTTGGTTCACCTTTCTTCTAGGCTTTGAATTTCATGGGTAATGTTTTGTTTTTGAGTGCATACAAGCATGATTCCGTCTTTAAATGTTAATTGCATGCCATAGATGTTGCTCAAATGAACATGTTTTTCACAAAATTTCCTTCAAGTGGTATCAGAGCCTAGGTCTAGTAGTTGGTGAATCCTTTTGGGTTTTGTATTTTCATAGTTTATGATTTGAATGTTGTAATTGTTACAAGCTTTATTCTTGCTTCTTTGAATGTAAATTTTGTTAGAAAATTTGCCATCTCAAATGTTGTAGATGTAGTTCATATGAGCATGAATTTTGGAGCTAAAATTTGGTGCCATGTTTTTGGGGAAATTCGGCCAAATCCAAAGGGTGGATTTTTGGGTTCTTGTTTGTCTTGTTAAAAGTGTTTTAAGGTGACTTTTGGAACCCCTAAGTACCCTAGGATGTTAACCCCCTTTTGAGTAGTGAAATTTTGAATTTTATTGAGTGAAAACATTCATGGAGCTCTTATGAGTTTTCATGTGTGTTCTTCAATGTTCTTGATGTTCTTACGAAGAACAAAAAGTTTGGTGTTTTTGATTCAAAGTTTTTGGTTGATTACATAAAGTCTTTGTTTTGTGTTGGTGTTGGAAATGTGCCCTAAAGCCAATCATATGATAATACTTTACGGACATTTCATATGTTAAACTAATCTAGTTTAATATCAAGGGCAAAGATTATTGTTTAAGCCGTCTCATATAAATGTTATATGCTTAAACGATAAGTCCAAGGAATATGTGATTGGGAGAATGCAATCTAAATAAGTTAGATTCATGAGACAATTCTTTCGTAGACACATCCTAAACGTTCCTGATCATAGGATTGCCAATTGGGCATTGACAGTCCGTTAAGATCAGTACGTGCTGTGTCTTCTCTCAGGGAGAGTGACTAGTCTCGAGTCATTGGTGTGTGTGACATCAAGACAAGCATGTAGGTGCTCAATAGAGAATGAGTTCACTGAACACGATCAACGAAGAGTTCTCATATTCATGTCACATGAGAACTCATGGTTGGGATAATGCAAAGTAGTCCTTTGACCTGAGGCATCATAGTTGTCTTGTGGTTAGGTCCTTGATCTTTGATTATGTCAAACGTCACCCATACACGGGTGTCCACGGCATAGTTGGGGTTAAGCCATTTAGCCATGGAGGCAAGTGAATGCGCAACAAGGGATCTCTAACCTTCAAACTGTTTGAGGGAGAATACTCTATGATATGATTAAGAATCTCTGGCCAGAGTATGAATGAGATTTAGGAAGTCGTTCCAAATCACATTCAAGGTAATCATATAAGCACACGAATCACATTGGATAGTAGACATGAATAAACTATCAAACCAAACAATGTGGTCAAGAGTATTGTATTAGAGAAAGACCGTATTGCATTTGTAATCCTAAACTGAATAGGTTCTCCACCTCTTCTGATTAGCTTGGGTAACCATGATATGCTGCTAGGTGTCACTCATGGTTTGTGGAAGCCCTAAACGTGTATAAACACTAAAAGGAGAATTGAAAGTAAGTTTTAGTTCACAATCGATTTGAAAGAGTTCTAATCGCCCACTGCCTTGCTAAAAGGAACCTAATGGATCGTACACCGTGTAAGGTAAAGATTGAAGAAACAATGGAGATGAGTAAGAATAATTAAATGGTTTAATTATTTATGGGAAGGATTAATTAATATGTTAATTAATCAAACGAATAAGTTCGTTAAAGACCTCGGGATAGTTTTGGACCTTAAGGCCCAATGGGCTTCGAACGTCAAGCCCATTGACTTAAGTTGTATGACAATTTAATGAATAAAGATTCACAAAGGCCCAAAAGCCCATATCCCTTATATGGCCGGCCATGTGTATTGAATTAGGGTTTTTGGTTCTTTAGGTCATTTAAAGAAGTGACTATATAAAGAACTTTATAGCCTAAAATTCAAAATGGGTTCTTTTGGAGAAAATTGGAGAGAACATGTCTCTCCTTTTCTCTCTAGGAGGCCGGCCCCCTTGGAGGGTGGATCTAGCAATCTATAGATTTTAGATGCAAGGAATGAAGGCCCTCTCTTTGGGTGATTTGAAGGAAATTTTGTGAAAAACATGTTCATTTAAGCAACATCAATAACATGCTATTAACAATTAAAAGGCGGAATCATGCTTGCATGCACTTAAAAACAAAACATTAACCATGAAATTCAAAGCCTAGTAGATTGGTGAACCAAGACTCAACTCAAATCAAAGTGAGTTGAGAAATATATACCTTTGTAGATTCCTCTTTGCAAAACCAAAGGCTAATCACCCAAAGAGAGGGCCTTCATTCCTTGCATCTAAAATCTATGGATTTGGATGGAAGAATAGGTTTCTCCAAGTTCCCAAAATTGAGAACCTCTAAGTATCTTCACCAAGGTTAGATTGGAGAAGAAATGAGTGACCTTGGAGTAGTAGGATTGCTAGATCCACCCTCCAAGGGGGCCGGCCTCCTAGAGAGAAAAGGAGAGACATGTTCTCTCCAATTTTCTCCAAAAGAACCCATTATGAATTTTAGGCTATAAAGTTCTTTATATAGTCACTTCTTTAAATGACCTAAAGAACCAAAAACCCTAATTCAATACACATGGCCGGCCATATAAGGGATATGGGCTTTTGGGCCTTAAGGTCCAAAACTATCCCGAGGTCTTTAATGAACTTATTCGTTTGATTAATTCACATATTAATTAATCATTGCCATAAATAATTAAACCATTTAATTATTCTTACTCATCTCCATTGTTTCTTCAATCTTTACCTTACACGGTGTACGATCCATTAGGTTCCTTTTAGCGAGGCAGTGGGCGATTCCGAACTCTTTCAAATCGATTGTGAATTGAAACTTACTTTCAATTCTCCCTTTAGTGTTTATACACGTTTAGGGCTTCCACAAACCATGAGTGACACCTAGCAGCATATCATGGTTACCCAAGCTAATCAGAAGAGGTGGAGAACCTATTCAGTTTAGGATTACATATGCAATACGGTCTTTCTCTAATACAATACTCTTGACAACATTGTTTGGTTTGATAGTTTATTCATGTCTACTATCCAATGTGATTCGTGTGCTTATATGATTACCTTGAATGTGATTTGGAACGACTTCCTAAATCTCATTCATACTCTGGCCAGAGATTCTTAATCATATCATAGAGTATTCTCCCTCAAACAGTTTGAAGGTTAGAGATCCCTTGTTGCGCATTCACTTGCCTCCATGGCTAAGTGGCTTAACCCCAACTATGTCGTGGACACCCTCCTTTTGGAGTGACTTTTGACATAATCAAAGATCAAGGACTTAACCACAAGACAACTATGATGCCTCAGGTCAAAGGACTACTTTGCATTATCCTAACCATGAGTTCTCATGTGACATGAATACGAGAACTCTTCGTTGATCGTGTTCAGTGAACTCATTCTCTATTGAGCACCTACGTACTTGTCTTGATGTCACACACACCAATGACTCGAGACTAGTCACTCTCCCTGAGAGAAGACACAACACGTACTGATCTTAACGGACTGTCAATGCCCAATTGGCAATCCTATGATCAGGAACGTTTAGGATGTGTCTACGAAAGAATGGTCTCATGAATCTAACTTCTTTAGATCGTATTCTCTCAATCACATATTCCTTGAACTTATCGTTTAAGCATATAACATTTATATGAGACGGCTTAAACAATAATCTTTGCCCTTGATATTAAACTAGATTAGTTTAACATATGAAATGTCCGTAAAGTATCATCATATGATTGGCTTTAGGGCACATTTCCAACATGATTAGCCTTTGCTTTTGCAAAGAGGAATCTACAAAGGTATATATTTCTCAACTCACTTTGATTTGAGTTGAGTCTTGGTTCACCAATCTACTAGGCTTTGAATTTCATGGTTAATGTTTTGTTTTTAAGTGCATGCAAGCATGATTCCACCTTTTAATTGTTAATAGCATGCTATTGATGTTGCTTAAATGAACTTGTTTTTCACAAAATTTCCTTCAAGTGGTATCAGAGCCTAGGTCTAGTAGTTGGTGAATCCTTTTGGGTTTTGTAGTTCATAGTTTTGATTTAAAAGTTGTAATATGTTACAAGCTTTATTCTTGTTTCTTTGAATGTAAATTTTGCTAGAAAATTTGCCATCTCAAATGTTGTAGATGTAGTTCATATGAGCATGAATATTGGAGCTAAAATTTGGTGCCATGACTTTGGGGATTTTCGGCCAAATCCAAAGGGTGGATTTTTGGGTTCTTGTTTGACTTGTTAAAAGTGTTTTAAAGTAATTTTGGGAACCCCTATGTACCCTAGTTTGGTTATATGTTATTTCCCTAAAGTTTAAATGGTTTTGGGATGTTTTTGGATGAAAAATGTTCATGGAAAATTTTGAGTTTTTTCATGAGTGTTCTTCATTGTTCTTGACATTTTTGCCAAGAACAAAAAGTTTGGTGTTTTGATTCAAAGTTTTGATTTATTTCATAAAGTTTATGTTTTATGTTTTTTCAAATGTTTTAATGCATTAGATATTTGTTTAAATGGTGATAGAATTATTGGTGGGTGTGAAAGGATTAATTCCCTTTCACACACACCACTTGCACCACTTGCATGCTTTATGTCAAAACTCACAAATCAACACACACATCACTCACACTCCTCTCCAAAACCGGCCACTCCCTCAATGGGAGTACTTTTGGGGCTTTTATGCAATTACATAAAGTTTTGATACTTTTGTGTATTTGCACTTTGGGCCAAAAGTTTACGTTTTTACGTTTAGGTCCAAAAAAGCTAAAGGACAAATTGTTTTGTTCCTTTAATGAAGCTTTTGCATTGTTTAAATTTTGGGTTCTAGTTGTATTCACATGAAGTAGTGGACTTTTGTGTTTTTACAAAGTGACCCCAAAAGTTTGTGTTTTCGCAATATAGCACAAAAAGTTGTGGTTATTGCATGATGGCCCAAATTAGGTTGAGAACAAAATTGTTTTGTCTCTTTAAATGAGAATTGGATTTTCATTTCATTTAGCTCCATTTAAATCAATTTTATGGATACAAAAACCAAATGAAAATGTTGAAGGAAATTTTGTGAAACACATGTTCATTTAAGCAACATCATATAGCATGCTAGGGGTGGGTTTAAAAAACCGAAAACCGAAAAAAAACCGAACCGAACACCGAACCGAAGCCGAAAAAAACCGAACCGAAATAGGTTGGTTCGGTTTCGGTTTTGGTGGTCCAGAAACCGGACCGGACCGAACCGAACCGATTTATATATAATATATATTTATTTAATATATATAAATTATATAAATCATACACAAATACTCAAAACCTAGAGGTTAGAGGTTTCGAACCCCTTCCCTCCTGGTTGATGAGTATTTGCTTCAGCCAACTTGACAACAAGGTTTGTTTGCTATAATTGTATTAGTAAAATATTTATATTGATTCTGGATCTTTAATTCCTTATATTTATAACATATCTAAACACAAACCCTAGCCATCCACCCATTTATTCCCATTTCATCTTCTCTGACTTCTCAACCTCTCTCTCTCTCTCCCACCGTCAAGAACCTATCTCTCCCACCGCTGCGATCCCTGATTCAAGAAGTTCAGGTTCGTAAAGTTGCTCTAGCTGTATCAATTTCATCGATTTTTTTCCCAATCTTGTAAATCTGTTTATTTTGTGATTGAATGATTGGGTTCGAAAATTGGAATTGTTACCCTCTGCAAATACCAAGTACCTCTTTGTTGCAAATACCAAGTAAACTTGAGAATAGCCAACTCGTTGCTTCTCAGTCCATTCCAACTTCCAAGTACCTCTTTGTTGCTAGTTTTACTCTTCAACTTGCAATCTCATTTTCCACCCACCAAAAGAGAAAAACCCAGAAAATGCACCAAAAAAGGAACAATCTTTCCTTCCTTTTTGCTGCAAATTACCAACTCTCTGTACACTCTTGTGAGTTGTACTAAAAACGCAACTTTCCTCCAACCCTTCTGGCCTTTATCCTTCCTGGTAAATATTCAAGATCAGAGGGCCCAAAAGAAGACAACTTTTTTCTTACCACATTCCGCCTGGATCTCATTCAACACCCATAACAGGGCAGATTCAAGGGATCATACAAAACCCAAAACTCACTGCTGATTGAAAGTTGCAAAACCCAAAATCTAATCCCTTTCTTGGTGGTTTCCTCGTGAAAAATATGATTTTTCCTTGGGATAAAAAAAGATACAAAATATGTGGGATAAAAAGTGGCGAAAAGAAAGTAAGTTGCAAAACCCAATGAATTATGCTGATGTTTGTTTAATATAATTGTTTGGATTTTCTTATAATTGTTTAATCAATCTTTCGTTTTGTTTTTGTGTTTTTTGATCATCTAAAAAAATGTTGCTGATGTTTGTTTGGATTTTTGGTTGTGAATTTTTGAAGTTGCTGATATTTGTTTGGATTGTTGGTTTGTGAATTTTTGAAGGAAAATTGACTGATGTTGTTCTTGGATTTGTCTTTGTGGAGCCCTATGTTGGTTGCTCGTCTGTTTGGCTGTGTTCAAACAGGTGCTCATGTCTGGATGTTGCAATCGGTGAGGCGTCGGTTGGTTGGTGGCGAGGGTTTTGGATGCTCGGCGGCGGGTGCTGCAGTGAAAGCTTAGGTTTTTTTTTTGTTGTATTGTATGTATTGGGCGTTTACAGTTTGTTGGATCTTTTGGGCTGTTTGGCAGGTCCTCTTTTGGGCTAGTTTACCAACCAAATATATATATATATATATATATAAATAAAAAATAAATAAAAAGAGGAAAAAACCGAACCGAACTGAAACCGAACCGAAAAAACCGAAACCGAAAAAAACCGAACCGAAAAAAAACCGAAGAAAAACCGAACCGAACAGTAATTTCGGTTTGGTTTCCGGTTTCAGTCAAAAACCGAACCGAAGGGAACCGAACCCACCCCTATAGCATGCAATTAACAATTAAAGGCGGAATCATGCTAGCATGCACTTAAAAACAAAACATCAACCATGAAATTCAAAGCCTAGTAGATTGGTGAACCAAGACTCAACTCAAATCAAAGTGAGTTGAGAAAATTATACCTTTGTAGATTCCTCTTTGCATAAACAAAAGCTAATCACCCAAAGAGAGGGCCTTCATTCCTTGCATCTTAAATCTATGGATTTGGATGGAAGAATATGATTCTCCAAGTTCTCAAAATAGAGAACCTCTAAGTCTCCACACCAAGGATGGATTGATGAAGAAATGAGTGACCTTGGAGGAGCAAAATTACTAGCTAATTCCTCCAAGGGGGCCCGCCTCTTTAGAGAGAAAATAGAGAGATAGGTTCTCTCCAATTCTCTAAAAGAAACCCTTAATGAATTTTGGCTATAAAGTCATATTTATACCTTTATTCATTAGAGTGGCAAACTTGTAATTAAAGCAAGTTCACTACCCATCTCTAAATGGCCGGCCTTAGGGTGTATTTGGGTTGTTTGGGCCTTTGTGAATCATTATTCATTAAGTTGTCATACAACTTAAGTCAATGGACTTGACGTTCGAAACCCATTGGGCCTTAAGGTCCAAAACTATCCCGAGGTCTTTAACGAACTTATTCGTCTGATTAATTAACACATTAATTAATCCTTGCCATAAATAATTAAACCATTTAATTATTCTTACTCATCTCCGTTGATACTTCAATCTTTACCTTACACGGTGTACGATCCATTAGGTTCCTTTTAGCGAGGCAGTGGGCGACTTAGAACTCTTTCAAATCGATTGTGAATTGAAACTTACTTTCAATTCTCCCTTTAGTGATTATACACGTTTAGGGCTTCCACAAACCATGAGTGACACCTAGCAGCATGTCATGGTTACCCAAGCTAATAAGAAGAGGTAGAGAACCTATTCAGTTTAGGATTACAAATGCAATAGGGTCTTTCTCTAATACAATACTCTTGACCACATTGTTTGGTTTGATAGTTTATTCATGTCTACTATCCAATGTGATTCGTGTGCTTATATGATTACCTTGAATGTGATTTGGAACACCTTCCTAAATCTCATTCATACTCTGGCCAGAGATTCTTAATCATATCATAGAGTATTCTCCCTCAAACAGTTTGAAGGTTAGAGATCCCTTGTTGCGCATATACTTGCCTCCATGGCTAAGTGGCTTAACCCCAACGATATCGTGGACACCCCGAATGGAGTGACTTTGACATAGTCAAAGATCAAGGACCTAACCACAAGATAAATATGATGCCTCAGGTCAAAGGACTACTTTGCATTATCCCAACCATGAGTTCTTATGTGACATGAGTACGAGAACTCCTCGTTGATCGTGTTCAGTGAACTCATTCTCTATTGAGCACCTACGTACTTGTCTTGATGTCACACACACCAATGACTCGAGACTAGTCACTCTCCCTAAGAGAAGACACAGCACGTACTGATCTTAACGGACTGTCAATGCCCAATTGGCAATCCTATGATCAGGAACATTTAGGATGTGTCTACGA
Source organism: Malus fusca (assembly GCA_035220775.1). NCBI lineage: Eukaryota > Viridiplantae > Streptophyta > Magnoliopsida > Rosales > Rosaceae > Malus > Malus fusca. The sequence goes on from CM069060.1 coordinate 20,455,445, forward strand.
AAGAATGGTCTCATGAATCTAACTTCTTTAGATTGCATTGTCCCAATCACATATTCCTTGGACTTTATCGTTTAAGCATATAACATTTATATGAGACGGCTTAAACAATAATCTTTGCCCTTGATATTAAACTAGATTAGTTTAACATATGAAATGTCCGTAAAGTATCATCATATGATTGGCTGTAGGGCACATTTCCAACAATCTCCCACTTGCACTAGAGCCAATCAGCTTGGTCATCTGTGATGATACCTCTTCTGTAGTCATTTCAAAAATGGCTGAGTAGTAGGCCTAGACAATGGATATCTATATGTTATCCATAGAAGCAACCTTGAGCATATCGACGTCACCATTATACATGATTGTAGCCACCTTAAGCTACCAATTAGCTATGAAGGTTTCATTATTTCGTGTCAAATGGTACTGTAGACATCGAAATTTCGGTAAATAAATGTTGACCGATAAATCAAAGTTTCAACGCTCATGTATTACATAAATTTTACACGTAGCATGTGTCTAAACGAAAAATTGAAATGAGTCGGGAAAGTCATCAAACAGGACACGTGTCAACACCTGGCAGAAACGACTTATTTCATCTGGGATATTATATTCAAAATTAGGCCTTGGAAAATTCTATAAATAGAAGCCAATTTCATTCATTTAGGGAGAGGAATTCATATTACACCAAAACCTTGAAGCTTTGAAACTCCGAAGCTCTCAAGCATCCAGGTTCCCGAAGAATCAAGAAAGCCCTATTCGTTCTTCGTTCATCGTTCTTCCAAGATCAAGCCCCGACGGCCCTTGGATCAACAATCATCCACCTTCAAGATCAAGCCCCGACGACCCTTTGAAGAACTTCCACCAATTCAAGATCAAGCCCCCGACGGCCCTTGAAGAAAGTGTTCATCGTTCATCATCCGTTCATCCTAAGATCAAGCCCCAACGGCCCTTTGGATCAACAACGTCGACAAATCCATACATCCAATCACTGTTCTTCAAAATCAAGCTCAAAAGCCCTTGAAGATCCGTTCATCACTGTTCTTCAAGATCAAGCCCAAAAGCCCTTGAAGATCCGTTCATCACCGTTATTCAAGATCAAGCCTCAACGGCCCTTGAAGAAACGCTCATCCTCAAGATCAAGCCCCAACGGCTCCTTGAAGATCCGCTCAAATCCACCTTCAAGATCAAGCCCACGGCCCTTGAAGAACGTTCATCCTTAGATCAAGCCCAACGGCCCTTTGGATCAATCGTACATCCACAAATCAACACCTTACGGAGATCGAATCAGAGGATCAAATTTGAGAGAGATTGTAACCCAAAATCATCAAATACAAATATTTGTTTGTGCACGTTGTTCTTATCTCTTTCGTTTCAGGAATTTTCCGTGTTCACAAATTGGCACGCCCAGTGGGACTATCTCTACCTCTCATCTCTTCCTCCGTTCAAGAAATATAAGCACACTTCCAAAATCAATGACATCAAGGAAGGCTCAAGCTGTTCCCATAACCGGCGCAAAAAACAAAGGCGCCCTCGTCGCAAGTGGTGTCATTTTGGGCATCACGACTCGAAGCAAAGCAAAAGCTACTTCTGCCACCTCTTTCACCTCTGCATCAACTCTGCCAAGGGAACGAGAGTACCCAAGGCACGAGCATGTGATCACCTTAGCCTCACTAAGGGCACCAAGGGGGGAAAGACCAAGGGAATACTCCGAATCCATGCTCTCCGATGCTGATTTAAGCGGCAGTTCAGCCATGCAAGTCATGACCACTGGAGCAACTTCAATCGATGAACAACTTGCTCAAATGAATGAAGCAATTGCAAAGCTGACTCGAACTGTGGAAGAAAAAGACTTGCAAATCGCAGCATTAGTCAACCGACTGGAGGCGCAGGACAACGAGAAACCCGACCCAGAGGATGATCCACTAAAAGGAGGAGCTGGCGAAGATGAAGAACCTCCGGTGAAGAAAATCGATGGGAAGCCGAAGCCAGACCAAGCAGTGGCGCTCATGGGATCTCTCTCCATCCAGCAGCTGCAGGAGATGATCACCAACACCATCAAGGCACGGTACGAAGGGAGCTCCCATGCCTCCACGTTGTACTCAAAGCCTTACTCCAGGAAAATCGACGCCTTAACGATGCCGAGGGGCTATCAACCGCCGAAGTTTATGCAATTCGACGGAGAGGGAAACCCGAAGCAACATGTCGCACATTTTATCGAAACCTGCAACAATGCAGGGACAGAGGGAGATTACCTTGCCAAGCAGTTTGTTCGCTCGTTAAAAGGAAACGCCTTTGAGTGGTACACGGACTTGGAGCCCGAGTCCGTCAACAGCTGGGAACAGTTGGAAAGGGAATTCCTCAACCGCTTCTACAGTACCCGCCGCACTGTGAGCATGCTAGAGCTGACGAGCACGAAGCAATGGAAGGAAGAACCAGTCATAGACTACATCAACCGATGGCGTAATCTAAGCCTCGACTGTAAGGACAGGCTCTCTGAGATTTCTTCAATCGAGATGTGCATCCAGGGCATGCAATGAGGTTTACAATACATCATTCAAGGTATCAAGCCACGGACTTTTGAAGAATTAGCCACCCGTGCCCACGACATGGAGCTGAGCATCGCCCACCATGGAAAGAAGGAGCCAATCACCGATTTCAAAAGGGATAAGGTGTTTACTTCAAGAGCAGACAACCATGGGAAAAAGCTCGCCAAGGAAGCTTTTACCACCAATACCACCCCTATCAAGACCTCGTCCGCACCTGTCAAAATCTCCTTCAATAAAGCAAGGGAGATAAAAAGAAGTGAGCCTTCCCACATCCAAGATGGGTACAAAAACACCTTGAGGGAATTTGAGCAGAAGGTATACCCTTTTCCGGACTCCGACATGGACGCAATGCTGGACGACCTGCTGGAGAAGAAGGTGATTGAGTTACCCGAATGCAAACGCCCTGAAGAAATGAATCGCATCAATGATCCCAAGTACTGCAAGTACCATCGTATCGTGGGTCATCATGTGGGCAAGTGTTTCATCCTAAAAGAACTCATCATGAAGTTGGCACAACAAGGACGGATTAAGCTCGACCTAGAAGACACAGCTGCGACGCACACCACTACGGTCGTGTTCGGATCCTTTGATCCCGTGCTTCTTCAAGAAATGCCTGACCATGCTCGGCAATACTCAAACCACACTGCACATTTTGCACCATCGTCACTGGGGGCAAGCAACCAGGACGCACCTACCGACGATGACAAAGGATGGACATTGGTGACCTATAAGAGGACGAGGAAACCGAAACCGCAAGCTATAAAGCCAAAGGGGGAACAAGGGAGAAAGCACCGCCTTTGCGGCAATAGGAAGCCTAAAAGAAACATAAGAGCTGCTAAGCCAATACATACTGGGGAACCTGCGGAGCAAAAGCCACGCATTCCTGTCTCCTTGCACGAGTACTTCCCGGAGGACTTCTTCCGACATTGCACTATCACCGCATGTCACATGGTCGAAGTAGAAATGGAAGAACCCTCAAAAGGCAAAATTGTCGCCACTGAGGGAGAAAATACTCTTACACCTAAAGAAGGTCTTCCAATACACTTTAGCATCGAGGAAGCGCTACAATTGCCAAAGAAGATACGAAGGGCATTGGCAGCGGTTTTAGCAAGTCCAAACGACCGCGGAGTGCAAGAAAGCAAGAACGAAGGCTTGAGGCTTCAGCCACACGAGTGTGCCACATGCTGTGCCGCCGAGGACACAATCCACTTCACCGACGAAGACTTGCTGCTAGGATCCAAGCCTCACAACCGACCTCTCTTCGTCTCTGGGTACGTAAGGGAGCACAAAGTCAGTCGTATGCTTGTGGACGGCGGGTCAGCCATAAATATCATGCCAAAGTCAACAATGACCACAATCGGCATCAAGTTGGAAGAACTATCCCTAAGCCGTCTACTAATCCAAGGTTTTAACCAAGGAGGACAAAGAGCGATGGGCATGATCCGAGTGGAGATGACCATTGGTCAACTCAAGTCAAGCACAATATTCCACGTGATTGATGCAAGAACTTCCTACGAATGGAGTAATACCGTCCACCCTTCACCAATGTTTAAAATTCTACCGAGAATGAGTGAAGGTGATCTATGGTGACACCAAGCCATTCACCGAAGCCGAATCACATTTCGCAGACGCCAAGTTCTACATGGATGAAGACACAGTGCCCGAAACTCTTCCAAAAGAGATCAAATCCATGGGCAAAGCAGCACCTAAAAAGCAGGAGTGGCAAGCCGTGCCCAAGAAGCAAAAAGAAGAAGCTATGCCATATTCAAACAAAAACGACGATGAGTTTGCTAAACCTGCAACAACCAGAGGAAGTAGGACGGCCTCAAATGGACCAAGCATACCCGTCTTCCGATAGATCCCGATGTCGAGAAGAAAGAATGGTCAATCCCCGTTTGAAACTGCAGCAAGCAAAGCCAATGCACAGCGGCACATGGATAATGTAGAATTGCTCAAAACGAATGTAGTTTTGCCTCTGACACAGCTAGGCGTCACTAAGGTTGCAAAACCATCACAAGGCTTCATGAAAGGCCTACCAAAGGGGGTAGAGCCAAGCTTTCTCCCAACCAAGAGGACCGAAGAAGGTTTTGATCCAAATGCCTACAAACTCATGTCGAAAGCTGGTTACTGGTGCGAAAATTAACTTAACGCACAAATTTAAACCCTATTTGTGACAATTGTAGTAATGATGTAAGTAGGGATCGTTCTAGGCGGGGGATTAACTAGGGATGCTAACCAAAGTAAAATTAAATTAAAAACTTAAAAACTAGAATCACTCAAAATAAAACTAACAAATAAACCAAAACAAATCCAAAGACTCAAAATAATTCAAGACTCAAGAAAACACAAACTAAATTGATTTCTAACAAATCTAACACTTTAAAATAAATGGGGGATTGATTTTTTTACGAAATTGAAATTAAAACAGAAACTTAAAAACAAACTTCAAAGAAAATATATTTTAAAGAAATAAAATGATGAGACACTAGTTAGAGGGTTCCTTATCCACACATGAATATATGCATACAATTTGATTCCCAGTTATGATTTCAACAAACGAATAAATGACAACGCTCCAAGTTAATTAGGTCCGCTTAAATTAACTTTCAGATTTCCCTAGATTCATTGAATTGGACGGAATACGCATCACAACCAAATTATTCTTATCAAGTTCCCTAACTATGGAATACGCATGATAGAGAGACATATCAAAGATCATTAAGTTTAATGGAAATCATAAACATCGACTAGGCATTCATAACTATGGAATACGCATGTTAATCCAACCTAGGGTTTACTAAACACAATCGTGGCTAGCGATTTTTACTACTCATGAATATAAGTTCATAACGATTAGGTGAAATTCCCTTATATCCTAGCATCAAGTCTAAGCATGTAAATTAAGTGTCGACCCTCAACCCACATACATAAACAAGTTCTTAATCAACACAGAAAAGTAAACCACATCCAACGTTCAAGAATTCATAACTGGAGTAAATCAAATCATAATAAACATTTATCCATGGTTTCAAATTCCCCTCTAACTAAACAGAAATTAATTACACATGTTTAATATAATTGAAAAGCAAATTAAATTAAACATGAGTTTAAGAAAAATAAAACCAAATGAGGAAGCCTTTCTCTGTGCTTAAGCTCTTATTTCTATGGTTTTGCGTCAGGGACTCTCCCCCCTCTAGCTGCGCAAGGCAGCTGTTGTAGTATGAGTTCCTTCCACGTCGTTCTGCATGAGGCAGCTCTGCTGCCCTCCTCGTCTCACAATTTCCGCAGTCCCCTCTCTTTCCCGCTTCCTAAGGCAGCGCCTTCTCTCCCGTAAAGCAGCTCCCCTCTCCAGTTCCGTGCGCCTTCCCCAAGTCCCCATTTTCCCTCGTCTGACCTCCTTTTATTTTCTGCTGAAGTCCTCTCTCGCGCTGCCTTAATATTTTTTTTTTATTTTTCCAGCTGCCAAGGGCAGCCTTTCTTCTCCTGCACAGTTTCTCTCGCAGCTGCACAAGGCAGCTGTTCCTCCTGGTTCCGCAGTGTCTTTCTTATTTTTCCAGCTGCCAAGGGCAGCCTTTCTTCTCCTGCACAGTTTCTCTCGCAGCTGCACAAGCAGCTTTCCCCTTCCGATCCCGCCAGCTGCCAAGGAAAAATGCATGCCTTCCTCCCCGCCTCCGCTTCAAGTTTCCCACGCTGCCCAAGGCAGCTTGTCTTCTGCTAATTTTCTCCTTCTTTTGTTTGCTCCTCACTGCCTTCAAGACAGCTGTTGTAGTATATATTTTTGCTGTCTGTGGAGAGCAGCTTGCCTTCTATATTTTTTTCTTTCCCGCTGCACAAGGCAGCCGTTCCCCCCTCTCGCACAGTTCCCCCTTCTCCTTTTATTTGCTTATTTCCCGTCAGTTGCCCACTCCCTCTGTACACACCCCCCTTTATTTTCTTTTCTTTTCAGCTTTATTTTATTCTTTCTTTTCTCCACCATGGCTGCCATGCCTCTTTCTTTATTCTTTTCTGCTTTTCTTTAGTCCTCCACTTCTTCCACTTCTTTCTTTTCAATTAGCCCGTATCTTTTAGTCTCCCACTCCCTTTAATTATTTCTTCCCACTAGCAGCATGTGCTGCCTTTCTTTTATTTTCTGCCAAAACGTTTTCTTAAGTTACAACAATAAAATAAGTGAGCAAGGTAGAAATGACGAATTTATTACTTAAAATCACACTTGTGCTATTTTTATTTTCTTAGCTAGATAAATTCGATAAAACACAAAAACAAAGTAAATAACTCAAAAATATAAGAAACTAACTAAGAAAAGACGAGAGAATTTGATGTAAAATATGTATAAATATGAGCTTATCAGTTACAACTTCACCTCCTCTGCAAATTTGGGAAAGAATGCTTTGAACACCGTCAAAGACGACGAACGCGGTCTCACTAAAACTCAGAAGAAGTTGGAGGAGCATGGTTACGAGGTCAACAACAACAAAGCTGGACTTGGCTTCACACCAAATGCATCGGTGAAGATCTCCAACAAGGCAAAAAATGCTAACGCTCAACACATCAGCGTGATCATTATACAAGATAAAGAGGAGCCTCAACCTGCCCCCCAGACATCAGTATTTAATAGAATGAATTGCTCAACACTCAGAGTCTCGGCACCTAAACTCATTGGCGGTCAAAACAGAACTTCCATCTTCAAAAGGCTTAACACGTCAGCATCTCGAAGCTCTGTTTTCAAAAGGTTGTCAAAACCTAGGAAGCAAAGCAATACGACTAGCTTTCCTCCACGATAGTCAGTTATGGAAAGACTTGAAGAAGCCAAAGAGCCTTCCAGAAGGAGAAAAACGACGCCGGAAGTAGAAAAGATCGATCGTCTGACAGAAAAGGATGACGTTCGAAGTTCCATTCCTTCAAGAATGAAGCGCCAAGCAATTTTGGAGGTTAACACAGTTGGATCATTGAAAGTGAAAAGGCGCACCATCATCCACACTGGACAATCTTCATGCTAACAAGCTCGAGAGGTCAACACCGAAGAAGAGGCTCAAGACGTCTTCCACATCACAATCCAAGAAGGTGAAGAAGATGAAATCCTCGAGGAATATGTCATTGCAGCACCGTCACAACTGGAAGATGGGGGGCAAGCCACGGTTGACGATCTCAAAGAACTCAACTTAGGCACAAGTGAGAAGCCGAAACCTATCTTCGTGAGTGCATTACTAAGTGCAGACGAGATAGATAAGTATTACCAGCTGCTGTTAGAGTATAAGGACGTCTTTGCTTGGACCTACAAGGAAATACCCGGCCTCGACCCTATCATTGATGTGCATAATCTTGCAGTCAAGCCTGGAACGCGACCAATAAAGCAAACTCAAATACGCTATCGATTCGAGCTCATCCCACAAATCGAGGTCGAGATTGACAAGTTGATCGAAACAGGTTTCATTCGAGAGGTTCAATACCCCAAGTGGATATCCAACATCGTCATAGTCCTTAAGAAATCTGGACAAACACGTGTTTACGTAGACTTCCGAGACCTCAATGATGCTTGCCCAAAGGATGACTTCCCCTTGCCAATCATCGAAATCATGGTGGACGCGACCACCGGCCATGAGGCACTATCATTCATGGACGGCTCTTCTGGATACAATCAAATTCGTATGGCTCTTAAAGATGAGGAACTAACAGCCTTCCGCACTCCAAAAGGTATTTACTGCTACAAGGTGATGCCCTTTGGTCTGAAGAATGCTGGAGCTACATATCAACGCGCAATGCAGAGGATCTTCAATGACATGCTACACAAGAACGTAGAATGCTATGTAGATGATGTGGTTGTTGGAAATGTGCCCTAAAGCCAATCATATGATGATACTTTACGGACATTTCATATGTTAAACTAATCAGGTTTAATATCAAGGGCAAAGATTATTGTTTGAGCCGTCTCATATAAATGTTATATGCTTAAACGATAAAGTCCAAGGAATATGTGATTGGGAGAATGCAATCTAATGAAGTTAGATTCATGAGACCATTCTTTCGTAGACACATCCTAAATGTTCCTGATCATAGGATTGCCAATTGGGCATTGACAGTCCGATAAGATCAGTATGTATTGTGCCTTCTCTCAGGGAGAGTGAATAGTCTCGAGTCATTGGTGTGTGTGACATCAAGACAAGTACGTAGGTGCTCAATAGAGAATGAGTTCACTGAACACGATCAACGAAGAGTTCTTATATTCATGTCACATGAGAACTCATGGTTGGGATAATGCAAATTAGTCCTTTGACCTGAGGCATCACAGTTGTCTTGTGGTTAAGTCCTTGATCTTTGATTATGTCAAAGTCACCCTATCGGGGTGTCCACGGCATCATTGGGGTTAAGCCACTTAGTCATGGAGACAAGTGAATGTGCAACAAGGGATCTCTAACCTTCAAATGGTTTGAGGGAGAATACTCTATGATATGATTAAAATCTCTGGCCAGAGTATGAATGAGATTTAGGAATGCGTTCCGAATCACATTCAAGGTAATCATATAAGCAAACGAATCACAGTGGATAGTAGACATGAATAAATAAACTATCAAACCAAACAATGTGGTCAAGAGTATTAGATTAGAGAAAGACCGTATTGCATTTGTAATCCTGAACTGAATAGGTTCTCTACCTCTTCTGATTAGCTTGGGTAACCATGACATACGGCTAGGTGTCACTCATGGTTTGTGGAAGCCCTAAAAGTGTGTAATCACTAAAGGGAGAATTGAAAGTAAGTTTCAATTCATAATCGATTTGAAAGAGTTTTAATCGCCCACTGCCTCGCTAAAAGGAACCTAATGGATCGTACACCGTGTAAGGTAGAGATGGACGAAACAAATGAAATGAGTAAGAATAATTGAATGGTTTAATTATTTATGGTTAGGATTAATTAATATGTTAATTAATCAAACGAATAAGTTCGTTAAAGACCTCGGGTTAGTTTTGGGCCGCAAGGCCCAATGGGATTTGAATGTCAAGCCCATTAACTCAAGTTGTATGACAACTTGAATAAACAAAGGGCTTGAAAGCCCAATAAACCCAATGTGGCCGGCCATAATGTTAAGGGGTAGTGAACTTGACTTAATTGCAAGTTTGCCACTCCAATGAAGAAAGGTATAAATATGACTTTATAGCCATTTCTTCATTAGGGTTTTTCTAGGAGAAAAGATGAGAACACAAAGCTCCCATTTCTCTCTAGAGAGGCCGGCCACCTTGGAGGTGATTAGCTAGTCATCTAGTCCTCCAAGGTCACTCATTCATCATCCATGCTCTCCTTGGTGTAGAATCTCTAGAGGTTCTCAATTTTGGGAACTTGGAGAACCTTTTCTTCCATCCAAGTCCATGGATCTAATAAGCTAGAAATGAAGGCCCTATCTCTTGGGTGATTAGCCTTTGCTTATGCAAAGAGGAATCAACAAAGGTATCTTTCTCAACTCACTTTGATTTGATTTGAGTCATGGTTCACCAATCTACTAGGCTTTGAATTTCTTGGTTAATGTTTTGTTTTTGAATGCATGCAAGCATGATTCCGCCTTTAATTGTTAATTGCATGCTATGTGATGTTATTCAAATGAACATGTTTTTCCCAAATCTTCCTTCAGTGGTGGTCAAGACAAAGAAAAGATCAAATCACTTGAAGGATTTACGAGTAGTGTGCGAAAGGTTGCGAAAATACAACCTCAAGATGAACCCGTTAAAATGTGCATTTGGCGTCACATCTGGAAAGTTCCTTGGCTTTATTGTCAAGCATCGTGGCATTGAAGTGGATCAATCAAAGATCAAGGCCATTCAAAGCATGCCCGAGCCAAGAAACCTGCACGAGTTGAAAAGTCTACAAGGACGGCTAGCCTTCATCAGACGTTTCATCTCCAACCTTGCAGGGCGTTGTCAACCGTTCAGTCAACTCATGAAGAAAGATGTTCCGTTCGTATGGGACAAAGCATGCAACAATGCTTTTGAAAGCTTAAAAAAGTATTTATCAAGTCCACCTGTCCTGAGGGCACCTGTACCAGGGAAACCGCTCATATTGTACATTGCTGCTCAGGAAAGTTCAATTGGAGCACTCTTAGCACAGGAAAACGAATCCCAGAAAGAAAGAGCGCTATACTACCTCAGTCGAACGCTCACCAGCGCTGAGTTGAACTACTCCCCAATAGAAAAAATGTGCCTTGCCTTGATGTTTGCCATCTAGAAGCTTAGACATTACATGCATGCTTACACCATCCACTTGGTTGCTAAAGCTGACCCGGTCAAATACGTCATGTCTAAGCCAGTTTTGACAGGACGACTGGCTAAATGGGCATTGCTTCTTAATCAATACGAGATCATCTACGTCCCAGCTAAAGCCGTCAAAGGACAAGCGCTAGCAGACTTCCTTGCCGACCATCCAATCCCAGCCGATTGGAAAATCTCAGACGACTTGCCTGACGAAGAGGTGTTCTACATCGACATATTCCCGACATGGACGATGTTCTTCGACGGATCTGCACGAGCAGACGGAGCGGGGGTAGGAGTAGTATTCATGTCGCCACAAAGGCAAATACTACCTTATTCATTCCAGCTAAGCGAATTATGCTCCAACAACGTCGCTGAGTACCATGCACTGATCCTCGAGCTTCAAATGGCAATCAACATGGAAATCACAGCCCTTGAGATATACGGCGACTCCAAGCTCATAATCAATCAACTCCTGACTGAATATGAGGTGAGGAAAGATGACCTCGTCCCATACTTCCGGCTGGCAACGCAATTGCTACAAAGGTTTGAGGCCGTAACACTAGAACACGTGCCAAGAAAAGAGAATCAAATGGCAGACGCTCTCGCCAACCTAGCCTCGAGCATGACATTAGGAGAAGATGAAGCTACAAACGTGCCAGTCTGCCAAAGATGGGTAATCCCGCTTGTCACTGAAATAGTACTAAGTGATACAAACGTTATTTCAATACTTCCGGTCAACGTTGAAGAATGGAGACAGCCTCTGATCAACTACTTGGAGCATGGAATACTTCCAGATGATCCAAAACACCGCTCTGAAGTACGTCGACGAGCACATCGCTTCCTCTATTACAAAGGGACACTCTACCGTCGATCTTTTGAAGGAGTACTTCTGAGATGCCTAGGTGAGGAAGAAGCCAATCAAGCCATGGAAGAAGCACACTCAGGAATATATGGAGCGCATCAGTCCGGACCAAAGCTTCATTTCCAGCTCAAAAGAATGGGTTATTACTGGCCAAGCATGGTAAAGTACTGCCTAGAACACGCCAAAAGGTGCCAAGCCTACCAATTTCACGCCAACTTCATACATCAACCGCCTGAACCATTACACCCCAGAGTTACTTCATGGCCGTTTGATGCATGGGGATTGGACGTCGTAGGACCAATTGCGCCAAAGTCATCTACAGGAGAGGCTTACATCCTGGCTGCAACAGATTACTTCTCTAAGTGGGCTGAGGCCATACCCCTGAAGGAAGTCAAGAAGGAAACTGTCGTCCGTTTCATCAAGGAACATATCATCCACCGATATGGTGTGCCTCGCTACATTGTCACCGACAACGGAAAGCAGTTCTCAAACCGACTCGTGGACGAGCTCTGCGAGAAATACAAGTTCAAGCAGCACAAATCCTCCATGTATCATGCTCCGGCCAACGGTCTCGCAGAAGCATTCAACAAGACATTGTGCAACCTCCTGAAGAAGGTAATCGGTAGAACAAAGAAAGACTGGCATGAAAGAATAGGCGAAGCACTGTGGGCATACAGGACAACATATAGAACCCCTACCCAAGCTACACCTTATTCTCTCGTATATGGCGTGGAAGCTGTTCTACCGCTCGAATGTCAAATCCCCTCGCTAAGGATGGCTATACAAGAAGGCTTGACCGACGAAGAGAATGCAAAGTTGCGCCTTCAAGAGCTGGAAGCGCTGGATGAGAAAAGACTCGAAGCCCAGCAACACTTGGAGTGTTATCAAGCACGACTCTCCAAGGCCTTCAACAAGAAAGTTCTCTCCCGTTCTTTTCAAATGGGAGATCTCGTCCTTTCATTGCGTAGGCCTATCATCACAACTCACAAGACAAAGAGCAAGTTCACATCAAAATGGGATGGACCATACGTAGTACAAGAAGTCTACACCAATGGCCCCTACTTAATCATGGCGGAAGACAGCTTGAAGATCGGCCCTATCAATGGCAGATTCTTGAAGCGCTACTACCCCTAAAAGGCAACAAACTCCTGCTCTTTGTTCGCACGAGCCTAAACTGCATGAACCAAAGCTCCTGGCCCGCAAGAGCATAAACTGCGTACGGCACCCAAAAAAAAAAAAAAAATATATATATATATATATATATGTATTTGAACTACGTTATGACTTGATCCATCCTCAACAAAGGGTACGTAGGCAACTTGAAACGTCAAAACTTCAAGTACAGTCACACCATCTTAAAAATAAATAAATAAAAATAATAATAATAATAATAACACTTTAAAGATTGAAGAGCAAATTCAAGAACATAAATGCTTTATTTCTTTGAAAGAAGGAGTCGGCTCCAAAGCCTTATTACAAAAAAAAAAAAAAAAAAAAAAAAAGACGAGAAATACTACTTGAAAACTATGTCCCTAAAACTACGAAGGCGATCTCCAAGCGAGCCTTCCAAGGTCTTCAAAGTCTCTACCTCGGTGGGAGACAAGATGGGTAACTCCATAGTCGTGCCTTTCTCTCGTTCTAGGCGCGAAATCTCTTCTTGGTACTGAGAAAGTGCAGTTCCCTGCTCCGCGAGGACACATTCAAGTTGCGATGCCTCAATTACCAACTGCTCCCCCTCTCGCACCAATGCATCTAGACGCCCTTGGACAGAAGTTAACGAAGCCTCCGTGACTTGATAATCTCCTGAAACAGCTTGCTGAAATGACCGGACTTGAGCCAGTGATGAGTCTATCATTGTTAGCTGATGAGCTCTAACATCTGGACTCAACTTCTCCAAGGAAATAACGCGCAAGGAGGAATATTCAGTCGAGGCGGCCATCAGTTCGGCAATCTTGATCTTCAAGGAGGAAGAATCAACGTTAAGGTTGTTAATCACAGAAACAAACTTCGACAAATCCTCATTGAGCAACAGGAGGTCTTCCAGTGGACACTTAGAAATCCTCACCTCGATATGGCCCTTGATCTCCATTGCCGCACCAAGACTTATGCGATGGATGAGTCGCTCAGTACCGCTAAGATTCGGTCCTCTCAAAGAGATCTCAGAGCTAGCTGGCAAAGGCGTTGGACGCATGACGGGTTCTTGCATACCTCCACCTACACATGGCAAACTCGGGAAGTTCGGCGGATTTGGAACAAGCTCTGCACCAGGCAGATCCCCGATCTCCCTGTCTGTAGGTAGGTCGCCTGCAAATAGCATCTCCGTATAGGAATAAACATCTGCAGTTGCCAAATCAAAATGACGGGAAGGCCCAACCTAAAGAAGACAAAGAAAGATGTTAGAAATAAAAGCCAAAACGACGAAAGCAGAAGAAATCATGAGAGAAAATAAAGTATATACATCTCTCTCAAATGGCGCACGGTCATCGAATTGAGAAGGTCTAAACACTTATTTCTTCTTGTGACGAAAATTGACATCACTGTCAGCCTGAGCATCCTCAAGTGGTCGCTTGCTTGAAACTTGTTGACGCTGCTGCAAAATAAATCCATCTTCGTACGAGTCACCTTCATCTCCGGCCTCTTCAGAAGCATCCGGCTGTCGATGAGACAAGTATGGACGTTGAGGAGTTAAAGCTACATGTTTATCTTGTAAGGGAGCCGCACTCGCGCAATCAAGAGGTACCAGTCGCATAGAAACCACAGGACAACCCTCTCTCGACATATCATCGCTTAAGTGAGAAGAATTGGTACCACTTGCCGTCCCCGAGTTCTTATAATGTGTCTTTGACCACCAACGTGCGTAAACACGGGTCACTGGATTACTCTTAAACTCATCCTTGGCCGGCAGCGTGATAACAGCATTTGTGCATGAACGGGTACAAGACTCCCAAGGCATGTACACGGCTTGCAGGGATGTCGATTGGTTCTTTTCCTTCAACTTGCCTGGCACGTTTTGGACAAAACCAAATTGCCTGCTGAAACGGTGGGGACTATTGATAGGTGCATTATTTATCACATTTTCAGGTTAATTCTTCCTAAGTTTTGTTAAGGAATTGATTATAAAAGAGCCTTATTACTTTCCTTTTCTCTGTTTCTGTCAATCTGCGCATGCAGGACATTTTTGATGATAATTCGACTTTTCGGAGGAGTTTTGATGCAAGGACAATTGGAGAAGGAGGCTATGAGGTGGAAGATCATTGTGTCCTAATTTCGTAATTTTTCATGGAGCCAAACGTTCCAGTTTTACAAATCAATCCCGCAGAAGTAACTTTCCCGTCAGAATTGCACAGCTACGGAAGAATTAAGATTTGGAGGCTTTCCCGATTTTTCCTAGTGACGTGGGATATATGCCTGGAAAGATAAGAGATAAAGCTACGTTTTCCATATTTTTACAGATTTTTCCAGAAGATAAATCGGACCCAAATCGGGAGTGCAAGTCAGATGCCGTATTTCCCATTCTTTCCTAGTTTGTTTCATTAATTACTTAGGAGTCTGTTTTCTTTTACGATAGTTTTTATCAGACTTATGAGGGTTTTATTGGAGGATATAAATAGGGCCCGAGGTTGTCCCAGAGGGGTGTCGGGGGAAAAAAAAAAGACGAAATACACAAGGAAGATTCGTCCAAAGTGAAGATAGGCTGTTGAGTGTGTTCTTACCATTCTTTTCCGGATTTTATTTTGTTTCTATGATTTCTGTTGTGATTTTTATTATAACTATGTGTAACTAAACTCTTCTTCTAAGGTTTATGAAGAAGCCATGACATGATTATTCCCAAAGTATCTTGTTGATTATTATCTGATTACATGCCATGTTTAGTTCTTAATCTTTGTGCTTAATCTATTCTAGATTTACATGTTCTTGTGATTGGCCATCATTGTGAACTTGTTTCTAGATAATTAGATAAATCTGAGAGGATGACCAATATCAATTAGGTTTATTGGAACTAAGATTAGGAAGAGTAGACAAACTAGTGAGGATAACCAATATCAAACTAGTCCTGCTTGGTTGACATAATTCTTCTGTGCTTAATGGGTTTGTATGTGTT
Organism: Malus fusca; assembly: GCA_035220775.1. NCBI lineage: Eukaryota > Viridiplantae > Streptophyta > Magnoliopsida > Rosales > Rosaceae > Malus > Malus fusca. Next base: position 20,471,190 of record CM069060.1, read on the forward strand.
TAACTGTATGCCTAACCAATAGGATATAGTTTTCATGTATAGGCACACGAGTTGATGCCTGACCAAGGATTAATTCATATCTTAGAAAGAACATCCTTAAATATTGGCATGGTAATTGGATAGTAATTGGCTTGAAGAAAAGGGAATAGGATTGTTATTGGTGGATTCATAACCTTAGGCTTTCATCACATTAAATTCTTTTAAACTTTCTTTTGTTGCGTGTTTTCGTTATTCACATTCTTAGTCTAATTTGAAGTAAAGTTTCAATTATTTTTCATAATCAATTAATCAATCATTCGTTCCTTAGTTAAGTTAAGTTTCGCGTAATCAACTGGTTGAATTGGCATTAAAAGCAATCTCTGTGGGATCGACCTCGTATTTGCGTTTATTTCTACAATTGATTCGTGCGCTTGCTAGTTTAATTTGGTTTAAATTAATATATTATTTAGGTTAGTTTAAATTTACATCAAGTTTTTGGCGCCGTTGCCGGGGATTGCCCCTTAATCCCAACTCGGCTTGTTGATTACACTTTACTTAATTGATTTCTCTTAATTTTAGGTTATTTTATTTTATTTTTAGTTTAGTTTTTATTTATTTTATTTATTTATCTTGTTTTTGCTTTCATTTTATCATAAAAAATAAAAAAAATCACCGATTGCATAAATCTTTCCTAGTTTGACTATTAGTATTCGGTTGTCAGTATCCAGTAAATATCTTCTTCTTTTGGCTTTTAGTTTTCCTATTCAACTCCGTGTCTTTTAATCTTCCAGTGGAATTGTATTTCTACCATTAACCATCATCAGATTATATGCGACACCTCTGCAAGAATCAAGGTTCTAAAAGACGCTAGGCGCTAGTCGGGCGGCGGGCTGGGGCCTAGCGCCTAGGCGGCTAGGCGGGGTCTAGGCGGGCGCCTAGACGGACTAGGCGGATTTAAGTAAATCCATTATATTTCGTGTAAATAAGTGTCTGTTTATACTTAAAATATATATAATTTCATCATAAACTACAAAATAGAATGACATATGTATTATAAAGTATTGGAACATAATGAAAACATGGGGAACAAGCATATAGTGTGTGCCCATTTAAGTATTCAACAAGTCTCTTACAATTTATTGAAAAAAATTAAATGCAAATTGAAAGTTATCTATTTTCTATCAAAGTGAGTCGCAACCTAAGCAGGTGCCTAGGCGGGTCTGGGCGGGCTAGGCGGCCTAGGCGGGCGCCTCAACTGGTCTAGGCGCCCTTTATTAATTTTCAAACGCCTAGGCATTAATCGGGGCGGTGACCAGCCGCCTAGCGCCTAGGCGGGGCCTAGGCGGCGCTAGGCGGCGCTAGGCGGGGCCTAGGCGGCGCTAGGCGGGGATTTTTAGAACAGTGGCAAGAATATTACTGAAATCATCCTTTGGTACTTTGTAGGTTAATGATCAATACTCGTTCTTCAGAAGGGCAGCTTGTAGAATTTGAACCAGAGATTGAACAAAAACTCAAGCAAATTCGCAAGGAACGAAGAGATCAAATAGAAGAGAAGGCCAAGGAGGAGCAAGAACAAGAAGAGATGGCTGCAAACCGCAATAACGAAGGTGCACCTCGAACCATTCAAGATTTCTCTATGCCGCAGTTTTCCTCTAGACAATCATGCATAGTTTATCCTGAACTTGATGCTACTTCTTCTTATGAGATTAAGGATTATGTTATTAACATGTTGCCCAAGTTTTCTGGTGATGAGAATCAAGATGCTAGTGAACATGTAGATAATTTTCTGGATATTTGTGGGACACAGAATATTAAAGGCGTCTCCGATGAGTTCATTCGCCTAAAGCTTTTCCCGTTTTCTCTCACGGGTGATGCTAGAACTTGGTTCAAAACTCTGCCAGCGAGATCAATTACTTCTTGGACTCAACTTTCTAGTAAGTTCATTCAAAAGTTTTACACTCAGTCTAGAACTCAGAGGTTGAGGGATCACATATTTCACTTTAGGCAGAACAAGGGAGAACCACTCTTTCAAGCATGGCAGAGATTTAAAGCTTTGATAATTAGTTGTCCACACCATCAGTTTTTACCATGGCAACTAATTTTATACTTCTACCAACATTTGAGTGATGAATGCCGACATAGATTGGATGCTGCAGCTGATGGAAATATACTGGGTAAAGAACCAGATCAAGCTACTACTATCATTGAGAATGTTGTTGCAAATTCATCTCAATGGGATAGTAGAGAGTTAACTCGGAATTCTGCATATGAAGTAAGTTCATCTAATGAGGTGGCTGTACTATCAAGGAAATTAGATGCAGTGGTGACTATGTTATCCAGGAATGCAGAACCGTGTGGGATTTGTGCTACTCAGACTCATCCTACTCATCTTTGTCCACAAAGTGGTATTTGTCCAGAAGTTGAAGTGGCTAATCAAGTCAATGCATTTAATCGTCAACGAAACGACCCCTTCTCAAATACTTATAATCCTGGGTGGAGAGAGCATCCTAATTTAGCTTGGAAGAATAATTTTAACCAAGGATCTAAGCCATGGCAACAAGGAGCAGCACCTATAGAAACCAAGAAACCGTCTTGGGAAGAAGCTTTTGCTCAAATGGCTCAAGCTAATTTGCAAGTTTCGCAAGTTTTGCAAGCTCTCCAGCAAGGGCAGCAAGTTAATAGTCAAGCCATCAGCAAATTGGAAGCACAAGTCGGTCAAATCGCTGCTGCAATGAGTGAAAGAGAACCAGGGCGCTTTCCAAGTCAATCTGAAGCTAATCCAAGAGGCAAAGAGAAAGTTAATGCCATTAGAACATTGAGGAGTGGTAAACCTTATGATAGAAGGGAAGAAGTCGTAGAACCAAATGATCAAGAAGTGAATGACAAAGCAGCAGCTCAAGTACCTTCTTTACCACTTGCTACTCCTATTCCTGCTCCAAGGTTGATGAATTATGATCCTCCTATGCCTTTCCAGCAGAGATTTCAGAGGCAAAGAAAGGACAAGAATATGTTAGATATACTGGAGCAATTTAAAAAGGTTCAAATCAACATTCCTTTACTTGATGCTATAGCACAAATTCCATCATACGCAAAGTTTTTGAAGGGTCTCTGTGAAGGAAATTTTGTGTAAAACATGTTCATTTGAATAACATCATATAGCATGCAATTAACAAATTAAAGGCGGAATCATGCTTTCATGCATTCAAAAACAAAACATCAACCATGAAATTCAAAGCCTAGTAGATTGGTGAACCTTGACTCAACTTTTAAATCAACATTTATTAGTTGAGAAATATTTACCTTTGTAGATTCCTCTTTGCATATGCAAAGGATAATCACCCAAGAGATAGGGCCTTCATTCCTTGCTTCTTAGCTCCATGGATTTGGTTGAATGAAATAGATTCTCCAAGTTCCCAAAATAGAGAACCTCTAAAGATTCTACACCAAGGTTGGATTGGAGAAGAAATGAGTGACCTTGAGGAAATAGAATTGCTAGACAATATCCCCCAAGGTGGTTGGCCTCTTAGAGAGAAATGGAAGCTTTGTGTTCTCACCAATTTTCTCTAAAATCAACAACTTATGAATTTTAGGTTATAAAGTTCTTTATATAGTCACTTCTTTAAATGACCTAAAGAACCAAAAACCCTAATTCAACACTAAATGGATTTGGGCTTTTGGGCCTTTGTGAATCTTTATTCATTAAGTTGTCATACAACTTAAGTCAATGGGCTTTGACGTTCGAAGCCCATTGGGCCTTAAGGTCCAAAACTATCCCGAGGTCTTTTAACGAACTTATTCGTTTGATTAATTAACATATTAATTAATCCTTGCCATAAATAATTAAACCATTTAATTATTCTTATTCATCTCCTTTGTTTCTTCAATCTCCACCTTACACGGTGTACGATACATTAGGTTCCTTTTAGCGAGGCAGTGGGCGATTAAAACCATTTTACATCGATTGTGAATTGAAACTTACTTTCAATTCTCCCTTTAGTGATTACACACGTTTAGGGCTTCCACAAACCATGAGTGACACCTAGCAGCATATCATGGCTACCCAAGCTAATCAGAAGAGGTAGAGAACCTATTCAGTTTAGGATTACAAATGCAATACGGTCTTTCTCTAATCTAATACTCTTGACCACATTGTTTGGTTTGATAGTTTATTTATTCATGTCTACTATCCAATGTGATTCGTTTGCTTATATTACTTTGAATGTGATTTGGAACGCATTCCCAAATCTCATTCATACTCTGGCCAGAGATTTTAATCATATCATAGAGTATTCTCCCTCAAACCATTTTGAAGGTTAGAGATCCCTTGTTGCACATTCACTTGTCTCCATGACTAAGTGGCTTAACCCCAATGATGTCGTGGACACCCCGATGGGGTGACTTTGACATAATCAAAGATCAAGGACTTAACCACAAGACAACAACTGTGATGCCTCAGGTCAAAGGACTAATTTGCATTATCCCAACTATGAGTTCTCATGTGACATAAGTATGAGAACTCCTCGTTGATCGTGTTCAATGGACTCATTCTCTATTGAGCACCTACGTACTTGTCTTGATGTCACACACACCAATGACTCGAGACTAGTCACTCTCCCTGAGAGAAGACATAGCACGTACTGATCTTATCGGACTGTCAATGCCCAATTGGCAATCCTATGATCAGGAACGTTTAGGATGTGTCTACGAAAGAATGGTCTCATTAATCTAACTTCATTAGATTGCATTCTCCCAATCACATATTCCTTGGACTTTATCGTTTAAGCATATAACATTTATATGAGACGTCTCAAACAATAATGTTTGCCTTTTATATGTAAACTAGATTAGTTTAACATGTGAAATGTTCGTAAAGTATCATCATATGATTGGCTTTAGGGCACATTTCCAACAATCTCCCACTTGCACTAGAGCCAATCAGCTTGGTCATCTGTTATGATTCCTCTTCTGTAGTCATTTCATAAATGGCTGAGTAGTAGGCCTAGGCAATGGATATCTATATGTTATCCATATAAGCAACCTTGAGAATATCGACGTCACCATTATACATGATTCCCAATCATGTGGTTCAGTCTCTCATATGAGTTCGGATCTTGATGAGACCTTCATTCCCTGGCTTGAGCTATCGCCCCATTAGTGTCATAGTGTCAGTACACTAGATACACTTTCTGGTTGGAACCGAATAGAGAGTTCATAAATGAACTTTCCCATCCAAACAACATTGTTGTAAACTTCAATATGGCAATATATTTTGCATTCATAATGGAACACACTAAAGTCATTACTTTAATGTTTCCATCCAAATATCTCTTTAGTCATAATAAAGGGATACCTGTTTATCTCTTCATTCATAATGAAGAAACATCCAATGATGGATTAGATTCATAATCTAATACATTTACGCTTCCATTACGTTACTCTAATTCTTCCTCATTCTTCGAGGAACCTATTCTATAGTATTTCTTAAATACTTAAGGACTCACTTGACAGTTGCCATGGTTCTGATCCTGGGCTTGCATTGATATCGCCTTGTACCTTTCTAGGTACAACTCATATCAATGTTTTTCATACAATATGAAATACGCAAATCACCTTTCTGCGTATGCATAAAGGATTCGATTTACGCATTATTTCTTTGGGAGTCAAAGGGTACGTTCCCTTTGAGAAGAACTACCTCCTAGTCTCACTAGAGTTGTTCTTCTGATTGAAGTTTATCATCATATGAGAAACTTCCTAGCATCCTTTTGTCTATTATTAGGGCATGATATAATCCAATTATATCCTAAAATCTATCATTATAGATTTCCATCCCATGTATATAGACTATGTCTCCCATATACATTCTATCGTTATAGAAAGTTTAAAGTCATAACTTTAACAATGAAGTATTCTTTTCATTTCCAAAATTAATATATCATACATATATTTAATTTTAGGAATATGATTAACTCCCACTAATCTTTTGTAAACCTAGTAAACAAAAGATTCATTTATATCTTTATGAGAAATCAAACGTTTTGATCTTTCTCTCATAAGACGCTTATGGCTCCCACTAGCTTGCTTAGATCCATGATGGTTGGATCTCTACAACTTACATGTTTTGTGATTCATAGTTTTAGACATATATTATTAGGACTATCTTAATAATGGTTTCGGAAACCTATATTATGTCCAAACATTGAATCAACATTTAGTTGTAGCTAGCTATCTTCGAATTAATTGAAACTAAGACTACGTCAAAAATGGTTCCTTCAAAGTCAACCATTCTCTTTGATTGTAGCCACCTTAAGCTACCAATTAGCTATGAAGGTTTCATTATTTCGGGTCAAATGGTACTTTACCATTTCCTTGAGTATATATTGTATATACACTCATTGTAGTCATAAAGTTCAAACCATTCAACTGAGACGGTTTAAAATTCTTCTTGACTACCTTGGAGCTTGTGGTATAGGAACTAGGTTGTTATATTTGTTGATTATCATCTTGTCTCTCAAAGAACCCATTCTTTTGAGTTCTATTCCTAGTTCATTTGCTCTAAGGCAAATCACATTGTAGGATTACAATGAACTACTCAACAAACAACATTTGTTGGTTGGTTTATAGAAGTGATATCCAAAGGTTAATTTAAGGATATCCACAAGATAATTTTTAAACAAATATTGCTCATTAGCACACAACCCCAAATCTTAACATGATTAAGATTTGTCTTTCTTTCCAACTACATCCTATGGAGTTATGAAAATTTTGGAAGATCTTCTAATTGACAATCATATTGTTTTAGAAGTATATATTTTATATATATGGGTAATTGATAACATCCAACGAACTAAATCTTATTCGAGTTCGTTCTTCTCCTAATGGAGAAAATCATTATCTTATGATGCTAATTTCCTTGATATCTTTCAAGGAAACTCATCTAAAGTGTTACCTTTCCTTGGATCAAATCTAAGGAGGTAAGTACTTTAGACGTCTTACTCATCAACTTACATTTCTTGAATTCTTTGAAACCTTTTGCAAAGTATTCGGACTTGTGTTTATTCATAATAAACTATAGTCCAACCGAGAGTGATCTTCGGTGAATGTCAAACAACATGAGTAGTATTATGTTGTGGACAAGTGCCACTAACATCTAAGTGAATTAACCTCAATAACTTTGTGATTCTTTCTTCTTTCCAAAAGAATAAAGATTCGAACATTTTGCCTCTATACAATTTTGACAAGAAGGTATTGGATCCGGATCTAACGATCCAAAGCATCCATCTATGACCAACTCGTAATTTATGTTTTAGAGGTATCACAACTCAGTTGGGATTAGTCACTATCTTGCAACCTTTTGGGTTTTAAGCATCATTATATTCTAAACAGTTAACGCTACCATATCATCTCTACTATAGAGACAATCAATTAGATTACTATAATCCAATCAGTGATTAATAAAGAACAATGTTTTGTCAAACAAAACATTCATCCATCTCTACTATAGTGACGGAATTATGTTCCTTAAAATTGGAATGTAAAGACAATCTTTGGTTTTTCCAATTTCTTTGGTAGTTCATATGAGGAAGTTAGTACCATCTGCTTTCGCAGAGATCTATATTTTATTCACGTTCCGAATGTGAAGTACTTTGTCTTCTCTCATTAATCTTCTACTTCTTATTAGCCACACTTCTACAACGATTGTAAAACATAGTTACTAATACGGAATCAAGCATTCAAGTAGAAGAACCAATTGTTTTGAACTATTCAAGAACAATTTACAACACCTTCGAAAGGTGTGTTCTTGACACTTGCAAGACATTTCTTGCAAATACCCCTTCCAATGTCCATCCTTTCATAAAGAAAGTTTGTTCCCTTGGAGTTAATTTTATCTTCTTCATTTGACTTCTCCTTTGACTACAATAGTCATGGTCCCTAAACTCCCACTATCTCTCTTGAAACCTTTTTCAATTGTGTTATACACATCAAACATTTTGGAGAGTGTGTAGTTATTGTTCACTACATAATTTACAATAAACTTAGTGATCCATTAGGATAGGGACATAAAGGTGAAGTCCTAGCTTAGTTTCCGTCTCGTTAAGTGGTTTATCACTTCAACACTCAATGATTCAAAATCATCATAAGTCCATGTTGATGGACTATTTTTGTCAACCAACCATTATGTTCCAAACATAATTACAAACTTTCAAGAGTTGTTCAAGGCAACTCTCATTTCTTCATACAACAATTTGTAAGTGAAGAATCATGGCACTAAAAGTGTCCTTGTCTTTATGCTAATCTTCGTAAGTTCCTTTGTTCATATAACGAAGGAATAAGCATTGGTTGTTTGTGTTGTCCTCTTCATGATAGACATTTCTAACATGTTCTTCCAATGATACATTATCAATAGGAAGATTGTGAGGATGAGACTTCTTAGGTACATGCACAATCTCATTTGCTATCCAATGTGATTCGTTTGCTTATATGATTACTTTGAATGTGATTTGGAACGCATTCCCAAATCTCATTCATACTCTGGCCAGAGATTTTAATCATATCATAGAGTATTCTCCCTCAAACCATTTTGAAGGTTAGAGATCCCTTGTTGCACATTCACTTGTCTCCATGACTAAGTGGCTTAACCCCAATGATGTCGTGGACACCCCGATGGGGTGACTTTGACATAATCAAAGATCAAGGACTTAACCACAAGACAACAACTGTGATGCCTCAGGTCAAAGGACTAATTTGCATTATCCCAACTATGAGTTCTCATGTGACATGAGTATGAGAACTCCTCGTTGATCGTGGTCAATGGACTCATTCTCTATTAAGCACCTACGTACTTGTCTTGATGTCACACACACCAATGACTCGAGACTAGTCACTCTCCCTGAGAGAAGACATAGCACGTACTGATCTTATCGGACTGTCAATGCCCAATTGGCAATCCTATGATCAGGAACGTTTAGGATGTGTCTACGAAAGAATGGTCTCATTAATCTAACTTCATTAGATTGCATTCTCCCAATCACATATTCCTTGGACTTTATCGTTTAAGCATATAACATTTATATGAGACGTCTCAAACAATAATGTTTGCCTTTTATATGTAAACTAGATTAGTTTAACATGTGAAATGTCCGTAAAGTATCATCATATGATTGGCTTTAGGGCACATTTCCAACACTCTGCACAAACAAGAGGAAGTTTACAGATCATGAGCAGATTGAGCTTACCAATTGTTGTAGCGAGGTGTTGATTACGAAGATGCCTCCAAAATTACAAGATCCAGGGAGTTTTACTATCCCATGTGTTATTGGTGATTTTAAATTTAATAAAGCTTTCTTAGACCTTGGTTCGAGTGTTAATCTCATGCCATTTTCCATTTATGAACAGCTAGGTATTGGAGAGCTACGAAGAACATCCGTCTCTTTGCAATTGGCTGATCGATCAGTGACTTATCCCAAAGGCCTTGTTGAGGACGTTTTGATCAAAGTAGACCAATTCATCTTGCCAGTGGATTTCCTTGTGCTTGATATGAAGGAAGACCAAAACATTCCTATCTTACTTGGTCGTCCTTTCCTTGCAACCGCTGGCGCTTTAATTGATGTCAAAGCAGGCACACTTAAGCTGCGAGTTCAAGGAGAATCCATAGAATTCAAGATGTTTGAAGCACTTAAGTTACCAGCCGATGTAGAGGAGTGCAGCAACATCGAGCTTATTGCTCCTATTGTCAATGCCAACTTCTTGGAGAATGTTTCGGCAGATTTGTTGAAGACATGTATTGAATATCCAGAGTTCAATATGGAAGGAGAAGCAGCCATGGACGTAATTGCAGCTCTGAATTCGTCCCCCATTCATGCACCAAGATGGCAGCAAGCATGGGAACCTCTAGGACCACCGTTACCTCATATATTGGCTTCCATTGAGCAAGCTCCTGCACTGGAACTTAAGTTGTTACCTGAGCACTTAAAGTATGCTTTTCTTGGTGAATCCAAGACGCTTCCAGTAATCATTGCAGCTGACCTAAGTAATTATGAAGAGGAGCAGCTGTTACAAGTGTTAAAAGAGTATAAAACGGTTCTGGGATGGACTATTGCAGATATCACGGGCATAAGCCCAACCATGTGTATGCACAGAATCTTTTTGGAGGAGAATTCCAAGCCCAGCATAGAAGCACAGCGAAGATTAAATCCCAACATGAAGGAGGTTGTGCGTAAAGAAATTTTGAAACTCTTAGACGTTGGTGTGATTTACCCGATTTCGGATAGCAAGTGGGTTAGTCCGATTCAAGTAGTTCCAAAGAAAACCGGAATCACCGTGGTTAAGAATGAAGAAAATGAATTGGTGCCAACAAGGCAGACAACTGGGTGGAGAGTGTGCACTGACTATCGCAAATTAAACTCTTCTACTCGCAAAGATCACTTTCCTTCGCCTTTTATTGATCAAATGATTGAACGGCTCGCAGGTCACTCACATTATTGTTTTCTTGATGGTTACTCAAGCTATAATCAGATTGCAATTGCTCCGAAGGACCAAGAGAAGACAACTTTTACATGCTCCTATGGAACCTTTGCATATAGACGCATGCCATTCGGTTTATGCAATGCTCCAGCCACATTCCAACGGTGCATGATAAGTATTTTTTCTGATATGGTTGAAAGAATTATTGAAGTCTTTATGGATGATTTCTCTGTTTATGGTTCTTCTTTTGATCATTGTTTGGAAAATTTGAAATTGGTGTTGGAAAGATGTAAAGAAACTAACCTTGTTTTGAATTGGGAGAAATGCCAATTTATGGTTAAACAGGGAATTGTGTTAGGCCATTTAATATCGAGCAAGGGCATTGAAGTTGACAAGGCAAAGATCGATTTGATATCTAAATTGCCACCCCCTACATCTGTGAAGGGAGTGAGGTCTTTCCTTGGACATGCCGGATTTTATCGACGCTTCATCAAAGACTTCTCCAAGATTAGTTGTCCGTTGTGCAATCTTCTTGCCAAAGATACTGCATTTGATTTTAATTCTGATTGTTTACATGCTTTTAATTCTTTGAAACAACTCCTCACTTCTGCACCTATTATCACATCTCCGAATTGGAACTTGCCTTTTGAACTAATGTGTGATGCTAGTGATTATGCAGTGGGTGCTGTTTTAGGACAAAAAAAAGAGAAGCTTCCTCATGTCATCTACTATGCAAGTCGAACTTTGAATGATGCGCAGTTGAACTACACCATCACAGAGAAAGAGATGCTCGCTGTAATCTTCGCTTTGGAGAAGTTTCGATCGTATCTCATTGGCTCAAAAGTGATTGTATACACTGATCATGGAGCACTCAAGTACCTATTGGCGAAAAAAGATGCAAAACCTCGCCTTATCCTGTGGGTGTTGCTCCTGCAAGAATTTGATTTGGACATTCGAGACAAGAAGGGAGCTGAGAATGTAGTAGCCGATCACTTATCTCGCCTTCCACATGTCCAAGATGAAGAAGAAGACGTGCTGCCCTTAAATGAAAGTTTTCCTGATGAACAACTTTTTGCCATTCATGACGTGGTCCCTTGGTATGCCGACATCGCCAATTACCTTGTTCGTGGAGTCTTACCACCTGATGTGAGCACTCAACACAGAAAGAAGTTTCTCTCTACAGTGAAGCTTTATTTCTGGGACGATCCATATCTCTACAAATACTGCTCAAATCAAGTGATCAGACGATGTGTGCCCGCTACTGAACAAGAAAGCATTCTGAAATTTTGCCATAGTTACGCTTGTGGAGGACACTTTGGGCCGAGTAAGACAGCTGCCAAAGTTCTACAAAGTGGATTTTTCTGGCCTACACTCTTCAAGGATGCATATTTGTTTTGTTCTACTTGTGATCGGTGTCAACGGTTAGGCAACATATCAAAGAGAAATGAGATGCCGCAGCAGAGTTTATTGGTTGTGGAGCTTTTTGATGTATGGGGAATCGATTTTATGGGTCTGTTTCCCTCTTCTTTCAACAACCAATACATCCTTGTCGCTGTAGACTACGTATCCAAGTGGGTAGAAGCCATTGCTACACCAACTAATGATCACAAAGTGGTGCTGCGTTTTCTGCAGGGTACCATTTTTCCCAGGTTTGGCACACCTCGAGTAATTATTAGTGATGGCGGGCCACACTTTATCAACAAAGCCTTTGCTGCTCTCATGGTGAAATACAACATTAATCATCGTGTTGCTACTCCGTATCATCCACAAACGAGTGGGCAAGTTGAGATTTCAAATCGAGAGATCAAGAAGATTTTAGAAACAACGGTAAATGCATCGCGCAAAGATTGGTCTCTCAAGCTCAGTGATGCATTGTGGGCGTATAGGACAGCGTATAAAACGCCTATTGGAATGTCTCCTTTCCGTTTGGTGTATGGCAAGGCTTGTCATCTTCCTGTCGAATTGGAGCATAGAGCTTATTTGGGCTATCAAGAGGTTGAACTTTGAGTACCAAGCTGCAGGAGAGAAGCGAAAGCTTCAGTTAAATGAACTTGAAGAATGGCAGAACGAGGCCTATGAAAATGCCAAAATCTACAAGGAACGCACCAAAAAGTTTCATGACAAAGCCATTATGCGAAAGGAGTTTGTACCTGGTCAAAAAGTATTGCTCTACAACTCCAGACTTCGTCTTTTTCCAGGCAAACTGCGTTCTAAGTGGATTGGTCCATTCGAAGTAACTCAAGTTATGCCTCATGGTGCCATCGAAATCAAGAATCTGCAAACTGGAGAGTTGTTCAAGGTTAACGGGCAGCGTCTCAAGCATTACTTGGATGCAACTTTACCCGAAATCAAAGAAGTTGCCTATTTTGAAGCCCCGTCATCTGTCACTCCTTAGACATCCGATGTAGTCTAGCTCATGACTATAAAGAAACGCTTCTTGGGAGGCAACCCAAGCTTTCTAAATTTTCCTTTCTTTTTGTTATTTTTCATTTTAGTTTATTTTTGTCGGAGTCAGTTGATAAGCTCATATTTATACATATTTTACATCAAATTCTCACGTCTTTTCTTAGTTATTTCCTCATATTTTTGTGTTATTTACTTTATTTTTGTGTTTTATCGAATTTATCTAGCTAAGAAATTAATAATAGCTTAAGTGTATATTTTTAGTAATAAAATCGTCAAAACTGCATTGCCCACTATTTTTGGTTAATAAAAATAAGATAGTATTATAAATATATATACATATATATATATATATATATATGATGTTGAGTGAGTGCAGCAAATAAAATAAGAAAGAATGCTGATGATGAGTTCGGTGGTTGGAGCACAAGGATTGGCATATCACTTAGTGGGATTGTAGCAGATTGTAAGCATCTACATTTAGTGCTCTTTGGAGGTCGGCATGCTGGATAGTAATTACATAAAGAAAGCAGAAATTGAGGGCTGCTGATAAGTGGGCAACTAACAGATGAAAAGAATAAAAATAAAAATAAAGCAGGAAAACGTGGAGGACTGAGGTGTGCGGGTGGAGACTGACGAACAGGAGAAAAGGAATAAATAAAGGGGGGGTGCTCTCGGTGTGAAGGAGCTGCGAGAGGCGCTGCCTTTCAAGCAGCGAGAGAGAGGAAACGGGGGACAGCTCGTAGGGGAGGATTGAACAGCACAAAGGGCTAGCAAGGCAGGAGCAGCGTACGCGGGGGTGTGTACAGAGGGAGGTCTGTCGCAGAAGGAGGAAGGACAGCGAGAGGACACCTGGCAGCTTGCGAGAGCAGGTCTCGGCCCTTGGTTGGCAGCGCGGAAATAAGGAGCAACGCGCAGGTTGCGAGGTCAGCACGGGTCAGCACAGCTGCCATTTGGCAGCAGTGAGGACAGAGATGCAGAGAAAGAAGAGCTGTCTTTTCTCTCGGGTTAATTCGTTCTTCAAACTCACATTTTATTTTTATGTTTTAATTTATAAATAATGTGTAATTAATTTATTTTGGCTAGAGGTTAATTCAAAACCATGATATATTTGTAATTTGAATTGATTACCTTCAGTTGTGATTTATGAGTTGTGATTTAATTTGCTTAACTGCTTGATTGATAACTTATTTTTGTTTGTCGATTAAGGATGCATACTTAATTTACATGCATGAATTTGATGCTAGAATATAAGTAAATTTCACCTAATCGTTATGAACTTATATTCACAAGTAGTGAAGGTCGCTTATAAACGATCGCGTTAGGTAAATTCTTGGCATAAGTTTCATGCAATTCATAGTAACAAGTGCCTCGTCAATGCTTATGATTTTCATAAAACTTAATGATTCTTGCTTGTATCTCTATTATGCAATTCATGTAGGGAACTTGTAGGGAATGTTTTGGGTTGTCGTATGCAATCATCCAACCTAATAAAAGTAGGAAAATCTGAAGGTTAATTTAAGCGGACCTAATTAACTTGGGGCGTTGAGAATTTACAATTTATTGAAAGAACGACTGAAAAATCAATTTAGGTTGCATATATGTCATGTGTGGAGAAGAACCCTCTAGCCAATCCGTCATTTATCATTTTACCTTAATTTTATGTTTTTGTCAATTTTGTAATTTATTTAAGTTTAATTTACTTTTCATCAAAATCAATCCCCCATTTTATTTTAAAGTGTTAGATTTATTAGAAATCATTTTAGTTTGTGTTTTCTTAAGTCTTGAGTTGTTTTGAGTCTTTTGATTTATTTTAGTTTATTTGTTAGTTTTATTTTGAGTGATTCTAGTTAAGTGTTTTGAGTCTAGTTTAGTGTTTTAAATTTTGTTTTTACATTTTTAATTTAATTTTACTTTGATTAGCATCCCTAGTTAATCCCCGGCCTAGAACGATCCCTACTTACATCATTACTACAACTGTCACAAATAGGGTTTAAATTTGTGCGTGAATTTATTTTCGCATCAAATTTTTGGCGCCGTTGCCGGGGATTAGCAAATTTGCTAATCCTTTTATTTTTGTTTTTGTTTTTGCTTATGTTTATTTGTGTTTGTGTATGTTACTTTTGATATTTGATTTATTTTTCTTTCTTTGAATTGAGGTACAAATGGAGCAAGACCTGGATTCTACTAGCATTCAAGATCTATTGGCACAGCTCACTGCTCAATTAACTCATAATGCCGAACGGACCACAATGTCAAGTGTCCCTACATTTGGTGCATCCTATGGGCAAGGATATCAAAGTCCTCAATTTTCTGCCAATGAAGATGTTTGGGGATATCAAGGCCATAACCAATCAAGGGGCAACATGTTTTCCAACGCTTACAATTCAGATTGGAGAGACTATTCAGATTATATGTGGGATGAACCTCAACACTTTCAACAAAGCGGATATTGGCAGCAAGACGAATTCGATTCAAGATCTATGCAGCCACCACAGCATCCCCCACAACAATTCCAATCGAATCAAAGTATGCCCGTGGATTATAATCAAATGCTTGAAGAATTAATTTATTCGGTACAGGGTTCACAAAAAGAAGAACAATTGCCTCCATCGGAAGAGTTCTATCAATGGCCATATGAACCACCACAACAATCTCCCCAATCAAATTCAGGTACGTCTTCGGATAATGACATTTTGAATAAGTTACTAACCTCTTTGACCCAGGACGTAGAAAATCGAAACATGGAGATGCAAAATAAAGCCAACAAGGTGGATGCATTGGAGGAGCAAGTTGGGCAGATTATGGAATTCATGGCACAGATTCGAGATCAAGGTAACATTGAGGATGAAGTTGTTCCTGAACCATCCAAACAGAGCCCGAACATGGATGAATTGCCAATTCAAGAAGAAGATGAGGATGACGACTTGGGCAGTTTAGAAGAATTCTTATCGCAAACCCCCCAAGTCCTTATGTCATCCAACTCAGGTGAGGAGGTTCAAAATTCAATTCATTCTAACATCGTTCCACCAAATGTCCTTTTTCCTTATAGGTTTTTAAATCTCAAGGAAGAAGTGAATGAAAAAGACGTTGTGGAAGATATTCCAGAAAATGAGGTGGTCGAAGAATTTGTTGAACTTATCAAAGAGGATGTAGTTGAGACAACCAATGCCAAAGAAATTGAGTTTGATAACAAGGGCCATGTCACAATCATCACATGCAATCTGGCTAAATGCAAAGTTCCTGAAACGTTCAAAGACGTGGTGTTTGTGATTGAGTTTGATCGAGAATGTAAGCCATCTTCTCCATTTTTAATTTTAATTTATACTAACTTTTTTCTGATTTTGATGATTCAGGCACCCACTCTTGAATTTAAACCATTGCCGGATCATTTCAAGTACCACCGTCCGTTCAATGATAAGCCCATGCATTTGAATAATGAAGGGAGGCCTAGGAATCACCCACAATCAGATTTGCATTCCTAATCCCTTCTCTTTATTGCTTTCATTTTGTTTTGTCTATTTAGTTGTGATTTTTGTTTAGAAGATAAACATAGTCTTTTTACTTTGATTTACTTATTTTACATTGATATTTAAAAAAAAAAAATTGATGAAAATGAAAAAAAAAAAAAATATAAAAAAAATAATAAAAAAATATATAATAATAATAAACATTACATAATTTAAAAAAAAAAAAAAAAAAAAAATTATTATAAAAAAAAAAAAAAGAAAAAAAAAAAAACAAAACAAAAATACTTATATTTATAATTAAATAAACTTAAATGCATAAATATTTTACAATAACTTGTAAACTAAAAGCTTTCATTGGTCGTTGGTAGGTGGTGCCTCGGAGGTCGACGGAGCCCCTGAAAGACGAAGCGCCAGAGCTGGATCATTCGGAGCCTCAATACTTGGTGCTGCTCCCGAGGACGAAGGCAACACAAACCTCGGGAGTAACGTCATAAACCGTTGATGATCACTCTGAATCCGCACTTCGGACTCCTGCAGCTGATCAAGCTTCCTCTTCATGCTTGTGGAGTAATTGGTTGCGAGCATGTGCAAATCCCTGTTCTCATGCCTAAGCACTCTGACCTCCTGCCGAAGACTAGCCACTTCAGCCATCAACGACTCCACCTGACGAGTTCGTGCAAGAAGGCGCTGGCCCATGTTTGATACTGAACCTGCGCATCGGACGCTGTAGGCCATAGAGTCCTGGACAGCTAGTTCGTCGGACCGCCTAGAAAGTATCCTAGTGTCTCTAGGAGTGAGCAGATTTCTGGCCACCACCGATGCGGTTGTTTCGTTCATCATCATGGAATCCCCAACTGTAAGAGGACCATTTGGGGATATGAAGGACGGCTGCCAAATGTTGGTTGGAGAAGATATATCACTATCTTCCCCAACATTCAAGTTAAGGCGACGGTCAGAAGGGCAAGACATTTTCTGAAGGTGTTGAGAATGAAGAGTCGGAATGATCAAGATTAAAAGAAGTGCAAGAGGAAGTGTTTACAGGAGGAAGTGTTTACAGGAGGGAATGTTTACCAGATGAGTGTTTACAGGGGGAGCTTAAGTGTGTTGTGGAACAAAAGTGAGCGTTCTTATAAGAAGAAGAAATCGTTGAGGCGCTCACTCAGCAGTCGAAAAGGCGTCCTCTCGCAAATCGAAGAGCCGGACTCTTTTCTCAAAAGCGGCGTCGTCGTTCTCAAAAGTCGGACTCCGTCTCAAAAGTCGGTTCCTTTCTCAAAAGTCGGACGCCGCTCTCTCAAAAGTCGGGCGTCTTTCTCAAAAGTCGGAGTGGTCAGGAATCACGAGGCGAACAGCTTTTCCAATTTTGTCGTCACTCGTCACGCGCGCTGTCAGCTTTGCGCAAATTACGGGTGGCTTTTTCAGAAAGCGCGTGACCTGTACTGTTCATCCATCCACCGGCTGCCGACAGGGGTAAAGGAATAGTTTCGGTTGTGAAGAAAAATTCTATAAACGTCTACCTTCGCCTTCAACAGCAAAGGCAAACTCTCTCAACACTTCTTCATCTCCGAAATTTTTCATCTCCGAAAATGCCTTTCCATCAAACCCTCTCGAGTTTCTCTGTGTTTCTCATTCCCTGGGATACCTTTACAAACAAGTCATCTAGAGCTAGAGTATTTCATATCATGAAGGTTGAAAGCAAGAGTATCTCATATCACGCTTTCTCCCTGTCCTTTTCCTTGTCTTTGGGGCAAGGAGAAAGCGGGCAATCAGCCAGCACTCGGTGTCAATCTTCCAATTTAAGAACCGACTGCTTGGAAATCCTTCCTGATTGCTTACCTAGCATTGCTCTCGAGTGCTCTTCTTCAACCACTGATGTACTTCCGAAGAAGTCGCCACATCTGCCTGGAGAACAGACATTGCAAGTGAAAATGATACTTGAAGCATGTGGAGACAAGGTGCTGCTTCATCTTCAAGATCAAGTCTCATTTTCCTTGCTAAGAAGTTCCCCAGCCCAGTTCAAGCATACACCTGTGGAACGATACTTCTTCAAAAGCAAAAGTATCCCATATCATCAGAGTCAGAGGCAAAGATATCTCATGGCACGCTTTTCCTTTACCCTTGCTCTTGGCTACGAGTCAAGGTGAAAGAAAGGCAATCGGTCGGCACTTGGACAGATTGAACAAAGAAACAGACCACCACATCTGCCTCGTGCCTACCTGCCATGCAGAAGAACAAAAAGAGAAGAATGTAGCCTGCAGACTCAATCAACCCGGCAGAAGGAGTCCGAGTTGAAACCAAGAGCTCGAGAAGCTTCAACACCACCACCAATCAAGTCTCATTTTCCTTGCTAAGAAGTTCCGAGGCCAGTTCGAGTTCAAAGCTGTGGAAAGTCACCAAACATGACCAATGATCACTTTTAGTTTTATTCATTGTCTTTTATTTTCATTTTCAATTTTTCGTTTGCATTTTCTACATTTTCTTGTGTGCTTAACTGAATTATTTCTTTTCTTTGCAGGAACTTTTGGTTATTTCCACCCTTGAAGTTGATTGCAGAATTTTAGCTTGGGGGTCATCGCTTGATTTTTTCTGCAAATTAGGGAAGTTTTCAGTCCTATTGCTTTATTTCGTTTCTTTATATTAGGGAAGCTTGATTTTTTCTGCAAATTAGGGAAGCTTGGGGGAAATTTTTATTTGTTATTTGCATTTTATTATATTTTCTGACATTGGGGACAATGTCTAGTTTAAGTGTGGGGGTAAAGAGTATAAAAATGACCAAATTGAAAATTTTTGTACCTTCGACTTTGAACTGGTTTCATTTGTTTCCATGTTATTGCTTTGTGTTTTCTTAATTAAGTTGTTGTTTTATTAAAAAAAAAAAAAAAAAAAAAAAAAAAAAATTAAAAAATCCAAAAATATTTTCTTGTTTTCTTTTTTTTTTTGAATTAGATTTTTGTTAGTTTCCCGACCCAATGATATAATTGGATAAAAGTTGAACCATGATGATCAAGAACTTAGTTAACATGTGTTGTGTGAAATTCCTTATTCTCGTGTTAGTTTGTACATATTTGATCATCTTTGAAAAACCAAATGCACATAGCCTTGTTGATGTGAAATTAAAGCATGATTTTAAGCTCCATATGTGAATTTAGTGACCATATACATCCTATGTGAGTTTTTGAGCCTATTGAAAGTGTGTGCATTTTTCATACACTCCTATATTCTTTCATGTGTGATGAACTTATGTGAGATACTTCTCTAGAACTTGCATAACGATCTTTCGAAATTTTTGTCATTGATTGCATGAACTTGAAAATGATAGAGGCATTAGGTTTACCACCATGGCCCAAATAACCTTGTTTCCCAAAGAAAAATGATATCATTAGATTGCCAATTTGAGCCGTATTTGTGAGCCTTTTATTTCTTATCACCAGATATGTCTACCCTTATGCCTGAAATAAATATTTTTTCCTTACCCTTTCCAAGCGAGCAATGCAAGATTGTCTTATGTGAAATGTTTGTGAAGTACTTTGAAGGTGTTTGGCAAAAGAATAAGTGTGAGGGTTTTTCATATTTGTTTCTAGTTGTAAAAAAAAAAGAAAAAAAAAAAAAAAAAAAAGAAAGAAAGTTGTTTACGAAGAAAATGAAAATAAAAAGAGTTTAAAGTTTCAGTTTAAGGTTGTGGTTGGAGGTGACTAGAAGAATAGCTGGAAAGTTTGAGTTTCTTATAAATCTAAATCAAAGAATTGCTTGCAATATAGCTTGGAACTTATTTTCCTATTCTTTCATTTCAATAACCCTATCCCTAAGCCTCATTACATCCAATAAAAGTCCTCTTGATTTAAGTTTTGCAATTATGACTGTGGAGAAGTGATCTTTATGCAAGCTTATGGTAGAACTTTCACATTTGTTTCTTTGAGCGAAACACATTAAAACTAAACACATGTGTGATTGAGTGTAAATCCCGTGAGAAG
This sequence comes from Malus fusca, assembly GCA_035220775.1. Taxonomy (NCBI): domain Eukaryota; kingdom Viridiplantae; phylum Streptophyta; class Magnoliopsida; order Rosales; family Rosaceae; genus Malus; species Malus fusca. Next base: position 20,491,471 of record CM069060.1, read on the forward strand.
GTCGCTAGTTTGCATATGCTGTTTTTAAAATAAAATTTTGAAATTGCATTAACATGGCTATCTCACACACTACACTTCAAGGGTGTGTCAAAGATTACTGCTAATATTTGAATTAGGAAAATGAACTTAAATTGCTTGTTGGTGTTAGCTATGGTTCTTGATGATTTGTGTTCTCGAATGAAATTCTATGAGGGTCATATAGGGGGAAACTAATAATTTTCATGTTATTACTTTTTCTGTTTTCGTTTGTTTTGCTCGAGGACTAGCAAAAGCTAAGTGTGGGGGTATTTGATAAGCTCATATTTATACATATTTTACATCAAATTCTCACGTATTTTCTTAGTTATTTCCTCATATTTTTGTGTTATTTACTTTATTTTTGTGTTTTATCGAATTTATCTAGCTAAGAAATTAATAATAGCTTAAGTGTATATTTTTAGTAATAAAATCGTCAAAACTGCATTGCCCACTATTTTTGGTTAATAAAAATAAGATAGTATTATAAATATATATACATATATATATATATATATATATGATGTTGAGTGAGTGCAGCAAATAAAATAAGAAAGAATGCTGATGATGAGTTCGGTGGTTGGAGCACAAGGATTGGCATATCACTTAGTGGGATTGTAGCAGATTGTAAGCATCTACATTTAGTGCTCTTTGGAGGTCGGCATGCTGGATAGTAATTACATAAAGAAAGCAGAAATTGAGGGCTGCTGATAAGTGGGCAACTAACAGATGAAAAGAATAAAAATAAAAATAAAGCAGGAAAACGTGGAGGACTGAGGTGTGCGGGTGGAGACTGACGAACAGGAGAAAAGGAATAAATAAAGGGGGGGTGCTCTCGGTGTGAAGGAGCTGCGAGAGGCGCTGCCTTTCAAGCAGCGAGAGAGAGGAAACGGGGGACAGCTCGCAGGGGAGGATTGAACAGCACAGAGGGCTAGCAAGGCAGGAGCAGCGTACGCGGGGGTGTGTACAGAGGGAGGTCTGTCGCAGAAGGAGGAAGGACAGCGAGAGGACACCTGGCAGCTTGCGAGAGCAGGTCTCGGCCCTTGGTTGGCAGCGCGGAAATAAGGAGCAACGCGCAGGTTGCGAGGTCAGCACGGGTCAGCACAGCTGCCATTTGGCAGCAGTGAGGATAGAGATGCAGAGAAAGAAGAGCTGTCTTTTCTCTCGGGTTAATTCGTTCTTCAAACTCACATTTTATTTTTATGTTTTAATTTATAAATAATGTGTAATTAATTTATTTTGGCTAGAGGTTAATTCAAAACCATGATATATTTGTAATTTGAATTGATTACCTTCAGTTGTGATTTCTGAGTTGTGATTTAATTTGCTTAACTGCTTGATTGATAACTTATTTTTGTTTGTCGATTAAGGATGCATACTTAATTTACATGCATGAATTTGATGCTAGAATATAAGTAAATTTCACCTAATCGTTATGAACTTATATTCACAAGTAGTGAAGGTCGCTTATAAACGATCGCGTTAGGTAAATTCTTGGCATAAGTTTCATGCAATTCATAGTAACAAGTGCCTCGTCAATGCTTATGATTTTCATAAAACTTAATGATTCTTGCTTGTATCTCTATTATGCAATTCATGTAGGGAACTTGTAGGGAATGTTTTGGGTTGTCGTATGCAATCATCCAACCTAATAAAAGTAGGAAAATCTGAAGGTTAATTTAAGCGGACCTAATTAACTTGGGGCGTTGAGAATTTACAATTTATTGAAAGAACGACTGAAAAATCAATTTAGGTTGCATATATGTCATGTGTGGAGAAGAACCCTCTAGCCAATCCGTCATTTATCATTTTACCTTAATTTTATGTTTTTGTCAATTTTGTAATTTATTTAAGTTTAATTTACTTTTCATCAAAATCAATCCCCCATTTTATTTTAAAGTGTTAGATTTATTAGAAATCATTTTAGTTTGTGTTTTCTTAAGTCTTGAGTTGTTTTGAGTCTTTTGATTTATTTTAGTTTATTTGTTAGTTTTATTTTGAGTGATTCTAGTTAAGTGTTTTGAGTCTAGTTTAGTGTTTTAAATTTTGTTTTTACATTTTTAATTTAATTTTACTTTGATTAGCATCCCTAGTTAATCCCCGGCCTAGAACGATCCCTACTTACATCATTACTACAACTGTCACAAATAGGGTTTAAATTTGTGCGTGAATTTATTTTCGCATCATCAGTTTTAATTCCTTTCATGCTCTCAGGAACCGTGGTCTACAATGATCCAGTTTGAGGGGAATACGTTACCGGCATGACATCTCATGTTCAATATTGCTCGTGCATGCTTCAATTAACAATCCCAGGAAGTTCTCATCCTTATCTTTACTTATGATCTTTGTTGTGTTTTATTTGTTTTACACATTGCGGACAATGTTTGATTCAAGTTTGGGGGAGGATCCTGATTTCTGTTTCTGTGTTCTGTTTTTGTTCTGTGTCATGTTGTCTATGTTTGCTTAAAACTGTTTTAATTGGAAAGGAATTTGAAGATTTTGCCCGCGTGGTCCTCTTCAATTTTTTGTCTTCTTTCTAGCCATATAAAGATTATGAAAATCGGATTTTTCTGTCACAAGTTATGATCAAATCTTTGTCTAAAGGTCGAAATGCCTGTGGTTTATCATATTTGCACCGTGCTGTTGCAACTTCTGTTGGCATATGTTATTTTCCTTTGGTTATTTGTGCTATGTTTTGTCTTTTATTTAAGTCTTATAAAAAAAAATCATAAAAAGTGTCAAAAATTCAAAAAGATTTTCTTTTTCGTGAGTCGTTTTCTTTTGTTAAGATCTTCCATAAGTCAATGATAATAAGTTGCTGTCTTTTAGGTCACCGACTTATTTGAATTTGTTATTTTTATGTAAAAATTCAACTGCTTGATATGGTTAATCTAATTCTTACATGATCATTCTCAAGTTTATTTTATACCAATAACCAATGTCAGTATGATTATCTCCTACTTAGAGACTTATATGTGGATTTTAAGTGAAAACTATTTGAACCCTTGTGAGATTTTGAGCCTCTTGCATATTCTTTCTTGTGAGTTTCATGATTGCATTATCATTCACTAGAACTTGCTTCAATATCTCTCGAGGCGAAATCCTAAGTCATGCAACATTAGGGAGATGATTAAGGCCATGTTTGGACCGTTTGAGTCTTTCTAACCAACCTTTTATGTTATATTATCCCTAGTTACCCTTTTGAAGCCAAACACTTACGCCTTTTCTTTCATCGCCTACATTCATCCCTACCCATTTAGCCTATATTAGCCATTCCCTATAGCTTAAGGAATACCAAGGGGACGTCAATGAAGATAAAGGTTGGGTTCTACAACAAAGATGTGGCGTGTACCGAGGTACCATGTGTAGTATTATTTTGTTATTGTTATTTATCCGATTAAAAAAAAAAAAAAAAAAAACAGAAAAAAAAGAAAGAAAGAAAAGATATCAAAAGAACTTACGAAATAAGAGTTTGAAATTGTCTCATCCTTATGACATGAGTCCTGGACGCCAATAATAGAAGATCTAAGTTTCAAAGAGGACTGACCGAAAGTACATGATAAGGATATCTTGGTATTTCTTAAGTGTTAGTTTTTCCCTTTCCATTCTTTGATAACTCTTACCCTAGCCTAATGTTATAACCCGTGTAAAGACCTTTGATCCTTGGTGTTGCATTGATTTACATTAGTGGAGAGACGATATGAAGAGCAAGCTTATGGGGTTTTATTTTGCATAGCATGATTTGAGTGAAACACTTTGCCCTTTAATGTGTGATTCCTTTGTGAGTGATATTCATGGTAGAGGATTTGAAGTGGAAGCTTTGGTTTGCATATACCTATCCGGGTTGAGTAAGTTGTATTGATATTGGTTATGTCACTCATTATGCTTGAGAATGTTGTGTAAGGTTTGGTTAATTCGATTTTGAAAAATGTTTAATTCTCTTAAGTTGGTGACCGTCTCTAGATTGCTTTGAGGCTAATTTTTGGAAGGTCTATTGTTTTCCTTGTCTTTTATTTTGTTTTGCTTGAGGACTAGCAAAAGTTTAGTTTGGGGGTATTTGATAGGTGCATTATTTATCACATTTTCAGGTTAATTCTTCCTAAGTTTTGTTAAGGAATTGATTATAAAAGAGCCTTATTACTTTCCTTTTCTTTGTTTCTGTCAATCTGCGCATGCAGGACATTTTTGATGATAATTCGACTTTTCGGAGGAGTTTTGATGCAAGGACAATTGGAGAAGGAGGCTATGAGGTGGAAGATCATTGTGTCCTAATTTCGTAATTTTTCATGGAGCCAAACGTTCCAGTTTTACAAATCAATCCCGCAGAAGTAACTTTCCGGTCAGAATTGCACAGCTACGGAAGAATGAAGATTTGGAGGCTTTCCCGATTTTTCCTAGTGACGTGGGATATATGCCTGGAAAGATAAGAGATAACGATCTTTCGAAATTTTTGTCATTGATTGCATGAACTTGAAAATGATAGAGGCATTAGGTTTACCACCATGGCCCAAATAACCTTGTTTCCCAAAGAAAAAATGATATCATTAGATTGCCAATTTGAGCCGTGTTTGTGAGCCTTTTATTTCTTATCACCAGATATGTCTACCCTTATGCCTGAAATAAATATTTTTCCTTACCCTTTCCAAGCGAGCAATGCAAGATTATCTTATGTGAATGTTTGTGAAGTACTTTGAGGGTGTTTGGCAAAAGAATAAGTGTGGGGGTTTTTCATATTTGTTTCTGTTTAAAAAAAAAAAAAAAAAAAAAAAAAAAAAAAAAAAAAAAAAAGAAAAAGAAAGATTGTATACAAAGAAAATAAAAAGTTTTTAAAGTTTCAGTTTATGGGTGTGGTTGGAGGTGACTTGTAGAATAGCTGGAAATGTTGAGTTCTTATAAATCTAAAGAAAAAATCGCTTGCAATGTAGCTTGGAACTTGTGTTTTCCTATTCTTTCGTTTCAATAACTCTCGCCATAAGCCTCATTACATCCAATAAAAGTCCTCTTGATTTAAGTTTTGCAATTATGACTGTGGAGAAGTGATCTTTATGCAAGCTTATGGTAGAACTTTCACATTCGTTTCTTTGAGCGAAACACATTAAAACTAAACACATGTGCGATTGAGTGTACATCCAGTGAGAAGGTCGCTAGTTTGCATATGGTGATTTTTAAAATAAAAACTTGAAATTGCATTAGCATGGCTATCTCACACACTACACTTCAAGGATGTTTCAAAGATTACTGCTAATATTTGAATAAGGAAAATGAACTTGAATTGCTTGTTGTTGTTAGCTATGGTTCTTGATGATTATGTTCTCAAAGGAAATTCTATGAGGGTAATATAGGGGAAAACTAATAATTTTCATGTTATTACTTTTTCTGTTTTCTCTGTTTTGCTCGAGGACTAGCAAAAGCTAAGTGTGGGGGTATTTGATCGGATTATATTTATACATATTTTACATCAAATTCTCTCGTCTTTTCTTAGTTAGTTTCTTATATTTTGTGCTATTTACTTTGTTTTTGTGTTTTATCGAATTTATCTAGCTAAGAAAATAAAAATAGCATAAGTGTGATTTTTAGTAATAAAATCGTAAAAACTGCTTTGCCCACTATTTTTGGTTAATAAAAATAAGATAGTATTATATATATATATATATATATATATATATATGATGTTGAGTGAGTGCACAGTTTTAAAAGAAGAAGGAAATATAAACAAAGAAGAAAGCTGGCGTGCAGCGAGGGAAATAATAAAAGAACTTCAAGGGCAGTGCTGCCCTTTAAAACAGCATGATGGAAAGCATGCAGGGAAATAAAGAAAAAACGTGGGGTGAGCACCAGTGCACTGAGGAAATAAAAAATAATAGGAAAGATGGTGGGAGTTGCTGCCTGGTGGGCAGCGGGAATAAAAGGAGAGGATGCTGTCAGGAGGTGAGAAGGGGGCCTGCCTTGGGCAGTGGAGGGGAAGCTGCTTGTGCAGCTTGCGAAGAGGGAGGTCGCTGCCTTTTGGCAGCTTGGAAAGAGAGACAGAGAGTGCAGGAGCTGCGGAGAAGGAGTGGACAGCGCAGCTGAACAACGGGGTGAGTACGGGAAAGAGAAGGACAGTTGCTTGGGCAGCTGACGTGAAAGAAAGAGGCTCTCGGTGTGGAAGGAGGCTGCGTTAGAGCAGCTAGGGAGACAGCTTGGACGAGAGGTGTGAAGCTGCCTGTGCAGCAAGGCTGCTCGCAGTGATTTTGGCAGCCTGACGCGAGGAGAGAGGCAGCACGGGACTTGAAAGAGAAGTGGGAAAAAGGTGCAGCAGGTGAAGAAGCTGCTCCAAGCAGCAGGGATCCTCGGGAAGAAACTGTGCAGCAAGGAAAGGCTACCTTGGCGCCAGCGTGAAACAAACAGAGAAAACAAAGGAGCAGTCGGCCCTTGCGCAGCGACTGGGAAGAGGAGCAGTCGGCCCTTGCGCAGCGACTGGGAAGAGGAGCAGTCGGCCCTTGCGCAGCGACTGGAAGAGCAAAACAGAAGCACTTATCTCTCGGTTTAATCCTCCAACTCACGTTTTATTTCTGCTTTAATTTTAATAATGTGTAACTAATTTTGTTTTGGCTAGAGTTTAATTCAAAACCATGGATATATTTGTAATTTGAATTGATTACCTTCAGTTGTGATTTCTGAGTTGTGATTTAATTTGCTTAACTGCTTGATTGATAACTTATTTTTTGTATGTCGATTAAGGATGCATACTTAATTTACATGCATGAATTTGATGCTAGAATATAAGTGAATTTCACCTAATCGTTATGAACTTATATTCACAAGTAGTGAAGGTCGCTTATAAACGATCGCGTTAGGTAAATTCTTGGCATAAGTTTCATGCAATTCATAGTAACAAGTGCCTCGTCAATGCTTATGATTTTCATAAAACTTAATGATTCTTGCTTGTATCTCTATTATGCAATTCATGTAGGGAACTTGTAGGGAATGTTTTGGGTTGTCGTATGCAATCATCCAACCTAATAAAAGTAGGAAAATCTGAAGGTTAATTTAAGCGGACCTAATTAACTTGGGGCGTTGAGAATTTACAATTTATTGAAAGAACAACTGAAAATCAATTTAGGTTGCATATGTGCCATGTGTGGAGAATAATCCTCTAGCCAGTCCGTCATTTATCATTTTACCTTAATTTTATGTTTTTGTCAATTTTGTAATTTATTTAAGTTTAATTTACTTTTCATCAAAATCAATCCCCCATTTTATTTTAAAGTGTTAGATTTATTAGAAGTCATTTTAGTTTGTGTTTTCTTAAGTCTTGAGTTGTTTTGAGTCTTTTGATTTATTTTAGTTTATTTGTTAGTTTTATTTTGAGTTATTCTATTTAAGTGTTTTGAGTCTAGTTTAATATTTTAAATTTTGTTTTTACGTTTTTAATTTAATTTCACTTTGATTAGCATCCCTAGTTAATCCCCGGCCTAGAACGATCCCTACTTACATCATTACTACAACTGTCACAAATAGGGTTTAAATTTGTGCGTTAGTTATTTTCGCATCAAATTTTTGGCGCCGTTGCCGGGGATTAGCAAATTTGCTAATCCTTTTATTTTTGTTTTTGCTTATGTTTATTTGTGTTTGTGTATGTTACTTTTGATATTTGATTTATTTTTCTTTCTTTGAATTAAGGTACAAATGGAGCAAGACCTGGATTCTACTAGCATTCAAGATCTATTGGCACAGCTCACTGCTCAGTTAACTCATAATGCCGAACGGACCACAATGCCAAGTGTCCCTACATTTGATATGCCCTATGAGCAAGGATTTCAAACTCATCAATATCCCCAATTTTCTGCAAATGAAGATGTTTGGGGATATCAAGGTTATAACCAATCAAGGGGCAACATGTTTTCCAACACTTATAATTCGGATTGGAGAAGTAATTCAGAGTATATGTGGGATGAACCTCAACAATTTCAACAAGGTGGATATTGGCAGCAAGACGAGTTCTATTCAAGACCTATGCAGCCACCACAGCATCCCCCACAACAATTCCAATCGAATCAAAGTATGCCCATGGATTATAATCAAATGCTTGAAGAATTAATTTCTTCGGTACAGGGTTCACAAAAAGAAGAACAATTGCCGCCATCGGAAGAGTTCTATCAGTGGCCATATGAACCGTCACAGCCTCCACCACAATCTCCCCAACCAAATTCAGGTACGTCCTCGGATAATGACATTTTGAATAAGTTACTAACCTCTTTGACCCAGGACGTAGAAAATCGAAACATGGAGATGCAAAATAAAGCCAACAAGGTGGATGCATTGGAGGAGCAAGTTTGGCAGATTATGGAATTCATGGCACAGATTCGAGATCAAGGTAACATGGAGGATGAAGTTGTTCCTGAACCATCCAAACAGAGCCCGAACATGGATGAATTGCCAATTCCAGAAGAAGATGAGGATGACGACTTGGGCAGTTTAGAAGAATTCTTATCGCAAACCCCTCAAGTCCTTATGCCATCCAACTCAGGTGAGGAGGTTCTAAGTTCAATTCATTCTGACATTATTCCACCAATTGTCCTTTTTCCTTGTAGGTTTTTAAATCCCAAGGAAGAAGTGAATGAAAAATACGTTGTGGAAGATCTTCCCAAGGTGCAAAGTGATATCCAAATTCTTGGTGTACCAAATCAAGTTCCCGATGAGATTGAAACGTTCAAAGAGACGTGTACACCAAGAAGAATTATTCCAGAAAATGAGGTAGCCGGAGAATTTGTTGAATACATCCAAGAGGCTGTGCATGAGACAAATGCCAAGGAAGTTGAGTTTGATGACACGGGACAAGCCACAACCATCATAGTAAACCTGGCCAAGTTCAAAGTCCCGGAAACGTTCAAAGACGTGGTGTTTGTAATTGAGTTTGAATGTGACTGTAAGCCATCTTCTCCATTTTTAATTTTAATTTATACTAACTTGTTTCTAATTTTGATGATTCAGGCACCGTCATTAGAACTTAGACCGTTGTCGGATCATTTCAAGTACCACCGTCCGTTCAATGATAAGCCCATGCATTTGAATAATGAAGCGAGGCCTAGGAATCACCCACAATCAGATTTGCATTCCTAATCCCTTCTCTTTACTGCTTTCATTTTGTTTTGTTTATTTAGTTGTGATTTTTGTTTAGAAAGTTAAACTTAGTCTTTTTACTTTGTTTTACTTATTTTACATTGTTATTTAAAAAAAAAAAAAAAAAATATACGTTGATTTTTTTTATTTTACGTTGATTTTATTTTGTTGTGTTTATTTAGTAGTGATTTTTGTTTAGGAGATTAAACTTAGTTTTTTTACTTTGATTTACTTATTTTTACATTTATATATAAAAAAAAAAAAATCAAAAAAAAAAAAAAAAACTTAAAAACATAAACATTCATATAAATAAAAAAAAAATAAAAAAAAATAAAAAAATAAAAAAAAAAAATAAAAAAAAAATTAAAAAAAAAACTTAAATGCATAAATTTTTTTACAATAACTTGTAATTTAATTTCGTTCATTGGTCATTGGTTGGTGGTGCCTCGGAGGTCGACGGAGCCCCTGAAAGACGAAGCGCCAGAGCTGGATCATTCAGAGCCTCAATATTTGGTGCTGCTCCCGAGGACGAAGGCAACACAAACCTCGGGAGTAACGCCATAAACCGTTGATGATCACTCTGAATCCGCACTTCGGACTCCTGCATCTGATCCAGCTTCCTCTTCATGCTGGTTGAGTAATTGGTTGCAAGCATGTGCAAATCCCTGTTCTCATGCCTAAGCACTCTGACCTCCTGCCGAAGACTAGCCACTTCAGCCATCAACGATTCCACCTGACGGGTTCGTGCAAGAAGGCGCTGGCCCATGTTTGATACTGAACCTGCGCATCGGACGCTGTAGGCCATAGAGTCCTGAACAGCCAGTTCGTCGGACCGCCTAGAAAGTATCCTAGTGTCTCTAGGAGTGAGCAGATTTCGGGCCACCACCGATGCGGTTGTTTCGTTCATCATCATGGAATCCCCAACTGTAAGAGGACCATTCGGGGATATGAAGGACGGCTGCCAAATGTTGGTTGGAGAAGATATATCACTATCTTCCCCAACATTCAAGTTAAGGCGACGGTCAGAAGGGCAAGACATTTTCTGAAGATGTTGAGAATGAAGAGTCGGAATGATCAAGATTAAAAGAAAATGCAAGAGGGAGTGTTTACAGGAGGGAACGTTTGCCAGATGAAGTGTGTTGTGGAGCAAAAATGAGCGTTCTTATAAGAAGAAGAAATCGTTGAGGCATCACTCAGCAGTCGAAGAGACGCCCTCTCGCAAATCGAAGAGCCAGGCTCCTTTCTCAAAAGCCGGACTCTTTTCTCAAAAGCGGCGTCGCCGTTCTCAAAAGTCGGTTCCTTTCTCAAAAGTCGGACGCCGCTCTCTCAAAAGTCGGGCGTCTTTCTCAAAAGCCGGAGCAGTCAGGAATCACGAGGCGAGCCGCTCCCTGATTTGTCCAGACGTGTCACATGCAATTCCTTTCTCAAAAGTCGGGATTGCTCAGAAACCACGAGCCGCTCCCTGATTTTTCCAATTTTGTCGTCACTCGTCACGCGCTGTCAGCTTTGCGCAAATTACGGGTGACTTTTTCAGAAAGCGCGTAACTTGTACTGTTCATCCATCCATCGGCTGCCGACAGGGGTAAAAGAATAGTTTCGGTTGTGAAGAAAAGTCCTATAAACGTATACCTTCGCCATCCATTGCAAAGGCAAACTCTCTCAGCACTTCTTCATCTCCGAAATTTTTCATCTCCCAAAATGCCTTTCCATCAAACCCTCTCGAGTTTCTCTGTGTTTCTCATTCCCTGGGATACCTTTGCAAATAAGTCATCTAGAGCTAGAGTATTTCATATCATGAAGGTTGAAAGCAAGAGTATCTCATATCACGCTTTCTTCCTGTCCTTGTCCTTGTCTTTGTGGCAAGGAGAAAGCGGGCAATCAGCCAGCACTCGGTGTCAATCTTCCAATCTAAGAACCGACTGCCTGGAAATCCTTCCTGATTGCTTACCTAGCATTGCTCTCGAGTGCTCTTCTTCAACCACTGATGTACTTCCGAAGAAGTCGCCACATCTGCCTGGAGAACAGCCAAGGCAAGTGAAAATGTTACTTGAAGCATGTGGAGACAAGGTGCTGCTTCATCTTCAAGATCAAGTCTCATTTTCCTTGCTAAGAAGTTCCCCAGCCCAGTTCAAGCATACACCTGTGGAACGATACTTCTTCAAAAGCAAAAGTATCCCATATCATCAGAGTCAGAGGCAAAGATTTCTCATGGCATGCTTTTCCTTTACCCTTGCTCTTGGCTACGGGGCAAGGTGAAAGAAAGGCAATCGGTCGGCACTTGGACAGATTGAACAAAGAAGCAGACCACCACCTATTCCTCGTGCCTACCTGCCATGCAGAAGAACAAAAAGAGAAGAATGTAGCCTGCAGACTCAATCAACCCAGCAGAAGGAGTCTGAGTTGAAACCAAGAGCTCGAGAAGCTTCAAGACCACCACCAATCAAGTCTCATTTTCCTTGCTAAGAAGTTCCGAGGCCAGTTCAAGTTCAAAGCTGTGGAAAGTCACCAAACAGGACCAATGTTCTTTTATTAGTTTTATTCATTATCTTTTATTTTCATTTTCAATTTTTCGTTTGTTTTTTTATTTTATATTTTCTTGCGTGCTTAACTGACTTATTTCTTTTCTTTGCAGGAACTTTTGGCAATTTCCACCATTGAAGTTGATTGCAAAATAAAAGGTTGGGGGTCATCGCTTGATTTTCTGCAAATTAGGGAAGTTTTCAGTCCTATTACTTTATTTTGTTTCTTTATATTTATTTATTTTACTTTTATTTGCATTTTATTACATTTTCTGACATTGGGGACAATGTCTAGTTTAAGTGTGGGGGTAAAGAGTATAAAAATGACCAAATTAAAATTTTTTGTACCTTCGACTTTAAACTGGTTTCATTTGTTTCCATGTTATTCCATGTTATTGCTTTGTTTTCTTAATTAGTTTTGTTTTATTTAAAAAAAAAAAAAAAAAAAAAAAAAATTTATTCGGAAAATTTAAAAAAAAAAAAAAAAATCCAAAAATATTTCCTTGTTTTCCTTATTGTTTTGAATTAGTTTTTTGTTAGTTTCCCGACCCAATGATATAATTGGATAAAATTTGAACCATGATCATCAAGAACTTAGTTAACATGTGTTGTGTGAAATTCCTAATTCTCGTGTTAGTTTGTACATATTTGATCATCTTTGAAAAACCAAATGCACATAGCCTTGTTGATGTGAAACTAAAGCATGATTTAAAGCTCCATATGTGAATTTAGTGACCATATACATCCTATGTGAGTTTTTGAGCCTATTGAAAGTGTGTGCATTTTTCATACACTCCTATTCTTTCATGTGTGATGAACTTATGTGAGATACTTCTCTAGAACTTGCATAACGATCTTTCGAAATTTTTGTCATTGATTGCATGAACTTGAAAATGATAGAGGCATTAGGTTTACCACCATGGCCCAAATAACCTTGTTTCCCAAAGAAAAAATGATATCATTAGATTGCCAATTTGAGCCGTGTTTGTGAGCCTTTTATTTCTTATCACCAGATATGTCTACCCTTATGCCTGAAATAAATATTTTTCCTTACCCTTTCCAAGCGAGCAATGCAAGATTATCTTATGTGAATGTTTGTGAAGTACTTTGAGGGTGTTTGGCAAAAGAATAAGTGTGGGGGTTTTTCATATTTGTTTCTGTTTAAAAAAAAAAAAAAAAAAAAAAAAAAAAAAAAAAAAAAAAAATAAAAGAAAAAGAAAGATTGTATACAAAGAAAATAAAAAGTTTTTAAAGTTTCAGTTTATGGGTGTGGTTGGAGGTGACTTGTAGAATAGCTGGAAATGTTGAGTTCTTATAAATCTAAAGAAAAAATCGCTTGCAATGTAGCTTGGAACTTGTGTTTTCCTATTCTTTCGTTTCAATAACTCTCGCCCTAAGCCTCATTACATCCAATAAAAGTCCTCTTGATTTAAGTTTTGCAATTATGACTGTGGAGAAGTGATCTTTATGCAAGCTTATGGTAGAACTTTCACATTCGTTTCTTTGAGCGAAACACATTAAAACTAAACACATGTGCGATTGAGTGTACATCCAGTGAGAAGGTCGCTAGTTTGCATATGGTGATTTTTAAAATAAAAACTTGAAATTGCATTTGCATGGCTATCTCACACACTACACTTCAAGGATGTTTCAAAGATTACTGCTAATATTTGAATAAGGAAAATGAACTTGAATTGCTTGTTGTTGTTAGCTATGGTTCTTGATGATTATGTTCTCAAAGGAAATTCTATGAGGGTAATATAGGGGAAAACTAATAATTTTCATGTTATTACTTTTTCTGTTTTCTCTGTTTTGCTCGAGGACTAGCAAAAGCTAAGTGTGGGGGTATTTGATCGGATTATATTTATACATATTTTACATCAAATTCTCTCGTCTTTTCTTAGTTAGTTTCTTATATTTTTGTGCTATTTACTTTGTTTTTGTGTTTTATCGAATTTATCTAGCTAAGAAAATAAAAATAGCATAAGTGTGATTTTTAGTAATAAAATCGTAAAAACTGCTTTGCCCACTATTTTTGGTTAATAAAAATAAGATAGTATTATATATATATATATATATATATGATGTTGAGTGAGTGCACAGTTTTAAAAGAAGAAGGAAATATAAACAAAGAAGAAAGCTGGCGTGCAGCGAGGGAAATAATAAAAGAACTTCAAGGGCAGTGCTGCCCTTTAAAACAGCATGATGGAAAGCATGCAGGGAAATAAAGAAAAAACGTGGGGTGAGCACCAGTGCACTGAGGAAATAAAAAATAATAGGAAAGATGGTGGGAGTTGCTGCCTGGTGGGCAGCGGGAATAAAAGGAGAGGATGCTGTCAGGAGGTGAGAAGGGGGCCTGCCTTGGGCAGTGGAGGGGAAGCTGCTTGTGCAGCTTGCGAAGAGGGAGGTCGCTGCCTTTTGGCAGCTTGGAAAGAGAGACAGAGAGTGCAGGAGCTGCGGAGAAGGAGTGGACAGCGCAGCTGAACAACGGGGTGAGTACGGGAAAGAGAAGGACAGTTGCTTGGGCAGCTGACGTGAAAGAAAGAGGCTCTCGGTGTGGAAGGAGGCTGCGTTAGAGCAGCTAGGGAGACAGCTTGGACGAGAGGTGTGAAGCTGCCTGTGCAGCAAGGCTGCTCGCAGTGATTTTGGCAGCCTGACGCGAGGAGAGAGGCAGCACGGGACTTGAAAGAGAAGTGGGAAAAAGGTGCAGCAGGTGAAGAAGCTGCTCCAAGCAGCAGGGATCCTCGGGAAGAAACTGTGCAGCAAGGAAAGGCTACCTTGGCGCCAGCGTGAAACAAACAGAGAAAACAAAGGAGCAGTCGGCCCTTGCGCAGCGACTGGGAAGAGGAGCAGTCGGCCCTTGCGCAGCGACTGGGAAGAGGAGCAGTCGGCCCTTGCGCAGCGACTGGAAGAGCAAAACAGAAGCACTTATCTCTCGGTTTAATCCTCCAACTCACGTTTTATTTCTGCTTTAATTTTAATAATGTGTAACTAATTTTGTTTTGGCTAGAGTTTAATTCAAAACCATGGATATATTTGTAATTTGAATTGATTACCTTCAGTTGTGATTTCTGAGTTGTGATTTAATTTGCTTAACTGCTTGATTGATAACTTATTTTTTGTATGTCGATTAAGGATGCATACTTAATTTACATGCATGAATTTGATGCTAGAATATAAGTGAATTTCACCTAATCGTTATGAACTTATATTCACAAGTAGTGAAGGTCGCTTATAAACGATCGCGTTAGGTAAATTCTTGGCATAAGTTTCATGCAATTCATAGTAACAAGTGCCTCGTCAATGCTTATGATTTTCATAAAACTTAATGATTCTTGCTTGTATCTCTATTATGCAATTCATGTAGGGAACTTGTAGGGAATGTTTTGGGTTGTCGTATGCAATCATCCAACCTAATAAAAGTAGGAAAATCTGAAGGTTAATTTAAGCGGACCTAATTAACTTGGGGCGTTGAGAATTTACAATTTATTGAAAGAACAACTGAAAATCAATTTAGGTTGCATATGTGCCATGTGTGGAGAATAATCCTCTAGCCAGTCCGTCATTTATCATTTTACCTTAATTTTATGTTTTTGTCAATTTTGTAATTTATTTAAGTTTAATTTACTTTTCATCAAAATCAATCCCCCATTTTATTTTAAAGTGTTAGATTTATTAGAAGTCATTTTAGTTTGTGTTTTCTTAAGTCTTGAGTTGTTTTGAGTCTTTTGATTTATTTTAGTTTATTTGTTAGTTTTATTTTGAGTTATTCTATTTAAGTGTTTTGAGTCTAGTTTAATATTTTAAATTTTGTTTTTACGTTTTTAATTTAATTTCACTTTGATTAGCATCCCTAGTTAATCCCCGGCCTAGAACGATCCCTACTTACATCATTACTACAACTGTCACAAATAGGGTTTAAATTTGTGCGTTAGTTATTTTCGCATCAGTTGCATTGATTTACATTAGTGGAGAGACGATATGAAGAGCAAGCTTATGGGGTTTTATTTTGCATAGCATGATTTGAGTGAAACACTTTGCCCTTTAATGTGTGATTCCTTTGTGAGTGATATTCATGGTAGAGGATTTGAAGTGGAAGCTTTGGTTTGCATATACCTATCCGGGTTGAGTAAGTTGTATTGATATTGGTTATGTCACTCATTATGCTTGAGAATGTTGTGTAAGGTTTGGTTAATTCGATTTTGAAAAATGTTTAATTCTCTTAAGTTGGTGACCGTCTCTAGATTGCTTTGAGGCTAATTTTTGGAAGGTCTATTGTTTTCCTTGTCTTTTATTTTGTTTTGCTTGAGGACTAGCAAAAGTTTAGTTTGGGGGTATTTGATAGGTGCATTATTTATCACATTTTCAGGTTAATTCTTCCTAAGTTTTGTTAAGGAATTGATTATAAAAGAGCCTTATTACTTTCCTTTTCTTTGTTTCTGTCAATCTGCGCATGCAGGACATTTTTGATGATAATTCGACTTTTCGGAGGAGTTTTGATGCAAGGACAATTGGAGAAGGAGGCTATGAGGTGGAAGATCATTGTGTCCTAATTTCGTAATTTTTCATGGAGCCAAACGTTCCAGTTTTACAAATCAATCCCGCAGAAGTAACTTTCCGGTCAGAATTGCACAGCTACGGAAGAATGAAGATTTGGAGGCTTTCCCGATTTTTCCTAGTGACGTGGGATATATGCCTGGAAAGATAAGAGATAAAGATACGTTTTCCATATTTTTACAGATTTTTCCAGAAGCTAAATCGGACCCAAATCTGGAGTGCAAGTCAGATGCCGTATTTCCCATTCTTTCCTAGTTTGTTTCATTAATTACTTAGGAGTCTGTTTTCTTTTAGGATAGTTTTTATCAGACTTATGAGGGTTTTATTGGAGGATATAAATAGGGCCCGAGGTTGTCCCAGAGGGGTGTCGGGGGAAAAAAAAAAGACGAATTACACAAGGAAAATTCGTCCAAAGTGAAGATAGGCTGTTGAGTGTGTTCTTACCATTCTTTTCCGGATTTTATTTTGTTGCTATGATTTCTTTTGTGATTTTTATTATGACTATGTGTAACTAAACTCTTCTTCTAAGGTTTATGAAGAAGCCATGACATGATTATTCCCAAAGTATCTTGTTGATTATTATCTGATTACATGCCATGTTTAGTTCTTAATCTTTGTGCTTAATCTATTCTAGATTTATATGTTCTTCTGATTGGCCATCATTGTGAACTTGTTTCTAGATAATTAGATAAATCTGAGAGGATGACCAATATCAATTAGGTTTATTGGAACTAAGATTAGGAAGAGTAGACAAACTAGTGAGGATAACCAATATCAAACTAGTCCTGCTTGGTTGACATAATTCTTCTGTGCTTAATGGGTTTGTATGTGTTTAACTGTATGCCTAACCAATAGGATATAGTTTTCATGTATAGGCACACGAGTTGATGCCTGACCAAGGATTAATTCATATCTTAGAAAGAACAACCTTAAATATTGGCATGGTAATTGGATAGTAATTGGCTTGAAGAAAAGGGAATAGGATTGTTATTGGTGGATTCATAACCTTAGGCTTTCATCACATTAAATTATTTTAAACTTTCTTTTGTTGCGTGTTTTCGTTATTCACATTCTTAGTCTAATTTGAAGTAAAGTTTCAATTATTTTTCATAATCAATTAATCAATCATTCGTTCCTTAGTTAAGTTAAGTTTCGCGTAATCAACTGGTTGAATTGGCATTAAAAGCAATCTCTGTGGGATCGACCTCGTATTTGCGTTTATTTCTATAATTGATTCGTGCGCTTGCGAGTTTAATTTGGTTTAAATTAATATATTATTTAGGTTAGTTTAAATTTACATCAACTATATGATTGAACAATGCATCGGTCTTCTTGCCGCAGAGAAACAAACCCCGAGCGAAGACTTATAAGATAAGATAAGTCTGAGGAGCGGAGATGCGAATTGTCTACGATGCCTCGCCGCACCGAGCCAACTCTCGCTAAGGGGTCCATCCTCAAAACTGCACAACTTTTAAATAGCGCTCGCGCTTGCAAATCATTAAGGCTCTTTGCGGAGAGCACACCAGAATACTTCGTCATCAAAGGCCCTAGCTTGGCTCCGGTCGATGAAGAAGGCCTTGACTTATCCAGAGTGGACAAAGAAAAATGAGTGCCAAAATATTCACCCAACCAACCATACACATAGTGGTAAGGAAGCACCGCAGCACGATCTTCAGTGCTTGCCGAGTCAGAAACCATGCTCAAGCCATTGTAAATGTTGGCTAAGACAGGAATAGCAAGACTAAAAGACTCACCTGCAGCCATCTTGCTAGCAACTTTGAAAACTCCAGGACGAACTAAGTTGACGTCGCCTGCTGGGAAAACAAACTTACAAAGCCAACAAGCTAAGAAAGAAGCCAGGTAAGACTCATCCACATGCTCTAATGCTATGCCAAGATCCTCAAATGCTCTCAACTCGTCAGAAGAGCGACGCCTGGTTGCGCCAATAACACCGGACGGGTCTGAGTCGCCCTTTGGCCTAGTGGAATTGTTACGACCAATTTTCTTCAAAGGCTTCTTATACCTCATGGCCTCCCAGTACCAGAATCGGATCCATGAGGAAATCCTCACGCCTGATTTACCTGGAGCATCCTGGAAAAGCCTGTGATACGCCCAAAACAAATAGCGGCAACTTGCAAGCAATCCTCGGTTATTGCAAAAAGAAAGGTCCTCTGCACTGGGAACGACCTCGTCGTAAAACTTGCCTTGGATCGGCAAGCCTCCTATCCTGTGAAGATCCCAAAGTGAAATTGACATCTCCCCTTGTGCTGTGTGAAGTGTGTTGGTGGCCGAACACCAACGCTCTAACAACACACGAATAACGGAATGATGGCGATCGTAACTAAATAAAGATGCATACACAGCATGGTAAAGGCCCACCTTAGTAAGCACATCCTTAGATCGGCTTAAGACATCTTCGAGCCACTCCCAATAAAACTCATCAAAAACGGCCTCTCCAGCAGTAGACAGGGTACCATTCCAAGCCATAGCTCCGATGCGGATGTGATCACCAAGAAGCTTAAATGAGGCCGAACGATTATCACCAGCATGGTGTGACGGATTCAAGATAAGAATCTTCGAGATGCGCGCCTTCTTCTTCGTATCTGTTTGGACAGAATCTACCACATCCCAAGATACTTCGGAAGACCATGACTTAATATGCATGTCGTTCCTCTGTCTTGCGAGTCACCTGCCTGCGCAAGAATGGTAAGGGTGTTGCCCTTAAAGCACTTAAAAAATACCATGACCTCGAAAAAAACAAAATAAATCAGCAGCAACACGGCAAAGGGGGTAGCTACAAGACAGTCCTTCCAAGCGGCAGCAAGAGGCACATCGACGTCACCACCGAGGAAAGTTATGACCAAAAGGCATTACACAGCATAAACTCGCTGCAGTCTCTTGCACAACACCACATGGCAGCGCACCACCGAGAAAAAAAAAACTGTGATCAAAAGGCACTACACAGCGAAACCCCGTTGCAGTCTCTTGCACAAACCCTAGGCAGCAGAAAGCACAAATATGCTCACGCCCTGCTCACTCCAAATACCACGTCTTTGAAAGCTTCGTAATTAAAGATCCCTGGCATTACGACAAAGAAATCCATCAGTGAGGGTGCGCACATTATAAGAAATTTTATATATGTGCACACTGGGACAAACAAATATATGTATATATGCATGCAGAAGACTGGACAAAGAAACAAATATATATATATGCATGCAGATGGCGGGACAAAGAAACAAATGTATATATATATATGCATGCAGAGTGACGGGACGAGCCTTGGCAAGTACCAATTACCTGTCATATATATATATGCATGCAGAGTGACAGGACAAACAAACAGATATATATATATATATATGCGTGCAGAGTGATGGGACAAACACACAGATATATATATATATATATATATATATATATATGTGTGCATGCAGAAGACGCCACCAAAGGAACAAATGTGTATATGTATATATATATGCATGCGGATGACAAGTGATGGGACAAACAAACAAATATATATATATATATATGCATGCAGAAGACGCCACCAAAGGAACAAATGTATATATATATATGCATGTGGATGACAAGACAAACAAGCAAATAAAATATATATATATATATGCATGCGGATGACAAGACAAAAAAGCAAATATATATATATATATATATATATATCTATATGACGGGACAAACAAGCAAATAAGACATGTATATATATATGTATCAGCGCAGTGGTGGACAACCACGTTCCACATATGTATATATGAAGGCATGCACGACCCCAGGAAGATCCTCACCTTAAAAAGAAAGAGCCTGGACCTCTCCCTCCCCGTCTTGTAACTCGAAAGAGAGATCGCTGCGAGCCCGGATGCGCTGATTCCTACAGCCTTTGCGCCAGGAACAGTTTCAGCAAGAAATGACCCCTGTACTCGGCGGCTATGCTCAATGATAAGTGCAAGGATGACAGGCAGTGTAATAGTGTGCGGCAGTTGGTGCAACGAGGATGGGAGGCAGTGTGGCAACCAGCAAGGATGACAAAGGCAGTGCAGCAAGGATGGTGGCTGTACAATGGCTTGGCAGTGACGGTAAAAGGCAGCGAGAATGCAGTGGCTGCGCAATTGGCTGTGAAATTGTTGCGCGGTTGTGGTGTCCAGAGAAGCAGGCGAACCTGCACAAATATGAAGCAGCAAATTTTGGTGCAAAATAGACAGAATTACACTTGATAGGTTAAAAAAAAAAAAAAAAAAAACTTTCAAGCTGATGGGAATGGAGTAAGGATCGAATACCTGTTTAAAAGCCTTACGGGAAGGCTTATTTATACACACCAAAAGAAAAAAAAAAAAAAAAAAAAAAAAAAAAAAAAAAAAAAAAAAAAAGGACCAACATTACAGAGCACATGCCGTGAATGATGATACCCACATGCAGCAGCCTGCACAAAAAAAATCTCTTTTGATAAAGCTGGGAAAAGCCTTACCAACCTGCATAGCCCATATTTGCCCGACACTGCAAGCAGCATATTTGGGGAAAAAACAAGGACATACAGCTTTAGCTGTATGTTTGAGATTGAATGCTCTCATTTCTGAAATGTTGAATGCCCTCATTTCTGAAATGTGCTAAGGAAAGCTAAAGTATTGATGTCCACTCACTCTGACATGACTGTTATCTCCACTTACTAATATATATATATATATATGTTGATATCGTGAATAGTGCGCGGAACAATGTGACAGAAGAAATATATATATATATATATATATAACAATGGTGCTAAAAAAAAAAAAACGAATGATGCTCACGCACCAACAAAAAAATATGTACATATAAAAAAAATGTACATATAGACACTAAGTGAAATAAAGCTCATTTATTGATGTTTCCGATAAGTTACAAATATGTACATATACATGAATCAAAATAAACAAACAGGAAGAAGCCTTCATTGCTCGCGAGCCGCCTCATCACTCGGCGGAGCTCCAGACAGACGAAGCACCAGAGATTGATTATCCAGAGCCTCAACACTTGGTGAAGCGCCAGAAGATGAAGGCAGAAGTTGCTTCTGGAGTAATGATGCGAAAATTACTTGACACACAAATTAAACCCTCTTTTTGACAATTGTAGTATAGATGTAAGTAGGGTATCGTTCTAGGCCGGGGATTAGGAGGGCTTGCTAAATCCTCTCAAAAACATAAAAACAAAGTTACAAATGTAAATAAAAGACTTTAAAAGTAAAGGGGGATTTGGATTTGATGAATTTAGAAACAAAACATAAACTTTGGAAAACAAAACAAGTTTTAAAACGAATTTGGTTTAAATAAATGGATGGAAGGTTAGCTAAGGGGTTCTTCTCCACACATGTCTTGCTTGCATACAAAATGATTTCCAATTGCACTTCAATAACTTATTAATTCTCAATGCCCCAAGTTAATTAGGTACGCTTAAATTAACCCTCAGATTTTCCTACTTTTATTGAGTTGGATGATTGCATACGACAACCCAAAGCATTCTTCACAAGTTCCCTACATGAATTGCATAATAGAGATACAAGCAAGAATCATTAAGTTCTATGAAAATCATAAGCATTGACGAGGCATTCATAACTATGGAATACGCATGTTACTCTTGCCAAGAATTTACTTAACGCGATTGTGACTAGCAACCTTCACTATTTGTGAATATAAGTTCATGACAATTAGGTGAAACTCCCTTATATTCTAGCATCAAATTCATGCATGCAAACTAAGTGTCGACCCTCAATCAACATACACAAATCAGTTTTTATACGAACGGATAAGTAAATTGAATTCATAACTTATGAAACGCAATTAAAAGTAATTAAATCATATAGCAAGCAAGGACATGTGTTTCGAATTCCCCCCTAGCTAAGGGGGGTTTAGTTCCTCATTATTACAAAACAAAGATAAACAAATTTAAACATTGAAAAACAAAGGAAAGAAAGCACCTAAACGTTCCAACGATCCATGTTGGATAGCAAGCGCGTCCAAGGACTTTTCTCCTTCTCTTTGCCGCAACAACAAGGTTGGAATGATGTTGAAGGGTTGGTTATTCGGAGGAATGGATGGGAAGGGGTTTAGATATGTAGGAGAGGCAAGGAAAGGTTTGGAGAATGGTTAATTTCTGGATGATTTGAATGAGGTTGCTACCATGGTATTTATTGGAAGAGGATGGACTTGTTTAACACAAAATTTTGGTGGAATTGAGTAGGTGAGCATGGCAAAGAGTGGGAATTGTTGGTGGGTTAGGTATTGAGTCATCCACTCACATGTCATGGTTAGCTAAGCATTGCATCATCCACTCATATGTCATGGTTAGCTAAGCATTGCATCATCCACTCACATGTCATGGTGAGATAGGCATTGCATCATTACTAAAAAATCTGGTGGAAGTGAAACAAAGGGAAGGCCACGACATTGATGAATTTTATGAGGTATGCATGGTTTTGAGTGAAGTTTTGGCCAATCCTTCTAGAAATTTATCTCTTCTTGCACTTTGTATTTGTTTCACCACATTTTTAGCATGTTTCTATCCTCATTTGACTTCAAATTCGTCCATCCATCTTGCTCATAACATATGTAATCCATTCCAAGCTCAAAACTGCTCCAAAATGCACCAAAATGCACTTTCTTGCTACCTTAGCCCTTTGGACCTACAAACACAAGAAAATAGCTTAAAGTACTAAAATAACTAAGAACTAATAACGTAAATGCAAGAAAACTAGTTAACTAAGTCGCATAAATATGCGTCTATCAAATTCCCCCACACTTAGTTTTTGCTAGTCCTCGAGCAAAACAAAGAAATAAAACAAAACAAAACCAACATAACCTAAACCTTCCAACGTTTGCTTTAGGGATTTCCAATGCACATGACATGTTAAGGATTATCATTCTCACAGATTTGAGTTAATTTAACACTTAAGCACATACTTAATCATAGTCACTACATACTAGTTCACAATTAACCAACAATGTTTTGAATGTAGTAACATGCCTTAGAGAATTCCCTCAATCCTTACAAGATATGCACTCTATTTTCACTCAGATTTTCTAACTACACACCCTATACTAGTTATATGTGAGAGAATTGATGTGGATATAAAAACGAATGCTTACATATAAGTATCACAAAGAATGCAATTTCCGGAGTTAATAAGCATGTTTAGATATGATCTCATGAATGGAATGCTACTACTTAGATGCGAGAACCAATGACACCATATGCTCATACCAAATTCAAACTCCACAAATTGAAGCACATAACACTCAAGATAGAAGTTAAGGGTTGTAACGGGGCTTGGGGTATTGGTTTAACAAAGAAAGGATAGGGAAAACAAACGTTCTTCAAGCGTTAGTAAGCAAAGTAGTAAAATTGAGACTTAGAATTCACTTAGATTGCAGAAATTAACTTGAAAACATAAGGGGAAGATTTAAACAACTTTTTAGGGCCGAATTTATTGTTTTGGACCCTTACTTCAACACTTTGAATTCTTTTCACAACTTTTCAACTTTTTTTTTTTTTTTTTTTTTTTTTTTTCTTTTCTTTCTACCCGTGCCTATGGCACACAATTCACAAAATAAAAATTTCCCCCACACTTGGTTTCTGCCACAAAGGAATTCAATTTGAATCATGCTTACTATACTTTAAGAACGAGGGTATGGATAGTCCTAATCTAGGCTAGGTGAGGATGATGTAGGTTAACAAAGAAAAGGCTAAACAAGGCTCAATGGGGTTAACACCTAAACATATAATGGAGTATGGTTTTACGGCTTTTTTTTTTTTTTTTTTTTTTTTTGGCTATGGTGGTGGTCACTACACAACTTTATCTTTGAATATGTGTTATGCAAATCAATAACATGCTTTGAATGAATTGGGCATGAGTTCTAGCATTTGGAACTAAATGATGACACGCCTTCTAAGTAGCAACCAAGCAAAAAATAATGAGATCATGCAACGACTTAAGAAAGCAACAAGTTCACAGATTATTAACTCTCCAAATAAACGTTTAGGCTCAAGTCTCACAAGGTTGTAGCGTTAGTTTGAGTTACTTCCTTCAAGCATGTTACAAAAACTAATTTTTCCTTTATGTGAATTCATAAGTTATAACCACAACCAAGCATAAACCAAAGAGTAAATCAAACTTTTATCCATGTTTATAACTTTCTTTAACCGTCATGCAATTACAAATCGAATCCTCATTATTGTGTTGGAAGGTACCCTACGACACAAACAACCACACAAAAACAACCCTCTTTGGGTTTTTAAAACAAATTTTTCAAATTTTTATGTGATTTTCGGATTTTTACTTCAAAACACACTAAAACACATCAAAACAACTTAAAAACACTTAAAAACAGCAAGGAACAAGTCTTTAAGTTAAGGGTGATAAAATCCCACGAATTTGCACCAAAAACACTTAGTTACCCCCCCCACACTTAAATCAAACATTGTCCTCAATGTTTCAAGCATAAAATCACACTAAACAAAAAGAAACACACAAACAGCAACTAAAACAACTAAATAGGCAGATTAGAAAGATTCAACAAAGAGAAGGGTTTAGGAATGCAAATATGGAATTGGAGTGATTCCTCGAGCTTCCTTTGTTGAATTGCATGGGTTGCCTCCCAAGTAGCGCTTTCTTTAACGTCTTGCAGCCGGACGATGCTTCTTTGAAGGGTTATGGAACCCCACGGTCTGGAGGGGTGTTTCCTCTACGCCTTCTCCTTCGAACCACTTCATGCTTTGGGTCCTTGAATGGAATGGGATAGTAATTCTTCTTGACTGGGCCATTGAGCATCCTACAATCCATGTGAATTCGCCCACCATCCGGGATATGCTCGGGTACCTGCACCCAAGTAGGGAACCATTTCTTAATTTTAATGGGAATTGGATTTGGATTAGGTGTCTTACCTTGGCGTTGTGATGAAGTGGCAGCAACATGAACTTTCTCCCCCTTGGTGCTCTCGGTCAAATTGGGTGTTTTAAGGGCAGTGGTCACGGGGTCCTTGTGCTCCACTTCAATTCCCTCATCTTGTATTGTTCTTGAAGCAAACTTTGTGTTAGGGGCTGAATGATCCGTCCCTATCTTTTCTATTGTATCAATAACACAACAAGAACGAACAACATTAGGAGTCTCAATGGATTCAGGAAATTTAAAACAAATCATATCACCACCAAATGCCATGGTTACTTCTCCTTTGGCTACATCAATCTTGGTTTGAGCTGTTTTCATGAAAGGTCGTCCAAGTAAGAGTGGTGATGATGGAGAGTGTGCCGAATCTTCCATGTCAAGCACATAGAAATCTGCAGGAAAAATCAAATGGTCTACCTGCACCAAAACATCCTCCAAAACACCTTTCAGATATGCATTAGATCGATCGGCTAATTGGATAATAACACCATCATTTTTAAGCTCTCCTAGATTCATCGATGCATAAACAGAATATGGCATGACATTAATAGAAGCACCTAAATCTAGCATGGCATGTTCAAACCTTGTATTACCAATTACGCAAGGGATAATGAAACTACCTGGATCTTTGCATTTAGGCGGTAGCTTTCTTTGCAACAGTGCAGAGACATTCTCACTTACATGTACTACCTCTTTCTCCCGAATCCGTTTCCTTGTTGTACAAAGCTTTTTCAAGAACTTTGCATACTTCGGAATTTGCTTGATTGCATCCAAAAGGGGTATGTTGACTTGAACTTTCCTAAATGTCTCTAGAACATCTTTTTCCTCCTCTTCTTTCTTGGATTGCAAAAACCTGCCAGGAAAGGGCACATTTAGTGGAAAGAAACTAGAAGAATTCGAATTTGGACTTACCTTGACGGGTTGAGATGGTTTAGGGGCATGTTGTGGTTGCGGTAAGGGTGGTTCTACCCTTGCCGTGGGTTGGGCTCCATGTTCTTCTTCTTGCAGCAGCTTTTCATCCTCTATTTGACTTGATTTTGATGAGTTTGGATCAACCCTAACTTGACTACCACTTCTCAACGTGATGGCCTTGGCGGTTTCAAATCCTCCTTTGGGATTCGCAATGGTTGAACTAGGGAGCTTTCCATGTTCACGAAACTGCCCCATAAACTCGGCAATTTGCCCCACTTGCTTCTCCAACTCGTCCATCCTTTTGTCTTGGTTTTGCATAGCCTTAGCTTGATTTTCCTGCCCATTAGACAACTTAGTTAGTATCTTAAGAAGTGCATCATTGTCAAGAGACATACCTGAAGTACTTGGGCCGGATTGGGACTGATTTTGAGGTGGGTCGTAGGGTTTGGTGAAGAACCCCGGGGGTTGTTGCCTAAAGCCTCCTTGGTTTTGAGGTTGTTGGGGCTCCCTCCACTTGAAATTTGGGTGGTCTCTCCAACCGGGATTATATGTGTTTGAATATGGATCGTTCCTTGGTTGGTTTTGACCTTGAAAC
This sequence comes from Malus fusca, assembly GCA_035220775.1. Taxonomy (NCBI): domain Eukaryota; kingdom Viridiplantae; phylum Streptophyta; class Magnoliopsida; order Rosales; family Rosaceae; genus Malus; species Malus fusca. Next base: position 20,518,100 of record CM069060.1, read on the forward strand.
CCAATTGCATGGGCGCTTTCCCATCCCCCATTTTCAATCAACTGTGGACACTTTTCAGAGGCATGTCCTTGGATGGAACATACGCCACATACATTTGGTCCTTGCATCTTCATGCCCTCGGCCATCTGAGACACAAGAGAAGTAAGATTAGCTAATTGCGAATGAAGATCGGAAGTTGAACTTACCTCATTAACTTGATGCCGTGGGGGTCCCCTTTGGCCTACTCCCTCGTATTGTTGAGCGTTCAACGCTCGATTAGAGATCAAGATCTTGGCAGCCATGGGTGTTTTGTCCACCAATGCTCCTCCCGCCGAAGCATCAAGCATTTGACGTTCTAGAGGTAGGAGACCCTCGTAGAAATATTGCAAAAGCAACTCCTCCTTCATCTGATGTTGTGGACAAGAAGCAACAAGTGATTTAAATCGGTCATAATATGTAGGAAAAGACTCACCTTCTTCTTGTTGAATTCCGCTTATCTTTTTGCGTAGGAGGATGATGCGAGAAGTTGGAAAGAACTTCTCTAAGAATGCTCTCTTCATACTCTCCCAAGATGTGACAGTGCCGGGAGCTAACTCGTATAACCAATCCTTGGCTTTATCCATCAAAGAGAATGGAAAAGCCTTCATCTTCAAAATACTTCCGTCAACATTAATGGGAGTCATACTAGAACAAACTACTTCAAATTCCTTCAAATGTTTGTTAGGATCTTCCATGGACAAGCCATGGTATTTAGGAATATGATGAAGCAAACTTGACTTTAATTCAAACTCTTCCATCTTACCTTGGGCAGCCGGGGGGTATTGGATGCACAAGGGTGCGGCATTATCCAATCCTGAGGCCGAAAGCTCTTTGAGTGTACGGTTGTCCACCTCCATGTCGTTTTCTGCCTCCTCATTTTCTTCAAATTCGGATTCAGAACTAGAACTAGGTGGACTAGGTTCTGGTACTTTTCTTTTCCTTCTCAAAGTTCGTTCAAAATTGGCGTCAAACTTCGATATATGTGCATGAACTGGTTGAGAACTACGAGTCATAAACTAGTACCTGAAATAAACAAAATCAAATGAAATTAAAACTAAAATTAAAACACACGAAAAAAAGAAATAAAAAGAAACAATGGGGATTTAGCAAAGTTGCTAATCCCCGGCAACGGCGCCAAAATTTGATGCGAAAATTACTTGACACACAAATTAAACCCTCTTTTTGACAATTGTAGTATAGATGTAAGTAGGGTATCGTTCTAGGCCGGGGATTAGGAGGGCTTGCTAAATCCTCTCAAAAACATAAAAACAAAGTTACAAATGTAAATAAAAGACTTTAAAAGTAAAGGGGGATTTGGATTTGATGAATTTAGAAACAAAACATAAACTTTGGAAAACAAAACAAGTTTTAAAACGAATTTGGTTTAAATAAATGGATGGAAGGTTAGCTAAGGGGTTCTTCTCCACACATGTCTTGCTTGCATACAAAATGATTTCCAATTGCACTTCAATAACTTATTAATTCTCAATGCCCCAAGTTAATTAGGTACGCTTAAATTAACCCTCAGATTTTCCTACTTTTATTGAGTTGGATGATTGCATACGACAACCCAAAGCATTCTTCACAAGTTCCCTACATGAATTGCATAATAGAGATACAAGCAAGAATCATTAAGTTCTATGAAAATCATAAGCATTGACGAGGCATTCATAACTATGGAATACGCATGTTACTCTTGCCAAGAATTTACTTAACGCGATTGTGACTAGCAACCTTCACTATTTGTGAATATAAGTTCATGACAATTAGGTGAAACTCCCTTATATTCTAGCATCAAATTCATGCATGCAAACTAAGTGTCGACCCTCAATCAACATACACAAATCAGTTTTTATACGAACGGATAAGTAAATTGAATTCATAACTTATGAAACGCAATTAAAAGTAATTAAATCATATAGCAAGCAAGGACATGTGTTTCGAATTCCCCCCTAGCTAAGGGGGGTTTAGTTCCTCATTATTACAAAACAAAGATAAACAAATTTAAACATTGAAAAACAAAGGAAAGAAAGCACCTAAACGTTCCAACGATCCATGTTGGATAGCAAGCGCGTCCAAGGACTTTTCTCCTTCTCTTTGCCGCAACAACAAGGTTGGAATGATGTTGAAGGGTTGGTTATTCGGAGGAATGGATGGGAAGGGGTTTAGATATGTAGGAGAGGCAAGGAAAGGTTTGGAGAATGGTTAATTTCTGGATGATTTGAATGAGGTTGCTACCATGGTATTTATAGGAAGAGGATGGACTTGTTTAACACAAAATTTTGGTGGAATTGAGTAGGTGAGCATGGCAAAGAGTGGGAATTGTTGGTGGGTTAGGTATTGAGTCATCCACTCACATGTCATGGTTAGCTAAGCATTGCATCATCCACTCATATGTCATGGTTAGCTAAGCATTGCATCATCCACTCACATGTCATGGTGAGATAGGCATTGCATCATTACTAAAAAATCTGGTGGAAGTGAAACAAAGGGAAGGCCACGACATTGATGAATTTTATGAGGTATGCATGGTTTTGAGTGAAGTTTTGGCCAATCCTTCTAGAAATTTATCTCTTCTTGCACTTTGTATTTGTTTCACCACATTTTTAGCATGTTTCTATCCTCATTTGACTTCAAATTCGTCCATCCATCTTGCTCATAACATATGTAATCCATTCCAAGCTCAAAACTGCTCCAAAATGCACCAAAATGCACTTTCTTGCTACCTTAGCCCTTTGGACCTACAAACACAAGAAAATAGCTTAAAGTACTAAAATAACTAAGAACTAATAACGTAAATGCAAGAAAACTAGTTAACTAAGTCGCATAAATATGCGTCTATCAAGTAACGCCACAAACCTCTGATGATCACTCTGAATCCGCACTTTGGACTCCTGCAGCTGATCAAGCTTCCTCTTCATGCTTGTTGAGTAATTAGTTGCGAGCATGTGCAACTCCTTATTCTCATGCCTAAGCACCCTGACCTCTTGCCGAAGACTAGCCACTTCAGCCATCAACGCCTCAACCTGACGAGATCGAGCAAGAAGGCGCTGGCCCATGTTTGACACTGAGCCTGCACATCGGACGCTGTAGGCCAGAGAGTCCTGAACAGCCAGTTCGTCGGACCGCCTGGAAAGTATCCTAGTGTCTCTAGGAGTGAGAAGATTTCTGGCCACCACCGAAGCGGTTGTATCATTCATCATCATGGAATCCCCAACTGTAAGAGGACCATTTGGGGATACGAATGACGGCTGCCAAATGTTGTTTGGAGAAGATATGTCACTATCTTCCCCGACATTCAAGTTAAGGCGACGGTCAGAAGGGCAAGACATATTCGAAGGTGTGAAGAAAAAGAAGAGGTCGGACAAATCAAGTTCTTAGAAGTACAAGTAGGGAGCTTCTACAGGCGGAAAATTCAAGTATGCTTTGGAATGTGATGCGTGCCTCTCTTTAAAAATCAGCACTCGACAGAGCTTCAGAAATTGAAGAGGCGAGTTCAAAAATCGAAGAGGCAAGCTCAAAGATCGAAGATAAGTCTGCTTTCTCAAAATCTGGGCTGCTCAGAAACCACGGGCCGATCTCAGAAATCAAAGAGGCACTTGCTTTTTTCAGGCATGTCATCACCTGTCACACGCAAACTCAGCATTGCGCAAAATCACGGGCAGTTTGTCGAAGCGCCGATTCCAGACATCGAAGAGGCTCCAGTCTTTTTCAGCCTCGTCAGCACCAGTCACACGCAGACTCAGCTTTGCAGAAATCACGGGCAGTTTGTCGAAGCGTCGATTCCAGATATCGAAGAGGCATCTGCTTTATCCAGACGTGTCAGCATCTGTCACATGCACACTCAGCCTTGCAGAAATTACGGGCAATCTGTCGAAGATTTCTGGTGAAGTAGAAAGCACGTGAAGTTTACTGTTCAATCATCCAACGGGTGCCGACAAGAGTGAAAGAATAGTACCGGTTATTAATTCCTATAAATGTCGTCATTCACCCTCCATAGCAAGGCAGACATACATAACCCTTCTTCATCTTCGAAAATGCATTCCCAACGAAGCCTCTTGAGTTACTCTGTGTTTCTCATCCCTTGGGGTACCTCTGCAAACAAGTCATCAAGAGCAAAAGTATTTCATATCACGAAGGTTGAAAGCAAGAGTATCTCATATCATGCTTTCTCCCTGTCATTTTCCTTGTCTTTGTGACAAGGAGAAAGCGAGCAATCAGCCAGCACTTGGTGTCAATCTTCCGATCTAAGAACCGACTGCCTGGAACTTCTTCCTGATTGCTTACCTAGCACTACTCTCGAAGTACCCATTATCTCAACATCTTATGCTTCAAGAGAAGATGCCACATCTGCCTGGAGAACAGATAAGGCAAGTGAAAATGATACCTTGAAGCGTGTGGAGACAACGTGCCAATTCATCTTCAAGATCAGTCTCATTTTCCTTGCTAAGAAGTCCCCCAGCCCAGTTCAAGAATAAACCTGTGGAAAGATACTTCTTCAAAAGCAAAAGTATCTCATATCATCAGAGTCAAAGGCAAAGATATCTCATGGCATGCTTTTCCTTTACCCTTGCTCTTGCCTACGAGACGAGGAGAAAGAAAGCAATCGGTTAGCACTTGGACAGATTGAACAAAGAACAGACCCTCACCTCTACCTCGTGCCTACCTGCCTTGCAGAAGAAGCAAGCAGAGAAGAATGCTGCCTGCACACTCAATCAACCCAGCAGAAGGAGTCTGAGTTGAAACCAAGAACACGAGAAGCTGCCACATCTGCCTGGAGAACAAATAAGGAAATGCGGCATGCACAATCAACTCAGCAGAAGGAGTCCGAGTTGAAGAATTAGAGAGAAGAAGGAGTCTGAGTTGAAGAACTCGAGAAGCTTCAACAACATTTTGAGGGCACCTTCGCCAAAGAGCAAAGCCTCGCCGTACAAAGCCATCAAATCACCAGCACAAGGAACTCTCCTCTTCTTTGCTCAGAACTCCAAACCCATTTCAAGAATAAGCCTGTGGAAAGTCAAACAATTGGAGGAAACCAGAAAATCCTCCAACCCAGTTCAAGATCAAAGCTGTGGAAAGTCAACAAGCGCAACAAAATACGTGCCGATTCATCCATTACCGAAGCCAAAGATCATCAACCACATGAAGCTCCTTGTGGTCCAAATTTCATCCAAGATCAAGCCTCAACGGCCCTTGAAGAAATTTCAAACAAAAGTTCAAGATCAAGCCCGGACGGCCCTTGAAGAAATTTCAAACAAAGTTCAAGATCAAGCCTTAACGGCCCTTGAAGAAATTTCCAGTCCAATTCAAGATCAAGCCCCAACGGCCCTTGGATCGACATCTACAGTAAGGGACTTCAAAACGCATCTCCTACATGTGACAAGTACATGTATACGACGCGCCTTAAAGTGGGGGCATTTGTAGACATAAATTTCGGTAAATAAATGTTGACCGATAAATCAAAGTTTCAACGCTCATGTATTACATAAATTTTACACGTAGCATGTGTCTAAATGAAAAATTGAAATGAGTCGGGAAAGTCATCAAACAGGACACGTGTCAACACCTGGCAGAAACGACTTATTTCATCTGGGATATTATATTCAAAATTAGGCCTTGGAAAATTCTATAAATAGAAGCCAATTTCATTCATTTAGGGAGAGGAATTCATATTACACCAAAACCTTGAAGCTTTGAAACTCTGAAGCTCTCAAGCATCCAGGTTCCCGAAGAATCAAGAAAGCCCTATTCGTTCTTCGTTCATCGTTCTTCCAAGATCAAGCCCCGACGGCCCTTGGATCAACAATCATCCACCTTCAAGATCAAGCCCCGACGGCCCTTTGAAGAACTTCCACCAATTCAAGATCAAGCCCCCGACGGCCCTTGAAGAAAGTGTTCATCGTTCATCATCCGTTCATCCTAAGATCAAGCCTCAACGGCCCTTTGGATCAACAACGTCGACAAATCCATACATCCAATCACTGTTCTTCAAAATCAAGCCCAAAAGCCCTTGAAGATCCGTTCATCACTGTTCTTCAAGATCAAGCCCAAAAGCCCTTGAAGATCCGTTCATCACCGTTATTCAAGATCAAGCTTCAACGGCCCTTGAAGAAACGCTCATCCTCAAGATCAAGCCCCAACGGCTCCTTGAAGATCCGCTCAAATCCACCTTCAAGATCAAGCCCACGGCCCTTGAAGAACGTTCATCCTTAGATCAAGCCCAACGACCCTTTGGATCAATCGCACATCCACAAATCAACACCTTACGGAGATCGAATCAGAGGATCAAATTTGAGAGAGATTGTAACCCAAAATCATCAAATACAAATATTTGTTTGTGCACGTTGTTCTTGTCTCTTTCGTTTCAGGAATTTTCCATGTTCACAGGTACTTTACCATTTCCTTGAGTATATATCGTATATACACTCAATGTAGTCATAAGGATTTTCATTCTTATTTCTTTCGAATTAAGAGGTGCAACTCTACGACATAGTCATAAAGTTCAAACCATTCAACTGAGACGGTTTATAAATCCTTCTTGACTACCTTGGAGCTTGTGGTATAGGAACTAGGTTGTTATATTTGTTGATTATCATCTTGTCTCTCAAAGAACCCATTCTTTGAGTTCTATCTTTCGTTCATTGCTCTATCTTAGGCAAATCATATTGTAGGATTACAATGAACTACCCAACAAAACAACATTTGTTAGTTGGTTTATAGAAGTGATATCCAAAGGTTAATTTGAGGATATCCTTAAGATAATTTTCAAACAAATATTGCTTATTGGCACACAACCCCAAATCTTAACATGATTAAGATTTGTCTTTCTTTCTAACTACATCCTATGGAGTCATGAAAACTTTGGAAGATCTTCTAATTGACAATCATATTGTTTTAGAAGTATATATCCTATATATGGGTAATTGATAATATCCAACGAACCAAATTTTATTCAAGTTCGTTCTTCTCCTTATGGAGAAATCCATTATCATATGATGCTTCTTTCCTTGATATCTTTCAAGAAAACTATTCTAAAGTGTTACCATTCCTTGGATCAAATCTAAGGATGTAAATACTTTAGACGTCTTACTCATCAACTTACATTTCTTGAATTCTTTGAAACCTTTTGCAAAGTATTCGGACTTGTGTTTATTTAAAATAAACTATAGTCCAACCGAGGGTGATCTTCGGTGAATGTCATACAACATGAGTAGTATTATGTTGTGGACAAGTGCCACTAACATCTAAGTGAATTAACCTCAACAACTTTGTAATTCTTTATTCTTTCCAAAAGAATAAAGATTCAAACATTTTGCCTCTATACAATTTTAACAAGAAGGCATAGGATCCGGATCTAACGATCCATAGCATCCATCTATTACCAACTCGTAATTTATGTTTTAGAGGTATCACAACTTTAGTTGGGATTAGTCACTACCTTGCAACCTTTTGGGTTTTAAGCATCGTTATATTCTAAACAGTTAACACTACCATATCATCTCTACTATAGAGACAATCAATTAGATTACTATAATCCAATCATTGATTAATAAAGAACAATGTTTTGTCAAACAAAACATTTATCCATCTCTACTATAGTGACGGAATTAAGTTCCTTAAAATTGGAATGTAAAGACAATCTTTGTTTTTCCATTTCTTTGGTAGTTCATATGAGGAGGTAAGTGTTGGAAATATGCCCTGAAAGCCAATCTTTGGAAGAAACCTTTCAGGACAAATGAATGGATGTATAGATGATTCTTATACGTCAAATGGCAAAGACACGAATTAGGACTATCTCAATAAACGATATATGTCTTAAATAGTGTATCCATGGACAATGGATGGATTGAAGAAGTAATCTAATGATGTTAGACTACAGAGACCTTCTTCAGATAACCAAATGTCCAAAAGGTTCCTGGTCATTGGATTGTCGGAGGGAAACTGACAATACGTAGATCGGTACATACTGTGTCTGCTTCAAATGGAAGGATGGAAAGTCTCATCCCATTCGTGTTGTGACACTAAGACAAATATGTAGGTGCTCATTAGGGGAATGAGTTCACTGAACACAATCGAACGAGAGTACTTGCATGGAGGTCTACTCACATGTCAAGCAAGTAACTCTAATGGTTGGAATAATGTAAATAGTCTTGTGGTTAAGTACTTGATCTTTGATTATGTCAAACGTCACTCTTTCAGAATGTCAACGGCATAGTCGGGGTTAAGCCACTTAGTCATGAAGGCAAGTGTATGCGCAACAAGGAATCTCTAATCCTCGATAAGAGAGGAAGAATACTCTAAGATATGATTCGGGAATCTTCGGCCGAAGTATCGAGCGTATTAAAAGGAATGCGTTCCTATACGACTCAACATAATCATATAAGAAGTAATAATCACATTAGGGGTTTGACATAATATATCCATACCCTATTAATATGATTGAGAGTATTGTATTAGAGAAGGATTGAATTACATTGTAATTCCAATGGAATAGGTTCTTCTTATAAAACTTCTACATTAGCTTGGGTAGCTATGACATATGGTTAGATGTCACTCATAGCTTGTGAGTTCTTCTAAATGATTAAATGTAGTCATCAAAGAAGAATGGTGAATTAAAATGAAGTTTTGATTCACTAAGTGATTGAAATTAAATTGAATTAATGCCAATCACCTCACTGCCTTGCTAATTAGAACCTAAAAGATTGTTCACCAAAACACTATTGTAGTGAGTAATTAATGGATGATGGAAATAATTAATTGGATTAATTAAGTGTTTTGATTAATTTAGAAAGTCTAAAGAAATCATAAAAGCGATAAAAGATAGTTTTGGGCTTAAAGAAACGTTCGGGTTTAATTGGGCCCATTGGGCCTAAACCCATTGGGCTTTTATTCAAGCATTGGATGACTTGAAATAAATGAAAGCCCAAAGCCCATATGAACACAAGTAGGCCGGCCATACTAAGGGTTTGGGTGAGATGTTTGGTCAATTTGTTGACTAGGTTTTTGATGATATATAAGGAACTTTATAGAGATTGTTTCAATAAGAGTTTTTGTGAGTTTAGAAACACAAAATCAAAACAACCATCTCTCTCTCTCTCAACAATAGGGCCGGCCACCTAGAGGGTGAATGGGCTAACAACTTTTCATCCTTTTGGTCATTCCTTCATCCTTCTCATTATACTAGTGGGTGAGGATCTTTAGAGGTCTTCTACTTTGGAGACTTAAGGAGAACCTTGGAGCACTCATTCTATCAAAGTGGAGGAGGCAAGGAGGGAAGCTAGGCTCAAGGAATTCAAGGAACAAAGAGCTTGGAGGTGGTCCATCCTTGGTCTAAAATCAAGAACAAGAGGTATAGATCTATTCCTTGACTTTGTTCTTAAGTAAAAATTGTTTTGATGCATTATATTTAAACCTATGAACCTTGAAGGGGATTTGCATGACTATAACTTTGATAACTTGTTATAAATGCTTCCGTTGCGTATGTATATAAATCTAGAATTGTATATGCATGCTAGTCATCTAGAAATCCCAAATCTTGAAAACTCATAATTTTCCCTTCAGTAAGTACTAACTGCTTTCGCAGAAATCTATATTTTATTCACGTTTTGTATGTGAAGTACTTTCTCTTCTCTCATATATCTTCTACTTCTTATTAGTCATACTTTTACAACGATTTGTAAAACATAGTTACTAATACGGAATCAAACATTCAAGTAGAAGAACCAACTGTTTTGAACTATTCAAGAACAATTTACAAGACATTTCTTGCAAGACATTTCTTGCAAATACCCCTTCCAATGTCCATCCTTTCATAAAGAAAGTTTGTTCCCTTGGAGTTATTTAGCTTTCTTCATTTGACTTCTCCTTTGACTACCATAGTCATAGTCCCTAAACTCCCACTATCTCTCTTGAAACTTATTTCAATTGTGTTATACACATCAAACAATTTGGAGAGCATGTGTTTATTGTTCACTACATAGTTTACAATAAACTTAGTGAACTATTAGGTTAGGGACATAAAGGTGAAGTCCTAGCCTTAGTTTCCGTCTCGTTAAGTGGTTTATCACTTCAACACTCAATGATTCAAAATCATTATAAGTCCATGTTGATGGACTATTTTTGTCAACCAACCATTATGTTCTCAACATAATTACAAACTTTCAAGAGTTGTTCAAGGCAACTCTCATTTCTTCATACAACATTTGTAAGTGAAGAATTATGGCACATAAAGTGTCCATGCCACTGTGCTTTCTTCTTAAGTTCTTTGTTCATTTAACAAAGAAACAAGCACTAGTGTTTTCTTTGACTAAGGGTTGTTCAAAGCAACTCATTATTTCTTCATACAACGATTTGTAAGTGAAGAACTAATAACACTAAAAGTGTCCTTGTCTTTATGCTAATGATAAGCTCATATTTATACATATTTTACATCAAATTCTCTCGTCTTTTCTTAGTTAGTTTCTTATATTTTTGAGTTATTAACTTTGTTTTTGTGTTTTATCGAATTTATCTAGCTAAGAAAATAAAAATAACATAAGTGTGATTTTATGTAATAAATTCGTGTCAAAACTGTTTAGCTTTTAAATTAAATAATATATATATATATATAATAATAATTGTTTGTTTTGTAGAATAAGTGAAAGTGGTAGGCGCAGGATAGGAATAAAAAAACAGCATGATGGAAAGCATGCAAGGATAAAGAAATATAATAGGGGAGTGCAGTGTGGATGATGATGCTTGGCAGCTGGAAATAAGGCCTCGGTGGGGTTTGTGGAGCACGCAGAAATAATTGGCAGGAGATGGCTGCCTTTTGGAGGTCGGCATGCAGGATAATAATTACATAAAGAAAGCAAGGCAGCCTGTGAAGAGGGGGGGGAATAAGGAAAGAAGGAGAGCTGCCTTTTGGCAGCTCGAGAAGGACGCGCGGAAAAGGGGGAAGGCAAGCTGCCTTTGCAGCTTGTGAAGCAGCGGGCTGGGAGAACGCTGCCTTGTCAGCGTGGAGGGGGAGTGTGCGGAGCGAGAGAGGAGCCTCGGGAACAGGTCAGAGGAATAAAGGGATAAGAAGCTGCCTTGCAGCGAGGAACAGCGTGCGGCATTTGGAGGGCAGAAGCAGGCGCTGCCTTGGGCAGCTCAGAGGACTGACAAAGGAGTCTGGCAGGTCAGCCATGGCGCGCAGAGGACAGGTCAGAAGGCTGAGAAGAATAGAGGTCAGCGAGACAGGCAGCAACACGCAGGAGCAGCACGGTGACAGAGGAAGAAATTTCTCTCTCGGTTTAATCCTCCAAACTTATGTTTATTTTATGTTTTAATTTATGAATAATGTGTAATTAATTTCTATTTGGTGAGAGGTGAATTTGAAGTCATGAATATTTGTTTATAATTTGATTTACTCCAGTTATGAATTTATGAATGTTGGATGTGGTTTATTTTTCTGTGTTGATTAATAACTTGTTTATGTATGTGGGTTAAGGGTCGACACTTAATTTGCATGCTTAGACTTGATGCTAGGATATAAGGGAATTTCACCTAATCGTTATGAACTTATATCCATGAGTAGTAAAAATCGCTAGTCACGATTGTGTTTAGTAAACCCTAGGTTGGATTAACATGCGTATTCCATAGTTATGAATGCCTAGTCGATGCTTATGATTTCCATTGAACTTAATGATCTTTGATATGTCTCTCTATCATGCGTATTCCATAGTTAGAGAACTTGATAAGAATAATTTGGTTGTGATGCGTATCCCGTCCAATTCAATGAATCTAGGGAAATCTGAAGGTTAATTTAAGCGGACCTAATTAACTTGGAGCATTGTCATTTATTCGTTTGTTGAATTCATAACTGGGAATCAAATTGTATGCATGTATTTATGTGTGGATAAGGAACCCTCTAACTAGTGTCTTATCATTTTATCAAAATATATTTTCTTTGAAGTTTGTTTTTAAGTTTCTGTTTTAAATTAAATTTCTTTAAAAATCAATCCCCCATTTATTTTAAAGTATTAGATTTGTTAGAATTCAATTTAGTTTGTGTTTTCTTGAGTCCTGAATTATTTTGAATCTTTGGATTTGTTTTGGTTTATTTGTTAGTTTTATTTTGAGTGATTCTAGTTAAGTGTTTTAATTTTAGTTTAGTGTTTTGAATTTTGTTTTTACGTTTTTAATTTAAATTTTACTTTGATTAGCAATCCCTCCTAATCCCCGGCCTAGAACGATACCCTACTTACATCTATACTACAATTGTCAAAAAGAGGGTTTAAATTTGTGCGTTAGTTAAATTTCGCATCAGCTAATCTTCGTAAGTTCCTTTGTTCATATAACGAAGGAATAAGCATTGGTTGTTTGTGTTGTCCTCTTCATGATAGACTTTTCTAACATGTTCTTCCAATGATACATTATCATTAGGAAGATTGTGAGGATGAGACTACTTAGATACATATGCAATCCTTTTAAGACATTCTTTGGGATTGTGGTACCAAGTCCGGAAACTAAAACATTCGGTTTTTATTTGTCAAGAGTTGGATAGCGTTTGCAAATATATTGGTAAACAAATACATAACGAATATAAATTGATTGATTTTAAGCTATTTGATTCGGGTCTTTAAATCAAATAGCACCACCCACTATTTTTGGCAAATTCCATATCCCTCATTGGAATTCGAGAGTTTTGGAGGAAACTCTTAGTAGGGTATGGGAGACTCACTATTACCAAGCCCACCTCACAATGATATGATATTGGCTAGCATTAATAATAATGAGAGAGTACGCTTACTCATTTGCATCTCTTGCAAGTACCCATCTTATTTGGCCTCTAGAGAATGTTACCTCACAATGATATGATATTGGCTCCATTGCACTTAGTTAAGTCATTCCCACCATGCTTAGTTCGTGAAGGGGTTCAAGAATAGCCTCACAATGATATGATATTGGCTATCCTCGTTGCCTACACTAACCTCATCATATGTTTATGGATTCCTCCTGAGTATAAGCATGCACTTTGTACTCCCCCATGATAGGGTGAAGCCGGTGTACAAGTCATAAACGATTGGATCTCACCATGGTGGAAGGCCACGAAAGAGTGTTCAAAGCACTCTCACGCTTATCAACTTAATAATGGTTTGGTTGAGGGTTTTAGGTCTCATCACACACAAATATTCATTTTAATCTTTATTAAAACAATTTTGGTCATATTACAACTATTGGTCCATTGGATTGAATTTAGTTGTATATAATACTCCCACTATGCTTATAAAACGGTTTTTAAAGCAAGAGTATATGATACTACTAACATAAGGTTTGCATTCATTTAATGGACTATATAGTTGCCTTAGGGCCTTAGGATGACTATGAACCTTTGTTTAGATTCAACACGAGCCTAGTGTTGAATCTCGGACTAGGGATGGTGATTGATTTTAGTTACGCGTTTAATCACATTAAGGCGTGTTGTTCATAGGGGCGTTGGACCCTCTACTCCATTTTCATGCATATCAAATAAAACAAGAAAATGAGTACTTTAAAGTAAAGAAGAGCTTATGCTCTTTTACAACAATTGATCAAAATAAATTACTTTAAAGTACAGAAGAGCTTATGCTCTTTTACAAAATTTGATCAAATCAAATTACAACCAAAATTAATCTACACATTCCCATGGTTCAAACAAATTTGAAACGGCCTTTCACATAGCTCAATTATCGTAGGCTTAGGTTCATAATCACCCTTTAATTAATTAACACTTTAACTAATTAAATTGAATGCAACATTTTCATTTGGTTTTTGTATCCATAAAATTGATTTAAATGGAGCTAAATGAAATGAAAATCCAATTCTCATTTAAAGAGACAAAATAATTTTGTTCTCAACCTAATTTGGGCCATCATGCAATAACCACAACTTTTGGGATATATTGCGAAAACACAAACTTTTGGGGTCACTTTGTAAAAACACAAAAGTCCACTACTTCATGTAAATACAACTAGAACCCAAAATTTAAACAATGCAAAAACTTCATTAAAGGAACAAAACAATTTGTCCTTTAGCGTTTTTGGACCTAAACGTAAAAACGTAAACTTTTGGGCCAAAGTGCAAATACACAAAAGTATCAAAACTTTATGTAATTGCATAAAAGCCCCAAAAGTACTCCCATTGAGGGAGTGGCCGGTTTTGGAGAGCAAAGAGAGTGATATGTGTGTTGATTTGTAGTTTTGACATAAAGCATGCAAGTGGTGTGTGTGAAAGGAAATTAATCCTTTCACACCCACCAATATCTCTTACACCTTTCAAATAATATCTAACTCATTTAAATAAATAATAAATCATAAAACAAAAACTTTATGAAATAAATCAAAACTTTGAATCAAAACACAAAACTTTGAATCAAAACACAAAACTTTTTGTTCTTGGCAAAAATGTCAAGAACAATGAAGAACATTCATGAAAAACACAAAAAATTTCCATGAACATTTTTCATCCAAAAACATCCCAAAACCATTTTAACTTAAGGGAAATAACATATAACCAAACTAGGGTACATAGGGGTTCCAAAACTTACTTGAAAACACTTTTAACAAGTCAAACAAGAACCCAAAAATCCACCCTTTGGATTTGGCCGAAAATCCCCAAAGTCATGGCACCAAATTTTAGCTCCAATATTCATGCTCATATGAACTACATCTACAACATTTGAGATGGCAAATTTTCTAACAAAATTTACATTCAAAGAAACAAGAATAAAGCTTGTAACATATTACAACTTTTAAATCAAAACTATGAACTACAAAACCCAAAAGGATTCACCAACTACTAGACCTAGGCTCTGATACCACTTGAAGGAAATTTTGTGAAACACATGTTCATTTAAGCAACATCATATAGCATGCAATTAACAATTAAAGGCGGAATCATGCTAGCATGCACTTAAAACCAAAACATCAACCATGAAATTCAAAGCCTAGTAGATTAGTCAACCAAGACTCAACTCAAATCAAAGTGTGTTGAGAAAATTATACCTTTGTAGATTCCTCTTTGCATAAGCAAAGGCTAATCACCCAAAGAGAGGGCCTTCATTCCTTACATCTTAAATCTATGGATTTGGATGGAAGAATATGATTCTCCAAGTTCTCAAAATAGAGAACCTCTAAGTCTCCACACCAAGGATGGATTGATGAAGAAATGAGTGACCTTGGAGGAGCAAAATTACTAGCTAATTCCTCCAAGGGGGCCGGCCTCTTTAGAGAGAAAATAGAGAGATAGGTTCTCTCCAATTCTCTAAAAGAAACCCTAAATGAATTTTGGCTATAAAGTCATATTTATACCTTTATTCATTAAAGTGGCAAACTTGTAATTAAAGCAAGTTCACTACCCTTCTCTAAATGGCCGGCCTTAGGGTGTATTTGGGTTGTTTGGGCCTTTGTGAATCATTATTCATTAAGTTTTCATACAACTTAAGTCAATGGACTTGACGTTCGAAGCCCATTGGGCCTTAAGGTCCAAAACTATCCCGAGGTCTTTAACGAACTTATTCGTTTGATTAATTAACAAATTAATTAATCCTTGCCATAAATAATTAAACCATTTAGTTACGCGTTTAATCACATTAAGGCGTGTTGTCTTAGGGGTGTTGGACCCAACTACTTCATTTTCATGCATATCAAATAAAGCAAGAAAGAAGTACTTCAAAGTAAAGGTGAGCTTATGCTCATTACAACATTTGCATAATTAAAATTACTTTAAAGTAAAGAAGAGCTTATGCTCTTTTACAACATTTGATCAAATCAAATTACAACCAAAATTAATCTACACATTCCCATGGTTCAAACAAATTTGAAACGGCCTTTCACATAGCTCAATTATCGTAGGCTTAGGTTCATAATCACCCTTTAATTAATTAACACTTTAACTAATTAAATTGAATGCAACATTTTTATTTGGTTTTTGTATCCATAAAATTGATTTAAATGAAGCTAAATGAAATGAAAATCCAATTCTCATTTAAAGAGACAAAACAATTTTTGTTCCCTACTTAATTTGGGCCATCATGCAATAACCACAACTTTTTGGGCTATATTGCGAAACACAAACTTTTGGGGTCACTTTGTAAAAACACAAAAGTCCACTACTTCATGTAATTACAACTAGAACCCAAAAATTTCAACAAATACAAAAAACTTCATTAAAGGAGCAAAACAATTTGTACTTTAACGTTTTTGGGCCTTAACGTAAAAACGTAAACTTTTGGGCCAAAGTGCAAATACACAAAAGTATCAAAACTTTATGTAATTGAATAAAAGACCCAAAAATACCCTATTTAATTAGGGTGGCTGGCCATGATAGAAAAAATATGATTTTTACAAAGTTTTTGTAAGTGGGTTTTGTTAGGTGAGGTAAAGATGAAATATTTTGAATTTATGTTAAACTTTTAAAAAAAGTTTGTCTACCATTATAGCCATTAATTGAATTTATGTCAAACTTTTTAAAAAGTTTGTCTACCATTAAAACCATTAATAATACTTTACAAATAATCATCACCCACTAAAATCACCCACTAAAATTAAACCAAAACTTTATGTAAAAACATAAAACATTTTGAATCAAAACTTCAAAACTTTTTGTTCTTGGCAAGAACTTCAAGAACATTGAAGAACACTCATGAAAACTCATAATAGCTCCATGAATGTTTTCACTCACCAAAACTCAAATTTTCATCACTCAAAAGAGGGTTAACATCCTAGGGTACTTAGGGGTTCCAAAAGTCACTTTAAAACCATTTTAACAAGACAAACATGAACCCAAAAAATCACCCCTTGGATTTGGCCGAATTTCCCAAAAAACATGGCACCAAATTTTAGCTCCAAAATTCATGCTCATATGAACTACATCTACAACATTTGAGATGGCAAATTTTCTAACAAAATTTACATTCAAAGAAACAAGAATAAAGCTTGTAACATATTACAACTTTTAAATCAAAAACTATGAACTACAAAACCCAAAATGATTCACCAACTACTAGACCTAGGCTCTTGATACCACTTGAAGGAAATTTTGTGAAAAACATGTTCATTTGAATAACATCATATAGCATGCAATTAACAATTAAAGGCGGAATCATGCTTTCATGCATTCAAAAACAAAACATCTACCATGAAATTCAAAGCCTAGTAGATTGGTGAACCTTGACTCAACTTTAAAAACAACAATTTGTTAGTTGAGAAATATTTACCTTTGTAGATTCCTCTTTGCATATGCAAAGGATAATCACCCAAGAGATAGGGCCTTCATTCCTTGCTTCTTAGCTCCATGGATTTGGTTAGAAGAATAGGTTCTCCAAGTTCCCAAAATTGAGAACCTCTAAAGATTCTACACCAAGGTTGGATTGGAGAGGAAATGAGTGACCTTGAGGAAATAGAATTGCTAGACAATATCCCCCAAGGTGGTTGGCCTCTTAGAGAGAAATGGAAGCTTTGTGTTCTCACCAATTTTCTCTAAAATCAACAACTAATGAATTTTAGGTTATAAAGTTCTTTATATAGTCACTTCTTTAAATGACCTAAAGAACCAAAAACCCTAATTCAACACTAAATGGATATGGGCTTTTGGGCCTTTGTGAATCTTTATTCATTAAGTTGTCATACAACTTAAGTCAATGGGCTTTGACGTTCGAAGCCCATTGGGCCTTAAGGTCCAAAACTATCCCGAGGTCTTTAACGAACTTATTCGTTTGATTAATTAACATATTAATTAATCCTTGCCATAAATAATTAAACCATTTAATTCATCTCCTTTGTTTCTTCAATCTCGACCTTATTTGGTGTACGATACATTAGGTTCCTTTTAGCGAGGCAGTGGGCGATTAAAACCATTTTACATCGATTGTGAATTGAAACTTACTTTCAATTCTCCCTTTAGTGATTACACACGTTTAGGGCTTCCACAAACCATGAGTGACCCCTAGCAGCATATCATGGCTACCCAAGCTAATCAGAAGAGGTAGAGAACCTATTCAGTTTAGGATTACAAATGCAATACGGTCTTTCTCTAATCTAATACTCTTGACCACATTGTTTGGTTTGATAGTTTATTTATTCATGTCTACTATCCAATGTGATTCATTTGCATTTTATGATTACCTTGAATGTGATTTGGAACGCATTCCCCAATCTCATTCATACTCTGGCCAGAGATTTTAATCATATCATAGAGTATTCTTGATCGGATCATATTTATACATATTTTACATCAAATTCTTCTGTCTTTTCTTAGTTAGTTTCTTATATTTTTGAGTTATTTACTTTGTTTTTGTGTTTTATCGAATTTATCTAGCTAAGAAAATAAAAATAACATAAGTGTGATTTTATGTAATAAATTCGTGTCAAAACTGTTTAGCTTTTAAATTAAATAAACTATATATATATATATAATAATAATAATTCATATCATGGTTTGTTTTGTAGAAATTATGAAAGCTGCCTAGTGCGGCATGCATGAAGAAAAGAATTAAAGAAGCAAGAGTGTGGGTGTGTGTGAAAATATATTTGTCAGTGGGCTGCCATGAAGAAATAAAAGGCAGCATGCAAAATATAGAATAAGAAATGGAAAGAATAAGTGAGAGTGCATGATAGGAAGTGGAAGGAAAGTGTGGAGAGCACTGAGGTGCACTGACAGAAAAGAATTGTGGATGGCAGAACATGGGGGACTTTAAATAAATGAACGTGGGCTCTTGGAGGAGGGAGTGGAGAGACGCAGGACTGCTGCCTTTGCAGCTGGCATAAGTTAGGAGGGCAGGAACTTCAAAGGAAAAAAACACAAAAGAGGCCTTCCTGGCAGCTAGGAAGAGGGAAAGACGCAAGCAGCAAGGCTGCCACTTGGCAGCATGTGAAGCTGCAAGAGAGGTCAGTACGGGACTAAGGCTGCCTTGGCAGCTAGAAGTCCTCGGGAAATTGGCAGCTGGCGAGCCAGGAGAGGGAGCTCTCGGTCTGGAAAGGAGGGCAGATGTGAAACAGGAAGTCCTCGCGGGGAAGCAGAAGGGCAGTGAGTACGGGATAGGGGAGACCGAGAGGGAGTTGCTGCCTTAGGCAGAAGGAGGGGACGCGAAGAAGAAGCTGCCAGGCAGCTGTCGCAAGCAGAGAGTGCGAGAGCAAGGCAGAGGCGCTGCTTTTGCAGCAAGGAAATCGACAAGAGAGACAGTGCAGCGCAGCAGCGAGGAGCAGGCTTGAGGCAGCTGGGCAGCGAGTTTTGCGCAGGAAGGCAGCACGGGGGCTGCCCTTGGTGTGGAAAGATGGGTCAGACAAACAGCAGTGCTGATTTGGGTCAGCACGGAGGTCAGCACAGCAGAAGCACAGTGGACAGCAAGCTGCAATCCTTTCTCGGTTAATTCGTTCCCAAACTCAAGTTTAATTTCTGTTTTAATTTAAATAATGTATAACTAATTTTATTTTGGCTAGAGTTTAATTCAAAACCATGGATATATTTGTAATTTGAATTGATTACCTTCAGTTGTGATTTCTGAGTTGTGATTTAATTTGCTTAGCTGCTTGATTGATAACTTATTTTTGTATGTCGATTAAGGATGCATACTTAATTTACATGCATGAATTTGATGCTAGAATATAAGTGAATTTCACCTAATCGTTATGAACTTATATTAACAAGTAGTGAAGGTCGCTTATAAACGATCGCGTTAGGTAAATTCTTGGCATAAGTTTCATGCAATTCATAGTAACAAGTGCCTCGTCAATGCTTATGATTTTCATAAAACTTAATGATTCTTGCTTGTATCTCTATTATGCAATTCATGTAGGGAACTTGTAGGGAATGTTTTGGGTTGTCGTATGCAATCATCCAACCTAATAAAAGTAGGAAAATCTGAAGGTTAATTTAAGCGGACCTAATTAACTTGGGGCGTTGAGAATTTACAATTTATTGAAAGAACAACTGAAAATCAATTTAGGTTGCATATGTGGCATGTGTGGAGAATAATCCTCTAGCCAGTCTGTCATTTATCATTTTACCTTACTTTTATGTTTTTGTCAATTTTGTAATTTATTTAAGTTTAATTTACTTTTCATCAAAATCAACCCCCCATTTTATTTTAAAGTGTTAGATTTATTAGAAATCATTTTAGTTTGTGTTTTCTTAAGTTTTGAATTATTTTGAGTCTTTGGATTTGTTTTGGTTTATTTGTTAGTTTTATTTTGAGTGATTCTAGTTAAGTGTTTTGAGTCTAGTTTAGTGTTTTAAATTTTGTTTTTACGTTTTTAATTTAATTTTACTTTGGTTAGCATCCCTAGTTAATCCCCGGCCTAGAACGATCCCTACTTATTCATTACTACAACTGTCACAAATAGGGTTTAAATTTGTGCGTTAATTTATTTTCGCATCAAATTTTTGGCGCCGTTGCCGGGGATTAGCAAATTTGCTAATCCTTTGTTTATGTTTTTGTTTGTGTTTTATTTTATTTTATTTTATTTTTGGTTTGTGTTTATTTTATGTTATTTTATTTTTGGTTTGTTATGTCTTTTACTTTTGATATTTGATTTAGTTTTCTTTCTTTGATTTTAGTTACAAATGGAGCAAGACCTGGATTCTACTAGCATTCAAGATCTATTGGCACAGCTCACTGCTCAGTTAACTCATAATGCCGAACGGACCACAATGCCAAGTGTCCCTACATTTGATATGCCCTATGAGCAAGGATTTCAAACTCATCAATATCCCCAATTTTCTGCAAATGAAGATGTTTGGGGATATCAAGGTTATAACCAATCAAGGGGCAACATGTTTTCCAACACTTATAATTCGGATTGGAGAAGTAATTCAGAGTATATGTGGGATGAACCTCAACAATTTCAACAAGGTGGATATTGGCAGCAAGACGAGTTCTATTCAAGACCTATGCAGCCACCACAGCATCCCCCACAACAATTCCAATCGAATCAAAGTATGCCCGTGGATTATAATCAAATGCTTGAAGAATTAATTTCTTCGGTACAGGGTTCACAAAAAGAAGAACAATTGCCGCCATCGGAAGAGTTCTATCAGTGGCCATATGAACCGTCACATCCACCACAACAATCTCCCCAATTCAATTCAGGTACATCCTTGGATAATGATACACTTAATAATTTACTCACCTCTTTGAATCAGGGAGTAGAAAATCAAAACCAGGAGATGCAAGACCGAGTTAGAAAAGTGGACGAATTGGAGGAGCAAGTTGGGCAGATTTTGGAAATCATGGCACAAATTCAAGATCAAAGAGAACTCTCCAACTCCACATTTGCAATTTCAAGGGGAGAAATGGAAATCGATGAAGCCATCACTTTGGGAAGTGATATGGAGGATGAAGTTGTTCCAGAACCATCCAAACAGAGCCCGAACATGGATGAATTGCCACTTCAAGAAGAAGATGAGGATGACTACTTGGGCAGTTTAGAAGAATTCTTATCGCAAACTCCTCAAGTCCTTATGCCATCCAACTCAGGTGAGGAGGTTCTAAGTTCATTTCATTCTAACATCGTTCCACCAAATGTCCTTTTTCCTTGCAGGTTTTTAAATCCCAAGGAAGAAGTGAATGAAAAAGACGTTGTGGAAGATATTCCAGAAAAGGAGGTGGCCGGAGAATTTCAAGAATACATCCAAGAGGCTGTGCATGAGACAATCAAGCCTAAAGCAGTTGAGTTTAATGACACGGGACAAGCCACAACCATCATAGTAAACCTGGCCAAGTTCAAAGTCCCGGAAACGTTCAAAGACGTGGTGTTTGTAATTGAGTTTGAACGTGACTGTAAGCCATATTCTCCATTTTTTATTTTAATTTATACTAACATTTTTCTGATTTTGATGATTCAGGCACCGTCATTAGAACTTAGACCGTTGTCGGATCATTTCAAGTACCACCGTCCGTTCAATGATAAGCCCATGCATTTGAATAATGAAGGGAGGCCTAGGAATCACCCACAATCAGATTTGCATTCCTAATCCCTTCTCTTTACTGAATTTATTTTACTGTATTTAGTTCTTTCATTGTTTGTTGGCTCTTGTATGAATTTATTTTACGTTGATTTCTTTTTACGTTGATTTCATTTTGTTTTGTTTAGTTAGTTGTGATTTTTGTTTAGAAAGTTAAACTTAGTCTTTTTACTTTGTTTTACTTATTGTTGTGTTTTCTTAATTAAGTTGTTAAAAATACATAAAAAATAAAAAAATAAAAAAAATAAAAAAATAAAAAAAATAAAAAAAATAAAAAAAAATAAAAAAAAAAAACTTAAAAACATAAACATTCATATAATAATAATAAAAATAAAAAATTAAAAAAAAAAAAAAAAAAAAAACTTAAATGCATAAATTTTTTTTACAATAACTTGTAATTTAATTTCGTTCATTGGTCATTGGTTGGTGGTGCCTCGGAGGTCGTCGGAGCCCCTGAAAGACGAAGCGCCAGAGCTGGATCATTCAGAGCCTCAATACTTGGTGCTGCTCCCGAGGACGAAGGCAACACAAACCTCGGGAGTAACGCCATAAACCGTTGATGATCACTCTGAATCCGCACTTCGGACTCCTGCATCTGATCCAGCTTCCTCTTCATGCTGGTTGAGTAATTGGTTGCAAGCATGTGCAAATCCCTGTTCTCATGCCTAAGCACTCTGACCTCCTGCCGAAGACTAGCCACTTCAGCCATCAACGACTCCACCTGACGGGTTCGTGCAAGAAGGCGCTGGCCCATGTTTGATACTGAACCTGCGCATCGGACGCTGTAGGCCATAGAGTCCTGGACAGCTAGTTCGTCGGACCGCCTAGAAAGTATCCTAGTGTCTCTAGGAGTGAGCAGATTTCTGGCCACCACCGATGCGGTTGTTTCGTTCATCATCATGGAATCCCCAACTGTAAGAGGACCATTTGGGGATATGAAGGATGGCTGCCAAATGTTGGTTGGAGAAGATATATCACTATCTTCCCCAACATTCAAGTTAAGGCGACGGTCAGAAGGGCAAGACATTTTCTGAAGGTGTTGAGAATGAAGAGTCGGAATGATCAAGATTAAAAGAAGTGAAGGAGGAAGTGTTTGCAGGAGGAAGTGTTTACAGGGGGGAGCTTAAGTGTGTTGTGGAACAAAAAATGAGCGTTCTTATAAGAAGAAGAAATCGTTGAGGCATCACTCAGCAGTCGAAGAGGCGCCCTCTCGCAAATCGAAGAGCCGGGCTCCTTTCTCAAAAGCCGGATTCTTTTCTCAAAAGCGGCGTCTCCGTCTCAAAAGTCGGTTCCTTTCTCAAAAGCCGGATTCTTTTCTCAAAAGCGGCGTCGCCGTTCTCAAAAGTCGGTTCCTTTCTCAAAAGCCGGATTCTTTTCTCAAAAGCGGCGTCGCCGTTCTCAAAAGTCGGTTCCTTTCTCAAAAGTCGGACGCCGCTCTCTCAAAAGTCGGGCGTCTTTATCAAAAGTCGGAGCGATCAGGAATCACGAGGCGAACAGCTTTTCCAATTTTGTCGTCACTCGTCACGCGCTGTCAGCTTTGCGCAAATTACGGGCTGCTTTTTCAGAAAGCGCGTGACCTGTACTGTTCATCCATCCACCGGCTGCCGACAGGGTAAAGGAATAGTTTCGGTTGTGAAGAAAAATTCTATAAACGTCCACCTTCGCCTTCAACAGCAAAGGCACACTCTCAACACTTCTTCATCTCCGAAATTTTTCATCTCCCAAAATGCCTTTCCAACAAACCCTCTCGAGTTTCTCTGTGTTTCTCATTCCCTGGGATACCTTTGCAAATAAGTCATCTAGAGCTAGAGTATTTCATATCATGAAGGTTGAAAGCAAGAGTATCTCATATCACGCTTTCTCCCTGTCCTTGTCCTTGTCTTTGTGGCAAGGAGAAAGCGGGCAATCAGCCAGCACTCGGTGTCAATCTTCCAATCTAAGAACCGACTGCCTGGAAATCCTTCCTGATTGCTTACCTAGCATTGCTCTCGAGTGCTCTTCTTCAACCACTGATGTACTTCCGAAGAAGTCGCCACATCTGCCTGGAGAACAGACATGGCAAGTGAAAATGATACTTGAAGCATGTGGAGACAAGGTGCTGCTTCATCTTCAAGATCAAGTCTCATTTTCCTTGCTAAGAAGTTCCCCAGCCCAGTTCACGCATACACCTGTGGAACGATACTTCTTCAAAAGCAAAAGTATCCCATATCATCAGAGTCAGAGGCAAAGATATCTCATGGCACGCTTTTCCTTTACCCTTGCTCTTGGCTACGGGGCAAGGTGAAAGAAAGGCAATCGGTCGGCACTTGGACAGATTGAACAAAGAAGCAGACCACCACCTATTCCTCGTGCTTACCTGCCATGCAGAAGAACAAAAAGAGAAGAATGTAGCCTGCAGACTCAATCAACCCGGCAGAAGGAGTCTGAGTTGAAACCAAGAGCTCGAGAAGCCTCAACAACACCACCAATCAAGTCTCATTTTCCTTGCTAAGAAGTTCCGAGGCCAGTTCAAGTTCAAAGCTGTGGAAAGTCACCAAACAGGACCAATGATCACTTTTAGTTTTATTGTTATCTTTTATTTTCATTTTCAATTTTTCGTTTGTTTGTTTTTTCTTGCGTGCTTAACTGACTTATTTCTTTTCTTTGCAGGAACTTTTGGTTATTTCCGCCCTTGAAGTTGATTGCAAAATTTTAGCTTGGGGGGTCATCGCTTGATTTTTTCTGCAAATTAGGGAAGTTTTCAGTCCTATTGCTTTATTTTCTTTCTTTGTATTTATTTATTTATTTTTATTTTTATTTGCATTTTATTATATTTTCTGACATTGGGGACAATGTCTAGTTTAAGTGTGGGGGTAAAGAGTATGAAAAATGACCAAATTGAAAATTTTTGTACCTTCGACTTTGAACTGGTTTCATTTGTTTCCATGTTATTGCTTTGTTTTCTTAATTAGTTTTGTTTTATTTAAAAAAAAAAACAAAAAAAAAATCGGAAAATTTAAAAAAATCCAAAAATATTTCCTTGTTTTCCTTATTGTTTTGAATTAGATTTTTGTTAGTTTCCCGACCCAATGATATAATTGGATAAAATTTGAACCATGATCATCAAGAACTTAGTTAACATGTGTTGTGTGAAATTCCTAATTCTCGTATTAGTTTGTACATATTTGATCATCTTTGAAAAACTAAACGCACATAGCCCTGTTGATGTGAAACTAAAGCATGATTTAAAGCTCCATATGTGAATTTAGTGACCATATACATCCTATGTGAGTTTTTGAGCCTATTGAAAGTGTGTGCATTTTTCATACACTCCTATTCTTTCATGTGTGATGAACTTATGTGAGATACATCTCTAGAACTTGCATAACGATCTTTCGAAATTTTTGTCATTGATTGCATGAACTTGAAAATGATAGAGGCATTAGGTTTACCACCATGGCCCAAATAACCTTGTTCCCAAAGAAAAATGATATCATTAGATTGCCAATTTGAGCTGTGTTTGTTGAGCCTTTTATTTCTTATCACCAGATATGTCTACCCTTATGCCTGAAATAAATATTTTTCCTTACCCTTTCCAAGCGAGCAATGCAAGATTGTCTTATGAGAAACGTTTGTGAAGTACTTTGAAGGTGTTTGGCAAAAGAATAAGTGTGGGGGTATTTCATGTTTGTATTAAAAAAAAAAAAAAAAAAAAAAAAAAAAAAAAAAAAAAGAAGAAAAGAAAAAGAAAAAAAAGATTGTATACAAAGAAAATAAAAAGTTTTTAAAGTTTCAGTTTATGGGTGTGGTTGGAGGTGACTTGTAGAATAGCGGGAAATGTTGAGTTCTTATAAATCTAAACAAAAGAATTGCTTGCAATGTGCTTGGAACTTGTGTTTTCCTATTCTTTCGTTTCAATAACCCTATCCCGAAGCCTCATTACATCCAATAAAAGTCCTCTTGATTTAAGTTTTGCAATTATGACTGTGGAGATGTGATCTTTATGCAAGCTTATGGTAGAACTTTCACATTTGTTTCTTTGAGCGAAACACATTTAAACTAAACACATGTGTGATTGAGAGTATATCCAGTGAGAAGGTTGCTAGTTTGCATATGGTAATTTTAAAAATAAAAATTTGAAATTGCATTAATATGGCTATCTCACACACTACACTTCAAGGATGTTTCAAAGATTACTGCTAATATTTGAGTTAGGAAAATGAACTTGAATTGCTTGTTGGTGTTAGCTATGGTTCTTGATTATTTATGTTCTCAAATGAAATTCTATGAGGGTTATATAGGGGGAAATAATAATTTTCATGTTATTACTTTATTTTGTTTTCGTTTGTTTTGCTCGAGGACTAGCAAAAGTTAAGTGTGGGGGTATTTGATCGGATCATATTTATACATATTTTACATCAAATTCTTCTGTCTTTTCTTAGTTAGTTTCTTATATTTTTGAGTTATTTACTTTGTTTTTGTGTTTTATCGAATTTATCTAGCTAAGAAAATAAAAATAACATAAGTGTGATTTTATGTAATAAATTCGTGTCAAAACTGTTTAGCTTTTAAATTAAATAAACTATATATATATATATAATAATAATAATTCATATCATGGTTTGTTTTGTAGAAATTATGAAAGCTGCCTAGTGCGGCATGCATGAAGAAAAGAATTAAAGAAGCAAGAGTGTGGGTGTGTGTGAAAATATATTTGTCAGTGGGCTGCCATGAAGAAATAAAAGGCAGCATGCAAAATATAGAATAAGAAATGGAAAGAATAAGTGAGAGTGCATGATAGGAAGTGGAAGGAAAGTGTGGAGAGCACTGAGGTGCACTGACAGAAAAGAATTGTGGATGGCAGAACATGGGGGACTTTAAATAAATGAACGTGGGCTCTTGGAGGAGGGAGTGGAGAGACGCAGGACTGCTGCCTTTGCAGCTGGCATAAGTTAGGAGGGCAGGAACTTCAAAGGAAAAAAACACAAAAGAGGCCTTCCTGGCAGCTAGGAAGAGGGAAAGACGCAAGCAGCAAGGCTGCCACTTGGCAGCATGTGAAGCTGCAAGAGAGGTCAGTACGGGACTAAGGCTGCCTTGGCAGCTAGAAGTCCTCGGGAAATTGGCAGCTGGCGAGCCAGGAGAGGGAGCTCTCGGTCTGGAAAGGAGGGCAGATGTGAAACAGGAAGTCCTCGCGGGGAAGCAGAAGGGCAGTGAGTACGGGATAGGGGAGACCGAGAGGGAGTTGCTGCCTTAGGCAGAAGGAGGGGACGCGAAGAAGAAGCTGCCAGGCAGCTGTCGCAAGCAGAGAGTGCGAGAGCAAGGCAGAGGCGCTGCTTTTGCAGCAAGGAAATCGACAAGAGAGACAGTGCAGCGCAGCAGCGAGGAGCAGGCTTGAGGCAGCTGGGCAGCGAGTTTTGCGCAGGAAGGCAGCACGGGGGCTGCCCTTGGTGTGGAAAGATGGGTCAGACAAACAGCAGTGCTGATTTGGGTCAGCACGGAGGTCAGCACAGCAGAAGCACAGTGGACAGCAAGCTGCAATCCTTTCTCGGTTAATTCGTTCCCAAACTCAAGTTTAATTTCTGTTTTAATTTAAATAATGTATAACTAATTTTATTTTGGCTAGAGTTTAATTCAAAACCATGGATATATTTGTAATTTGAATTGATTACCTTCAGTTGTGATTTCTGAGTTGTGATTTAATTTGCTTAGCTGCTTGATTGATAACTTATTTTTGTATGTCGATTAAGGATGCATACTTAATTTACATGCATGAATTTGATGCTAGAATATAAGTGAATTTCACCTAATCGTTATGAACTTATATTAACAAGTAGTGAAGGTCGCTTATAAACGATCGCGTTAGGTAAATTCTTGGCATAAGTTTCATGCAATTCATAGTAACAAGTGCCTCGTCAATGCTTATGATTTTCATAAAACTTAATGATTCTTGCTTGTATCTCTATTATGCAATTCATGTAGGGAACTTGTAGGGAATGTTTTGGGTTGTCGTATGCAATCATCCAACCTAATAAAAGTAGGAAAATCTGAAGGTTAATTTAAGCGGACCTAATTAACTTGGGGCGTTGAGAATTTACAATTTATTGAAAGAACAACTGAAAATCAATTTAGGTTGCATATGTGGCATGTGTGGAGAATAATCCTCTAGCCAGTCTGTCATTTATCATTTTACCTTAATTTTATGTTTTTGTCAATTTTGTAATTTATTTAAGTTTAATTTACTTTTCATCAAAATCAACCCCCCATTTTATTTTAAAGTGTTAGATTTATTAGAAATCATTTTAGTTTGTGTTTTCTTAAGTTTTGAATTATTTTGAGTCTTTGGATTTGTTTTGGTTTATTTGTTAGTTTTATTTTGAGTGATTCTAGTTAAGTGTTTTGAGTCTAGTTTAGTGTTTTAAATTTTGTTTTTACGTTTTTAATTTAATTTTACTTTGGTTAGCATCCCTAGTTAATCCCCGGCCTAGAACGATCCCTACTTATTCATTACTACAACTGTCACAAATAGGGTTTAAATTTGTGCGTTAATTTATTTTCGCATCAATTCTCCCTCAAGCCAATTGAAGGTTAGAGATCCCTTGTTGCGCATTCACTTGTCTCCATGACTAAGTGGCTTAACCCCAATGATGTCGTGGACACCCCGATGGGGTGACTTTGGCATAATCAAAGATCAAGGACTTAACCACAAGACAACAACTGTGATGCCTCAGGTCAAAGGACTAATTTGCATTATCCCAAACATGAGTTCTCATGTGACATGAGTATGAGAACTCCTCGTTGATCGTGTTCAGTGAACTCATTCTCTATTGAGCACCTACGTACTTGTCTTGATGTCACACACACCAATGACTCGAGACTAGTCACTCTCCCTGAGAGAAAACATAGCACGTACTGATCTTATCGGACTGTCAATGCCCAATTGGCAATCCTATGATCAGGAACGTTTAGGATGTGTCTACGAAAGAATGGTCTCATTAATCTAACTTCATTAGATTGCATTCTTCCAATCACATATTCCTTGGACTTTATCGTTTAAGCATATAACATTTATATGAGACGTCTCAAACAATAATGTTTGCCTTTTATATGTAAACTAGATTAGTTTAACATGTGAAATGTCCGTAAAGTATCATCATATGATTGGCTTTAGGGCACATTTCCAACAACACACACCAATGACTCGAAACTAGTCACTATCCCTGAAAGAAGACACAGCACGTACTGATCTTAACGGACTGTCAATGCCCAATTGGCAATCCTATGATCAGGAACGTTTAGGATGTGTCTACGAAAGAATGGTCTCATGAATCTAACTTCTTTAGATTGCATTCTCCCAATCACATATTCCTTGGACTTTATCGTTTAAGCATATAACATTTATATGAGACGGCTTAAACAATAATCTTTGCCCTTGATATTAAACTAGATTAGTTTAACATATGAAATGTCCGTAAAGTATCATCATATGATTGGCTTTAGGGCACATTTCCAACAAATGTTGCATTCAATTTAATTAGTTAAAGCGTTAATTAATTAAAGGGTGATTATGAACCTAAGCCTACGATAATTGAGCTATGTGAAAGGCCGTTTCAAATTTGTTTGAACCATGGGAATGTGTAGATTAATTTTGGTTGTAATTTGATTTGATCAAATGTTGTAAAAGAGCATAAGCTCTTCTTTACTTTAAAGTAATTTATATATGCAAATGTTGTAATGAGCATAAGCTCACCTTTACTTTGAAGTACTTCTTTCTTGCTTTATTTGATATGCATGAAAATGGAGTAGTTGGGTCCAACGCCCCTAGGAACAACACGCCTTAATGTGATTAAACGCGTAACTAAAATCAATCACCATCCCTAGTCCGAGATTCAACACTAGGCTCGTGTTGAATCTAAACAAAGGTTCATAGTCATCCTAAGGCCCTAAGGAACCTATATAGTCCATCCAATGAATGCAAAGTTTATGTTAGTAGTATCATATACTCTTGCTTTAAAAACCGTTTTATAAGCATAGTGTGAGTATTATATACAACTAAATCAATCAAATGGACCAATAGTTGTAATAGGACCAAAATTGTTTTAATTAAGATTAAAATGAATATTTATATGTGATGAGACCTAAAAACCCTCAACCAAACCATTATTAAGTTGATAAGCGTGAGAGTGCTTTGAACACTCTTTCGTGGCCTTCCACCGTGGTAGGCTCCGATCGTTTGTGACTTGTACACCGGCTTCACCCTATAATGGGGGAGTACAAAGTGCATGCTTACACTCAGGAGGAGTTCTATATACATACATGATGAAGTGAGGTAGGCAACGAGTTTAGCCAACATGATATAATTCTGAGGTTATGCTTGAACCCCTACACGAACTAGGCATGGTGGGAATGACTTAACTAAGTACAATGACGCCAACATGATATAATTATGAGGCATCATTTTCTAGAGGCCAAATTAGATGGGTACTTGCAAGAGATGCAAATGAGTAAGCGTACTCTCTCATTATTATTAACGCTAGCCAACATGATAAAATTCTGAGGTGGGCTTGGTAATGGTGAGTCTCCCATACCCTACTAAGAGTTTCATCCGAAACTCTCGAATTCCAATGAGGGATATGGAATTTGCCAAAAATAGTGGGTGGTGCTATTTGATTAAAAGACCCGGATCAAATGGCTTAAAATCAATCAATTTATATTCGTTATGTATTTGTTTACCAATATATTTGCAAACGCTATCCAACACTTGACAAATAAAAACCGAATGTTTTAGTTTCCGGACTTGGTACCACAATCCCAAAGAATGTCTTAAAAGGATTGGATATGTACCTAAGTAGTCTCATCCTCACAATCTTCCTAATGATAATGTATCATTGGAAGAACATGTTAGAAAAGTCTATCATGAAGAGGACAACATAAACAACCAATGCTTAATCCTTTGTTAAATGAACAAAGGAACTTACGAAGATTAGCATAAAGAAAAGGACACTTTTAGTGTTATTAGTTCTTCACTCACAAATCGTTGTATGAAGAAATAATGAGTTGTTTTGAACAACTCTTAGTCAATGCAAACACTTAGTGCTTATTTCTTTGTTACATGAACAAGGAACTTGATAAGAATGTTCGAATCTTTATTCTTTTGGAAAGAACAAAGAATCACAAAGTTGTTGAGGTTAATTCACTTAGATGTTAGTGGCACTTGTCCACAACATAATACTACTCATGTTGTATGACATTCACCGAAGATCACCCTCGGTTGGACTATAGTTTATTTTAAATAAACACAAGTCCGAATACTTTGCAAAAGGTTTCAAAGAATTCAAGAAATGTAAGTTGATGAGTAAGACGTCCAAAGTATTTACATCCTTAGATTTGATCCAAGGAATGGTAAAGGGTAAGATGAGTAAGATGCAAAAGGTTTCAACGATAGAATGTATATGGGAGACATAGTCTATATACATGGGATGAAAATCTATAATGATAGATTTTAGGATATAATTGGATTATATCATGCCCTAATAATAGACAAAATGTGCTAGGAAGTTTCTCATATGATGATAAACTTCAATTAGGAGGACAACTCTAGTTAGACTAAGTAGTTGCTCTTCTCAAAGGGAACGTACCCTTTGACTCCCAAAGAAATAATGCATAAATAGAATCCTTTATCCATACGCAGAAAGGTGATTTATGTATTTCATATTGTATGAAAAACATTGATATGAATTGTACCTAGAACGGTACAAGACAATATCAATGCAAGCCCAGGATCAGAACCATGGCAATTGTCAAGTAAGTCCTTAAGTATTTAAGAAATACTAAAGGATAGATTCTTCAAAGAATGAGGAAGAATTAGAGTAACGTAGAGGAAGCGTAAATGTATTAGATTATGAATCTAATCCATCATTGGATGTTTCTTCATTATTAATGAAGAGATAAACAAATATCTCTTTATTATGACTAAAGAGATATTTGGATGGAAACATTAAAGTAATGACTTTAGTGTGTTCCAATGTGAATGCAAAATATATTGCCATATAGAAGCTTACAACAATGTTGTTTGGATGGGAAAGTTCATTTATGAACTCTCTATTCGATTCCAACCAGAAAGTGTATCTAGTGTACTGACACTATGACACTAATGGGGCGATAGCTCAAGCCAGGGAATCAAGGTCTTATCAAGATCCGAACTCATATGAGAGACTGAACCACATGATTGAGAATCATGTATAATGGTGACGTCGTTATTCTCAAGGATGCTTCTATGGATAAAATATAGATATCCATTGCCTAGGCCTACTACTCAGCCATTTATGAAATGACTACAGAAGAGGTATCATCACAGATAAACAAGCTGATTGGCTCTAGTGCAAGTGGGAGATTGTTGGAAATGTGCCCTAAAGCCAATCATATGATGATACCTTACGGACATTTCATATGTTAAACTAATCTAGTTTAATATCAAGGGCAAAGATTATTGTTTAAGCCGTCTCATATAAATGTTATATGCTTAAACGATAAAGTCCAAGGAATGTGTGATTGGGAGAATGCAATCTAAAGAAGTTAGATTCATGAGACCATTCTTTCGTAGACACATCCTAAACGTTCCTGATCATAGGATTGCCAATTGGGCATTGACAGTCCGTTAAGATCAGTACGTGCTGTGTCTTCTCTTAGGGAGAGTGACTGGTCTCGAGTCATTGATGTGTGTGACATCAAGACAAGTACGTAGGTGCTCAATAGAGAATGAGTTCACTGAACACAATCAATGAAAGAGTTCTCATATTCATGTCACATGAGAACTCATGGTTGGGATAATGCAAAGTAGTCCTTTGACCTGAGGTATCATAGTTGTCTTGTGGTTAGGTACTTGATCTTTGATTATGTCAAATGTCACCCATACACGGGTGTCCACGGCATCTTTGGGGTTAAGCCACTTAGCCATGGAGGCAAGTATATGCGCAACAAGGGATCTCTAACCTTCAAACTGTTTGAGGGAGAATACTCTATGATATGATTAAGAATCTCTGGCCAGAGTA
This sequence comes from Malus fusca, assembly GCA_035220775.1. Classification (NCBI taxonomy): domain Eukaryota; kingdom Viridiplantae; phylum Streptophyta; class Magnoliopsida; order Rosales; family Rosaceae; genus Malus; species Malus fusca. The sequence goes on from CM069060.1 coordinate 20,551,108, forward strand.
TGAATGAGATTTAGGAAGTCTTTCCAAATCACATTCAAGGTAATCATATAAGCACACGAATCACATTGGATAGTAGACATGAATAAACTATCAAACCAAACAATGTGGTCAAGAGTATTGTATTAGAGAAAGACCGTATTGCATTTGTAATCCTAAACTGAATAGGTTCTCTACCTCTTCTGATTAGCTTGGGTAACCATGACATGCTGCTAGGTGTCACTCATGGTTTGTGGAAGCCCTAAACGTGTATAATCACTAAAGGGAGAATTGAAAGTAAGTTTCAATTCACAATCGATTTTAAAGAGTTCTAAGTCGCCCACTGCCTCGCTAAAAGGAACCTAATGGATCGTACACCGTGTAAGGTAAAGATTGAAGTATCAACGGAGATGAGTAAGAATAATTAAATGGTTTAATTATTTATGGCAATGATTAATTAATGTGTTAATTAATCAAACGAATAAGTTCGTTAAAGACCTCGGGATAGTTTTGAACCTTAAGGCCCAATGGGCTTCGAACGTCCAGTCCATTGACTTAAGTTGTATGACAACTTAATGAATAATGATTCACAAAGGCCCAAACAACCCAAATACACCCTAAGGCCAGCCATTTAGAGAAGGGTAGTGAACTTGCTTTAATTACAAGTTTGCCACTCCAATGAATAAAGGTATAAATATGACTTTATAGCCAAAATTCATTTAGGGTTTCTTTTAGAGAATTGGAGAGAACCTATCTCTCTATTTTCTCTCTAAAGAGGCCGGCCCCCTTGGAGGAATTAGCTAGTAATTTTGCTCCTCCAAATCCATAGATTTAAGATGCAAGGAATGAAGGCCCTCTCTTTGGGTGATTAGCCTTTGCTTATGCAAAGAGGAATCTACAAAGGTATAAATTTCTCAACTCACTTTGATTTGAGTTGAGTCTTGGTTCACCAATATACTAGGCTTTGAATTTCATGGTTGATGTTTTGTTTTTAAGTGCATGCTAGCATGATTCCGCCTTTAATTGTTAATTGCTTGCTATATGATGTTGCTTAAATGAACATGTGTTTCACAAAATTTCCTTCATGCGCAACAAGGGATCTCTAACCTTCAAACTGTTTGAGGGAGAATACTCTATGATATGATTAAGAATCTCTGGCCAGAGTATGAATGAGATTTAGGAAGTCGTTCCAAATCACATTCAAGGTAATCATATAAGCACACGAATCACATTGGATAGTAGACATGAATAAACTATCAAACCAAACAATGTGGTCAAAAGTATTGTATTAGAGAAAGACCGTATTGCATTTGTAATCCTAAACTGAATAGGTTCTCCACCTCTTCTGATTAGCTTGGGTAACCATGATATGCTGCTAGGTGTCACTCATGGTTTGTGGAAGCCCTAAACGTGTATAAACACTAAAGGGAGAATTGAAAGTAAGTTTCAATTCACAATCGATTTGAAAGAGTTCTAATCGCCCACTGCCTCGCTAAAAGGAACCTAATGGATCGTACACTGTGTAAGGTAAAGATTGAAGAAACAATGGAGATGAGTAAGAATAATTAAATGGTTTAATTATTTATGGCAAGGACTAATTAATATGTTAATTAATCAAACGAATAAGTTCGTTGATGCGAAAATAAATTAACACACAAATTAAACCCTCTTTTTGACAATTGTAGTATAGATGTAAGTAGGGTATCGTTCTAGGCCGGGGATTAGGAGGGCTAAATCCTCTCAAAAACATAAAAACAAAGTTACAAATGTAAATAAAAGACTTTAAAAGTAAAGGGGGATTTGGATTTGATGAATTTAGAAACAAAACATAAACTTTGGAAAACAAAACAAGTTTTAAAACGAATTTGGTTTAAATAAATGGATGGAAGGTTAGCTAAGGGGTTCTTCTCCACACATGTCTTGCTTGCGTACAAAATGATTTCCAATTGCACTTCAATAACTTATTAATTCTCAATGCCCCAAGTTAATTAGGTACGCTTAAATTAACCCTCAGATTTTCCTACTTTTATTGAGTTGGATGATTGCATACGACAACCCAAAGCATTCTTCACAAGTTCCCTACATGAATTGCATAATAGAGATACAAGCAAGAATCATTAAGTTCTATGAAAATCATAAGCATTGACGAGGCATTCATAACTATGGAATACGCATGTTACTCTTGCCAAGAATTTACTTAACGCGATTGTGACTAGCAACCTTCACTATTTGTGAATATAAGTTCATGACAATTAGGTGAAACTCCCTTATATCCTAGCATCAAATTCATGCATGCAAACTAAGTGTCGACCCTCAATCAACATACACAAATCAGTTTTTATACGAACGGATAAGTAAATTGAATTCATAACTTATGAAACGCAATTAAAAGTAATTAAATCATATAGCAAGCAAGGACATGTGTTTCGAATTCCCCCCTAGCTAAGGGGGGTTTAGTTCCTCATTATTACAAAACAAAGATAAACAAATTTAAACATTGAAAAACAAAGGAAAGAAAGCACCTAAACGTTCCAACGATCCATGTTGGATAGCAAGCGCGTCCAAGGACTTTTCTCCTTCTCTTTGCCGCAACAACAAGGTTGGAATGATGTTGAAGGGTTGGTTATTCGGAGGAATGGATGGGAAGGGGTTTAGATATGTAGGAGAGGCAAGGAAAGGTTTGGAGAATGGTTAATTTCTGGATGATTTGAATGAGGTTGCTACCATGGTATTTATAGGAAGAGGATGGACTTGTTTAACACAAAATTTTGGTGGAATTGAGTAGGTGAGCATGGCAAAGAGTGGGAATTGTTGGTGGGTTAGGTATTGAGTCATCCACTCACATGTCATGGTTAGCTAAGCATTGCATCATCCACTCATATGTCATGGTTAGCTAAGCATTGCATCATCCACTCACATGTCATGGTGAGATAGGCATTGCATCATTACTAAAAAATCTGGTGGAAGTGAAACAAAGGGAAGGCCACGACATTGATGAATTTTATGAGGTATGCATGGTTTTGAGTGAAGTTTTGGCCAATCCTTCTAGAAATTTATCTCTTCTTGCACTTTGTATTTGTTTCACCACATTTTTAGCATGTTTCTATCCTCATTTGACTTCAAATTCGTCCATCCATCTTGCTCATAACATATGTAATCCATTCCAAGCTCAAAACTGCTCCAAAATGCACTTTCTTGCTACCTTAGCCCTTTGGACCTACAAACACAAGAAAATAGCTTAAAGTACTAAAATAACTAAGAACTAATAACGTAAATGCAAGAAAACTAGTTAACTAAGTCGCATAAATATGCGTCTATCAAATTCCCCCACACTTAGTTTTTGCTAGTCCTCGAGCAAAACAAAGAAATAAAACAAAACAAAACCAACATAACCTAAACCTTCCAACGTTTGCTTTAGGGATTTCCAATGCACATGACATGTTAAGGATTATCATTCTCACAGATTTGAGTTAATTTAACACTTAAGCACATACTTAATCATAGTCACTACATACTAGTTCACAATTAACCAACAATGTTTTGAATGTAGTAACATGCCTTAGAGAATTCCCTCAATCCTTACAAGATATGCACTCTATTTTCACTCAGATTTTCTAACTACACACCCTATACTAGTTATATGTGAGAGAATTGATGTGGATATAAAAACGAATGCTCACATATAAGTATCACAAAGAATGCAATTTCCGGAGTTAATAAGCATGTTTAGATATGATCTCATGAATGGAATGCTACTACTTAGATGCGAGAATCAATGACACCATATGCTCATACCAAATTCAAACTCCACAAATTGAAGCACATAACACTCAAGATAGAAGTTAAGGGTTGTAACGGGGCTTGGGGTATTGGTTTAACAAAGAAAGGATAGGGAAAACAAACGTTCTTCAAGCGTTAGTAAGCAAAGTAGTAAAATTGAGACTTAGAATTCACTTAGATTGCAGAAATTAACTTTAAAACATAAGGGGAAGATTTAAACAACTTTTTAGGGCCGAATTTATTGTTTTGGACCCTTACTTCAACACTTTGAATTCTTTTCACAACTTTTCAACTTTTTTTTTTTTTTTTTTTTTTATTCTTTCTTTTCTTTCTACCCGTGCCTATGGCACACAATTCACAAAATAAAAATTTCCCCCACACTTGGTTTCTGCCACAAAGGAATTCAATTTGAACCATGCTTACTATACTTTAAGAACGAGGGTATGGATAGTCCTAATCTAGGCTAGGTGAGGATGATGTAGGTTAACAAAGAAAAGGCTAAACAAGGCTCAATGGGGTTAACACCTAAACATATAATGGAGTATGGTTTTACGGCTTTTTTTTTTTTTTTTTTTTTTTTTTTTGGCTATGGTGGTGGTCACTACACAACTTTATCTTTGAATATGTGTTATGCAAATCAATAACATGCTTTGAATGAATTGGGCATGAGTTCTAGCATTTGGAACTAAATGATGACACGCCTTCTAAGTAGCAACCAAGCAAAAAATAATGAGATCATGCAACGACTTAAGAAAGCAACAAGTTCACAGATTATTAACTCTCCAAATAAACGTTTAGGCTCAAGTCTCACAAGGTTGTAGCGTTAGTTTGAGTTACTTCCTTCAAGCATGTTACAAAAACTAATTTTTCCTTTATGTGAATTCATAAGTTATAACCACAACCAAGCATAAACCAAAGAGTAAATCAAACTTTTATCCATGTTTATAACTTTCTTTAACCGTCATGCAATTACAAATCGAATCCTCATTATTGTGTTGGAAGGTACCCTACGACACAAACAACCACACAAAAACAACCCTCTTTGGGTTTTTAAAACAAATTTTTCAAATTTTTATGTGATTTTCGGATTTTTACTTCAAAACACACTAAAACACATCAAAACAACTTAAAAACACTTAAAAACAGCAAGGAACAAGTCTTTAAGTTAAGGGTGATAAAATCCCACGAATTTGCACCAAAAACACTTAGTTACCCCCCCACACTTAAATCAAACATTGTCCTCAATGTTTCAAGCATAAAATCACACTAAACAAAAAGAAACACACAAACAGCAACTAAAACAACTAAATAGGCAGATTAGAAAGATTCAACAAAGAGAAGGGTTTAGGAATGCAAATCTGGAATTGGAGTGATTCCTCGAGCTTCCTTTGTTGAATTGCATGGGTTGCCTCCCAAGTAGCGCTTTCTTTAACGTCTTGCAGCCGGACGATGCTTCTTTGAAGGGTTATGGAACCCCACGGTCTGGAGGGGTGTTTCCTCTACGCCTTCTCCTTCGAACCACTTCATGCTTTGGGTCCTTGAATGGAATGGGATAGTAATTCTTCTTGACTGGGCCATTGAGCATCCTACAATCCATGTGAATTCGCCCACCATCCGGGATATGCTCGGGTACCTGCACCCAAGTAGGGAACCATTTCTTAATTTTAATGGGAATTGGATTTGGATTAGGTGCCTTACCTTGGCGTTGTGATGAAGTGGCAGCAACATGAACTTTCTCCCCCTTGGTGCTCTCGGTCAAATTGGGTGTTTTAAGGGCAGTGGCCACGGGGTCCTTGTGCTCCACTCCAATTCCCTCATCTTGTATTGTTCTTGAAGCAAACTTTGTGTTAGGGGCTGAATGATCCGTCCCTATCTTTTCTATTGTATCAATAACACAACAAGAACGAACAACATTAGGAGTCTCAATGGATTCAGGAATTTTAAAACAAATCATATCACCACCAAATGCCATGGTTACTTCTCCTTTGGCTACATCAATCTTGGTTTGAGCTGTTTTCATGAAAGGTCGTCCAAGTAAGAGTGGTGATGATGGAGAGTGTGCCGAATCTTCCATGTCAAGCACATAGAAATCTGCAGGAAAAATCAAATGGTCTACCTGCACCAAAACATCCTCCAAAACACCTTTCGGATATGCATTAGATCGATCGGCTAATTGGATAATAACACCATCATTTTTAAGCTCTCCTAGATTCATCGATGCATAAACAGAATATGGCATGACATTAATAGAAGCACCTAAATCTAGCATGGCATGTTCAAACCTTGTATTACCAATTACGCAAGGGATAGTGAAACTACCTGGATCTTTGCATTTAGGCGGTAGCTTTCTTTGCAACAGTGCAGAGACATTCTCACTTACATGTACTACCTCTTTCTCCCGAATCCGTTTCCTTGTTGTACAAAGCTTTTTCAAGAACTTTGCATACTTCGGAATTTGCTTGATTGCATCCAAAAGGGGTATGTTGACTTGAACTTTCCTAAATGTCTCTAGAACATCTTTTTCCTCCTTTTCTTTCTTGGATTGCAAAAACCTGCCAGGAAAGGGCACATTTAGTGGAAAGAAACTAGAAGAATTCGAATTTGGACTTACCTTGAAGGGTTGAGATGGTTTAGGGGCATGTTGTGGTTGCGGTAAGGGTGGTTCTACCCTTGCCGTGGGTTGGGCTCCATGTTCTTCTTCTTGCAGCAGCTTTTCATCCTCTATTTGACTTGATTTTGATGAGTTTGGATCAACCCTAACTTGACTACCACTTCTCAACGTGATGGCCTTGGCGGTTTCAAATCCTCCTTTGGGATTCGCAATGGTTGAACTAGGGAGCTTTCCATGTTCACGAAACTGCCCCATAAACTCGGCAATTTGCCCCACTTGCTTCTCCAACTCGTCCATCCTTTTGTCTTGGTTTTGCATAGCCTTAGCTTGATTTTCCTGCCCATTAGACAACTTAGTTAGTATCTTAAGAAGTGCATCATTGTCAAGAGACATACCTGAAGTACTTGGGCCGGATTGGGACTGATTTTGAGGTGGGTCGTAGGGTTTGGTGAAGAACCCCGGGGGTTGTTGCCTAAAGCCTCCTTGGTTTTGAGGTTGTTGGGGCTCCCTCCACTTGAAATTTGGGTGGTCTCTCCAACCGGGATTATATGTGTTTGAATATGGATCGTTCCTTGGTTGGTTTTGACCTTGAAACCCAATTGCATGGGCGCTTTCCCATCCCCCATTTTCAATCAACTGTGGACACTTTTCAGAGGCATGTCCTTGGATGGAACATACGCCACATACATTTGGTCCTTGCATCTTCATGCCCTCGGCCATCTGAGACACAAGAGAAGTAAGATTAGCTAATTGCGAATGAAGATCGGAAGTTGAACTTACCTCATTAACTTGATGCCGTGGGGGTCCCCTTTGGCCTACTCCCTCGTATTGTTGAGCGTTCAACGCTCGATTAGAGATCAAGATCTTGACAGCCATGGGTGTTTTGTCCACCAATGCTCCTCCCGCCGAAGCATCAAGCATTTGACGTTCTAGAGGTAGGAGACCCTCGTAGAAATATTGCAAAAGCAACTCCTCCTTCATCTGATGCTGTGGACAAGAAGCAACAAGTGATTTAAATCGGTCATAATATGTAGGAAAAGACTCACCTTCTTCTTGTTGAATTCCGCTTATCTTTTTACGTAGGAGGATGATGCGAGAAGTTGGAAAGAACTTCTCTAATAATGCTCTCTTCATACTCTCCCAAGATGTGACAGTGCCGGGAGCTAACTCGTATAACCAATCCTTGGCTTTATCCATCAAAGAGAATGGAAAAGCCTTCATCTTCAAAATACTTCCGTCAACATTAACGGGAGTCATACTAGAACAAACTACTTCAAATTCCTTCAAATGTTTGTTAGGATCTTCCATGGACAAGCCATGGTATTTAGGAATATGATGAAGCAAACTTGACTTTAATTCAAACTCTTCCGTCTTACCTTGGGCAGCCGGGGGGTATTGGATGCACAAGGGTGCAGCATTATCCAATCCTGAGGCCGAAAGCTCTTTGAGTGTACGGTTGTCCACCTCCATGTCGTTTTCTGCCTCCTCCTTTTCTTCAAATTCGGATTCAGAACTAGAACTAGGTGGACTAGGTTCTGGTACTTTTCTTTTCCTTCTCAAAGTTCGTTCCAAATTGGCGTCAAACTCCGATATATGTGCATGAACTGGTTGAGAACTACGAGTCATAAACTAGTACCTGAAATAAACAAAATCAAATGAAATTAAAACTAAAATTAAAACACACGAAAAAAAGAAATAAAAAGAAACAATGGGGATTTAGCAAAGTTGCTAATCCCCGGCAACGGCGCCAAAATTTGATGCGAAAATAAATTAACACACAAATTAAACCCTCTTTTTGACAATTGTAGTATAGATGTAAGTAGGGTATCGTTCTAGGCCGGGGATTAGGAGGGCTTGCTAAATCCTCTCAAAAACATAAAAACAAAGTTACAAATGTAAATAAAAGACTTTAAAAGTAAAGGGGGATTTGGATTTGATGAATTTAGAAACAAAACATAAACTTTGGAAAACAAAACAAGTTTTAAAACGAATTTGGTTTAAATAAATGGATGGAAGGTTAGCTAAGGGGTTCTTCTCCACACATGTCTTTCTTGCATACAAAATGATTTCCAATTGCACTTCAATAACTTATTAATTCTCAATGCCCCAAGTTAATTAGGTACGCTTAAATTAACCCTCAGATTTTCCTACTTTTATTGAGTTGGATGATTGCATACGACAACCCAAAGCATTCTTCACAAGTTCCCTACATGAATTGCATAATAGAGATACAAGCAAGAATCATTAAGTTCTATGAAAATCATAAGCATTGACGAGGCATTCATAACTATGGAATACGCATGTTACTCTTGCCAAGAATTTACTTAACGCGATTGTGACTAGCAACCTTCACTATTTGTGAATATAAGTTCATGACAATTAGGTGAAACTCCCTTATATTCTAGCATCAAATTCATGCATGCAAACTAAGTGTCGACCCTCAATCAACATACACAAATCAGTTTTTATACGAACGGATAAGTAAATTGAATTCATAACTTATGAAACGCAATTAAAAGTAATTAAATCATATAGCAAGCAAGGACATGTGTTTCGAATTCCCCCCTAGCTAAGGGGGGTTTAGTTCCTCATTATTACAAAACAAAGATAAACAAATTTAAACATTGAAAAACAAAGGAAAGAAAGCACCTAAACGTTCCAACGATCCATGTTGGATAGCAAGCGCGTCCAAGGACTTTTCTCCTTCTCTTTGCCGCAACAACAAGGTTGGAATGATGTTGAAGGGTTGGTTATTCGGAGGAATGGATGGGAAGGGGTTTAGATATGTAGGAGAGGCAAGGAAAGGTTTGGAGAATGGTTAATTTCTGGATGATTTGAATGAGGTTGCTACCATGGTATTTATAGGAAGATGATGGACTTGTTTAACACAAAATTTTGGTGGAATTGAGTAGGTGAGCATGGCAAAGAGTGGAAATTGTTGGTGGGTTAGGTATTGAGTCATCCACTCACATGTCATGGTTAGCTAAGCATTGCATCATCCACTCATATGTCATGGTTAGCTAAGCATTGCATCATCCACTCACATGTCATGGTGAGATAGGCATTGCATCATTACTAAAAAATCTGGTGGAAGTGAAACAAAGGGAAGGCCACGACATTGATGAATTTTATGAGGTATGCATGGTTTTGAGTGAAGTTTTGGCCAATCCTTCTAGAAATTTATCTCTTCTTGCACTTTGTATTTGTTTCACCACATTTTTAGCATGTTTCTATCCTCATTTGACTTCAAATTCGTCCATCCATCTTGCTCATAACATATGTAATCCATTCCAAGCTCAAAACTGCTCCAAAATGCACCAAAATGCACTTTCTTGCTACCTTAGCCCTTTGGACCTACAAACACAAGAAAATAGCTTAAAGTACTAAAATAACTAAGAACTAATAACGTAAATGCAAGAAAACTAGTTAACTAAGTCGCATAAATATGCGTCTATCATTCGTTAAAGACCTCGGGATAGTTTTGGACCTTAAGGCCCAATGGGCTTCGAACGTCAAGCCCATTGACTTAAGTTGTATGACAATTTAATGAATAAAGATTCACAAAGGCCCAAAAGCCCATATCTCTTATATGGCCGGCCATGTGTATTGAATTAGGGTTTTTGGTTCTTTAGGTCATTTAAAGAAGTAACTATATAAAGAACTTTATAGCCTAAAATTCAAAATGGGTTCTTTTGGAGAAAATTGGAGAGAACATGTCTCTCCTTTTCTCTCTAGGAGGCCGGCCCCCTTGGAGGGTGGATCTAGCAATCCTACTACTCCAATGTCACTCATTTTCTTCTCCAATCTAACCTTGGTGAAGATACTTAGAGGTTCTCAATTTTGGGAACTTGGAGAAACCTATTCTTCCATCCAAATCCATAGATTTTAGATGCAAGGAATGAAGGCCCTCTCTTTGGGTGATTAGCCTTTGGTTTTGCAAAGAGGAATCTACAAAGGTATATATTTCTCAACTCACTTTGATTTGAGTTGAGTCTTGGTTCACCAATCTACTAGGCTTTGAATTTCATGGTTAGTGTTTTGTTTTTAAGTGCATGCAAGCATGATTCCGCCTTTTAATTGTTAATAGCATGCTATTGATGTTGCTTAAATGAACTTGTTTTTCACAAAATTTCCTTCAGTTGGTTGGTGTGACTTTTCTATCAACAAGACATTTATTTGAAAAGGTGATTGGAATGTTGATAGAGTGTTTGAATTTTTTGTACATGATTGGTACTTTTTCTTACACACCTATACCTACTTTTTCACACCAACCCATCACCCATCCTTTTCAACTTGCATGACTTTATGACTTTGTTTTTTATCAAAAAAACCACTCCCTCACACTACCATGACCGGCCACCCTACATGTAGGGTACTTTTAGGGCTTTTATGCAATTACATAAAGTTTTGATACTTTTGTGTATTTGTACTTTGACCCGTAAGTTTATGTTTTTACGTAAAGGCCCAAAATCACTAAAGGACAAATTGTTTTGTTCCTTTAATGAAGTTTTTGAATTTGTTGAAATTTTTGGGTTCTAGTTATAATTACATGAAGTGGTGGACTTTTGTGTTTTTACAAAGTGACCTCAAAAGTTTGTGTTTTGCAATATAGCCCAATGGTTGAGGTTATTGTTTTTGGCCCAAATTAGTTGAGAACAAAATAGTTTTGTATCTTTAAACGAGAATTGGATTTTCATTTCATTTAGCTCCATTTAAATCAATTCTATGGAAACAAAAACCAAATGAAAATGTTGCATTCAAGTTTAATTAGTTAAAGCGTTAATTAATTAAAGAAATGGTGATTATGAACCTAAGCCTATGATAATTGAGCTATGTGAAAGGCCGTCTCAAATTTGTTTGAACCATGGGAATGTGTAGATTAGATTTTGGTTGTAATTTGATATGATCAAATGTTGTAAAAGAGCGTAAGCTCTTCTTTACTTTAAAGTAATTTGTTTTGATCAAATGTTGTAAAAGAGCATATGCTCTTCTTTACTTTGAAGTACTCCTTTCTTGTTTTATTTGATATGCTTGAAATTGGAGTAGTTGGGTCCAACGCCCAATAGCAAAAACACGCCTTAATATGATTAAACGCGTAACTAAAATCAATCACCATCCCTAGACCGAGATTCAACACTAGGCTCGTGTTGCATCTAATCAAAGGTTCATAGTCATCCTAAGGCCCTAAGGCAACTATATAGTCCATCAATGAATGCAAACCTTATATTAGTAGTACCATATACTCTTGCTTTAAAAACCATTTTACAAGCATAGTGGGAGTATTATATACAACTAAATCAATCAAATGGACCAATAGTTGTAATAGGACCAAATTGTTTTAATAAGATTAAAATGCATGCTTATATATGATGAGACCTAAAACCCTCAACCAAACCATTATTAAGTTGATAAGCGTGAGAGTGCTTTGACCACTCTTTCGTGGCCTTCCACCGTGGTAGGCTCCGATCGTTTGTGACTCGTACACCGACTTCACCCTATCATGGGGGAGTACAAAGTGCGTGCTTACACTCAGGAGGAGTTCTATATGCATACATGATGTTGTGAAGGTAGGCAACGAGAATGATCAACATCATATCATTGTGACGTTGTTCTTGAACCCCTACTCGAACTTGCATGGTGGGAATGACTTAACTAAGTGCAATGGAGCCAACATCATATCATTGTGAGGCTTCATTCTCTAGAGGCCAAATAAGATGGGTACTTGCAAGAGATGCAAACGAGTAAGCGTACTCTCTCATTATTATTGATGCTAGCCAACATCATATCATTGTGAGGTGGGCTTGGTAATGGTGAGTCTCCCATACCCTACTAAGAGTTTCCTCCAAAACTCTCGAATTTCGATGAGGGATATGGAATTTGCCAAAAATAGTGGGTGGTTCTATTTGATTTAAAGACCCGGATCAAATGGCTTAAAATCAATCAATTTATATTCGTTATGTATTTGTTTACCGATATATTTGCAAACGCTATCCAAAACTTGACAAAGAAAAGCCGAATGCTTTAGTTTCCGGACTTGGTACTATGATGCGAAAATTAACTTAACACACAAATTAAACCCTCTTGTTGTCAATTGTAGTAAAGAATGTAAGTAGGGATCGTTCTAGGCTGGGGATTAGGAGGAACTGCTAAAACACTTGAAACTGACTTAATTATGTGTAAACAAACTTAAAAGCATGAAATTAAACTTACAAGACTCAAAACAAAGTCACAAGACTCAAAACAGATTATAGAGACTCAAAACTGCCTAAAAACAACTCTAAGGCAGTTTCTGCCAGTAACACAAAGTTTGGACGAAAATCGATTTTATCTTGACTTAAAACACTTAAAAACACAATCTAAAACAAGTACTAACTAATATGACTTAATAAAATAAAGGGGATTTTGGTTTTGGACGAAAATAAGGAAAACAAAGCAAGAACAATTTAAACAGATTCTTAGACAAATTTAGGTGAATTGATGGGTGATGGGTTAAACTATGGATGATGGGCTAGCTAGAGGGTTCTTCTCCACACATGACATACTTGCACATAAACCAATTTTCAGTTGTTCTTTCGATAAATCATGAACCTCAACACCCCAGATTAATTAGGTACGCTTAAATTAATCCTCAGATTTTCCTAATTTCATTGAATTGGATGATTGCATACAACAACCCAAAGCATTCCCCACAAGTTCCCTACATGAATTGCATAATAGAGATACAAGCAAGAATCATTAAGTTCTATGAAAATCATAAGCATTGACGAAACATTTGTAACTATGAATTGCATGAAACTTATGCCAAGAATTTACTTAACACGGTTGTGACGAACAACCTTTACTACTTGTGAATATAAGTTCATAACGATTAGGTGAGACTCCCTTATATCCTAGCATCATATTTATGCATGGAAATTAAGCGTGCACTCTCAACCAACATACACAAATCAGTTTTAATTCAAATGGATAAGTAAATTGAATTCACAACTTATGAATCACAACTGAAAGTAATCAAATCATATTGCAAGCATGAACATGGTTTCGAATTCCCCCCTAGCTAAGGGGGGTTTAGTTCCTCATACTCACAAAGCAAAGATACATAAACTTAAACATTGAAAACAAAGAATGAAAACACCTAAAAACGCTCAAACAATCCGACTTGAATGGCAAGCATGTCCAATGGTCCTCCTTCTTCTCTTTGTTGCGGCACAATGTGTAGTTTGATGGATGCGTATGGATATATGGAAGGGAATGGCTAAATGTGTTTAGGTTGGGTGGAGGTCACGGCAAGGAAAGGGAAATGAATGGATGAATGGATGGTGCTCACGGCCAAGGAATGAAAGTGTAAGTGTATGGAGTTGTGAGATGTGAATGTAGTGTCTTTGGATGGATCTTTTCTAATCTTTTTGTTGTTATGGTGAAGGATGGATGTATTTATAGGCTAGGGAGATGATGAGTGTTTGGTAATGAGTGGATGTAATGGGTGTAGTGGATGGATGTTTGGTAATGAGTGGATGTAATGGGTGTAGTGGGTGAGTGTTGTGGTAATGAGTGGATGTAATGGGTGTAGTGGATGGATGTTTGGTAATGAGTGGATGTAATGGGTGTAGTGGGTGAGTGTTGTGGTAATGAGTGGATGTAATGGGTGTAGTGGGTGAGTGTTTTGTAATGAGTGGATGTAATGGGTGTAGTGGATGAGTGTTTGGTAATGAGTAGTGTTTGGTAATGAGTGGATGTAATGGGTGTAGTGGATGGATGTTTGGAGTTGTAGGTCAACACACTTGCACACACACATGCTGATTTCTAGCCTTCAAATCTTCAAAAACGTCCATCCTCATGTCTCCATGCTTGCACTATCCAATCTTGGCTACAAAATGCTCTAAAATGCTCTAAAATGCACTTTCTTGCCAACTTTGTTATTATGACCTACAAACACACAAAAATAGCTTAAAATACATAATTAACTAAGAAATAACAATACAAATGCACAAGAACAAGCTAACTAAGTCGCATAAATATGTTCCTATCATACTACAATCCCATAGATTGTCTTTAATGGCTTGTATATGTACCTAAGTAGTCTCATCCTCACAATCTTCCTATTGATAATGTATCATTGGAAGAACATGTTAGATAAAGTTTATCATAAAGTGGACAACACTTTTAATGTCATAAATCTTCAATTACAAATTGTTGTATGAAGAAATAAGAGTTGCTTTGAACAACCCTTAGCTAACGCAAACATTAGTGCTTGTTTCTTTGTTACATGAACAAGGAACTTGAGAAGTAAGCACAAGGGCATGGACACTTTATGTGCCATGATTCTTCACTTACAAATTGTTGTATGAAGAAATGAGAGTTGCCTTGAACAACTCTTGAAAGTTTGTAATTATGTTTAGAACATAATGGTTGGTTGACAAAAATAGTCCATCAACATGGACTTATGATGATTTTGAATCATTGAGTGTGAAGTGTTAAACCACTTCACGAGACAGAAACTAGGCTAGGACTTCACCTTTGAGTCCCTATCCAAATGGTTCACTAAGTTTATTGTAAACTATATAGTGAACAATAACCACACGCTCTCCAAATTGTTTGATGTGTATAACAGAATTGAAATAAGTTTCAAGAGAGATAGTGGGAGTTTAGGGACCATGACTATTGTAGTCAAAGGAGAAGTCAAATGAAGAAGGCGAAATAACTCCAAGGGAACAAACTTTCTTTATGAAAGGATGGACATTGGAAGGGGTATTTGCAAGAAATGTCTTGCAAGTGTCAAGAACACACATTTCGAAGGTGTTGTAAAATGTTCTTGAATAGTTCAAAACAGTTGGTTCTTCTACTTGAATGCTTGATTCCGTATTAGTAACTATGTTTTACAATCGTTGTAAAAGTGTGGCTAATAAGAAGTAGAAGATTAATGAGATAAGAGAAAGTACTTCACATTCAGAACGTGAATCAAATGTAGATCTCTGCGAAAGCAGATCGTACTTACTTCCTCATATGAACTACCAAAGAAATTGGAAAAACCAAAGATTGTCTTTACATTCCAATTTTAAGGAACTTAATTCCGTCACTATAAGAGATGGATGAATGTTTTGTTTGACAAAACATTGTTCTTTATTAATGAATGATTGGATTATTGTAATCTAATTGATTGTCGCTATAGTAGAGATGATATGGTAGTGTTAACTGTTTAGAATATAACGATGGTTAAAACCCAAAAGGTTGCAAGGTAGAGACTAATCCCAACTGAGTTGTGATACCTCTAAAACATAAATTACGAGTTGGTCATAGATGGATGCTTTGGATCGTTAGATCCGGATCCAATACCTTCTTATTAAAATTGTATAGAGGCGAAATGTTCGAATCTTTATTCTTTTAGAAATAAGAAAGAATCACAAAGTTGTTGAGGTTAATTCACTTAGATGTTAGTGGCACTTGTCCACAACATAATACTACTCATGTTGTATGACATTCACCGAAGATCGCTCTCGGTTGGACTATCGTTTATTTTGAATAAACACAAGTCCGAATACTTTGCAAAAGGTTTCAAAGAATTCAAGAAATCTAAGTTGATGAGTATGACGTCTAAAGTATTTACCTCCTTAGATTTGATTCAAGGAAAGATAACACTTTAGAATAGTTTCCCTGAAAATTATCAAGGAAAGAAGCATCATAAGATAATGGATTTCTCCATTAAGAAAAGAACGAACTCGAATAAGATTTAGTTCGTTGGATGTTATCAATTACCCATATATAGGATATATACTTCTAAGACAATATGATTGTCAATTAGAAGATCTTCCAAAATTTTCATGACTCCATAGGATGTAGTTGGAAAGAAAGACAAATCTTAATCATGTTAAGATTTGGGGTTGTGTGCTAATAAGCAATATTTGTTTAAGAATTATCTTGTGGGTATCCTTAAACTAACATTTGGATATCACTTCTATAAACCAACTAACAAATGTTGTTTGTTGGGTAGTTCATCGTAATCCTACACTAGGATTTGCCTAAGATAGAGCAAATGAACGAGGGATAGAACTCAAAGAATGGGTTCTTTGAGAGACAAGATAGTGATCAACAAATATAACAACCTAGTTCCTATACCACAAGCTCCAAGGTAGTCGAGAAGGATTTATAAACTGTCTCAGTTGAATGGTTTGAACTTTATGATTATGTCATAGAGTTACACCTCTTAATTCGAAAGAAATAAGAATGAAAAATCCTTATGACTACATTGAGTGTATATACGACATATACTCAAGGAAATGGTAAAGTACCATTTGACCCGAAATAATGAAACCTTTATAGCTAATTGGTAGCTTAAGGTGACTACAATTAAAGAGATTGGTTGACTTTGAAGAAACCATCTTTGACGTAGTCTTGGTTTCAATTAATTCGAAGATTGCTAGCTACAACTAAATGGTGATTCAATGTTTGGACATAATATGGGTTTCCGAAACCATTATTAAGATAGTCTTGATAATATATGTCTAAAACTATGAATCACAAGACATGTAAGTTGTAGAGATCCATCCATCATGGATCTTAGCAAGCTAGTGGGAGCTATAAGCGTCTTATGAGAGAAAAGATCAAATCAATTGATTTCTCATAAAGATGTAAATGAATCTTTTGTTTACTAGGTTTACAAAAGATTAGTGGGAGTTAATCATGTTCCTAAAAATTTAACATATATATGATATATTAATTTTGGAAATGAAAAGAATACTTCTTCGTTAAAGTTATGACTTTAAACATTCTATAACGATAGAATGTATATGGGAGATATAGTCTATATGCATGGGATGGAATTCTATAATGATAGATTTCAAGATATAATTAGATTATATCAATCCCTAAAAAATAGACAAAAGATGCTAGGAAGTTTCTCATATGATGATAAACTTCAATCAGAAGAACAACTCTAGTGAGACTAGGAGGTAGCTCTTCTCAAAGGGAACGTACCCTTTAACTCCCAAAGAAATAATGCGTAAATAGAGTCCTTTTATGCATACGCAGAAAGGTGATTTACGTATTTCATATTGTATGAAAAACATTGATATGAGTTGTACCTAGAACGGTACAAGACGATATCAGTGCAAGTCCAGGATCAGAACCATGGCAACTGTCAAGTGAGTCCTTAAGTATTTAAGAAATACTAAAGGATAGATTCCTCAAAGAATGAGGAAGAATTAGAGTAACGTAATGGAAGCGTAAATGTATTAGAT
Organism: Malus fusca; assembly: GCA_035220775.1. NCBI lineage: Eukaryota > Viridiplantae > Streptophyta > Magnoliopsida > Rosales > Rosaceae > Malus > Malus fusca. The sequence continues at coordinate 20,568,709 of CM069060.1, forward strand.
TATTGATCTAATCCATCATTGGATGTTTCTTCATTATGAATGAAGAGATAATCAGATATCTCTTTATTATGACTAAAGAGATATTTGGATGGAAACATTAAAAGTAATGACTTTAGTATGTTCCATTATGAATGCAAAATATATTGCCATATAGAAGCTTAAAACAATGTTGTTTGGATGGGAAAGTTCATTTATGAACTCTCTATTCGGTTCCAACTAGAAAGTGTCTCCAGTGTACCGACACTACGACACTAATGGGGCGATAGCTCAAGCCAGGGAATCAAGGTCTCATCAGATCCGAACTCAAATGAGAGATTGAACCACATGATTGAGAATCATGTATAATGGTGACGTTGTTATTCTCAAGGTTGCTTCATGGATAACATATAGATATCCATTGTCTAGGCCTACTACTAAGCCATTTTTTGAAATGACTTCAGAAGAGGTATCATCACTGATGACCAAGCAGATTGGCTCTAGTGCAAGTGGGAGATTGTTCGAAATGTGCCCTAAAACCAATCATATGATGATACATTACGGACATTTCACTTCTTAAACTAATCTAGTTTAATATCGAGGGCAAATATTATTGTTTTAAGCCGTCTCATATAAATGTTATATGCTTGAACAATAAGTCCAAGGAATATGCAATTGGGAGAATGTGATCTAAAGAAGTTAGACTCATGAGACCATTCTTTTTCGTATACATATCCTAAAAGTTCATGATCATAGGATTGCCAATTGGGCATTGACAGTCCGTTAAGATCAGTACGTGCTATATCTTCTCTTAGGGAGAGTGACTGGTCTCGAGTCATTGGTGTGACTGACGCCAAGACAAGTACGTAGGTGCTCAATAGAGAATGAGTCCACTGAACACGATCAACGAGGAGTTTCATACTCATGTCACATGAGAACTCATGGTTGGGATAATGCAAAGTAGTCCTTTGACCTGAGGCATCATAGTTGTCTTGTGGTTAGGTCCTTGATCTTTGACTATGTCAAAGTCACTCCATTAGAGGGTGTCCACGGCATAATTGGGGTTAAGCCACTTAGCCATGGAGGCAAGTGAATGCGCAACAAGGGATCTCTAACCTTCAAACGATTTGAGGGAGAATACTCTATGATATGATTAAGAATCTCTGGCCAGAGTATGAATGAGATTTAGGAAGTCGTTCCAAATCACATTCAAGGTAATCATATAAGTAAGAGAATCACATTGGATAGAAGACATGAATAAACTATCAAACCAAACAATGTGGTCAAGAGTATTGTATTAGAGAAAGACGGTATTGCATTATAATCCTAAACTGAATATGTTCTCCACCTCTTCTGATTAGCTTGGGTAACCATAACATACTGCTAGGTGTCACTCATGGTTTGTGGAATCCCTAAACGTGTATAATCACTAAAGGGAGAATTGAAAGTAAGTTTCGATTCACAATCGATCGTTAAGAGTAACAATCGCCCACTGCCTCGCTAAAAGGAACCTAATGGATCGTACACCGTGTAAGGTAGAGATTGAAGAAACAACGGAGATGAGTAAGGATAATTAAATGGTTTAATTATTTATGGCTAGGATTAATTAATATGTTAATTAATCAAACGAATAAGTTCGTTATAGACCTAGGGTTAGTTTTGGGCCGCAAGGCCCAATGGGATTTGAATGTCAAGCCCATTAACTCAAGTTGTATGACAACTTGAATAAACAAAGGGCTTGAAAGCCCAATAAACCCTTAAGGCCGGCCAAATAGAGGAAGGTTGTGAACTTGGTTTAATTGCAAGTTTGCCACTCCATTGTGAGGTGGTATAAAGGCAACTTTATAGCCATTTCATCCTTAGGGTTTTCTTTTGGGGAAAGGATGAGAACACAATGCTCTCCTTTTTCTCTCGAAGAGGCTGGCCCCCTTGGAGGAGATTAGCTAGCAATCTCTTGTTGGAAATGTGCCCTAAAACCAATCATATGATGATACTTTACGGACATTTCACATGTTAAACTAATCTAGTTTAAATATAAAGGGCAAAGATTATTGTTTGAGCCGTCTCATATAAATGTTATATGCTTAAACGATAAGTCCAAGGAATATGTGATTGAGAGAATACGATCTAAAGAAGTTAGATTCATGAGACCATTCTTTCGTAGACACATCCTAAACGTTCCTGATCATAGGATTGCGAATTGGGCATTGACAGTCCGTTAAGATCAGTACGTGCTGTGTTTTCTCTCAGGGAGAATGACTAGTCTCAAGTCATTGGTGTGTGTGACATCAAGACAAGTACGTAGGTGCTCAATAGAGAATGAGTTCACTGAACACCATCAACGAAGAGTTCTCATATTCATGTCACATGAGAACTCATGGTTGGGATAATGCAAAGTAGTCCTTTGACATGAGGCATCATAGTTGTCTTGTGGTTAGGTCATTGATCTTTGATTATGTCAAACGTCACTCCATTCGTGGGTGTCCACGACATCGTTGGGGTTAAGCCACTTAGTCATGGAGGCAAGTTAATGCGCAACAAGGGATCTCTAACCTTCAAACCGTTTGAGGGAGAATACTCTATGATATGATTAAGAATCTTTGGCCAAAGTATGAATGAGATTTAGGAAGTCGTTCCAAATCACATTCAAGGTAATCATATAAGCACACGAATCACATTGGATAGTAGACATGAATAAACTATCAAACCAAACAATGTGGTCAAGAGTATTGTATTAGAGAAAGACCGTATTGCATTGTAATCCTAAACTGAATAGGTTCTCCACCTCTTCTGATTAGCTTGGGTAACCATGATATGCTGCTAGGTGTGACTCATGGTTTGTGGAAGCCCTAAACGTGTATAATCACTAAAGGGAGAATAGAAAGTAAGTTTCAATTCACAATCGATTAGAAAGAGTTTTAATCGCCCACTGCCTCGCTAAAAGGAACCTAATGGATCGTACACCGTGTAAGGTGGAGATTGAAGAAACAATGGAGATGAGTAAGAATAATTAAATGGTTTAATTATTTATGGCAAGGATTAATTAATATGTTAATTAATCAAACGAATAAAGTTCGTTAAAAGACCACGGGTTAGTTTTGGGCCTCAAGGCCCAATGGGCTTTGAACGTCAAGCCCATTGACTTAAGTTGTATGACAACTTAATTCACAAAGGCCCAAAAGCCCAATAAAACCCTTATGGCCGGCCATGTTAGAGAGAATGGGCTTTTGGTTCTTTAGGTCACTTATTTGAAGGGACTATATAAAGGACTTTATAGCCTAAATTCAAAAAAGGGTTCTTTTGGAGAAAATTGGAGAGAACATGTCTCTCCTTTTCTCTCTAGGAGGCCGGCCCCCTTGGAGGGTGGATCTAGCAATCCCACTACTCCAAGGTCACTCATTTCTTCATCAATCCAACCTTGGTGTGGAGACTTAGAGGTTCTCAATTTTGGGAACTTGGAGAATCTATTCTTCCATCCAAATCCATAGATTTTAGATGCAAGGAATGAAGGCCCTCTCTTTGGGTGATTAGCCTTTGCTTATGCAAAGAGGAATCTACAAAGGTATATATTTCTCAACTCACTATGATTTGAGTTGAGTCTTGGTTCACCAATCTACTAGGCTTTGAATTTCATGGTTAATGTTTTGTTTTTTAGTGCATGATAGCATGATTCCGCCTTTAATTGTTAATTGCATGCTATATGATGTTATTCAAATGAACTTGTTTTTCACAATTTTTCCTTCAAGTGGTATCAGAGCCTAGGTCTAGTAGTTGGTGAATCCTTTTGGGTTTTGTAGTTCATAGTTTGTGATTGAAAAGTTGTAATATGTTACAAGCTTTATTCTTGTTTCTTTGAATGTAAATTTTGTTAGAAAATTTGCCATCTCAAATGTTGTAGATGTAGTTCATATGAGCATGAATATTGGAGCTAAAATTATGTGCCATGACTTTGGGGATTTTCGGCCAAATCCAAAGGGTGGATTTTTGGGTTCTTGTTTGACTTGTTAAAAGTGTTTTCAAGTAACTTTTGGAACCCCTATGTACCCTAGTTTGGTTATATGTTATTTCCCTTAAGTTAAAATGGTTTTGGGATGTTTTTGGGTGAAAAATGTTCATGGAAATTTTTTGTGTTTTTCATGAATGTTCTTCATTGTTCTTGACATTTTTGCCAAGAACAAAAAGTTTTGTGTTTTGATTCAATGTTTTGATTTATTTCATAAATTTTTTGTTTTATGATTTATTATTTATTTAAATGAGTTAGATATTTATTTGAAAGGTGTAAGAATTATTGGTGGGTGTGAAAGGTTTAATTCCCTTTCACACACACCACTTGCACCACTTGCATGCTTTATGTCTAACTTACAAATCAACACACACACATCACTCCCTTTCCTCCTAAAACCGGCCACTCCCTTAAGTGGGAGTACTTTTGGAGCTTTTATGCAATTACATAAAGTTTTGATACTTTTGTGTATTTGCACTTTGGCCCAAAAGTTTACGTTTTTAAGTTTAAGTCCAAAAACGCTAAAGGACAAATTGTTTTGTTCCTTTAATGAAGCTTTTGCATTGTTTAAATTTTGGGTTCTAGTTGTATTTACATGAAGTAGTGGACTTTTGTGTTTTTACAAAGTGACCCCAAAAGTTTGTGTTTTCGCAATATATCCCAAAAAGTTGTGGTTATTGCATGATGGCCCAAATTAGGTTGAGAACAAAATTGTTTTGTCTCTTTAAATGAGAATTGGATTTTCATTTCATTTAGCTCCATTTGAATCAATTTTATGGATACAAAAACCAAATGAAAATGTTGCATTCAATTTAATTAGTTAAAGCGTTAATTAATTAAAGGGTGATTATGAACCTAAGGCTACGATAATTGAGCTATGTGAAATGCCGTTTCAAATTTGTTTGAACCATGGGAATGTGTAGATTAATTTTGGTTGTAATTTGATTTGATCAAATGTTGTAAAAGAGCATAAGCTCTTCTTTACTTTAAAGTAATTTATTTTGATCAATTGTTGTAAAAGAGCATAAGCTCTTCTTTACTTTAAAGTACTGCATTCTTGTTTTATTTGATATGCATGAAAATGGAGTAGAGGGTCCAACGCCCCTAGGAACAACACGCCTTAATGTGATTAAACACGTAACTAAAATCAATCACCATCCCTAATCCGAGATTCAACACTAGGCTCGTGTTGAATCTAAACAAAGGTTCATAGTCATCCTAAGGCCCTAAGGCAACTATGTAGTCCATCAAATTTGTTCGCAACATTTGGAGGCATTAACAATCTTTGATGTGGACGATTTTTTGTAGGGATAATCTTCATATGAAGAGTAACAAATTTAACATTCAAATTATGAACTTTATATATAGTGATGATACGTTATTCGTAAAGGGTGAAATATATATGTGCACTCCCTGTTGGAGGATTGATAGGAGCATATTTATGCGACTTAATTGGCTTGTTCTCGTGCGTTTACGTTGTGTTTCCTTAGTTATTTTAGTGTTTTAAGTCATTTTCGTTTCAAATTTTTGGCGCCGTTACCGGGGATTAGCAACTTTGCTAATCCCTCGTTGTTTCTTTTTATTTATTTTTTTTGTGTGTTTTTATTTTAGTTTGCCGATTGGGTTTATTTCTTATTTTCAGGTACTAGTTTATGACTCGTAGTTCTCAACATATTAGTGCAAACATCTCGGAGTTTGACGGCGATTTTGAAAGAACTTTGAGAAGAAAGAAGAGGCATCCAGAACCTAGTGAACCTAGTTCAAGTTCAGAGGCCGAATCTGAATTTGAAGAAAAAGAAGCCATGGACAACCGAACACTCAAGGAGCTCGCCGCTTCGGGATTAGATAATGCCGCACCTTTGTGTATCCAATATCCCACGGCTGCGCAAGGTAAGACCGAAGAGTTCGAGTTAAAGTCAAGTTTGCTCCACCACATTCCAAAATACCATGGGCTATCCATGGAGGATCTGAACAAGCATTTAAAAGAATTTGAAGTGGTGTGTTCAAGCATGACTCCGGTTAACGTCGACGGAAGTATTTTGAAGATGAAGGCTTTTCCATTCTCTTTAATGGATAAAGCCAAAGATTGGTTATACGAGTTAGCTCCCGGAACTGTCACATCTTGGGAGAGTATGAAGAGGGCGTTTTTGGAGAAATTTTTCCCAACTTCTCGAATCATTCTCCTACGTAAAAAGATTAGTGGTATTCAGCAAGAGGAAGGTGAGTCTTTTCCCACTTATTATGAACGTTTTAAATCACTTGTTGCTTCTTGTCCACAACATCAGATGAAGGAGGAGTTACTTCTACAATACTTTTACGAGGGGCTCCTACCACTTGAACGTCAAATGCTCGATGCCTCGGCGGGTGGAGCATTAGTGGACAAAACACCCATGGCTGCCAAGATCTTGATCGCTAATCGAGCATTGAACGCTCAACAATACGAAGGCGTTGGCCAAAGAGGACCCCCACGGCAACAAGTGCATGAGGTAAGTTCCACATCCGACATTCATTCACAATTAGCTAATCTTACTTCCATTGTGTCTCAGATGGCCGAAGGAATGAGAATGCAAGGGCCAATGGTGTGTGGCGTATGTTCTATCCAAGGACATGCCTCAGAAAAGTGCCCTCAACTCATTGAGAATGGTGGATGGGAGAGCGCCAACGCAATTGGATTTCAAGGCCACAACCAACCGAGGAACGATCCATATTCAAACACATATAATCCAGGTTGGAGAGACCATCCAAACTTCAAGTGGAGGGAGGCCCAACAACCCCAACAACAAGGAGGCTTTAGGCAAAAACCCCCGGGGTTTTTCACCAAGCCATACGTACCCCCACATGTTCCACAACAATCTACCCCAAATGTTTCAGGTACATCTCTAGACAATGATACACTCCTTAAGTTACTAACTAATTTGTCTCAGGGGCAAGAAAATCAAACCAAAGTTATGCAAAGCCAAGACAAAATGGTGGATCAATTGAAGAAACAAATTGGACAGATTGCAGACTTTGTGAGCAAATTTCGGGACCCAGGCCAACTCCCTAGTTCTACCATTCCAAATCCAAAAGGAGGTTTCGAAAGTGCCAAAGCTATCACGCTAAGAAGTGGGAAAGAAGTAGGAACCGAGCCAAAACCATCCCAATCTGCCCCCAAGGAGGACGAGAAGTTGCAAATAGAAGAGGAGGAGCAAGCAAAGGCCACGGCAAGGATTGAGCAATCCTTGCCGCAACCACCCAAGCCATCCAATTCGGTCAATACAGGTAAGAAAGTTCCAATTCCAATTAATTCTAATGTTATTCCTCCAAATGTACCCTTCCCTAGCAGATTTTTGCAAGCCAAGAACGAAGAGGAGGAAAAAGACGTTTTGGAGACGTTTAGGAAGGTGCATGTCAACATCCCACTCCTCGATGCAATAAAGCAAATCCCAAAATACGCTAAGTTCTTGAAGAAGCTTTGTACAACAAGGAAACGGATTCGGGAGAAAGAGGTGGTACACGTAAGTGAGAATGTATCTGCAATATTGGAAAGAAAGCTACCACCTAAATGCAAAGATCCAGGTAGTTTCACTATCCCTTGTGTTATTGGCAATGCGAGGTTTGATCATGGTATGCTAGATTTAGGTGCATCCATTAATGTCATGCCATATTCTGTTTATGCATCTATGAATCTAGGAGAGCTTAAAAATGATGGTGTTATTATTCAATTAGCCGATCGATCTAATGCATATCCGAAATGAGTTTTGGAGGATGTTTTGGTGCAGGTAGACCATTTGATTTTTCCTGCAGATTTCTATGTGCTTGACATGGAAAATTCGGCACACTCTCCATCATCACCACTCTTACTTGGACGACCTTTCATGAAAACAGCTCAAACCAAGATTTATGTGGCCAATGGAGCAGTCACTATGGCGTTTGGTGGTGATATGATTAATTTCAAAGTTTCTGAATCTATTGAGAATACTAATGATGTTCGTTCTTGTTTTGCCATTGATGTGACTGAAAGTAACAGGCAGGAATGTTCAACAATAATCAAGAGGGATGTTTCTCGCACCACAATCAAGGAGGGACTTGGATTAAAGCACAAGGAGCACGTCCCAACCTCCAAATCACCAAATCTGGCCGAGAATACTCATTGTGCATTTGTTCAATGTGCTGCCACTTCAGTGCAGCACATGGGTAAGCCATCTTCTCCACTTTCAATTCCCATTTTGAATAATAGGTTGTTACCTTGTTTGGTGCAGGTACCTAGGTGCATTCAAAGTGGTGGGAGAGTTGATTTAGGGAAGCAAAGCACAAAAATGAAGAAGGATCATTATCTCCTTCCATTCAAAGATTTAAAGCATGAAGTGGTTCGTAGGGCAGGTTGGAGAGGAAGCATCCTTGGATGCCGTGGGCCCTAATGAGGAGTGAATGAGGTCTTCGTCCGGCTGTACGACGTTAAAGCAAGCGCTACTTGGGAGGCAGCCCATGTATTCAAATAAGGAAGATCTTTGAATCGCTTCACAATCAGTTTTGCATTTCTAAAAACCTTCCCTTTTACTGCGTTTATTTTGCCTTATTTGTCATTTTTATTTGTTTCTTGTTTGATTGTTTTTGGTGTGGATTTTTGTTTGAAACATTGATAGGTAAACAAAGTGCTTTTACATTGACTTTAGTAGAGAAGGAACATTTGGTAGAAAAATTAAAAGATGTGCATACAAACAAGAATGAGTCTTCAGTGGTCAGGAGGTGCCTCAACATTCGACGGAGCTCCAGAAAGACGAAGCACCAGAGATTGATTATCCGGAGCCTCAACACTTGGTGAAGCGCCAGAGGATGAAGGCAGAAGTTGCCTCTGGAGTAACGCCACAAACCTCTGATGATCAGTCTGAATCCGCACTTCGGACTCCTGCAGCTGATCAAGCTTCCTCTTCATGCTTGTTGAGTAATTAGTTGCGAGCATATGCAACTCCTTATTCTCATGCCTAAGCACTCTGACCTCTTGCCGAAGACTAGCCATTTCAGCCATCAACGACTCAACTTAACGAGTTCGAGCAAGAAGACGCTGGCCCATGTTTGATACTGAGCCTGCACATCGGACGCTGTAGGCCAGAGAGTCTTGAACAACCAGTTCGTCGAACCGCCTGGAAAGTATCCTAGTGTCTCTAGGAGTGAGAAGATTTCTGGCCACCACCGAGGCGGTTGTATCATTCATCATCATGGAATCCCCAACTGTAAGAGGACCATTTGGGGATACGAATGATGGCTGCCAAATGTTGGTTGGAGAAGATATGTCATTATCTTCCCCGACATTCAAGTTAAGGCGACGGTCAGAAGGGCAAGACATATTCGAAGGTGTGAAGAAAAATAAGAGGTCGGATAAATCAAGTTCTTTGAAGTGCAGGTAGGGAGCTATTACAGGCAAAAAATTCAAGTGTGCTTTCGAAGGTGATGCGTGCCTCTCTTTAAAAATCAGCCATCGACGGAGCTTCAGAAATTGAAGAGGCGAGTTCAGAGATTGAAGAGACGTCTGCTTTCTCAAAAGATGGGCTGCTCAGAAACCAAGCGCCGATTCCAGATACCGAAGAGGCGCCAGTCACGGGCAGTTTGTCGAAGCGCCGATTCCAACCATCTGCTTTTCCAGACGTGTCAACATCTGTCACATGCAGCGTCAGCTTGAGGAAATCACGGGCAGTTTGTCGACGCACGGATTCCAGATATCGAAGAGGCGCCAGTCTTTTTCAGCCTCGTCAGCACCTCAGCTTTGAGGAAATCACGGGCAGTTTGTCGACGCACGGATTCCAGATATCGAAGAGGCGCTAGTCTTTTTCATCCTCATCAGCATCTGTCACATGCACACTCAACCTTGCAGAAATTACGAGCAATCTGTCGAAGATTTCTGGTGAAGTAGAAAGCACGTGAAGTTTACTGTTCAATCATCCAACAGGTGCCGACAAGAGTGAAAGATTAGTACCGGTTATTAATTCCTATAAATGTCGTCCTTCACCCTCCATAGCAAGGCAGACATACATAATCCTTCTTCATCTCCGAAAATGCATTCCCAGCGAAGCCCCTCGAGTTACTCTGTGTTTCTCATCCCTTGGGATACCTCTGCAAACAAGTCATCAAGAGCAAAAGTATTTCATATCATGAAGGTTGAAAGCAAGAGTATCTCATATCATGCTTTCTCTCTGTCCTTTTCCTTGTCTTTGTGACAAGGAGAAAGCGAGCAATCAGCCAGCACTTGGTGTCAATCTTTCGATCTAAGAACCGACTGCCTGGAACTCCTTCCTGATTGCTTACCTAGCATTGCTCTCGAGTGCTCATCTTCAACTGCTGATGTACTTCTGAAGAAGATGCCACATCTGCCTGGAGAACAGATAAGGCAAGTGAAAATGATAGCTTGAAGCATGTGGAGACAACGTGCTGATTCATCATCAAGATCAAGTCTCATTTTCCTTGCTAAGAAGTTCCCCAGCCCAGTTCAAGAATACACTTGTGGAAAGATACTTCTTCAAAAGCAAAAGTATCTCATATCATCAGAGTCAAAGGCAAAGATATCTCATGGCATGCTTTTCCTTTACCCTTGCTCTTGCCTGCGAGACAAGGAGAAAGAAAGCAATTGGTCGGCACTTGGACAGATTGAACAAAGAAACAGACCATCACCTTTACCTCGTGCCTACCTGCCGTGCAGAAGAAACAAGCAGAGAAGAATGCAGCCTGCAGACTCAATCAACTCGGCAGAAGGAGTCCGAGTTGAAACCAAGAGCTCGAGAAGCTTCAACAACATATGGACGCATCAGTCGCCAAAGAGAACAGCCTCGCCGTACAAGGCCATCAAATCACCACCACCAATCAAGTCTCATTTTCCTTGCTAAGTAGTTCCCTAGGCCAGTTCGAGTTCAAAGCTGTGGAAAGTCAATAAGATCATCTCTCCATAACCAGATTTGCGTTCTTAAACTCTACTCTGTCTGGTTTTTACTTTGCCATACTTGTCATGTTTATTCGTTAATTGTTTGTTTGCTTGTTTTTGTGTGAGTTTATGCTTAAAACATTGAGGACAATTTTTGATTTAAGTGTGGGGGGGTAACCAAGTTGTTTTGCATGAAATTCGTAGGATTTTATCACCCATAATTTCAAGTGTTGTTCCTTGCTGTTTTTAAGTGTTTTAAGCTGTTTTGGTGTGTTTTGTTTTAAAAATCCGAAAATCTCATAAAAATTTGAAAAATTGTTTTGAAAAAGCCAAAAAGAGTTGTTTTTGTGTGTTTGTTTGTGTCTTAGGGTACCTTCCAACACAATGATGACAATTTGGTTTGTAATTGCATGACTGTTAAAGAGAGTGATTAACATGGATGAAAGTTTGATTTACTCTTTGTTTATGCTTGGTTATGGTTATAACTTATGAATTCACATGTAATCATAAAGGAAAAATTAGTTTTTGTAACATGCTTGAAGGAAGGAACTCAAACAAATGCTACAACCTTGTGAGACTTGAGCCTAAACGTTTATTTGGAGAGTTAAAATCTTTGCATTATTGTTTTCTAAAGTCGTTGCATGATCTCATTATTCTTTGCTTGGTTACTACTTAGAAGGCGTTTCATCATTTAGTTCCAAATGCTAGAACTCATGCCCATTTCATTCAAAGCATGCTATTGATTTGCATAACACATATTCAAGATGAAGTTGTGTAGTGAGCACCACCAAAGCCAAATTGCCGTGTATCCTATTTCATTATATGTTTAAGTTAACCCCATTGAGCCTTGTTAGCCTATTTTCTTTGTTAACCACATTATCCTCACCTAGCCTAGATTAGGACCATCCATACCCTTGTTCTTAAAGCATAGTAAAGCATGATTCAAATTGAATTCCTGTTGAGTAATGTTTGGCAGAAAACAAGTGTGGGGGAAGTGTTTCTCATGTGAGTTAGTGTGCCATAGGCACGGGTAGAAAGAAAAGAAAAGAAAAATTCATGAAAAGAAAGAAAGAAAAAAAGAAAAGTGTGAAAAGTATGAAAAACAGAGTTCTAAAGTATTGTTTGTTGAAGGAAGGGTCCAAAAAGTTGAATTTGACCCTAAGTGTTGCTCAATTCTTCCCTTTGTGTTAAAAGTTGATTTCTGCATTCTAAAGTGAATTCTAAGTTTCGATTTCATTACTTTGCTTGCTATTGCCTTAGGAAACGTTTGTTATCCCTATCTTTCCTTTGTTAACCATTACCCTAAGCCCCGTTACAACCCTTGACTTCTATCTTGAGTGTTATGTGTTTCAATTTGTGGAGTTTGAATTTGGTATGAGCATATGGTGTCACTTGTTCTCGCATCTAAGTAGTAGCATTCCATTCATGAGATCATATCTCAACATGCTTATTAACTCCAGAAATTGCGTTCTTTGTGATACATATATGTGAGTGTTCGTTTTCATATCTACATCAATCTTCTCACATATGACTAGTATAGGGTGTATAGTTAGAAAATCTGAGTGAAAATTGAGTGCATACTTTGTAAGGAATTGAGTAAATTCTCTAAGGCATGTTACTACATCAAAAACATTGTTTTAATCGATTAATTGTGAACAAGTAAATGGTGACTATGATTAAGTATGTGCTTAAGTGTAAGATGATTCAAATATGTGGGGGATAATGATTTTTAACATGTCATGTGCATTGCAAATCCCTGAGGCAAACGTTGGAAGGTTTAGGTTGTGTTTTATTTATTTTGTTTCGTTTTATTTCTTTGTTTTGCTCGAGGACTAGCAAAAGCTAAGTGTGGGGGAATTTGATAGGAGCATATTTATGCGACTTAATTGGCTTGTTCTCGTGCGTTTACGTTGTGTTTCCTTAGTTATTTTAGTGTTTTAAGTCATTTTCGTTTGTTTGTAGGTCTTAATAACAACCTTGGCAAGAAAAGTGCATTTTGGTGCATGTTGGATCAATATTGGGCTCAAATGGATTGCATGCATGAGGATGGACGTTTTGGGCATATGTGTGTGCAAGTGTTTGTGTGTAATTGCAAGGATAAACAATGACAACTCATACACATGCAAACTCAAGGCAAGAGAGGGAGAAAACACATGCAAAGAAGCACACATGCAAAAAGAAAGCATGGCAGCACACACATGGGAAAGAAAGGCACGGCATGGGCAGGAAATAAGTTGAATTGTGGCTGAAATAATGAAGAGCATGTGTGTGTGCAAGTGTGACAGCTTGTACATGTGGAAATGATCACTAGATGGCAGCACACACACATGGGAATGCAAGGAAACACACGGCATGGACAGCCAACAAATTCGTCAAAACTGCCTGTGCAGATTAGCTGACTTTGGAAGCATGTTACGAACAGCTCCGAATGAATGAGAGAATGAACCTTATATGCTTGGAAAGCTACGGATGTCTATTTTCTGGAGCAATTTACAGATTTTTAATATCATTTTTCGAGAAGAAGTTATGGGCATTTTAACACTGAAAGGTTCAGAAACGGGCTAAGCAGATTTGGCTAATAAAATGAGAAAGTAAAGGCACTTGTTTTGTGTTTTGCTTTGTCATCAACACTCAGCAGCAAATGGGGTTATGATTACACTCATTTGTCTTTGGAGCAAGTGGAAATGCACAGCTAGAAGAGAAGGCACAACACATGCAAAGGAAAGGAGAAACATGGGCTGAAAATAGGTGGATTGGTGGTTGAAATGATGAAGCATGTGTGTGTAAATGTAAAGGGGAAACATGACAACTCACACCCACACAAGCTGCACATGCAAAGGAAATGGAGTGGTCCTCTCTCAAGCCTATAAATACCACCTCCCATACACATGAAAAAGACTCTCTTTGATCTCAGAAATTCGTCCAGCCACATTCCACACCATTCTACACTCCCAAATCACCATACATCCATAATTCCTTACCTTTGCCGCACCCTCCACCTATCCTAAACACTACCATACCATCTCACATCCATTCTACACCATAAAAACCACCCAAAACCGTCCAAAACCTCTAGTGCCGCTGCTTGCAAGGAAGGAAAGAGAAGGAACATCTTGTGCCGTGCCTATGCCCAAGCCTTGGGAGTGTTGGAGCGTTTCTAGGTGTTTTCTATCTTTGATTTCAATGTTTAAATTGAGTTATCTTTATGTAATTGCGAGTATGAGGAACTAAACCCCCCTTGGCTAGGGGGGGATTCAAAACCATGTTTATACTTGCTATATGATTTGATTACTTCCAATTGCGTTTCATGAATTGTGAATTTAATTTACTTATCTCTATGAATTAAAACTAATTTGTGTATGTTGGTTGAGAGTGCACGCTTAATTTTCATGCATAAGTTTGATGCTAGGATATAAGGAAGTTTCACCTAATCGTTATGAACTTATATTCATAAGTAGTAAAGGTTGTTGATCACAATCGTGTTAAGTAAATTCTTGGCATAAGTTTCATGCAATTCATAGTAACGAGTGCCTCGTCAATGCTTATGTTTTTCATAGAACTTAATGATTCTTGCTTGTATCTCTATTATGCAATTCATGTAGGGAACTTGTAGGGAATGTTTTGGGTTGTCGTATGCAATCATCCAACCCAATAACTTGTGGAAAAACTGAGGGTTAATTAGTGCAATTCACAGTTAATTTGGGGCGTTGAGTATTCATAGTTTATCGAAAAGCAATTGGAAATCATTTTGTATGCAAGTATAACATGTGTGGAGAAGAACCCCTTAGCTAGCTTCTCATCCATTTAATTTGATCAATCTCGTTTTAAAACCTATTTTGTTTTACAAAGTTCTTGTTTTGTTTTCAAATTCGTCTAAAATTAATCCCCCTTTATTTTGTTGAGTCATATTAGTTAGAAATCAATTTAGTTTGTGTTTTTAAGTGTCTTGAGTCAAGTTATAACATATTTTCGTTCAAATTCTTCCTTAGTGTTAAAAACTGCCCAGATTGTGTCTTTAAGGCAGTTTTGAGTCTTTAGGTACTGTTTTGAGTCTTTTGGTTTGTTTTAGTGTTTAAAGTATAGTTTTGCATTCTTTGAGTCTAGTTTAGTGTTTTAAACTTTGTTTTTACGTTTTCAAGTCAGTTTCCAAGTGATTTAGCAATCCCTCCTAATCCCCGGCCTAGAACGATCCCTACTTACATACTTTGTAACATTTGATAAAAATAGGGTTTAATTTGTGTGTTAAGTTATTTTCGCATCAAGGATACAAGTATTGTCCTAAACATAATAAATTAAACGTATATCCTAAATATGACCTAAATTTGCAAAAGTTTGTGCATGTTCCCCCATCGTGTATTTGAGTATTCATGAAGGAATACTTCATGCACCACCTATACTCAAGGGAAGCTAACAAGTTGTGCTTTGCCTCCATATAAAAAATAACCACATCAAGATGTGAAGTATAAGCAATTAAACATCAAAATATATAATATCAATAGTGAGTGTTTTTATATATATTCTTTATCGATGGAATAGTAGTTTGTGTACGATGAAATCTGAAACGTGTGCAAAAGTTCATATATAACACGCAGAATCCAAGAGCGTACATCACACTTTATCATCGAGGAGCTTAGTGGTAGCACTTGTAACATGTAATTTTAATTTTTTTTAGGAATGCCAATTAATTAATAATAGTCCTATATTAATTGGGACAATGAAATGCAAAAGAAAAGATAGGAAAGGGAATCAAGAAGCAAAGCTCTCAGCCTGGGGGCAGAAGTGTCATTTTCCCACCTCCTTTTTAAGGTTCACCTCTCCTCTCCCTCTGCCCTAACTGAAAACGACTTCAAGCAACCTGTGGTCTACCTGTGTATATATCTCCACTAATATAGATATAATATATAGAATTTTATTAATTTCATGTATAAATATGGAATTTACACACCGACTCCAAAACCATTAGCCCTCATCTCTCTCTCTCTCCCTCTCTCTTCTTGTACTTATCTCTCCGACTCTCTCTCGGTTTTGGATTGTGTTTCTTGATAAATTGATATATAGGATAATATTCTGTGTAGCTCCTGAATTGATTCAAGAAACGAAGATGGTGGATCTTCAAACTGTTTGCTGCATGTGTGGTGACCTGGGTTTTCCTGACAAGCTCTTCCGCTGCAACAAATGCCGCGATCGCTTTCAACACTCGTATGTATTTTCGCCATCGCCCATCATCATCATCATCATCATCGTCACCATCATCATCTCATATATGTCATGCATCATACATAATGTAAAGATATGATATTTTCTATGTATGTATGTATGTATGTAAACTGTAAAGACATCATATATATTTGTATCATCATGAACATGATCATGGATTCATGGTTCATAGGTGTGATAGGTACTGATAACTGAATAGGTAGAGTTAAAAACCCATCTCTATAAAACACCCACCAAACCTACCTATTATTATTGGTACCATGCATCATATATACGATGTTCATGATCATCATGGTATAATAAGACCATGAGACATGCATCCTATGTCATCATCAACAACATATATTTGTATAAAAATGTCTATAATGCTGTAACCATGCCTAGTCCTATTATGTCAATATTTCAATTAATATAAAGCTGATAAGAACAAGAAAACTCATTTACTAATTAAGCACGATACCCATGTGAATTTGTATTAAGACAGTTATGTGCTTATGAATTAATTTCTCAATCAATAAGGTCGAATCTCATAGACAACAGTTGTTAATTCTAGGTATTGTAGTAACTATTATAGAGAGTATGCGGAGCCAATTGAACTGTGCGATTGGTGCCGAAGTGATCAAGAGAGGAGCACAACAAGGCACGGTAGCTCTTCCAAGAAATCAACCATGGTGGCCGGAGGAGGAGTCGAGACTGGAGGTGCCTCGAGCCGGTCAGAATACTCCGGGGATCACAAGATCAAGCAACACGATCATCAACAAGAAAGTGGTAGCGGCGAGAAGGCTAACACCAAGAACCACCCTAGCAGCGGCGCGCCATCACCAAGAACCACTACGCGCAGGTACAAGCTTCTCAAGGATGTCATGTGTTAAAGACTATCCAAAGAGTGTGAGTGATTATACAAGGCTTATGAAGCTAGAGGGCTGTAAGTGTTTATAGAAGCAAATTATGTTAATTATGTATCGTAATTAGTACTTATACTCTCTATCCGGAGAGTGTTCATATTGTTTTTCTTTTTTTTGGGTTCCTTTGTGTTTTATTAATTTGTGTTTTCAGTAAGTAAGTTGTTCATAAAATAAGGTAAGCTTGCTCGGCAATGAATTTAGACCTCTATCTGTAAAGCCCTATATATTCTGGTCCAATATTTCGGTCAGAAATAACCCAGTCATAAATTAATACATTATGAACTAGCTATAGTATCTAGGTTTCCTGCATGAACCACATAAAGAAGTTCAGTTTCAAGGAAAATAATAAAACCAGCTAAGGTATGCTGTCTTTCCTGATTAAGATTAATTAATCAATTCAAGATGTATATAGAAAACCCTAGGACCTGATTAAAACTAATTAATCAATTCAAGATATATATAGAAAACCACCACTTAATTAGTACTATGGTTTAGTGGTATTTCTCTTCACTTATAAGTGAGAGGTATTAAGTTCGGATCTTGCCAAAGGTGAATTTGAACCTCATTATTGCTCCAGGAGGATACTCGCCAGATCCTCCAACCACATCCGTTCATCGTCCATTGTGCGGTCAGAAATCATTGGAAATTTTTTTATTTAAAATTGAATAGAAACAGTACCTGGCAAAAACTAGCCACACAATGTATGATGAACGGATGTGATTGAAGGATCCCCGGAATCCTCACAAAAAGGATCCGGCGAGGATCCTTACTTATTATTACTAATCCATTGTAAGGCTAAGATAATATCGTTTGTTCATAAAAAGATATAGAGAAAACCTAGGACCTAATAGAACTAGAAAATTACAATAATTCTATTCTAACAGTTAATTAATTTTTTTTCGAGTTGTACTTTGTTGTTTGGGAGGAGTGTGGTGTAGGATAGGGGTGGGTTTAAAAAACCGAAAACCGAAAAAAACCGAAAACCGAACCAGACCGAGGCCGAAAAAAACCGAAAATCGAACCAGACCGAACTGAAACTGTCAAACCGAACCGAACCGAATTTGACCAGTTCGGTTTCGGTTTTTGAGGTTCGGAAACCGAACCGATATATATATTTAATTATTTTTTTCAATATTTATAAATAGTTTAGTCATACAATAATAACAAAACAGAACTTATTTCCAAGTTGGTTTCAGCTGGAAACTTTTCAAGTTGGAGCGCATGGGTTCAAACCCTCATGCCTCCAGATTTTGGAGAATTTTTTTATTTTTTATCCCTTTAACCCTAGCCACTAGTTGTAGCAGCCATACCTTTTCAATTTTTCATTCCCTTATCCCTCTCCTCTGTACTCTGGACGACTAGACCCTTTCCTTCCCACTCCCAGCTCCATCGCTCTTCGTCTTCTTCCTTCCCACTCCCAACGACCTGTGACCCGTCTCACATCTCATCGATTTGCAAGTGTCGCCGACTCGCCGTCTCACTCTCAATCTCTCACCCCCGTGACCCGTGACTTCCTCTCGCCTTTTCGAATCTCAACCCACGACTTCCTTCCTTTTCAAGGTAATTTCTCTCATGTTCTACATATTTTGTTCTTAATTTCAGGGTTTTGCAGATTTTATTTTCAATTTCATAGGTTCTGTAATTTCATGGGTTTTGCGATTTGTTTTGGGTATGCTATTTCTGAACACTATTAGTTGAAGCTAATTTTGGGGTTCTGAAGTAGGTAGGTGTAGAGAAAATTTCAATATTTAAGTCCATTTGTTGAATTTGCATGCTAAATTTGAGTTGGGAACTTTGCTTACTTGTTACGCAGTTGGATTTTTGAGCTACTTTTGCAGTTTCTTCGTCTTAATTTGCGAACAATTTGATCATGTTTGACTTATCATTTTGTTTTTGGGGTAATATGTCAAGTTGGTAATATTTTTACCCCATCAATTTGAAAAGTTTTTGATAGATCCTTTTGATATTGGTGGAGAAATTTGTAGTTATATCAGTCAATCCGATCGTCGGTAATTCTGGGGGATGCTTGATTTTAGTGCTGCTGGTGCTGGATACTTAGTCCCTTGATAATATTCTTCTCTGCATGTATCTAAATTTGTCGGTATACGTTTTCGTATATTTTTTATTTGTAAATTTGTGAGTGTACTAAAGAGATCAAATGTATTATTTACCTCTTCAAGTTTGATAGTTCTGATATATATGTGTACATATTCTGATACTCTTCTGGCTTTCCTTGGTTAAAATGAAGATCAATTATTGATGCTTTCCAATTTCTATATGTGTTGAGTCACATTATGTTGATTGCTGTTGAGTCAACAATTTGAGCAACACTGTGGAACTTAGCTAAAGTCAGCTATAGATTTTGTTAAAATCCTAATGAAACATACAGAGCATGGCAATGAAATATACGGAGCAACATGATTCGGATTCAGGACTACCTTTATTTTCATTGTGTTAGAATGCTTATATTATAATTGTGTTGGAGATGTTAAAATTTTAGATTTCAATTTTGTTTTCATTTTAAAAAAAAAAAAAAAAACCGAACCGGGCCGAAACCGAACCGAGAAAAACCGAACCAAATACAAACCAAACCGAACACAAACCGATAGAAAACCGAACCGAACCGAACCGAATAGTAATTTCGGTTCGGTTTCTGATTTTGGCAAAAAACGGAACCGAACTCACCCCTGGTGTAGGACGTAGATGGTGAGTAGTATTTGTAGTACTGTAGGGTTTGTCTCTGTCACGGCAGGGTTCTTGAGGGAGTTGCACCCTCTTTGCTTTGCTGAGACTCTTGAGGAGAGAATTGAATGCCTTGGGATACATTCTCACCAAAGAATTCATAGTACCTAATGCCTGCTGCTCACTTTTACAGATTCATTGAAGGCCTTTAATAGACAGTTAGGCCCTCTCTATTATTGTGCATGCTCAATTAAAATAATAATAATAATACACATATATATAGTTTTTGGTAAGAGAGAAGTATTTCACTAGGGTAGCGGTTTTGATACTTCCTGTACGTTTAGGCTCAATCATTCTGGACTGAGCGTACTTGGAGAGTTATACAATAGTTAACTACTAGTGTTGTAAATTAAATGATGTGAGTGTGAAAAATATTATTTCTTCAATAGATTGAATTAAGCGTATGTAAGTGGTTTTTTTAAGTTTACCGTCAAATTGCAAAGTTTAACGTGGACATGCAATGGAAATTACTAATTTAGAATATTGTTTAGAGTAAAGTATGGAAAGAGAAAAGATCGGTGAAATGCGTAGAGATAAGAAAAAATACCAACAATGAAAGAAAATCTGTACATAAACATAAGTGGGAATTTTTAAAGGACTTGGATTGTCTGCCCTCCCATTTCGGTGCCCTCCCCGTGCCCTCCTGTTTTGTGTGGTCACGGTTAAGCCACGTTAACATTTTATATTGTTTTTTTATAAAAATAATAAAACAAAAAGAAATAATAATATAAAATGTTGACGTGGCTTAACCGTGACCATACAAACAGGAGGGCACGGGGAGGGCACCGAAATGGGAGGGCAGACCATCCAAGTCCATTTTTAAGTGGATGCTGTTTCTAGGCCATTCATTTAGTTCAGGAATTCTTGATTTTAGCCATGTTTCTTACACCTGCTTTGTACTAGTATTGTATGATGATTTATGAAATATCTCTAAAGTACACAAGATGATAAGGTCTCTTGCACTGTACGTGTTTTGGCCATTTATGAGAAAGCAACAAAACTCCTCCTCATTGGTGGTCTTGAATTGACAATAAAGCTATTTTTTTTTTTATAAATTTGTTAGATTAGATATTATATTAGAAAATTGAAATAATTTGAACTCACGCTGCTATACAAAAACAACATGCATCTTCACCATTGTAATTGAGAGTCATTTATGAAACCATCCTCTTTTCTTTCTCATTCAAATCCCTTGTATTATTATTATTATTATTTTTTTTTTTTTTTTTTGTGGGGCTGATTGGACCTACAAACATCCAATAAAACTATACAATGACGCCAAAGTCAATTGAAACTTTTCCCAAAATATCAACACTAATTAATGTTAGTCAGGTTTGTTAGAAATATACTAAAAAATAAACAAAAATAAATAGTGTCACATCAATGTGAATTGGAATTTTTGTATTTTGTTTTGAGGTCTACTTATAATCACTTGGAATCATTTTTCCAATCCATCACCCTCCGAACAAAATAATATTACTGTTATATTAGTCGAAATTAATAAATTTGAGCTTTTTGTTTGTACGTCGACACAATTAGTTTAAATTACTTGTTTGTCAGGTAAATTTATCTCCTCATGCGATAGCTAATAAAAGATGAAAGAATCTCACTTTATAAGCGCATCTCTAATACAAGGACCTCAAATTTTATTGAGCGGTGCTGCGCACACTTCTATTTTTATTTCTCACACATATTTTCAACTTCAACTGTCAGATCGAATGAATTAAAAAAAATTAATGACAAAAAATTAATAAGGGTGTGATTGGTAAAAATGGTTGCAGTTCGAGCACTATCAATCTTATATTTGAGTCTTATTATAAGGCAAAATATCTTCAATGTACATGAGATTTAAAACTCATATTTGAATTTGAGACAAAATGAGATCCAAATTTGGGTTTCAATATAAGATTTGAGTTCAAGTTGGAGTCCTTGTTAAGCACAAAAAATGTTATTCATTCAAGAAAAATGAGAATTGAGTTTTGAGTCCAATCATCTGCAATGCAAAAACTCAAATATGAGTTTTGAGTACAATACTTTATACTTCAATGCAAAGACCCAATTTTTAAAATTCAAAATGAATAGTAAACCTTGAGTCTTTGTATTGGAAAAGAAAACCAAAGTACATAAATCCACCATCTTTAAAACTCAAAATGAGTTTGAACCTTTGCATTGGAAAAGAAACTAAAATATATAAATCCACCACCTTTTTAATACCTAAATATACGAATATATGTCTAAAATTTGAGTCTTTACATTAAAAAAGAAGATCAAAATACATAAATCAACCACCTTTTTCTAATCTAAATATAAAAATATAGATCTAGAATATGAGTCGAGATACTCTACGTAATACTAGATTACCCAATGAACGTTTCCTCCTCCATCGGTCGGTCCACGCTTTCCTTTGTTTCTAAACTGTCATTAAGCTGGGTCACATGGTTGCTTCGGCATCATAGCCTCAACCTTCTCTTATCCAACTTACAAGCAAACCTCAATCAGTACGTTGTATATGCAATATCTAGGAAAAAAGAAACACATGAAATGTTGCTATTTCCATTCCTTCCACTTTTACCCTAATCCTTCTTTATATGTATTTGATTCTCTCACTTATTCTAAGATATGCCAAATTCGTAACAAATGATTAATAGCAAAAAAAAAAAAAAATTGA